>OX456525.1:77341634-78694134 GCA_949748255.1 Eustalomyia histrio | reverse complement strand
AATTTTTTAATACAATATCATTGAATTGGCTATTGGCTAGGACAAAATAGTCTGAGGTTTGTTAGAGTACACTTTGCTCTTTAAATAACCCCACCAAACGTAGTCCGGAATGTCCATACCGATATAAAAGATGGCGCACCCTATATGTTGTATGTACGTAGAGCACCTTAGAAATCTGCTGCTTTTAAGTTCAAGTACGTTTTTTGCAATAAAGCTTTAAGGAAGTGTCATTACCAATGAGTAAGTAACATAAGCAGCTACCAACCAAGAACATGCAGTTGTTATATTTTTTTAAGTCTTTTTTGCTCACAGAGCTTTTAAGGAATGTATTGCTTTTAGAGTGCAGTTTTATCTTAAAAACATTGCTTTAAAGGGAATCTATTCATTGACTGGAATCTAATATACTTTCAAAATATCAAGAATTTTGAATTTATTTGACAAAATAGCTCAAAGAAAATGGCCCGAAAGTGAAAAATTTCCCAAAATTTGTATACCCTTCACCACAGGTGGAAGGGTATATATAAGTTTGTCATTCCGTTTGTAATTTCTACAATATTGATCTTAGACCCTATAAAGTATATATATTCTGGGTCCTTATGAAGAGCGAAGTTGATTTAACGATGTCCGTCTGTCCGTCTGTGTGTTGAAATGTGTTTTCCGAAGAACTCAGACATGATGAGAACTTCATTGTTATTTATTTCCGCTAAATGTGATCCATTTCTGTTTGCTATTAAAAATCTGACAGATCGGTTAATAAATAGCTGAGATATTAGCAAAAAACCAGGACTACCTCTAATTTTTTCCGTAAAATCCCTTTGTTTAATATGTATGTAGAATTTTACGCATAACAAACACATCCATTTGTTGAAATTCTTTTCTTTCATCTCCACCTTTTATACACAAAAAACACACATACAAAGATTTGTCATTTAAATAAAAACTAAACAAATCTCTAATGAACGAAGACTTTTATATATGTACCTCTATTGACGATGATTTTGTGTGAGCTTCAATAGCTCAGTTGTCTAGACGCTATGTCACAAATACTTTTTTTCTCTAAGGCCGCGGGTTCGAATCCCGGTCAATTCACTTTTTTTTTTGTACATTTTTTTTTATTTTTTTCTTTAAAACTTTTGTTTTGTTTATTTTTGGTTTTTTTTTAACATTTAATAATTAATTTATATAAAATTTTATATAAATAATTAAATAATCCATAAATAGGCTAAAAACATCAAAATTTTTGTAAAAATCCTCTGATACAAAAAAAAAAACAAACGTTTTTATACCCTTCACTACAGGTGGAAGGGTCGCGGGTTCGAATCCCGGTCAATTCACTTTTTTTTATTTTCTTAAGATTTTTTTTTTTTTTTTTTTTAACATTTAATAATTAATTTAAATAAAATTTTATATTAATAATTAAATAATCCATAAATAGGCTAAAAACATCAAAAGTTTTATAAAAACCATCTGATACAAACAAAATACAAACGTTTTTATTTCTATTTTTTGCTCCGATTTAGAGGAATTTATAAACAGATTTTTAAACCATTTTATTTCTTATATATTAAGAAAATTTCATACATAATTTCCCTTTGAGTGCAACTATTTTAGGTCATAACTTATAACAATTAAAAAAAAAAATATAAACTATTTTCCTTAAAATTTTTAAAATTAAGCTAAAGAAATTAAAAATATTTTTTTAATAAAAAAGCGAAATAAAATCCCAAATGCAAATTTGCCAGCTAAATCAAACGTTTTTGTAGAAATAAAACACATGCAGTTCTAGTGATTTCTTTTTGTTGAAATTATTTTCTTTTACCTCTTCACCTTTTATACACAAACAACAAACACTATTCTAGAGCTGTAATATGACCTACGGATACGTTTTATATAGCAAAAGATCTTTTTTTTTTTTTTTTAACTTTTAATTTATTATTGGATCTTTCTTATAAAAGAAAATAACAATAAGTATTAAAATCTTAAATTAATGAATAATTTCTGGGTCTATTGCCTTTGCAATAGAAACTCCATTTTTTGTTTCGATAGAGTTCATCTTTCTTGCGGTTCGGCGAGAGCCAATGTGTCGACCCTCTTTAGGCGAGTATGTCCATTATAATACAGTAGATCCTGTGCGAGAGGATTTGGATGCGTTGCCAGTTTTCGTACATATTTGGAGCAGAAGGTTTTAATTTCGTCGCGAACAAATGGAGTATTAAGATCCTTGTGAATATTCGCGTTTCTAATATACCACGGGTCCCCAGTAATAAGTCGCAGTATTTTGTTTTGTCGTCTTTGTAATTTCTCTATATTAGATGCAGAAGCTGTTCCCCATAGTTGGATACCATAGGTCCATATTGGCTTAATAATAGCTTTGTAGAGAAGAACCTTGTAGGTTAGGTTGAGAGCAGAATGGGGACCAAGGAGCCACTGAAGCTGTAGTGTTTTCAGTTTAAGTTGTGTTGATTTGGAATCAATATGTTGAGACCAGGTAAGGCGTCGATCAAGGTGTATACCAAGGTATTTTATATGACTTTGCTCGGGGATATCGATGTTATTTATCCTCAGTTTGGGACAATTTCCCTGTCTCAAGGTAAAAGTAACATGTGCGCACTTTACCGGATTTACTTTTATTTTCCATTTGTTAAGCCATTTTTCGAGTTCTTTGATATGAGCCTGCAGATAACTAGAAGCAATTACAGGATTTCTGTGTACACTTATAAAAGCTGTATCGTCTGCAAAAGTTGACGTATGTATTAGGTTATTTGTGGGCATATCTGAGGTATAAAGTATATACATTAAAGGACCAAGTATACTGCCTTGGGGAACTCCTGCTGCAATTTCTCTTGAGTCTGAGATGTGGTCTTTATACTTTACTACAAACGAACGATCTAGTAAATAATTTCGCAGCAACTTGTGGGTATTTTGGGGTAACAAAGAGCTTATTTTATATAATAGCCCATCATGCCAGACTTTGTCAAAGGCTTGAGCAATGTCTATGAAGAGTGTTGAGCAATAGTGTTTGTCCTCAAAAGCCTTTCTGATTAGAGTTACTATGCGATGAACCTGTTCTATGGTGCCATGATCCTTTCGGAAACCAAACTGGTGAACGGGAATGACGTGGTGGTCGTTTAGATATGGAGTCAACGCATTTAAAAATACTTTCTCGAAGAGCTTTGATAAAATTGAAAGTAAGCTTATCGGGCGATAAGATGACACTTGGCTAGCGTCCTTGCCTGGCTTAGGTATCATTATTATTTCTGATGTTTTCCATGATTTAGGGTAGCAACCCGTTCGCAGGATTGAATTAAAATGAATAAAATTAGCCTAAGGGCAGGTGTTGGTAGTTCACGGATCATTTTTCCTGAAATTTTGTCCATGCCAGGAGATTTATTTGTTTTAATATTTTTAATTGCTGCAGTTAGAGATGAGAAACGAATTCTCATCGGGGAAACAACACGGTATTCAATAGCTGGTAAAGTTATGTCCGAGGTAGAAATATTAGGCGTAAACACTTTTTCGAGGTGATCGGCAAAAGCTTCAGCTTTGTCTTTATGGGACCTAGCCCAATTACCATCACTACAACGAATAGCAGACTCGCATTTAATCGGATTTTTAAGTCGTTTGGTGGCTTTCCAAAGACTATAATCCGTTGATTTTGTTGTGTCTAGACCTTCTAAATATGCCCTTAGAGCTGACTGTTTCTCCTCCAAAAGAGCACTATGAAGGGCTCTTTGACAGAGGTTTAGTTGAGTTTTCAAGGTAGGAGAGCGGTGTAGTTGCCATTGTCTTCTAAGGTTTCTCTTTTCCTTTATAAGATTTTGAATAGTTTTTGAGCATTTATTTTTAGTGCAGTTGTAATATTTAAAAGGTGTAGCTACTTTAGCTGCAGTTGATAATGTTTCAGAGAATTCGTTTATAGCATCTTGTATTTCGTTATAGGATTTAAGTGAAATATTTTGCGATACGTGGGAGCTTACATACTTTTTATATTTGAGCCAGTTAGTATGTTTATTGGGAAAACAAAAAGGGTTTTCGATATTTTGGCCATTTAGCATTGATATAATAGTGGGAGAGTGATCTGAGGACAGGTCGAACAAAGAGACTGTAGAAAGTTGATCGCGTCTGATGTTCTTAATGACTGCAAAATCTATTAAATCAGGAGTCTTTTGTAGATCTGTGGGCCAATAAGTGGGCTGTCCATCAGATATAACGTCAAGTTTAAGAAATGAGATAGCTTTTAATAGCTGTCTGCCCTTTGGAGTAGTGAGTCGTGAGCCCCAGAACGTGTGCTTTGCATTGTAATCTCCTGCCGCTATAAATTTATTGCCTAGCGTTTTGTAAAAAGTAACGAATTGATCATCAGTAATTTTGTGTCTGGGGGGGCAATATATAGAAGATATGGTGATGTTTGTGGCCGAGAGGCATATTGATGAGGCTTGAATGTGATCAGTTTTATATTCCGGCATTGGGAAGTGACTAATTTGATTCCTAATTATTATAGCTGCACCACCACATGCTTTGCCACTGGGATGTTTTGTATCGTATACGGAGTAACCTTTTATTCTAAAACAGTTTTTTATTGTAAAGTGTGTTTCAGAAACCAGCAATATGTCAATAGACTGAGATTTAAGAAAACTTTCCACTTCAATTTTGTGTGTTTGTTAGCAAAAGATCGAAAATCTTTAGTAAAACATATTTGCTGAAAAAACTCGGAAATATCGGTTCAGATACAAAAAAGTTATGCCCAAAACATAAATTTCTTTTAAATACCTATTTTCTGGAAGCAAAAATCTTCCCATGTCCAAGTTTTATCACCAAACTAAATGGTTAATTTCCTCTAAAAGGCGTCCGTATAAAATCTGTCCATTCCATATATGTCCATATATAAACTTCACTTTTTTCCCAACCATGGTGAAGGGTATATAAGATTCGGCATAGCCGAATTTTGCCGCTCTTACTTGTTTCAATTAAATTTGGGCGCAATTTCATATGAAAAATTACAAAATTTGTTTTGACGGATAATTCTTATGTTATGGTTCGTACATGATCACACAGGGCCTAAGTGGTCATATTTGTTCCGGTATGTTTCAATTCATGATCTCAATACATGATCTCCTTTTCATTCGAAATTTGAGATTATACGGTCGCATATGCTCAAATATAGGTATACGTGAATATTATATGAGCATATATTACCATATACGGCCATAAACCTTCAAATTTCGGATTCGAAGATGTATGGTAATATATGAGATCATGTATGGTCATATACTGAATTATACATGGACGTATATAACCATGTTTACCCATATATGATCACATATGTTCATATGTATATATTTCGATTTTTACACGGGCAGATAACATTTAAAACATCGGTTTTTAAGTTTCTGTTCTTGTGCCCGTAATTTCAAGCAATTGATACCTACCAGTGCTTAAATATCTATTGATATTTGTTCGTCTACACGGTAGGTATCTAATGGGTCGATTATCGATGGCAACCGAACCTCAGTGGCATTGCCAGTTGCCAAAATGATATTACGTATGGCAACTGGCAACTGATAGCTGTGAATTTCAGTTGCCAAATAGTGATTATATTGGCAACCACAAAGTTTTGGTTGCTGTAGGTTTTTAAAGCAAAAGAAAAAAGGCGGGAACATTAAAATGTAAGTATATTTATTTATTGTTATAAATATTTCAAAGGAGATCCAGGATGCCTAGCATCAACATACCTGATTTTCATTTCGTAATCGCACAACTACAAAGAAATCATCTTGATCAAAAGAAAGAAAAATTTTTAAATAACTTACCAGGAAAACATTCAAACTAAAATATCCTTTCCTGTTTATATATAAGGGACGAATGTCTTCCTTCGGTCCCATTATATGTACGTGTGTGCCATCTATACATCCAACAATCCCTGGAAACTTCGTTTTCGAATAAAAAAGGTTTTTGTTTCTTCTTCTTCCGACATTTTTGAAACCATACACAAGCTTTTGTTCTATTAATTGTACGACTTCTTTTAAAACCACCGACAACATTGGTTGAACCATTTCTAGATTGAAGTCATTGCGGTGAGTTTTTTTTTGGAAACTTCCTTCAGCAAAAAATCTTAAAGCTGCGCAAACTTTTAATAGCGGAGGTATTACCGTTTAACGACGACTTTATTTAAGGCTTCCACTAAATATAGCACTGCGTCTTTTGGAATACGAAAATAAGCTTTGAAACTATAAAAAGCAATTTTTTATTGAAAATTATTTTAAACATCAAGATATATTCACAGTACAGACGGTAATTCTAATGGATTGAAGTTGTCCCTCAAGTTCCGTCTAATAGATGACACGTTTGAAGCCTTTTCATCGTCATCAAAAAACAGTTCCACTGAACTCAGCAAAAAATAATTTTTTACACGATTTCTTTTTATAAATTTGTTTTTTTTTTATGAATTCACTTTTATAAACTTTTTTCCTTTGTCAATCTTTTTATTTGTTTACATTTATTTTCAAAATTACATTATCGATAACTTTTTGGCAACTGGGGAAGGTGGCCTTATATAATACCAATTATAATTTCAGTTGAGTTGCCAGTTGACAACGTAACTAAAGTTCGGTTGCCATCGATAATAGACCCATAAGTTTTTTTTGTCTCGCAAGCTATTTTTATACTATGTATGGAAAAGGGGTTTGAAAACTCTTTTGAAATAACATTATTTATTGTTTATTTTTTGATACTTAATTCTAACAATTACCACCGTCTATTTTCAGGTGGATACAATTCAATTATTTTCAGTTTGCGTCACTATTTAATATAAACTAAAAAAAAAGCTAAAATGGAAACCACAGCGTATACGTAATATTTTGATTTAATACAATATTATGTATACGCAATGTTGCACATAACATATTTAATATAATTAGAAAGATGGGTAAAATTCTTTATTATAATACTAATTAATAGTAAAAAGTATAAAAAAAGTAGTAAATAATATTTAGAAAATAGTAAATAAGTTAAAACAAGAAAATACAAAAGATTTTTCGAAGTGTATTTATTAGCCTCAGTCCATACATATTTAAAATCTAAATATGTTTTTAAAACGACCTAACTTTTCAAAACTTGGTATAGAACTAGATTCTAGGGCTCAATAAAACAAATGTTTGTGTCTGTGTGTGCTTTTGTAATTGAAATTGTAATAATTTTGCATATAAATAACCAAATTGAATAAAATACAAAATTTGAATTTTTTGAATAATTTTCAAAAATTTTAATTTCTAATAATTGTAACGGAAGCAAATAGGCCTCAAATTTTTGTTTTTTGGGTAAATTTTTATTAAAATTCAAACAAATAAAAATACAAAATGAAACTGAAAAATATTGGTTAATGACAGTAAATCATTTTGAACAAATGTATACACTCACAATATTATTACGTTAAGAATAATTTAAAAAACATATAAAATTAATCAAATATGCAATAAATTGTATTCAGCCCATTTTGTTGTTTATTTTTAATCATTGTGTAATAATCCACAAAAGTAGTAAAAGCAATCAAAAGTCGTTTAAAATAATCATAAATTTTTAACTGACAAATAGTAGAAAAAATGATTTTTGTGGTTTGTTTTTTAAATTGATTTAACAAAACACAACACACACAGCTGTATATATTTTTATTGGATTTGTGTGTATCTATATTTTAATAATTTCTTGTAATTTTTATTGAATTAATCTTGTATATAACAAAACTATTTTGGTATAAAAAAAAAACAATAAAGGAATTATATGAACTTCTATTTTTAGAAACAGAAAACATAAATTTTTACATTTAACAGAAAATATCAACTCCTACTGATTGTCTGTAAATTGTTATACTTTGTTTTTTTTAAATGACTGATCCAAATAGTCAAAAAATATATTTCTATGAATTTTAATTGATTCTTCATTTAAACACAAACTCTTCGTATTACTTTTAAAATAACGATAACGGAAAATATACTGTGATTTACACTCAAAAGTTAAAATAAATATTTCATTGAAAAATAAATGTATGTTACTTTATTTTTAACTGAACTGAAAACTTTTGTATTAAACTACAAAACAAACAGTAAGCAATTTAATATTCTGACTGCACTAAAAATAATTTCGTATTCACAATCTTAGCATGATGCTCTTAAACCATATTTTTTTCTGCGAGTAAACATTTAATACGCTGCATTTTTAAATTTTTTTTAGAAAAATTTTGTATTCGCCATATTTTTAGTTTTTTGCTGTTGAAAACTCCTGTTTTTGGATTTTGGGTAATATTGATTTTTTTGCATTTGTTCGTGTTTTTTGGGTGAACTTTCGTATTTTGATTTTTGGGCCACTTTTAATTGTTTTTGAAAGATTTTTTCATTTGGGTAATCACTCATTCTTTCAATTACAAATAAATAATGAAAAAAAAAAATTAAATTTTCGATGAGTTATCTATTTTTGAGGTATGATTCTTAACGTAAAGTAATAATTAAAATATTTTTGAAAAATAATTTTAGACTCATTTCTTTGTGTTTTTTCTTGTTTTTTTATTAGCAAAAACACGAAGCGCAACTACTCGTTGATGATACTAGTGTAGCATCAACGAGATAGAGTTCTCGCCTGGCAAATAAAGTGTACAGGTTCGGCTTCCATCATGACCACATTATATATAAAAAAGTTTGAAATATTTGTAATATTTCTTTTTTTTAATAAGATTTTTTTGATAAAAATTTTTTAGATAAAAATCTATTTTTAGACACACTACTTTTACCATCCTCGTAACCATTCAAAGAACCATTTACTTATAACCTTTAAATTAAGGACTTCATACATTACTTTAAGGCTCCTCGGCTGTGAAATTTATCAATGAAGTAAGGTGTAAAGTAATGCGAGGGCCCCTATGGTTATACATTATATTACACATTATATGGTAATGTGTGGTTTTGCTGGGTAGGCAATTATAATAAAACTGTTTCCTTTAGTATCGTACATGCTACCTATGCCCGACAATCCTATATTCCATATTAAATTTTTTTGTGCGTAGAACTTTAAATACTCACCGTATTTCTAAATAAAATAAGAAAAAAAAATAAATAAAATCTTTCGTAATTCTGCATTACCACATATATGTGCAATTCTGTGTATGTATGTTAGTGTGCATGTTCTAAACTCAAAAGTGCTAATTAAATGCTCTCGATTCACCATCTTTTCTTTAAATTAAAAAAAGAACTTAAGCAAACAAACAATACACGTACTTTCAACAACATGCATGTCATTGGCAACACAGTAGCACTGCATTGGTACTTCAGTAAGTAAGACAAGTACTTAGTTGCATTGTTGTTATATTCCATTCTCGTTGTTGTTTTTGCTGCTGCTAATGTCGTTGCAATCATTGCTGATGTTGTTGTAGTTGAAATACCTTTAGAAAGGTGAAGCTTAGTTAGTGAGGAATTGCTTTTGTTTGTACGAACGTTGAATGAATGTTGTCCTCATTAAAGGTGAGAAAACATCAGTAACAAGTGCAAATTTTAATTTAAAACAAATTAAAGCGCAGACATAAATTAAATAAATTCGTGATCAAACATTAAACAGTTTAAATAAAATGGCTTTAAAAATATTAATTGGATTTATTTTTTAGTTTTAATCAAGACGATGCATAGAGCAGAGATGGGACGTATAGAGAAAAACATTGATATTGAATATTTAAAAGAAAACTACATAAGTAATTTGAAGAAATGAATTGTTAATCACTTCCTTTCTGTCACACACTGAGTGACTAAGTAAGCTATGACTCAACTAAAAATTGTTTGCCTACATTTAAATAACATTATTATTATCATTTATAACTAAACGTAATTATGTTATTGACACATTAATTCAAATTATTTTAGCTAATCCTGTAAAATCCTTTTCAATATCTATAGTCAAATATTCAATTTTATTAATTCTTGGTACACAACCAAATATTTACAAACCACTTAATTAAGTTAGGAAAATAGGAAAAAAAAAGTTTTTATCTAATTATTATAAATTCAATTTGCATTAATTTCTAATTAGAACTCATTCTCTCTAGTTATCTTTGTGTTGGAAAAACAGGACAAATGGCACGCACATTTCAAGCCCCATTATTGACTTAATTGGCAAAAACGCGCACACACACACACAGAGACACACACAAGCTCACTTTAACACACACCGACGGGCGTAAAATTTTAAAACGCGTTACGCCATAAAATGTTAAACATAAATATTGGTTTGTAGCCCATAAACGCGTAATTTTGATAATGAACTAATTACCATAATACAAAAATGTTCATTATTAAAAAAAAAACTCAATGCTACACGAGTAGACAGGGCAAAAATATAGAAACACTAAACACAGTATAAAGGTGGTTCTTTGAGACTTTAAAAATTATTTTTTATAATTTAAACAGTTGCCTGTTGGTCACTCAAATAACATTGTTTTTTCATTCTGTTTAGTATTTCATGGTATTTAATTTAAAAGCATGTACACTCCACGTTACCACCTTGCAGGCATAAAAACTGCGCCGTACACCTTCGAATGTAAATAATTTTTTAAGGTAATTTCCAATTTATTTTTTTGCCGAACGTAGGGGTCGCCTTTTTAAATTTTTTGTTATATCTTCGAAATTTACAGTCAGATCTTAAAGTATGTTATATCGATTTTTTGTCTTAAGGAGATCAATTTTTTAACTATAAATACTGAAGACTTGATGGAAAATCAAAAAAGACAAACCCTAAATAAATTAAAATAGTTCTGGTGGAATTATCAAAATAATATACTCGTACTTCCTTTGGAAAAGTTTAATAATTCTCTACGAGCTTTACTTTCCTGACATTAGTGTGGTACATTAGCATAGTAAATTCAAGAACGGTATACTTGAGGTCAATGGCCGCTAAAGCAAAATATTGGTCCCTTAAAGATCCGACTGTATATGCCGAAGATGTAACGAAAAATTTAAGATATTTAAAAATCTAAAAATTAAAATCGGAACTGCCTTGCAAAAATTAGATTTTTGTACGGCGAACTATTTTCTAGTACGGGGTGATATACATGCATCCCTCCATTTCCATCACAAATTCTTAAATGTTTGGTGCTTTAACCCATATATTAAAAATGCTTGCAATTTATTTCTGGAGCTGTATCCCTCCAGAATACCCAAATATTTACTTGGTAAGATAACAAAGGGATGTGCCACTTTTTACGCCAGTATGTGATATTGAATAATTAAAAAAACAATCGATTTACACCGATTTGCTTAATTTGGTTCTTTTCAATTCATTTGTAATACTTTTTGAATGCAGCATCGATGAAATGACCGCCACTATTGGCCGCGGAAAAATGTACTACTTTTAATGCATTTTTAATAACCTATTCGAGCATCTCGGGCAGCGTAGCGAAGTTTTTGTCAATGGTCTGAGGCTAGTTGCTTTTAAAATATTTTTTTTTGTTGCAGAATCTGAATTGTTTAATATATTTTCGGGCAGACACCACAGCGGGTTCGACATCTCTGAAGAAAAACGGCTGGCCCAAACGGCAGCCCAAATAGTAACTTTTTGGTCAGGCAATTGTATTTCTTTGTTTTCGTGTTGATTCTTCTCCTTCCTAAAATTCGCCAATTGTGCTTGTTAACGCTGCCACAGAATGTGAAATGTGCCTCATAGGTCATCACGTTGAGTTAACACAACAATCTATTTTCAATGTACAGCGTCTCTAAATAAAATTATAAAACGATTTCATATCGACATTGTTCTTTTAGATTTACATGATTTAAAGGAAAAAAATCGAGGCATAAGTGTATTTTAAACATATGTTATGCCATAAGCGTGTAAGTTAATTAATGTTTTGTCAGTAGATATTTTCAACTAAATTTCAGTGGACACGTTTAATTTAAGTCTTGTTTACATTATCACACAAAAGTTTATATTAACTTACTTCACACAATTTTGAGGTAAAGTATAATAAAATTTTATGTTTGCCAAAAAAGTATAAAATAATGTCTTGAGTTTTCAAACTTTTATCGACACACACCCCAAATAAATGAAAAGATCTTTTTTCTTTAGTTTTTTATTTTTTACTTTTAGTTAGTTTTAACATATAAAGCAGTGCTGTTCATTTGATGGGACAATTGTCCCCTGCTCAACTCACATGTATTCTTACGCTCTTGCTTTTAGTCGTCACTGAAACAGCGACGAGTGAACATGTGTAGCGGATGTATGCTGATTTTTTTTCAATGCACTGAAAAAAATTAATAGCAATGTACGAAAAATATTTTGTGATACTACAAGATCTATAAAAATCTTTAATAGACTTAATAAAAAACCCCTTTTTTTAAATTAAAGTTGAAATGCTTGAAAAATTCGAGTCCAATCGTTCATTCATTTATTCCGATCAAATGTATTTGTTTTTCCTTCCGAAAATTGCATTTTTTCAACAGAATAACATAAGAAATCCAACATATTAAAGATATTTCATAATCCAACATATTAAAGATATTTTATTAACATATTAAAGATATTTTAATATTAAAGATATCTTAATATTGATTAAAAAAATCTTCAACTTTTTATTTTTATACAATGAAAAAGACGCCCTAATGTATATAAGTATTTCTTTTTTTCCTTTAAAAAATTTAATTTTTGTTCAATTTTTATTTCTTTAAAACAGTTTTACACAAAACATTAACAGTTTCATATTTTCAATAAAAAAATAAATTCATTCAGATACTAGCACTGCTATTAACCCATTGAACATTTCTTACAGTGCAATTCTCATTTTCTCACAAACACAACTACATTTTTATTTTTGAACAACACTGATATAAAGGGATAAATTTAAGCGAGACTGCCATGATTAGTTGTCTAGCTCACATCAACGGAGTCTCCAATGAGAGAAAATTGGAAAAAATTTTGCAAATTATTTTTCTCAATATGCAAATTAGAGTAAATTTCCGTGAGCGGCATCGTGTGGGATTTTTTCAAACTTTGTGTAAATAATATACAAATTGTGTGGAGGCAGGTGGTAATTTTATGATATATACAAAAATTAAGTTCATCAAAAAGCCTTAGCATTTTATAAAATGTACTCTCACAATTTGATATGACGTTTCTAATATAAGGCTTGCCATCCCAACACTAGATAAAAAATGTATTTCGAAATCAAATCTACAGTAAATATTGTCATATATGACGCGAATAACAATTTATGCAACATTTTCAACTTTTTTATAAAGTGGAAGAAGTTACATACTGAAGGAAGGCTAAAAAACTGTTTTTTTACAAAATATTTTTGGAACTAATTTCAGAGAAATCCACCAAAAATTGATTAAGTAATGCTGCGTGTACTCCTTCATAAATCTTGTGAAAACCAATCTTTGTTAACACATCTCCGTAAATAAAGAAAAAAAAGGAAGTTTTTATATATAGGCTTTTTACATAGGTGTTACCCCTTAAGTAGGATAAAAGGGTGCTTGAGGTCAATGATTTTTGATGTAACAAATTGGTATCATTGTGACAAAAACATTGATATATATAACCCTTTAAGACCCGACTGTAAATACAGAAGATATGATAAAAAAGTTAAAAATGCCCTACATTCGGCAACAAAAAAATTTAAAAAAATATAATAATAGTTCCGCTGGAATTATTGGAATACTTTCCTAGGAAAAGTTTATTTCTTTTTTGCTAACTTTCATTTTAAAATATTAGGGCAGTACATTAAGGTCGTAGCAACTGAGATCTGGTAGGTTAATACTGGAGCGGTTTACTTGAGGTCAATGGCTCCTTCGAGGAAAACATCGGTCTCCGGGAGATAAAAAACATTGATATACAATATAACGAAAAATATAAAATGGCGACCCCTACGTTCGGCCAAAAAAAAAACATTTTCGAAATTTTCTTGTTAAAATACTTTATATTTGAGGGTGTACGGTGAACTTTTTTTTGAGGTATGGTCTAGTGCACACTTTCGACCTGAGCGACCAGGTCATCTTCAGCCGCCTTATAAACCACCCAACCTACAATAACTCATTGTTTGAACAGGCTTATATACATACAGTCGTGGTCACACAATTAAGTCATTGTACTAACATTTCCTTCTGAGTTCATTTATAGCGGTTCCTTGACTTCAGGGCCATTCCAAACATATCAAATATATAGACTTGTTAGTTTGCATTTTAAGCAAAAAAATAATTGAGCGCTTGATGTCCAAATGCAATCAGTAAGTTTTAGAATATTGAGTCTAAAGTGGACAAATAATTAGGTCACTTAAGTTTAAGTAGGTAACTAAGCTCAGCTTCTTCTAGGTCGGTTTTTTTTAACTAACGGGCAAAAATGAAGTACTACCCCTGCAGAGAGAGAACTCATTTTGAAATGCTTCCAAAAATTTGGCATGGAAAAATAGTCGATGCAAAATTTTAAAAAATATGAGACTCAATATTTTTCCAGGAATAAAACCCTGAAAAACGTCTTTTTTGGCAGAATGACCAGAATGAGTAAAAATTATACTTTCTTGCATGGAGTCAGAATACAATGTTTAAATAACAACAAGGAGGTGTTTGGTTAAAAATAATTTATATTATCCCATAGCAAGACGAAAACCGTATGTGTCAACAAAAAATATTAAGCAGGGCATAGTGTTTGCAAAAGAATTTGTTGTCTGGAGCGATGATCTAAGTTTAATGTTATTAATAATGATGTCAGACCGCATGCAAATTATCCACAAAACGCTCAATTAAATCTCAAATATACCAAAAAAAAAAAAAAATATTGAAGCATGGTGGGTCGTCGGTGATGATATCAGGATGCTTTACCTCTTCAGGAGTTGGTGCGATAGTGAAAAATTGAAGGCAAAATGACTTGTGTAATGCATAGGAGTTCATGGATATTCCAACAACATAATGACCTGAAGCCTAAGTCTCGGGTCGTTAAGTCTTGGCAGGAGAGAAATCACATTAAGGTTATCGAGTAACCAGCACAAAGCCCATATATGAATCCAACAGAAAACATATGGGGAATCATAGAACGGGCTATTTCAGCAAGAAAACCTACAATTGTAAAAAATTTTAGGAGATTATTTAAGAAAAATTGTATAACATCACTCTTGAACAATGTTGTGAAATTGTCGAAACAATGACAAAGGAATGTGCAGAATAATTATGTCAAAAAGGATATTCTACCAAGTATTAAAAAATACAATATACTATTAATCAAATCAGTTTTAATTTTAATATATTAAAATAAAATTTTTAATTGACTTCATTATTTGTCCACAAATTAGTTAAAGTGCTTTAAGGAAACGCGAATTAATATGATGTGTTCTTTTTTTTTCGTTTTCTGTTCTGGATATAACATATATTTTAGGATTTAAGCACGAAAAATAAGTATAAATACAAAATTTAAAGATTTTGTTTTAATTAGTATTAGGACAGTTTTTAATTTTAAAGCTAATTTAAAAATAAACATATCTACATATATAGTGCTTTGCACTGCTATTATCGGGTGGAATATTGTTTTGCCAGATTGTACATTAGTTTAATTGTTGTCGTTAGAATATTTCAAAAAGTATAATTTAGTCTTATTCCATAAGTTATTTATTACAAAATGCATTAAAAACTGTTTCTTAAAAATTTAATCTATCCAACTTTATTATTTGCTTATTATTTGTCATTAGATCAATTACATCATACTACAGAAAACTAGGAATATATGAATTTTTAATTTTCAAATGTCTGTGTCTTAAGTTCAAATCATTATCCTCAACATATGCCATTCTAAATGTGTGACATCATCTTCATCACAGACATCATCACATGTCTCTTGTATTTTTTTTTGTTTGAATGTTGTTGCCATTTTTAATGAACATTATTAAACATAATTACTATAAGTTGAAATTTGACTACGTGTTGCACCTTGTGTCATGTTGCAATATTCTACTCTTATATATGTATGTATGCATATAGTTATTGACTAAAATGATAGTTTCTCACAGCTTAGTTGACGTTTTGGCTGTTAGTTTGAAGTTTTGCCCAACCCTTAATATAGCAGCCGTAGTAGAAGATAGCTGTGATGTGATGACATGTACATGACAGAGAGAATTGTTCCATAACCATAACCCTTTCGTCGTAGCCGTCGACGACGTTGCAAAATAATATCTTGCGTTTATGAGATGTAAAATAAACTAATTTGCAATTTTGTGTCCGTATGTTTGTATGTTGTTGGATTTCCGTCATTTGTATTTTGGTTTTGCTGAGGCAAGCACAATTTAATACACTATGCTCATAAAGTATGTGGAAAACTAAATAAATTATAAACTATGTTGTATCCACGTATTTTTTAAAGTTTGGAAGACGGCTTTTTTTATAATTTGGTTCTAAAAATTCTATACTTAAAATAGTTTGTAAGATTAAATAACAGAAAATACGATTTAAAAGAAATAGTATTTCCTTTAAATACCGGTCTACTAACTTTTAGTTGAAATCAAATATTGTTTGTGATTTATTTTTAAGTGTTGTTTTAACAACTAACACATCAGTAAAAAAACAAATGATTAATCAGTTAAAAATAAATTCTAAAATTTAAGCTACCAATTCTATTAAAAATTACTGATTATTCATTTATTTAAAATTGTTTTGGTTTTTTGTATTTTTGTTTGTTTTTTAATCTACAAAATGTATACTTACACGGTTCATAGACACATTTTTAGTGAAAGATTATATGTGTGTTTGTCTTCTGGTAATTTGTATTGAAATAATTTTGTATATAAACAAACAATTTATATAAAAAACTAAATTGGAATATTTTTAATATTTTTTTTTTCGTGAGACAGGCAGCAAACAAGATTTAATTTTGTAAAAACTGTAAGGGAAACAAATAAACTATAAATTTCCGTTTTGTGGGTAAATTTTTATTAAACTTCAAACAAATGAGAAAATAAATAAAATGAAAAAAAATTGGTAAAATACAGTTAATCATTTATAAAATATAAATATAAAAGTTAAAATAAATATTTCTTTCGGAAATAAATGTATATTCCTTTAATTTTTAACTGAACTTAAAACTTTTTTATTAAACTACAAACAGTAAATTAAGTAGTTTCTGCGAATGTGGGATTTTAAATATGTGCACTCAGAATATTATGAAGTTAACTGTTTGTAGTTTAATAAAAAGTTTTCCGTTTCATTTAAAAATAAAAGAACATACATTTATTTTTTATACATTTATTCGAAATAATTTACTATCATTTACCGATTTTTTTCAGTTTCATTTATTTTTGTCATTTGTTTGAAATTAAATAAAAATTTACCCACAAAACGGAAAATTGTGGTTTATTTGTGTCCGTAACAGTTATTACAAACTTAAATTTTGTTTGCTGTCTGTTTCAAAAAAAAAAAAAATATTCAAAAAATTTCAATTTGTTTTTTTATTTAAATTGGTTGTATATATACAAAATTTTTCAATACAAATTACAAGAACTTCATAAACACATATACATATGCAAACACATTCATAGCTTCATATGCATACATACATTTTGTATTGTACGAGTATATTAAAAAAAAAAAACAAAAAATACAAAATACAAAAACGGAAACAATTTCAAATAAATGAAAAAAAAAAACATTTATTTTTTAAGGATTGGTAGGTAAAATTTTGACATTTATTTTAACTGATTATATTATTTGTTTTTTACGGATGTGTCAGTTGATTAATCAACATTTAAAAATAAATAACAAATGACATTTAATTTTAATGAAAATTAAGTGGACCGGTTTTTAAATGAAATATCATTTCTTTTAAATGATATTTTCAGTTATTTTAACTTACAAACTTTTTTAAGTGTAATAATTGTTATTCATCACAAATTATTCTTAGTACTTATAAAAAGCGGTGACGCTTTATTTGTCTATTACTACAAATAATTTAAATCAAAAAGCTTGTCAATATTGTCAGCTGCTTACGATAAAGAATAAACAAATTCAACCGGGCGGTTTAAAAATTACAAGTTAAAATGTAAAGAATTAATGTAAAAATTATTTTGTTTCAGATAATATTTTTATCTGTTTCCATAAAAAAAAATTGAATTTTGTTAACGTCTGACTTATAATCCCTGAATTATAAATATTAATTTCCAAATACTATTTGATCACATTTATTACACATACAAACAATTATGCATTTTCATGTGTATTTCAAGTCTCGCCAGCTCATCATAATATAATACCATTATAACAAACAGCAACAACACTTAAGGTTTAGGATTATACTCATACTATAACCAATTTGTGTATTCTAAAACTGTATTTCCTTTTTTTGGAAGTATGAAATGCTGTGCATTATACTGTATAACAAAAATAACACTATACAACGGTCAGTAAAATCTCCAAACTTTCTAATCCAAATTTAGTATTATTTTTAATGGACCGTTTTCGAGAAATCGCGGTATTCATAATTTTGATTGACTGTCTCTATTATAGATATGGACTTAAGTTCTTAGTTTATTTAAATATAATAGATCTAAATAAATTGAGTGTAATTATGATGCTGGCTTTTCAAACGCATTTTTTGGAGATGCAAAAAGGCTTGAAATTACCGGTTTTTAGTTTAATCCTTATAAACTTTATATTTGGTAATCAAATCTCTCATCTCCCATCTAGCGACTGCTATGGTGTTTCGACACACTTTTGATGGAGATGCAGGCTTTGGATGTGCACACCCTGGCTTATGCGGATTATGTTTGCGTTTTGGTGTCTGACAGGGCACTGGGAACAGTTTCTAGGAAAATGCTATCTGTCGTGGACCTGATGGACGGCTGGTGCAACAGGCATGGACTATCTGTTAATCCGAACAAGACTACGCTTGTGTTGTTTACCCGCAGAACCAAATCTGGGGGTCTAAGACTTCCGGTGTTAAAGAGGGTTACTCTCCAACAGTCTACAGAGGTTAAATATCTAAGGGTGACTTTGGATAGTAAACTCATGTGGACGAGGCATGTTGAACTTAAGGTGGCTCAGTTGCTACAGATTTTCTGGCAGTGCTGTAGAGCTTTTGGAAAGACTTGGGGTTTCAAACCTGCAGGTGTACAGTGGCTGTAATTTGCAGTTATCAGATCCATTGTGACATACGCATCTGAATTCTTGTGTCCCGCAACAATTGTGAAAAACATTCGGGCTAGGCTGAACAGATTACAAAGGGTTCTTGCTCTGGGTATTACCGGCACTATGAGTAACACAATTGTTGATCCTCTTGTTGTTAATTTGGACATGTTACCCCTTTATCTGAGGCTATGAAATCAGTTTGAAGACTCCGGAGAAATGTAAACTGGCATATGGATTGCGACAGGCGGCATGGTGTTATCGTTGAGAGACTTTCAGAACTTTTGTCCGATGTTTCTAATGACTTTGGATAAGATTATATACTGTATCATATTCTCTAGAAAGTACTGAGTAATTTTTCCATATATGGAAGACTGGTAACCCAACTGAACTACTTGTGGATTATTCTGATACTTTTTATACTGATCGATCTGGTACTGGCTCTTGTTGGTGTCTGGATGATATGCCATGGGCAGAATTGCTACAAACTTTCATACTGAGATTTTTGCTATTTTAAATGTGGCTAATTAGATAATTGATAATGAATCGCGGGACAGAAATTTCAGTATCTTCAATGACAATCAGGCTGCGCTTAATGCTTGAATCTCCGTTCATTTCATCCACGGTTTTTCAGAACTGCAAACACAGGCTGAGTACCGAGTACCCACATACCGGAAAATAAAATACCTGGCTCATTGACATATATTGGATCGGTTTCGACTCCCATAAATCCAGAACTTAAGCATGTCATGGAAGTCAGTTTTCATGGAGAGGTGATCAGACGGTAATAACTGCGGTGTTTTGTAGGAATACCATTGGTGAATGTGGCACGATACCTACTCGGTATAAGAAGAGCTGAAAACCGCACGCTTACTGGCCTGATTACGATTTAAAAGACCTGTGCTAGTCATATGTGGAGGATGGGCATTGTCAATAAAGATCCTTCAAGGAAAAAAAAAATTGTTAAACAGTGTAATTTGCTGAAAACTCTAATGCAAAAAAAAAAAATATATGAAACAGAGACATGCATCGAAACAAAAGTCAATGAAATTATAATGGCCATAATGATGATGACAATAATTTTGCCGTCAGCAATTTAATGACCATGTTACGTGATGCAGTCACTGTTTTTAGACAACCATTGATTACAATGCAATAAAGTGCGTCCGTTTCATATACAAAGATATTTCTAACAGTTCTAATAGTATATTAATACATATTTTTTTATATCTTAGCAAATCCCAGCAAAAACGGACATTCCCAAGAAACTAAGCGAGTAAGTAGCACTACAGGTTGGTTAAAAAGTTCCTGCGCTCACTAAGAGATGGCACTGCTAGCTCCAAACTTTTTTTTCTCAAGTTGGTATCACTGTCCTGAGAACACATGAAAAGTTGCAAGTCATTCTGTCAATTCTGTCTTTGTTTACAAGCCATTTGAAGTTGATGAGTCATTGATTTTTTTTAATATGGAAAAAGTTGAATATCGTGCAGTCATTAGATTCTATGTTTTGAAGGGTTTAAAAGCAAAGGGAATTTATGAACAATTGTTAGAAGTGTATAAGGAGTCCTCACCTTCAAAACGCACCGTTGAATTTTGGGCTGGTGAATTTAAACGTGGTCGTACCAGCCTTGAAGACGATCCACGCGAAGGACGACCAAAAACTGCAACCACAGCAGAAATCATTGAGCAGGTACATAATATGGTTAGTAAAGATCCAAGTTTAACTAAGCGTGAAATTGCTAATGCCATAGGCATCTCAGACGAACGAGTACTCCATATTTTACAAGAAGAATTTCGTATGAAAAAACTATTTCGAAAGTTATTGCCGCACACATTAACAATTCAACAAAAACTGGATCGAAAACAAATTTCTCAGCGTAATTTGGAGCGTTTTAAGTCGAATAAAACCGACTTCTTGCGTCGTTTTATAACTATGGATGAGACTTGGATCTACCACCAAGATCCTAAATTGAAACAAGAACGTTTACAGTGGACTGAAGCTGGTTGTTCAGCTCCAAAGCAGGTGAAGTCACAACGATCAGCAAAGAAGGTTATGGCATCAGTTTTTTGGGATGCAAAAGAAATTTTGTTGATTGATTACCTTCAGAAAGGTAAAATAATCAACTCTCAATATTATTGCAGCCTTTTGGATCAGCTGGATAAAAAAATTCGTGAGAATAGACCTGGTTTAAAGAAGAAAAAAATCATTTTTCATCAAGACAATGCACCTGCTCACAAAAGTGTTTTGACGATGGCTTAATTCAAAGAATTAAAGTACGAATTGCTTGAACATCCACCGTATCCACCAGATTTGGCTCCCAGTGACTACTATCTCTTCAGCAATCTCAAATAATTCCTTCGTGGAACTCATTTTTCGTCGAATGAAGAGGCCATAGCAGCCGTATACGGTTATTTTGCGAACTTCCGGAAAACCATTATAAGGAAGGGATAAAATTATTGGAAGATCATTGGAATAAGTGTATTGAGCTTCTAGGAGACTATATTGAATAAAAAATGTATGTCGTAACAAAAACAGTATTCTTTCATTTTGAGCGCAGGAACTTTTCAACCAACCTGTATTTGCCAGACTATTTACTCGATAATCAATTATCGGCTACAAAAGAACAAAGAGTATAGCCGCCTTAAGAATTGATTTAAAAGTCTTTCGACACTTTTCTGTAAAAAAGCTGTTTGATATTTTTAATGCCCTTAGAACAAAAATAAATAAACTGATTTTTGGGAAGTTCAACTGGTAATTTCAGTTATGTCATAATTTAACGTTTTGGAAAAAATTTGAATATAAAATTATTCTTTATATATTATTTTTTTAATTCACCCTTCTTCTGTGAAACATAAATTTAAGTTTTTCACACCAATCAATAATTTAAAGAATACCACATTGCTTAAGGTCACAATGACCATCATAATTTAAGCGGAAGTTTAAATTTGACAAAACAGAAAAAAATGCAATCAAAAAATATTTAGAAAAGGGTTAAAATTATTCCACAGTTAAGGAAATAATTAAAATGGAAATACATGTAAAACTGTCAATTCATTAAACACTTGAATAAGAAAAATTAACTCATTGGAACACCTAGTCAAAAAAAGGGTTAATATTATAGTATATGAATGACAATGACATTTTTCTGATCTGATCTGCTCTGTCAATCAATAAATAACATTAAAATCATAATAATGTTTTTCATTAATTTTTTTTTCCTATTTTTTTGTTCATAAAGATCTAAACTAATTGTAAAAAATAGAAGTAAGAAGAAATAAGTAAACAGGGGACAATTTATCTACTTGGCAATTGGTAGTACTCATTATTATTGGTAAAACGGTCATTGACCTGCTGTATATAAAACTAATAAAAACTCTAGATGATGTTTGTTCTTTAATTCTTCTACACACTTTATTCTACCAGATGTATGTATGCAGGTAGAAGTCGGTATATTATGATGGTTTAATTTTGCCAAAGGTGGCGGTCAATTTACGCTTGTTATAGAGTCTTTTGTTTTGTTTGTTCACTTCTTTTTTTGTATTCAAGGCTTAATTTTCTTGTAGTCATGATGAATGTTCACAAATGTTCTACAATGTCATGAAGTTGAGGAAAGAATAATTTTATTTTATTGTATACTAGGTTTAGAAATAAAAAAAAAATATCATCATTACAATCGTCATTATGGTGCAACTTATCGAAATTTAAGTAAAATTATGTACGAGAACTTTTTTATTTTCAAATGCTTTTAGTGCGTATTAAGTCCGTCAAGTGCCGGATTAGAATGTCATTAGGGAATAGAAATGAAAAAGTCAATAAATATAAATATTATGCTAGATATGAATTTTGAGTACATGACACATTAAAATATCCAAGGTTGGGAAGTAAAATCAAAATAAATATAAAACCTGTATCTTATGGAATAAATGATAGTATGCCAAATCGATTACAGAGATATGTCTAGATTATGTCAAATGAACAGTAGTGGAGAAGAGGATTGTTATTTTTTTCTACAAAAAAAACTTCATTTATATAATTCTATTTAATACCAGTGCAATGCAATTGTTTCAGATTATATAATATGAAAATAATATGGTAGCAATATATTATTGGAAACGTTTGCAACTGTATTTCAAAAAATATTAATTGAAATTAAACATTTTAATTTAAAATTCAGAAATTGTCAATTAAAATTCTGATTTTCTATTTGAATTTAAAAAAAATGTTATTTGTAGTTAAGATTTTCCATTTAAAAGTAAAAACAAAACAAATGATCTTTCGAAAATATTGTTTGAAGTTTAGAAATGATCAAAATTATCAAGTGAAATTCAGAAAATATAAATTTATAATCGTAAAATTCTATTTGAAATTTGGAAAATACCAATTGATATTCAGAAAATTTCAATTAAGATTCAGTAAACGTCAGTTGAAATTTTAAAAACATCAATAGAATCTCTTAAAATTGCATTTAAAACTTAACAAATAGTACCAGTGGATATCATATGGAATTTCTGATTTACAATTTGAAAATATCAGTAATAATTTAGAAGCAATCAGTAGTAATTCAGAAAATATTGGATTTGAAGTTAAGAAAATACCAAAAGAAAATTCTTTAATGTTTTCTGAATTTCAATTAAAATTTTCTGAATTTCAAATGAAAATTTGCGGATATAATTTTATATTGTCTGAATTTTTATTGACATTTTACGAGTATGAATTTCAAATGATATTATCTTAACTTGAAATATGTTCTCTGCATGTCTGAACATAATTGATTAGATCTAATTGTACCAGATCATATAAGATCTCAGAATGTGCAATTTTCCCTGGGTATATAATATAGAAATACTGAAACAGATTTTTAGTTGCAACTAAATTTTTTATCAACCGAATTTTTGTAGTTCCATTTACCATCACTTTTATTATTTTTTAAAAAAATCCGATTTTTTATGGTAACAGTTGATTGCTTTTCTATTCTATAAATTGATATTCTTTTTACAGAAACGAGTTCCACAAAATTTATTCTATAAAGAAATATCTTATGCCGCGAATTGGGGTAGAACCGGCAAGCTGTGGTTTGTCAGGGCATTGCTTTTCCTCTAGGCTAAACGGGTCAATTTTAAAACTTGAATATTTTTCAGGTTCATTATTTCAATATTTTTGTTTAAAAATAACACTACAGCTACAACAAAAAGAAATTGTGTTTTTTAATTTTAATCAATAAAAAATATATTTAAAACAAGTAAAAAAGGGCTAAATTCGGCTGTGCCGAATCTTTGAATACCCTCCACCAAAGGGGATGAAGATGATATACGTATATACTAAATTTTGCATGAACTGTAATATGAATATGTTTTGTCAATTTATGTAACGAACTTTTGTTATTTAGTTTTAGCAATGTTATTTACAGAGGTCTGCTCTGTTAGCGACTTTAACATTGTTAATTTTTACGTTAACTTAGTTATCATAGTATGTAAGACAATAAATGTAATCGAACAATTAGAAGACTTAATAACATTTTTACTTACTTAACAGAAAAAAAAAAATAGATACAGAAAAATTGTACAAATTTGTATGGAAAATTTAGAGGTACCTTCACATTTTCACTCATAACTTTTGAACCGCTTAACCGATTTTGCTCATTTTAAATACCAAACTGCTCGGGAAGATGTTCAATAATCTGGGTAAAAATAGGCACCCCCGCTTGCGTCTTCGCGTCGTGATCGTGATTTCAACAGACAGACAGACAGACAGACGGACATCGCTAAATCGACTTAAAATTGCATAATGATCACGAATATATATTCTTTATGGGGTCTTAAACCTGTATTTCGACATATTACAAACGGAATGACAAACTGATATATACCCTCACCATATATGGTGGAGGGTATAAAAAAATATTAAAAAAAAGACTTATGAACTCACAACCCTAATACTAGCAAGCTGTTTCTCTACCCACTGTACAGAAGACACTAACATCCCAATAAACATCAAAATACATGAAATTCAAGTGCTTTAGTTATGTTTGATAGGATGTATTTGAAAAAATTGTCATTTTGTCAACAATAAAAAATATAAATGTTTTTTTTATAATTTGTTTTAAATAACAAAAAGAAATAAAAATTTGTTATAACATCGTTTTTCGATTAAAATACTGGCAAGTAAAAGTAAATCTTACAAATTTAATGTATTTAATTAATAAACATATTTTTATTATTTTACAGGCATAAGAAAAATCATCAATCCAACCTTACTATCTTTAAAAGTTCTGTTTTCCGTTGATGTATTTCTGCTTTACATATAATAAAATCTTCAAATTTAAGTCTTTATACAATGTTCGCCGCTTGAATTGCATATTTACACTGCAATGTTGTACTGGTATTCAAGTATCCATTTTGCTGGAGTATGCTATTGAATTACAGTGTAATTTAAGTATAAATCAAGGTTTGAAATAAGAAAATATGACTGGAATTACACTTGATTTATGCTTGAAGTCCAGCAAAATTGCTTATTGAGATTAAATATATTTCAAAACTTTGTTACAATAATACCAATTTCTATGGCTTGTCTTAATATTTCATTAGAATTACCAAAATTATGGAAATTAATGCACTAATATCATTAAACAATTTGACATTATACTAAAATCTCAGCAAAAATTAAGCTGTCAAAGAAGCAATAAAATCATCACTACTATGGCAAAGGCATCACTTCTTTTCTAATGGTTTCATCTTGAATTTAACATTAGCGTGTCATAGGATGGAAGTATTCATACTTTACTCTAAGGAAGCAATGATAATACAATGATTAGGTATTCTGATGTATGAGTGGAAAATGATCATATACTTTGTAGTATTTAAGCTTTGATGAAAATTTAATTCATAAGAATGCAGGAAAATAAGTTTAAAGAAGCGAAATTTTTTTTGGGCAATTTGAAATAATTTTTACACAATTTTAAAATTATTTTGATAAATTCTGAATTAAAACTGGAAATGGTGTAGTGTTAAATAATAAACATAATGCAAAAATGCACAGATTGTGTCGTCATAAATATTTAAGGCTGAAAAAATGCATATGACAGGCCAGCTAGTTCTGTTTTGAATGATATTTCAAAACTTTTATGAAATTTTAAACTAAAATATAAAAAATGATTTAATAAAAAAATTAAAAAATTTCATCAGAACTATTTTTTCAATTTGAATAAATACTTTAGATTCAAAAAATATACGATACACTATAACTTATGCTTCAGAAGTAATGAAGAGTGATATTTTAAGATATACATCGGGTTTATATCCAGATCACTGCATTTGAAATATGAACACATGAATTCTTTTGGAAGTGCCTTAGAATAACACCAAAAAATCATAAAAGAATGTCAATTGAAGTTTAAGAAGCAACGAAAGAAGTTATAGTCACAGAATGACTACCATTTTTTTTTGCGGGGATTGATTGGAAAAATTAATTTTTTAGATGGAGGATTATTTGTTATTGAAACAGATATAATATTAAATTTTCGCTGCAAATATTTTGTTCAAATGATAAAATCTTCAATAAATTATCGGTTGTTGATATTAAAAATAATGTAGAAGATACTATTCTTTCAATTTTGTTTAGAAAAATCAAGATTGTGGATGATTTGACATTGTTTCGGTTTATTTGATAGATTTTCTGTTTATAATTAAATTTAACTTTCTGATAAAGAACCTTTAAGTACTTACAATTAAAAATTTAAAATAACCCAACAAAACCATACATTACCAAATAATGGGTAAAGTAATGTATAGCCATAGGGGCCGATGGATTACTATACACCTTACTTCATTGATGAATTTTAAAGGCGATGAGCCCATTACTTTAGATGTGACAATGTAAGGGTTTACTTATATGGTTACGTGAATGGAAAAAGTAATGTGTCTAAAAATAGACTTTTAAAAAAGAGGAATTTTTATTACAAAAAGATATTACAAATTTTTCTATTTAAAATATTTGTAATTAAAAATAATGCGGTCAAGATGGAAATGGAACCAGGGAAATCTAGTTGCCCGCCAAGAAATCTACCCACTGACCTTTCGACGCATATATTATTTGATTGCTTTTAACTTAAATAAATTGTTGCGCTTCGTTTTTTCGCTATTGTTGTCAAAACAAACATACATTACCCTTTTGCTTACAAAAAAACACAAAGTAATGTATCTAAAAAAAGATTTTCAATTATTACTTTACATTTATAAATCATATATTACGTAATTAATAATGTGTAACTTATTACTTTATGCTTCCAAATAATAAAAAAGGTAACAAGCTATCATTACAAGGTAACTCATGAGAATATCGCACCCATTACCAAAGTTTTGCTGGGAAAGAAACTATTTTTGTAATTCTGATAGAATACCAACCAATTTATCTTCTGTGTGTAATCAGATTCAATAAGAAATTAAAAGACTCTTTTTTCCATCATTTTTGTATAGATTTGTGTTTTGGTGTCTTTGAAAACAGTTCAAATGCCTAAGATCTAGTATTAGATAAGAACAGATCTAGATAAGAACAGATCAGTCTACAAGAATCACAAAATTATATCTGATCAGAGCTCGTCATAAGGTGCATGTCATATGTCATATTCTATCATATATGAGCAAATATGCCACCAGATATAATTACATTCAATCTTTTTTAGATGGGTTAACCTAAAATAGATAATTTGAATTTCTGTTGCCTTCTAAGTTTAAAATTAAATATCTAAATTTTAATTAATGTTTTCCGAATTTCAAAGGGAAATTCTGAAATTAAAATGATATATTCTGAATTACATTTGGGTTACTTTGTATTATTTAATGTAATGTGTAAAATTATATTTTATTATTGTTTTTTTTATCAAAAATTTTGTTAAAAATATATTTGTATCATCATATTGGCTTTTTTACAAATTTTATATTGATCCATCCCAATAAGCATTTTTACTGAAATTAAAGCTAAAATCAAGTCTTATTCAAGTCATGTTTTTCAATTTCAAGCCTTGATTTATACTTTAATTACACTTTAATTCAATAGCATATTTCAGCAAAACGGATACTGGAATTAAAGTCGAATATTACAGTGTGAATAGACTTAAATTCAAGCCTTGAATCACAGTTCAATTCAAGTTCAAAAAACCTAATAATAACACTTGTTTTCAAGCCTTATATTCTAAGCCATAAAAACACGGTGATGATTGGTTTTGGTACAATTTATTAACTCTTCTTAACATACATACATTTTAATAACCTTAGTTTTGTATATTTAATCTTGATTTTTCGACCTTCGATATTTTTTCACTAATCCTTTTTATTTAGAAGCTCAGAAATTTGTAGAATCTTCCTGAAGTAAGAAAAAAGATAATGTGATACCGTTAAAATTCATGAAAGAAATTCAGATTTTATAAAAATATCCACAGGAAAATTGTAAATTTGACCAAATGTAATAATTTTATTTAAAATATTGACAAACGAAAAATATGAAACAAATTATATTTATTTGTATGAACTTGATTTTACTGTAAAAACCCACTTAAAATAAAGCACAATACAAGCAATATTTAAAGCACTTGAATTTTTCAACTTTTTAATGTTTAAGAGTATAAAGAAAATCAAAAAATAATATATAAACTTAAAACAAATTGATAAAAATTTCATCTTTTTGCGAAGCTGACATGTCGCCATAATGTTTTAAGTATCATTTTGAAAATATTGTAAAATTTACTCTCCCAAAAGCCTTGGAATTTCAGCGTAAATATTTTTAAAAATTTCTATTTTTAAAAAATATTCGTACAAATAAAAATAAAGCAGTTGTGAGGAAAAAGCAGTGATAAAACCACTTCAACTGTAATATGGCAGTTTGTTTAAATTCGGGATCTTTCGCCAATGAATTTAACATTGGTATATCTTATAATGTATAAAATATAAACTCATGCCAAAAGTAAAAAACAAAAATAAAGCCACAACATTTACTAACAAGTAATAACTGTTAGTGCGTTCCCTTACAGTTCGACAAAACTTGGACATATGATATAGGCGAAACTACAAAACTCTCAATAATAACCAAGTTGATTAGTTAAGCGATACAAATTAGTTTAAAATTTGTTCAAAACTTATATCTATGAAAATATTTTAATATTTTTATTGCTCCAAAATATTGAATATTTACAATATTTCCACACACAAAAAAAACATATTGTTTACACTTAAACGTCGCTAAGAGGTGAACATGCCGATATTTCTAGAGGTGAACATGCTGATTGTTCTGTCCCCTTTATCACATGTTTAAATCATTGTGAACCACACTACAGAACTTCCTTGTAAGTACTATATAAGCCTTTTTCTAATAAAGTTGACAGTTTTACAATATCAGCACTGAAATGAAAATAAGAAAAAAAATATTTATTAAATCATAGTACATGCTGGTATGGAGAAAACAGCAGTAAACAATAAAAACTATAATATAACTGACAGAAAACTAATACAGCGAAATTGTTTCCCATATTGAAAAATTTAGAAATGTAACGAAGAACAAAAAGCTTGTAACAATTGAATTTCTGAAGAAAACAAAAAAATAAACCCAAGGTTATACAGTAGGTGGACTAAAACGGCTAATACACTTAAACTTAATATACGTAGTATTTCCCAACTTATTTAAGAAATAACTGATAAACCAGGTTTAAAATTCAAACACAAATACTTACATATAATTTTGACATTCATAACTATGATTAAGCACTAAGTTTTGGTTATTTTTTGTTTCTAAAATTTCTACTAACTTAAAAATATTTTTAAGTATATTTTCTACAAAAAATATAAAATTGTTGAACTGCTAAATAAGTGATATCCATTCAAACAAGGTTTTACTGTAAATAACCAAATTTACACAAAAAAAAACAATACCAGGCTGAAAAACTTTAATAAGTTTTTTTTACACTTTCTTATTGTTTATCTGCTAGAATGTGAAAGAATTCTATAAAAGACCTCTCCACATAAAATCCTTTTTGATATGTTGGTTGGAGTAAATATAAGAGAAAAAATACACATTATATCTTACATACGGCAATTTTTTAAATCGCATAACTTACAACACTACACCCAGAAAACAATATCAGTTGTGGCCACCGAATTTGTTGCCAATTGAATTCTGGCGGTTACGACACTGTTTTCATATTAAATTATATTTTTAGTTGTGAAAGCCATTATTCAGTTGTAGAATTTAATATTTATATTCCACAGAAATATTATTACGTTCCACAAAATTTTATTTAAAAAAAAATAATTTTTAGATTTTTACGGTATCGAACCTGGGCAATCAGATTCAAAGTTCCTACTCTTGCTTACTGCACCACAACTATTTTCTATTTTCTTTGATATATTTTCTATTAAAACTTTTGAATATTTTATTTTATTTTAAAAAATAATTTTTTAAATGTTTGCCTTTTCCGGGATTTGAACTCGGAAATTAGGAATACTGAGCTTTCTCTCTACTCACCACACCACAAACACTTATAAATTTTAATGGTTAATTTTGAATTTAAACAATTTGTGAGGAAAACAAATATAAGTATAAAATTTATTTATCAATACCAATCATTAGTGACGTCTACTATTAATATACATAATCCACAATTCGGTTGCTTCTACTGAAACCCTAATTAAATGATATATTTGTTCAGAATAACCGTATTTGTAGTTACACTTAAAAAAGTTTGTAAGTTAAAATAACTGAAAATATCATTTAAAAGAAATGATATTTCATTTAAAAACCGGTCTACTTAATTTTCATTTAAATTAAATGTCATTTGTTATTTATTTTTAAATGTTGATTAATCAACTGACACATCCGTAAGAAACAACTGATATAATCAGTTAAAATAAATGTCAAAATTTTACCTACCAATCCTTAAAAAATAAATGTTTTTTTCATTTATTTAAAATTATTTCCGTTTTGTATTTTTTGTTTTTTTTTTAACATACTCGTACAATACAATATGTATGTATGCATGTATTTGTGTATGTATGTGTGTTTATGAAGTTCTTGTAATTTGTATTGAAAAATTTTGTATATATACAACCAATTTAAATAAAAAAACAAATTGAAATTTTTTGAATACTTTTTTTTGAAACAGACAGCAAACAAAATTTAAATTTGTAATAACTGTTACGGACACAAATAAATCACAAGTTTCCGTTTTGTGGGTAAATTTTTATTAAATTTCAAACAAATGAAAAAAATAAATGAAACTGAAAAAAATCGGTAAATGATAGTAAATTATTTCGAATAAATGTATAAAAAAGTTAATATAGATATTTCTTTAAAAAATAAATGTATCTTCCTTTATTTTTAAATGGAACGGAAAACTTTTTTATTAAACTACAAACAGTTAACTACATAATATTCTGAGTGTACCACTTTTGAATATCGACAATTTTTTAATAAGTTTGATTGTACCAAATTTCTGATATATATGTCCACTAAATAAATGGTTGCTTCCACTGCACACAAATACTTAACGAATTTTATTTTTAAAGATAGTTGGAAATACCAATAATTGAATAATAGGATTGATTTTAGTTTCTTTTCCCTTTTTTTAATTCCCAATACAACATATTTGCTTTATTAATGAATTTTAGATTATTCCAAATAAAATTAAATCCTCACAAATAATTGTTAATGGTTTTGATCGAATTGCAACCAATATTTTCTCTGGGTGTAGTTTGCCTGATTTTTAACGGAGCCACAATTCGGTTGTGATAGGTTAAGATTGGTTAGGTTTAAAAAGAGGAATCGAAGTGAAGATATTCTTCACAACCGACTCATATCTAACAATAGATCCTAAGCTTTATTTCGAATGTGCGCTTTTCTACCTACCACCGAATTGTGTTAGTTGTTGAAACCTCGGTTTGTGTAACCAAATATGGAGATTCTGATAACTGAATGCAGTTGTGATAACCGTATTTGCAATGTTGTGGAAAACGACTTAATTCTAAAAATTTTATAATTATTGTGTGAAAATAATACAAATCTAAAGTAAAAACATAAGATTGGCTTTCCGATATTTGAACGTCTGTTTTTTTAACCCCTAAACCAGGTAAAATACTGCATAGAGGTATTTTAAAAGCTTCTATATTTCTTCTGTCGAGATATATTTCAAGGACCCCTAAAAGAATCCAAAAACTGTAATTTTTCATAATATCCATATAATTTTCGGACTCTATTATAGACAATTTAATATCGAGTGTTATGAGCTATTACGAAATTACAAGAAATTTTCAGGCTACGCAGATATGGTCACTATGCGGCAAGTTGTTGATTATCTGAGCAATGTTTGTGATAACGATAGTGGCATAATCGTCCATGGGAGAGTAGACCGAGCTATCGACTTATTTTGACGCTAGAATATTTCCAGCTCAACTTCAGTATGATAGGCATCATCTGATTGGTTGAGATCTTTAGCAGTTATTTAACGCTAAGTTATGTGCTTAGAACTTGGAGGTCAGCAAAGTATATATTTTGTACGGAAATCAAGTAAAATCACATCATTTGTAGTCAAAAATTATAAACCCATCAGCCTCACTACTTTCCTGCTGAGGTTATTACCGAGAATCTTGGAATTTCACATCAAGGAAATCATGGAACCGACATTTCTTTATACCAACCAGCTATTGAGTTGTCTTATAGATCGATAAAGCATTTTGTTGTAGTGCTAGTTAAAATTGCTGGTGCTTTCAATAACGCGTTTTCAGGTACAACACTAGATAGTATGGAAAGAACGAAAGCTGCAGTTCAGGCAGTGAGTTGGATTGATAGCATCTTAAGTTGTAGTAAAATATTTGCAGAAAGGTGTAATGTCAATGTGTGAAAGTGGCACACAGGAGAACTTCTCAGCTAGCAGTTCTACCTACGCTACTGCGGAAACTTCATGTAAATGAACTTCTTGATGAGATGATCTAACCCCTATCGTCACTGGAAAGTATATCGATATTATTAGTTCTGGGGGGTAGTAAACCGGCCAGGGTGGAGGAGTTAGTCCTTGGAAAGCTTATGGTGAAGACAGCGTTAAAAATATAATAAATGCGCTTTATGCTTGGAGGATGTGACCTAATGACACCCATTTGATTATACAGCATAATTCGTTGAAATCTTACGGTCCTAAAGATATAGAAATTTTGGTGTCCTTAACCAGAAGCGATTGTTGACCACAAGGGACGGGAGGGGGTTCTGACGGGTTACTTTTGTACTGCGATTTTTATCAAAAGAAACGAAGACAGGGAAATGGTGTGAACCAATGTCCAGCTATTGCGCGCTTCAGTGCAAGTTGCTTGGGAGATTATATATTTTATGGTCTGGAGGAAATCTCTAAAACCTGAATTTTTATGGTTCTGGCTTTTACTAAGGGAGTGTGAATGTTTTTGGGTGCCATCGCATCTTTTTGGGGGTTATTTATGGTACCCAATTGGTCCATGAAAGGTATATGACCACCCAGCTTAACGTAATCTATATTTTTCCGTGTTACTTAAAAATTTGGACTAGATACTTCAAAACGAGGATCATACTTATTAAGTAAATCTAAATTTAGCTATCTTAAAATCTTAACACCCTGCACTTGACAACGATACAACAGCTGAATTTAACATTAGGGTATACACCGACGTATTACCTGACCATGCTTGTGCCTTTCAGGCGGTGATTCTAGCTAACAGAGAATCTTGCAGACTCTTCTGTGCGGTATATCTTCTATTCTTGTCGATAAATATTAGGAAGAACTATCTAGGTTAAATTCCCAAACACTGAGTACCTTGGCATGTCTCCTCGGTCACATAAACATTTACGGTACTGAGGGGGCAGACCAGTTAACAATGCCACTCGCTTCTTCGCTGGTAACCATTAATGATGGGATCTTCGAGCACTACCTCCGGAGGGACAGAAGCAGATGGCGTACACTGAATTTACGTAGGGTGTACTAAATATCTTTTTAGTAGGAGTAGAAAAGATGCTTCGAGAATGACGGCCGTCCTGACTGGTAACTTGCTGATATGCAGATACTGCAACAGACTCGTCGTGCGGCTGCGCCATGTACAATACTGTAGCTGTGGCATTTGAAGTAAGGAGGAGACGGGAGCTCATATCCACTCTGATTACTCGCACTGCAGAACATCTGACACAGAACTTTTGGAGATAATATACTGGATGACCTATCGGCGATATCGGCCATAGATTTAGGTGAGCTTAACCCGGCTTAGGTCTAGTTCTTCGGATACCAGTAACAGTGGTGTGATCTTTCAAAACAGAGTTACTTTTTAAAGGGATGAGCTGTCACTTGAACCTACATAGATAATTCCACACAAGTCCGTTCTTGGGCCCCAAAAATTATAATTCTCAAATGTTAAGGTGTGTTATAGGAAAAAAATATATTCTGCTTTAAGATTTACCGGGCCAAAGTATAATTTTTTTTGTATACAACTTTTTGTTATGCATTGGAAAATAATAAAAAAAGGCCAACCCACATGGAACCACATGAATGTTAATAATTAAAATTATGGAGGCCAAGTGTTACAATTTTCTAATATTTTGCAATAATAAAAGGTGTGTATTTTTACATGTTATAAACATAACACATGAATATCCCTCACATAAGGGAGGGAATAATTATAATTTATAACTTATGGCCGTTAAAAGTTGCCTCGGTTTATTTATCTATATATGTTTTTTAGCTATGAATGACTCAAAGTCAATATGATTCAACTTTGCAATGAATGATGTTTTTGTACAATAATAAAACTTTAAATAAAAAAACATTGAAGTAAACATTCATTTTGAATGACAGTTGAACAAATTAAACAATGTCTGCAAAAAAAATAGAAATTGGAAAAAATTGGAAAAAATTGCAAAGTTTTAAGTTATTTTTTTGTTTAAAAGAGAATGTTAAATGTAATAAACGCCCCGTGTTCAACGACTACAATATAGAGGTAGCAAGTAGAGTGACAGTATTATGCAAAAATATAGTTGACAGCTAAATGTCAATGTTTGACATTTGCACGACACTTGCTGTATTTGTAGAAAAATAATAATATGAAACAAAAAAGAAACAACTACAAAATATAGGCAAATTGTATTAAAAAAATGTGCTTGTTGTTTTGTTAGAATTATTTCGTGCCCTGACATCATGAAAATGAAATGAATTTATTAAACATCATGTTGCAAGCTAGCTGGAGTACAGTGAGAGTTGATATTACAAAAGCTACTACAGCTAGCTAACTGACAAATATTCTCTTGGTTTTGTGAAAGTGGGGGTCTGTTTTTTGTTTCCTCTACCAAGCATATAATTTTTATTTTGCCTTTGGCTAGTGACAGAGACATCTGTGATTTTTTTAATATAAATTTAATTAGAAATATGCAGTATGTTGCAAGCATTTTCATCTCCCATACAGTTTGACTATAAGTACATTCATATTTTTAGAGAATGGGAGTTTAATATTGTTTTTGCCTCCCTGAAAAAAGAAAACCTTTGCTGTCACATTGACATTTGTTGTCTGCCTTCCAAATACACAACAAGTACCAGTGTGTGAGCACCCAAACATAGAACATATATTCCTGTGTGAATTCATTATTATTCCTAACATTTGTTGCCCAATTTATAACATTGTTGTTGAACATCATCTCTAAACTCACCCCCCTGATATAAATTAAGCAAGAAACCAACAACATGTTACGCATTCCAGCTGCATTTTTTTTAGAACACAGTGTAAGAATTATATATTAAATTAAATAAAAAAAAAATGTATTAAAAATGCGTGGGTTTTTTTCAAACTCACATCCCTTCTCTGGTTTTTTTTCAAGCCCTACAGGTTATTTGATTTTTGGCTTAAAATAAATTTTCAATATTTCTCATTTTTGTTACTGAGTGTATGTTTTGGAACAAAATATGCCCTTTGGCGGTATTTTTCTTCGAAATTACTTTGATGTGTTCAATTACTCTGGGGTATTACCACAAAATGATTGTAAATGTTTGAAATTATTTCGTGATTAGTACAAAGAGTTAAAGCTTAAGGGGATGTTTTCGTACATAAATAAATATAAAATGCAAAATACGTGTGTCGAAGGAAACAGGGTGTTTATCTGCATATGTTAAAATATTTTCTTAATAAAGATTTGTACTTTCAATTCGTTTTTGTTTTAAGAGTGGTAATAATGTGTATAATTTAATTAAATTTTCTTTTGGAATAATACAATTTTAATTTTCTTTTTTGCTATTAACATTTAATGTCATCTGTTAAAATATAATTCAAGCATTTGTTTTTGACATATTTTTCTATTGGTTGTTAGAAAAATTTATGTTTAAAAACTATTTAATTTGTTTTGATGTTTTAATGCACTTTTTGTTTATGATATTTATAGAAACTTTTAAATATTTTAAACAATTTAGTTAAATAAAAATAATATTTGAATATCTCGCACGAATAAAAGCACATAATTCAATTTCACGTCTTCAGAAGAGAAGAGAAAATTTGCGAAATGATTATAAGTAATTTTTTTTTCATTTAGAATTTCCCCAGGTTCGAGAACACAGTCTGCAAATATATTATATATTAATACCCGAACCGAGCACTAGCAACAAAGGCCATCGGCTCGTTGTAGCGAAAACAGACCGGAGCCTCTGGTGGGAATCGAACCCACGACCCCCGCACTGATGAGCTAGCACGCTACCAACTAGCCTAAAGGGGCGCTCAAACACCAAATAATTAACAGTATTAAAGTAAACATAAAAAGTGTTAAAAGTAAAAAATATTGGCGCTAAAAAGTAAAAAGTTGTCGAGTTGTCGCAATCGAATTTAAAGTTGTATATTTTTAATTTTAAATATTCTTAAATTGACATATTTATTCTTAGCACAATAATAAATACAAATCACCCAGCAAACAACTTGCACTTAATTGTAAAGTAAAACTGGTATCCAACAGCTAAACTAATTCTTAGTGAATAATACGTTCATAGTTAACCCAAAAATACTCGCTGAAAAAAAAAAACATTCTACTGGAAATATAATATTGCTTGTAATATACATAAGTTTGAAAATGCTGTTAGTTATATTGGGCTATCTTTTATGTCGGTATGTGAATAATGAATAACTTAAAAATAACACAACTGATTTTCGAATGCCTAATATTACTTAATTTTATTTAATTTGGTCCTTTTTAAATCATTTGGACTATATTTTGAACACAAAATCAAACAAATGGCCGCCTCTATTGGTCACGGCAAAATATGCCTATTTTAATTAATTTTCCATATATTTTTCAATCATCTCGGAGTTGATGAATGATTTTCTTGACCCCTTCAATGGTCTGCGGCTAGGTACCCAGCAAAAACATTGTATCAACTACTTACCAGGCTATTTACTCGCTTAATTACTTTTGTACGCCATGTCCAAAAAGTAATAGGTACTCATTATTTTTTAACTGTTTGTAAGCGAAAGAGTAATGACCACCCATTACCTTGTGTTTTTTGTAAGTGAGAAGATAATGACGACTCATTACTTTTGGTAAGTAGTTAAAACCCTGTTTTTGCTGGGTAGTGTAGACTTTGCTTTTAAAATAACTCAGATCTGGATATCTGGCCAGTCAATGTCACCTTTTGTTGACATCGCATGCTCAGCGACGTGACCAGACCGCCAGAAAAATTTTCACTGCATTTTATACGGAAACAAATGCAGAAAGTGGTTCCACATATGCCAAAATGCTGAATGCAGTGACGATGTGACTTGTTCGGGTTCTCGGCAAGGCGTGTCCTTAGTTTTGCGTTGCATATTTTTAATGCTACACTAATATTTTCTGTATTCACTTAATATATAAAAAAATAATAATCCGCTAATTTTAGATTAAAATTGAGTTTGATTTATGGCGATTTAATTTAAAAAATTAATTCTTCAAAGCTTTGATTTTTATGCACATCAAAGAGAAAAAAAAAGCTCGATTTAATATTTCTTTATACAGAGGCCTGCAAAACTAATGACACAGCAAAATATTTTTACGGTTCCTTTATTATTTATTTAAGAAAAAATAGAAAAGAATAATACTTAATAACAAAAAATTCAGTCTAATTGAAAAATAGGGAACTTAATTTTATTAGCGCTGATTCCAAACAAATTTTAATTAGCCGTTTAGTGATTTAAAAAGGAAAATATTTCCGTTCATTGATTTAAAAAATGTATTTTTGAATTCACTTATTTTAAATCAAATTTTAAAAGTTCAGTGATTAAAAATCAATTTTTTTCATTCACTGATTTAAAATCAAATTTTTATCGTTTCATAGCTAGAGGGAAAGCCACAATTTTAACCTAAGCGACCAGGTCAATGTTAACTCCATTTTGAACCATTACCGATAACAGCTTATTGTTTAAAATGCTGATGTACGAAATTAGCTTTTCCCACTATTAGTTAGGTATTAAAAAGATTTAAAATTTTACAAGGAAAAGTTTAATCGCACTAACGTTACCGTAAGTCTGATAGAATTATTAATATGAACAAATTACACAAGAGAATAATTGTAAAATGTAATTGAGATCGGCAAGGTCAAGTTGACCTGCCAGCTTAAATTTAATAAATATTTTTATTTATTTTTGATCCGTGAAAAAGTTTGTATTTCAGTTCATAGAATTGGTTTAATTTTCATTTTAATTGTAACAAAATTGTACCATCTTTTCGATATTTTTTGATGGCAACATAAAAGGACATTAAATGAAGTATTTAAATAAGTCTTGTGCGTAAAAGATCATTAAGATGTTTCAATTCAATAAGTTTTGTGATCCGGAAAAATAAACTTAGTAAAACTTAAATTTTTAACTTTTTTAAATTTTTACAATATTTCTTCAAAGGTAAATACAGTTGTAGCTAAAATGTCGTATTATGCAAAAAAAAAAAAACTTGTCGTTTTAAAAATTGTCGCTTATCCCCTTATTCAAACGAGACATTCATTTGTTTGCTTATGAATTTATACCATTTTAGTATACTCTATTTTAAAAATCTTTAGATTTATAATTTTATAAATCGAAAAAAACTCTTTTACATTAAAAAAAGATAACAACTTTTTATACTGCATCATGCAAAAGTGTACCCTACAAAACTTTTTTACGTCTGTTATAATATTTGTTAAAAAGATTTTATGCTCTCACAAAAAAAAAAAAATAACTTTCCTTTTATATTGTATTTGAGTTTAATCTATTGTTCCTTATACACAACAACAAATTTCATTAAGGAATTCAAAAAAATAAAAAAGGTGCAACAAAATATAAACTTTAATCGAGTTCTTCTCACAATAATTTGTTTTTTATCACTGCACATTAGATTGGGCCAAAGTTGAAAATTTTTCGATTCTAATGTATTATTTCTAAAAAGCTATGGAAAAATATTCTAAATAAGGAAAATCGGTAAATGTCGTTCGTCGACGAGAAGTGATCGAAAAAAATGTTATTCCACGAAAATTTGTTATTAAGTCGTACATTTGAGAATTTGTTTTTATTTTTATAGTGGAGAGTTTCAACTAATTTTGCTTCACAGGCGATTTTTCATATTTGGCGCCACTAGATGTATTTTAAATAGTACATATTAAAAAAACTAAATAGATGTGTATTTCAATTTTGGTAAGTATCGAAATATTGCCAATTAAGCTTTTGGGAAATATTACTTTTATACACCCTATTGTATCCGCCAGTTTTGAAACTTGAAAAATATTAGATTATTTTTTGAATACTCGATTCAACAACATACTCTTTAGCAAATTAAAGCGTGAGAGAAAGCCCCTACAGATGGAAAAAAAACACTTCTAAATAGCTCTATTGTGAATGATTTAAACTATTTAGGAGTGTTTTTTGTTCTGTCTCTAGCAGTTTTCTCTTGCATTTAAATACGTCTTAAAAGCGACTGCTAGACTTTTAGAAACAATTCTTTAGTAATTTTAAAATCATGTTTAACATTCAAAGATACAGATTTCACCACAAATTCAGAAACAAACGCATATTTTGTCAGATTTATTTTTTTTTTTTATTTACATTTATCATAAATACCTCATGGAAAACATACTTTAAATTTCAGATTTTTTACAAAATTTATTTGGGGAGAACTTTGAAGTGTATACTCTTCCCCTGCATGCTCCTTCCTATAACTATTTGCAAACCCCCCATTATGGACGCCTACATGGAATCAGCAGCCTACACGTCAAGTTTTAAAAAACCTAGCTCCATTTTTAACATCTTTTTATTCCAAATATAAAAAGTGAATCTTTAGTGACTTAGGCCAAACTTAGATTTTATTTTAAATTGATGTCCCTCTTTTAATTTCCATAGTTCCATTAGATTTGGAGTTCTCATCCCACTCGTTCTCCGTGCATTTTCAATTCGTGTCTAGTGTTTCGATTCCATTCATTCGCCGTTTCATTGCATGTCGTTCCTTTTGTATTATTTTAATCCCACTCGTTCACCTTTTTAATCCATATCGTTCCCTTGACTATTTTTCAGTTCCTTTCGTTTCCCATTTTTTTTCATTTCATACCCCACTCGTTCCCTGATCCATTGAATTTAATTTGTTCTCCTTGTCTAGTGTTTCAATTTCACTCGTATTTCAGACATAATGCCCACACTGGATGTTACGACTATGGCCTTACCATTTTCAGACGTCACCCCAGAATAAATCGGACATAAAGCCCAGTATCAGGTTCATAAACTCCACAATATTTTAAAATTATGCATTATATGCACCGAACACTTTTCCAAATAAAAGTTTTGTGGGTGGAGTTAATTCCTTTTTGTAAAGTATGGGCACACACTTCGACTTTATCATATAGTTTCTGATGGACAATCAAAACCAAAACATTTTTATTTTAACTGAAAATCAGTTCTGAAAATTAATGGAAAATATAACTTAATTTATCTAAATACCGGCCCAATTTTTTTATTTCCTTATTTATAAGAAAAATGTATGATGCAATTCAGAAAGATACAGCGTGATAAATATTCTATAGAGCTAAGGAAGAAGTAGTTAAACACTACATCTACTGAACACGAAGTTGTGAAAATTTCGGTGAATCATTAATGATTTTAACATTGGCGTGTCATTGGGAGGAAGTTGTTTGTTTCGGTGCTATGAAAAATCGATGAGCAGATGGACATTTTCATTAGTTTACGGAAGTTGTTAAATATAGGGCCTACAAATTAAATATAGGGAGTGGCTTTTTTTAAGTTAAACATGTGATTTTGAACACGCCAAGAATTATTATTCCGACCAGGATAAAGTTAATATCACTGGTATGCAAAATATGTTTTCAATAAGGCATTTAATGACTGCAGGAATTAACCATTTATGGACTAACTAAATAATTGTTTTGTTTTACCAGTAGGGGTTAATATCAACATTTTTGAAGTTGTTTAAAATGACTTCTTACAAATCGAAAAATTTGCACTATTAACTAAAAGAATAACACTTATGCTGGGCATATTTGTTCTTCATTAGTCAGAACTACAGTACGTATGATCAATCTCAAATAAATCATACGCTCAGTTGTCCCTAATATGTGAACCAAATGTTATATTTACTAGGATTTACATTTTGGTTTTACCCGTAACTGCTACCGCGGTTAACCACAACATTTAACCGTAACAGCAACAAATCGTACGGTTACGGTTAAAATTAAATTCTTTAAAATCCAGTTTTTGTAAAGAATTCAATATAAAACTTATGTAAAAAAATAAAATATGAACAATTAAGTGTCTTTTAGTTTACGCTGAGCTTCACATTGTGTTAACTATTAGCCACCAGAAAGAAAACTATCTTTATGTGTTCAAATTTTCGAGTTTTAACTTTTCAGTATGAAATTAAGCATTATTTGTGTTATAAATTCTAAAGTTTTGTAATATTTTAATTTTTCCAAAAATACTAAGCGATGTCTTAAAATATTTTTACTTAGTTTTATTTGAAAATTATGTTGTTCTAAAAATAATTTATAAATTTGACTATGGGATTGTTGTTAAGAATTACGATATTACCGTCGGTTTAAACGGGCATTGCGCATTTATTGACTAAAAATCACTAACTCTATCGGATCGGTAATTGTTTGGAATTTTATATTTATAACATATAATTATACTTTTCCCTTCTAAAAGTTAAAATTCAAAATTTTTAATTAATTTTAACCGCAAACGCGGATAAGGAAAATTGTTGTTTAGTGCAAACTCTACATCTTTCCTAAATACTTTGCATTGTACAATTCTAACGGAATATTTTCTCCAAAACCAACAAGTTTAAATTCTTAAGAGAATGCGTAATTCTCAACAGCTGTAAGCTGGTTCGGCACAAGATTTTAGATAGGCATCCCCAGATCTGCTTAAAATTGTACACAGGAAAAGTGTTTTATTATGAAAACCGAATTTTTCGCAAACCGAATAATTTAGCCACGGTAACTTTTATTATTAACATTTACTTATACACTCAGAATATTATGTAGTTAACTGTTTGTAGTTTAATAAAGAAGTTTTCCGTTTCATTTAAAAATAAAGGAACATACATTTATTTTTCAAAGAAATATCTATATTAACTTTTTTATACATTTATTTGAAATAATTTACTATCATTTACCATTTTTTTTCAGCTTCATTTATTTTTTTCATTTGTTTGAAATTTAATAAAAATTTACCCACAAAACGGAAACTTGTGGTTTATTTGTGTCCGTAACAGTTATTACAAATTTAAATTTTGTTTGCTGTCTGTTTCAAAAAAAAATATTCAAAAAATTTCAATTTGTTTTTTTATTTAAATTGGTTGTATATATACAAAATTTTTCAATACAAATTACAAGAACTTCATAAACACACATACATACCCAAAAACATTCACACAAAAAGTGTTTATACACTTAAAAAAGTTTGTAAGTTAAAATAACTGAAAATATTATTTAAAAGAAATGATATTTCATTTAAAAACCGGTCTACTTAATTTTCATTTAAATTAAATGCCATTTGTTATTTATTTTTAAATGTTGATTAATCAACTGACACATCCGTAAGAAACAACTGATATAATCAGTTAAAATAAATGTCAAAATTTTACCCACCAATCCTTAAAAAATAAATGTTTTTTTCATTTATTTGAAATTATTTCCCTTTTTGTATTTTTTGTTTTTTTGTACAATACAAAATGTATGTATGCATATGAAGCTATAAACACTTTTTGTGAGAATGTATTTGTATATGTATGTGTGTTTATGAAGTTCTTGTAATTTGTATTGAAAAATTTTGTATATATACAACCAATTTAAATAAAAAAACAAATTGAAATTTTTTGAATATTATTTTTTGAAACAGACAGCAAACAAAATTTAAATTTGTAATAACTGTTACGGACACAAATAAACCACAAGTTTCCGTTTTGTGGGTAAATTTTTATTAAATTTCAAACAAATGAAAAAAATAAATGAAACTGAAAAAAATTGGTAAATGATAGTAAATTATTTCAAATAAATGTATAAAAAAGTTAATATAGATGTTTCTTTGAAAAATAAATGTATCTTCCTTTATTTTTAAATGGAACGGAAAACTTTTTTATTAAACTACAAACAGTTAACTACATAATATTCTGAGTGTAGCTTCATATGCATACATACATTTTGTATTATACGAGTATATTAAAAACAAAAACAAAAAATACAAAAACGGAAATAATTTCAAATAAATGAAAAAAAACAGTTATTTTTTAAGGATTGGTAGGTAAAATTTTGACATTTATTTTAACTGATTTTATCATTTGTTTCTTACGGATGTGTCAGTTGATTAATCAACATTTAAAAATAAATAACAAATGGCATTTAATTAAAATTAAAATTAAGTAGACCGGTTTTTAAATGAAATATCATTTCTTTTAAAGGATATTTTCAGTTATTTTAACTTACAAACTTTTTTAAGTGTATTTATCATATACATAATTAGAAATTATATCCGAATACCCTAAACGAGCACTAGCAATGATGGCTATCTAGTTGTAACGTCTGGTGGGGAACTCGAAAAACACCTGTTTTATATTACTTCGTTAGAAATTCCAATTTTTTTTTATTCATATTAATCATGTAATTACAAATAAAATACTAATACCCTAATCGAGCACTTGCAACGAAGGCTTGTTGTAGCGTAAACAGACCAGAGCATCTGGTGGAAATCGATCCCACGATTCCCACACTGAGAAGCTATCACGCTACCAACTATCCTACCAGGGCGCATTTTAAGTTGATTTAACATCTCGAGTCACTTTTTACCTGCCCGAATTATAATAATAAAAAATACTTAAATAACGGGTAACTTCTGAAGGTTTTCTGTTAAAGAGTTATCAACATCGTTTACAATAGTTGAAAAGGAAATTTCCAGTATATTACGATAATTTTTAAAAGAATTTTTTTTTGTAGAAAAAGACTGTTAAAACATACAAAATTTCAGTGGGTCCCGCTATTTTTTATTTTTTAATTTTTATTTATCTTTTTGAAACGATGGACCCCGATTGCTCCTTATTAGAAAATTTAAGAAAATATCAGTTCTTAAAATCATAGGAATTTTTTTAAATAATATTGTTGTTCTTTATTTTGCCCGCCATTTTTAATTCAAAATCAGTTACCCTATAACCACACAAACGCAAAGATTTTAATGTGATCGGACTAAAATCCACATTAGATACGCAATTTTAAATTTTTATGCCTTGATTTACTTTTCAAAATCAGCGAGCTCATAAACTCTATTATGCATGGGGTTCGAATACAGTTTGTTACATGTTCGGCTGTTGAAAGTTCAAATCTAAATACTGAACATTAATAATAAAATTTTTGAAATGCTTATGTTTCTGGTAATGTTTTTGCATGTGCGTAGGGTACTAAATATGATTAAAAAAGACGTAGACTAAAGGGTGGTCCCAATAACAAGTATCTTTTTAAAAACTAAATAAATTGAACTTCACTAAATTTATTTTGGGATATTATTGATTTATTAGAAAAACCAAATATTCTTATTATTTATGGAACACGATTTGATTGATTTGGCTGCCGCAGCTGACTGCGCAAGAACTTTTGTTTGTTTGTTTGTTTGTCTACAGTTTCTGGCTCTATATCACGAATCCCTCGGACAGTGGTATCGTTAAGGGTGTTTATCGTTTCTGGATAATTTGCATAGCATCGGTCGTTAACGGTATTCCACAAGAAAAAGTCTCAAGGGGTCATATCGAAAATCCCGGGCAGCCTACTAACATCGCAAAGACGGCTGATAACACGATTATCATTTGTCTGTGGAGCTGTATGACATGGTCCGCCATTCCTTCGAAACCAAAGATTTTCCTACTTCACACCTTAAATTTCAGCCCATTAAAAGAGTGTTATCATGGCTCTGTAGCGCTCGCCGTTGGCTGAAATGGCGTGGCCTGCAGCATTTAAAAAAATGCGCCAATGATGCCACCTCTCCAAAATGCACAACTGTGGATGCTTTGGCTTCTCGACAATCACGTGCGGATTTCCTAATCCCCAGATGAGGCAATTTTGATTGTTGAAAATGCATCACATAAGAAAATATGATATTTAAACCAAATTCGATGTCGGATTAGAGCTTCTGTAAGGTCCACACAGAGAAGACGTAACAAAGTCGATGATCGTTTACCTTCAGTTGCTGAGGCAATTGACCTTGTAAGTGAACTCATTTTGGTCCGCGGAGGTATGACACTGGCTGTCAGTCAATATTTCAAACAGAAAAAATGTATCAATGTCAAAAAAGAAAATCACTTAAAAAGATACACATATTTGGACCACCCTGTATGTATGCTTACATACAAGTGCTTTCATCTCTTCTTGTCCTGTTTAAATGTGTACATTTCATATTAAGAGTTAAAAATGTATAAAGTAAACTTTGTTGCTTTAGAATGTCACATATAATAGATATTTCTTTTCACAAATTGCATATTATATTAAGGCTCTTATGCAATTGCATACAGGACCTTATAGAAAAATAATAAAAAAAAAAATTTTAAAATCTCTTTAGCAATATTATACGCCCTGCATAGGAAGGAAAAACTATTGTCCAATTCTAGAGCATAGTAAGCACTTCTTGAAGAAAACTACAAAAATACTTAAAAATTAATGCAAAGCTTCTCAAAATGTTGTTGCTTATAATAGGTCAAATAATATAGATGGCTTTTCATATCCTTATTATGATTTTTTTTAAGGAGCATAATCGAAATGAATTTCTTTTTTGTTCATTTTTATGTTTAATAAAAATATTAAAATGTACTTTCTTTAACTAAAAACTTTTATGTAAATTTAAATATTTTTTCTTTCTGTGGCAGGATCATTCTTTTTATTTGAAATAAGTAAATAAATAAAATTGTTCATTATGCCTTTAGCTACTTGAGTTGAATATCAATGAGCTAACGAAATATTAATTTTTTTTCAGTTTTTTTTTTTTTTTGACTTGTTAACAAATAAACTTTTATGCTTCAAGGACATTTTTATTCATATATGTATTGTACATATATGAAAAGAATGAACATATAAACTCTTTTGTATTTTTTGACATCTTAACATGTATACAAGGATGGCATCTATTTGCAAGGAAATTTTGTTTTACAATTTTTCCAAAAATTACTAACAGAATATTTGGTGTAGTTATTTACTTCAAATTTGACATGACAAAATTTGCCACCTTAATTTACACACATGTGTGTATTTATATCCTTTTTATATTTATATACATATAAATAATATATACACAGATGTACGTATTCATTACTTCATTATTATTTACGTTGTGTCCTATGATTTTTTTCTTCTTTAAACGCCCATACCATACATACAACAATAGCAACAAATGATATTTTACACCCACTTGTTATTATTCGCACATTATACTCACTCGTACATCATCCAATAATAAGAATTAAATGAACAACTGTCATTGTATATTAAAAAAAACGCATAATGATTTTTATTATTAATTATAAGTGAATAAAATGAACGTCCGAAGGTAAATTTAGGGGTGACCGAAGAATTGTTATTACAAGTCCAAACATGAATTGCGATAGAATATTTTAACGATAATCTTTTAATCCAATTATTTTGTAAAAGAGATGAAAGCCACAAAATTCAAGTCACGTTTTCTTACTATTAACGTAATTTACACTAGTGTACAATCATTTTATGAACTGTATTTATTACAAAACCTCCACCCCATGAATTGAAAAAAACCGTCGACAAGAAATTATAAAAAACGCCGAAATTTGAAAAATATCGTTTAAATTAGATAAAATAAATAAAATAAATAAAAAGAAAAATAAACAAAATTCAAAAAATTAAAAAAATATTTAAGCGCTCAATATTGACGATTTTTAAAATTTTGGAAGGTTTTGTTTTTATTAATTTTGGAGATTATTTTATAATTTTTAGCAATTTTGGACTATTTTTAATTTTCTCGAAGTTGATGATTTTGGAGATTTTATTGATTGTACTTATTTTCTATATTCTGATATTTTTAAAATTTTAATTTTTCTTTTAATTTTGGCGATTTTAACTTTTTGCAATTATTTTTAATCCTAGTGGTGTTTATTGATTTAAGCGGGTGTGTATAAGTATAGCTCGCCTCTTTCAAATCTCAGTGCTTTTTAAATTTTTGCCGATTTTGTTTAATTTTTGCTGATTTTTTTTATCAAGGTAGGCGATTTCTCAATTAAAGTATTTTTAAAACAGTTTTGGCGATTTTTTCTCCTTTTTAATTTTATTTTTTTTTTTTATTTTAGTGATTTTGTTTAAATAAATTTTTTACTTTTTCCGATTTTATTTTTAATTTTGTTTTTTCATAAATTTTGTCAATTTTTTCAATACAAGTTTTTTATGTTGGCGATATGTGTAACTTTTCGCGATTATTTCAACCTCAGAGATGTTCTTCATTTTTGGCAATTTTTTTTAATTTAGGCGAGTTATTTTCCGTTTTTTGCTGTTTCGGAGTTTTTATTCAATATTTTGGTTTTTTTTATCAATAAAGACAATTTTTTAAATTTGACGATTTAATTGTTTATTTTTAATTTTGTTTTGTTCTTCCACGTTGTAGATTTTTTAAATTTTGGCGGTTTTTATTACTTTATGTGATTTGTTTTAATTTTAGCAATTTTTTCTCATTTGCCAAGTCTTTTTAAAGTTTTGGAGATATATTACCAATTTATACTAAGAAACTGAACAGAAATTCATTAGAATGTATTTAATCATTTAAACTATTTTGAAGTGTGTACTCAGGGAAATATATTTCATCATATTTATGAAACTCATAAGTCTTGAATTTTTTAACATATTTCTAAAGTTTTTATAGATATGATAAAATATTTCATAAAAATTTGTAACAAATGTTTCATAAATCTTCATCATTTTATAAGAAAATTTCATTAAAATTCATTCAAAAATATAAACAAAATCTCTTACAAATTATATTTTTTGCGGTTAAAAAACACTGCTGCTTATAATTCTAATTAAGTTTTTGCCGACACTTCTTCATACAATAAATATGTAGAATTTTTTTTATATATATGAAGAAACTTCTTCTATAAACTATAAATAAGTGTTTCAGAAGTCTTACTTAATATTTTTTGATCATATAACCATAATCATTTTTATAAATTGGTTTTTTTTATTGCAAAGAATCATAAACATTTTTATAAGTAAATTCTAGAGAATATAAATTTAAAAAATTCGACAGAGCCAGCAGATAGAATACTTATTAGTTTCGGTTAACTCTACACAATCATCTTCAGTATCCACGTCCTTGTTGGATTAATGCTTTGATGATTTCATCATTTTCATCAATTTGTATTTTTATAAAACAACACATTTGCATGATATTTATGACGTTGTAATATTCAATCCCGGTGTATTAATTATTTAAATTGTTTTCTCTAAAAATTCGCTCTATAAACATTATTTTGCCAAATTATATTTAAATATTTGTATGATTTTCAGACAATTTTTTTGTTTATATTTTACAAAAATTAATTAGATTGAATACGCGATAATCATTGTATTAAAATCTATTCGAGTTTTAAGATGTATCCTAAATTACCCAGCAATTTGACTTTAAGTCTTTTAAACTTACCACACTTGAATGTAAAGTGGTACCAAGTTGACCAAAAAAATATCTTAACCTTTTCGAATACAAATGTCACTTCTCCTAAAACGGATGCTGTTGCTAAACGAACATTTCACAAAGTTAATGTAGGCCCTGAAAACTTACAATTCATTCCTTTTCGTTTTCAACTGTACTGCCAGCAACATCTTCAAGGGGTAAATATGAAAAAAGTTTAAGTCAAGGTATGATTAAACGTATTCATTATAAGTCAAAAGTCTTAAGGGAATTTTTCATATAAAATCCTCAAACATCCTTGGCTAAAGGTAATTTAAAATTTTCTTCTGAATTTTCTTTAAATTAATTAAAAATATTTTTCCTAGAATTTTCTAATATTGTACTTTCGCTAAAACTTCGTTTTTAAACTACTTGAATATGACAATTGTTAATATCAAAGTAAGTTTTAACCCAAAATTGTCACCTATCTTCGTATTCTAATACAAATAAAACTTTACAGATTGACAAAAATTGCGGATGTTAAAAGGGTCCTTCTTCGAAATTTTAGGGACAATGAAGGGCGAAGGTTGTGGAGGGTTGCGATCCCATAGGATATAACACCATTATCCTTCAAAAATTTCCACATTAAATACCCCGGTTGTACATTTCAATTACAGTGTTAATTTATTATTTCCATTTTCCATTTGGGGATTCCATAGTAGTTTACCAGTCCATTTTCATTTTTTAGCAACCACTTAACCAGGGACTCTGTAAAAAAGAGGTAATGTGCGGTTTGTTCGATCGGGGTCAAGAACCTCCCCAACCACTGAAGCTAGCGGAAAGACGGGTCCCGCCGACCCTTGATCGTACAAACAGAGTTTAGGGTTGTGTTTTTTATTTCCATTTATCTATAATACGTGGCTAGGATTTCAGTTGCGGTTTGGAAATGGTTTTTATATTATTGGGAAATGATTTCATACGACCTTTTACTCGGTAGTGAATTTGAATGATGTCTTGTTATACCATCTCGTTTAATTTCTATTATTCACTCTGGTGCTCGTGTTCCCCTGGGTACACATGACTGTGCACCCGATAAACACCCACACGCATTACATTACAACGTGTTATCCAGAAAACGTTTGCTTATGTGTGCTATATGAACTTGCATTACGTAGTAATGATAGCTCATTACCTTTTGTATTATTTGCAAGCATAAAGTAATGATATAGTGACCATTGATTACGTATTGCACGATTTTTAATTGTTATAAATGAGATATTTTTTAAAATCTATTTGAATAATTTATGTTTCGCTAACATGAACGAAAACCAGTCAATCAATTTATGCGACGATAACTCATTGGGTAGAGCTATTGGCTGACAAGCAGGCATTCCAGGTTCGATTCCCATCGTGACACCCTTATAAATTTCTAATAACGTTTGCAATATTTGTAAAATATTTTTTTTTTTAATATTTTTAGACACATAACAGCTCTCGTTCTCGTAGCCATATAAGTAACCTTTTAATTCATCGGCTCCAAAATAATGTGTAGACCCTATGTGTATACATTACTTTACACTTAATTTTAAAATGTATGATTTTAATAAACTCGACTAAATTATGAAGATTTTCGTCATATTTATATAGTTGTTCTTAAATATGATGAAGCTTTTCCCCTCAATTTGCTCACGAAAGACCTAGTGTGTCAAATGAAAACTGCCAAAGGAAATAAATTTTAATCTTACCTATTATAGCGTTTATGATGGAATTTCAGTCACTGAAACACATTTTTGAAGTGAATATTATTAAAGTTTACCTATAAGAACAACATGCCCTAGAATATACTTATAAAGTTTATACCGAACTTAATAAATCGGTTGAACTTTTAATTGTATTAACGTTTTTAATTTAAAAAAAAGAAAAACTTTATAACGTATTATGTGGTCTATTCACGTATACTTAGCGCAAACATACAACAATAAGGATTTCATCAACGCAAACAAACAGGATAATAATTTTTAATAAAATTGTTGTAATTTATGGCTTTTGTGTAAAAACGACAACAACGACAAAAATGAATTCTTTTGAAGTATTTAGGCAAGAGTAAAAAATAAAGGAAAATGAAATTCAACAAACTGTTTATACATTTTATACATTTTATAGAAAACTACCTTTTAGGTATATTACACCCTGTCCTTGTGTAACGCTGTGAACATGTTACACAAAGTTACAACTTTCATGGAAAATAATTACATTTTAATTAAAAACGGAATAGTAAAAGCCAGGTAAATCTGAACCTGATTAGAGCATACCCCCGTAATACGAGGCTTGAGTGTTCGTGTGAAGTCTAGTGATATATTTAGGTAGAAATATTTTAATATGATTTAGTAACTGTTACCAACAAGTCAAGTTATTTCGTCTTAACTTTAATATGAAGTATACAACTTTTATTGTTGTTAAATGTTGCCAAATGTATGTTTGTTTGTAGAGAGCAGGGCCATTATATATAAATTCTTTTTGAAATTATTCACAGTCAGTCACATAAATCAAGTTCTAATTATACCACTGAATTAGTTTAAATTTAGAATTTTATTTTTAAGAAATGAGTTTGAGATTTTTAAACAAGAATCTGAACTAATATTACACTAAATAGTAATGAGAATATTAATTCTTTTAAAGCTCTGGTACAGTATGAGTAAGTGTGTCTACAATTTAGTATCTCAAACCCATAATTCATAATAAAGATAGAAGTTTTTTTTATGCTTCAGTTTATCTTGTATGTATGACACGCAACATTTTCCTTAAAAAAATTGCCAGAAAAGGAAGAGAATAGAAGGGGTTAATAATATAAATAACAACAGTGGCAAAACAAATGAGTAGAAAATGTTTTTTTGTTAGTCTGGATTTAAAGAAAAAAATTGCAAAAGAATGCAGCGTAGAAAAAAATATAAGGAAACAGGAGTCACAGGCCCGATTGCTGAATGGGTTAAAAACTCAAAAGCCTTAATATAACTTATTTCTAAATTCACCAAAGTAAATAAGTATTATTTGGGAAAATTACGAGTTAGATACCTTAGATGGCAAACAAAATAAATCTTCATACATTTTTGGTTAAAAAATATAAATTATATGAAAAATAGAGAAATTATGTACTTACAAAGGGTTTCTCTAATTTTTTTTTTCAAACATCCATTTCGGTTGGGACCATTAGTCGGATTTTTTGTATATGAGCCGTGTTTTCGCCTTATTTATAACCGTTATGTCATAAGATAGCGCAATGTACACAGAAATGTGTTTAGGCAAAAACTTACACATTATTGTTGATATGCACTTTAAATGTGGATAATTATCAATGTTTGGAAGCTCAGCATTTATAAATTTTCACTACAAACGTAACTTTTAGCGTAACTTCCTAAAAAGGTTTTAATATAATGTGTTTAATTTCCATTAGATTTGCAATGTGTACGATATAATACGAGACCTTGTAAGGATAACGTATTACCTTGTGCATGGCAAAGAATTGCCAATATTTGATTACTTATTGCATGATTTATAAACGTAAAGTAATAGTTGTGAACATTTCTGAAATAAATTTATATTTTGAAATCCTAAACGAAAACACGATGTATTCCAACTCATTTAGGTTCTTAGCAATCAAATATTATATGCGGCGCTATGCTCAGGGAGTAGAGTTCTCTACTGGTAACCAGAGATCCAAAGTTATATTTCCAAATTATATTTCTTAAAATATATTTTTTTTAACAAAATTTTAATTTAGAAAAATAAATTTTTAGACACATTATTTTTCCAATTATCGCAATCATTCAAGTAATGACTTATTTTATCACCTCCAAAGTAATGGATTCTTACATTATCTGGGGTTCAGTGCCTGTCAAATTCATCAGTGGCTCCATATTATTTTGTAATGTAATGGTTCTGCTGGGTCCTTTTTTCTAGTAATATATTTTTATATTTATACCCTTCACAGGGAATAATGAGTTTGTATGGATGCCTGGTTGAACAAAAAATATTGGACCAGTAGCCTTTTAATAATACCGAATAGACTAAAATTACTTTACGTAAGCTATATATATATTTATCAAATTTTGTAATCCGACTCATATCGGCTCAGGTTTACACGAAGTGCCCTTTGTGCGCATGCAACAGAATGAACATTTAATAATATTTTAATGGAATTTTGTACCCACATGCAGAGAAAAAACATGGTTAGGGCAATCATAATAGAGGAACATCTAATATTTTTTTGGATAATGATTGTACCAACCATATTCGTACTATTATATTCATACTTATAACCATAACTTTATCATAATATGATGCCTACAATTATGTTATAATTCGAGACTATGAAAAAAGTCCTTTAAATTTAAGAATATTTTGTAAGAAATAGTTTTCCTATAGAAAAAGATTTGATATTTAGGACTTTTTCAAGAAAACTTTTTTGATTCTATGGACTTTTTTTACATATTCTCGCCCTAGTAGACAAGCAAAAACAAATTTAGTGCAAAAATTTGGGTCTACATATTCATTGTGTGATACTGCCGTGCCAGTGAGACAACGGGTAGGTCGAAGTGACGAAAATACCGCTGCCTTTCAGGCGTCCGTAGCAAACGATCCAAATCAGTCAAGAACTGGGCATCGCCAAGACCACTTTATGGCGAATTTTGTGTAAAGATCTTGGTTAACATCCATACAAGATCAAGCTGACTCAAGAATTGAAGCCGATGGACCATTTCATGTGACGTATGTTTTCCGATTGGGCTCTGGAGATGATGCGCCAAGATGATGAATTTCATCGCAAAATCATCTTCAGTGACGAAGCTCATTTTTGGCTCAATGGGTTCGTCAATAAGCAAAAAAAGCGTTATTGGTTTGGTGAAAATCCACATATGCTTCATCCAATAAAAAAAATAACTGTTTGGAGCGGTTTGCTTGCCGGCGGCGTCATTGGGACATATTTTTTCTTTGACAATAATGGCGATCGTTATCGCGCCATGATTACTGATTATTTTTGACCCGAATTGGAAAACATGGACTTCGACGACATGTGGTTTCAACAGGACGGTGCTACAAGCCACACAACACACGTTACAATCGATTTATTGAAGAGTCAATCTCTTTATTTATACAAATTTGAAATTCATTCACACGAGACTATATTCAAGTTTAACTTTAACAAGTAACAAAATTAATCAATTAATCATCAATATTACTTTTTCAGCGGTTTAAGTCCAACTGGCTGACAGGCCACATTGCGCACATATTTGTATGTATGGTGAGAATATCTAAAAAGTGGCAGCATTGTCCGGAAATTGTATACCGAAAACGACGAGTGTGTTCTTTGTTATGCCGAAATTGCCAAAAAATAAACACTAATGCGGTAAAGAGTTGCCAATGATGGAAATTATTTTATATTCAGGGCTAGCATGTGGGAATTTCTGTTCACTTAAAAAAGTTTGTAAGTTAAAATAACTGAAAATATCATTTAAAAGAAATGATATTTCATTTAAAAACCGTTCTACTTAGTTTTGATTTAAATTAAATGCCATTTGTTATATATTTTTAAATGTTGATTAATCAACTGACACATCCGTAAGAAACAAATGATATAATCAGTTAAAATAAATGTCAAAATTTTACCTACCAATCCTTAAAAAATAAATGTTTCTTTCATTTATTTAAAATTATTTCCGTTTTTGTAATTTTTGTTTTTTTAATATTCTCGTACAATACAAAATATATGTATGCATATAAAGCTATAATCACTTTTTGTATGAATGTGTTTGTATATGTATGTGTATTTATGAAGTTCTTATAATTTGTAATGAAAATTTTTTATATAAACAACCAATTTAAATAAAAAAACATATTGAAATTTTTTGAATATTTTTTTGAAACAGACAGCAAACAAAATTTGAATTTGTAATAACTGTAACGGACACAAATAAACCACAAGTTTCCGTTTTGTGGGTAAATTTTTATTAAATTTCAAACAACCGAAAAAAATAAATGAAACTGAAAAAATCGGTAAATGATAGTAAATTATTTCGAATAAATGTATAAAAAAGTTAATATAGATATTTCTTTGAAAAATAAATGTATGTTCCTTTATTTTGCAATGAAACGGAAAACTTTTTTATTAAACTACAAACAGTTAACTACATAATATTCTGAGTGTTTGTACGAATAAATGGAAATTTGATGAAACGAATTTCCTTAACAATATTTAAAATAAAAGTGGTACTCCACTCTTACACTGTTAAGTAATCTATGCATATAAATACGAAAGAATTCAAAATAAAAAAAACTACGAAATTTTTTGGTATTTTGACACTAATTTCGTATTGTACACGTAAACTTAATTTTAGGTCATAAAATTTAGTGCTGTGCCCCATTTTGGAGAACTTATTTTTCTACTTATTTACTGATTATAATTATTATTTTTAAAATAATATAGAAGGTAAGGAGTTATGATTATTTGTATTTAATTCAAAAAATAATTATACTCAAATTTTGATTCTATACTGGGATATAGTTAATATGAATTTAAGTACACCAATGCGTATACGTAATATTTGCATTTATAATAAAAATCACTCATACAACTCTAAACAAAATTTTGATTTTTTTGGATTGCAAATCAAAAGTAATATGTATTTATAAATAGTAAATAAGTAAAAAAAACAATAAACAAAGTCATTGCAAAACAGATTTCGAAGTCTTTTTATCAAAATTTTATCAAAAAATCGCTTGAGTCTAAATATCTTTTTAAAACGACCTAAGTTTTTAAAACTTTGTATACAACTAAAATCTACTAGGCTTTCGTATGTCATTTCAAAATTTTACTGGTAATGTTGTAATGGCAGACACCTCAAATGGGTTTTATTGCGAATGCAGCTGACAAATTATCAGAATTCTTGTAATTTAGATATTGGTACTGAGCACACATCATTCAGATTTTGTTGGGAAAGGCCCCTTGCTCATTTTGCTCAACCGATTAACGATTTCCAACGCCTCTGTTTGCCATACAAAGTACTTAATATAAGTAAGTCAAAGAACTAACAAAAAAAAAGTAAAAATAGTTTCGTTTTTCTAAGGCTTTTGTGCAAAATAAAAGTTTCAACTAAAAAATATCCTGTCTATAAACGGTATTTTACGGTCACATACACAAACAAAGTCATACACACATCCACAAATACAAACATATTAAATATACGACTTTCTCTAGTATTTATTTTTTTATTTTTTGCTTACTTCGATTGTCTACCATTCGTTTGTATTACAGTTTGTGCTTGATATGGCGAAAATGGCGAAAGAACCAAAAAAAATTATAACGTCTATATGTCGCGACTTAAAGAATGCACCACGGTTGAGTTGATATTGTGTTCATGTTTGCAAGTATCATGCAACTTTTAATTGAATTTACATAAATATCTCTCATATGTCATTTAATTTTTTTTTTTTGCTTTTTGTTTAAAAGTAGTAAATACGAGTATAAAATAAAGTTTTTGTTTCAAAAATAGTTAGTAAACTTTATTTTCATTGAATACCAGAATGCGCTAAAATATTTGACATTAAATTGAAATGTTTTCGAAAAGTTGAAGGAAAATTGTAACATTTTAATTACAATAGCCAACAAATTGCACGATTATAAATATACGTATGTTCGCAAAATGTAAAATTAGTGTGGGATATTTATTTAAGGTTATTATCAAATTTACACTTACCAGCATGAACTTATACCAATCGATATGTCATAGGAAACGCCACCTAACTAGCTTAAGGGGGCTCTAACATGGCATTTTCATACGAGGAGGTGTGAATTGTTTTATGTCACAGGACTGTCGCAGAAGAACCTATCAAAGGACAAACACAAAAGAACCTGTAACAATATGCCTCCAAAGAAACAGTTACAGAACTAATGCAAAGGGCTAAAAATATTTTTCCACTTAATTTATTAGAAAAGTAAGAATTAGAAAAAACCCGACTGGGCATCATTTTTTGCTTGATCTAAAAAGTATATAATTTTCTATAGAGTATTTTTCCCGCTCTACCAGAAATTCAACATGGTACAGAGTTCAGCGGCAACATTTTTAAATGAGAGGACAACATTTTCAAAGTTGCTAAAGTGTTGAAAAACATTAAATTTGGTGTATGCAGTGCTGCCACATAAACAGTGTAATTTTTTATCCCGGTTTTTGGGATTCTTAACTGTTTACCAGTTTTTTCATGAAAACAATTTTTTTTTTTCAAATTATTGCTTTTTTTTATAGGTTTTTAGTTATATGTTGCAACAATTAATATCATATTTATTCTCTTTATTAAATATTTTTACTATAGAAATGGGAAATAATGGATATGAATAGACATAGTTAGTCAATGTATTTGTACACACTTTAATACTTTTCATGTCAAAATATTATGTTTGAATTCGTAACTATTTTTTAACACAATTGCAAATTTTTGTTGTATTTTTTTACTTTATTAGACATGTCTTATTTTAGTAAAAATAAATAGTATATTGAACAAATATTATATTTTTATATGAAAAATCTGAAAAAATACATGAATAAAATAAGAAAACATTTTTTTTTATGAAATAATCTGAAAAATCTCTAGCATCCCAAAAAACGGCAAAAAAATAGTTAAAATTGGTTATATGGCAGCACCGTTAAACACTACTAAAAGTTGCCGACCAAAACTTACCTTTGTTGCCGCCAAACTATGTTCGTGTTCTAAGAGAGTACTAAAAAGGTCGTGAGAGAGAAACATACTCTATAGAAAATTATATACTTTTTGCTTGATCGCACAACGTTCTGGGTACAGGGCATATGCTCTACCGGTTAAGATTACAAGACAATAAACAAATGGAAAAAATACTAACACTTGAAAAAAATGCTCTGTACTAATTTAATGATACATATATCCGCGGATTGGGTCATGGGATTGGTGTATTGAGGTTAATTTACTTATTATCAATTAAAATAAAAACTAAAAAAAGTAAAACTAGACAACATAACATACGGTGGGCAGGAATTTATTTGATTGCGACAACCAAAAAATTCAGTTACTGAAACCAAAATCATTAATCTGCCAGCAAATCGGTTGTCTCAAAAAGCAATTTCCTCTGTTTTTATTTGCATTTCTCTATATAGTAGCCAACAGGGTATACCTATGTGGGAAGTTTGTTCCACATACGAATGCGGTCCATTGACTCCAAACGGATGTGCCCTACTAGATAAAAGGGCATTCCGAATATAAACCCGGGCATTAGGTATCCATTTACTTACACCCCCATGTTAATATTGATAGAACCCTGATACACAGCCCATACACGCAGAGAAAAATATGGTTGGGGCAATTATATTCGAAGTGCATAATATATTTTTGGGATTATGATTGTGCCAACCATAGCCGTATTGTAATATAGTTAACATATTATGATAATATAATAACCATAATTTTACCATAATATAGTCCCTAAAGTCACACAATGATTCGAAACTACAGGTTGGTTGAAAAGTTCCTGCGCTCGAAATGAAAGAATACTGTTTTTGTTACGAAATATATTTTTTTATTCAATATAATCTCCTAGAAGCTCAATACACTTGTTCCAATGAACTTCCAATCATTTTATCCCATCATTATAATGGTTTTCCGGAAGCTCTGCAAAATAACCGTATACGGCTGCTATGGCCTCTTCATTCGACGAAAAATGCTTTCCACGAAGGAACTGTTTGAGATTTCTGAAGAGATAGTAGTCACTGGGAGCCAAATCTGGTGAATACGGTGGATGTTCAAGCAATTCGTACTTTAATTCTTTGAATTTAGCCATCGTCTGTGAGCAGGTGCATTGTCTTGATGAAAAATGATTTTTTTCTTCTTTAAACCAGGTCTTTTCTCACGAATTTTTTTATCCAGCTTATCCAAAAGGCTGCAATAATGTTCAGAGTTGATTGTTTTACCTTTCTGAAGATAATCAATCAACAAAATTCCTTTTGCATCCAAAAAATCGTAGTGACGTCACCTGCTTTGGAGCTGAACAACCAGCTTCAGTCCACTGTAAACGTTCTTGTTTCAATTTAGGATCATGGTGGTAGATCCAAGTATCATCCATAGTTATAAAACGACGCAAGAAGTCGGTTTTATTCGGCTTAAAACGCTCCAAGTTACGCTGAGAAATTTGTTTTCGATCCAGTTTTTGTTGAATTGTTAATGTGTGCGGCACTAACTTTCCAAACAGTTTTTTCATACGTAATTCTTCATGTAAAATATAAAGGCATTAGCAATTTCACGCTTAGTCAAACTTGGATCTTCACTAACCATATTATGTACCTGCTCAATGATTTCTGCTGTGGTTGCAGTTTTTGGTCGTCCTTCGCGTGGATCGTCTTCAAGGCTGGTACGACCACGTTTAAATTCACCAGCCCAGAATTCAACGGTGCGTTTTGAAGGTGAGGACTCCTTATACACTTCTAAAAATTGTTTATAAATTTTCTTTGATTTTAAGCCCTTCAAAACAAAGAATCTAATGACGGCACGATATTAAATATTTTCCATATTAAAAAAAAATCAATGACACGTTAACTTCAAATGGCTTGTAAACAAAGAAAGAATTGACAGAATGACTTGCGACTTTGCATGTGTTCTCAGGACTGTTATACCAACTTGAGAAAAAAAGTTTGGAGCTAGCAGTGCCATCTCTTAGTGAGCGCAGGAACTTTTCAATCAACCTGTACACCCAGAAAACAGTATCAATTGTGGCCACCGGATTTGTTGCCAATCGAATTCTAGAGGTTACGACTACTGTTTTCATATTCAATTATATTATTAGTTGTGAAAGCCAATATTCAGTTGTACAATTTAATATTTATATTTCACAGAAATATTGTTACGTTCCACAAAATTTTATTTAAAAAAAAATTTTATTTTTAGATTTTTCCGGTATCGAACCTGGGCAATCAGATTCATAGTTCACACTCTTGCTTACTGCACCACAAATTATTTTAATTTTCTTTGATATATTTGCCATTTATCTTTTGAATATTTTATTTTAATTAAAAAAATAATTTGTTAAATGTTTGCCTTTTCCGGGATTTGAACTTGGAAATTCGGAGTACTGAGCTACCTTTCTTTCTACCCACCACACCACAAACACGTATATATTTTGATAGCTAATTTTGAATTTAAACAATTTGCAAGGAAAACAAATATTAGTATAAAATTTGGTTATTAATACCAATCATTAGTGACGTCTTTTATCAATACAATCTACAATTTGGTTGCTTCTACTGAAAGCCTAATTAAATAATGTATTTGATCAGAGTACATAGTACATAGTAACCACTTTTGAGTATCGAAAATTTTGTAATTAATTTGATAGATTGTACCAAATTTGTAACATATTCACTAAATAAATGGTTGCTTCCACTGCACACAAATACTAAACGAATTTTATTTTTAAAGATGATTGAAAATACCAATAATTGAATAATAGGATTAATTTTTAGTTTCTTTTTGCTTTTTTTAATTCCCAATACAACATTTTTGCTTTTTAAAGGATTTAAGGTTATTCCAAATAAAATTAAATCCTCACAAATAAATGTTAATGGTTTTGATCGATTTTCAACCAATCTTTTCTCTGGGTGCAGAAACCATAATAAAAACTTAATTAAAATTTAAATCTTTATACTAAAAGATCAGATATTAAAAATTTAAATTAAAAAAGTCAATTTAAATTAATAATTCATAATAGTAAATACATTATTAAAATATTATTAAAATGCGGAAACCGAAATAGGAAATCAATCAAAATTTAAACAATTAGATTAATATTCTAATGTAAATTTTAACTAAAAAAATAAATATAAATCAAAAACTAATTTAAATAACAGAAGAAAAATTAAAAACGAAGAAATTTAATAAAAGAGCAAACATTTTAACAGCGCTTAAGACAAAAAAGTAAAATTAGATATACTAACATACCAATGGTGGGAAAATGTGACACGGCCCCAAGTTTTTGCTAGTGCAGCTAAATTTGAAGTTTAACATTCGTGTTTAGTTCAAAAACAAACAGACGTTTTTGTTTAACATACAAATATTTTTACCAATTCACTATGTGTTGAAATTGTCTATTTTAAAGAGCGATCTGCTGTCACAGAGTAGGACTTTTCAGATTGTTTAATTTTAATCAGACACTGAGTAGAATGGTACTGTTTTCACCGGTTACCGGACAGGCCCTTTCAGAGTGGTCCTGTTTGCACTGGTCACGGTATAGGTTGTAGAACTTCAACTGATCACTTTTTTCTCACAGTGTAGTTAAAAAGAAATTAAATACAAAGATCTGCATCACTATTTTATGTTATGATCATACACTCACAACATTATTTCGTTAAAAATAACTTAAAATACATATTAAATTGATCGAAAATACAGTCAAAAAGAGGACTACAGATTTTTCATTATATCCAACCCAATTTGGTTGTTTAGTTTTAATCATTGTTTAATAATCGACAAAAGTAGTAAAAGCAATCGAAATTCATTTAAAATAACCATCAATTTTTAACTGACAAAAGTAAGAAAAAACTACTTTTGTGGTTTGCTTTTCAAATTGAAAGTTTGTTTATTTGTATGTAATTACAAAACACAACACACACAGATGTATATATTTTTATTGGCTTTATGTGTATCTTATGGTTGGCATTAAATACTTTTTCATAATAACATCCACTTTAAGCCCGATATTAAAATTTAAAAATTGCGATTCGATTGAAGGCATGTGTCATTTTGTATAACCGGGCTTATTGCGCTATTTTACTGGTTTAATTTAAAAAATATTTGAAATTACCGTTATAATAACGCTAAACCGAAACACCGATTTATAAAGGTATTTTACAAATATAACAAAATTTAACAGGTAATATTATGAAATAAGACCCGTTATAGTAGAAGACACATGCCACTATTGAAATCGCAGCGTTTTCTCTATATATTAAACAACGTTTTGACATACGAAGGCAATCCACTGGCAGTAGACTTCAAATGGATATGGCCTACTAGATAAGCGTGTATTCCGAATATAAACCCGGGCATTAGGGATCCATATTAATATTATATTAATATAATATATTAATATAATATATATATATAATATAAAATTTTGTTTGAACAATGATACACAACCCAAACACGCATAGAAAAAATATGGTTGGGACAATTTAATATTTAATAAATGTTTTTTCTAAAGATATTGATATTAAGGACTTAATTAATAAAACTTCTTTGATTCTATGATCATTTGTAAATATAAAAATAAAAGAAATATTTAAATTCTAAGGACATTTTTAATAAATAGATTTTATGGAATTTTTTAAATAGAAAAATTCTTATATCTTAAGGACAATTTTAAGATTTTTATTATATAGTATTTAGAGTCTTAGAATTGTTCTTTTAGAAAAAGTCCTTAGAATCTAAACAGTTTTTTATTTAAAAAAATGTTTTAGAATCTAAGTTTTATGAATTTTACTTTGAGGAAGAGTCCATTTACATAAATATAAATGTAAGATATAGCTAACAAAGTGTAGTTTCAGTAGCGGTTCTACACTCAGAAAAAAAGTTAGTAGAAAAATTAGTAAACGGTTTTCAATCGCACTCTAATATTTTTGTACTGATTTTTAGTAAAAAATTATTATTTAGCAAATCTTTTTGCTATTTAAATTTTACAAATTACAGAAATTTTACAGAATATTTACAAATTTTTTTTGCTAATTTCAGAAATCATTTTACAAATTTTTGAAAACCGATTTGCTAAAATTAGCAAAAAATATTACTAATTTTAAAAAAGTGGATATTGAAGGAAATGTTATTTCTAATTAAAACTTACACCTACAAACTTAAATTTCTTTAAAATGTTACATACATTAAAAAAGGGATCGGAAGTGAAGATACCGACTCATGTCTAAAAAAAAGGACATCCACTTAAAATAGCATTGAAAAGGTTTTTTAGTTCTAAAATTAAAAAAAAAATGACCAAAATATTTTTCAAAACAGAAATTATAAAATTAAAACAAAATGATTAATTCGTTTTTTAAAAAATATAATCAAAATTTTTGATGCTCGATAAGAAAAATAAATTCAAAGCTTTTTACTAATATTAATAATATTTAGTAATTTTTTTTGCTGATTTTAGCAAACAGATTTCAAATTCCACTTTACAAAAAGTCTACTAAAATTTAGTAGCGGCTACTAATTTTTCTACTAATTTCATTGTAATACACGTCAGCAGACATGTGTTGCTAAGATTAGCAAAAAATACCGCTGGGCTCAAATTTGCAGAATTTTCCGTAATAACAGCAAAATTTTCAGTTGCCATTACAGACTTTTTTTGGTGAGTGTAAGAGCTATATAACAGTTCACTTTTGAAGTCATTCAAAACAGAAATCATCGAGGTTAGAACCGTCAGAAAAACATCTTATAAAGCGTAGGAGGTTTTTCTGACAGTTTTTTCATTGGAACAGAAAATTTAGCTGTTAAATTATTGCTCTAGATTATGAGAAATAAAAAAACTTTTAAAAATACGATTCTGAAGCTATTTCAACTTTAGAATATGAAAAAATTTTTTTAGAATAGGCAGAGCTTAAACAAAAAACCAATTAAACATTTATTTTTTTTTTTCTTAGCAGTCAAACGCGCGGCTAGGTATTTTCCTAATAAGCACTATGACATTACTTATATTCTATTTACAATAATAATAGCAAATTGCTTTCAATTCGAAAATTTTTTTTTCTTAAAAAAAAGTTTAATTAAAAATTACAAACAAAAATTACAAAAACTAAATAAATAACATTGAATTTTGTATCCAATTTGACTTAATAGACTTTAAAAAAAAAAAAAATTTTTAAATCTTTAGTTGAAACAAGTTGTTTCATGAAAAGTAGTTAAGAATTCTCTTTTTTAAACAATTTTCTAGGTAAGAAGGGTCCTCTTCAGGAACAAGATTATTAATTTTTTTTTTTATTTTTTTGTACATTTTATTTTTTTTATAGTTTTCATTTTTTGTGATTTTTTTTGTTAAATTATTTTGCCCAAAATATTAAATCATCCAAAACGTTTTATCAACTTGCATAATTCTTTTTAAAGGGTCTTCGAATTCCTCCCAAAAACCACCAAGATTCTAAGGTACACTTAAAAAAGTTTGTAAGTTAAAATAACTGAAAATATCATTTGAAAGAAATGATATTTCATTTAAAAACCGGTCTACTTAATTTTCATTTAAATTAAATGCCATTTGTTATTTATTTTTAAATGTTGATTAATCAACTGACACATCCGTAAGAAACAAATGATATAATCAGTTAAAATAAATGTCAAAATTTTACCTACCAATCCTTAAAAAATAAATGTTTATTTCATTTATTTGAACTTATTTCCGTTTTTGTATTTTTTTTTTTTTTAATATACTCGTACAATACAAAATGTATGTATGCATATGAAGCTATAAACACTTTTTGTGTATGTATGTGTGTTTATGAAGTTCTTGTAATTTGTATTGAAAAATTTTGTATATATACAACCAATTTAAATAAAAAAACAAATTGAAATTTTTTGAATATTTTTTTTTTTTAAACAGACAGCAAACAAAATTTAAATTTGTATTAACTGTTACGTACACAAATAAACCACAAGTTTCCGTTTTGTGGGTAAATTTTTATTAAATTTCAAACAAATGAAAAAAATAAATGAAACTGAAAAAAATCGTTAAATGATAGTAAATTATTTCGAATAAATGTATAAAAAAGTTAATAAAGATATTTCTTTGAAAAATAAATGTATGTTCCTTTATTTTTAAATGGAACGGAAAACTTTTTTATTAAACTACAAACAGTTAACTACATAATATTCTGAGTGTATGTTTTCTTAAAAAATCGCATGATGACTTAAGTTGATGTCTCACAAAAGAGCAGCTCATCTTTTTATTTATTTAGAAAAGAAATAAATACATTTAATTTGCATTGAACGATTAATTGCCAATTTTTCCGAATAAACGATTAATCAATTTTCGTAATTTTCGTAACCGATTAAACGGAAACACAAGCCAAAATACAACATAGGCTAACAAGCCTAAGAAAAAATGAGTGACAAATGTTGCTGTCATCAGAGAAAGAGTAGATAGGGTTGTAAGTTTGAGCTAAAAAATCATTAAAAATAGAGATCGAACGCCTTGAAAATATTCAGAGCAACCCCTTTAATTTCAGCAAATTGATGAAAGGAACGCTAAAATGTCTGTGGTGGAATAAATTTGAAATCATTTCCAGAAAACACAATCTACTTCCAAATAATATTTGTTCTTCTACTCACAATCAGACATGATGCTACAATTACTTTTATTTTTTTCTTTTAAAATAATTGTCTTAAGATCAACAAAAAAGAATTGTAACTAAATGAACAATAATCATTACTTTTAAACATTTCACGCTTGTAACCAATAATAAAAATAGCACCTACTGCAACCAATGGTTGCATATGAATAGCACAACAACACTTCAAATTATTTGCCACTTGCCACTACCGCCACCACCTGATAATGTGTAAAGTGCAATTCGTGAAATAAAGTGCTTAAGGCTGAAGCAGCAACAATAACCAAACTTAAACTAACCGCACATTATATCTGATTGGAGAATTGTATACTATAGACCTACTACTACTCGTATATAAAAGCATAAAACAAAAAATTGTTAAAAATATTCCCAAAAAAAAAAAAAAAATATTTATACGATTTAATGAGATTGTTTTAGCGGATATGGGCGTCGTTTTTTTTTTTTTGGGCAGTTTTCTTTCTCTTGTGCAGTCAAAGAACTGAACTCGTTGCAACAAGTGTAAGTGTAAGCAGTATTAACTAAACTACAAAAAAGTGGCCAGATAGTAGTTGGTGTTAAGAACTTTTTATTTCAGTTTATTGCTAAAGTAGACACTTTAAAAATAAGACAATCACACAAACATAATTTAGCTGAATTTTTAACTTTAACTTTTGCCCAACTTGTTTTTGATATTTTACAAAAAAAGTCTTAACACCTCAATAAAGCAAATCCAATTGTCTTACTGGCATTAGTTTTCTGTATTTTAAAATTTTAAAAAGCAGCTTTAACTAATTAAACTTTGAGCTTAACCAATGCATTAAGCAGACAAATTTCTCGCCTCAAATGTTTAAAACAAAAAATATATTTTTTTTTTAAGTTAATTCGTGCCTTTTGGTAAATTAGAACCTTTCGTTGTGGTTGTTTCTTACTTTTATTCTGGTTTATAAAAAATCTATAAATGTCCCGTTTTGTACATAACATTAAGGTGAATCTTCTTAAAAACATAAGAATTCGTGATTTTGTGTAAAAGAAAAACTAAAACAACATAAAATTTCTTGTTTTTTTTTTTCAACTATAATGTTGATGGTGTAAATGTCGCGTAACTTTGTTCTTTCCTTTTAAGCTGCTCTGTTACCATAACGTAACCAAAACTCCCTCTAAAGATTTGTTATCGTTTGAAAGCAATTTTCACCTCAGTGGGAGTACACCTTGCAAAACACCAACCGTTACAAGTTACCAAAATCTTAAAAAAAAAATAATAATAATAAAATGTTTTCTTATTTTCTCTGTTTGAAAATTTTGTGTCTTGGGCACGAAATAAAGTGTTGATGTTACTTGACAAGTGAAATGCATCCGTAAAAGAAATACTTTAAAACATGAAATTAATTTTGCAAAGGGCATTAAGGTGCAAATACATTAAAATGTATTTAATGATAGACACAGCTAGGCTCTAAACAGCAACAGCAGACACCAACTGCAATTGCAAAACATGCAAAGCCACATTGAGTTGACTTTGGAGGAAATACTAAAAAACATTTCTAAAATACTACCTACTTATATATTATGAGGATCGTGTCAATAAAAGCATGTGCATTTGGCATTTTAGTAATTTGTTATGTTACTTTATTAAGTTATCAAATTGAAAAGAAATGGGATTTTTATGTGATTGTAGTTAAAAGAAGAAAAACGAAAACGTTTTAAAGTCATTATGGTTTGGAGTACATGATATGAAACTTAAGTTTGAGAGTTACTTACAAAAAAAAAAAAAAACTTAATCTCAGTGAATGTAATAACTATTTTTAAACTTGCAAAAGTAAGAAGTGGTTTAATTAAAAAATCATGATTATTTTTAGACTTAAAATATAATGAACACTCTCAAAAAAAATATGCTGAATGTGTTTTAGTTCAGTTCAACTAAATTTATCTGCTTGTTTTTGTTTCCTCATCTAAACCCAGCAAAACCACACATTACCAAATAATAGGTAAAGTAATGTATAGCCATAGGGGCCGATGGATTACTTTACACCTTACTTCATTGATGAATTTTTTAGGCCTGAAAGTAATGTATATACCTATTACTTTAAAGGTGATAATGTAAGGGGTTACTCATATGGTTACGAGAATGGAAAAAGTAATGTGACTAAAAATAGATTTTTAAAAAAGAGGAATTTTTATTAAAAAAAAATTATTACAAATATTATATTTTAATTATTTATAATTAAAAATAATGTGGTCAAGATGGGAATCGAACCAGGGAAATCTGGTTGCCAGCCAAGAACTCTACCCACTGAGCTATCGACGCATATAGTATTTGATTGCTTTAAAAACTTAAATGAATTGTTGCGCTTCGCTTTTTCGTTATTGTTGTCAAAACAAACATACATTACCCTTTTGCTTACAAAAAATCACAAAGTAATGTATCTTAAAATAGATTTTCAAAAATATTTTAATTATTACTTTACATTTATAAATCATATATTACTTAATCAACAATGAGTATCTTATTACTTTATGCTTGCAAATAATGAAAAAGGTAACAAGCTATCATTACAAGGTAATGCATGAGAATATCGCACCCATTACCAAAGTTTTGCTGGGAAGTTATGCCATTTTACAACAAGAAAAATTTTCACTTCTAAATGCAAGAATTTTTCATGCTAACACTCAGTAATTTGTAAATATTTTTTTTAATGTTAAAAAGTCTCCCATTAATTTAAATCAGTATTGGAAACTAAACAAAATAGAGCAAAATGGATCAAAAATAAATATAGCTCTATTTTGAACATAAGTATTCAGAGAGACAAAACATTTAGCGTAAAAGGAACTAATAATTTTTACATAGCGGTGTCATAGGGTGGAAGTTTTATTTTATGATCATTTTTCATTGTATCTAAAGCAATTCTTAGGGTTTCTTGAAAAATGAGATCTTTTGATGTTCCCAAATAAATTTTTAATTAAAATTTTAACAGAACATTAGTTAACCGGAACCTTCTACCTGGGAATTTCATTTATTTGAGTTTGAATGTTGGATAAATTATCACGGGATATTCAGTAATCAAGCCTTATTTGTCAAATTACTTTCTTCGAAATTCTTGCAATTTTTACTATAATAAACTTTTTTCTTTTTGTATTGTTAACTACGATTTTAAGAATTTAAATCAAAATCACATTTTTGAAGTTGTGAAAATGATTTGTTTTGGTAGAGGAAAATCAGTACTAAATGTTACTTTGGAAACAATGAAAAATTAATTCCTTATAAATCACTTCCATTTATTTTTGCTGGGTTCTTAATTTGTTGTGCTTAAGATTGGCTTATTTATTTATTCGCCACACCATTCTGTAAATAATAATTCGAATGACAAATTATAATCAATTTGAAAAATTTTCTAAGATACCAGTAAAAGGTTAAATAGAAGTAAAAATTACAAAATTGAAAAATTTTTGTTTAATTTGACTAATTTAATTAAATTGTCTATGTATTAGCAGTATGTGAAAACTTGGTTTATCTAAATTTAGCGGAATATGATACTGAACTTCAGTAAAAATTCCGCTGGCGCAAAGTGATACTATTTCCTGTTATCTTCGCTGAATTTTCAACTATTTGTACGGGCTTTATATGACTGACAACTATAAGTGCAATTAAAAATTAATGTTTTATCACTTACGTTAAAAAAAAAAAATAATGAATTGGTGAATTTGATGTTAACCTTTTGACAAGCAAATCTGAACCATTACAAATTTTTTAACCAAACATTTTGGAGACTTGTAAAAAAGAATAATTAATTTGCAATAGGCAACCTGGAAGATTCTGAAGTAAAAGACAATTGCTTATACACTTACACTCAAATTATTATGTTATTTACTGCTTGCAGTTTAAAAAAAAGTTTTCAGTTCAGTTAAAATTAAAGGCACATACATTTATTTCTCAAGGCAATATCTACAGGTTGGTTGAAAAGTTTCTGAGCTCTAAATGAAAGAATACTGTTTTTGTTACGAAATATATTTTTTTATTCAATATAATCTCCTAGAAGCTCAATACACTTGTTCCAATGATCTTCCAATAATTTTATCCCATCCTTATAATGGTTTTCCGGAAGCTCTGCAAAATAACCGTCTACGGCTGCTACGGCCTCTTCATTCGACGAAAAATGCTTTCCACGAAGGAATTGTTTGAGATTTCTGAAGAGATAGTAGTCACTGGGAGCCAAATCTGGTGAATACGGTGGATGTTCAAGCAATTCGTACTTTAATTCTTTGAATTTAGCCATCGTCAAAACACTTTTGTGAGCAGGTGCATTGTCTTGATGAAAAATGATTTTTTTCTTCTTTAAACCAGGTCTTTTCTCACGAATTTTTTCATCCAGCCTGATCCAAAAGGCTGCAATAATATTCAGAGTTGATTGTTTTACCTTTCTGAAGATAATCAATCAACAAATTTCTTTTTGCATCCCAAAAAGCTGATGCCATATCCTTCTTTGCTGATCGTTGTGACTTGACCTGCTTTGAAGCTGAACAACCAGCTTCAGTCCACTGTAAACGTTCTTGTTTCAATTTAGGATCATGGTGGTAGATCCAAGTACCATCCATAGTTATTTGGAGCTTAAAACTCTCCAAATCACGCTGCGAAATTTGTTTTCGATCCAGTTTTTGTTGAATTGTTAATGTGTGCGGCACTAACTTTCCAAACAGTTTTTTCATACGTAATTCTTCATGTAAAATATGGAGTACTCGTTCATCTGAGATGCCTATGGCATTAGCAATTTCACGCTTAATCAAACTTAGATCTTCACTAACCATATTATGTACCTGCTCAATGATTTCTGCTGTGGTTGCAGTTTTTGGTCGTCCTTCGCGTGGATCATCTTCAAGGCTGGTGCGAACACGTTTAAATTCACCAGCCCAAAATTCAACGGTGCGTTTTGAAGGTGAGGACTTCTTATATACTTCTAACAATTGTTCATAAATTTCCTTTGCTTTTAAACCCTTCAAAACAAAGAATCTAATGACTGCACGATATTGAATTGTTTCCATATTAAAAAAAAATCAATGACACGTCAACTTCAAATGGCTTATAAACAAAGAAAGAATTGTCAGAATGACTTGCAACTTTGCATGTGTTTTCAGGACAGTTATACCAACTTGAGAGAAAAAAGTTTGGAGCTAGCAGTGCCATATCTTGGTGAGCACAGGAACTTTTCAATCAACCTGTATATTAAATGTTTTATACATTTATTCGAAATGATTTTCTGTAATTTACCGATTTTTCAGTTTTATTTGTTTGAAATTTAATAAAAATTTATCCACAAAACACAAAATTTTTGGCGTATCTTTATCCCTAACAGTTATTACAAATCAACATTTTGTTTGACGTTTCTTAAAAAAAAAAATATCCAGAAATTCTAATTTTATTTTTTATTTTAATTATTCGTTTATATACAATATTATTTCAATTCAAATTACATGAACTTAATCAACACAAACACGTGTGTGTACATAATGCCATTTATACAAAGTGTTTGATTATACTTTTTAAAGATTAAAAATTAAAGAAAAATACAAAAAAAAAAAATGAAACAATTTCAAATAAATGTATGATTGGAATTGCTAGGTAAAACTTTAACGTATATTTTTAACTAAATAATTATTAGTTATTACTGATGTGTCAGTTGTTTAAACAATATTTAAAAATTAATGACAAAAAGCACTTGATTAAAATTAAAAGTAAGTAGATGGGATTTTAAATGAAATATCATTTCTTTTAAATGATCCCAATGTCCCAATCAAATATTTTCGTGATACAAATAAAATATTTGGTGTCAACCGCAATTATATTGCATTGCGACAAACAAATAAAGGGTTGTTAAATTTTATGGGTCGATGTTGAGTGTGAACCACACCTAAACGTCACGTTTTTTCTACATTTCATTTGACATTTCTCAATCTCAGACTAACCCAATTTGAACCATGGAAAGATATACAATCTAGCAACGCGTTAAATTTATTTAGGCTTATTATGAAAATAGGCGTTCAAATCAAAATGCATTTTGTGCACTTCGTGATTTTTTTGGTCAGCATAATCCACCAAATGTGTCCACAATCGGGAGAGTTGTGGGCAAATTTCAGCAAACCGGGTCTGTGAATACACCTGTGCATGCTCGCCCAGTTCGTTCTGCAGAAAACATTGCTGTTGTTTGCGATAGTGTGTCATGAGGTCGGCAAAGCATTCATCGTGAATGGTGTTCGCTATCGCGAGAAGATAACGAACTTAATGTAGCCAGGAATTGAGGATATGACCCTGGACGATATGTGGTTTCAACAGGACGGTGCCACTTGCCACACAGCTAACGAAACAATGGCTCTTTTGCGCGACAAATTCAATGGCCGTGTTATCTCACGTGGTGCCGATGTCAATTGGCCGCCAAGATCTTGTGATTTGACACCGTTGGACTTCTTTCTTTGGGGTTATTTGAAAAAAAAGGTGTACGTTGATAAGCCAGCAACAATTCAAGAGCTAAAAGATGAGATAATTCGGCACATTAACGGTATAAAACCTAAGTTATGCCTCAGCGTCATCGAAAAGACAATAATTTCCTAAATAATGTGTGTTTCATTCAAAATCAACATCGGCCCTTAGAATTTAACCACCCTTTAGATCGGTGGCTACAACCGAACTATTGGGTATGGCAAGAAATTCGGTTGGTACATGAGTTTCTTAAAGACTCACAAAACCCTAGATATCTCCCTGAAATGTGGATGTCGGCCTAGTCGCCATATGTATAATCGCAACTTCCTGGTATTTGATTTAATAGAATTTTTCAGAAATTTTATTTTAAAAAGTTGCACAGCAGCTGTTATAGGCAACATAAAAACAAAGTCGTTGGTCTTAACTGTTAAGATTCAATTTATATTTTTTTCATTATTTTGTAACAGTTATGTTGTATTTAAGAATTATTTTTTCCTTGTCAATATATATATGTAGAAACAAATATTTTTTAATGTTATTTCAAAACTTTGTTGAGCAAATTTAAAGTCGCATATTTTAACAAGTTGGGGACCCTAATGGTAAAGCTAATTCGAGTACGCTGAATTTAAATGTGATTGCCGTTTTTCAAAGTTAGCGCTCGTATTCGCGATTTAAAATTTGAATATTGTACTAAAATACCATAAAATTCTTTTCGCGATATTTTTTTTTTTTTGAAATAATTTTTTTTTTGCTCAAATCTATGGAATATTTTTCTAAGCTCTATTAAATATCCACAAAATAATATAACACTTCAGAAAAAAATTTTTTTGTGAAATTTTTATAAAAAAATTTTTATAAAACACAAAATTTTTATTAACCCATCTAAAAATCGAAATATATATGAGCATACGTGATCATACATGGGCCTGTATATGATCATACATGGGCATACATGGTCATATACGTCCATACATGATCTCATATATGATCATATATCTTCGGATCCGAAATTTGAGGGTATATGGTGATATATGTGCATATATTATCATACATGCTCATATATTATTCATGTATGCTCGTATATGATCATATACGTCCATATACCCTCAAATTTCGGATCCGAAGATATATTATCATATATGAGATCATGTATGGTCATATATTGAACAATGTATGGACGTATATGACCATGTACGCCCATGTATGATCATATACAGGCCCATGTATGATCATGTATGCTCATATATATTTCGATTTTTAGATGGGAAGTAAAAAAAATATAAAATAAAAAAAAATTATCCCAAAAGTATAAAAATATTGTTTTATGGTACTTTAGTATTAAAATTTTAAATGGAGAATATCGTGAATACAAGCGATAACTTTGAAAAAACGGATATCAACGTTGAATTCAGCGTACTAGCATTAGCTGTCCAATTAGAGTGCCCAGCTTCATAAAAAAAAGTGATTAAATAACCATGATTTAATCAAAAAATATTTCAATATTATACAGGGTGGCGCAAAAATAACCTTCCGATGCTTTTTGGCTGTAGTTAAAAAAATTAAAAACTTTGATTCTTCTTGTGGATTATTTTTATTTTGATCAAGGCTAGAATATGATGTCATGTAAATGGCCGCCGCCACAGTTGATTGTCATTTGAGCCCTTTTTATGGCATTTTCCATCACTTTGGCCAAAACTTCCGGCGATAGGTCTTCACATTCTTGATGGATATTGTCTTTAAGAGCTGCAAGAGTCTGAGGCTGGTTGACATAAACCCGCGACTTCAAAAAGCCCCACAAAAAGAAGTCTGGAGCGGTCAAATCAGGCGATCTTGCTGGCCAGTGTAAATCGCCAAACGGGAAATTAGGCGCCCGGGAAATGCATTCTTCAGCATATCGGTTGTGGCACGTGCAGTGTGTGGCGGTGCACCGTCCTGTTGGAACCACATGTTTTCCAATCCCAATTCATCAAGTTGCGGCACAAAGAACTCGTTGATCATTGCTCTGTAGCGCTCACCATTCACAGTAACCGTTTGGCCCGCGACGTCTTCGAAGAAAAAAGGTCCGATGACTCCTCCAGCGAAAACAGCACACCATACAGTGACTTTGAGCGGGTGTAATGGCTTTTCGTGGGTTACACGCGGATTTTCAGTGCCCCAGAAGCGTAAATTTTGCTTATTTACGTACCCGCTAAGATGGAAATCGGCCTCATCGCTCATGATTATTTTTGATGAAAAATCATCTTCATTATTGCTCAAATAAATAGTCACCAATATTCCGCATTCTGGAGCAGTGTAGCGTAAAATTATTTATTAACGTATATTTCGCATGTGTTTACTACGCAAATGTCAAAACAGAACTGATATTAGGGGCCAATCGCAAAATTTATAGCATTTTCTGATAGGAGGATTACTTTTGCGCCACCTTGTACTTTCTCTTTTATTGATTCATTCAGTTATATTAATAAATACAAAAACATACATTTCTTATATTATAACAGATAAAAATGGTAACTGTTATGATCTAACTGTTTATTTATTTCTTATCAATATTAAATACAAAAAGTAGAATAAAATATTTATTGAAATCTAGTTATTATGTATAAGAAATAGTTTTTTCTTTGTCGATAACTGTTAAAAAACAAGGAAAAATATGTTAATTGGAACCACATTGTTATGTCTAAGAAAAAAATAAAAGTTGAACTGCAATAGTTACTTTTAAGAAATAGCTCATAAAACTTATAACCCTTATGTCCTTAAAAAAAATCCTTTTTATATGTTTAATGTTTTAATGTTTTTCTTTCATAAATTTCTGAAAAGTGTAAAAAACAAAATTATTTGAATGTTTGGTTGTGGGGTACACATGCTAGACGACCAAATGGGGTAGTATAACCAGCATAATTTAATATAATTTTTATAGATGTATACGTAATAATGATTTTAAATGATTTTCTTTCAATCAATTAAAAAATAATTAACTTTTTTGTGAAAACTTTTATTGAAATCAAAGCTAGTGATATCCGCCTAAAGTTATTTAATGAAAATATATATATTTTCCACAAAAAAAGTTATAATATAGCATGACAAATATTCAATATCAACTCTTCAATTTACTCGGCTGATAAATTTTGAGTTACTTTGAAAATTATTAATGAAATAGAAAGCTTAAAGTTAGCACTATAAACAACATTTGAACTTTTAGGTTGTGGAATCCAGTGGTATACCACGATTTAAAAAGTTAGGTGGTTTTAAAAAGAGATTTGGATTTTACGCATGCATTGACTCAAGAGATTTCTTGATGATGTTTTAATGAAATTATTTCAAAAACTCTTTTACAATGCACATGCTTAGCGGGTATTTTGATATTTTTTTGAAAAGCACGGAAAAAAATTAATTATAACATTCAAACATATCTCAAATACCTTTTATATTATAAACCATTTAAGGAATATGGTACTAAAAGACATTACGATTATTTTTATAGTAATATGAATAATTTTAATAATGAAGGAGAAGAGCACTTTCATAAAAAATACATAATACAAAATAATAAAAGGATGGTTGTTTGTATACTAATTTATGTAGAGCTTAACAAATTACTATAAGTATCTATTATTTTCCTCCTCTAATAACCTCTACGACCATCGGATTTTAAATTCATTTATTTAAAGAAATTTAACAGAATGAGTTCATGACATATTTTATTGCATGTGAATATACCGAGTTAATTGTATTAAAATATGGAACCTAATAAATATGCAGTGCAGTCTCTCTTGCTCACTAACGCAAATGCAAATAAATTTTGCGCACCCCTGAATGTGTAATTTAACCGTATGAGTTATTTTTATTATAAATGCAAATATTACGTATACGTAGTGGTGTACTTGAATTCGAATTAATCATATACCAGTGTAGAATCTATTGGGATATATATATTTTTTAACTACAAGTAATTATAAGTCCATACCTTCTAGATTCTTTAAAAGTTATTTAAACTAAAATAGAACAAAACTATGGTATCAGTATGTGGTTCACTTGTTATACAATTTCTTTAGAAGAAATGATAAAATAATAAAAAAAATTTTATGGGGCGGGGCAAAAAATTGTTTTCTTCTTATCGTACCACCCTAATCTGCTTTATCTCAAAACCACAAACTTTAAATTGACGTCAACTTAACAGATAGGTACCTTTTCGCTAGGAACGTAGCAAAAAATATGAGTTCAAAACGGGTAGTCTCCTGCTTGACGGCCAGCCTGGATTATGGATTAATTCACGTAATTTTCATCAGAAACAGGGTAAAACTGGTGGCTCAAAGCCACCTTCGAAATGACCCGTCCAAAACGCTTTTCCTAGGGAACTAAATTTACGCCAGTAGCGTGATAAAAGTGGGTATCTAAAGATGGGCTGCACAAAGCGTTTTGGCTGGAAACCTGAAATTTAAATGATCTACGTGGTATGGGCTGATTCTTTCATAATTTTCAACAGAAAGTTTAAACAAAATTTATTAAAAGGTATAATTAAAACTATAGCTAACCAAGTATTGGACTTTTAAGAAAGTTTGTGTATATTTAATGTTTTTTTTATACCTTACAACACTCATACATGGGAATAATGCTACTGAAATTGATGATTTCATTACCGGTACATTGATAACAATGATAATGAAATAAATTTCATTACCCTTGTTTGAATTAATGGAAATGATTTAAGGTTCTGATTTCATTGATCAATGACAATGCTTTTGAATTTCATTACCATTACTGATGCACCAATTAAAAGAAACCATTAGCATTATTAACCGTCATTTTATGTGTTAATATTTATGTTAATATTTATTTATTTGATTATTTTCTATATAAAAAGGTACTTTGATAGTTTTAAATTATTTTCTATATAAAAAGGTACTTTGATAGTTTTTAAATAGTATTTATTATTGACACAAAATTATTACCGACAAAATTCGGCTCTGGTATATGAACCAATATTCCAGCTCCCAATATCTTGTCGCTAACACGCATTGTAAATGAGCGTCTTTGGCAGCTTATGTCATTTGGTTGAAATGTAACAACAATACTAAATATTTCCTCATATATGTTGAATTTACTACTAGGTTGTGTTTTTGCGGAGAGTTCTTCTTTACTACTTTATTGTGAAGAAAAGTGTGGCCGAGAGTGATCGAATGTTAGTAAAAGTTTAAGACGAGCATGCTCTATTTGAACAATCGTATCGGAGGTGGTTTGGTCGCTTTAAAAGTGGTGATTTTGAGCTCGATACAAACAAAGAACGGCCGAGTCAATCCAAAAATTTACGAAGAATTGAAAGCATTGATTTGTATGGACGAATGCCAAGTCGACATTCAACAGACACCAAAAAGCTATGGGATTGATTCAAAGCAGGGAACCTGAGTGCAATACGACTTGAAGCCACATGACGTTGAAAGACGATTTTTCGTTTGTGAATAGCTCCACGAACACCAACAAAGCAAGGGGTTTTTGCAACGCATTGTGACAGGCAAAAAGTCATGGATTTTGCTCTGACAGCCATCAAAATCTTTCTCTAAGTCGAATATTCATGGCATGAAGGCTATGCTCTATATTTTTGGGACCAGAGCCTTCGAGCTGCTCTACTAAATGAAGCGATCGGACTCAACTAATGCATTTGAGCCGCGCACTGAAACAAAAACGCTCGACAAATTGATTTTGACAACTCTCGACTACATAGTGGAAGATCGAGCAAGACCTACTTGTAAACGCTGAAATGAGAAGTCCTATCCCACCCACCGTATTTACAATACATCGCACCTTCTAACTATTGCTTGTTCCGGAGGATGAAAATCATTTCATATGACTAATATAAAAAAAGGGTCGAACATTTGATTGCCTCAAAAAACGAGTCGTTCTAACGAGCATATATCCGATAATCCGAAAGATTTGAAAATGATGTAGCCAGCGATGGACAATCCTTTGAATAATATATTTATACCATTTTTGTGGTGTAATTGCAAGCGCGTTAGACTGTTACACAGAAGGTTCTGGGTTCGACCCCCAGCCACAGGAACATAAATTAAAAAAAAATATTTATCTCTCATACATATCGCAACGTCCTACTTCGTTGTAACTTAACATAACACTTAAAGTTTCTGAGATTAAATAAAATAACATAACAGGGCTTCGAACTAAAAAGCCTTATAAATTTCGTCAAATCTTTATCAAATGGCCGACAACTACTGACTTAAGAATAATCATCTCGCGGATTTACGGTGTTACCATATTTGAAGCCTTTCATCCTTTCTATATCGATTTTCCAATGAAAGCAACACTTTAATCACCCAGCAAAAAAAATTTTTGTCATTCTGTGGCTGTAACTACTTTCATTGCTTCTTTAACTTTAGTTAACATACTTTTTTTTAATTTGATGATTTTTTGGTGTTATTCTAAGTACTCGTATGTTCATATTTGAAATGTAATGATTTAGGTATAAACTCAATGCATATCTTTAAAAATCACTCTTCATTGCTTCTAAAGCATAATTACTAGCAAAAACATTGTATCAACTACTTACCAGGCTATTTACTCGCTTAATTACTTTTTTCGCGATGTCCAGAAAGTAATGGGTACTTATTATTCTTTGGATGTTTGAATAACCACTGGGACATCGCGAACAAAAGTAATTAAGCGGGTACATAGCCTGGTAAGTAGTTGAAACCGTGTTTTTGCTGGGTTATAGTATATCGAATATTTTCTGAATCTAAAGTATTTATTCAAAATATTGCTTTCTGATCATTCAAAATCAAAAATTTCAATGAGAAAATCGTTCTGATGAACTTTATATTTTTTAATTAAATTATTTTTTATATTTTTGTTTAAAATTTCATGCAGGTTAGAATTTTTACAGTTTTGCAATTTTTAATAAAAGTTTTGAAAAATCAAATAGAACAGATTTATTTAACCTTGAATTAAAACTAGCTTAGCTCAGTAATACGAAAAAATCTGTGCAGAATTTACCAAAATAATTTTAAAATTGAGTAAAAATTATTTCAAATTGCCAAACAAAAAAAGTTTTAAAATTATCCAAAAATAATTTACAATTATTCAAAAATATATTAAAATTGTCTTAAGATGTTTCAAAATCGTACAACCACTTTTTAAATTATCTAAATATATTTTTAATTTGTCCAAAAAACCATTAAAGTTTTTGAAAAATGCTTAAACATTCTTTTTCATTTAAGTAGAATTATTTATTTGTTTTAATAAAGTGTATTTATATATCAATGCATTAAGTTCGCTTCTTTAAACTTATTTTTCTGCAGTCATATGAATTAGATATTCATCAAAGCATAAATACTACAAGGTATATGAAAGTATATATTGGAAAAAAAACTCTCATTTAAGGACCTATTAATTCTTAAATTGCAAATATTTCAATGAAATATTTAGCACGGCTTTTGCTTTTCCTGTCAAGTTCTGGAAATGGTATAAACACTTTAATTTTTTATTGTAACTAGGAATCATAAAAACCAAATATTTTAAATGTTATTTGGCAAATGGAATTAACTATACTATCGGTCCAATATATTTTTCATCCCAGAAAAAACGTTTGTACTTATGTATAGTGGTATTGCCAAAGAGTCGCTTCAGAACTGGTTCCATAAGTGACTATTTTTCTATTCTTAAGTTTTTGAAAATGCATGCAATGAGTCAAAATATAATTTTGTAAATTTCTTATCGAAATTTCCTTAACAAAATATTTTAATATCTTAAAATTTTGGACATATTATATCGAGAAAATATTTCATAACTTTTGAGCGTGAAAAGATAATATAATTTGTTTAAAATTTTTAAACATATCCATAGTTTTTCACCCACAAATTACCCTACAAACTGAGTTTTTTTTTCCGATTAAAGGTCAAAAGTTACAATTAAAAACAAATGTATATATATAAACCAAATTTCCTTTTGCAACATTAAATATTTCCAATGTTAAATCACAAAAATTTTTCATGAAAGTTTTAAAACTTTCTTCCGTGAGATATTTTTAGTTTTTTCATTTATTTTACTGTAAAAAATATAAAGCGTAACAAATATGATGCGACAATAAGCATTAGATGGAGGTTGTGCAAAATAAAAAAGACGAAAGAAAAATAGGAAAAATAAAAATATAACGCACTTGTTGCCTTCATAATTCGTTGCACAATTTTCTAACTTAACAGTGTACGTAGTGTAGTGTAGTCACTGGCAACTTTATTCACAGTGAACTTGTGAGCTGCAAAAACCATTTCTATGTGCCACAAAAAGACATATCATTATAAATGCAGTCATTGTAGCAAATTTACATGCCAGCGCGATAATGTCGTATAATTGGATCTTTGTAACATAAAGTCATTAGGTCGACGTGATGACATAGACGCGAGCGTATGGGCGCGATGCAACAGAATTCCAAACAATAATGGATGGAATTATTAAACATAAATTTTGTGTGTAGGCTGAATAGGATGAGGCCTGACACAAAACCCAGAGCAGATGAGAGGAAAAATGTGCAACAACCATTACAACAACACATAAAAACGTGGGAACTCTATGCAATAGTGTTGTTTTTGCTACATTTCACAAAATGTGACGTGCAATAGTTTTATAATGCATTTTAGTTTGTCTGCTGCAAAAAGGAAAAAAAAAATAATTCCTAATAAATTTTAAATAAAACCAATAACAAAACAGACATTTATATATTATATAATCGTCGGTATGTATGCACTTGTCAAAATGCTATAATATAACTGTCACCTTGTCTTTCATTTCTTATATACCAGTAGAGAGATGATGCTAAAGGTAAATACGATTCTGTTTCTTAATACTTCCCAAGAATAAGTAGACCACCCATATTTTAAAATGACACAAGTACAAATGGAAATATTTATATATTTTCCAGAATTTAGTTGGTGCTAGTTAATGGTAGACACCCCATAGATACATTTTGTACATCATAAATTTTGAACTATTTGTTGTTTCATGTCATTTCAGACATTTGCAATTATTTTAAGATTATATTTCTCGCTTTATGATGAGCTGCGAAAGACATGTGACATTTAAAATCATTTTCTGTTGGCTTTTTGCCATCATCAGCATCATAAAATCTGAAGAGATTGAAGTAAAAAATAAAATGAAAAACACTTGAAAAAATGCGTTGGTATTCTTAGAACCAATAACGAAGATGTTGCTGACGATAATGATGTTGTTGACGACGGCATACAGAGTTTACTAGAAATACTAAATGAGGCATAAACAAATCTAGTTCAAATGAAATTGAAATATTGACAGTTTTTTCAAATTGATTTTATGCATTGTTAAATGTAATGATATTTTTTTTTTTTAATTTTTCACTCATTGACAATAATTGAAGCATCAAAGTGATGATGATTAGATAAAATTAATAAATATCAGAGGGATATTAAAAATTATTAGCAGCAATTTTGCATGTATTTGTAGAAATATAATTTATGTAGAAAAAAAATAATATTTATTTTCATTATATAAACCCAGTCAGAAACTGTCAATGGTACAAAAATTTAAGTTATGGCAAACCATTGGGTAAAATTGCTGGCTAATAAACACTTATTTGGAATGTTTTATCTGTGATTGCAAAAAGCGTTTTTTAATTTAACTCCTCGCTGTTAATTTATTTAACTCCTCGCATGACCAGGTACATATGTCTGAGAAGGTATCTTAACACACACAGAGAAAAGCATGGTTGCAACATGATCACTTCTACTAGGTTATGTTAGCTGTATAAATAAATTTCAAACCATCAATATGGTCGCTGCCAACATTATTATAGTATAGATTTTATTATTTCATGATTGCCACCTTTCATTTCTTAAAAAAAAAAAGGTTTTTATGGAACTAAAAAAGCTGACAATAATCTATTGTCCTAAAAAAATTGTATCAGTTTAGTCACCCTTGTGAAAGTCATAATATATGATCATTTTTACCTGGGCGGCTTTATGTTTGAAATTGACTTATACATATAACATTATAATTTACCCTAATCAATTCATTGTCGAAAAAATTCATTTTTAAAAAGATTTTATATTTTTGAATGTTATGTTTGTTAATTAATTTCTTGTAAAATAACAACTTTCTTGCGGAAAAAGTACTCAGAATATTACTAAAATAATTTTTTTAAGAAAAATTCTGTAAAACACAAGATTTGTTTTGTACGAAAAGTTTGTTAGAAACTTTTGTGATAAAACATTTTTAGATTTTCAGATTACTCATATATTCTTTTCTAATAGAAATATTCTTATATTCTTCAGACTTTTCCTGAAAGACCGGTTCTGAGACACGGAGGAATATCTAAAAAATCTTTAAACGTCATTAGAATCTAAGAATTTTACTATTAGAAGAAGTCTTTAGAATCTATGTTTTTCTTTATAAAAAAGTCATTAAAATTTAAGATGTTTTTTTAGATATTTTCCTAAAAAAAAAGTCCATAGAATCAAACACGCAGAGAAAAAACATGGTTGCAACATGATCACTGCTACTATAGTAAGCTTGCTTCAATCGGGTATGGTTGTCACAACCATGGTATTGGTTTTTTAGCCATCAACATGGTCACTACCATCATTAATAAAGGGTGTCCCAAGAAGAACGCAATTTTTAAATCTGGCAACATTCGAAGTGTCATTGTTTGACATTTGAACAATTGTTATTGTTTGCTAGTAGAAGGTACGAGGTTAGTAAAAATGGAGCGCTACACGAATGAACAACGGATTCTCATTGTGAAATTGTTTTACCAAAATGGTGAAAGTTTTTCGGCTACAGTTCGCAAATGGCGATCAATTTGGGGTCACAATAATGCACCAAAAGAGTCAACTGTAAAGAGATTAATGGATAAATTTGCCGAAACTGGGTCTGTTAGTGATGTAAGGACAACAACGCGCCATCGACCAGGTCGATCGACCGAAAATGTCGCAGCTGTACGTGATGATGTCGCTCAAACTCCATCCACCTCAATTCGACACCGAGCTCAGCAAATTGGTGTCTCCAAATCCACTTTGCAGCGAATTTTGACGAAAGATTTGCATGCATACAAAGTTCAATTGACTCAGGAACTGAAACCAGCTGACCATGGACAGCGAAGGGAGTTCGTTAATTGGGTATTGGAGAGACAACATGGAAATGCTGATTTTGCCGATAAAATCATCTTCAGTGACGAGGCCCATTTTCATCTTGATGGCTTCGTCAATAGGCAGAATTGTCACATTTGGGGTGAGGAAAATCCTCAAGTGATTCACGAGAAGCAAATGCATCCTCAACGTGTCACTGTGTGGTGTGGTTTTTGGGCTGGAGGAATCATTGGACCTTTTTTTTATGAAAATGAGGCAGGTCAAGCGCAAACAGTCAATGGTGTTCGGTATCGTGAAATGATAACCAGTTTTTTCTTGCCTAGAATTGAAGAAATGAATGTGGAGGGCATACAGCCAGAGAAACAATTCAATTGCTGCATCAGTCATTTCCCGGTCGTGTTATTTCGCGTTTTGGAGATCAGAATTGGCCGCCTAGATCGTGCGATTTAACACCATTACATTTTTTTCTTTTGGGTTTTTTGAAGTCGATGGTTTACGCGAATAAGCCGACGACGACTCAAGCCTTAAAAGAGGAAATTGGACACTGCATTAATGAAATACCGCAGCATTCATGCAAAACGGTCATTGGAAATTTCATTAAAAGATCGCGTGCATGTCAGCAAAGCCGCAGCGGCCATCTGCACGCTTTATTTTTCCATACATAACCTCATTCTGTCTACTTTACGATATAATAAAGTTTCACGATTTTTTTTAAATATCTGTGTTTTATTTAAAATTTAAAAATTGCGTTCTTCTTGGGACACCCTTTATAATTAAAATTTTACTATTTTATGATTGGCACTTTCTATTTTATAACATGATTGTCTGTAACCATACTGTGGTAACAAAAATTCTGTCTATGAACAAAATATGATAATAACCATAAAAATGGCATAAAATGCTCGCAACAATCAATAAATAACATAAAATAAAACATGATTTTAACATTAACAGTCATAATATTGTCTTGTTTTCATAAAAACCAAAATTTTATCAGTTCAGTCAGTTTGTTTTTACTACAAAATGTATTAAAAAAACAATCATATATTGTTTACTAAAACTGGACAAATGTCAGACGGGTAGAAAATACCTTTCATGTGGCATTAAAACATTTCATAAATTGACCCATTAAGGTCCAGTTATTTTTTTTTTAACTTTAGATGATTTTTTAAAGGCTTTTCTTATACATATAATATTATTTACACTAATAAATTTATTGTCAAAAAGATTCCACATAAGGATTTTTTATTTTTTAATTCGTTTCAATGAAAACAGTAAGAAATATTTCTTAAAATTTTATTAATTCATTTCTTGTAAAAAGTTCTAATAATATTAATAAAATATTTTTTTATAAAAAAAAGTCTGTAGAACCCATGATTTTTTTTGTACGAAAAGTTTTCTTACACAAAAAAATAGATATTTAGAAATTTATCTGATAAAAACATTTTTAGATTCTATGGACTTTTCGTTAAACTAAAATTCTCAGAGTCTGCATACTGTGATAAAAATGCATATATTCCTAAAAAGCTTTGACTCTAAGGCCTTTCTTTGAAAGAAAAATTAATAGATTCTAGACTTTTCATCATCAAAAATAATTCGATTCTAAGGAATTTTTCTAGTAGAACTATTCGAAAGATTCTAAGGACTTTTACTGAAAGAAAAATTTATAAAAACTTTCTAAAAAAAAATTAAAAATGTCGTTAGAATCTAAGTTTTTTTTTATTAAAAAGTCCTTAGAATTAAAAAAATTAAGTATTTTTTTTTTAAAAAAAAGTCCACAGAATCAAAATTTTCTTGAAAGAAAAGTTCTTAGAATCTATGATTTTTTCCTTAACAATTTTTCTTCAAAAAGTCATAAATATTAATTTTTTTAGGAAATAAATTTCTTGGAAAAATCCTTAAATTTAAAGAACTTTTTCATAGTTTCTAAGAACTTTTTCTTTTAGAAACTTTCTTAGATTTTATAAAGTTTCGTGCGATAATATGATATTAGATAGTAATATTATGTATATTAATAATCATAATATCATAAGAAGGATAATATATATATTTTTGTAGCGATCATATAATGATAATTCAGGAATCATTATATTGTTATGGGAACCATAATATGATAACATTTTAAGCATAGTTATTAATAATCATAATATTGTAATTTTTGAATCATAATATAACTGTAGGTACCATATTATGGTAAAATTATAGTTATTTTATTATCATAATATGATATCCACATTATAGTACGACTATGGTTGGCACAATCATTAACCCAAAAATATATAATGCTCTTCGAATATGATTGTCTCAAACATGTTTTTTCTCTGCATGAAAGTTCTTAATATTAAATTTTTCTTTAGGAACATAATTTCTAAAAGAAACATTCTTAAATTTAAAGAACTTTTTCATAGTTATTGTAAAATTTTATATATTTTATTGTCATAATATAAATTCCAGGTAATAATTAGTCAAGCTCAAGGTCTATTTTATACAAAATCTTTTATTTTTTATCCAATATTTTGCTATCTCAATGGATAGCTTCTTCATGGATTTTTTGTTTTTTCAATCCATGAAGAAGATATCCATTGAGATAGCGAAATATTGGATAAAAAATAAAAGATTTTGTATAAAATAGACCTTGAGTAATTATTACCTGGAATTTATATTGAAGAGTTCGAAGAAATTAAACCGAATAATTTATTGTCATAATATAATATAGCACGACTATGATTGGCTCAATCATGATGCCAATATTATTACACAAAAAGAGCTTTAGTTCAGAATTATGTTTCGTTGGGAAAAACTCTGTAACTTTTTAACCGATTGATATATTGTATTGTATATTAGTAAGTTCCTTGGATGGACAGATAATTCCTTGAATTTTTCTGTATATTTCTAATTTCATGAAAATCGCATTAGTAGCAATAGAAGTATTCAAGGTCAAATATAAATGGCATAGGGGTCAAACATACTACTTTTTAAAGAATAAAAAAATAGCGTAGCCCGTTTTCGATGATAGTTTGCCGGGAAATAATAATTTATTTCTGATAAAATATAAAAAGTCATACTTGTTCAGCAGCATGCCACACCCACAATTACCAAAATTTTAACCTAATTTTTTGCCAAATTAATTTTAATATGATTACTATTAAATGGCATATAAATTCCTAAGCCATAGTGCGACTGTTCAAAAAGCCTCAATTCATATTTTTTTTGTCGAAAAAATTTATTGTGCACGTTGCTCTGTTTATGTTATAATTTTAAGCCCGTCTTTTAAAGCTGTTACTTTTCAATGTTATGCAATGTTCAATGTTCATACTGAACCCCAAAATACGTATTTATATTTTTAAATTCCATACAAATTTTATTTCGAAAACTTGAAAAAAACGGGGTCAGGTATAATAAAACTTTTTAAATTTCCTGGGTAATTTTTATAAAATATAAATTTTTAATCAAAATTAAAATAAAGGGTTTTTTAAGGCCCGGTGTTAATTTAAATCAAGGGTGTCCAAGGCCTATACTCTTTATGCTTATTTGTTTTTGTAAATGCTCTTAGCTATAGGCTGTGTGTTTTATTACATATAGAGCACTCAGCAATAGCAATACGAAATTCACAAACAACTTTGCCTTATTAGTTTTTTTTTGTCGTTCTTCACTGTATACACGCAAGTGCAAAGCAACAACACTTTCGTATGCTTAGCTGGTAAACATTGACGACAGCGATCATCAATGTAGATTTTGTTTTTGTTTAACGTATGATATGAAATATTTTTTTTTCTTTTTCTTTGTATGTATTGGTTTTTACAATAAAAAATATTGAATAAAAATTAGTTATTCTTAAAATGTAATGGTGTTTGCTCTTCCATAAGGAATCTTTGGGCACCCCTGCTTTAAATTTTAAAAACAACACCAAAAATTAAATTTTAATCCAAAAATTTTTTATAAGAGAGATCAGTACATGGCATTAATATTTGAAAATGATTTCGGGCATATGCCCACCACATCTTGACGTCTAATTTTAGGTCACTTTTATGAACATTGGCGTATGTCATGAGTAACACAAACAATGTTGGCCTCCAAGGCTTTAATTGTTTCTGGTTTATCAGCATAGACCAGTACTTTCCACGGCACAGCCTTGGGGCCAATTGACAGGTCCATTTCTCGAAACCAACTTATCACCAAATTTTTATTTCAATAAGTCGATGGTTGAGGTCGCTGTATCGCACGTAGCGCCATCCTGATAAAAACTAGTCTCCTGATGAAAACTCATCTCGCCCATATTTTCAAACAAAAAATCATTGATCACGGTGCGCTAATGATCTCCATTGATCGTTACGCGAGCTCCGGCTTCATTTTTGAAGATATAAGGTCTAATAATGCCACCAGCGTGCAAACCGCACCAAACGGTGCATTTTTCTGGATGTAGTGAAGTCTGTTGCTGCTGATTCATTTTACTTCATATGCGGCAATTTTGTTTATTAACACACCCGTGTAGCCAAAAGCCACTTTGCTGAAAACAATTTCGTCGCCTATAAGCGAATTGATTACTGATTTTCAAAGTAAATCTTTATAATTTGGTATCGTTGTTCAAGCGTCAATCTATTCATAATGATTTGCCAATGTATACTGATCATAAATGTCAAAAATTGCACGCATCATGATGGTTTTATACGTTCTATCGGACTAAAAAAACACCCTTTATTTAATAAAAATCTTTAAAACAACAAAACACCACATAAATTGTGTCTTTGTCATCAATTCCACAAATATAAACCTCGTAACAAGGTACTTTAAAATGAGAGATGAAATAAAGGATACTTAACTTAATGTTCTACAAAATACCACAATCACAACAATATTACTTTATTTTTCCATCTGTTTTAGATGGATTTCAAATACAAATCTTAAGAAATTTATTGCTGTTTGTATGTTGTAAGTAAAACACTTGTAAACAATGATAAACAAAATACAAGCGGCCACTGTGTCAATGACATAAAAATCTTATTGTTGCCTGGAATCATCCTGTAAAGAAAAAAAGAAACAAAATACTTTAAGTTTAAAAAAAAATCTTATAAACTCATACGATTTTTAAAATGGACACAAAAGCTCTTGTTGAACTGTCGTTATAGAGAAGGGGAGGTAAAGGTGTCAGATCCAAAATACAAGTGGATATTTCAAGTGTATGTTGCGGTATGTTGGACAATGCTTGACTTTAAGTTTTATTAAAAAAAAAGATGAAGGTAAACTAAAGTGTTTTTATAAAAATATATGGAAAAGAAGCAACAAAATATTTAGTTTAAATATGTTTTAAAGGTAAATTACAATCTAAAAATTGCAAAGGATAACTATAAAATCTTAAGCTGAACCTAATATACCCTGCTGTAGCTCCTCTGAAACAATGATAAAATGCTTTAAAACTCCAATATAAGTAACACTGGAATCGCAGAAATAATACATTTTTTGTTTTATGTATTTTTTGAACTAAATAATAAAGAGAAATTAAAATTAAGAGCTGTAATCATTGTCGAAATTAATAACGGACCAATGAGCTTTATATTGGCATCCAAAATGACAAATTTTTCCCCACGTATTTTTTGAACGATTGTTTTGTGTCGTGTCCAATGAAGCTAAAATCCTTCTAATGAAAAATTTATTTTATTCTCTGTTAAACCTTTTAGAACTAACTTTTTGTTCTTAGATATATTATTTTATTTAATTTAATTTAGGTCCCTCAAATTAGATAAATATAACATGTTTATGGATATAATGAATTGTTTTTGGCGTCTGAAGCTACGTTCACGCAGAGAAAAAACATGGTTGTGGCAATTATATTCGAAGAGCATTATATATTTTTGGGATTATAATTGTGTCAACTATAATGTGTCAACTATGTGTCGTACTATAATATAGTTATCATGTTATGATAATAAAATAATCAAAATTTTACCATTTTATATAACCTACAGTTATATTAGAATTTGAAACTATGTTCTTTAAATTTAAGAATATTTCTTAAAAAAATGTTTTTTCTAAAGAAAAAATTTGCTATTAAGGACTTTTCCCGAAAACTTCTTTGATTCAATGTACTTTTTTAAAGCAAAATGCTTCAAAAATATTTGAAATTTTAAAAATTTTTTAACAAATAAATATAGATTCCATTAACTTTTTCTAATAGAAATATTGTTCGATTCTAAAGACATTTTTAAGATTTTTTTTTTAGATTCCTTAGAATCTAAGAATTTTTCTACTAGGAATAGTCCTTAAAATCTAAATGTTTTAAGAATATATGAACTTTTATCTACGTGAAAGTTTGCAGAATCTGAGAATGTTACTTTTAAGGAAAAGTCGATAGAGTCTAAAAATATTTCTATCAGAAAAATTTCTAAAAATCAAGTGTTTTGTACAAGAAACCTTTTCTTGTGTTCTACAGACTTTTTCTTAAAAAAAATAATTTTTAATTATATTCTAAGTACTTTTTCCACAAGAAGATCGTTATTTGACAAAAATAATAAAAATATATTTTTAAAGCAAAAGTTATTATTGTTTTTATTGAAAAGAATAAAAAATATAAAATTTTTATATATGAAATGATTAGTGTAAATTATAATATTATGTAAATTTTAACATGGGCGACTGAAGTGATATATTTTTTTTTATGAAAACATGACAGGATTATGATTGCAAATGTCAAAAGCATATTTTATTTGATTTATAATTATTCATTGATTGTTATCATCATTTTATAGTTTTATAATTAATATTTTTTTCATAGTCAGAATTTTTGTTACCACACTCTAACAAATTTCTGTTGAAATTTACCCAACTTATAAATGGGGTAAATTTACTCTGTGTGCGTGAACGAAAAAAAGTACACACATTATGCGTAAGTTTGTACAGACATAATTGGTAATTTCACATTGAAAGTGCGTAAAAATTCAATGAAATTTTAAATGTAATTCGAAAATTTACTAAAATTTTGCGTAAATATACGCATGAAATGCCTTAAAATGCATTTCTATATGCGTAATTATAAATACAAAAATGCGTATATTTAGTAACGCATGGTTTAAATTAAACTGCAGAAAAATATATATTTTTTTTGAAAGAATAAATTTATTTTTGGATGTATGTTTTAATAACAATAAATTATAAATATAATACAAAATATACATTGATGGTGGTCAACTTGAATTTAAATTAAATATTATATTTATATTATAAACTTTTGAAAACTAAATTTTCATTTTTAGCTTTTTTTGGATACAATTTGGTGTATTTTTATACAGGTAGAGTGTTGGTAAATAAAATATTTTGTCCTACGTCTAGAGATACAGAATATTTTATATTAATTTTATATTTTTTCACTGAAAAATATATTTTTTTTTTATTATTTTTATCTCAAAATTATATTTGTTTCACCTCCATAATATATTCCAATTTAATATTTTTTATTTATTCTGTGGGGGCAAAAATGATAAGGGAAAAAGCTTCATCTAACCTTTTAAATATGATGGAGCTGTTTATGAAATATTTTTCAAATATAATGAAAAATTAAACAAAAAAAATGTTATGTAAGATTTATAAAATATTTCTTTAATATTTATAAAGAATTTTTTTATATTTATGAATAAATTCCTTCTTATTTGTAAATGTGGTGAAATTTATGAAGAAGATTCTTAATATATTTGTGAAATATTTCATCATTTCTTTTTGTTTTGCTTTTAATTTATTTAAATAAAAAAAGTACAAACTAAATGAGAAATATCAGTGTTTGCCATCGCACTACATAATTTGTAAATTTTTTTTATTAAAATTTTTTATAAAATGATAAAGATTTTTAAAACATTTGTTGTACATTTTTGTGAACTCTTCACAATGTTTTTGTAAACTTAATAAGTATGATGAAGAATTGATAACAAACGATTTTTAACAGTTTCATAAAAATGATATAACTTTTTTCCATGAGTATATGATAGTACTTATTGTGGATGGTACTTTTTGTGGCTCTTATAGCCTAAAAATTACTATTTTACACCTTTGACTAATATTTTACTATCTACAAATATTCCTCTTTCTAAATTTATTTATGACTAGTTTTTTTTTGCTATAATTTCTTGTAAATGCTGTTTTGATAGAAAGCAATTTTTACTGGGATGATATTGTTGGTACTTTTGGTACTTTTTGTACCTCAAAGGGACATTCAGAACTTCAAAAGTATTTGTGTGCTTAAAAAAATCTTGGATATAAATAATACGATATTAAGGCTTTCAATTGCAATAACATGGTAGATGTCGAAGTTTTAGGAATATGATAGTTTAAAATCAGCTTTCACACACTACAGGGGAAAACTATCTATATCTTGCCAGAAATATCTGTGTTCCTCGATGTGAGCAATGGATATCATGTTAATAATTTTTACTATTATAAAAATAAATATTATTATTATTATTATTATTATTATTATTATTATTATTATTATTATTATTATTATTATTATTATTATTATTATTATTATTATTATTATTATTATTATTATTATTATTATTATTATTATTATTATTATTATTATTATTATTATTATTATTATTATTATCAAAACCACTTCGGCACTTATGTATATTCTCAAATTAAGTTGATATTTTATTTCAAGTTTTTGTAATTTTTTTTAAAGTAAAAATTTGCAAAATGTGCAATAAATTTTTATACATTTGAGTTTGAAAACATATTTTTTCATGATAATTGGTACTTAAGTAAAATTTCCATTTATCTAGCCTGCTTATTCGGTATAACTGCAATTAATGGATTTTACTTATTTTTTTAAATTAATATAGCCTTATCAAAAATTTATGACAAGTGATTCAAACTTTATATCTGGCCAGATACCAGATTTGTGCTTATTTTTCAGTACTTTTTTAACATAAATTTATTTTTTGGGAAAGATAAATAAATATATTTTCAGATTTATTGCTTAATAAATATCAAAATTTTCACAAAAATTAGATGAAAGTACATTTGAATTTATATATAAAAACACTAATTGCATTAAAGTTATTTAATGTGCTAAAATCCCACAAAACTTATAACAAATTGTGAAAATAATTATTATTATTGTATTGTGGTAATCTAAATTATTTATACATTATGTTTTTTGTACAAAGGAGTATTTATAAGGAAGAGTTAAAGTCAAAATTACGAATGATCAAATAGGCGTCAATAACATGCCGATCAATTAATTGATACATTTTTTCAAATATCTAATTATTATGAAAATTGGTAAAAAGGGGCATTCATGAGGCCACAAACTTTTATTCCAAATCAACTTTCCAAAACCCGTTTTCAGATCTTTATTTTCTAATGGTCTATTTTCATATGACATTATAACAATGGAAGACAAAATTTCTATGTGTTCTATATATGAAAATTGGTAACAATTAATAAGCATTTGAGAGACCGATAAAATATAGGTCTGTACGAGGTAACTTTGGGTAAAGTCTAGTCAAATGAGAGTAAGTAAAAAATTTTCTCACAAAACCATTAAAATGTCAAATTACTTCGAATGCACAAAACCACATTTCATACTCAAGAATAAATGTCAAATTTATTCATATTAAATAATAGCTTAATTAATAAATATATATGAAATGGCAAATAACTATTTGCAATTTCAAATATAATTTTCATTATTAAGAATAAACAGTTCCTTGTAGAAATTTTTTGTTTAACTTTAATTTTTTCACAAATGCAAAACAGCTGATTTATTAGCAGCAGGTGATGATTTGACAATTTTACCATTTTACGCTTTACTCAATTTTTGTTACAAGAAACGATTTAAAATTGGGTTTCCGCAGGCACCCGCGGTAAGGTACGTCGAACACACCCAATGCATAAGAAATTAAAAAGTAGATAATTAATTTATATCGTCCAGATATAAATAATGCTTGCTTTACTGTGTTTTCTATAACATTTTTTTAAATTTCATCTGAAGTTTAAACTGTACACAAATTTTACATCTATCCTATAATACCCTGATTCATTTATAGAGTGACTGTAATAAAACTATAAAAAAATATAAGAAAATTTCCTAGGTTACACTTAATTTTTAAAGGTGTTATTTGTTTAGCTATGTGTTGTATTTTATTTATTTTTTTTTTATTTCTTGTTTAGTAATATTTTTATTCTAAAGCTGAAGATGTGATCTTTTGGCAAACAGCTCGTATAAATAAATTGTGCTTTATAATTTACCAAAAGGATGCAAAAGATTGGAAATAAGAATAAGTTTATTTTGTTTATTTTTTTTTTAACACAATACACAAAATAAAATCATGTCATTTGTAAGGAGTTCTGTTTATATAATAATAAAAGAAAGAAACCTCTCAAGTGATACTTCAAGTATTGCTACGGTAGAAATCACCAACATTAACATCACACAGAAATGAAATCTAAATAAAAAAAATACACTTTGTCTAGTAGAGTACAAAGTAAACATATTGAAATTTATTCTTTAAGTATTAATGGAAGAAATACTATCATTTATCAATACCTGGTTGAAGTGAAGATGCTGTTGTTGTTGATGATAATGATGAGGATGATTATGGTCAAAATGTCAAATACATACAAATATTGTAGAATATTATTATCAGAAAAGCTTAAACAAGCTTAAGGTGTTAAAAGCCTTTTCTTTGCATTTGTATTCATTCATTCAGGTGTATGAAAGATTGAAAAAATGAAATCATAACAATAACGAGACACTAAGAGGGTCTCTTGTTCAACTACATCTACATTTTCTTTTTACAAAATGCAGACAACCAACTAATGCCAGGAAGCAATTTAACTACTCGTAATCGATAACAGCAATAAACAAGAAGACAAATAGGTGAATTTAAGAGTTTAAGATGTCTAGAGATAAAGTCAAGAATGTAATAAGATTTTAATATTAGAAGTTGCTCAAGGAATGTTAGAAAATTTATTTTTATTAGGAATTATTTAGAAACCTTAACAAAACATTTTATAAAACTATTTTGTTTATAATTAATTTAAAATCAACTTGTTTTAATGAAACCAAAAAAAAAGCTAAATTTTAGTGACCACAACTTTGAATTAGCTGTGCATACATAGCTCTTAGTTTTAGTCGTAACTTAATTTTCATAGTTTTCTTCACACTTATACTTAAAACTTATCTAACAACCCATGAACTTTCCGTCTACGTTTTATAAAGTGTAAAGGCTTGATATAATAAGTATTATTATTTTGTGTAATATGGAAAATAAAGTTGTCATAAACATAATAATATACAATTAGTGATAACCACTTGAGTTGACCAAGCCTTAAACCATTCCATATTACCGTTGCTTTAAAGGACCACCTTCTCTCAATACCCCATAAATTTAGATAGACGATTGATATAACTGTACAATAAAAAGTATATCATAGTTTAAAATCGTGGCTTCACAAGTATTTTAAATAAAATAGCTTTAAATGTTGCTGGCAACCCTGATTTATTAGGTTTTAAAAAACCAACGTTTGACATTTTTTATTGTACTTCTGTAAAAGAATATTTCAATATAGAAAGAAGAGAGCTTTTATAAAAATGGTATGCTGATTCACAAAGAAAACATATTTGTGGTAACAACCAATAGCCAATTGTATCATTCGTTTGTGGTAATCGAATTTTTGGTTGCAATATAAAACTCAGTGACATTTTTGATTTTGGTTACCAATAAAACGCGAACATTTAATCATTGATTGATTGGTATAATTACTTATATAGGGTGAGCCAAAATCTACAGACTGTTTTGAAATGCTCATATGTTTTTTATTTTTACACTTTTTTATTTTGCAGGTAATAAACAATTTTATAAAAATTTATAATGATCAATTGATCAATTGCTGAAACACAAAAAAAAATACCGTCAAGTTTTTAATACTGCCACAACTCTCAGTGTAAATATAAAAGGAAGCTAAAGTACCCGTTTTAAAAACCTGGGTTAAGAATACATCCATGGATCCATTAGAGTCTACTTGTCGCCGTGATCCTTAATGGAAAACATACCCAACTCCGCGGCGTATTCTAAAATTTTATCTGGGAATTTTTCCATAAAAAATTCAATTGACGCAAGAATTATTCTCTATAAATGAATCGCAACGGCTAGAACATGCCAATACAGTCACCCTGTATACCCACTTGAAACGCCAAACAGAAAAGTGCTACCCCTCTCACCCTATACTGTCCTTATCAATAGAGTATTTAAAGATGTTAATAAATGTGAAGTTGTTGCGCCCAATTTTGTTTAAATACATTTAATAGGAATGTAGTTGAAGAATTTTTAAATTTTGTTTTCCATGTGAGGTGCCTTCTTCCCATTCCGCCTATATTTAACATTGTGCTTAGAGGGATTGCTATTGAACGTATTGCCAAAATTTGTTAAAATATTTTAATGGAAGTAAAATAAAAATACCACAAATTTTGTGGGAGTTTTCACGCATTTTTACTGCCCATATTTAAGTCAGTGCTTAAGGATGTTATTACACTCAGAATATTATATATTTAACTGTTTGTAGTTTAATAAAAAAGTTTTCCGTTTTATTTAAAAATAAAGGAACATACATTTATTTTTCAAAGAAATATCTATATTAACATTTATATACATTTATTCGAAATAATTTACTATCATTTACCGATTTCTTTCAGTTTCATTTATTTTTTTCATTTGTTTGAAATTTCATAAAAATTTACGCACAAAACGGAAACTTGTGGTTTATTTGTGTCCGTAACAGTTATTACAAATTTAAATTTTGTTTGCTGTCTGTTTCAAAAAAAAAAAATATTCAAAAAATTTCAATTTGTTTTTTTATTTAAATTGGTTGTATATATAAAAAATTTTTCAATACAAATTACAAGAACTTCATAAACACACATACATACACAAGCACATTCACACAAAAAGTGTTTATAGCTTCATATGCATACATACATTTTGTATTGTACGAGTATATTAAAAAAAAAAACAAAAAATACAAAAACGCAAATAATTTCAAATAAATGAAAAAACAGTTATTTTTTAAGGATTGGTAGGTAAAATTTTGACATTTATTTTAACTGATTATATCATTTGTTTCTTACGGATGTGTCAGTTGATTAATCAACATTTAAAAATAAATAACAAATGACATTTAATTTAAATGAAAATTAAGTAGACCGGTTTTTAAATGAAATATCATTTCTTTTAAAGGATATTTTTAGTTATTTAACTTACAAATTTTTTTAAGTGTACACTCAGAATATTATGTAGTTAACTGTTTGTAGTTTAATAAAAAAGTTTTCCGTTTCATTTAAAAATAAAGGAACATACCTTTATTTTTCAAAGAATTATCTATATTAACTTTTTTATGCATTTTTTCGAAATAATTTACTATCATTTACCATTTTTTTCCAGTTTCATTTATTTTTTTCATTTGTTTGAAATTTAATAAAAATTTACCCACAAAACGGAAACTTGTGGTTTATTTGTGTCCCTAACAGTTATTACAAATTTAAATTTTGTTTGCTGTCTGTTTAAAAAAAAAATATTCAAAAAATTTCAATTTGTTTTTTTATTTAAATTGGTTGTATATATACAAAAATTTTCAATACAAATTACAAGAACTTCATAAAGACACATACATACACAAAAACATTCACACAAAAAGTGTTTATAGCTTCATATGCATACATACATTTTGTATTGTACGAGTATATTAAAAAAAAAAAAAATACAAAAACGGAAATAATTTCAAATAAATGAAAAAAACAGTTATTTTTTAAGGATTGGTAGGTAAAATTTTGACATTTATTTGAACTGATTATATCATTTGTTTCTTACGGATGTGTCAGTTAATTAATCAAAATTTAAAAATAAATAACAAATGGCATTTAATTTAAATGAAAATTAAGTAGACCGGTTTTTAAATGAAATATCATTTCTTTTAAAAGATATTTTCAGTTATTTTAACTTACAAACTTTTTTAAGTGTACAAAAATACAATAAATCAATTTTTTGCGAGCCATCCATCGGACAAAATCTAAACTACACAGAAACACGTGTCTGAGGTAGGAAAACTCATACATATTATATTTCTAAATTCATGTTACCATTGCTGGGAATCGAAACTGCAATGTTCTTTGTAACAGTCCAAAACGCTACCCATTACACCACAAGGTCTTAAAAATCAGTAGTTGGCCCATACTCCAAGAAACAGGTATATCAAAATTTAGGTTTTCGTGCAAAAGGAGTTTGTACAAACCATCTAGGGAGGGATCCTCCTTTGCAAGCTTCCCCGTATAAATGGCCAACTATTAACTTTTTTCAGTTAGAGTAAGTCTATCTCTAACAAACATTTATTCGAAATTTCAGATATCGAGCCAAAGGGGCTTGGATAGGCTATCAAAAGGGTGATTTTTTCTCTTTTGCCCCACCTCAGATGAATTTCCAAAATCCCCTCAAGCAGATGTCTATGCAAGAAGAGTAACCTATAGGAAAAATATAGTTTTGGCAAGTCGTCAAGCGGAACATTTTCCCCAGTTTTGCCCCTCCCAGCAGGATTTATTACAAATTCTGTCTTAGCTAATGTCTAACCCGGAGGCAGAAACCACATAGACAATTTTAACTTACTACATATAGCGGTTTTGCCAGAACGCCATTTTTAACAGGTCCCTAAGAAAATTTAAAAAAAAATATGCCTTCTCAATGAATTAACCCATACTTAACGCTCGTATATTTTATTGGACCAAAAACAGTACATTTCACTGCAATTTTTTAAAAAAGCAGTAAATCGATTTGGAAAAACAGTACTTTTCGCAGTATATATTTTATTCAATGTAAAAAAAAATTAACAATCATTTCCATCAAAATCAGCTTTTGTGGTTGTTTTGTATTTGTCGTTTGAAGCAATTTCAATAAGCAATGCCGGCTTTGTTTTGAGGTAATTATAGAAATCAACGCATTTGTACTTCAAATTACATTTGAGGTCAGAATCGCCTTCAATGTTTGCACATCTAATCGGGTTTTGTCTGACGTCCAAGTTTTGTTCAGTGCAGAGAAGATTCGTTCCACTGATGCTGAAGTTCCTAGCAAACATAAAATATATTTAACGGTAGTGGCCATTTCTTTGAATTCGCAATCGGCGTTATTGAGATGAATAAATATCTCCACCCACCGATCCACAATCGAAACATTGCATAATTTTGTCGCTCGTATAATAGTTTTTGATATATCGAAATTGGGTGTGCAAATTTACCGCATTTTCATTGGCATTGTACAAATTGTATTCGCTCAACTTGTCCATAACGGCTTCGACTTCATTCCATGTTGGTGTTTCTTGCAATACTGCCCACGCAAAAGTGTAAGTAGGAGCCATCTCAATCGAATTGTATCCATTGTCAAAAAGTTTTTGCTTTTCTGCTAGTACAGCTGGCGATAAAAAATCATCCTCTTGACGCATTTTTAGTGTTTCTTCGAGGTCATTAAAACAGTGTGCAACTTCGATTGCAGTGACATCATCACCTTCAATTTTCAGCACATAGTTCCCGAATAATTCAGCCTGATGAAAGAAAAATAAATTAGAAATAGAAGAGGAAAATTCTATATAATTAGAGAAATTGAATTGGCACCCCCAATGAAATTTTCTACCTGCTCTTGAACGAATAGCAACCAAAATTGTGATGATTCTTCACTGAAAAAAGCCTTCAACTTTTTTTTTTCCTCTTTCAAGTCCAAGAAAATACATTTGAAGAGCATCATAGAGTTTTAAAATACGCTTGATAGCTGGTCCGAGAGCCAAAAATCGTGTTTTTGCATATCCAAGCAGCCTGTTATGTTCCACTTCTGCTTCTTCACAAAAAGTTTTCAATGTTGTCATGCGTACAGTGTCAATGTAGAAGTGAGAATATGTTTTAACAACAAGCTACTCTACGTCGAATGGTATTTCATCACATGCGAATTTCAATGCATTGTGTGTTATATGAGCGGAACAGCCGATGCCGACCAAATGTGGAAGCCACTGTTTCAATCGGTGAAAAACATTTTTCTTTCCGCCACGAGTTTCTCCACCAAAATTAACTTTTGCATTATCGCCACATAAGCAGACGATTTTCTTCCTCAGATCGTAGTCACTGGCAGTAGACGTTATTAGATCGGATATTAAGGTGGAATTTTCACCAGCTTCTTCGGTTAAATTCAAAACTTTAACGCGTACTCCGACAGTAGGGATAAAATATCGAACGAGCACAGGAAAAAGTTTGATATTCCCATAGTTTGATGCCTCTGTGTAGATTGACACATTACTACAGTCTTTTAAATCTTCTTTAAGCAATTGTTGGGCGTGCGACGCGAAAACATTGCTGACTATTGCTTGACATGCTTATTTTTGAAGTAAACAATATTATTGCATGAATTCGCTGTTCGCCGTTTTTATTTCCATTATGTATCGAAAAACAGTATTTTGAGCGAGAAAAGCAGTACGCAGTTTTTGATGTCGAAAAACAGTATAATACTGCGAAAAACGTACAGATATGAGCATTACCCATACTGCATGGCACCAGTGCTGCCGAAACTTGAATAACAAAACTGGCTAAAATGGTTAAAATAAAGCTATAAAAATGCCATAACAATTATCTAAAACAATCTCTCTTCTTTACTTACACAACATAGTAAGTACGTCAAAATGACACACCAGCACTCTGGGACACGTAAACTTAATGAAAATACTTCGAAAACTCTTTTGCAATGACTTTATTTAATGTATTTTTTTACTTATTTCCTATTTATTAATATTATTTTTAAAATAATTTAGAAGATAAATAAAGTCATTGCAAAAGGTTTTCGAAGACTTTTTATCATTATTAGTGGTTCTATACTGGGATGTGTTTAATTCGTATTAAAGCATAACAATACGTATACGTAATATTTGCATTTATAATACAAATCACTCATACGACCGTCGGGTAAATTACACATAAAAGATTTTTATGACTCTTACGCCGTTTTGATTGCAAACAAAAAAAATTTAATAATAAATAGTAAATAAGTAAAAAAAAAAACCAATAAGAAAAGTCGTTGCAAGCAAGTTTTCGAAGTCTTTCATTAAAATATAATCAAAAAATAGCTTGAGCCAACACAAACTTGAATTCTATATAAATATCATTTTCAAATGACTTAACTTTTCAAAACGTGGTCTGCCAATCGATTCCACATCCCAAATTAAGTTTACGTGTGTCAGGGTTTTTGGTGTGGCATTTCAAAAGATGAAATTTTACTTACTGTGTGAAGAGACGCTAATAATTAAATATTATTTTCTTTTTGTTTTTTTTTTTGTAGTATTTTTGAACTTCAGTAGCGAAAAAATATAGTTTTTTATGAAAATTTTATAAACAAATATATTTTCTTATTCGTCAATCCAATAATATCTTTGCAAATCTTTGCCTTTTAATGAAAGAACTTTTTCGAAAAATACGAGTTTTTCAGGAAAGCTAAAAACACACATATGTATCATTTTTAAATTTGATCAATTTGTGAGTGAAATTTTTTAATTGATCGCAGTAGTTCCAACTTATTGGTCAGTTGACTCTGAAATTGATATAAACATTTTCAAATATGAATAAAATATAATTTTTATCCAATATTGTGCACTCAGAAAAAAAAGTTAGTAGAAAAATTTGTAAACGGTTTTCAATCCCACTTCAGTTTTTTGTACTGATTTTTAGTAAAAAAAATATTATTTAGCAAATCTTTTTGCTATTTACATTTTACAAATTACAGAGTTTTTACAGAATATTTACAAATTTTTGTTGCTAATTTAAGAAATCATTTTACATATTTTTCAAAACCGATTTGCTGAAAAAATACTAATTTAAAAATAGTGGATATTGAAGGAAATGTTTTTTCTAACTAAAACTTACACCTACAAACTTAAATTGCCTTAAAATGTTACATAGAATAAAAAAAATGGATTGGAAGTGAATATACCGACTCATGTCTGAAAACAGGACTAAAAATAGCACTATAAAGTTTTTTAGTTATAAAAATCAGCAAAACAGAAATTACCAAATAAAAACAAAATGATTAATTCGTTTATGTTTTAACATAGCCTTTTTAATTTTTTTTAATTTTGTATAAAATATTTTTTTAAAAATTAAATAAAATAAAAAAAAATTGATGCTCGATAAAAAAAAATAAATTTAAAATTTTGTACTTATACTCACAATATTCAGTAAACTTTTTTGCTGATTTTAAATTCCGCTTTACAAAAAGTTTACTAAAATTTAGTAGCGACTACTAATTTTTCTACGAATTTCATTGTACTACAAATTAGCAAAATTTCCCGTAATAACATCAAAATTTTTAATTGCCATTACAGACTTTTTTTGGTGAGTGTGTGTTAGTAAATTGCAGTACTAAAATTTTTCCATCCGACCTTTAAAAAATACAGAAATTAATTTTTACATCATAATTTTATAAAGCAAAGAAATCGTTTGTATCAACACTTATTGTACATTCAAGTTTGTTTTAAATATTGACAAAATCTTTCCATATTTCTTGCTCAAGAAATTAATTTGGTAAAAAATTAAAAATGGCTTAAAATCGGCAAAAAAATATTATAATAATGTCAAAAAAAATGGCAAATAGTTAAATCCATTTTAAATTGCTAATTGTGTCATAAAGTTAAATTGGGAACTCTGCGTGTTACAAATATTACAAATTTTAGATTTCTAACCAAACTTCAACTTTTTAGATCCAGCGGTTTGATAGACCGCAAAGAAAAAAATAATAATCCCTTTTTGCCCCATTCTCAAAGCATTTTCCAAAAATATAGTTTTGAAGAAAAACCTTCACACGAAATTTCAACTTCCTAGCCCTCTGAACCCCATTTTTTCCACGCCCTTGGCAAAAATCCGAAAAAATACCTTATCCTTAAATTAGTTTATACTTCACGAACGCATATTTTATGTTTCAAATTTTAAACCAAATGAGTTTGGGCAAGTCGTCAAACCGGAGGCCTTCATTTTCCAAATCTCATCTTAGCTCTACCAGTTTTTCCAGGTTGTCAAGGGGGAAAAGTTCTTCCTTTTGACCCTATCTGTAGGGTTTTACGAAAATTCCGTCTTAGCTAATGTCTACACAGAGAAAACATATTCATTGTGACAACCGAATTTATTGCCAACTAAATACTTTGGTTACAGCAACCGAATTATTTAGTGGTCCCAACCAAATGTTTTCCTGATAAAATTGAAATATATGTTTTCAATTAAATTCTGCTGCATTAAGCGAATTTGGGTTGCGACAAACAAATATATCGCGGGCTCCAACCAAAACCGGTTGGCACAATAATCGGTTGTTAAAATAAATCTATTTTCTCTGTGTACGCCGGAGCATTAACCTTAATACCAAATTTAAGCATGTTAGCTTCCGAAGTATGGGCTGAGCGATCTTGAATGTGTGAGTAGGTCAATCAATCAGTAATTCTATTCCTTTATATTGTATATATATAGATTAGGATAGAGCTATTTTTTTAATAAATTGAAAAGTTTTAAAATTATCAAAATTTTGAAAAATTATCCAAATATATATAAATATTTTAAGAAATTTCCAAAAAATTTAGACATGCAGACAAATAAAAACTTTTGATTAGTAGGCAGTATTTTATATAAAAAATATGCGAAAATTTTAGTTTGGATAAAATTGTAACCAGCTCTTGAGGGCGCGATAAGAGTACAAAAGCAACAAAAAATTCTTACTGGAAAAGTAAAACAACTCTCTACCAAATTTCGCAAAAAAAAAAAAAGAAACTTACACGGAGTATGGTTTAGGGCTAAAAAGTGTTTTATTTAGCACTAGAAATAAAATTATTTAAGTCAAATACATTTGAAACTCTTCAATATCTATAAGTTAAAGGGCCTGTATTAAAGACAGTACTTAATACGAGAAGAAATCTTTACTAAAATTCTACCTACATAGGAAACTTTGTTTGAAGGTTTCTTACTTAAGTACAATTTAAAGCTAAAAGCTACATGAAAACTAATTTAAGAAAATGTTTAAATCAAACCACTAAAATGCACAAATCTCTAAGAAAATGCATTTGTGTGCATTGTAGATGCAATATGTTAGCTTCCCTCTTTCTTGGACAGGAAATATATGTGTATTGTGTATCAGTAGGCATTTCAAATTCGACATGTTTTTTTTTATAATGTAAATGTGCAACATTGTTGCATTATACCAATTCTCTACTTAAGACTTTTAGACCCACTACTGATATCAAATGCTTATAACCAGCAACAACATTAATTAAGTCACACCACCAACAACTCTTTCGAAGCATACGTGTACTCCTCCTTAAATGTCCGCCACTATAAGTCTCGTAAGTCAGGAACGTAAGTAAGAATTAAATTAAAATGGAAGATATTAGTCAATTTAGTGTTTATAGTCAAGAAGATTGTTTTCTTTTTAGTTTCACAATCGGTTTCTTTTTTGTGGAAATAGCATCACAATTGTGTTGGCTTAGTGTTTTTGTTATTGGATTTAGAACAGCTTAAATGTTATTTACTTTACTAATTAAGATATTAAATGAACTTTCATATCGAATACTAATATTATTTCTTTAATGCAGCTTATACTAAATCTTCGACATTACCCATGAGCATTTGTGTTGAACAATTTATAAAATAATTTAATATAAGGTTGAAACAAGTAGAATACACTGTTAGAATTTTTATTGCCATAATTGAAAAATTTGCTTATCACAACTGAAGTTACCAATTGTTTACATATTCGCTTGTCCCCACTGCAAATCTTTATGTATAGTATAGTAATAGTACTTGGATGCGTATGATGTATATTTATTATTAAACAATTTAATATGCATCATACGACTTATTTTCCTATGTAGTATATTCATACCAATATTTACAAGTTTTTACTGGAATATGATAATTGAATAGTTTAAAACTATAAAATAATACATCTTCAATGCAATTTTTAATGAAAAAAAAAAAATTATTAAGACTTGTTATATAAAAATATTATTATATAAATATAAAAATAATTAGAAAAATACCTTCTTCTGGATGGGACTTTTTCAAAAATTATTTAAAAACATAATCATTTTTTTTACATTTTTAATGAGAAAACACCAAACTTAATTTACATTCAGATTTCGTTCAAGCTTTGATTTATTTTTCAAATAATTTTAGATGTGCTCCGTGGATTTGCATATTTGTTTATACGACCAATTTTTTATTTGCAAATATAACCGTTTTAAGGGTTAATAAAAAAATTGGTTTTAAAGATCTTCCCAAGCCACTAAAAATTTTTTCTAGAATAGAAATCCGTAAAAAAGTAAAACATTTTGAACCACTTCTTCTTGGCAAACATTTTTTTCAGGTTCAGGGGCCCAACAAAAGATTTTTCTGACAGATTTGTGTTTGGAAGGACAAAGCTGATTCTTGTTGAGTAGTGTAAATTGGCCGATTTTAATGACTTTGGACTTTCGCAGCCTGCTTGATGATATAAATTAAAAATATGCTTAATATGTTACCTCTTAAGATACGAGCACAAGTTGTTATCTCTTATAACATAGATACATTTGGCCTTAATCATTAGAATTTTTATTTTTCGCATACAATACGAGGGCGGGACAATAAGTTCGTGACCTTTTGAGTTTCCCGCTTCTAAACTGAAAGAACAATACTGAACTTTTCAGTTGACTCCTGTCAAAATTTGAACAAGCATGAGCCAGATTTTTCGTTTGTGTTTCACAGTCATTGATAACAGACTACCACGTGATTTAAGGAGAAAATGGAAAAGTGAATTTCGTGTGCTCATTAAGCATTACTGTTTGCAGAAAAAACCATCACACATACCAAGGCTAAGCTTGATAAATATTTTGGGAGCTCTGCATCATCAATTTCAATGGTAAAAAGTGGTTTACTGAAATCAGTTGTGGCCGTAGAATAACGGAAGATGCCGAAATTTGTGGATGAACAGTTAAAGTCTCTATACCCGAAACAATTTGTACAGAGAAAATAGATTCATTATGACAACAGAATATCTTGCCAACCGAACGGTTTGGTTGGAGCTACTGACTTATTTGTTTGTGGCGACCGAAATTCGGCAAATGGATCATTAATCCATTTGGTTGCGACAACCGAATTATTCAGTTGCTGGAACTAAACTATTCAGTTGGCAAGAAATTCGGTTGTCACAATGATTATGTTTTCTCTGTGTCACAATATGGTGTTAGCTGATCGTAGATTGAAAGTGTTAAAGATTACGGAAGCTATTGGCATCTCACATGGCGCAGTGTTTTCGAGAAATCTAATATTTTGAAAGGGGTAAATAAACTGGAGAGACATTGGACAAAGTGTTTAAAACTTAAAAGTGACTATATTAAAAAATAAAATTAATTTTTCACTCAAAAAGTCATATAGACCCGCCCTCGTATTTTTACAAGTTAATTATTAATAAATGTATCTCTCTAAGGAAGATGCTATAATTTTTTTTATTAACGGCATATGACGGTTTGATATAAATATTTGCGAAGTAAACAAATACAAAATATACGTCGACAATTAAGAAATTATACAATGCATCAAACCCCATTTACGCCGGAGGTGTCATTGAGCGAGGATGCTGTATATAAAACTGTTTTTGTGATTTATGAGCGATCACAAACATTATCAACAAGTTTTTAATGCCGCAAATTCATGGTTTGGGACTGGAGGACATATGTTCCAACAGAACGCCGAATCTTTTCACACAGCTTGCACATTCATGGTCGCCTAATGTCCCATTTTGGCGATTAGCAATGCCCAGCAACATCCACCGATTTAACCTCTTCAGACTACTTTATTTGCGGTTTTATTGTTGTCCCAAACAAATATATTCCTGATACAATAGAAATATAAAGTTTACAACGAAATTCTGTTGCATTAACCGAATTTTGATTGCGACAAACAAATATATCGGTGGCTGCAATCAAACCATTTGGTTGGCCAGAAATTCGTTTGCCAGAATGAATCTGTTTTCTCTGGGCTTCATGTGGAGAAGCCACAAACTTTGAAAGCCCTCAAAAAGAATATACAATAAGAGTGCGAACGATGGAAAATGCGGTAAAAATTATCAGCAACAACAGCGTCGCCCATCTCACCGATATATTCTCCAAGAATTAATGGAAAAAATTAAAAGGTCCAAATAAAAATTGAAAGAAAAATTAATTTTGCCGCTTCATTTTAAAGATTAACAAAACAATATTGGGTGTTTTCATTTGGCCCACCCTTTACAAAAATTGCCAAAAATTTATATTTTTATTGAAAAATAGTGTGGATGTTTTTTTTAACAATTCAAAAAGTTTAAGCGTGTTAAATCCGTTATTTTCAAGCTTTCGATTTAAAATTTGTATGAAATTTGAAAGGAGAAAACTTAAAAAAAAACGAAAATACGTAATTCGGTGATCAGTGTGTATGGGGTTTTAATCGGCTTTTATACGAAGAAAATATTTGTTTAATATTTTGTCTATCTCATATCTTTAATTAAACTGTAAAATTTTTAAATAAAAATGTTTTGTTCTTCTTCCTGTAAATAAGCACATTAGAAAAATCTTAAGAAATTATTTCTTATATTAATAACAATTTTCAATATGATATATATGTTCTATAATCAAATAGCACTACACTACGTATGATTAATACGATATTAAGTACACGTATGATGTCCCAGAGCAAGTGTAAGAATTTGTACTAAATATTTAATGTAGACAATATTCAAAGAATATTTTATAATAAAAACAATATTCAAAGATTATTTTATAATAAAACAAAAGATATTTTGGCCGAATTTTAGATATTGCCAAAAATTTATATTTTTATTGAAAATATCGTAGATGTTTTTTTAACAATTCAAAAAGTTTTAGCGTGTTATATCCGTCATTTTCAAGCCTTCGATTTAAAATTGAAAAAAATTTATCTTAAAAAACGAAAATACATATTTTGGGGATCAGTGTGTATGAGGTTTTAATCGGCGTTCTATTACGAAAATATTCGTTTAATATTTTGCCTTTCTCATATATTCAATTAAACTGGTAACTCCCTTCTCTGTAAAATTTTTAAATAAAAATGTTTTGTTCTTCTTCCTGTAAATAAGCACATTAGAAAAATCTTAAAAAATTAATTCTTATATTTATAACAATTTTCAGTATGATATAGATGTTCTATAATCAAATAGCACTACACAACGTATGATTAATACGATATTAAGTACACGTTAGATGTCCCGGAACAAGTGTAAGAATTTGTACTAAATATTTAATGTAGACAATATCCAAAGAATATTTTATAATAAAACAAAAGATATTTTGGACAAATTTTAAATAATTAGAGTTATTTATTACACTAACATATTCAGAACTTTAAACATTTTTTTATTGCCGATAAAAAGCTCTAGCGATAAATATACTTCTCACAATTTTCAACTTGATTTAATTATTGTAAATAATATACTAAAAATAAGCGATAAAAACAGCTCTTAAAAGTCTACTTTTCATTCAGTTCTCCTAAAAAGACGTACAAATTTTTAAGCATACTTTATAGAGTTTTCAAAAACCGAAAACCGGTCAACCGGTTTCTTTTTTTTTAAACCGATCGGTTTCGAATACTTTGTAAATTCGAAGAAAACCGAAAACTGGTATTTTTTAATTACATCACCGATTAAGACTTAACTTTGGAAATTCCAAATTAAAATAGTTTAATTTCTGATCTAAATAACACAATAAACAGTATTCAAAATCCTAAAAAACAGACTGTACAAAATCATTCATCATTATATGATGATTTCATATATCTTGATAAATGCGACAAAAGAACTGAAAAGTTGGAAAATTTATATAATTGTCTTTTGACTATTTGTCCAACATCTACTATTAGTGAAAGAGTATTTTCCACTTCTAGCTTTATCAAAAGCAAACAAAAAAATCGTCTTAAAAGGAAACATTTAATTGCATATTATTTTAGAAATGAAAAATAGATTTTCTTTTTACATATTTAAAATGTTATATTAAAAAACTTACTTAATGTCAAACGTTTTAAACGATCAAATTACTAACGTACCTAATTATAGTTTTATAATATTAATTTTTAAGATATTATATTCAGAAATATTGGTTTTAAATTAATTTTTTGTTGAAATGAAATGCAATAAAAAAATTAAATTTAAATGAATATATATACATATACATATATATATTTATTTTTTCAAAGAATGTATTTTTTTATTTTTATTACTTTATATATTAAATTTCTGTTTTTTTTGTAATAAAAGCAATTAACAAATTGTATAAGCTTTTTACTCAAATTAAAAAAAACGAAAAAAGCGGTTGATCGGTTTTTCTGCAAAAACCGAAACCGGTTTTTTTAAATTCGATTTCTCGAAAAAAACTGAAACCGGTTTTTTCAAAAGGCCGTTTTTTTGAATACTCTAATATTTTAGTTATTTTAAAAAATATTTTTTTGTAGTAGTAGTAATTATCTTTAATTTAAATAAATTAAATTTTTACAAATATAAAATAAATGTTCCATTAAGAAAAAGAGAATATGGACAATGTTGTACAAAAAACGTCTGCCGATTAAAGAAAAATATTAAATAATGTTTTAACAAATGATACAACAACTAAACGGTGCTAAAACAACAGACTGGGAAAGATTAATCCAATATCTAAAAACAGTTTTACAGTTAAAGAACTTTTTATTACAAGAATTTAATTAATATTTTGTACAGTGAGCACTATTACACTGATCGTACAAAGTTTTTGGTAATATAACTCATTGTTCGTAAATTGATGGACAAAACAAGCAAAGTAAAATTTTATCGAAAATCAAGCTTCTGATGTTGGGCTACAATTTATTTTAAAATCATAATTGAAAAAAAAAATTAAAATAAAGTTTAAATTCACCACGATCTTCTTTATATTTAAAGGAAAAACGTGACTGATCCACATATTAAATTCTGTCCAGTTTAAACCGTTGGATCTAGTAAGTTTTAATTTCATATTAATAGTTTAGTGGAGAGTAGATAAAGTTGTTGCCATTTTTTGTCTATCCGTCTTACTTTGCTAAGGACAAAAATTTCGATAAAATATTTCCTTATTTCATTGTAGACCTTTTCAGGTTTCGATACGTGTACATAGAAAACATATTCGTGATGACAACCGAATTTGTAAGCCAATCGAATAGTTGGGTTGTTTTGGTGTTGGATATTGCATGGCAGTAAATTACCGCCCTGTCGATTAGAGTCTCTAAGGCACTCAGAATTTAAAGTTGCATATTGCCAGGCGTGTCATTATGAGACCCTCTTCTCTAATCTGCTGATCTGTCTGATATAGCCCCTCACATATATTATATTGTATTATATTACATACATTCAGAATATTATGTAGTTAACTGTCTGTAGTTTAATAAAAAAGTTTTCCGTTGCATTTAAAAATAAAGGAACATACATTTATTTTTCAAAGAAATATCTATATTAACTTTTTTATACATTTATTCGAAATAATTTACTATCATTTACTGATTTTTTTCAGTTTCATTTATTTTTTTCATTTGTTTTTTTTTTTTTCCTTCATTCAAAACTATGATATCCTAGCATTAAGCTCATATGTTAAATTTAATCTAAATATCCAACCTGTAATATTAAAACTTCCACAGAGACAGATGGATAGATGGAGATATAAAATTCGTATCTGAGTCTAGGACCGATATTTTTGTTAGTTACAAATTTAACAGAAATTTAACATAATTGGTTTTTATACCCATTTCTGGTGTTTCCTCATGAGCTATTTTGGTTAATAATTGCTTTTATTTGTAAATAAAATTCAATTTATTTAATATTATTGCTCAAAGTTTCATTTGCTTCATTTGAACTTTTTAAGGAGAGTAAATTAATTTTAAATGATTTTGAATTACATCATTATTTTTTAAAATTTATTTATATTTTTACGATTTTACCTTTTAAAAAAGTTTATTTATTTTCTTTAAATTAATCAAGTTCTTTTTATATTGCAAATAATAAACACCGATAAAATTCTTTTATAGCTACCCTTAATTTAAATACAAACTTCAAATAATTACACAAGAGACTTTATTTAAACTCTATTAAGTTTACACTTCCACAGAATACGCAATTCACATAATCGGAAATGCTTATTGTTTAGCGTTTTATTATTCACTAACTGCCATGCTACTTTGCTGGCGTATTTATATGTGTAGGTAAAAATAACTAGAATTTGGCAGCACCATCCAGAAGCCGCATACTGGCAACTTTGAGTATGTTATTTGAAGTTTGACATAAGAAACATTAGTTATGGTAAAGGATTGCCATTTAACTGTTTTATATTTCAGGGCAGGTACATTGTGTTTCTACGAAAAATGGAAATTATCGAATCGAATTTCTGTAACAAAAAATAAATAATATTAAATAAACTATAATTGTAAATAAATAAATGTTGACAGCACAGTACACATTAAATCACAGATTGGGTTTAATCATAGTATCACAGAACTTTAAAACAAAATCAAAATAAAAATCATTTAACAACTAAATGATTTTTATTTTGATTTTGTTTTAAAGTTCTGTGATACTATGATTAAGGAAAAATCTAAGATTTTGTGTCTCTGCTGTTTTGCGGAAAAAGATCTTAAGTATTGCATGCTTGGTACTTTATATGATTCTTGTACGTATCCCTTATTTTTTCCTCCTATCACATATTCGAATTTCATTAAGATTGGAAGGAATCCGGTTAAGTCCTGTAGAGGTTTCATTTCTCTTTTAAATATAAAAACAAAAATTAATCGAAATTAGGGAGTTTAAGTTAAAGAACGTTTCCGACAAAATAAAAAGTAGGCAATGATTATTGGAATGAAAGGATAAAGAAACAGAAAATCTGTTTGAAAATGTTTGTCCTCAAGATCGTTCTGAAAAACTAATAAATTATAAATTAAAACACTTGAAAATCACCGTAAATCTGATAGCATCATGTCAATTTATAATTTACCACCAGCTACCAAAAAAAAAAAATTAATCAAACACTAAAAGAAAAGTACAAATTTACATGACACTTTAACGATAAGCTAAGTAGTTATTATCATTTGTTTTTCCATATGACTACTTATTTTCAGTGTATCACTCAATAAAAATTAAATAAAAAAATATCCCATTAAGATGGTGATAATAAAAGAATCATTCATGTTCATGTAACCACATCCAATATAAAGAAAAAAACAGAAACAACACCATATAACCCATTGATTATTAAGTAAATATTAGGTCTACGATTTAAAACATACGAGAAATTATCTACAAAACTAAATGTACACACTACATATACTGCAGCCCATATGCAACACAGCTGAAAGCAGAAAGATATATATATAAAACAAACTTATACACCGAAAAAAACTTATTTTAGAAACAAGTAGAAACATCATTATATTTAAAAGAAACAGCTTTAAAATTAAAATAAGTTGGCTTCTTTTTTATCTTAATTTGTGGACATTGCGATATAATAGTTATCACATTGGATTGTTACACAAAGGGTTGGAGGTTCGATCCCCAGCGATGGCAATATCGATTTAGATATATGAACTAAGATCTTCAACAATTTCGCCAACATTCACAATAAATATTCTAAGATTTATCATAAAGCCCTTTAACTTGCATCACCTTTCATTTCTCCTCAATCCCCTTTCCATCACATTAATTATTTGTAGTAATATTCCTTTAAAAAACAAAAATGCAAAAACAAAATATAAAATTAAAAAATTTTAATTTAAATATGAAAAAGTATGTTTTAATTAAAATCCTATTTAATTTAATAATATTCAAACTTATTTTAAAAATGTTAGTAAAAAGATAAGATGTTAATATGATATAATAATTAATTTAATTATGACTTTTTTTCTCTGTGTAAAAAACTATACGGTATAAACAATTTCAATTTGAATTCGCATACAATTTTGAATGGTAAAAATTGCAAATTGTTCTTGGCCATACCCCTGATGGCAACAAAATAAAATGAATACAATTGCTAATGGAACTAACAGACAGATAAACATACAAAATACATATTCATACAAACAAATAGATAGACAAATATTTATGCAGTTCCTTGAAAGATTAAATTTTATATAAATAAATTATTAAGAATACATTGAAGATGCTGAAAACTTAATATTCATTGAAATGCAATAAGTATTTTAAAATAATTTTTCAGAGTTAGGAGTTAAAATTCTCTTGTATTTATATTGGAAACAACAAGCTATCCAACTTAAGCAGATCAGATCTGACTAGATCACAATTGAGATAAAATCTAGCAGATATGGATATATAATCTTTGCAATGAGATGCAATAAGAACAAAAGAAATTTAAAAACGACTTTATGTTGGTGTCTTTGGCTATGGCTCAAATGGCTAAGATGTAGTATCAGATATGAACGGATCTTGCATTAGATACAATCTTATATGACCAGATTTTCTTAGATCTGGCAACAAAAAAATTTCAGATATAAATATATCTGCCCCAATAACTGATCATATGTGATCGTAAATTATCATAACTTATTATATATGATCTGTTCTTGCGCCAAACCTCATTATATTCAATATTATATAATTAGATCTTATCTGGTCATCTATAATGTATTTTAGACGGGTAACGGGACTTTGTGAAAATGCAGCTAAATGTACAATATATTTTCTAAATTTTTGATCTTTTGAACTTTAATAATTCAAGGAAAATCAGTTTATGAATTTGTATATATTCCATAAAATATTGTTTTTTTTTGCAAAAAATATTAATTTACTTATATAACTTTTTTTAAGAATAATTTCCTTTAGGCCCCTGTATAAATTCATTTAAAAAAAGCACATGCGCAACAGAATTTAGCAAAGCAATAAAGTGCTGCAATAAATCAACTTAATTAACTGAAAATCAATTCATAAATTACATTGGGTAGCCCTCGTATTCGTATACGAATGTACTTATGTTTCCAACATGTATGTTACTGTATTCATTGCGTAGATGGTCGTTTTAAACGGGAAAAAGGAAAAATCACACACATGAATAGGTTCTGTAGCAAGCAAATGATTGTGTTGTACAGTAAACTTACTGCATGTACAATTCTTCTACAGAGATATCCGAGGAGGCTTAAGAACAAATGTTTAATCTTTAAGTTAAATGATTTTTTTACAATTTTGTTTTATTTTTTTATTTAACTAAATATAAACTGTTTTGTACACACATTTAATATTGATGACTATTTAATTGAAAATGCAAGGTGTATAAAGTTCGTCATATGATTTGTAACAAATTTTTTAATGAGAACATAAAGTGAAAAAGAAAGCCGAATTCTAAGGGAAATTTACACACGGTTCTATTTAACAGCACAATTGCTGTGGAAAAATCAGTGTCAATAACAGGGTCAAAATTATATTTTTAACTATAATTTTATTTTTTGTTTTGTAGTTTTTATATACCTGGAGAATTTTTGTTTATTATTTATAGTTTATAGCGAGCTTTCAACCTCCATATATTTACAAAAACAAAGCAAATTATCGATTTTTAGCTAGGTTGATACATGACTTTCAATCCGGCAAAAGATCTCTTCAGAATCCAAAGTTTTAGACAAACCTCTAAAAGAAGGCAGATCCGGAACAAAAAACCTATTAAACGAATATTTTGCTACATTTTTGTCTTTTTAGCTTATTTTTAACGAAAAATAAAATTTAATTTAAAATTTGATGACAAATGCTATTGATTTTATGGTTAGGAGGTCTCCTGGTGGGAAGCTCTAATTTTTAATGAAACCTTGATATACGGTAGGGGTTTAAAAATTAATTAATTTATAAAAAAAATAGCTGCCAATCAAATTTTAGAAAATTATTTGCTTGAGAACTTTTTTTTTAATTTTTCAATATTCAGTAACCAATTAAAATATAATTTGACTTATAATTTTCTAAAATCTCCATAAAAATATCAACTCTATTATATAAAAAGATTTCTGTCATTACTTTCAAAGTTTCCCCTGCTAAATTTTTAAATCCCTTTTAGAAGTAATTTTGTTACAATAAATTTTAAAAAATCACCTCGTTACTGCTTTTAAAGCATTATTGCTCTAAAACAGATGCTTATAGTCAGTTTACAATGCAGAGTTAACATAGAAAATGTATATAAACTGTTACAAATAGTTGCACTGAAATGAAGGAGTTAATCCACTTACTACTAGATTAACTTTTTAGTCTAACGCAGCATAAGAAGTAAAAGCAATTATTTATCATATTTGAATTAACATCTAATTTTTTATAAACATTTTAAAATTAAGTATAAATCTTACTAAAGTAAGTACGATTCTAATTAAAATAAACTTTTTCGCATTGAAATCAATATGTCAACATTTTAGATTTGGTTAACTTGTTTCAAAAATAAGCAGAATCATATTGAAATTCATATGAAAATAAACTTAGTTTGATTTCAAATCTAATTCCTTTTAAAAGAACATTTAAATCGGATAAGTTTTCGGATACACGAAAAAAAAAATTGGTAATTTTTATGAAAAATTCATTTTGCAATTGAAGTCAGTATTCTCTATGAACCAATTTCATGAAAATCACTTTTTGATTTAAAGCGATGCACATCTGACAAAAAAATTTAAGACAGAAAACATTAGTAAATTCTGGAGTATTCAAAAAACCGGCCTTTTGGAAAAACTGGTTTCGGTTTTCTTTGAAAAATCGAATTTTAGAAAAACCGGTTCCGGTTTTGGTTTTTGCAGAAAAAACAGGTCAACCGGTTTTTTTTTTCAATTTAAATAAAAAGCTTCTATAATTTTTTAATTGTTGTAATTACAAACGAAAAAAAGAAATTTAATAAATAAAGTAATAAAAATAAAAAATACATTCTTTAAAAAAAAAAAAAAAAAAATTTATAATATTTTTTTATTGTATTTCATTTCAACATTTTATTTATTGGTTTTAATATATTTTAATATAATATCTTAAAAATTAATATTATAAAACTATATTCATATCAAATGAATAGAGATCATTAAGTTTGTAAACTGGTAAAATTAGGTACGTTAGTAATTTGAACGTTTAAAACGTTTGGCATTAAATAAGTTTTTTTAATATTACATTTTAAATATGTAAAAAGAAAATCTATTTTCAGTTCTAAAATAATATTTTAGAAATAATATGCAATTTAAATGTTTCGTCTTAAGACGATTTTTTTGTCTGCTTTTGATAAAGCTAGAAGTGGAAAATATTCTTTCACTAATAGTAGATCTTGGCCAAATAGTCAAAAGACAATTATATAAATTTTCCAACTTTTCAGTTCTTTTGTCGCATTTATCAAGATATATGAAATCATCATATAATGATGAATGATTTTGTACAGTCTCATTTTTAGGATTTTTAATACTGTTTATTGTGTTATTTAGATCAGAAATTAAACTATTTGAATTTGGAATATCCAAAGTTAAGTCTTCATCGGAATCTATGAGACTTACATCTAAATCTTCATAACCAAAGAAACGATTATAAAAGTGTTCGGAAAAAATAAAAGAGACCAAGTAATCCAGTTGGTGATGTAATTAAAAAAACCGGTTAACCGAACAAAATGGACCAGTTTTCGGTTTTCTTCGAATTTACAAAATATTCGAAACCGATCGGTTTTAAAAAAAAAAACCGGTTGACCGATTTTCGGTTTCGGTTTTTGAATACTCTAGTAAATACATTTTTAATATTTGTTTTTTATCTATCAACAAAAAGCTGTATTTTTGAGTACAATACCTCTATCAACCACATTAATGTTAACGACTTATTAAAAATGTACATTAGTACATATATTAAAATAAGTTATTGCCTACACCTGTTCTTAACTAATTAAGATCATTTAATTGCTTGATTATTAGAGTGCCCTGTTAAATAGGTTTTGCCAATTTTCAAAGAAATACCATTCAATTAATGGATTTTTACGTGCAGATAAGAAACGAAATAACGATTTTTTTTTGTGAAATTCAGTACACATGCTAAAGTAAAACTCAAAATTGATGACACCGTAATCCAAAAAATATTCGTTCACAGTAATTACATTTTTTTAAAAACTACCAAACTTATTCGCTTTACGAGCATTAGACCTGGTTACGTCAAAAATTATCCAACTGTGGCTATATAAAGATTTCTAAAGTATTTATAAAATGGTAACTAAAATTAAAAATTACACAGGATAGTGAACCAAGACGCTTACATACTTGTCTACTTCCTAAACAACCTAGTAAATATAAATATCTGCAATATATGGAACTTTTTTCATACCACCACACGCAGAGAAATAACATGGTTGCAACATGATCACTGCTACTATATTGTGCTTGCTGCAATCGGGTATGGTTGTCACAACCATATTTTACTATTTTATGATTGGCACCTCTTATTTTATATCCTGATTGGCTGTAACCATACTGTGGTAACAAAAATTCTGGCTGTGAAAAAAAATATGATAATAATGCAACCATAATATGATGGCAACAATCAATGAATAATTATACATCAAATAAAACATGACTTTGACATTTACATTCCTAATACGAGTATTGTCTTGTTTTCATAAAAACCAAAATGTCTTTAAAAAAATCATATATTGTTTACTAAAACTGGACAAATATTAGATGGGTAGAAAATACCTTTCATGTGGCATTAAAACATTTTATCAATTGACTTTTTAAGATCCAGTTTATTTTTTTTAAACTTCAAAAGATTTTTTTGAGGGTTTTTTTCGAAAATTCCTTATACATGTAATATTATTTACAATAATCAGTTCTATATAAAGATTTTATATGGATCATATTATGATAATCCAGAAATCATAATACTGTTATGGGGACCATAATGTAATAACACTTTGAGCATACTATGATTACATGCCATTATATTATGATAAATTTAACATCATGTGTTTATTTAGAATCATAATATGGTAATTTTTGGATCATAATATAACTGTAGGGTCCATATTGTGTTAAAAGTATGGATATTTTATTATCATAATATGATAAATATAATATAGTACGACTATGTTTGGCAGAATCATAAACCCAAAAATATATGATGCTCTTCGAATATGATTCTCCCAACCATGTTTTTTCTTTGCGTGCAGTAAATGATTTACGATATTTTAGTTCAGATCAAGTTAAAGTAATAGTAAGTTACGTAGCAATGCTTATTATATCACTTTTGTACTGTGCAATACCCTCTATCGTTCAAAAAAATTTTTAAATGTTTTAATTGCAATATCCTCTATCAACTATAGCGCTTCGAATAAAGTAAAATATTATGTTATTTTTATACAGGGTGTCCGCCGGAATGGTATACTACTTGTTTTGTTTATAATTTTTGATTTAATGAAAGAGAATCAATCCTATATTGATAAATGTTTTATTTAATGTCGGCAATTATGTATGGAATGAAATATCAGATAAATGTCCGCCTCTGTTAGCCTAACAAATGCGAGCCCTTTTGAGCACATTTTTTATTACATTCTCACACATTTCACGCGGTATTTCATTAATTTCATGACGAATATTTTGTTTGAGTTGCTAAAGCGTTTCTGGTTTGTTTGCCTTTACCTTGCTTTTCAGATATCCCCACAAAAAGAAGTCCGGAGCATTCAAATCAGCCCGGAGCAGTCAAATCAGGCCAATCAACATCACCATTTCTTTAAAAAACTTGTTGTGAAAAGAGATCTCGCAGTAATTCCATTGTAATTCTGGCTGTATGCAATGTGGCACCGTCTTGTTACTACTACCACATGTCAATCAAGCCCAAAGCGTGCAGTTGTGGCGTTAAAAAGTTTTCAATCATATCATGATACCGCTTCTCATTCACAGTTACCGCTACGCCGTTTTCATTTTCAAAGAAGCAAGGTCCAATGCTTCCTCCTGACCAAATTGCACACCAGACTGTCACTTTTAATGGATGCAGAGGTGACTGATGAATAATTTGAGGGTTTTCCATTGCTCAGTACCGTCTATTCTGTCTATTCACATATCCATTTAAATATTCAAATATTCCTCGTCACTCATTATGATTTTTTCATGAAAATCGGGTTTGTCATGGGCAGGTTGTTTTACGATTAAAACACGTTGGTTTATCGAATATTTTTCTGTAATAAATTTGCCACGTGTCTACTTCACGTAGGGTATTTTACAACCATTGTAAAAGATAAATTGATTCATACTTTAAGAATTTGGGCATTAATCAGTTTTTCCTGTAACGAAAAATGTCTTTTAGTTCATAGATGTTATTCAATGTAAGATTTCTAAAAGTTATCTGCTCAAAAGTGATCCTAAAATGCGTCTTTTCGTTTTTTTTTTAAATTTGGAATTCAAAAAAGTCTATATTTTTTAAAAAGTTTTAATTTATAACAAGTCTATTCAGAACTTTAAAAACAACTATTTTTGCGACAAATATTGAAATAATTTTTTGGACCCTAGTGAGAGCTGCTCATAAGATTACACAAATGTTGCCATTTCGAGTTTTACAAACAGAGTGATACAAATTTTTTTAAATAAAAATTAATTTATAACACTTTAAAAATAAATATTTCAAATTAAGTATGAATAATATTCGTCCTCAGCCATTACAAAATCTCTTAATCCATTATATTTTTTTTTCTTTTTTAAATTTACAAAAAAGTGTAGGAAAAGTTGCATTTCTTCTTGTACATGGGTGCAACATTTGTAAAAGTGTTTAACATTTAATGAGGTTTTTGCAATATTTAAAACCCAAGGCAAATATTTATGTATAATTTTTTTTTCGATTTGGTAATAAAAAAGAAAGATGAAAATTTAAATGAAAAAAATAACTACAATCGTAGTTTAAATTACACGTATTTCTCTTATTTTATAATATATTTTGTTGGTTTGTGAAAATGTTTAAAGGCAATTGCATGCTTAAGTTTTTGTATATATTGTGTTGTTGTTGTTGGGCAGTTATGTTACAAATCTAACATTTGCAATTAATAATCTTTGGTAATAACGAAATACGAGACCAGTTTCTTGTTTTACATTTTTAGCTAAAGGAAAAATTGTAGTTATGAAAAATTTATACAATTCAAATCAATTGGCAACAGGTATGTTTAGTATATAAAATATAAATGTATATATATGTATGTATGTTGTGCAGAGAGAGAGAGAGAGAGGTACACGAATAGTTTATGCCTTTGAAATTTGTCGCAATCTATTAGAAATAAGATACTTTTTTGTGCTCCAAATATGTAAAGAAAAGCCAGATTTTCGCAATTTTTTTTTCTCATATTGTTTTTAACAAAACACGACTTATGTTTTTCAAATAAAAACGAGACTTTACTTTAGTTTTGCCATAAATTTCCACCATAAAAGGTTTCAAATTACACAACGAAGATGATGATGATGATGACGCTAAAGAAGCAGCGTACATACATTCGATCGATTGAAGCTTAACACTAGTGTGTAGGTTTCTTCTCTTTTTGTAGAATATGTTTTGTAATTTTTTGTAAATTTTATTTGAATTGATTGAACATACTTTGTCAAATCTATAGCATTGCAAATAAATTATGTTTAAAATATGTTTACAATGTTAGATTTAGACAGCTTTACAATAGTAGTACATGTACACGTAAAAATGAATCCTACTCAAATCTGTATGCACCCAGTCAAAAATCATCAGTTTTAAAATTACACAAACAATTTAAATGACAATTAGATGAAGTTTTTGAAAGGAAATGAAAAGACAAGTATTCAATTACAGAATGTAGCAGTTGTGTATTTGGAATTTGTTTAAATGATATTGTAATTTTTCAATGGAAGATATTCTAAACCATGCAAAAAGAAATACTGCTTACCTAGAAGCAGTTTTGTAAGGCATGATAAAAATGACAAGAGATGGAAAAACTGTTTTAACGTTACTTCCGAATTGATCTTCGACTTTTGCTATTAAACTGAAATTAAAATTTATAGATTAATAAATGATGAGGAACTTTTTACAATTTTGCCAGGAACGTGAAAAAAGTCAGATTATAAAGAGAGTCAAATCTTCCCTTTTGCCTGAGCAAAGGATTATTGTTTGAAAACTAAAATTTAAAATATTTCCCTGGAGAATAAGCTAAATCACTTATATTGTACAATTTATGACTTTCGCAAGAAAAGTATTAAAATAGCAGTTCAAATAGCTATGTACGGCTTGCCAAACCCCTTCGACACGAACATTTAAATTTAAAATGTATGTATATTGAATGAAATATGGATTAATTTTTCGTAAGCTAAATTTTTGGGATTTGATGATGAAAAAGTGCAGGAACAGGGGGAAATCTCCCCTTTGTGATATTTCTAATAATAACATCTTAAAAATGGGGTAAATAAATACCAAAGTGCCCCCCTTCACCCCTCACCACTTACAAAAATCAAAAAACCCAAACTGCTCAAACTGCTACCTAAAATTTGCCACGTGTGTTCCTTACACTGCGCCCACAACCACACGCAGAGAAAACCCATGCAGCATGATTACTACTACTTTATTATACTTGCTGCACTTGGGTGTGGTAGCCACAATCAAGCTCTTGGTCGCTACTATCATTATTATAGCAAATATTTTATTATTTCCTGATTATCACTTTTTATTTTTAACATGATTGCCTGTAACCATACTGTGGTAACAAAAATTCCAACTATGCAAAAAATAATGAATCAATGAATAACGTTAAAATGACACACGATAACGTTAAATGACACACGATACATAAACTGAATTTTGTATAGTAGAATTCAGTGGCGAACCCAGTTTGGAAGAATCGGGTAATTTTAACAATATATTTAGATTTTAAGTTTGTATTGGCTGAATTTTTTGATTATATTTTAACTAAAAGACTTTGAAAATTGTTTTCCAATTTCTTGATTTATTGTTTTCTGACTTATTTACTATTTATTACTATTATTTTTAAATTAATCTAGAAAGTAAGGAGTTATAATTATTTGTAGTTCAAAAAATAATGATATCCGAAGTGTGTTTGCTTCGAGTTAGAGTACACCAGTACGTATACGTAATATTATTGTGACAGATTTTAATAACCCTTATGCCGTTTTATTTTCTAAGAAAATTTTGATTTTTTTTATTGCAAACGAATAAAAATTTAAATAAATAGTAAATAAGTAAAAAAAAAATCAATAAATCAAGTAATTTCAAAAGGGATTTTTATGTATTTTCCTTAAAACATAAACAAATTTCTTGAGAGAGAATACAAAATTAAAAATGCAATATCTCTTGTTTTTGACCTGATCCTTTAAAATGTAGTATACAACTGTGTTCTTCGGCCAAAAATTAAGTTGCGGTATCTCGGCGTTTTTCTTCTAAAGTTGAAATATTACTTACAGAGTTTATTTTCAGCTGCGGCATTTTATTTTGGAAAACTCCTTACACATATAACATTAATTTTATACAATTATCAATTCATTGTCGAAAAAATTCATTTTCAAACTTTTATATTTTTTAATTCTTTGCACAAAAAACAATAATTATTATTTCTTTTTTAAATTATTTATTGATTCATTTCTTGTAAAATAACGACGTTCTTGGGGATAATTTACTCAGAATATTTATAAAATAATTTTTTATAAGAAAAAGTCTGTAGAACCCAAAAGTAGTTTTCTACGAAAAGGTTTCCTATTCAAAATATTAGATTCTAGAAATTTTTTGTAATAAAAACATTTTTAGATTCTATAGACTTTTTCTTAAAGTAAAATTCACAGATTTTTCAAACTGTATTTAGATAAAAATTCTTATATTCTTTAAAAAACTTAGATTCTCTGGGTTTTAGTTGGATAAAAAGTTCTTCTATTTTGTAGGACTTTTGATTATGAAAACTACTTACATTTTAAGGACTTTTTTTAAAAGAAAAATTTTGGGATTCGAAGGACTATGTAAAAAAAATCTTAAAAACATCCTTACACTCACCAAAAAAAGTCTGTAATGGCAACTGAAAATTTTGTTATTACGGGAAATTCTGCTAATTTGAGTACAGCGGTATTTTTTGCTAATCTTAGCAACACATGCCTGCTGACGTGTAGTATAATGAAATTAGTAGAAAAATTAGTACCCGCTACTAAATTTTAGTTGACATTTTGTAAAGTGGAATTTAAAATCTGTTTGCTAAAATCAGCAAAAGAAATTACTAAATTTTATTAATATTAGTAAAAAGCTTTGAATTTATTTTTCTTATCGAGTTTCAAAAATTTTGAATATATTTAAAAAAAAACGAATTAATCATTTTGTTTTAATTTGGTAATTTCTGTTTTGAAAAATCAATTTTTTTTTTTACTTTTAAGGTCAAATTCTAATTGTTTTTAGGGCTGATTTTTAGAACTAAAAAAAACTTTTTAGTGCTGTTTTAAGTGGATGTCCGATTTTCAGACATGAGTTGGTATTTTCACTTCCGATCCCTTTTTTAATCTTTGTAGCATTTTAAGGTAATTTAAGTTTGTAGGAGTAAGTTTTAATTAGAAATAACATTTCCTTCAATATCCACTTTTTTAAAATAAGTCATTTTTTTGCTAATTTTAGCAAATCGGTTTTCAAAAATTTGTAAAATGATTTCTGAAATTAGCAACAAAAATTTGTAAATATTCTGTAAAAATTCTGTAAATAGCAAAAAGATTTGCTAAATAATAATTTTTTACTAAAAATCAGTACAAAAATAGTAGAGTGGGTTTGAAAACCGTTTACAAATTTTTCTACTAACTTTTTTTTCTGAGTGTAGAGTTAAAGAATTTTCTATTACTAAAAGTCCATAGAATTTATGTTTTTTTTTTAAATCCTTAAAATTTAAAATCAAATAACTATTCTTGAAAGATTCCTTAATATCAAATTTTGTATTTAGGAAAAACATTTCTTAAAGAAATATTCTTAAAATTAAAGGAACTTTTTTATAGTTTCAAATCATAATATAACTGTGAGGGACATTATTATGGTAAAATTAATGTTATTTTATTATCATTGCATGACAACGGTATTATAGTACGACTGTGGTTGGCACAATCATAATCCCAAAAATATATGCTGCTCAGCGAATATTTTTCTACTGAGGGATTTTTAGACAATTTTTTAGAGAGGGGAAAAGAACGCGAAATTAGCCACCCAACTAGAAACCTTAAATTAAAAATATGTACTCCCCGGAGTATGGACTAATTCACCGATAATGAAATTTTCACCAGGAACGTTGTAAAGTGGTGATAATAACGTTGGGACAGTCCTGCACCTTAATCAATAGCCCAAAGGACGTTTATTGGAAATCTGGAATTAAAAAATGTATTTGCTGCAGCAAGGGCTATTTCGGTTAAAGGGGAAAAATCATTTTTGGAAACTCCAATCAGAACGTGGTAAAAATGGGGTTGAACCGGAAAATGTGCCCTTTTTTACACGCAGCCTAAGCCAACTTAAATTAAATTAAAATTTTAATTTTTTTGTGAGGTACGAAAAGTTAAAAAGTCTGTCTTTTAGCAATTTACCGAAACCTTTGGGCTAAAAATCTGATATTTAAAATATGTCTACACTCAGAAAAAAAAGTTAGTAGAAAAATTTGTAAACTGTTTTCAATCCCACTTTACTATTTTTGTACTGATTTTTAGTAAAAAAATTATTATTTAGCAAATATTTTTGCTATTTACATTGTACAAATTACAGAATTTTTACAGAATATTTACAAATTTTTCTTGCTAATTTGAGAAATCATTTTACAAATTTTTGAAAACCGATTTGCTAAAATTAGCAAAAAAAATACTAATTTTAAAAACTGGATATTTAAGGAAATGTTATTTCTAATAATTAAAACTTATACATACAAACTTAAATTGTCCTAAAATGTTACTTAGGTTTAAAAAAATTATCGGAAGTGAAGATACCGACTCATGTCTAAAAAGAGGGCATCCACTTAAAATAGCACTAAAAAGGTTTGTTAGTTCTTAAAATCAGTTAAATCTATTAAAATTTAACCTTAAAAGAAAAAAATTTACTAAAATATTTTTCAAAACAGAAATTACCAAATTAAAACAAAATGATAAATTCATATTGTATAAAAAATTTTTTAAAAAATATAATCAAAATTTTTGATGCTCGATAAAAAAAAATAAATTTAAAACTGTACTAATATTAATAATATTTAGTAATTTTTTTTGCTGATTTTAGCAAACAGATTTTAAATTCCACTTTACAAAAAGTCTACTAAAATTTAGTAGCGGCTACTAATTTTTCTACTAATTTCATTGTACTACGCGTCAGCAGACATGTGTTGCTAAGATTAGCAAAAAATACCGCTGGGCTCAAATTAGCAGAATTTCCCGTAATAACAGCAAAATTTTCAGTTACCATTACAGACTTTTTTTGGTGAGTGTACCCTGATGTGTGAAGGTTAAACAAATTTATTAAAAGCAAAATTCCTTAGGAAAAATAACATAAATATATTCCGTTTTTTAAAACAGCCGATAAAGAGTATAAAGAAAATATTCTTCGTGTCAATTTTGAAAAAAGTTAATTATATATATTTTTTTAAATTTTATCAGGCACAGTTTTTTACATTTTAATATTGGTGTTTACTATTCGTAAGTAACATTAAATTATGATTTTGAGCCTCATAGAATTAAAAAAAAAATATAATTAAAACAAAGAGATCAGTTTAAATTTTAATGAAAACTTTTTGGTTTGAAAACTTTTTAAAATTTCTAATATTTATTTTGAAATGATTAATCATTAATTTATAGCAATTTGTTAGTTGCTTAAATACCATTTAAAAATTAATAACAAAAACCATTTGATTTAAATGAAAATTGGAAACTATTTTCATAGATATTATAAATAAATTTCAATTGATTTTTTGTTTTCTTAGAACAAATATGAAATAAAAAGAAAATTACGGGAATTTTTTTACCACACACATTAACACTTCAATGAGAAATTGTGTCACTAAGAGACAAACTTGCTCAGTTTTTCTGTCCCATCTATCAAATCGGAGAGATTTACACAGCAGACGTTCCTTGTAAGTAGATGTATCTCCTATCTGGATTTAGTTAAATATTTTGTATTACTGCTCTAGTTTTATATGCAAAGATTTTAATGATGAAACCAACGGCAGATTAATATAATATCAAAAATTTAATATTTTTTCATATAAATGCAATGCCGACGGAAATTGTATACATAAAATATATAAATTAATATCAATGCTTTACAAAAATGTTCTTATTTGGTGAATATTAATGTTGCCAATGTTATGAAATTGGTCAAGAAGCTTATAAGTAAATCAAAATTACTGAATTAAGCTAAAAATTTCCTTCGCCTTAAAAAAAATCTTCAATACCCTTAAATAATATAAGAATTTATATTTGCTAAATACTTAAACTCTTAAAGGAAAAAAAAAACTTTTATAACCACCACAGCCAAAACAAACCAAAACAAAAATAAAATTGTCAATAAATTTATTGAAAATCTCAAATACAGTAACTTGTTAAGAAACAACTATTTAATTAAATCTAGATTTATTTAACCGAAAACCAAATCTACTGCTTATTGCATTTAACAACAACTCACAATAAATACAACCTCAACTTGAACTCTGTAAATTTTTCAACCTACTATAATTGTGATCATCCAATATCGTCCACAATGATGATGATGATGATGAGGACGATATGTTTGTATGCGTTTAAAGAAACTAGAGAGCATACAAATAACCATTAAATCTGTCAGCACATATTAACATGACAATCCAGCCAGAACTGAACGAAAAAAAAGCAAAATAAAAACTTTAAACAAAATAAGAACATCATACGTAAAAGATATACGAGTAGTTTCGACAAATACCATGGGCAAAGAGTATTTACAATTTTGAAAAAAAAATTAAAAAAAAAAAAAAAATTACAGTGCATTTTTTTACTATCGAGTGGTCAAAAATAAGTAAAAGCCGTGTAAATTCATATTCGATTTTTTTAAACATATTTTTATAGAACATAAATTTCTGAATTTTTCAAATATGATGTTAGGCTTTATCTACCTGCATTGGCTAAACATATATAGGGTCCGCCAAATCACTTTTTTTTTTTGAAAATGCTATAAAAAAAAACTACTGAATATTTTCTAAAATTTCTTTTTTTATTTGAAAGTACAATCCTTCCGGTTAATAATGGAAAATAATTTCATTCAAATGGCTGCCTCGGCTGGCCGTTACAGTCAATGGCGATTGTTATCGGGCCATGTTGAACGAATTTTTGTTCACAAAAATTGAAGAGGAGGATATTGGCAACAATTTGGTTTCAACAGGACGGCGCTACGTGCCACACAGCCGAAGCTACAGTCGATGTTTTGCACCCTGTTTTTGAAGATCGCATTATCAGCCGCAGAGCTGATGTCGTTTGGCCAACTCGGAGCTGCGATTTGACACCGTTGGACTATTATTTGTGGGGTGCCGTCAAAGATAAGTGTTACGCCGACAAGCCAGAGACAATTGACGCTTTAAAGGACAATATTCGTGAAGCCATTGGTGAAATACAGCTGCACACAATCGATAATGTGCTTAAAAATTGGACCGATCGTGTAGGCTGCCAAGGCAGCCATTTGAATAAAATTTTTCCATTATTAACCGCAAGGATTGTACTTTCATATAAAAAAAGAAATTTAAGAAAATATTCAGTAGTTTTTTTTATAGCATTTTCAAAAAAAAAGTTATTAGGCGGACCCTATATTTGTAGCCAAAAATAAGTATAGGGATAGGGAGAAATTATTTTTTTTATTCATAAATCTGTTGTCGAAAAATTTTCGGATTATTCCCAGTAAAGGGGGTTTAAACATTTTAAAAGTTGAGATTATGATAATTTTTGGGCAATATGATCCACATTTTTTAAGCACAGGGATTACCTACTTAGCAGAGATGGTGTTAGAAATACCCCAGATTAGAAACCCCCTAATCTCAGTCCAAGGCCAGCTGCACAAAAATTTTAAGGAAGCCTACAGAAATACCCATGAAAAGATAATCCATTTTGAAGCTAAGCCGGAAAAAACAGAAAAAACTTCTAAGCCCGAATCGAATTTTTAGAGAAGCCTATTTTGGAAATACACCAAAGAAGAAACCTTAACCTGACTAGATAAAAATGTTTTTTGTAAATATTACAAATTTTTTCTTTAACTAATCTCAGCAAAAATAAATGGAACTGATTCTTAAGCAATAAATTTTCCATTGATTCTAAAGTATTAGATATTTTTGACAACTTCAAAAATGTGATTTTAATTTAAATGAACTTTTTAGCCACAGATATTTACATATAAATTTGACATTTATTATTATGGTTAATTACTAAAACTTAGTTATTTTTAAAAAAGTTATCAGGTTTAAATGATTTGTATCAATTTTTAACTAAAAATTTAACAGATTTTAAATTCTTCACATCGTAGTTATCAGCACAAATTGTAAAAAGTTTATTATACTTAAAATTGCCAGAATTGCGAAGAAAGTAATTTAACAAATAAGGCCCGATAATTGAATGTCCTGTTATAATTTATCCAGCAGTCAAACTCAAATAACAGTAACAACAAATATGTCAGTTAAATTCCCAGGTGGAAGATACCGGGACTTTTGAAAATTTAAATTTAAAATTGAAAATTTATTTTGGAACATCAAAAGATCTCATTTTTCACTTAACCCTAACAACTGCTCTCGATGTAATGAAAAAGGATTATAAAAGAAAACTTTCAACATATGACACCCCTATGTAAAAATCATTGGTTCCAAACAAAATTTTCACAATACCGGAATCAAAATCTCTGCTTCTTTTTCTCTTTTTTGCTATTTATAACATTTATAAAATGTTTGGACATTTTGACCATAATTATGTGCAATTTTCTCTGAAAAATAGCATGCAGGTCGGGGAAGGAGGGGGGAAGGGCTAAATAAGCAGACTGAAGAAATATAATACAAACAATTAAGAGAAACTCTTATTAGCTAATAAAACTGCAATGATCGTTTTCCAACTTTTCGATAAATCCATCTAAATTCTAATAAAACGAAATCGTATCATTAAGTTTAATCCAGATACTTTTTGATCATATTGTAAATATGCATTGACAAAGGTAAACGTATTGTATTGTTGACATTTGTGGCTAGCAAAACTCTACTTAAATTCAACAATTCTAACTCACACAGATCCTAAAATGATGATGAAAAGAAAAAAAGAGTCTTATTGACTCACCGACAAATACATCGTCAGTACTCGTATTCATACGTACAATGACAATGACCATTGTGACAGGATCAGGGACATTTGTAAACAACGAAGACGACGATGATGATGATGACGACGACAACGTGTTTCACTATAAAGAGCTCTGTTCGTTCCACTGATGGCTGTTATAAATATAGTGGTAGCTAGAGAATCTCTAGCTTGAACTAAACCAAGAAACAACAAAAAAAAAATATATATTTGTAATATTAACAAGAAGAAGGCGACTGAAAAGAAGTAGAAGCTTTGTTTTCAGTTGAAAACAGACACTCGACTCAAAACAATCACAATCACATTGCGTAGCGATCTCATATTGTTGTAGACTTGAGGTTTTGACAGTCTTGCAAACAAATGAAAAGAACTGTCAAGTTATTGCGGCAAACACACAACCACAGTAATTTGCTGTCATATCATCATCTTCTGTTTTATTCAGTCACTATTATTTTCTCTACTTTGGTATAGGACATACATAACAATACAAATAAAAAAGCCTCTGATGATGTCAACAAGCCCAAAAAGTTTATTTGTTGTTGCAGTTGTTTTTTTTTTTTTTTTTCATTTAACTAAAAGTATCGATTACATCCATACCCTGTCCATCTTAAAATGAAAACAGACAAAACATACTAAAATGTATGTACTCGTTTATAAGAATAAATATAATTTTAGGCAGCTAATAATAAATAAGTAAATGTATACTTAAGTAGTGATAATGTTCAACCGATTAATCTTCTTCGGTTGTGACAATTAAGAAAAGTCACATATTCGGTCAAAGAATAATAGACATAAGTTTTGGAAATCACATCATGCAAAATATTATAGGTGAAGTAAAAACATATATGAAAAAACTTACTTTGTAGCGCTCAATAAGAGTAAAATATATACAAAGGAATAACGTTACTGATTGACTGATTCACTCACTCAACATCGCCCATCACAAAACGCTGGAGCCAGAAAAATGAAATTTGGTATACTCCCTCTGGCAACCCTCCTCTGTGGTCCTCTCTGGATAGGGGCAAAAGGCGATAACATTCCCCTTGGCGGCCTGACCAAACCCCATTGGCAAGAAACATGTAATTTAAAATATGCGTATGGGCTTAATAACTGCCACGGTATATTTTGGAAATTTTACCAGAGACATTGTAAACATGGGGGTTTAGAGGGTGAAAAGACTTTCTCTTAACGGCCAGCATAAATCAAATTTTTACAAATTCCTGCGAGAAGGTGTAAAAAGTGGAAAATTTTCCCTGAATATTTAACATTGTCTTAATCTGCCAACGTACAAATAAAGTTGAAATCTCATCAAAGACACTAATCAAATTTGATTTGAGAACTTTTACTGGTAGTTTTGATTTTGTCTCAACTTTTTATGGTAGACAAAGTAAAAGAATTTTGATGGTTTCTCCTAACTTAACAAACCAATACATAAATGGCACCTGATATAAGAACCAAGTGGCATTTTTTTTTTCAATATTGATTTCTTGACAATAAATTGGATAAGGTCAACTTATTATATATGTCATGATCATACAACTCTATCATAGATTTTTTTTGTGGAATTTAATCCTCTTTTTATCAATATCGGTTAATTCTTTTTCAACCCAAAAAATAGTTAATCACCTTCGGTTACACACCAAATATAAGTGTACAACATAGTAGTATTATGTTGACTTTGTATAACAAATCTCAAAAGATGAGCTTATGAAAGAAATGTCATTGAAAACTTATCAATTTTCACAATTGAAACCTTCATTTAATGACACGGTCAATTACAATTTATTCAGCATCTCTCTGTATGGCTTTATACAACAATGTTGAAACAAGGTTTAATGAATTTCATCGCATCTCATACTTAATATTTTTCGTAAAAAGGTAGATTTCAAGCATGAACAAAAAGATTTTCGTAATGTCATCTTTGGTTGACAACATATCCTTTGAGAATTGACAGAGAATTTATAATGAAAAATTTCAAACCATATTTGTTAAAGTGTCAATGACTTTAAAAATTTATGGTTATAAAAAAAAATTATATGAAAAAGAAAAAAATTTACCAGAACCAATTTTGAAGTAGTAACTTAAGGAAGTTCATACTTTAGGCAATGAAATTTTTGTGTTGTGTTGTTGAAATGAGAACGTCGAAAACATACATATTTTCACAAAAACGAAAAAAATAAAACAACAAACAAACAAAAATGTTTAGATTCTTCATAAACTACATACTACTGGACACCATTTCCACTCGAAAGCGATAAATTAAGATTTTCTGTTGTACAATTTCAATCTTTAAGAAATTTTAGCAAACTTTGTTTATTACCTTAACATCTGCTTAAAACATATACAATTCCATATATAAAGAAACGATGAATCTTGTAAGTCTGGAAAACCTCAAAAAGAGCCAGTTAATAATCGCAAGAATTTCTAAGGTGCGTTGTGGCTCATTGAAGATTTGAATCGACTAAAACGTGCCTAATATAAGAGAAAACTACTGTATTTGTAAAACTTATTTATCTGTAACACGTAAGGCTAGAAATTAAGGTAGGCAATACAAGACTGCAAATCTTAACAATCAATTTTTTGTTATTTAAACAATTTCTAAAAATTACATTAAATAATCATTTGACAACCGAACTTGGGTTCCTTTATAGTAACCGATATTTTGAGTCGTACCAAGTTCAAATCATTTAACACAAAAATTATTTGATTTAGCAAACAAAATTTCGGTTACAGCTAAAAAAATTGGTTACCACTACCAATCCATTCAATTGGAAATTGGGAATTTAGATTTCTGCAAAATACTTGAATCGAGGAAACATTTTTTCTGTGTGTGCTCACATTCGCTTCCAATGGCCAAATATTTTCGCCTTGTGTACGAGGATGCTAATTTACAAGATTTTTTAACTCATATCCCTTAATTTTCTATCGGGACTTTATTATTATGCGTTCACGACAATTTTGCGTACGGAATTTAACGCACATTGGGTAAAATTTCAGATCATGTCACTTTAGATTGTTGTTCAGAAGCCTAAGCATGGAACGCTCAGATACCCTTAATGACATCGACAGCCTTTCCGATTGCAATTCAAATTTCTGCAAAGTTAAACACCACTATATTTAAGATCATTTCTTGCTTCAAATCTTAGGAAATACAAAGTGAGAACACTTACACCTTAATGTTATTCGAGCCACTGTGCCATTTCTATATCTTTTTTGCTATACAACCATTGCGAAGTTTCAACAAGAGTTTCAAAACGTGAAGTTCTTCTTTATAAGAAGGCACTTTGGCCGAGCTTGTGCAGTTAAAAGAGCTCTTGCGGATCTCAATTTTAATAAGTCAGTGAGGTAGATTGTATACCAGCACTGGTGCTATAACAGTATACTCTTCGGCGCTTGCGCATCCGTATGCTTATGATTTTTGCTTCATTATCGTTGTACTGTGTGAGAATTTCATGCTGGAATATTGGGAATTTTGAGCCAATTTCGTGTCGTTCTACGATAAACTGAAAGCGTTCCTTTCGGAAATTTTGTGACGTTCCATTTACGGATTTGGTGAAAGCAATGTGGTTACTCTCGCCTTTCCAAGGCGTTGGATATGTGATACGTTCTTTTTGTAACAAAACTTATGGCTTTGGTTGTCCGTAATAATATCTCTTTATATATTTCAGGCTCTATCTGAGATATCGCACTATACATGTTGACAGAGATGGCATCTTATCCGAAAGGTTTCAGCAAAATTTTGGGTTACCGCAAGATTCTGTTTTAGACGATGGGAAAAAATTAAGATCATAAATGATACACTTATTCAGTACCTTTGGCAATCTCACAGTGGGATCTTGCAAAAATGGTTCGCGAGGACCAATGTTATAATTTGGCCTATATGACTTTTGTACTTTCGACGTGATCTGTTCAGATGAGTTTTTATCAATAATAAGGAATCAAAAATTTCTGATTTTTTGGGCATGAAAATTTAGTGCGATGCCAATTGAAATAAGCACGTTTTTGAGATGTAGAAATAATCATTCTTCTTACCGTACCATACATATTTGACCGAAACTGAAAAACAGATTCCATAACAGCTAGCAGATGGCACTGCATGAGAACACATGCAAAGTTGCAAGTCATTCTGTCAATTCTTTCTTTGTTTACAAGCCATTTGAAGTTGACGTGTCATTGATTTTTTTTTAATATGGAACAAATTGAATATCGTGCAGTCATTAGATTCTTTGTTTTGAAGGGTTTAAAAGCAAAGGAAATTTATGAACAATTGTTAGAAGTGTATAAGGAGTCCTCATCTTCAAAACGCACCGTTTAATTTAGGGCTGGTGAATTTAAACGTGATCGTACCAGCCTTAAAGACGATCCACGCGAAGGCCGACCAAAAACTGCAACCACAGCAGAAATCATTGAGCAGGTACATAATATGGTTGGTGAAGATCCAAGTTTGACTAAGTGTGAAATTACTAATGCCATAGGCATCTCAGACGAACGAGTTCTCCATATTTTACATGAAGAATTACGTATGAAAAAACTGTTTGGAAAGTTAGTGACACACACATTAACAATTCAACCAAAACTGTATCGAAAACAAATTTCTTAGCGTAATTTGGAGCGTTTTAAGCCGAATTAAACCGACTTATTGCGTCGTTTCATAACTATGGATGAGACTTGGATCTACCACCATGATCCTAAATTGAAACAAGAACGTTTACAGTCGACCGAAGCTGGTTGTTTTGCTCCAAAGCAGGTGAAGTCACAACGATCAGCAAAGAAGGTTATGGCATCAGATTTTTGGGATGTAAAAGGAATTTTGTTGATTGATTATCTTCAGAAAAGTAAAACAATCAACTCTGAATATTATTGCAGCCTTTTGGATCAGCTGGATGAAAAAATTCGTGAGAAAAGACCTGGTTCAAAGAAGAAAAAATCATTTTTCATCACAAAAGTGTTTTGACGATGGCTAAATTCAAAGAATTAAAGTACGAATTGCTTGAACATCCACCGTATTCACCAGATTTGGCTCCCAGTGACTACTATTATTTATTGAACTTTTTTATTAACCAACACTCAGGAACATCGTCCTACTAATTAATGTGGTGCTTTATTTGGGGGGAGATAGAGAAGAGATGAAAGGCGGTGAAAATTGAGGGCTTCAAATATGGCAGCACTGTAATTACGCGAGATGATAGTTCTTAAGAAAATTGTTGAAGCTTTTTAGTTCATAGCCCTGTTATGTTATTTTATTTCGGTGGGACTTCTTGTTATTGAAACGTTGCGATATGTATGAGAAATAAAATGTCTGGCATATTATTTTTTTTTTGAATTCAAATATTATTTACACCTGGAAAACAGATTCGTGCTGACAACCGAATTTGTTGCCAATTGAATGGTTCAGTTGCAGTAACCGAATTTTTTGGTTGTGACAACCGAATTGTTATCGGGACAATAAAAGAACGACTTTCACATTAAAATTACTCCTGTCCAACTAGTTTTAAATTGTCACAACCGAAAAATTCGGTTACGACAACCAAACCATTCGATTGGCTACAAATTCGGTTGACAGCATCTGTTTTCTCTGTGTAGAAACAAAAGATTCAAAGACTATTTTGGAGCTTCTGGGCCATATAAAAAGTTGTCGTTGGTCATTGGATCAATTATTGTACTGACCCTGATTGTGGATTGTGTTACACATTTTTATCGGTATTAATTTGGCAATTTTTCCGCTAAGATAAGTTTGCCTATTCGTGGAATCTGGCTTTTCAATTTAGTAAAACACATCCATATGTAGCTTTCCAGTATATCAGACAATGCGTTAAAAGGAAAATTTGTTTACCCGGCCATTTGTGAAATAAACTTCCCGAATGTATCATTCCTGTTTTTTCAAATTTATATAAATTCAAGTCAAATAACTACCAACACTTCTATTTTTCTTTTCTCCTTTCCTTGACCTATTTTTCTATTAACAGCACAATCCACTGTACAAATGGGAAAAACTTTTTTTTTTTGTTTAAATTTCTTTCAAACACAACTGTTTCTATTATAATAAAGGTAAATTGGTTCCACAATAGCTAGTTCTTGAACAAGTTCTCCAGGTTCAGGTTAAGTTTTCCTTGTTCTGGTACAAATTCCATGGAGTTAGTTGTAGCGAAATCTGTTGTTCAATTGATGTGAATAGATTTCCTAAGTAATTTTGCCTATGAAGTGGGAAATCCACTAATTTCACTTCACAAATTCATGTTGCAGAAATGGATGAGGTTACTTGCGATAGTATGACCACTGATGACTAGATGTTGTGGAATCTGTTGATATAAAAGATATAAATGAGAACAACTTGTAAAATATCGGCAATTGCTATTGCTTAAAGAACCCTTGAAACGGTGTAGTAGTGATAGTAAAATCAACTAAAAAAAAGCAGAGATTTGTTTTGTGTAATTTTTTTTTTCTTCTTCTGTATATGATTCCTGTTGTTGTCGTCGTTTACTAAACAGCAAACAACAATAATACAAAATAGCAACAACAACAAAAACAACATTTAGTCGGCTACTTCAATTGTTGCCATAAAAGGAGGAATTTATTTTGACACCAAGGCGTTATGTGTGCACGCTTTCTTGGCTAGCAATTGTCACGGTGTTATGTTGCACTGTATGTATGTTTTCGAATATGCGAATTGTATTAGTTAGTACTATGTTGCAGCTGTGTGTATAACAATGTCTGTTAATGTCTGCAAATCCAATCGGATGCAATCCAAACCATAGCACAAAATGCATTGCAAAACAATTGTAAATCGTATAATGCGTTTTAAAGCACAACAACAACAACAAAATACAAAATCATTGAAACTATCCAACAATTTTTTGGTTTTGGTAAAAACATAGCAATGCGGCATTTAGTGGTCATACTATGATAGTCTCTTAAAAATCATTTACAACTAACATCACCAGTAAAAAAAATTGCAACAACAAGATCTATCTATTCAAGGTACTTACAATATTACAACTTTAACTTGATATATTTGGTACTTACTCCATAGGTTTAACTAACTACTACACAACTTGTGTGTAATTTTTGTTTCTTTTTTCAGTTTGGTTGTCTCTATTTCTGCAGCTCCTTAACTCATTAGTTGTAAGTTTTAGACAAGCTTCACACTGTTTAGTTTTTCCTTATTTGTTGATTGTTTTTTACTTTTAGTTTTTTATTTATTTTATTTTCTTAGTTTCAAGGAATCTAACAAACACGCACGAAAAATGACAAACATTCGCTAACTACAGACTTAGGTACTTAGTTTAGAGTTATCATGATCATGGATACGGTCATTTGGATTTGGCAGAGGTATTGTTTCAATCTATTGACGGCGTGAATAAATTTGTTAGGAATTTCTAATTGTAGACTTAAGTATGTAGTTTTTTTTTTTTTTTTTTTGTAAATATCTGATTAGTCGGTAAGATACTTATTTACAGGAATTGGAATAAATTTCATGTGAACACACTTTAGCAGCACTATAAGTATATTTCTTTTCATAGACAGTAAATACCATATTTAAGTGAAACATATTTTAATCAGACATAATTGAAATCAAAGTTGACAATAATTGTAATAAATTAAATATTACTATATACATCACTAAGGTCAGATCAATATCGATTTAATGATGGGGATATGAAATGTCTTCTTCTTCTTCTTCTTCAAAACAAAAATACTGGGAAATAGTAGAGAACGAGTAAGCTACTCTTGAAGTGGCGATAAAGCAACTCAATACCAATTGCTGGTTGAATGTTTGACAACTTTAATTTTTTTAATTATATATTTTAAAATTTATCAGGTTCGAGATCATTATTATATGTAACTATAGAATAACAAACACTAATTTAACTATTTAAAAACAAATACTAATTAAAAGAAGATGGGAAAAATTGTAAAGAGTCTTATATATCAAACAGGCTATGCGAAATCACTTTTACACAGTTAGTAAAAATTATTTTTTTCTATATATTTTTAGAATTTGCCTTGGCACGGGTGATCTGTGAAAACAAAGAAATGAAAAATCTCCAAATGAATAATTCTTTACATTTCTTTGATTCATGTACATTTTTGTTGTAGTAGACACTTTATTCGAACTATCTCTTTTTAACTAGTAAAACAAATTAAATCCTAATTCAAGATTTAATAGTGTAACTGCAAGAATAAAAACCTAAAATATTATAAGATTTTTGAAAAACATTTCTAGAGGGTTTTTTGGACAGTACCGTGGACGAACATAAAACTGCACCTAAGCTAAGCGGCAATTACTCCTATCACCGGCACCTGAGGTTTAAACAGCTACCCTTAATAGACCACAAAACCAACACGGCTTCCAAGCTTTGATCCGTCCGTGAAAATGTAGATGCCACCGCTTCTCAACGGTACGAAAATACGCTCAAGAGTTGGCGGTCTGTATATGGGCGGCAAAGAGGCACCCACCGAAGTCATAATATCCATTTAGTTAAATTGAGTAATTTAAAAATTGTTAATTCTAAATAAATCAGAAAAAAATCCAACGTTGGATATCGTATTCTAAAAATTTAACCTTTAAACATATCAAAGGAATTCGTTTTCACTTTGGATTCTGTAAGATTTTTAATGTAGCCAGTTAATCTTAATGCAAGTTTCGTACAAAAAAAAAAAAAAAACTTTGGTTGCCAGATAGCTTAAGAAAAAAGAGCGCGGCCCAAAGATTTGCATTTTATGATATTAAGTACGGACAACACTAAATGGACTCGGTGATTCTGCTATATATATATATATTTTACAGACATCAGCACAAACTCCATAGAGTAGTGTAAAGTAAAGTAAAAGGTTTTAAAGTACGACTTCTACGTTATATTGAACCATATATTATATATCAGGGGTTAAAAAAGACCCATATCTAGGAACTGCAATTTTAGGGAACCTTGTAGCTGGATAAAAAGTTTAAGTAGAAAGTGGTGGTGTTGTAAGTAAACAGATACAGAATAAACATCGACAAGATACAGCACACTATACTTCTCAAGAACGCCGAATACTCTGGGACACTGAAAGTCCAATTACATCCACAATTACAAAAGCAATTACATCCACTAATAGGTACTGCATGGAGTGTCATTTATACTGGAGGTATCACTGGACCTTATTTATTCGAGGGTTCCGTGACAATAATCAATAATATTGTGACAATAATCATTATCATCGTTCTGATCATGATCAATGAGTTTTTATTGCTACAAATTGATAAAAAGGGACTGGAGACATATGTTTTCAACAGAACATAGAAACAACCCACAAAACTCGCACCACAATAGGCGTTTTCGATTCGCCTAATGCCTCGTTTTGTCGATTTTCAAAGGTCAGCAAGATGGCCTGATTTAACCGCTCCAAACTTATTTTCTTTTGGGTTTATATGAAGTCGCTAGTCTATGTACACCAGTCGCAGACTCTGGAAGCTCTCAATAAGTATGCGAGAATTTATCAGTTCTCCCCAGAACTATTAAAAATTCGGTAAAAAGAGCTTACTGATCATCAGCAATGGCGGCGCCCCCTTGACCGAGATAATCTTAAGATCTCGGTCAAGGGGGATCGGATAAAAATTTTTTGAGACACCCTGTAGTATATGCAAAAAATATTCGATATTATAGAGCACACTAATGCAATAAAACTTCATCATGTTAATAAAAAAAAATTTTATGAACTTTTTGAATTGATAAAAAAAAACTTTTTGTCCAATGTACACTCTAAAAAATAAATATAAAACTACTGCTATCAAGTGTGTAAAATATTATTTAAAATAACACACAATGCTTATAACTAAGCATTTTATGTTTGAAAAGTTAATTTACACATATTTGTCTTTCTGTAAACACATATTAATGTAAATTACACAATTGATATAGTATTTTTTATTTTAAAGCATAAGTTTTTAACTATAAAACTTTGTGTGTTATCAAAAATGTCAATAAATTTTTGTTTTTTAATAAATATAAAACATCAACACATTTGGGTCAAAAATTATGATAAAAATGTTTTAGCCAATAAATGGATTAGTAAGCTCAAAAATCGAATTGCAAATCAACGCACCATGGTAAGTAGATACGATTTTCATTAATGGTAAAAAATAATAAGATTTTATAATGCATATTTTTTTTATATTTTCTTGTAGGTATTAGGTTCGATAATTGTCCAATTGAAAAACTGGTGGAAGCCTAATAGCATGAAGAAATGTTGGTTATACATTACTGATTGGAAAACTATGAAACATTAGAAACTATTAATGTGCGGAACTTGAAACGAATAGATTCAGAACAACCTAAACGTAAGTGTTTAAAACATTCTTTCAAACATGACCGCATGTAATTAAGATTTTATATTTCGTCATGAAATTATTAACAAAACATTTGAGTTCGAAAAGATAAGAGCTGAAATGAAAGCCTTAACAATCCATGTATATAAAATAAAATTACCATTATTCATGTAAATTTTTTAATACAAAGGACTTTTACAAAATTTTTTAAAAATATAAAAAGAAAAAGTTTAATTAGTTAACAATGTCTAAATACAAGTTTAAGGCTTTGTTTCAACGACCTTTGTTATAGATTTTTTTCTGATCTGACAACATGTTCTAGACCTAAAAAGTTATACCCTCTAATTTAGGATTAAAAGTTATATTCATGATAAAGTTTTCTCAAAAAAATATTAAATTTTTTTAAATATCTTAAGCTAAAAAAATAAAAATTTAATTTTTTTAAAGGTTTATGATTTTTTTATTTACGTAATGAAGGAGATCTATAAAACATTTGACATACATTTTTATGAAATTCGTTATCATGTTTATGAACCTCTTTATAACTATAATTAAGAATAGATTAGAAGCAATTTATGAAACAATTTCATAGATGTATTTATTTTTAAAGTTTGTTGTCTAACGTTTCAATTGTAGTTTCAATCTTTAAGTAAATTAAACCCAACCCGCATTGCCATCCAAATCAAACTTAAAACAAATAAATGATTTAAGTTCGTTATTTTGGCGGCATAATTGCACTGAAAATTACTATTGCATTAAATTCGTTGAATCAACATAAAGAATGCAATTATATTGTTGTGAAATGTTGTAGTTTTACAAGTTTGAATGTGTATTAAAGTATGTATGTATGTTGTGCATTTAACCGTGGATTTAATTGAGTTATTATGTTTTTGCATTGCTTTTTTGTTGTTGCAGTTGTTGGTACCCAACAAACGATCATCGCACAGGGCATTATCATTATATTGCTGAAAGATTTCGATCTGGGTGGCTTCTGATGTTTGTTTGCTTTTGCAGCTCAATTGGCTGTGGCAAAAAAAAAAAAAATAAAAATAAAAACAAACAACATCTGGTAAGAAAATTACATTTAAAAACCAAGAAACAGAATAAAACATGCGTAAAATTATCATGACCACGAAATATAAACATTTGGTCAGTTAATGCGATTTAATACAAAAATGAAAAGGGGTTACAAAAGAGCCAAAGGAATGAGTAAGTGGACAAAAGGAGAAGAGTTTCATAAAAGTACATACCCTTTTTTTAAACTTTTGACAGTTGATCATTTATGTGTAGACAGCTCGAGGAGAGTTAAGTCTAAGCTTGTTGAAAGTATTATGTATTTCCTATATGCTGCCATTCTTGCAACAATGTTAAAACTCTTAATTTCGAAACCAATCTTAATCATTTATAATTTATTATGGATTTTAGGTTAAAACTTCAGCAACAATATAATTGACTTAAAATTTGTAACTAAATCTCGTGAAATTCTTGCCATAACTCAGATCATACTTGATTTTGAGTCGCTGATCACTTAATTAGACTCAATCATGTAAATTGACTTTATAAAATATTTAAATTGACTACACTTGAATAACCAAACAGAGTTGATCAACTGTCATCATATGATCATACCACATGTGGAATGCCAGTCATGCAGCCGAAAGAAACAAAATACACTGTAACAAAAAAAAAAAAAAAAAAATCAACCAGACCCACAATTTCCACGAGATTTACATAGTGATCAATTGTTCATTGTTACACGAAGCGAGGAAAGACCATATTTATACGACAATAACTACGGACGTTGAATCGGTTGGATGATGTGGTCTGGCCTGGCCTAGCCTTGAATTATTCATAGGTTTCAATTGTTGAAGTGATCGTGACAAAGTGAAGTTGTGATTGACAGATTGACACGAATTCAACGCATACTTGTTGCATTTTTATCAAAAGCCTTTTTTTTCATTATTATTCGTATTCATTCAATTTGAATGACCACAACCAATGAAACTAAAAAACTGCAAAAAAAAAAAAAAACGTAAAACAGAAAAATGTAAATACTCCAGAGAGGTTATACCAGGCGTTTAGAATAAACCATTTTTTTGCTCTGTATTTTTTATGGCAACATCTGTGGGCTTATAGTATGATGATGTGATGATACCTTTAGTTTTTTGTATTGAACTTATTTTTTTATAACTGCTACATTGTGATCATCTTTTTGTGGCTTGGTTGATTTTGCATTGACAAATGATAAATAAACTTGACATTTTATTTAATGATATTTTTTAGTTAAAGTTCTTTAAGTCTATGAACAATAAAAAAATACAAGTACATCCTTCATTGCTGTTTTCTTTCCTTATATTCCGCATCGCTGATTGTAGCTAAAAATCTTTTTAGTGATCACCTGTGATGATCAAGGACAACCAAAAAAAAATCATCATATTATATAAAACTACGAATGCAAAAAAAGCTTTGATTAAATTTTTCTTAATGAAAAAAACAACATACAGCTTGAAACAAAAAATCGCAAAAAGGTCGACAACTGTCCATTTAAAACCATAACTTAAACAACAACAAGGAACATTTTTATTCACTGGTTAATAGAAGAAATTTATTCTTATATATTGAGAATTTTAAATTTGAAATTTTAGTCCATCTAATGTGTTTCTTTTGTTAGTTATGAATTAATTTGATACAAATGAGATACAAAAAAACATTCAGCCTTTTTCTATGTGTTTTTTATGGGTTTTATTTAATGATAACAAACACTTTACGTAGAAAAAATCATTATTAGACATGTTTACGGGCAATTATACCTAGTACTGACACACGGTTTTTTCTTGATAAAAAACAAACAACAAGAGATTTTTGAATTTTTTCTTTTTATTTTGGTTTTTTAAATATTGAAGAATATAACAAAAAAAAATTATTCAAAATGGCCGCCATTTGCCTTCCAACACGACCGAAGTCTGACCGGCCAATCGCCTATTGCCGTACGCACGACCTCCATGGGGAAATTGTCCACTGCGCGGATAAGTGCACGCTTAAGCGATTCCATATTTTTGTGGTGAGTAGTGGAGACCATGTCTTCTAAAACGGACCACAATTTATAGTCTAAAGGATTCAGGTCTGGACTACCCGATGGCCAATCATCCGTAGAAATAAAGTTTGGTAAATTGTTTTTTAACCAGTCTTGAGTGGTTTTTGCCTTATGGGCTTGGGCAGAGTCCTGTTGAAAGGTCCACGGCTCGTTTTTGAACAATGTGCTATTTAATGGCTTCACAACCTTTTCTAAAACGTCAGATTGGTACACCTTTGCCGAAGTTTTAACACCTTTTTCGCAGAAATGAAGCTTGGTGACCCCATCATAGGCGACTCCCCACCATACCATCACAGAAGCAGGATGGTGACCTCTCTGAACTCTAGGAACCAATTCATTTGCTTGCAGAGATGACTTAGCATAGACTCTATCATTTTGTTTATTGAACGACTCCTCCACAGTAAAAATTTTCTCGTCAGTAAAGATAATTTTTCTGTGGCGGTTTTTGGCGTACTGGCGAATCAATGCTTTTGATTTTTGCTTCCGTTTCTGCTTTAACGCCGCCGCAAGTAGATGCCCCATGTGTCTTTTGTAAGCCCGAAGTCCCAAGTCATATTTAATGATGCGAGAAATGGATACCTTCAATATATTCATCTCCCGCGACATTATTTGCTGCTTTCGGAGTGGATTTCGGTAAATTCGATTCTGTACAGCTTTAACGGCTCTGGGAGTTCGCACAGAGCGCGGACGGCCAGATCTCGGATGGTCTGCTACTCCACCAGTATCCCCAAACAGTTTCACAGCACGATAAACAAAACTACGACTAACCCCGAGCGGCTGCAATGTTCGATAAATGTCTCCAGTTTCCATTCCACATTTTTTTAGGCCAATTACGACAATACGGTTTTCAATATCTCCCGATTCCATAATTTAAAGTAACGCACGACAAAAACTTTTTACACAAAAATGAAGTTTAAATGCTAGTTGTCAAAAAACTGTCAACGTAACGATAGTATGTTCAGTGGATTTCTTACAGTGGGGGCGAATAACAGTGTGTCAGTAATTATGAAAGTACTAGGTATATATACTTATAAACTAAAATATATAAACATATTTGAAGTACGCTTCCAAATATTTTCTTTTGTAGTAATTATACATAAGTTTCCAGGTAATGTTTGTATTTTCAATATTTCAGAATTAGTTAAATTGATACATTGGTGTCCCAAAATATAATGAAGGTTATAATATATGAACGATTTATATTAATCCGGTGAAAGTAAATAAAATGATTTTTTAGTCGACCTTTATTTCCCGGCAGGAATATTGGCATATATTAACCACATTGGTATCAAAATTTGCATAAAATGTATAGTACTAAATTTTTGTTTCAGTACTTTTGGTTCATAATGCTTCCTTTAAGATAAAGTTTATAGGATTCTTTGTGTCAAAAGTTGTGGACATTGTGATGTAATGGTTAGTGCGTTGGGCAGAAGGTTGCGGTTCGATTTCTACTGACAAAAATTTAGAAAAGTAGTATGTATGGGCTTTCTCTTCTCTGTATTGCAACGTCCTCCTTCGGTGTTCCCAAAGCACTTAACCCCAACGAATTTAAACAATATAACAGGGTTACGAACTGAAAAACTTTACCATTTTCGCTAACTTCACATTAGGTGACAGGCAACAACTGTTTTAAGATTTATTACCTCGCGCAATTACAGTGTTGCCATATTTGATGTCCTTCATCTTTCTGAACTTTTTATCTGTTCTCTATCATCTTTTCAAAGAAGAAAACACTTTAATCAGTTGGAAGTATTTTCTGAGTGTTGCTTATCGTTAAAAAAATCCACACTCAGCAACTTTTAGGACCTACTTGCAAAAAAAATTTAAAAATTTGCATCTTAAAAACGTTACTAAAATGACTAGAAATTTTTATATTAAACCATTGATATAAATTTTTCGAAAAAATTGAAATTGAAAACGAATCCTTTAAGTACTATGAGGGCGGATCATTAAGTGTCCGTAACTTTTTGAATAAGACACAGTTTTTTTTTGAAAAACAAAAATTATTTTTCAACATAATCTCCTTTTAGCTTAATACAGTTAGTCCAACAATTTTTCAATTTTTTTATCTCTTCCAAAAAATAGAACTTTTCGAGGTCCATAAAATAGGCATTTGTTTGATCAATAATTTCATCGTTGGAGCTTAATCTCTTTCCACCAAGCCATTTCTTAAGGTTTGGAAATAGGAAATAGTCACTGGGGGCTAAATCCGGTGAATATGGCGGATAAGGTACCAATTCGTAGCCAAATTCATGGAATTTTTCCATTGAGACTACACACGTGTGCACCCGTGCATTATGGTCAATTGAGAGCAAATGCGGCACCCATCTTGCAGACTACTTTCTTAAATCCAACTAAGCATTTAAAATCGAAACCACACTGCCATATGAAATGCCTATGGCATAAACAATCTCACGCACTTTTACTCTTCGATCGGCCAACACCATATGGTGGATTTTTTCGGGTGTATTGACCTCAATTGGCCGTCCAGAAATTCAGCGTCATTTTTACTAGTTCGACCACAACGCAAGTCAGTAAACCAATTTTTACCATTGAAATCAATGATGTAGAGTCCCCATAGTATTTAAGCTTTTTCTTGGTTTGATTAACCGTTTTTTTTTTCCAAAAAAAAATAATGTTCAATGAGCGCTCGAAATTCACTTTTTTAAATTTTTAAGAAAATCCTAGAGGTTGTAAAGTAAATAAGAAAACTTGCTCAAAATTTGACAGTACTCTATTAACAGGTGGTACTTGATGGGAGCAGTGTTGCATTTCATATAACTACGAGGGAAGTTTGAAAAGTCACGGACTTATTGATCCGCCTTCATATTTCTTGACCCAATTCCTGAAAACATTTTTTAACGGGATACTCTTATATAATTCATATAAGAAGTATTAATAATTTAAAATAAAGTAGATTATAGAAAAATGTCCAGATACAAAATACGACTGGTAAATTTTTAGGCATATACGTCATTAAGTTTTTTTTTTTTTATCAATCGATAGTTTCAAGCAACTTTTGCTTTTTTGAAAAATGAAAAAAAAAATAATTTCGTGCTGTCATCAAACACTTCTAATATGAAGTACGTTTCACACCGTTCAGTCATTAGAATTTTCAATATAGTTTTAAGCGGCCGACGAGTTAAAGAGCATATCACACGATTCCGTGATTTCAATTTTGCACGAAATATTGCGAATGAAATAGCTATTGAAAAGATGGGAGCATCATTTCGAAAATATACACAATCGTGTTATTGATAAAGTCGGTGATTTATAGCAATACTGATAAATTTCCTCACCGATACATAACAGTTGATGAAACATAGATTCCAGACAATAAATGACAAAAAACATAGTTAAAGCAATGGAGTTTTCTAGGAAAATTTGCCCGAAGAAAGAAAACGCACTGAAATTTTCTCGTAAGGTTATATCAATGGTTTGACTACTTGTAAGAAAGAGAGAAACAGTTTTAATATTTGGTTTGTGTACGATTGCAATAATTATTTATTCAAACTGTATTGAATTAAACGGGTTGGGTATAAAATTCTGTTCGACGAAAATTCTGGTTTACAAAATTCTGTTTTACAAAATTCTGTTTTTCAAAATTCGGGTTTCCAAAATTCTGTTTTTCAAAATTCTGTTTCACAAAATTCTGGTTCACAAAAATCGCGCGATTTTTTTCAAATAATTTTTTATTTAACTGAAAATGCAATTACAAACACATACATAAAAATAAAACAATTAAGAAATCACTTTGCCCTAACTTTCCCTTACATTTTAAAAAAAATACTGTTTAAAAAAACCACTTTGCAAATTTAAATAAAATGCATCACATACACTGTGTGTGCTTGGTCAAAAATTATGTTCCAGAATTTTATTTAAAATTAGTCGCATATTCAAAAACCAGAATTTTAATAGACAGAATTTTATTAAAAACAGAATTTTGTAAAACAGAATTCTGTAAAACAGAATTTTAGTCAGACAGAATTTTTTTTGGAATAAAAACAGAATTTTGGAAAACAGAATTTTTGTTTTTTTAATAATTATAGAAATGTTTTCTTTGAATTGTATTTCTGTTGAATCAAATTAATAATATAATGTTTTTCAAGTCTCTATAAAAAAACACGATTTTAATTTTGCTGATAAATAGAATAAATAGAAAATATTTTGCACCATTATTAGAACAATTAAGCCAAGAAATCAAAAAAAAAGCTTACCTATTTAGCCAACTAAAAAGTGATATATGTATAATCAAGATAATGCTCGGGTGCACATTTATGCGCTTTGATGTTCGAATTCTTGCTGCAGTGACACCCAGGTGGCTTTACCTGTTCTCAAATTTTAAGGTATGCCTCGGCGGCAGAAGGTACAATTCGAATGAACAGGTCGTTTGAAGGTCTATTTGAAGAAATACGGCAGGCTAAAAAAAATAGAGAATTGCCGGCTGAAGTATATTGAGATAAATGGAAACTGTGTTGAAAAATAAAACAGAATCAATCCAACATATCATTCCATGTTATTACAAAGATTAATTGAGTCAAAATTATGGCTCATAGATCAACATATTTAGCTCAAAAAAGGCATGTCAAAATATACATCCCCCTTTTGAGCTGGCTTATTTTAAAAGACTTATTTAGATGTACTGTCGAAGTGACTCATAGTGTAAGCAGGTCATTTTATGCAACCTCTGAGCTTTTTCGATAAATCTTACAAAGTTTTGGTTCGCTTGGGAGTTTTTCTAACTCAGATTTAATCTATCCACAAATCCTATTTGAAAGAACGTTTTCTATTACCCAATAAATTTCAATCGCATGGAAAATAATAAATTCATAAATTTTTTATACATTGCACAGTGCAAAATATGTATATTTAACGCACAGCTGTGTTGTTGTTCTTGTTTGTCACTGCGATACTGTTGTCCTCTATTTTATTCATCATCTCCTACATCATCTTTGCTGCTTATGTTGTAGATTCTTGAATATCATTATTCAGATAAGAACAGGCCACAATGATTTTTTGTTTTGTCCATGTCCATTTTTCTTTTCTAAGCATTAATGTAGTGTTTTTTTTTTGTTGTTGTGTACGCTCATCTACAATTAGTTTAGTGCAGTGTTTTTTTTTTTTTTTTTGTCTATTTGTGGCTTGAATCATTTATTGTCATCATCGTCATAGTTGTTGTCGTTGCCGTATCTTATCGTTTCTTTTGTACCACTTCATCTGTCGCCATGATATCGTTCATGTTAAGATTATGATGGACTTTTGTCATATGGAAATTTATCAAGGTAATCACGATGATCTCTTGCAGCGTTAATGAATATCATTAAATTTATAAACGCCAGGGTTTTAAAAGATCACTTCTTATAATTTGTTGTTGTTGATTTTTTTAATTTTTTGTATTTTTTTTTTTCATTTATTTTTGTGTGTATTTTTATTCTCTTCTTTTGACATGATGTTTTGAAGTTTTGCGACATGCTCTTAACATGTTTTTGTTTAAGTTGGGGTTATTAAATTTAAATGATTATCTTTGAGAAGTTTAGTGATTAAAACAATGTTTTGAAAACATAAATGAGGAATTGTGTAGAATTTTTGCAACAAATTTCACATGTGTACATCATGTGAAGTTTTAGGTTTAAAAAGAAATCTTTGTAGTACAGATCTAGGCAAATATTTGACTTTTGATCCGATGTTTGTTATTATGCAATACAACGTTTGCATCTTCAATGAAAAACATTTTCTGCAAAAATATTCACTTATCTTGGGTTTCTTCTAATAAAATTTTCATATATTAGGAAATAAAAATATTTTTTTATTTAATTAATAATTATAAAGTATAATTTGCCTAGACATACACATCACTAAATTATGATGTTATCCTTGTACTTTAATAAAGAAATATACATTGAGCATCCTTGTAAATCTTGCATGTACAAATATATTTATTTTTTTTTTAAATTGTTTTATTCTAGCATATAAAACTTGTTCTTCTATAATTGTCTGAGGAAAAAACACAAAAAAAACTGCTAAAAAAATAATAATGAAAATAAAAACAAGTACACATCATAATCACACTGACAGTTTTATGACTTTGCGTGGCTAAATGTACGGCTTCTTATTCGACTAAGGCAGAGATTATGACTACTACTAGATAGCACAACTGCCACGCCTACTTTACAATTTAAAGCCTTCATAAAATGGTCATAAAGCGGAGAGGTGGCAGTAGTTAGGAAACGTGCATCATCATCAGCGTCTTTGAATGTAGTCGTTGCCATGAAAAACCAGATGGTAAAAAAGAATTATGTTGATAAAAACTTGCAAAACGTACGTGATGGTAGTAGAGCATTTAACAGTAACAACTTTGTGTGTGGCATTAAAATGAAAATAATACAAAAAAAAACATAACATTAAAAAAATGGCAACTCAAAAAAAAAAAATTGTAGTATATTTATTGTATATGTACAGTGCGTACATTATAGTTTTCAAGTATTCCTAATTGCAGGTTCTTTACAGAATATGAATTACTCTTTTGCAATCATCCAACACACATAGTATATGCAAAAGAAAAATTTATGGCTTTGTTAAATGCATAAATATAATTTTTGGACCCCTGAGTTTAAGTCATTTAATTGCATATTGGACATGACCAGCATTATTTAGTGTAGATTAACAAATGAATTTCTTCCCTCAAAGAATGGGAATTACTAAAAACGGAAGTTGAAAAATATCGTAGCTAAAAAAAAATTCAAAAAATTTTTAATGTTTATCAAAAAAATAAAAAAAAATGTAATTTAAGTTCAATATTTTGCAAATAATTTACAGCTTCCAGTTGATAAATATGCCAGTAATAAAATGTTAAGCATATTAAATTAAAGTATTCATATTAAAATTTTTCAATATACATTTTGTTAATATCGGTTTGAAATGTTTCTTTCATTAATATTTAATTTTATTAGAAGCATATTCACATAACACTCATACGCACCAGTGCCCCGCACTTAGGAATTTCCTTAAATAAAATTTGATAAAAGTAAATTTTTATAATTGAGATTTGGGAAAAAAAATGTTTCTCAATGAACCCAGCTTATGATAGCTACGTCACTTGACAACAGCAAAAGGCCTCTTAAGAGCAAAACACATGGAAGTGTTTTTTGAACTAATAAATATCAAATATTCATTCTGTTTCGTCCATGTTGGTGACTCTTTCTGGTCACAGTGATTGATCAAAAATCGCGAAAATATCAAAATTATGGCTTATGGCAATAAATATATATTTATTTATTTATTTTATTTATTAATCATATAATTACAAATTATATGTTAATACCCTAACCGAGCACGAGCAACAAAGGCCTTCGGCTCGTTGTAGCGAAAACAGACCAGAGCCTCTGGTGGGAATTGAACCCACGACCCCCGCACTGATAAGCTAGCACCGGGGCGCTCAATAAATATATAAAGGTAATCAATTGCATTACATTAATATGCATTTCTTTCGAAGTAATATTGGAAATATAATACATACACTCATAATATATTTACCGTTATCGACTGTAGTTTATTTTAAAAGTATTACGTAGAGTTTGTTTTTAAGTGAAGAATCAATTGAAATTCATAGAAATATATTTTTTTTAACTATTTGAATCAGTCATTCAAAAACAAACTATAAAAAAATACATACTTTCAGTAGGAGTTGATATTTTCAGTTAAATGTTAAATTTTATGTTTTCTGTTTCTAAAACTAGAAATTCAAATAATTCCTTTTTGTTTTCATTAAAATAGTTTGTTTATATACAAAGTAATTTCAATATTATTTTCAATATTATTTTAATACACATACAGAGAAAATAAAAATATATACATCTGTGTGCGTTGCGTTTTGTAATTACATACAAATAAAAAAACTTTAAATTTGAAAAACAAACTACAAAAATAATTTTTTTCTAACGTTTTGTCAGTTGAAAATTGATAGTCATTTTAAACGAATTTCTATTGTTTTTACTACTTTTGTTGATTATTAAACAATGATTGAAAATAAACAACAAAATGGGCGGAATATAATGAAAAATCAGTAGTCCTCTTTTTGATTGAATTTTCGATAAATTTAACGCAATAAAAAAAAGAAGAAACGTCAATCGATTGCAAATTTTAAAAGTGAATACAGGAGAAAAATCAATTTGTTTAGATTTTTTTTTAATTTGTTACCAACCAAATAATTGGTAAAGTAATGTATGGCCATAGGGCCGATGGATTACTTTACACCTTACTTCATTGATGAATTTTACAGGTAATGGGTTACCTTTTTGCAGATGGGGGGTAAAAAAATAATTGTTTAGTTAATTGATTGCGATGAGGTTAACAAAAAGATTTAATAAAAAAGTTTTCCGTTCCATTTAAAATAAAGGAACATGTATTTATTTTTCAAAGAAATATCTATATTAACTTTTTTATACATTTATTCGAAATGATTTACTATCATTAACCGATTTTTTTCAGTTTCATTCATTTTTTTCATTTGTTTGAAATTTAATAAAAATTTATCAACAAAACGGAAACTAGTGGTTTATTTGTGTCCGTAACAATTATTACAAATTTAAATTTTGTTTGCTGTCTGTTTCAAAAACAATATTCAAAAAATTTCAATTTGTTTTTTTTTATTTAAATTGGTTGTATATATACAAACATATTTCAATTAAAATTACAAGAACTTTATAAACACGCATACATACACAAACACATTCACACAAAAAGTGTCTATATGTCTATGCATACATACATTTTGTATTAAACGAGTATATTAAAAAAAACAAAAAATACAAAAAGGGAAACAATTTCAAATAAATGAAAAAAAAAAACATTTATTTTTTAAGGATTGGTAGGTAAAATTTTGACATTTATTTAACTGATTATATCATTTGTTTCTTACGAATGTGTTAGTTGTTTAATCAACATTTAAAAATAATTAAAAAAAGGCATTTAATTTAAATGAAAATTGAGCAGACCGGTTTTTAAATGAAATGCCATTTCTTTTAAATGAAATTTTCTGTTATTTTAATTTACACTTTTTTAAGTTAACTTATTATAAGAAATAAAAGTACCAAAATTACATATATGCCTTGTTTGTCAAAGTGACGGAAGATTTCGGCTAAAATGCCTTTTTTGGTACAGAATTGATCAACAGGGTAAGTCATCCACTTTTATTAAGTTCCAATTAATGCTTTTCGGAATTTTATGGCATCAACTACAAGAACTATATTCTAAAAATATGGCAAAAATCAAATCACACCAAAGTTCATATGACAAGTTTAAAGGTCAATTATTTTTTAAATTTGGATATTTCGTGAAATTTATAACGAAATATAGTGGGGTATCTTCATACTTTGATGAAAGTTGCTTTCTTTGAAAACAATATAATAAATTCAAAATATTTATATTTTTTATGTATCAATTTTCAGCTGTCTGATAATAGCTCCAAACGATAGCGTTACCTTTAAAATACCGTTACTAAAATAATCTAATTAGACTAAAAGAGCACACAGAGTAAAATTTGGTCAATATCCAACTCAAATTTGTTTTTTACTACTGAAATAGTTCGGTTTTACTAAACATTAGTTTCCACAATAAAATTCGGTTAAAGCAACTGAATTTTTCTTGTGATATCTAAAGTATTTAGCAATTACATTTTCATTTAGTTGCAAGCAAAATACACTGTACAAGTCGGTTGGAAATTTATTTTTCTAAATTAAAGTTAAAAAATAGGGATGATCCTCATCCTCTTCAGCATTTTGATATTGAAAACTAGTATAATCGCGTACAACGTTATGAATACAAATGTAAGGGTACCTCTAAATTTTTAGTACAAATTTGTGAATTTTTTAGTACAATTTAACTCTACACTCAGAAAAAAAAGTTAGTAGAAAAATTTGTAAACGGTTTTCAATCCCACTTTACTATTTTTGTACTGATTTTTAGTAAAAAAATTATTATTTAGCAAATATTTTTGCTATTTACATTTTACAAATTACAGAATTTTTACAGAATATTTACAAATTTTTATTGCTAATTTCAGAAATCATTTTACAAATTTTTGAAAACCGATTTGCTAAAATTAGCAAAAAAAAAAAAATACTAATTTTAAAAAGTGGATATTGAAGGAAATGTTATTTCTAATAATTAAAACTTATACATACAAAATTAATTTGCCCTAAAATGTTACTTAGGTTTAAAAAAATTATCGGAAGTGAAGATACCGACTCATGTCTAAAAAGAGGACATCCACTTAAAATAGCACTAAAAAGGTTTTTTAGTTCTTAAAATCAATTAAATCAATTAAAGTTTAACTTAAAAGTAAAAAAAAATTACTAAAATATTTTTCAAAACAGAAATTACCAAATTAAAGCAGAATGATAAATTAATATTGTATAAAATATTTTTTAAAAAATATAATCAAAATTTTCAATGCTCGATAAAAAAAATAAATTTAAAACTTTGTACTAATATTAATAATATTTAGTAATTTTTTTTTTTGCTGATTTTAGCAAACAGATTTTAAATTCCACTTTACAAAAAAATTTAGTAGCTACTAATTTTTCTACTAATTTCATTGTACTACGCGTCAGCAGACATGTGTTGCTAAGATTAGCAAAAAATACCGCTGGGCTTAAATAAGCAGAATTTCCCGTAATAACAGCAAAATTTTCAGTTACCATTACAGACTATTTTTGGTGAGTGTAGCGTCTGGTGAATAACAAATTTCGCTGCATTTTTTCACCGGGCTCCTAGAGGTGAATTATATTTAATTTTCACCTCAAAAGTTTTTATCTCACACTTTTTTACCTCAAAATGTTTTTCATCACCAAAAGTTTTTTCGCCACAATTTCTCAATTTAAAGCGTTTTTATTTTAGGTGTAACAAAAACACTGTGGTGGTTTTATCAAATTCAATACAGCCGAATTTTATGCTTTTAATCGTTTTTCAATATTTTTACTTGTTTTAAATACAAAAAGCGAATTTCGATTAAGCGATTTAAAGTTTACTTTTAATAGTTCATCTTGTGTAAGGTAACACTCCGTTCAAACCGGAGAATTGTTCTCCTAACAAGCGGAATTTCCAGCGTATAAAACTAATTTGAGTCAGTAGATTTTTTCTATGTCACCTCTCACAAATATACGCTGACTATGTATTTAAAGGAATTTCTTTCCAATAAAATTCATAGTTTAATTTCAAAGAATTAAGTCTTTTCTTTGTCCTACGAATCATTCAACAAACAAAATACACAAAATTGCGCATTTTATGCATACATTAAAATATTTAGTTTATATTTTCCTTTAAAAGCAAACAGCTTTAACAGAAAATATATTCAAAGTTTTAATATATTTCCTTTTTCCGATTTTGTAAGTTGGATTGTAGTGGCTGTCGGCGACACGTTGAGCAGCACATTTAAACTCCAAGGTCAATTGTTAAGCCACGAGTCTACTGGATGACTGCCAATTAAACTCCACCGCTTAACTAATAGGAGAACCGCAAGATTGACAATTAAAAATAATTAATTAATTGTTTTAAATGAAAGGTACGTAGTTCCCATTTTAACAGATTTTTTATTGTTTTTATATAAATATTTAAAATATTTTAAGGAACAAATATTGTGGGTGTATAAATTGAAAATATGTATGCAATTTTGAAACGTTAATTTTCTTATTTTTCGATAATTTATTAAAATTTAAATCCAGTATTACCGATGTAATATGTATCCAATATATGAATATACATGAAATAAAGAAAATAAGTGTTTACAAAAATTATTTTTATTTACATGCTTTTAGGATGATTTTTAACAATGGTCTTGCAAAACGTTATAGTTTTTCTATATATTTCACTTTCGCAGGAATTGATTTTTACATGTTTTTATGAAAACAACATTCTTTAAAAGCCGGGGCAGTAATCATCAAACAAAGCAGTGGTTTTCGGTTATATATGAATATTTTCTTTATTAGCGTATACTCTATATGACAACTATTTACATATAACACTCATACGCTGTGTAGTGCGATCATCTCTAATGATTATATTAATTTGAGCAAATATGACTGCTTTATAGCCTGTTCCTCGATCTCGAACGAAAAACTAGTCGAACGAAAGCAAGTCACTCGAATTCGAATCAATTTGGGTTTCTCTATTTCGAAAGCCTTCGATCGACTTGACTTACGTGTGTCAATTTTTGTTTCTTACGCATTTACAAATCACAGAGATGCAAGATCATATATTTGAGCATTTGTTAAAATTTTCTTTAAAAGTAGCAAAAATACTACTAAACTGCTTAAAGACAAAAACAACCCTGTTTAACAGTGATCAGCTGTATATGACAAATGAAATAAAAAAATAACAATAAACAAATCAATTTTTATTTGGAAAGTGTGTTTATTTGTGAAAATTTTTTCTTGGGCAAACGTAAGCCACAAACAACACACACATAGCTTTTACCACTTAGCAACAGCGTAATAGGGGGTGAAACGGAGCTTAGTTTTCTGGTCAAATTTTCTTTCTCTGCGGAAAATTTGTTTGCTCCGAACACCAGAGTCCTTCAGGCAAAATCAGGCCTTTCTTCCATATAAAATACAAGCGTCTTCGGATGGTCCAATGTTGATTTTTTTTAACTAAAATTTAAAATTCTTAATAAACTATAAATATTTGTATTATTTTGTACTTACTTTTTGTTATCCATTGCCTTTTTTACTTCATTTTGCTTTTAAAAATATCAAATATATATTTACTCGACAAAAAAATAGCAAGTGACTGATTTTGACATTTGCGTTCGAGCTGTTCGAAATAGAGAAACCAAATTTTGTATGAAAACCGTTACGTTTTCATTCGACTTGTCGTTCGAGTCATCGTTCGCATAGAAATAGAGTTAGTGAAACCCAAATCAGTTTTCTTTCGAATAGAAAGCGAACGAACGTGTTCTTTCGAAATAGAGGAACAGGCTATTAAACACGCATCCTTGATACGTCTGTAATTGTACAGAAAAAAAATTTGGATTTCATGTAAAACTGTTTCCTTGAATCATTTAAAATGCTCTACAACGCATTTAAAAAAAAAGCAACGAAGTAAAAATATGATTTTGTTCAAAAAAAAAAAATAATAAAAAATCCTTCTTTGGTATATGCAAATACATACCTATGTGACAATATTGCCTGTGGTGTGAGGATCCACGAGGGCCGTTTGAAATGTTCTTAAACTGCAAATGGTAAACTTCTTTATTCGTTAGTAACAGCTGTTCTAAAACGGGCTTCAGTGATTTTTTTTATAATGGAAAAATTTGAAATTCGTTGTGTCATGAATTGTTTACATAAGAATGGCTTTTCGGAATTTAGATTGAATTTCTTATTCATGATGATAGAGTGAATATTTAAGGTGAAAATGCTCCTTCCTATGCAATAGTAAAATATTTGTTTGATATATTTAAACGTGTTTGCAAAGCATTAAAAATGAACCACGAAGTGGACGTCCAAAAACCTCAAAAACAGCAGAAATCATTCCAAAAGTACATAATATGGTATTAGACGATCGACAAGTGAATGAGTTTGAATTATGTAATGCCAAAGGCAGTTTAAATGATCTGGTCCATTTTGCATCAAGAATTACAGATTAAACGGCTTTCTGCAAGATGAGTACCGCATTTGTTAGCAGTTGCTTAAAAACGCATTCAAATAAAAATTTCTCAAGCTTCTTTAGATTTTAAGCGTCGTTCATAAATTTTAAGAATACGTGGATCCATTATTATATACAAGAGACAAATGAATAATCAAGCAATGGTCTGAAGCTGGTGGAAAGCGCCAAAGCAGTCAAAAACAACACAATAGGATGTTAAGATTATGGCAAAGTTTTTCTATGACTATCAACAATCTTCAAACGAGTAAAAAAATAAATTTAGAATAATACTGTAAGCTTTTGGATCAATAGAATGTGAAAACTAGAGAAAAACGATCTGGTTTTCAACACAAAAAAATATTTTTTATCAAGGAAACGCACCAGCGCCCACCAGTGTTTTAACAATGGCATAATTTAACGAATTAAAAGTAAGTAGCTGGACAAACCCCCATATTTGCCTAAAATATCTCCCTGTGAATTTTACCTGTTTCCAAATCCAAAAAAAAAAAAAAAGTTCTCGAATGAAGATGTAATTGCAGCTGTAAAAGATTTTTGCAGAGCTTTAGAAATCAATGTATACATAAAATTTCTAGAAAATTGATGGACTAAGGCCCAATGTTATAACTCGCCTTTAAGGTGCGTGTTAGTTAAAGGTAACTTTAGCTAAAGTGAGGAATAAAGTGACCTTTAACTTTTTTGGTTATTACAACTTCCTTATAAAATAAAATTAAGTTTTTTGAAAATATGGCATAACCAGAGCAAAAACCGATTACTTTTGACAAATTTAAATGGTTCTTTAAAATACGAAGTGGCAACGACGTACGTTTATTTATTTATTTACTTACAACAAACAAAAAATACAAACGAAAAACAAAATTTCTTCGAATTGTGTGAAAGATAAAAATGTTTGTTGTAAAAAATTTACATTGTCGACGCCGAACACAGAAATAAACCAAGCAGCGAAGGTATGGTCAAAAAACTACACGGCAACTACACTACAGAGCATAAAATGTGGTAACTTCAAATGCTTAAACCTTACGTTAAAAGTTAAAGGTAAGATGATCTTACCTTTAGCTTATCGGTCACTTTTAGGTTAAAGTATACTTATAATAACGAAAAACTAATAATCTGTCCGTTAACATCCTGACTTTAGCTATCCGCAAGTTATAATAATGGGCCTAAGTGTGTTGAATATTCTGGAGATTATATTGAAAAATAAACATAATTTTAAAAATTTAATTCTTGTTTTTTTTTTGTTAGGCTAAAGCTATTTTTTTTTAATATTTCACACTAATATTTTTAAATCAATTTGTATCAACTCTGATAAAATATGAAGTTTTTATTTGTTGTTGCTGCCAACCTTTTATAATTCCATATTCTTTTTAAAACGTTGTAATACAAGGATGGATTAATAATTCCGTGATTTTTAAATGAAACACAGTTTTTTGTTTTGCAAAAAAAAAAAATTATTTTTCAACATAATCTCGTTTCAGCTCAATACACTTAGTCCAACGTTTCTCCATTTTTTGTATCCCTTCCAAAAAATATTATTTTTCGAGGTCCATAAAATAGGCATTTGTTTGATCAATAATTTCATCGTATGTGTATTGTCCTCAATGTAGGTGTAGGTGTATTGACCTCAATTGGCCGCCCAGAACGTTCAGCGTCATTTGTACTTGTGCGACCACAGCGAAAGTCAATAAACCACTTATTACCATTGAAATCAATGGTGTAGAGTCCCCATAGTTTTTATCGAGCTTTTGCTTGGTTTGATTTACGTTTTCTTTTCGAAAAATATAATGTTTAATGAGCTCTCGAAATTCACTTTTTTCCATTTTTAAAAAAATCCACGAGGTTGTATGTTTTGAACAACTGTTAAACGCAAAGTAACAGGTAGTACTTGATAGGACTAGTGTTGCATTTCAAATAACTACGAGGGAAGTTCGAAAAGTCGCGGACTTAAAGATCCGCCCTCGTAAATATAGAGTTGGCAATCATTATATTTTTATTATAATGGTAGTTGTGTACCAGGCCAGATCAATGCTGATACGAAAAATTTCAAAACTGCAATTTTTATAAGGATTTATTTCATAATATTATATGTTAAATTTTGTCGCATCTGCGAAATACCGGTGCTTCTGTAGTTTAGAGTTATTATAATGGTAGTTTAAGATATTTCAAAATTAAACCGGTAAAAAGATGCAATAAGTAACTGTGGTTGCCAACTACCGTTTTTATGAAAAAGTTTTAGATGCCACCATGGAAAAATATCAACTGATTCTTCTCCTATGACTGACTTCGATTGCAAGGTAAGCTTTCTTTCTAGAGAGGAATGGTATAGGAGGAAGCCTACAGATTTATTTTGAAGCAAGTTATATCCAGACGGGTCAAAGATGAGTTGTGGGGTAGGCATTGGGGTCTTTTTGCTGATTATCAGGGAAGTTTGCAGACTTTTGTCTGCGGTTGAAACTTGGAGAACCTAGACGGGTGTTGTAGTCTTTTAACACGGAATAACTTTTTGACTTTACTTGAAACGTACGAGACTGTGAGCTGCCACATGAACTAATCAATCAGATAATGTAAAATACTGATTTTATTTTTTCCATAAGAAATCTAAAATTGTTTGCTTTAAGATATATGATAAAGTATATTATTTCTCTGTAGACTATACAACTTCATAATTCTAATTAACCATATAACTTTTATTCTTTCTATTTTTATCTGGTATTGCCTTTGGTTATTTCATTTCAAAAGTCAAATACAATTTCAGTTTAATTTTATATTAATATTTTCCTTGTTTTTCATTTTTCTTGTAAACTTTTCAAAGTTATTTTTCTTTGCAATGATAAAAAAGTGGTTTAAGACATTTGTGTTGAATTGAGTTGTGTTGAGGAAACGTTGTCTGGGTTTTAAATACATTTCAAACAACACAAACTTATAACTTACAATTAGAAAAGTTTTTTTTTTGCATTATATTTGGCAGAAATAATAGTACTAACGTAAAAAATTTAAAAACAATAAATTAGTACAATTGAAATATTAATATTATTAAAATACTCACGTTCATATAAGATTTTTAAGAGTATACTTTTAAAATGATTGGGAATGCAATGAACGAAAGTACACACTCCTTTAAGTTTATAAGGTAGTCCAAATTTGTTAGCAAATATAACATATATATGAAAAAGATTGGTACCCATATAACAAAATCCATCAAAAATATCGAAAACTCATTTTCCTGTTGTTGGATTCCCAAATTAACCACACTGCAAGTTACATATTTCAAACACCCACAAAACCAAATCAACATTTAAATAAAAAATTTCATTGTTCAAATACTACAATAAAGTTGTAATTTGAGACTTGAAAAATTGTTTAACAAATAATCAAGTTTCACATTTAATTTCATTGGCTAGACTAGATACTCTAACAACAGACTTGTTTTGTATGTACACAAACATGTATGTATGTTGCTGTCACAAATTTGTTGACAGTTAACAACGGCAACGACAAGTCGACCAACTGTGTGAGCATCTGTTCATTTCAATCAATTCGCTCCTACATAAAACAAATGAATGAAATTTGATTTTTTGAATTTTTCAATTGTGGTTTATGTTTATTATGGGAAAAAAACAAAAAAAAGAACTGAAAACTGAGATACATATAAACAAGCAACAACAATAATGAAGACAATTGTCAACTCAATGATTAACAGATGTAACTTGGTGGGATATGTTGATTTTTCTGGAATACAAAACAGTAAAAGCAGAGGAGGAAAGTGAATACATTAGTTTTATAACTGATTATTAATGATCGGGCATAGGAATTTATAAAAGTTTTTTTCTTTCATTTTAATAAAAATTTTGTTTTTTATGTTGCTACTTGATAAGATGCAATTTGCGCTAAATAAAATTATAAAGCCCAGCAAAACTTTGTTAATGTCATTACTATGGTCTGTATCACTACTGAAATGAATGTCTAAAACTGTACAATTTTTTAGCTATCGATTTCAAAATCATCCCATTTTGGACATAGAACCAATATTGCAATTACATATCTATACACTAGGGTGCTAAAAAAATTGTGAGTTATTGGCTGCCACCTTAAAAATATGTATTTGGGTGTTAAACAATGTCTCCCAAAAAATTAGGACAATCGGATAAGAGGAACACGTGCCTTAACGGCCCTGAAATTTGAAAAACGGTATATATAGGAAAATATGGCTTTTTTTAAATTTCTTACAACTTTTAACATTTCATATTGATCTTGAATTAAAAAGATTAAAAACTCGTAGTAACCATTAAATTAGCTTGCTAATAAACTAAAATCGGTTAAAAAAAATATATTATTACAATTGCCCCCGGCAACTAATATGTCACAGACCGCTTAATCAAGAAGTTCGAGCCAAAATTTTAAAATTTTTAGAATTAGTGTAATGCAAAAACATTTTTGTATTTTATTAGCTCACAGGTACTAAGTTAAAAAGTATTTTTTATCCTGTGCTTTGCAAACTCGTTTTAAACTAAAGCCAAAAAGGTCTAAATTTTTAAACACAGTTTTAAAGTTACAAGATTTTTTTAAAGAAATTTAAAAAAATCAACGATTATACTTTATTTTTGTCGCTTATTAAGGTTTACAAAGGACTAACGCTACTGACTGACTCTCTCACTCAATAAGCATCGCCCAGCCCAAATCGCTGCTAAAATTTGGTTCCTCCTCCAGTGTAGACATTCGCTAAGATGGGAAAGAGTGGAAAGTTTCCCTCTGCGGTATTGTCTAACTTACTGATAAGGTATATTTTGGAATTTTCTTAAGAGATGTGATAAAAATGGGGTTTCAAAATTTGAAAAGTTGTCCAATCAACGGCTTGTCAAACTGCTGGATATAGGAAATTAAATTTTGGTTAGAAGTTTCCTCCTACGGTGTAAAAATAAGCAAAAATGGGTTGCCTGAAAAAAGAGGCAAAAAGGAGAAAATCTCCGCCTTAACGGCCTGCGAAGCTGCCATAATATCTGCAGCTAGGAAGTTGAAATTTAGCACATAAATTCCTTCTCCCGGAAGAGTAAAAAGAAAAAAATTCTCCCCCTTGTCGGCCTGCCAAAAACGATGGAACTGGTTGAAAAGTTGAAATTTGGTGTGAAGGCTCTTCCTCCAACGTAGACATCTGCGCATATGGCAGTTTTAAAAATTCCGACAAGGAGGGGTAACCTCATTTCCAGAAAATTCGAAATTTCAAATATGTGTTACTTGGGTCATGCATAAACCAGAGAGATAGTAAAAATTGGGGTTCAATGTTGAAAATAGGGTTATTAGCTATGCTCTCCATAACCTTTGAGAGCGCATAACATATTGCAATTGGGCGGTAACTGTCAGGGTTCCTAGCCTCAACTTTTTTCGGGATTGGCTGAGTATTGAAAAATTTTCGAATTATTTAGGCAGAAGCTTGGCTTTATCAACCAGTTCAGTAAATAATTGGTCATCCCTTATAAGAGTTAGGATAGAGGAACTATAAATTTAGATGTTAAAAAATAACTTAAAATATCCGTTAAAAATACATGATTTTTCATTTATTTTAACTGTAAATAAACAAACCGCAAATCCGTAAAAACAAATGATATTTCCTTCATTTATTTCTTTTAACTATCGATTAATTAATTAAAAAAAACCCAAAAATAAATAAAATTTCGCTAACTTCGTTTTTTTAAAGTGTCGCAAAAATTAACTACAAGGTCTGCAAAATTATACTCTTCATTTATTTTGTTTATTTTAACTACCAGAAACTATAAAAAAATAAAAAAAAAAACATTTTAATTGAAAATATTAACTACAACTAGAAATCCGTATATATATGGAATTTACTACGAGAATATTCTTTACATAAATGTACAAAGGGGTTGACAAATATATTTATTTATATTTTAACTATTTACAGTAAAAGTTAATTCATGTTGACAACCGAATTTGTAGCCAATCGAATGGTTTAGTTGTGGTAACCGAATTTTTCGGTGGTGACAACAGAAAACCTACTCAGACATGAATAATTTTACTATTACGACAGTATTTTAGTTGCCTCAATAACATTTAGGTAATCACCACCGAAAAATTTGGTTGCTTTAACTGAACCATTCGATTGGCAACGAATTCTGTTGTCAGCATGAATTTATTTTCTTGGTGTTTAATAATTTAAAAACAAATGTAACTTTTTAAATAACCTACAGTCAGTTACTGGAAAAATATCTTGAGTGTATTATAAAATGGATTGTATCTCAAAAACTAAACGAGATAGCGCAAAGCTCGACAAACAATACACAACGACTATTTGACCAATTTATGTGATCATCCAAACTGACTCAATCCAATAATGCATATTACATTTCCCGTTCCATTAAATTTTATTCCCAATGCTTAGGGTTCATATTTCTCTCGTTCCCCATTTCATTTCATTTCCAGTGCCTAGTGTTCCTATTTAACACACTCCTTGCACTTTTCCATAAAAATCAATACCTAATAATTTAAAATCCATATATTTTATTAAAGGTTCGCTCATTTCCATCTCTGATTTCATAAGCTTATATCCATTTTAACGATTTTTAAAAAAAAAGTTTATATCTTAGTTGCAATTATTTATTTTAAATTATTAATTGTAATAGAATTTAAGAACATTACCCTTGATGAATCAACTCCTTTCCTTAAAATCATTATCATTATTAATAAAAAATCGTAATGAAAATAATTTCAAAGCATTGATAACAATGCAATGCTACTAAAATCATCAACTACTCGTAATAAGTGCCAAAAATAATGGCTCTTTTTCCACATAAATTCCAATTATTTCAGAATAACTTTCTGATTTCGATGTCCATACGTCTGTCAATTTAAACTTTCTGATAAAACTACAGGACGCAAGCATAAACATATTTAAATGAAATTTGGCACATCTAACGAGTTCTTTAAAAGAAATAAAATTTATTTAAAAAAAAGTTTTAGAAAATTTTCCTTATCTTGGAGATATTTAAAAAAGCAAAAAAAAAAAAATACTTTTAGTAACCTTTAATGCTGAAACGTTATATTAAAATTTGTTTACCCTTAATGTGATTACTAAATATTTTAACTTACTTATTAATCATATTTATCATTGTTAAAAGTTTACATAAAGTAATCGTGTTGTTATTTTTTATGTTCTATAGAACATTTAAAAGTTCATTGAGTGCTTTTTTTTCATCTATTCCTTTGGGCTATAATGTTCTTAAATATTTACTTTGCCAACACACATACGATAACTAGCAAAGCTACTTTCTTTCTATGCGTTTATGTACTCAGGCGGGAATGTCAAGTACTTAGACTTTACTCAACAAAGTCAGCGTCATCGTCATCATCAGCATCAGCATCAGCATCAGCATCATCATTACCATTCACATTATCGTCATCATCGTTATTTGTTTCCTTCCATTTTTATACCAGTACTAGTAGTCATAGTTAAATACAGGGTATCCTTTAGGGTAAAACATATATAACCTTGTTTCTTTTTCATTTTTCAGTAAATACTTGTCATCTTTGTTTATAGAGATTTGGAATGAGCTCACGTGTGTTTTATACTCTATACGCATAAAAGATTTAATCTAATTACGCGTTTTGTATATAAATGTGAAAGAACAAGAAGATTCAGAGAATGTAAGATAGACAGACAATTTGCCAACAACAACAACAAAAAAAATGAAATAACATGTGTAACGCAGAATATGAAATGTGACTGTTGCAAAGATAAAAGTAGCATAGTAAAAACTCTCATGTTGTTGCTAGTAACTAGCAAAGGATTCCTTTTGTTCTTTAGATTAATATTAGGGTGGCTCGAAGTCGGTCTTTGGAGGAACTTTGTTTAGGGTTGGGTAGACAAGTTGTAGATAAATGTAAAAAATATTTTTGAAAAGTTTTAGCCAAATCGGAGTTTATCTTATGCTTTTTATCTGAATATCTGAAATTTTCTAACAAAATCTAAAAATAAAATATTTAATCTTAATATTTCACCCAAATATTTCTTCATTTCCTTATGTTAATTTTGTATGTATTCTTTCGTTCTGCAAGTTTATAATTTTATATTTCGTTCCTAGAAATGAAAAAATTAGCAGTTGGAATAGTAATTCTGTCCATTTGTGCTTTGAAAATCAAAGTTGATTGCCAGAGTTAATTGTAAAAAGAGATGGAAAAAGATCATTTGTACGGTAATAATTCGCTAACTCTGGAAAAGTTATTTCGCATATTCCTCTTCCTTTGGGCGGTTTTGGGTAGTGGTTTTGAAGAAGGCCGACGATGACCTGGTAGCTTGGGTTGAAAGTGTGGAAATCCCCCTAGCGCTGATCCTCAAAATATTTTCCATTTTCTCTTATTTATAAATATGAAAAAATGGAAATTCCGATCGGAAAAATTAAAATTTTTTTTTGTTAATCTTAGTTGCTATCGTTGGCGTTACCGAGAGATTAGCGCGTGGAGACTTTTTTCCGTGATTTCTCTTGCCTCTCACACATGTAATTAAAAAAAAGTACTCCTCTTCAAAGTCCTCCTCAAATGACTTATCAACTTCAAACTCAGGTGGTGGAGCTAAAGGCAATTTTGCAAAATTCGACAAAAGGATCTATGTTCTTAGATTTACATTTTCTAGGAAACATGAATTTTTACAAGATATCCAGCCATAAAATTTCTTCGTCTACCACCTGAAGGTATTGACCTTTTCGCGTGTGCCTATGAGTTCTCGATTGAGTAGGTATGGACACCCACTTCCGGATCCTTAACATTAATGGAGGGGTTCACTTTGAGGTGCTTAAACCCATTATTATTAAGACAGTCAAAAGCCTTCCAAAAATCACTAATAATAGTAGTTCTTGGAAGAATGCAATGCTGAATAATGGGCAGCAAGGTGGTGACATCCCGTTTTTCTACGGATAACATAAAGGATTTGCCACTCTCCTGCTCAAAGCCACCAAACACCCACTTTCCTTCTACTCGCCGCCCTCGATGGTACTTCCTTTTGCTAAACTCTCCGATAGCTTAATTTTTGATACGAGGACGCATAGCTTAAGTGAGACTTTGCAAAAAAGGGTCCAGTGCTCAACATTACACCATAATTGCAATTCACAGATTTCCTCCTTTTTTTGTGTTTATGGCAGCACCGCCATTTAAAATTATTGTTGTCGGTAGACAATATCATAGGAAGTTGGTGTCTATATGGACACAACATTGTACCCTTTTTTTGGAAAAATTCCAATTTCAAATAACTTTTCTATGAATACATTTTGGTTCCAATCGTAGATATCAAAACACACAATAGAATTCATATTTTCAAAAAAATCTTTATGTTGGTCGGTTGACGATTCAATCACAAGTGAATAGTTGTAAGTTTTAATCAATATCATTTAAAATTTTGGAGAACATAATTATGTGGTGTTTTTTTTTTTAATTTTGTTGTACGTAATTTTTGTGTTGGAAAATCGGGCAAATTTTTGGGAAACAATTTTTTATTTAATTTTTTTTTTTTTAAACGTCCCAAAGAGGTTATTTAATGGATCTTGAGGAAATATCCTTTCATTTGAGTACCCTCACTTATATGTTACTACGTGTACCAGTTATTGACCTGGGGGGCTCCACAGCCCCCGGCCTCAAAAATGGAAGATAGAAAAAGATTTTCGCTTTTTATTCCAGAGTGAGTCATATTTTTTTTTGAGCAACGCCCGACAAAGTGCATTTTAGCCCAAGGTGAAAATTATAATATATGTTATGATTTTTACAAGGGGGCTTGAAATATGACAGTATTATGACTGACTGTGAAGTTGTCAGCATTTTATAGTTCCATAACGTTCATTTGTTAGTCATAGTCAGAATTTTTGTTACCACAGTAATCATATTATAAAATAGAAAGTGGCAATTGTGATATAATAAAATATTTACAATAATAATGATGCTAGTAACCATATTGAGGGCTAGAACCTATTTATGAACCATTAACTTGATTGTGACAACCATACCCGAACACAGCAAGCATAATATAGTAGCAGTGATCATGTTGCAACAATATTTTTTCTCTTCGTGTTTGAACCAATCGTAAAAAAATCTCACATTCGTTTAAAAATTTCAGATATCCAAATGCAAAGAGATAATAGTTTTTTAAAAGCCGAATTCGATCCAACCTAATCTGCGAGTATGTGTATTTGTTATTAAATTTGCCCAAGGGCGACGTATGGCAACACGCACACACAAACGTAGATGACAAGTAGTAGACGACAAAAAAAAAATTGAACAAAAAAGACAAATTTAACTGATTCTCTGTTATATAGTTAAAGGTAAATGTTTGACAATTGTCATAAATCCTTTGAGTCCCACATTACAAACAGACGCATTTAAGTACACAAACACAAATACCCATACACTTAAAAAGTGTTACATTCCTTAAGTTTTACACGATACACCTTAGACAAGATTACTTCGGAAATATGGAATGAATTTTGAATAGAAATCTCTATTTCTTTGTAACAAAGTTTTAGAGCAGGACTCTTTTTGAATTTTTTCATATCCTTCTTGTGTGTAGAATATTTTATTATGTATTGACATATTAAAAAAATGTTTATCATAAGCAGTAAATAATTTCCGTTCAAGAAAAATTTATTTGATATTATATATTTTAATTATTAATTATTATATATATTAGATTATACATTTTAAAATTTTTGACTTGCGTATGAGTAATATTACATTATAAAAAAAATATTAATCATTCGCTTTTTAGTATTTTTTATGAAGGATAACGAAATATTTTAAGTTTCTAACAAAAACTTAATTTGAATTCTGAAAATTAAATTCGCAGACTACTTTAACTTTTTGGATTCTCTGTTATAAAAAAGCACTTTTGAAAAACCTTAAAATACTGAAAAATACAAGGTTAAACTTTAAGCACAACAAGTTGTTCAAATTTCACGTGAAAGAATTGTTATACTGCATGTAAAAACAATGCATTTTAGGTACTTCAAATTAAAAACAATTATTAAATACAAAACAATTATTTTTGTAATAAAAAAGTGACATTTGTGATTTTTGTGATTAAATCTTTCTTATAAAAATTAAAAAAATTATAGTAGGATTTAAGATCATATAATCATATTCTTTTTATAATTAATAAAAAGAATATGATTATATGATTTTAAATCCTACTATAGTATTCACTTACAAAATAACAGATCAACAAATCATAAAATTCAATTAAAAAATTATTCATTAAATGGATGGTATTTAATAGGATTTCAGATCATAAAATCATATTCTTTTATAAATTGCTTTTATTTATTTTTATTGCAAAGAATATAAAATAGACAATCATGAAAGCATGAATTACTGAAAAGGGTTGTGTAGCGACAAGGGAAAATACTAAGTATTCTATACTGCTGGCTATGTCAAATTTTTTAAATTTTTATCCTATATAACTTCCCTGTGGTAAAAAAGGGGTCAGTAGGGAATTGCGGCCAGTCCCATGATAGGTGAAAACTGGACCGGTTTCGAAAATACATATCACGAGATAGGTGAAAATTGGACCGGTTCCTTAATTACCTATCACATGACCGGTTTAAAAGTCTTGACATGTACTTTTGGACCAGTCCTGTGACATGCAGCAGGGGGCAATTGACAACCTCCTAGAACAAGGCCATGTTAAAGTGACCGGGCCTATAAATATGAACCGGTCACGTAACGTGTCCTGGGATAGGTCCTTTTCTCTATCCCATGTTTTTTTGCAATAAAAAAAATAAAACAATTTTTAAAAAGAATATGATAATTTGATCTAAAATCCTATTAAATACCATTCAATTACCAAAATAACAGATCAACAATGCATAAAAATTATTAAGTTTTAAAATTCAAGTTGGAAAACAAATTACTATGCTCAAGAGTTAAAAATAAAAATATATATATATATGAAATTAATATGATTTAAAAATGTAAATGGTGTAATCTAACATAATGTTGCTGATTCTTATTTGTTATGTTATTCATTTTGCCATTTGGGGGTTTCCTTTTTTTTCATTATACGCATTTACCACTTTACTGAGATTAGGGTCTGTGCTTAAGTCAGCAAAACAAATACAAAATGAATAAAACCTCCTACCATTTCGTCCTGATACAACTTGACATACTGGTGTCTCGTATATACTCATGTGTGTGTGCACACATTTACTTGTATGCGTCAACTCGTTAAGTATGAAAAAGTAAACTCACTTTACATAAAGTGGATGTCAATGGCAATTTAATGGCGCCCTTTTAAACGCATGTAGGAAAATAAAAAAATCCTTTTTTTTTGTTTTTATATGTAATTTTCTTACTTAATACATTACAATAATAAAAACAAAGCATTTCAAGTGTTTTGTTTGAAGCTGAGTTTAAAGTGGAGGCATACATATTGTAGAAATATTCTGATTGAGAGAAATTACATATGCAAATGTCTTTGTATAAAAGACTATTAACTTAAAAGAGTTATGAGACAATTTTTATTGTTTTACTTTACGCAAAGTAAAGATAACTTTAATTTCAAACTTTTATGTAGTTGAAGAATGTAATTATTATAATTTTTGTTAGTTATGGAAGAGATGAAATTAAACTTAACACTCTACATTTTTTGACAAGAATGTAGGATTTTGATTTGCCACTTGTAATCAAAATCGTATTGAAAAACTAACTATGTTTGACCTCTGGGCAAAATAGTATCGCAAAATATATAAAAAAAATTTATAATTAATATACAAGGAAACTATTCCGGGTTAAATATCCGATTGTGCTGAAATTCGGATATATGATAAAGAAGACAAATGTAATCGAGCGTATTTTTTTTTTTATTTTGGCCCAATCTTATATTCCGGTGGTAAAAGGGTATATCAACACGTATATAATTAACTTTGGCCAGACATGCACAATCATGTAGAATTTTTAATGTTGTTGAAATATTTCCAACAGGTGGCAGCATTAAGTTCAAAGCAATGATAATATGGGTATCAAAATATTTCTTTTATAGACAAATATGTATTTCCCATATTCCAGATATCCTGCCATAACAAAAATATTGTATTATCTCTCCTTTTTACCAACCGAAATTTAAGATTAAGCAGATATAAAAATACGGTTATGCCTCCTCTATAATATAGATGGGACTAATGAACTCAATGCAGTTTCTTCATTTGAAAGCTATTGATACTAATTTTAATGAAATTATTTAATTGCCATTTTTTAATTAATATTAATGACCTAGGCATTTGATTCCATCGACTAATGATATTGGTTTTAAATTTCATTTGTATTAATAACAAAGAAATTAATATACATAATTACCATATTATTATTAGCACTTTGATAAACCTAAATAATGTTAGCTAAAATGCAAAAGGGCGTAACTAACATTTCTATATGCAATTTAACAAATTCGTAAATAAATCTGACAGTTTTGATTATAGAAGAAGAGATGTAGTTCAATGCAGTACTTCATAATCACTCAAACCCATTATAAATTTGTACAGGGCATCCAAAAAACTTGGAATATTAAAAACATATCTAATTCGAATTTTGTTCATAAAATCTTTATTTTTAACTGTAGAAGTCAAAAATTTTGTGTATGTATATATTTTAGCAAAATAAATCATACTAATCAAAAACACTGGTTTTGAAAATTTTGGTAGTTACCCCCTTTTGCATTTCAGCTAATGATATGGAGATAAATCGATGAAATTTAAAAAAAAATGTAAAGTACGTTCAAATCGACAAATATCATTGAATTAAAGGTTCGATACATTTCATTTCGTTCCCTCTATTTAGTGTATCAATTTCACTGGAAAAACATTTCATTCCATTTTGTTGCCTTTTTCTTGTATTTTAATTCCATTCAGTCCACGTTCTATTTCACTGTTCCCCATATTTAATGTTAAGTTTTCACTTCTTTCACGTTCCGCTTAATATCGTTTCGATTTAAAACAATCTTACATTCCATTTATTCCATGCATTCCATCCATTCCATCCATTCCATGCATTCTATTCTTTCCATGCATAATATATATTTTGTCGCTCCCATCCATTCCAATCCATCCATTAAATCCATTTTATCCATTCCATCTATTCCGTCCGTTCCATATATTCCATCAATTACATCCACTTTATCCATTCCATCTATTTTATCCATTCCATCCATTTCATTCATTCCATTCATTCCATCCATTCCATCCATTCCATCCATTCCATCCATTCCATCCATTCCATCCATTCCATCCATTCCATCCATTCCATCCATTCCATCCATTCCATCCATTCCATTCATTCCATTCATTCCATTCATTCCATTCATTCCATTCATTCCATTCATTCCATTCATTCCATTCATTCAATCCATTCCATCCATTCCATTTATTCCATCCATTCCATTCATTCCACCCATTCCATCCCCTCCATCCATTCCATCCATTCCATCCATTAAATCAATTACATCCATTCCATCCACTCAATTTATTACATAAATTCCATCCATTCTATCCATTCCATCTATTCATCCAATATATTCATTCAATCATTATATTCATTCAATCAAATTCATCAATTCTATTTATTCCATCCATTAGCTATTAAAAAAAAAATTCATGCAATATACTCAGGTCAGGGGCATTCATGCAAATACATGTTTTTAATCAGTATTTTAAAAATATCGAAAATCCATTTTGGGTGTAAAATAAAGATATTGATTTTTGTTGGAGGGGAGAGTAATGTGCTAGTCCAAGTGCGAATAAAAGTACCAGTCCTTTTACCATCTAAACTCCATTTCTTCTACCTTCCTGGTGGAAATTACAAAAAGTACTTTATCAGTGAATTAACTCATACCCTAGAGAACACATATAAAAAATTTCAGGTTATGCGCTGATATCGCGTTTTAAAGTTATTTAAATAGGTATTTTAAAATATATAAAATTTGGTTATCTAATGTCGCAGATAATACAATAAGTACCTAAAAATAACAAAAGAAAATCCCAGGACACGTAAACTAAATCTTGGGTCGTTTAATTCAGTGTCGTTAGGTTGTTTTAAAAAGATATTTAGATTTTAAGTTTGTATTAACTCAAGCGATCTATTATTTGCTACTTATTTACTTTTTGCTACTTATTTACAATTAATTAATATTATTTTTAAAATAATGTTGAAGGTAAAAAATTGCTATTATTTGTAGTTCCAAAAATAATGATACCGCAATATTGATTCTAAACTGGGATATGTTTAATATCAATCAAAGTACACCAATACGTATACGTTATATTTGCGGATATAATACAAATCACTCATACGACTCTCGGGTAACGAAGAAAAGAATTTGTCTAACGTTTTTTTTTTGTAATAACTAACAAACACAAGAGCACCACAGCAGAATTTGGCAAGAGCATATAGAGAGGGCATTATTTGCAAAAACAAAAAAAAAAATAGATATAGCGGATAAATCGTGGATTCGAAAAAAAATCATTTTGCATTTCAGAAAAGTGTTTAAAACGCGATTTAAATAGCTGCAAAATGATATATCAATAACTTTCGTGCCTTAAGCGGGTCAAGAGAAACCTAAATTTTAATAGTTAAGAGTACTTTAATGAAATTATTTTGATTTTGATAATTTTACGTCCCTATATTTCGTGAATTGAAATTTGGCTTAATTTGGTGAGAATAAAGTCAAAAAGAATATTATTTTTGATGCTTTTTTATGTGACAACACCTTGGTGAAAGCACCACACTACGTATGAGGAAAACGATATCGATTATACGTACGATGTCTTAGAACAGATGTTAAAATTTGTAATTGAATGTTTGTGAAAGACATCGTTCAATAAATATTTTCTCCAAAACGAAGCCGAGTAACAAGCTAAGACTTTCTAAATAAAAACATTTGAACTTTTTTTTCGTAAATAAATTAAATAATCACTATTGGAAAAAGATTTAGCAATTAATTTTAAAATTCATTACAATTGTTTATATGATGTTTACAAACACTTTTCTCAAGACTAGGTACAATTTGCCCTGTGGCCATATCTATGATCTACTCTTGGCATCCCACTATTGAATTCTAATAAAGGGCATTATAATGTGATAATGGCTTATGAAAAAGAAATAACAATACTATTTAAAAGATAAATCATTTAAAAATATTGATACATATTTCATAGACAATTTGTTGAGTTCCATAACACTAATTTTTTTATGCTTAAAAAATAAAAATTTTTACATGATTTTTCTATTAAGCGAATAATCTATTGAATAAATTTTTTTACGATATTTGGCACAATAACGTATGCGGAATGAAATACGAACTGCTTTCCAACCATAATTTCAAATACAAAACAAATTACAATTGCAGAGCAAGATATGAAAAAAGTAACGGAACCATTCCTGATATTGACTAGAGATCAGATCAACACATTAAAATTTGTAGCAACTATACCATTAAAAGAAATATAAAGTATCATAAGTATGGTAAAACCATATTTGGCCAGCCCTGACGTCGTCACTTTGCGCCAGAACCACACAGTCTACTTTGGCAAATTCAAACACATAATTTTTACCTAAGCAGGAAAACCCCCGAAAAGTCCTCCAACCTAGGACGGTATAAAACTGTACAAAAATGTACAACCTGCAAAGTTTTTTTTAGCCATGCTGCCATACCTAAGAATTTCATGGTGTCGGCTACGAATTTGATGGTCACGGCTAAGAACTTTATCGTGACGGCTAAGAATGTTATGGTGAAGTTTGTACATCCTGAGTTTTATACTGTCCTTGCTTCAATACGACCAATTGAAACTTTTGTTGTTTTAAAAAGAAATGGTTAGGGAAAGGGTTGTAAGCCAAAAAACGTGCACTGTTTATAAATAAGATTAAGAGGGAGCAGGCGAAAATAAAAACAAAAGGCAGTGCGTAAAGTGCCTAAAAATATAAGAAAGGTTCATCGTTGTGGTTATATATATATTTTTTTTTGTAAATATAGGAAGGGTTCATCGCTGCAGTTATATATTATTTTGCAAAGTTTGTTACAGTTATGTATTTATGTTAATTTTAAATCTTTATAGGTCGAATAAAATTTTTTATTACTGTTAATGAGTCAGTTCTTATTTCATTCCATATAAATTATTAAGAATATGCTTAATTCCGCAGAGTAGTCAAATCTATACTGTGAATACTTGCTGCAAAGTGGCTAAATTAATCAAAAATTAAATTTGAAAAATATGAAAATTTTACATATGCTCAACAATCAAAAATCTGTCATGTTTTATTCTATACGCAAAATTTTGGGAAAAAATCCCTATAGAAAGGTAATTTTCCGTACAAATAGCATTACTGACTTAAAATCACTTTCTCAGAAGATTTAAAGACACACTCAGCATATTATGATTAAATGTAAAATTTTGGGAAAAAAATCCCTATAGAAAGGTAATTTTCCGTACAAATAGCATTACTGACTTAAAATCACTTTCTCAGAAGATTTAAAGACACACTCAGAATATTATGAATAAATGTATATATTAACTTTTTTATACATTTATTCGAAATGATTAACTATCATTTACCGATTTTTTCAGTTTCATTTATTTTATTTTTTTTCATGTGTTTGAAATTTACTAAAAATTTACTCAGAAAACGGAAATTTGTGGTTTATTTGTGTCAGTTATTACATATTTACAAGCCCTATTTTAGTTCAAATAAGTTCGTTGCGATTACGCTATTGATGGCGAGTACAAAAACATATTTTTATGAAATTTGGTACACTAAATCATTGGGGGCGACCTGTTTGGACCTAGGTCCATATAACCGATTTGTACCTAAATATACTTATACTCAGAAAAAAAGTTTGTAGAAAAATTTGTGAAAGGTTTTCAATCCTACTATGTTTGTATTAATTTTTAGTAATTTGTATTAATTTTTAGTAAAAAAATTATTATTTAGCAAATCTCTTTGCTATTTACATTTTACAAATTACAGAATTTTTATAGAATATTTTCAAATTTTTGTTGTTAATTTTAGAAATATTTAAAAAATTTTTGAATATCGATTTGTTAAAATTAATAAAAAAAAATTTATAATTTTAAAACGTGGATATTGAAGGAAATTTTATTTCTAATAATTAAAACTTATACTTACTACATAGGCTGAAAAATGGGATTGAAAGTGAAAATACCGACATATGTCTTAAAACAGGACATCCACTTACAATGGCACTAAAATTATTTTTTACTTCCTTTTATATTTTTTTTAATTTTGTCTAAAATATTTTTCTAAAAATATATAATACAATAAAAAAATTTTGATGCTCGATAAAAAAATAAATATGAAATTTTGTACAAATAGTAATAATAATTATTTAGTAATTTTTTTGCTGATTTTAGCAAACATATTTTATATTCCACTTTACAAAAAGTTTACTAAAATTTAGTAGTGGCTATTAAATTTTTCATTGCATTTCATGTCAGCAAATATGTGTTGCTACACAGAATATTATGTAGTTAACTGTTTGTAGTTTAATAAAAAAGATTTCCGTTTTATTTAAAAATAAAGAATATACCTTTATTTTTCCAAAAAATATCGATATTAACTTGTTTTTCCATTTATTCGAAATAAGTTACTATCATTTACCGATTTTTTTCAGTTTCATTTATTTTTTTCATTTGTTTGAAATTTAATAAAAAATTACCCACAAAACGGAAACTTGTGGTTTATTTGTGTCCGTAACAGTTATTACAAATTTAAATTTTGTTTACTGTCTGTTTCAAAAAAAAAAAAAAAATATTCAAAAAATTTCAATTTGTTTTTTTATTTAAATTGGTTGTATATATACAAAATTTTTCAATACAAATTACAAGAAATTCATAAAAACACATACATACACAAACACATTCACACAAAAAGTGTTTAAAGCTTCATATGCATACATACGTTTTGTATTGTACGTGTATATTAAAAAAAAAATCAAAAACAAAAACCGAAATAATTTCAAATAAATGAAAAAAACATATATTTTTTAAAGGTCGGTAGGTAAAATTTTGACATTTATTTTAACTGATTATATTATTTGTTTCTTACGGATGTGTCAGTTGATTAATCAACATTTGAAAATAAATAACAAATTGCATTTAATTTAAATGAAAATTAAGTAGACCGGGGCTTAAATGAAATATCATTTCTTTTAAATGATATTTTCAGTTATTTTAACTTGCAAACTTTTTTAAGTGTAAGATTAGCAAAAAAACCCTTGGGGTCAAATTAGCAAAATTTCTTGTAATAACATAAAACTTTTCAGTTGCCATCATGGTTGGCATTCAATACCTTTTCATAATAACGGTAGTTAGCTACCCCAGCCACTTTAAGACCGATATGAAAATTTTAAAATGGCGATTCTATTAAAGGCATTTGTCTTTTTGTATAATCGGGTTTATTTGATTTATCTTAAACTACCTTTAAAATAACGCTAATCTACCGAAACACCGATTTATAACGGTATTTTGCAGATATAACCCAATGTAACAGGTTACATTATGAAATATACCCCGTGATATTAGAAGACACGTCACTATTGCAAACGTAGTTTTCAAATTTTCGTATCGGTACTGATCAGAGCGTGGTTGAAAACTACCGTTATAATTAAAACGCTGTGCTTACCAACCATGGTTGCTATTACAGAGTTATTTTGGTAAGTGTAGAAAAAAACAAATAAATTGTATTTTTTTATTTCAACCCATTAAAATATTAGTGCCAACGTTTTGCGGAATTTTACAATATCTAAATTAATGTAGGTATTTTATGATCGATCTTGACGGAATATAACTTTTTTATAAGTTTTTTCCATAATTTTTTCATCAGTAAAGTGCTATTTCTTTTTATCTTTCACCTAATTACCGAATTTAAATTCAGCCCCTACTCAAAATTTTGATGTTCCTGTATAATATCGATTTGATGTCAATTATCTAAAAAAATTATTGTCTATCTTTTCCAATCCAAACAACCTGATGCACTTAATATATTTTCCCAACTTGTAGAGCAAATTAAAATTTTATTTTTATTTATCACCCAAAAAATCGCGTAAACTACTATTCTTTAGGGTCTATTACCCCTTAACAATATCAACTAACTATGTTTATATGACGAAACAGAAAAATCTTGCCAAATTTGCATACATATAGAAAGCAATAAAAAGCAGTCACTGTTAACATGCTGAACTTTATGACACCACATCAACAATAACACCACAATTTTATACACCATGAACGAAAAGCAAAAAAAAAAAAGAAATAAATACTATATGGCAGCTGAAGCAGCTTAAAAGGATAACACATATCAAAATTGTATTATTTGAGAAACCTCAATTTTTCAGTTGTACAACTAAAGGGTTTTACGACCATCAACACCAACCGCCATCAGTCGACATCAATACGCCACCTCACCGCCGCCCTTTTATATGTTTTCCTTCAACGACGACGACGACGTCGTTATTGTAGCCATCATCATCATCACCAAGGCGTAAATGAGTAATGTAAAACTGTTAAAAACATACTATATGCAGAGTCTTTCATCATTTGTATAAATGTGCGTATATGAAAAATAGTATGGTATTTATTTTATTGGGATATTTGACAAAACAATTTTGCTTTTTACCTAATACTGGATCCAAATTTAACAGAATTAATTATGTTAAGAAAAATAGTTTAGGTTATTAAGTTTCTTATATGAAGATTCCGTTTAAAAAAAAAATTATCCAAAATTTCTTTTTAAATATAGGTTTCTTAATATACAAATGCAACATAACTGAATGCCCCCCTACTTAACACATATGTTTGATGATACAAAAGAAGTCACATCTTTCTTAAATATAAAAAAGGGAACTGTAACATTATAATACCCACCGCTGAGTTTTGTGCATAAACCCAGTTAAAGATTAAGAAGAAGACGAAGTGAAAAAATACTTTGTGAATCGTGAAATTATGCTTGACTTGTAAATAAGAAAATGACGCAATTTGTGTTATAATGAAGCATGTGTCATAATTCTTAAGACGGACAGACGGTTGGGCAAATAACACAAAAATCTGCGGCAAACAATAATGGCAAAATTTGTATTATAGTAGCTGAGAATACAACGTAAATAATAAACTCAACGAAACTCTCATATTTTTAACATAATAATTGCAAAGAAAGAAGACTCTTTTTCGTAAGAAACCAAAAGAATAAAAATAAAGTTTAGCATTTAACGAACCCTTTCAAGATAACAACAAATTGGTAGGGAAACAAAACGGAAAAAGAAACGCGTGAGTGTTGCAAGGACACATATAATATAATTTAATATCACATAACACAGCCGTATGGTTAATAGGGGTATTCAGGTGCTAAGTATATAAGATCAGGCATATGGTCTTTTTAACCAATTCGCGGCCAATAATGACTTATAGCATCACGCTGATTCCATGAAATTTTTAGTTCACGCGCCAACATGTTTAGGTCCATATTGTAAAGACAGGTCTTAAAAAATCTTTATACAACCTTCCCTCCTTTAAATCCCACTCGGGTAGGAACAATGCCCACACCAACAAAAAAGTTAAAAATTTTTCACAGGATTTGGACTCGGGACTAAAATTCCACAAATATTTAGAATGATTTACCAAATTTTGTTATACTCTTCAATATGTTTTTTAACAGGAAAAATTATAAAACTAAATTCAATAAATACACTGTCCAACATATCAAGACTTTTTGAATGGAACAGAATTCTGAAAGGGTATGTTGAGTAGACCATTTTTGTAAAACAAACTTATGGTCCAGCACGTCTGAGTTTTTTTTACAGTGGTTCAAAGTTTTCATTTTTTGGTCGAAGGGAGCATTATACTATATGAAAAAAATGCTGTAAGTTAATGTCTGAAAGAATTCTTATGGTCAGAGTTGTATTGTGGAATTGTATGAGGATTATTTTTGTGGAAGATCTTAACCCTCTAACTGGTCTCTTTATGGGTCAATTTGAACCTTTTTCCAGAAAATCAAAAAATATCCTTTAAAAAAGGACATTTAAGGATTAAAATATTCTACGAAAATGTTTGCCGGAAAATTTCAGTGGGGGTCACCAAAGACACCAATGTTGTAAATAAAGCTCTTTACGCTTAATTAGTAAAATTATACACCAACATATACAAAACAGGTAAAAACGGCGTCAAGTTCGGCCGGGCCAAACACTGAGTTCTCGCGTCTAGTCAGCTGTGACTTACAAATCGGGTGTGATATTTATTAAAATTAATAATAAAAAATAAAAGAAAAAATTCAAGCATAATTGAGCTACTAAGCAGTACATATCAGGTGTGATTTTAACTAAAATTAATATAAAAAAGAAAAATTAAAGCTTAAATAAGCATGGCGGATTCTGTTTGCAAATTAAGAGATTGGTTTTGTTTTAATTGAAGAACCATATTTTCTTTTCTTTGGAATACGATTTTTATCTGAAGCTTTGATACCAAAAACCGTATGTACTACTTGCGAAAGTGGTCTTTTGACCTGGTACAAAGGCGGTACTAAGGCGCTGCAATTTTCTGAGCCTATTACATGGATTGAACCTGAAGATCACAAATCAGATACATGCTATTTCTGCGTAAATTACAAATTTGGTAGAAGCCAAAGGCACTACGCGATAATGACATACGAAGCAACAAATAATGTCATTTTACCTGAAGTGCGCTGTGAAGGTGTTCCGGTGCCTCAACCGCCTACACATACATTTTCGGCCAATATGACAGTCGCCAATACAGAAATAACAGCGGCGATTGAAAACATATCAGATATAAGTTACTTGCCTCTTGATGGTTTAAACATATGTCCTAATTTGATAGACCAAGCTTATTTTGAAGATCTTGTCTTTGGTGACCCCCACTGAAATTTTCCGGCAAACATTTTCGTAGAATATTTTAATCCTTAAATGTCCTTTTTTAAAGGATATTTTTTGATTTTCTGGAAAAAGGGTCAAATTGACCCATAAAGAGACCAGTTAGAGGGTTAAGATCTTCCACCAAAATAATCCTCATACAATTCCACAATACAACTCTGACCATAAGAATTCTCTCAGACATTAACTTACAGCATTTTTTCATAAAATATAATGCTCCCTTCGACCAAAATATGAAAACTTTGACCCACTGTAAAAAAAACTCAGACGTGCTGAACCATAAGTTTGTTCTACAAAAATGGTCTACTCAACATACCCTTTCAGAATTATAGGGTCGCTATTCTGTTCCAAAAATGCTGTTGGACAGTGATATTATCGAGATGAATAATAATAATAATTTTAGTGATGATAAAGTTTTTTGGATGTGAAAATAATTTTTGAATTGAAAAAAATATTGCAAAATATTTCAATCATCACACGATTATAAAAAAAACTGTACAAAAATTGCATATTTCTAGCGAAAATATATAGATAACTTTACATTTTCATTCTTCAATTTTGTACCGTTAAACTAATGTATCTCATTTTTAAATACAAACTACTCCGAAGCATGTCAATTTAACTGAGTAAAAATTTCTAATAACACTTTAGTCTTAAAACTTTAAAAATTTAATTTAAAGTTATATTGAGATAATTTTTTGTATATACTTTATGGAAAATTTAACATTATGTGACTCTCCCTATCCTAAATATTTTATATGAAAACTTTTCATATAGTTACGGAATAACCACATAAGTCGAACAAAATACAACTCAAAACACAACATTAAAATTCAAAATAAACGGAAAATTAAATATAATACATTCTTGACACATAATAAATGACAGATTATAAATAAATATATAAATAAACAAATAAATAAATAAATTATTAAATAAATAATTAATATAAAAATTCGGTTTTCTTAAGCATATTCACTGATATTGCTGCATAATCGACTATTATCCAGAACTCAGCATATTCTTTTTATTTTGGCAAATATCATAAAATAGCTTTTTTCGACAGATTAATCGGTTAATAGAAAATTTTTATGTGAAATCGATCTTTTTAAGTGCTTAATCTTTTTAATCCCATTATTATCTAATTTTTAAAAGTAGCTATCACATTACAATGCCCTTTATTAGAATTCAATACACAGTACAAATTGTACGTAGTTTTGAGTAAAGAGTTTTTCCATAGCGATCATTTACACAAAGAATAGAATGAATTTGTGTTTTTTTAGAGAAACAAGTTTAGATGTTTTTCTTTTTGTTCAGAAGGCCTTAGCTTGTTACTCGACATAGTTTTGGAGAAAATATTCATTGAATTTCGTCTTCGACAAAAGTTCACTTACAAATTCTAACATCAGTACTTGGATATCGCACGTATAATCGATATCGTATTCCTCATACGTAGTGTGGTTCTAATTTATCAAACTCTAGTGTTGTTACACATAAGCAATAGTCATCCTTTTCGACTTTAATCTTTCCAAATTAAAGCCAAATTTCAAAATCTTAAAATTTTAGCATCTTAAAATTAGAAAAAGTCATCATAAGTTTGTTAAATTGGTCTTATAAAACTTCAAGTTTTCCTTGAGCTGCTTAAGGCCCGAGAGTCATTGAGATTCAATTTGCAGCTATTATAAGAGCGATTTTAACACTTTTCTCAAATGCAAAATGGATTTTTTTGAATCCACAATATAACCGCTGTATGTTGAAAAGTTTTTTTTTACAAAAAATATTTGTAGTCTATTAGCCTCTTTTATATACTTTTTCAAAATATTGGTGCAAGTATGCCTTTCTTACTTATTAAAAAAAAAATTAAAAAATATCCCTTTTTTTGTTAAAACTATTGAACATTTTTTATAATGACTGGGGTACCAAGTAGATCTTTGGCAATGATTTAGACAAAAAATTCCAGAAATACGGATTAATGAAAAATTATTTTTGACACTTGATGACAAAAAATTTTATATTGCTAAAGAAACCTATTTTAGTATCTTTAAAATGAGATATCAATGGATAATCTGATATTTAAAATATGTGTTCCCTGGGGCATGAGTAAATTCACTAAAAAAGTACTTTTTGTTATGTTCTCCAGGAGGGCAGAAAAAGTGCACTCAGAAAAAAAAAGTTAGTAGAAAAATTTGTAAACGGTTTTTAATCCCAATTACTACCTTTGTACTGATTTTTAGTAAAAAACAATATTATTTAGCAAATCTTTTTGCTATTTACATTTTACAAATGACAGAGTTTTTACAGAATATTTACAAATTTTTGTTGCTAATTTCAGAAATCATTTTAGAAATTTTTGAAAATCGATTTACTGAAATTAGAAAAAAAAAATACTAATTTTAAAAAAGTGGATATTGAAGGAAGTGTTTTAGCTAATTAAAATAAAAATCAGCCCTAAAAACAATTAAAATTTGGTCTTAAAAGTAAAAAAATATTGACTTGAATATTTTTCAAAACAGAAATTACCAAATAAAAACAAAATGATAAATTCGTTTATGTTTTAAAAATGTTTAAGCCTTTTATTTTGTTTTTAATTTTGTATAAAATATTTTTTGAAAAAAATAAAGAAAATAAAAAAATTTGATGCTCTATAAAAAAAAATAAATTTTAAAATTTGTACTAATATTCACAATATTTAGAAAATTTGTTTGTTGATTTTAGCAAAATGATTTTAAATTCCGCTTTACAAAATATTTACTAAAATTTAGTTGCGGCTACTAAATTTTTCTACCGAATACATTGCACTACACGTCAGCACACATGTGCTGCTAAGATTAGCAAACAATACTGCTGGGCTCAAACTAACAAAATTTCCCGTAATAACAGCAACATTTTTAGACTTTCTTTTTGGTGAGTTTGAGTTCAAAAGGCAAAAATTAATGTAATTTTAAAATCCATCAAATCTCTATTTTTCACCCGAAATTGATTTGGGAAATTTTTTAGATACTGACCTGGTTTTTTAAATAGCATAGAAAGGGATGGATAAAAGATTGTCCATTTTCTCTTATTTACAATTTCGAACCCAAAAAATTCTAAAATAATACTAAAATCCATAATAAAATTCTTTTAAACGACTTTAAATTCTTTCCTTTTATTTATATGCTTAATGTGAGATTGTGCCGCAAAAATATATGTACGCTGATTGATTGCCTTTATCATTATAGGCAAACATTTAATGCAAGATATAGACGAAACAAAAAAACCCTTGTTTATTTCCCAACCTACACTGAATACCCATAGTGTTATGCTTTAACCCACTGTATTTTTAAAAGTCTGTACTAGGGCAATATTGACAATTTAATTGCTAGTATTTAGCTGCTAATTTTTGGTCATAAATTACAAATGACAACATTATGATTAGCTGTTGTAACTTGAATATTTAACTTAAGCACAAAACCTCATATACAAACTGGCAGGCATAAGCCAGCTTAAGTATAAAATTTTGCTTTATTATTAATTAAAATTTTGAATATTCATGACAAATGACTTCCCCAAAAAACTCCGCCCATTCATGGAAATTTATTAACTCTTTATTTTTAGCATAGCACTACAATGATTGATACATTAGATGGCAAATACGTACTTTAAGTGGTAGTTACAACGAAGTTTATAGAATACTGATGAAATAAAGTTCTCCAATACAAGTGACATATTGTTGGTAGCAACGGCCACACCTACCAGTTGATGCGTGTATGTACATGAACTTTGAAGTTAAATTTAATGATTTGTTTAAACAAGGCGCGCGCAACTCATCAATTTTGGTATTCTTTCTTCGCAATCGTACAGTAGCTAAATGCGTGCCAGACATTTTATGAGTTTGTTACATGCAAACTTTAAGAAATTAACTAACGCTGGGTTAATGGCAACATCATGATCATTATTTTTTATATCAACTTAAAAAAAAAAAACAAGAACTCAAAGAGTGATGTTTATTTGCGCTCCCTCATCATAATAAAAAAAATATTTTTTCTTTAATGATTAATAACTTTTGTAAATATAAAGATGTTTTAAAATCTAACTTCAACTTCTGTGGCACCACTAACCCCCCCCACCCCCTTTCTACTTTAAAAAATATATCTATTGCATAAAACAGGTGTAGAATTGCTAAAAGAAACTTGTCTTAATTTATTTGTTATGCTTTGGTGGATGCAACACAAAACCAACTATCGTCTGCTACATGTTTATCTCATCAAATACAAAAAAATAATAACGAAAAGCTCTACCTAAAGTTAAGGAGTAGCTTGATAGTTAGGCTGCCTCTTGTCGAGCTACTGATCTATATTCAAACATTTTTTTTGGCTTCAAATAACATTTACTCACGCATTAGATCGTGATGATGGACACATGCAACAAAACAACTGCAACACGTTGAAAACATAAACTTTGTAGCAAGTTTTATTAGAACGCAAAAGATAGCGTTGGTTGCAATAACGATGGTGATGGCGATGATGACGACAACGATGATGATAGTCAAGCTACCGTAATTGTTACAAGGATACTATGATTATACAGGAAGTACGGAGTTAAGAGATACCAAGCCACCGAATCAATAATAAAAGTACCTCATACTACCAGTTTTTAATACAGTTATTTTATTCAATGGATATAAAATGTATTTATAATTATTATTTTTTTATGATACTTCTTTTCTTTTTTAAATAGAAAAAATACTGTTTTAAATAAACTGTAAAATAAAATCACTGCGTTTAAAATTTATAGTATGAGGTAAGTTTATAACTGGCTCAGCGGTTTGAAGATTTGCTCGATGTCTTCAAATCTGTACATCCTGTATGTTTGTAGTATCCTTGGTTCTTGATTATAATTTGTTGTACAGTTTCCAAGTTTGTATTTTTTAATGGATAATTGCAAATCTAAAGGAAACTTTTGATTGATCATTATTTGTACGAGTTTAACATGGGAAAATATCAAAATATAGCGGTTCTAATGGTAATTGAGACGTAAAACTATTAAATTTTGGACTGTTATGCGATGATATAACTACCCAGCAAAAAAGTATGGTATTCGTTCTGTGGCTATAACTTCTTCCATTGCTTCCTAAACTACATTAAACATTATTTTATGGTTCTTTTGTGTTATTTTAAGGAACTTCCAAAATAATTCGTATGTTCATATTTCAAATGTAGGGATTTGCAGATAAACCCGATGCATATTTTAAAAAACATTCTAAAGCATCTAAAGCTTTATTCAAAATATGGTTTTTTGATAATTCAAAATCAAAAATTTCAATGAGAAAATGGTCCTGATTAACTTTTATAATTTTTTAATTAAATATTTTTTTACTTAAATAATTTTTTATACTTTTCTTTAAAATTTCTTGCAGGTTAAAATTTATGCAGCTATGCAATTTTAAATGAAAGTTTTGAAGAATCAAGTAAAAAAGATTTTTTTTTTAAATAAAAATAAAATAAATAAAAAAATGAAACTAGCTAAGCCTGTCATTTGCATTTTTTCAGGTTTAAATAGTTATTTTTTAAAATAATTTTAAAATTGTGTAAATTATCCGAATTGTTTAAAAATATTTTAAAATTGTCCAAACATGTTTCAAAAACAGTTTTTAAGTTTTATTAAAATTTTTTAAAAATGCTTCAAAGTTGCCCAAAAATTCTTTAAACTTTAATGAATTTTTGAATAAATATACAACAGTTCGGAATAATTTAAAAAAGGATTGGACTATATTGAAATATTTTAGTTAATTTATCATTTTACCTTTTAGACAATTTTAAAACTTTTTGGATTATTTTAAAACATTTTTAAACAATTTTAAAATTATTCTGGAAAATTCTGAAATATACAATAACTAAAAATTAAATCATATAAGTGACCAGCCCTGAAGATTTGCATAAGATTGTATAATTATTAACGTCACTTTTCTGGGCTTGAATTTGTGTTTCTTCAGAAAATTTCCAATATTTAACATATTCCGATTTTAAATACAAAATATATTTGATGTATTTGTAAGTTAATAATAAGACAATGTAAATAAAATTCCCAGGTCAAGAAATTATGAACACTACTTAATGTTTTGTAAATTGAAATATAAACTTAATTAAAAATATAAATCTAATTTTGGAAACTATAATATTTTTGTAATAACAACTAAAAATATCAAAAATAATTTTAAGTAAATCATTTAAAGGGGAAAGAATCGGTTTATAACTACAATGTTATTGCGAATGTTTTTTTTTTTCACTAATGCAGAAGTATTTATATAATCAAATATAGAATATATCAATGCATAAATTTCGCTTCTTTAAGCTTATATTTCTGCATTGTTATGAATTAAATTTTCCATGCTTAAATACTTATCATTGTATTATCATTGCTTCCATAGATTAAAGTATGAGTAATGGCAGTAGCTATATTTGAATACTTTCATCCTATGAAACGCTGAAACCATCAGTAGTGATGCTTTTATTAATTCTTTGGCAGCTTCATTTTAACATGTTTTAAATTTAGATATTTTCAAAATAAGAAAAAATAAAATCACGATCATGTGGAATTGGATCAATTAAATTGGAATAACTTATTTTGGGACTAGTGATAAAAATGGAATGAAAAACAGAATTGGTAAAAATGCAAGAACTGTAAGAAAACATTTCCCCCTTTTAGAACATCGCTATTCTGAAGCTACCGTTCCCGTCTATGTTAATTGTTGAAATTGTTGCCAGTTCATCAGCTAGAATGCAAACAACCGTTACCAAAATTTTGACTTTTTTTTGAATTAAAACAAAACGATTATGCAGATATTTTATAAAGTAAAAGTAGTGAAAAAAATTACATAAAAGTAACAAACATTTTAAAAAAGAAATAGTAAGCCCTTCATGGGGATCATTTTGTTTAAATCGACCAATTTTTAACTAAATAATATATTAGGGAAGGAAATTTAGGGAAGGACATTTTCATTCTATTTAAGAAAATGCTTCATAAATCGTCTGTCATCAATTTTTCATTTATAAGTTTTCAAGAATAAGATAAAGTATTTTATAAAAATGAATGCCAAATCCTTCATTAATCTACATTATTTCAAAAAAATTAATAAAAAAAAACACTAAAAATTATTTGTTTCAGTTGGGAAATACAGCTGCTGGTATTTCTCATTAAGTTTGAATTTTTATTTATAACTAATAAAAAAAACACATTAAAAAACTTCATCGTCTTGATAAATCTTCTTCATAAATATGATGAAACTTCTTTTTAAATGTTGGTGAGTCCGCTTTTAAAATATGAAGAAAGGATTTGTACATTCAAATGGTTTGTGTCTTGAATAACTTGTATTTGGAGGGAAAATATCTGTCATTTGTTCTCACTTAGTGTACAGCTGGCGCAAAAGTAATCCTCCTATCAGAAAATGCTATAAATTTTGCGATTGGCCCCTAATGTCAGTTCTGTTTTGACATTTGTGTAGTAAACACATGCGAAATACACGTTAATAAACAATGTTACGCTACACGGAATATTGGTGACTATTTATTTGAGCAATAATGAAGATGATTTTTCATCAAAAATAATCATCAGTGATGAGGCCCATTTCCATCTTAGCGGGTACGTAAATAATCAAAATTTACGCTTCTGGGGCACTGAAAATCCGCGTGTAACCCCCGAAGAGCAATTACACCCGCTCAAAGTCACTGTATGGTGTGCTGTTTTCGCTGGAGGAGTCATCGGACCTTTTTTCTTCGAAGACGTCGCGGGCCAAACGGTTACTGTGAATGGTGAGCGCTACAGAGCAATGATTAACGAGTTCTTTTTGCCGCAACTTGATGAATTGGGATTGGAAAACATGTGGTTCCAACAGGACGGTGCAACGCCACACACTGCACGTGCCACAACCGATATGCTGAAGGATGCATTTCCCGGGCGCCTAATCTGCCGTTTTGGCGATTTGCACTGGCCAGCAAGATCGTCTGATTTGACCGCTCCAGACTTCTTTTTGTGGGGCTTTTTGAAGTCGCGGATTTATGTCAACAAGCCTCAGACTCTTGCAGCTCTTAAAGACAATATACGTCAAAAATGTGAGGACCTATCTCCGGAAGTTTTGGCCGCCGCCATTTACATGACATCATATTCTCGACTTCATGTAAAAAAAATTAAAAGACCAAATAAAAATAATTAATAAGAAGAATTAAAGTTTTTCATTTTTTTTTTAAATTACAGCCAAAAACATCGGAAGGTTTTTTTTTTGCGCCACCCTGTAAACAAAAAAGTTATTATTTGCTTTTTTTACCTTTCTATCAATATTGTTATATTAAAATTTGTATATATATGTGTTGACTCAAAACTTAATAATACTATAATTTTTTTGTATCGTTATACGTTTCTTTACAACAAATATAAGACTCAGTCTTGCTGTACAGGAAATTGAATCAAATAATTAAATAAATAAATATCGAATTTTGTGTCAACAAAGCATTATTTGCTGGAAGTTTTGCTTTATTGCTTTCATTTTGAAAAAAATGCAGCTGAAGCATATCAATTGCTAACCAAAGCTTATTCAGAGTATGTTCCAGCGATTTCAACGTGCAATAGATGGTTTGCGCGGATCAGAAGTGGTGATTTTAAAACGGTAGACAAAGATAGCCCAGCTCAGCCAAAATAGTTCGAATATGATGATTTAAAGACATTACAAGCAGAACTTTAAAAAACATTAGGAGTCACTCAAGCAGCAAATTAAAACATTTGCAAGTAGCAGGATTCATCCAAAATTCATCCAAAAGCGATGTGATGCCGAGAGATGTTGCAAGACGATTTTGCCTGTCGGAAATGCTGCTTGAATGCCATAAAAAGAAGTCGTTTTTGCATTGAATCATTACTGAGAACCCGAAGCACAAGAAATCGTATTTGAAGCACGGCTTGACCTAAAAAAAATAGTAGCTGCCATATGTTGCCAACAAGATGGAAAAAGGCCATTGCTAACGACTTTTAATAAATTTAGAATGTACCAATGTTTCGCTATAAATGTCCAAATCTTTGCCAAAAATCCCGTATTTTTTAAATTTTTACACCAAATAAGAAAATAAAATATTGTGTTAACTCCGATTTTATAAAGTGATTGTTTATGATTTAAATAATAGACAAAATAATATATTTAAATTTAATAAATATAAAGTATAAATGTGTATTTATAAACAAAATACTTATAAATAGTGATCCCCTATGGGATTTCACGACAATAAAACAAATATGTAGCATGTAAGTAATTGAGATAATTTCGTACGTGTTTTAATTATTATTACTTTATTACGTACATATTTTTAATTTTTCAATTAAATCTTGTCGACAATGCGCAAGATATTTTGACATTTTTTAAAGTTTTGTAAATTATTTTTACACTCACAATATTATTTCGTTAAAAACAACTTAAAATACATATTAAATTAATCGAAAATACAATCAAAAAGAGGGCTACTGATTTTTCATTATATTCAACCCATTTTGTTGTTTATTTTCAATCATTGTTTAATAATCGTCAAAAGTAAAAACAATAGAAAGTCATTTAAAATAACCATTAAATTTTTACTGACAAAAAGTTAGAAAAAACTACTTTTGTGGTTTGTTTTTCAAATTAAAAGTTTTTTTATTTGTATGTAATTACAAAACAGAACACAACACATGCAGATGTATATATTTTTATTGGCTTTGTGTGTATGTATATTTGAATAATTTCTTATTATTTTTATTGAAATAATTTTGTATATATTCAAACTATTTTGGTAAAAAAAACAAAAAGGAATTATATGAATTTCTATTTTATGAACAGAAAACATAAAGTTTTACATTTAACTGGAAATGTCAACTGCTACTGAAAGTATGTATTTTTTTATAGTTTGTTTTTGAACAACAGATTCAAATAGTTAAAAAAATATATTTCTATGAATTTCAATTGATTCTTCATTTAAAAACAAACTTTACGTATAACTTTTTAAATAAACTACAGTCGGTAATGGAAAATATATTGTGAGTGTAGAAGTAAACAAACAACAAAATTTAGACCCAAATTTTCAGCAAATAAATCAAAATAAAATATAGATAATTTGTCTACTTATTGCTGAGTTTATTTTCAGTCTACTAATATTCAGAAAGATAGCTGGCATTTTTTTTTATTTACAATCGATTAAGTGTTAGTACAACTTTTCCTGTGTTAAATTTTTTTTTGCTATAAATCAGATGCCTAAATATCATCAAATCGTTTTTGCTGCCATTAGCACCCTCCAGATATAAATTTAGATTAAGTTGATTTCCTAAGCATATTGATGGGCCTTCCCTATTTTTGAGGCACTTTACGTATCCCCTTTTTGTTCATTTTCGTCAGCTAGCTTTAAATTTCATTTATAAATCAGCCATCATTTCCTTATTAAATCAACGAATTTATTTCCAAAGTTTCCCAAAAAATTAAGTCAGGTGTCAATACATGATCCTTCTATACAAATAGCTCTCACTGGCTTGCCATGGTGCAAATGCAGGGTGAGCCAGCAGAAGGCAATTTTTGTGTGGGTTATGAAACTACTGGAGAGGCTTTTTTGCACATTTGATTACCTCCATATCTGAAATAAATTATTATAATAGTTTTTTTGTTGAAATAACATTTCATCCCCTATGCATGATAATTTTTTTACGTACGTCTCGAAATGTCTGTCAGCAAATTTTCCCCAATTGGGCTGGGAACAGTATTTTCTTTTCTTTAAACCCTTTATCGTATTATAAATGCAAAAATTTCTAAATTGCATTTCAAAAAAATTAGAAAATAGTTCATGTTTGTTTTGGCATAATTATTTTCGCAAAATTTCCAATTTTATCTTCGACGTTCTAAACAATTTTCTGTATAGCTTTTTAAAACTTATTTTCATTGTGTGTTTATGTTTTCTATATGTTCAGTGTATAAGAGTATAAGAATAAATTGTCTTCTGTGGCATGCCACAGGACTGGTCTAAAAGAACAGGTTACGTAACTAACCCCTACGAAAATACTACAGAACCAAGACAAAAGGACATTTGGAATTAAACACTAACTATGACAAAAATCATAAAACTTTGATTTATCGCTTTATTTAGACGACATCGAATAATCAAATAATATCAGGTGCCGAATTACGGCATTCGTGATCGAACGAAATTGTTCGAAAACTGTTTTTTAAAAAAGTTACCACAATAATACTAATAATGATAACACCAACTTTAACTTTTATTTCCAATCTGGGGCCAAACTACAACATCCCTGATGGAAAATATTCCGTTCTAATGTTTGATTTTTAGAAATAAAAAACTAATTTTGATCGAAAAATTACGATCACGAATGCCGTAATTCGACCCCAGTCTTCACTATAAATAACATTTTCAATAAAATAAAACTGGTGAACTAGTTTATGGTGATTGGAGCGTTTTGGAAATTGATTTGAAAAATTGATTTTCTTGCCACTAAACTTTAGCGTATCAGCTAAGCTGTGCTTAACTTCAAAATAATCTCTTAGCTAGTTTTCGAGTTTGAGAGGTATTTGTAAAAAGTCTTCTGACAGTATTCTATCACTCCTGGCACAAAAATATTAACTCATTTTGCGAAATGGGGCCCCAACTAGGTTTGCTATTATCAGAAATATTCATCAAAGCGTAAATATACTTCCGACAAAAAAAGTTTATTTATCCAAATTTACAAAAATTTGACTTTACATCCTTCTTGCTTTAAAGTTGCTCACAGCAGAAAAAATTTTGGATCCCACAAATAATATATAAAAATAATACAAAAATGTTTTTTATTTTAAAAGAATAAAAATTAGAATAATTATTAAACTTCATAGATATTGATCAAAAAGGTAATTAATTTTAAAATAAATAAATTTCAAAGTAGAAATACCTAAAAATGTAGGGAAGAAATTCCTACATTGTTCTTTAATAAAATATTGTTATTTAGTAAAAAAAAAAAATATTATCCGAAGACCGATTTTGGCGGCCTTGGCCACCATAAGGCTAACTGTTTTCATTATTTTTTAAAATGCCGAGACGTTACCTATAACAAGTTTCAATAATGGCAAGTCCCAATTTCATATAATATGAGTGTCCTGCACACCGATGGGTTGGCAGCAGTTTTTCTTGCAGCACTGTATAATTTAATCGTTTATCTTATTAGTTAAATATTTTTTAGTTACACGTCGACATAGCCTTGCAAAATATTCATATTTCTCCTTAAAAAAATTCCCAAAGCCAAGTATTTAAATCATCATCAATTCCTATGAATTTGTTAATTCGACTAAAAAACTTCTTAAGTTTTCTAAAAAAAAAACAATAAAATTACATAAACTAAAATCCCACATATCATTCATAATACACTTTGTTTGTCTTGTCTATTTTATGACACACGAAACACGAAAGACAAACGATTTTTAGAGTATATTAAGTACCAAATCAAAAAGAATAGTACGACAGCAAACAAATTCTATGCCAATATGTCTGCCTATATATGAGTTACAAAAAAATCATGTACATATTGTGTAAGATGCATACACTCAAAGCAAAAACTTTTTTTATATATATAAAATTTGCATAAATTTTAAGAAAACTTTATAACTTTTTGCCCAATAATTTGTTTCTTAAATATTTCTGAAGATCTTTCATAATAATCACCAAATTCCAGACATAGTCCCCACCAGGGTGAGATCTTCGTCTAAAGTTTTTTTCTCTGAGTGTACTACAGAGATGATATGTTAAACTGCATATATACATTGATTTATAACATACTTTCTTAAGCACTTGCAAATAGATTTACGACGACAGTTTTTAAAATATTCACAATACTAACAACAACTGTCCAACGGACATATCACGATTACTCTCGTTTATTTAAGCATGCATATGCATGTTTAAAACAAAAAGAATATACGTAAAATAGAAAGAAGCAATGTAGCTAAGCCAAGCTGGTTGAGGTCTCAGTGATTGCAATTCTGAGATGTTATATTCAGAGATTTGAAAGAATTTTGTCCACATCAAAATATTTTGTTCAAGTAGTTTTTTGAAATAATTACGTCGAACAATTAATTTTTTTGATACCATATTTACACTAACACTTTACTAACTAATACCTGAAGCCATTTTCGGTTGATACTATACATGATGGTGGCATCTTCTTGGGGTGAACCGATGGTTTGGGACAACTCCCAGAATTTTTATGGATTCCATAGCCTTTAAACAAAACTCCTAACAAGGGAAACCATCCAAGTGCTAAATCAGATTTACCTAACATTTTGATATGTATGTGATATGATATTAAATTAACACACTTCCGGCCAATGATGTGATACGGCATCAGGCGGATTCTTATAAATTTTTATTTCAGCTGCGTATTATGAACACAAGCAAACATGTTCCGACTCGATTCCATATTGTGGGTTAGGGCTTAAAAAATGTTAAACAACCCTCCACACTTTACTTAATATCGATCAGGTATAATGCCCGCCCCAACTAAAAACATTAGAAGATTTTATATTTAGATTCAAGAGTATCCATCCATTTCATTCATCAAAGTTTGGCATTAAAATCGAAAAAAACTCATAGCCGTTATTAGGTTAAAACGTGCATTTCTCATTTGGGCCCAATTTCATGTTAATTTTCAACTACTTTACTAGTAAAGAGAATACTTCAAATAACAAAGCAGCAAAGATATGTAATTAATGTTGTGACAACCGATTTTTTCTTGCTAATGAATACTTCAGATAATTTTCAAAAAATCTGATTTTCTGTCTATTTGTACACTTTAAATATTTTTTAAAGTAAAAATAAGAGAAAATACCGTTTAAAAAATATTTATAATTCAAATGGTTTTTGTTATTTATTTGAAATGTTTTCTAAACAACTGACACATCAGTAAAAACAAATGATTATTGAGTTAAAAATAAATGTAAAAATTATACCTTCCAATTCCGTAAAAAAAATTGATTAATCATTTATTTGAAATTGTTTCAGTTTTTTATATTTTTCTTTATTTTTTAATTTATAAAATGTATACTCACATAGTCTATAGATACATTTTGCGTGAATGACAGTATTTGTGTTTGTTTATGAAGTTCTTGTGATTCGAAATATAAATTTACATAAATTTTGTATATAAGCAAACAATTTAAATAAAAAACAAATTGTAATTATTAATCTTTTTGAAACAGACAGAAAAAAAATTTAAATTGCAATAAGTGGAAAGGAAGGAAATTAACCACAAATTTCTGTTTTTATTTTTAAATTTAAATTATTTTTAAATTTAAAACAAATGAAAAAATAAACGGAATATGATAGTAATTTAAAACAAATATTTTTTTGTAAGATAAATGTATGTTCCTTAAATTTTAACTGAGCTAACATTTTGTTTATCGAACACAAACAGTAAACTACATAATAAGCTGAGTGTAATTATGAAGCCGCTTAAAGTGAATGACATCTTGGTGGTGTTTTCACCGAAAACCCTAACTCATGCATCTTTAACCCAGGCGGGTTGTATTATATCAAATTTTAACACTTGTTCATTTTCCTTCATACCACATTAAACATTACGTGACACGCGCTGTTTTAAACATGGTAGAGTTGTTTATTTTTTCGATATAGGAACTTCTTATACATTTATAGAAAACACCAACTAATTTCTTTAAAAGTAATTAATTCCGTTCAATAGTTCTATATTTTTTAGAAAAATAATTAATTCTTTTAGGTAATTTTTTCTAGTTTTTCTAGTAGATCTTTTGTAGCTCCATTAGCATTATCAAGGTAAGTTCATAAATTGAGTAATTTTACTTAAATATATTTTTAGGGTTCGGTCATTCAGATGGTCCATAATACTATCATCTATAAGTAAAGATGAATAAAAGGAAGAAGATGAAAAAGCCTAAGGTGTGGATCTTCATTTATGATCTTGCTAGTATTAGTAGGCAATCGTTTCTTTTATTTTTAGTACAAGTCTTGTGCAAACTAATTTTTATGATATCCTCTAAGATTTGTTGTTGTTATTGTTGCTGGCTGTAGTTGCTGGCCAAGAAAGTTGATTGCTTGCGTCTAGGCGGCACCCACGTCCTCTGTTAAAAAATCATATATCCCAACAAAACAAACATATAAGGATGAAAGAAATCTTTAGAGTGTTTTTTTATTTTTTGTTTTCTTCTAAATTGTGGTAATTGCACTCACGTGATTGATCACTCGTGCATAAGAATCAAACAAGCCCTTTTTTGTTCATTTTATTCCCAGTCTCTTTACAATGCTATCGGTTGCATAAAGCAACAATAGAGCTCAATGAAATTTGAGACTGTTTAATATGATGCTCTGCGACCTTGGCTCTGATACAGACTCTGATGTAGTGGTTGAAATGATGTGTGCGCCAGCATACACACACACATAATGGGAAACTTATTCACATTTCTTCTTTTAATCATGATGAGGAGGCGAGCACACAGAGTTGCTGTGTGTAGAATTGATATACACCCGTTTGTGTGATGCTGCTGCTGTTGTTGTCGTCATCATCGTAGTAGGAAGGCCACGAAGTTTACTTAAGCAAACAAAAAGTACTTTATTATCCTTAATGTGCATTATTCAGCCGAGTGATATATAAGTTTTCATTAGCCCTGTCGTTGTCAGTCAGTCATTCAGTCATGCAGCCGCGTATAGTCAACTTTGTTTTATTTGAAAGGTCTTCACCAAAGGTCAGATAAATCGAAACTTCAAGACATACATTGCTAGTTGGACGATGTATGGTATGGTTGTTGCGCATGCACAAAACTTACTACTGCTGTAGTTGTTGTTGCTTTTCTTGCTCACAGTCCAGTGTTTTATTAAATGTTTTTGAAGATTTACGCGAACTATTTTATTAAAATATGTTGACTAGAAGGTCTATATGAATTGTAGATATTAACGAGGGTAAATAAAAAATTTCATTTATAGACTAAAATAAGGTTGAGAGAATTTAAAAAGGATCAAAGGATTATTATAATGTTGTTAAAATGAAAAGTGTATCATAAATAGATAAGATTAGAAATCTAACCTAGGTTAATTGGGTCGAATATTCTGTTACTGAGGTGTATAAGATTCCAAGTCTTCAATAAAATCTCAAAGATAAAGAAAAAATACTACAGCCATCGACAAAGATCATACTGGGGATTTTTTCATTCACATTCAATATTCGTAAGCAATAACTTCTTCTGACATTGGCATTTGTTCTGCTAATGCTAATGAAATTGTGCTACTGTCTAGAAAATAAATATAAATTTATTAAAAAAAGCATTTGTTAAAAAGAAAAAAAAAATATTTTAATTGCCTTACATAGGCCGTTTCCAAAAATGCATCCCTCTCAGTATTATCGGAGTATATTATTATTATAGTAGATCAAATTTTTTGCTGGTCTATGTACTGTATCGATAAATTTTCCACAAACAGACCATTTGCAAAAACTTTCATTTTACAAAATGGCGAAATAGCGCAAAACGTACAACATTTTTGAAAGCTGGCCAATGTTCACACTTCGAAATACTTTATAAATTTATGTTCTAATATAAATTAACGCATTTCGATATAAATATGTCATTCCCTGTTCTATTCCATTTACATGGTAAAAAAAAGGTCACCCTCTGACTGTTTGGTAATTCATTTTTTGGGATATCTTTCGGACCTGGTCTTTTAGATTAAGAGGCTATTAATAATACTATAACAGATAAAATTTTTTCCGATTCCCCCCATCTGGCTTAGTTTTCGAGATTCTTTAAAATCACCATTTTACAAAGTGGCCAGTATCTCGAAAATTAAGTAAACTTCACAAGCTTTTGTCAAAGTTTGGGAAAGATGGCATTCCGAACATACAAATGTGGTAAATCTGGAAGGGATCACATACAAGAATACATTTTATGAAACAGACCAATTTATTTGTTGACCATTTTGGGTGACAAACAAATTAACTCGACCATTTCCCGTTTCATTCCATTTCTTTCCCATTGCCTAGTGTTCCAATTTTACTCGAGCCGCTTCCATTTAATTTCGTTTTATTTTACATGGTTATAAAGAAGAATTGAGTGAAAATCAATGTCTATATATTTAAAACCTATCCCAACAAACATTGAAAAGTCAAAAATTCAAGTGATTTAAATATTACTTGTATTGTGCTTTATTTTAAGTTCATACAAATAAAAATAATTTGTTTTATGTCTTTCGTTAATTGCCAATATTTTTAAACAAAATAAAAATATTTCTAAAAATTTACAATTCTCCTGTGAAGATTTTTATAAAATCATTAATCTCTTCCATCGATGTTAAAGAAAAGGTAAGCCACATGTGGAGCTAAACTCTGTAGTTACATTATATTTTTTCTTATTTCAAGGAGAATCTAAAAATTTCTACGCTGACAAAAAAAGAATATTAGTGGGAAACTCATCGGAATTCAAAAAGTTATGATTAAATATACAAAACTAATATTTTAAAAATTTATGTATGTTAATAAATTGTTAATAAATTGTACCGAAACCAATCATTATTGTGTTTTTATGACTTTGTTTAGACTTGAAAATATGGAATGAAAACAAGTGTTATCATTATGCTGTGAGAACTTGAATTTAACTGTATTTCAGGGCTTGAATTAAAGTATATTCTTACTGTAATGTTTGACTTGATTTCCAGTGTCCATTTTGCTAAAATATGCTATTGAACTAAAGTGTAATTAAAGTATAAATCAGGGCTTGCAATTGGAAAACATGACTTGAATAACACTTAATTTCAGCTTAAATTCTAACAAAAATGCTTACTGGGATGTATTTTATTTCAGATTCTCTCAATTATTAAAATGATCATGAGGTCAATCGAAAGAAAGAAAGAAAGAAAGAACTGGAATTAATATTGGGTGTGCAACGTAAAAATGCGGGATTCACAACAGATGTCGTACACTTAAAAAAGTTTGTAAGTTAAAATAACTGAAAATATCATTAAAAAGAAATGATATTTCTTTTAAAAACCGGTCTACTTAATTTTCATTTAAATTAAATGCCATTTGTTATTTATTTTTAAATGTTGATTAATCAACTGACACATCTGTAAGAAACAACCGATATAATCAGTTAAAATAAATGTCAAAATTTTACCCACCAATCCTTAAAAAATAAATGTTTTTTTCATTTATTTAAAATTATTTCCGTTTTTGTATTTTTTGTTTTTTTTTTAATATACTCGTACAATACAAAATGTATGTATGCATATAAACACTTTTTGTGTGAATGTATTTGTATATGTATGTGTGTTTATGAAGTTCTTGTAAATTGTATTGAAAAATTTTGTATATATACAACCAATTTAAATAAAAAAACAAATTGAAATTTTTTGAATATTTTTTTTTGAAACAGACAGCAAACAAAATTTAAATTTGTAATAACTGTTACGGACACAAATAAACCACAAGTTTCCGTTTTGTGGGTAAATTTTTATTAAATTTCAAACAAATGAAAAAAATAAATGAAACTGAAAAAAATCGGTAAATGATAGTAAATTATTTCGAATAAATGTATAAAAAAAATTAATATAGATGTTTCTTTGAAAAATAAATGTATCTTCCTTTATTTTTAAATGGAACGGAAAACTTTTTTATTAAACTACAAAGAGTTAACTACATAATATTCTGAGTGTATATTTTATATATGGTGTGTGTCTTTTATAACCTATACGGCATTTTGGAGGGTAACCATCTGTCATTGATTCTCATTTAGACATTGAACTAAATAGTGTAAACAACAAAGATTATCCTGAATAGTACTTTCCATCGATTTCAATGTCCCAGATATGGTTTGTGCAGTTTAGAATTGGTAATTTTGACATTGAAAACGGTCAGCCAAAAAAGTCCGAAGGTGATTAATTGGAGGCATTACTCGATGAAGATTGTTGTCGAACTCAAGTAACATGGAGTCACAAAACTCCATCATGGCAACGCTATGTCACATGTTGCAAGACCTGTCAAAAACTATTTAGAATACAGTAATTGGGAAGCTTAGCCTCACCCGTCTTATGATCTAGACATCTGACTATCACTTCAGAACAGGGTATCTGAAATTGGCTTGATTCGTTATTGGCCTCAAAAAATAAACTGACCTTTTGGTGTGGAAATATTGTAATAGATTATACTTAAAATAAATAAAAATATATAAAATATGAAAAATATTTCACAATAAACGCCCAAAATTTGAAAAAAAAATAAAATTAACCCGCATTTTTAAGCTATACATCCAATAGTTTCTTGCAATATTAAAATCAATGATTACCAATAAAGTCTAAGATAAGTAAATACTTTTAATGAGTAAAAGGGTCGTGTAAAATAAAAATAAAATAACATTATGAACAAATAATAGTTTAACCTACATATTTAAAAAGTTTATATTTTTTTCTCCACGTTTGTACAATAATCCGCACTGTTTAAACAGTGTATTTAAATTATAAAATCTGTGCAATAAATTTAGATTATAAACTTGTATAAAATTGTATTTCTTTAATCGGTTTAGAGGTATAATAAAACAGTAATAAATAATTATGTCCTCCATAAGATACTTTTTTTTTTATTCTTACTGTATAGCTAATCTTTCAGCGAAGAAACCAAGGTATATATTTAGAAATTCTACAAATTCCAAAGTTATGGCCAATTTTGTTTAACAAAATGTGTGAACTTTTTCACTACATTAGCACTAAAATATGTTATACTAAGCGTATGAGTAATAAATTAATTTGTAATACATAATCCACATACGCCTTGTATTACACATCTCTTCAGTAGGGAATTAATTATAGTCATATGTTACAACCAGAGAAAAAAAAACAAATTTATATATAGTTGAAGCAACAAAAAATATTGAAAAAAGCAACAAAAAATCAAAAATAAAAAATGTGGGGAAAAACACTTTTTTTTACAAAAATTAACAAAACTACCAATTTTCTTCTTTATTATTACAAAAACAAGTACTTCAACGCAAAAAAGAATGAAAAAAAATTTAAAGCTCAAAAATCTAAATAAGAAGCTATTTTAACACGTTGGCTGCCACGTCGCACGTTTTCATGCGACACCCAGATGTTACCCTGAGGCCTCTGGCCTGTGGTAAACATTTTCCATGGTATTTTTAATGGTATTTTTTTGGATAATAAAAAAGTTGGAAATTTAAATTTGTCTTTTTATTAATTCTTTTAAAAATAAATTCATTTATGAGCAAAAAAGAATATAAAAAAATATATATGTATGTAAATTCAAATGGAGATCAGTAGAAAAACAATAAACTTAAAATTAGAAATTCAATTTGGAGATCAGTAGAAAAACATGTTTTATGTTCTCCCAGGCCATATCGCACGAAAATGTGCGACACCAAAAATCCGTTATAATTGCAAAACTAGGGACCAAAATAAAGTCGCGAGTAGTCAAAACTTATTTTAAGGCACTAAGAAACAAAATAGAACAAAAATAAGTTGTTGGCCTCAGGTGACCAAAATAGTTAAATAACATGGGTACTGAACGATCAGAATTCTAAAAAGGCTTTGGAGCCAACGTATTAAAGCTCAAAGCTGGAAAATTACAAAAAAAAACAGAAAAAGCAAATATGAGTTTTTTTATTGTTATGTCAATCTGCGTGAAATATCATTAATGAGAAACCAATTCATCTTCTTTAACCTACATTTAAAAAATTATAAAATAGTCAACTATTTCAACTTGCGTTTTAATATGGTGACTCTTCGCCGTTCAAACCGTTTTAAAGTTTACTGAAATTGAAGATTTGAATTTAATGCTTCGAAAGATTACTAAATCGGAGTGTACATTATCTGATTTTCCATTTGATTTTACCTAAAGAAAATCAAATTAAAAATCCTATGATATGATGCGCTTCTGAAAAAATCTCTTTACTAAAACGTTTTGGGTTTATACCTTCAGATGCAAATCTTATGCAATCAGATGAAAACAGCAGTTTTTGCTTTATTCTCAATTTTTTCTTACCGTCAATTTACTTTACAACTGTTTGGTTTCTTGTAAGAAAATGCTTCAACCATACCATTTGATCTTCATAATTTTATAAAATATTTAAAAAAACCAAAAATCAAATTGTCAAAATTTGTAAACGGATTTTCTATACATATCAGACAAAACGACTTCACATCATAGGATTTTTGTTATCTGACTCGTTTTTTTGATAGATCCTATGACTTATGGTATAATGTAAAACTTGCTTAAGAGGCAGTGTGAAAAAATCCAATATTTTTTTTATTCAACAACAAAAGGGGGGAGACTGGTCTATCCAACTGGAACCCAAGAGTACCAAAAAAGAAATCCAAATAATAAAAATCACTTAAAATTTGTTGAATTTTTTCTATAAAAATGAAATATCGAATACTTTCCTTTATTTATAAACCAAAAAAAAAAAACTCGAAAAATGTACCACGAACGAAATACACTTCTTGATATTATGAAAATTACAACGATAACAAAAAAAAACAAAATGAAAGCTCTTCGTTAAATTCAAGGATGAGATTTAAAAGAAAATATATAAAAAACCACAGCGCCCTCTGGGTGGAAAATAACAAGCAACCAGTACGGCATCCCAATCGCCAAAAGCCAAAAATAGTAAGGTGACCATATGACCATTCCACAGACTTGAACACAGTGCTATTACATTCTGCAAAATAAGGGTCGCAGTGAAATAGCTCCCGATAAAATAAGTCTCAATGAAATAACTTCAAATAAAATAATTCCTAAAAAATGAAATAGCTTCCAAATAAGAAAAATTAAATAACTTCCAGAGCGCCCCGGTAGGTTAGTTGGTAGCGTGCTGGCTTATCAGTTCGGGGGTCGTGGGTTCAATTCCCACCAGAGGCTCTGGTCTGTTTTCGCTACAACGCGCCGATGGCCTTTGTTGCTAGTGCTCGTTTAGAGTATTAAGATATAATTTGTAATTATATGATTAATATAAATAAAATAAAAAAAAATAAATAACTTCCAAATATAATTGAAATAGGATCTAATGAAAAAGACCAAAGAAACAACTGCCAAATAATAAAAAATATTTTTTTAATTTTTTTTTACTAAAAAAATAAAAAATTGATATATACACCCAAAAAATCTTTTCCAAAAATTGGTAAAATACTTAGTTGGACCTAATTATTTTTTTTTTTTTGTATAAGTAAAATTTCGAAAAATTTAGCAGGATTCTTTATCTAAAATGGTGGTAAATCTATGTCTTTGTGGAATCAATACTTTTCGTAAAAAGCGCCCCGGTAGGCTAGTTGGTAGTGTACTAGCTTATCAGTGAGGGAGTCGTGGGTTCAATTCCCACCAGAGGCTCTGGTCTGTTTTCGCTACAACGAGCCGATGGCCTTTGTTGCTAGTGCTCGGTTAGGGTATTAAGATATAAATTGTGATTTTATGATTAATATAAACAAAATAAAATAAATAAAAAATACTCTTCGTAGGGACATTTACAGAAAAGTGGCTTTCAAATTCTTAACTATTTCAATAAGAAAAATAATACATAAAAGTGTTTAAAATGCGTCAAAAGTGCTTTTTGGCATATCATATATTAGACCGAGAATTTTTAGATACTTAACAAACAGCCCTCGATAATCAAGTAATTTTGTTTATTTTGTGGTCCTTTTATTAGTTGTTGTTGTTTTTGTTGACATGGTTGATTATAGTTGAAGAGCAGTAATTTATTTTGTTTAAATTTTAGTTGACGTTCCGCTGTTGTTTATGTGACAGGATAAGTGGCTGCACATGCGTCACTAGCAACAATACAAAACAGCACAACAACAGCAACATCAACAAGAAATAATGAATACGGATATGAAAATTAATTGCTATTAAATATTAGTGCAATAAACTGTATTAGTTCCAATGATGTATAGAAAACTGTCGTAACACTAAACAAACCGTTATCAATTTTCCAATAATTATGGTTAATTCTGCTGTTAGCTACAGCAAACTTACACACCAAACTATACTAGTAAAAGTACTGCTTTTAAAGATCAAATAAAATTTTCTCATGATTTAACAAAATGAAGCCAAATAGCAAACAACAAATAAATAATTGTTGCAGCATTATATTTTTCTTTCTCCATAAAAAATTAATAAGGAAATCAAAATAGTTTACTAAACCATATTTTGCATGCACAACTAAAAATAAAAATAAAACATACACCTATTAAGTTAGGATAGAGGAGGAGTATGGACACACAGCCATATAGACATTTATGTGTATGAATATTAATTTTCAATCTTCTTTCTTTATCTTTTAAGATAGCTGAAACAGAGCAATAACTTTGTTACAAGTTTATGTATAAAATGAAAAAACTAATTAAGAAAAACTAGACATTGGGCGGAACCGATAATATTATATACATAGCATCTTTGTTTAGTTGTTTAAGCTATGAAATAATTATTTTTTTTTTTTTGCAAACATTGGCAGAGTTATTCAAGTCTAAAAGTAAACATATACAACAATTCATTGACAGCGATTGCCATGATTGCCCAACTAAATATCAAAAATACTTTGAATCATGTAGTATCTATGTGTAAAGTATGTGGCTAAAGTAAGTTTATTTAAATACCCTACATCATGAAAGAATTACTATATAACTTCTTGCTAGCTTTGATCAATATATTTTTATATTTCCTGATAAAATTCTTATTTTTTTATGAAAAAAATTTGTTTTTGATGTATTGATTTATTTTGAAAAAGGTTAAGACACTAGAATGAAAACATTAATATAGGTGCTTTGTTTTATAAAAACGGGTGAAAATATGTATTGATCTTCATGTATCGAATTTAATCTGAAAATCTTAGATTTTGGAGGGGTTCAACTTTCTTAAAAGAAAATATTTCTTTGTACTTAAAATTAACGAGAAAAATGTGATTTAGAAGCTTAAACTCTATGATAAAAATTATGGCCCCCGGACATTGCCGCCACGTTCATAATATAATAATTGCCAAAATACATCTTGAAAAGTTATTAAAGGCAGGTCGGAAATCCAATCAGCTGCCTAAATCATTCACCCAGGTTGCTGGTTACCGAATTTGTTGCCACTAGAATGGTGCAGTTGCAGTGACCAAATTTTTCGGTTCTAACTAACGTATTAGTCATGTCTTAATTGGGTTTCTGTTGCCACAACCGAAAAATTCGTTTGCCACAACCGAACCATTCGATTGGCTACAAATTGGTTCGTCAAAACGAATCTTGGGCACTAGTGACTAAAAATATTGCCCTTTGTGCCTGTGTGGATATGCAAAGCGCTTTCGGTTACACACCCTAGGATACGATTGGTGGGGCCCTTTATGATGCCAGGGTCCAGGATAATCATATTTGGTGTAGGATTTACATAAAAGACCGTAAATACGACTAGAAGATGTCCTTATGGTGGTGTTTTAACACCATTATAATGGACATTGATGAGCTGCTCATTGATGAGCTGCTCTAAGGATCTGAATGACCTGCGCTTTAAAACCTATGGTTACGACGATGCTCTTGTCTTCTCTGCCGTCGGATGGGATGACAGGACAATTTCAGAGCGTATCAGGCAAGCTGTTTTCTTTAGGAGGTACGACAATAGACTATTCAGCCAGGGAGAATAACCTGGGGGTAACTCTAACCAAATCCCTCACCTAGAATGATTATCTTTACTCGTTTTCCGAAAAGGCCACCAGGGCATTATATGCCTGCCAGAGGCTCTTTAAAAGGACATGGGTTCTGAGATCGCGTTTTTTTACTAAACATATGATCATCTATTCTGCTAGAGAATGGTGGAACAATCAAAGGCGAGGGATGATCTCAAGAGCATCTACCGGCTGGAATGTATTGGTACGTGGGACGTGTTCTGCGGATGCCAACGGAGCTTTGCTGTCTATCCCACCGTTGCATATTCGGTAGCATGAAATGTGGCGTCATAAGGGGTCACATGATGATCGCCGAGAACTTTATGGATGACCCGATCTCAACGGTCGCGGACAGGAAATTTGCCGAAACATATTTTTATCAGGAACTTTGACATGATGTTGTTTGATACGAGCATTTGGACCAACCGGTCTTGCAAGATTGCAGGTGGGGGCATTTTCCACACCGAAATTTTCACCGTATGTGTTTGTGTGGTGAGGTGCTTGCGGAAGCGTACATCAGGCTCTCAATCGACTTGGTTGCAATACCACTCTCATCCTGGGATGGATTCCTGGTCATTAGGGGCATGGAGGCAACGAAAGGCGGACTGTGAAGCCCGTCAGCCCGTCAGCTCTTCATCGGTCCTGAATCTTTCTGTGCCCATGAGCTATATCGGGGAAGATCAGGTTATGGAGAAATTTTCTGTATATTGGAGAAATTCTCGTGGCCAATGCCAGGCCAAGAGATTTATTTCTTTGCCCAGTGAGGAATCAGGGCGACTACTAGCCTTGGGCAGGAAGGAGTTAGGGACTCTCACGGGGTACTTAAATGTGTACTGCAATTTCAGGTAACAACGGTACAAGAAGGGTTAATCGAACACTGATATATGTAAAATTTGTGAATTGGAATTGGAGACATCGGACATTCTCTGCAAATGTCCTAGACTTTGTGCTAGGAGACTCAGGTTTCTGGGAAGCCGTCTCGTTTTGCCTTCCTATATTTGATATATTTCACCTGGTAGAATTTTTAGTTTTATCGGTAGCTTGAACATTTAGGAGAGCTCTAGGGGGAACGAAAGACCAATGCACGTCACGGAGCGTAGAGCCATTTGAATTCTAACCCTAGTACAGAAAAATACCGACACGTAAGTTCAAATAACCCTGCTGTTAGGTTAAGCCCATTTGGTCCAATTTTTGGATTGTTTCCTTTGCAATTTTTGAACGGTGACATATAGTGACTTAATTTTTTAGCTCACGTGGTCTTTTTATAAAACCATGTTATATATAAAAATTCAAGGTTCTGACTTAAAACAGGACTGAGAAAAATAAAAAATTACGAATCTTAGGTTAAGGGACCATTTGGTCCATAGTATATTTTCTTTGATTTTTTTTACATTTATTTAAAAAAAAAGTATTTATTAGTTGGTTTTATAATAATTGTCATTGCATGATGAGCAACATGTTTTTCGGTTAGTTTTGCAAATGAACTACAAATTCCACGCTTTCGAGCCCCTGAATTAGAAGTATTATTTGAAGAGGCCACTAAAAATATGCATGGTGATTGTATTTCAGTCAATAACTGTGCTGAGAACTCTTGTTGAGGTAGTCTAGTCCCTTTCATCATATACGCGTTAGCCAGAGAAAGTTCTAGTTGCCGCAAAAACTCTGGTTTCCTGCGATTCCGATCAGCTGGAGCCCATGAAACGTCGATTTCAGAAAATATTATGTACGCATACAATGCGGATACATCAAGTATGTTTGCAAATACAATGTTTGGCCATCGATTTGTTTTCCGTTTTGTACTGTAGGAACCAACCATTTGATCAGCAGTATCTACGCCACCTAAAAGAGATGAAGTATTAGAAATTATAGGAGAACATAAAACTAACATACCTTTCGTTGAATTGTAATACGAAACAATCTCTGGTTTTTTATTTAATCCACTCTCATTAACTGCAACTGTCTTGTGCATTGAACTAATCAATATTGTTGCTCTGTTCATGTGTCTGATGTATGCTACTAATGTCGCAATGCCATCGAAAGCAAATGTAGAATGGTACAAAGGGAGTTTTTTGATAGTCAGCAATTTCGGAGGCATGAATGTTTTATTTTTGCGTACTGTTCCCACATATGTAAGTTTCCTTTCCTGAAGTTTTTTTACTAACTCCAAAGTGGAAAAAAAAATTGTCGCCTATTATAATTTGCCCTTTCAAGCCTTCTGTTAAGTCCAATACAACGCGTTGCCCTTGGTTCTTTTCAGGCTGTGCATTTCTAGGCTTACCAAGGTATGGTTGTATTTTCCACACGTAGCCTAACTTAGAGTCCACCAATAACCAAAATTTCAAACCATATTTTGCTGGTTTTGATGGCATTAACTGTCGAAAAGCCCCTGAATGCGACAAGTTAATCATTAATAGTGACATTTTCGTGACAAATGTAAGACATTGGAAGAAGTTGTTGTCAACGGTCCTACAGTTCACGAATAGGAGCAAATTTATCGCTACTACGCATTTGTCGACTCAAAACATCATCAAAACGGATCTCACTGTTAATCATATGAAATGTATTTTCAAACATAATTGATCGGAAAATGTGGCGACCAAATTTTGCATCAAATAAACCATGAACATCTTAATTTTTTTCACTTTCAGTAATAGATTTTATATTAACCAACTACTTTGCTGAAATAAAAAACAAGATTATACATACCGACATACAGTAATATGTGCGCGCACTGCGTCTTCATCAATATCTTTCCACTTGCCACCAAACTTGACCCTGCCGTACTTATTAGTATTTTCGATGATAATTCTTTCTATTGCAGGCGGACAAAACAATAAAAAAGCTGACAGAACGTCATTGCAACTGGACACTTTAAATCGAGTTGGTCCTGGTTGCGTTGATATACTATTCTTATCCGTAGCTCCAATAGGCTGAGGTAATGGAGTGGCACTCCAACCTATTTTGTTTTTAGCAATAAAAAACGGATCAACAGAGCTAGCTGCAGCTAGGACGAGTTCCCGTTCAGTATCTGTTTCAGAAGAACTTGTTTCGCTATTTTCTGAAATATAATCAAATTCCGAATCTTAAATATCGGAGTCACTTTCTGCATTAAGCAGTTCTCGTGTCTGATCTTCATTCAAGCTTGCCATGTCGTAAGTAAAACACGTCTGAACTATTGAAAACAACTCCCAAAATGAACCAAGCAGTAAAAATATTTGTACCTCTTTACAACAAAAATCAAAAAAGGGGGATCCCACAATTGTCATTTACATATTTAATCTATGTTGATCAAAAAAAATAAAAAGGGGAATCCCACACTTGTTTTTTACATTAGCTGTTTATGTCGAATAAAGAAAAATGCAAAAAAGGGAAATCCTACAATTGTGTTTTACATTAGCTATCCTGAATAAAGAAAAATGCAAACAGGGGAATCCCTCAACAAATTTTTACATTAGCTGTGCTGAGTAGAGATTTGCGCTGGCCACTTGATTTGCGTGGTTCATGTTAGTTATTTTAAATTTACTGACGTGAGTAGTGCGTGAGTAAAGAAAAATTCGAGTGATTCCTGAGAGATTATAATATTTCTTGCGTGAGCCAAAATTTACTCACGCGCCCATCTCTAGCGTTGAGTAAAGGTTAAATTAATAATATTTAGGGAAAAGTGATCTAAAATAGATACAAATGTAAGATTAAATGGTTATTTTGCATGAATATTGAAGTATGGACCAAATGGTCCATTAACCTAACATTCGTAAGTTTTTTCTAACCTCACAGCAGGGATAAGAGAACAAACCATTTAAAAGAAATAATAGTTCATTTAAAAACCGGTCTAATTACTTTTTATTTAAATGAAATAGTTTTGGTTATTTACTTTTTAATGTTGTTCAAACAAATGACACATCAGCAAAAAAATAAATAATTAATCCGTTAAATATAAATACTGATTACTGATTAATCATTTATTTGAAATTGTTTTGGTTATTTATTTTTTTGTTTTGTTTATGAAGTTCTTCTTATTCGAATTGAAATAATTTTATAATATAAACAAACAATTCAAATAAAAACAAAAATGGAATTTTTTCAAATTTTATTTGTAATAACTGTAAGGGAAACAAATAAACCATCAAAAAATAAATGTAACTGCCAAAAAATCTTTAAATGACAGTATATTATTTTGAAATATGGATAAAAAAGGCAAAATAAACATTTCTTTAAAAAAATTATATCTATGTTACTTTATTTTTATGATAAATAAAAAAATTACATTCCTTTTGTTTTTTTTTGTATCAAAATAGTTTGTTGATATACAATATAGTTTCAATATAAATTAAAATAAATTGTTCAAATATACAATTACACAAACAAATAAAATACCTAAAAAATTAAAAAAAGAAACTACAAAATTCGTTTTTGTCCAACGTTTTGTCAGTTAAAAATTGCTGATTACTTTAAACGACTTTTTTACCACTTTATCGATTTTTAACCAATTATTGAATATAAACAACTGAATGGGCTAAATATAATGAAAGATCAGTAGTCACCCTTTTGTATGTTCAATTCATTTGTTATTTTTTTAACGAAATAATATTGTGGGCGTTTTTTCAAATTTTAAAATATGGCTCAGCAAAAAAAGATTGGGGCCGAATGAAAAGATCATCTCTGCAACATAAGCCTATTTTAAGGATCTCCCGAAATCTTAATTTGCGAAGGGCTTAAAAAAGATTTTAAAAATCTTTGGATGAAGTTTATCGAGCTAAAAGAAGACTGTGTTAAAAAGTGCTTTTCTATGGGTTTGTAAAGACTTACTGTAAGAGTACTGTTCTCGTATTTCTTTTGATTTTTCAAAAATAAACTTAATGCAATTTTCTATGTTATAAAAATCTTAAGAATTTAACAAATTTTCATAACAAATATTTTTTTATTGAAAATATTTATACTGCGCTAAAGGGTGTTTTGAATTCGGTTAATGGGAACGTATAATTATTTTTTATTCCTTTTGCTTTTCATCATCTCTGTTTTCAACATGTCTGTCCAGGCGCACATGCGCTTAATCCTAGTTTTAAGCTAAATTGTCTATTATTAAGCATAATCTTTAACTTCAATCTATTTGGGTTGCAACGTGCTTCTGCAACAATTGTGCTGCAACAAACCAACCACAAAAAAATAAAAACATAAAATAAAATAAAACCAAATACACTTTGTTTATCGACTATTCAGTTAGTTGCTTGGCTAGATGACTGGTAGACTTGGCTAACTTGCAACATAGAAAAAAAAATTGATGTGTTGCCGTTATAACAATTTCCACTGAGCAATAACAATTTGAATATTAAACATGCCAATATTATTCAACAGCAACAACATGAGCAGCAGCAGCAATAATATAACAAAAACTATCATAGCAGCATAAGCTCTGTACTTAGTTTAAGTTTAGTGAGCAGCATCAGCAGTCACAGTAGTAGTGAAACATTAAATCAGTTGATGTCTAAGGGGTATGGGAGTTTTTCCAATGCCGTTTTTGGGTTTGTTTTCATACTTTTTACCTAGTTATTGACTGACATTAGTTTTTTTGGTTTTTTTTTTTCTACTCCTGGTTTCATTTTATATTCCAGTTGCTAATGTCAAAGATTTTTATACCATTTTTTTTCTTCTTAGTTACTATTTTATCTCTAATGCAATCAACGTCAAAGCTAATGTGCGTCAACAATATAAACTTTTTTCCTGTTTTTCAGCTTTTGAGGGGAGTAGAAATTTATAAGAAGGAGGTAGATATGACTTTCTTTTCTAATGGCTTCAAATTTAAACTATAATGTACAATGATATCCCTAAGGCTGGTTTATAATCATTATAAAGCATTTTTTTACTATACCGTAATATAGCCACTCTTCTAGAGACAGTATTTTTTAAAGAAGTTAAATTCAATATTGCAAACAAAAAGTGGATAAATTCAGCAGAGACCACCAAAGCCGTTTTGATTGACACTTTAAATCATAGAAATTGGCAGAAAGTTAAATAGGTCATAATACCAATATTAAAATACTGCCTAAAATTAAGTTTGAATTGTTTCCATACATACAGAAGAACCTTAAAATAACGGTTGGCGATTAAGAATGGACATTTCTGGATAAGAAAAGGTTATAACAGACAAAAAGTTAACAAAATAAGAGTTTGGGTCGCTGTGCTTAGAAATTTTATTGATTCTTACACGAATCAAAATCTTATCGAAATTCAAGGGCTACCAGGCTAAAATAACTTTTCTGGAGTGGCGAAGTTGGTTGTAGAGTTGAGATGGGATGGGTTGAAAAAGCACTGGGGTAAATTCTAAGGTAAATATTTTGTCGTGTCCCAATCCACCAGGCATGACACACTCAATCGGTCATTGACAATCCATTCATTCATTCTCACCATATGATTATCACACGTGTCAGGTAAGTAGTGCAAAAAGACTGCGCCTGTAAGCTGTACTTAAACTAATCAGGTGTCGTGCCACATTCTCATCTTGTTTGCGCCATCTGACCACCTCTTAAAGTGAACATATTTTTTATATGAGCCAATCCAACGTAATAATTATGACATTCTCATATCCAGCTGCGGTTCAAATACTTGGGAGTCGAAATCGATCCAATGATTGCCAACTTGCCGGCAATTTCATTGCCTGGAATACCCATATTATTCAGTACCCATAGAAGATAGTCCCTATTTCCCATAGAATAGTCGTTCAGCCTGCGACTGCACTCCAGAACTATCTTAGAGAAATTCATAGCATACATATTTAAGTGCCTTAAGCGCAGCCTGATTGTCCCTGATACTCCTGTTGCTCCATCCATTATCCAATTCGCCACATCGACTGTTGTCATTCTGTCTATGGCATAAGAATATTAGTTTACAATATTCAGATACCAAGCGGATCTAATACCGTTAGATGTATTAAATCCATCAATGTAGTAGTATCAGAATAATTTCCAAAAAGTGTAGGTGGGTTACCCCAGTCAATTCGATAAGGAACAATTACTTCATACTGTCTAGCGAAATCAATGCAGGACCTAATAATATTCAAAAGCATTAAAAAGGGTTTGAAAGCCTCTCGACGATAATATCCTGTCCAGTGTTGCAATTCATGTGCCAGGTTCCATCCTTTTGGAGTCTGCATACTTGTATGTGAAGATCCAATGGTAACATGTCTAACATAACATCAAAGGTGTCACAAAATGTATTTATAATAGCACTGGTAATACCACAGAGCAACAGCTCTTTGTCATCTGTTCAGCCTAGTCCGAATTGTTTTCACCATTATTTTGAACCATCAGACAACAGATGTGTATAACATAATGGATATGATAAATGTAAGGTACAACCAGTGTACACCTGCAGGTTTTATACCCCAAGTCTTTTCAAAAGCTCTTTTGTACTGAAATAAAATTCGTAGCCCCTAAGACATCTTTAGTTCAACATGATTCGACATCAGTTTACTAAAGGGTGGTTAAATTTTAAGGGCGGATGTTGATTTTGAATAAAGTACAAATTATTCAGGAAATTATTGTCATTTCTTTTTATTATGCCGCGACCTCGGCGGCACACCTCCATCCGATGGTCCAAATTTTCGATGACGCTGAGGCATAATTGATGTTCTATGCCGTTAATGTGCCGAATTATCACATCCTTTAGCTCTTGAATTGTTGCTGGCTTATCGACGTACACCTTTTCTTTTAAATAACACCAAAGAAAAAAGTCCAACGGTGTCAAATTACATGATCTTGGCGGCCAATTGACATGGACACCACGTTAGATAACACGGCCATTGAATTTGTCGCGCAAAAGAGCCATTGTTTCGTAAGCTATGTGGCAAGTGGCACCATCCTGTTGAAACCACATATCGTCCAGGGTCATATCCTCAATTCCTGGCCACAATAAGTTCGCTATCATCTCGCGATAGCGAATACCATTCACGGTAAATGCTTGGCCGACCTCATGACACACTATCATGAAAAACAGCAATGTTTTCCGCAGAACGAACTGGACCCGGTTTGCTGAAATGTGCACACAATTCTCCCGATTGTGGACACATTTGGTGGATTATGCTGACCATTTTCATAATAAGTCTGAATAACTTTAACGCGTTGCTCGATTGTGTATCTTTCTATTGTTCAAATTGAGTTAGTCTGTTATTGAGAAATGTCAAATGAAATGCAGAAAAAAACTTGACGTTTAGGTGTGGTTTACATTCAACATCGGCCCCTAAAATTCAACCACCCTTTATCTAAAGTCACCCCCTCTGTAGATTGTTGAAGGGTAAACCATTTAACATCGGAACTCCAAGACCACAAAGTTTGTTCCTTCGCGTTGTCTTATGCGGATTAAAAAATACACTACGCCATTTGCACTAGATGTCCATCACGTCCACAACATCTTGCATTTTTTTTTGCAAACTGTTTATAGTAACCTGCCAGGCACCAAAGCCCAAACATCATCCGCATAAGCCTGTATGTGCACACCCAAACCCGGAATCTCCACCAAAAGTGAGTCGACTAAGAAATACCACAGCAGTGGGGATCCACTCTGACTGTGAACTTTGTACCCCGCTGACTGTCAACGGTCAACGAATCTATATTGTAAGAACTGAGTCCACCCTACGCGCCTCAATCGAAGAATGTAAAAAAAAAAACATTTTTAATTTCTTTTTGTATAGACCCCTTTCTATATTGAAAACAAGTTTATGAAGTGCCGACTCCCTGAGTCTTCAACTCTGATATGCATTTTGTTGACTATAAAGACAGTACTATAGTGGCACACTTAGAACCTAAAAATTATAAGCCATATAAAGGCATATATGATCTAATATCATAATAAAATTTTTATTTATAAACTATTGAAAAATAATTAAGACAGGATAGGGTTAAATATGGAATAGCACATGGGCTAATTGTACTATCATATAATGCAGGGGAAATATATACATCAGCAGTCAAATGAATTAATATTTTAAGATTTGGTATATTTAAACATTTTGAAAAATTTTCCAAATCAACAATTTTTGTTGTTTTGTTTGTGTTCGAAAAATTTGTATTTTTATCAGTTTTTATTAGCCAATTGAAACGCTGGCTAAAACTAAATACTTTTACATATTGCATTTTAAATTAAAATCGAGAATTACTCAAAAATAATATAGATTTGGGATCCAAAAATTAAAAGGACTTGTACAGATTAATGTAATTGAATGCATTTTAAAATTTAGAATTTTTTATAAGAAAAATATTACATTATCTTAAAATGGTAATGCAAAATTCTCAAGTATGATCTTAATATTTGTTTACATTATGAAGGATTGAATTTGCATATACCTTGTATTGTTTAACTTCAATTTTTTCCAGAGCTCTTAAAAGAAAACACTTATCGTATGAGCAACATGAAATGAAATAATTAAATATTACGTATACGCAAAATTTACTTAGTTCTTAATTTTTATTTAAATAAAAATCTTGATTAATACCACAAAGGTTTCGAAATAAGACACACAATTTAAATAATACCTAAAGTGTTGGTCAAAACATAAGCAACAAAACATGCATTTAATTTTAAATTGCGATATATTCCCAAAGCTAAACTTTTTTAATAACATTAAAATTCTTTGCATGAGTTTTTCAAGTTGGTTACTAAATGTTGTTGGTATGGGTTGGTTCACTAAGATTGTCTAGGCCTAACTTTTAACTATTGCCTAACTTTTAAATGTCAAATAATTAAGGATCTAAAAAAGAGAGAATAGTGGAATAAAATAATGACCCGAAACATACATCGAGGTTTATTAAAGGGTTTACAAAAGATAATGGTGTTCCAGTCCTTGATTGGTCAGAAGGGTAAACGATTCCGAAATCGAAAAGAACTTTTCGAAATTGTAGAATCTAAGTAGAAATGTATTCCTAAAGACGTAATTAGTAATCTTATTATAGGTTAGTATGTACCGGTAGACTAGTTGGTAGCGTGCTAGCTTATCAGCGCGGGGGTCGTGGGTTCGATTCCCACCAGAGGCTCAGTGTTATTTTCGCTACAACGAGCCCATAGCCTTCGTTGTTAGTGCTCGGTTAGGGTATTAAGATATAATTTATAATTATTTGTTCAATAAGATAAATAAATAAATAAATAAATAAATAAATAAATAAAAAATAAATAAATAAATAAATAAATAAATAAATAAATCAACAAATAAATAAATTAATAAGCAAATAAATTGCTAAATAAATTAATTAAAAACATAAAACAAAAGTATTGCCAGCATTAATATTTCGACTATTTAAAAACAAACAAAACAATTTACAAAATAATTAATGTGTGCTTTTGTTTTGCCCCAACATATTTTTGAAATTTTTTTTGGAATTTTCAATTTAATAAAGGCATTTACACTAACGAATTTGAATAGCTTAGCTTATTTTTGTACAATACACCATTAATGTGCCCTTAAAATTAAAAATCACTTTTTTAACGTTAAAAGTTTTTAGGAATTGCTCACATATTTATAAAAAACTTACTTGAAAATAATGTAGCACACTGTTATAACTTTTTCCTTGAGTATCTTTTAAACTTAACATCTAGAGCGGTCTTTTTTAATGTGCTCAGACCCTATTTTTATTCTAGAAGAAATGTATAAATTTTCTACTCTTCTTAAATTAAAAACTTTAAAATTTTTGCTTCAAAAATATAGCCCAAAGTGTATGCAACCTAATTATTGAACCTTTTACTGGGTATATAATGTAAAAATGCCGGATTTTTCGGCATTTATTGTGAAACATTAGTTTAATATAAATTTATTCAAAATATTGGTCTGCTCATCCTTCTGGCAATGTATGAATTCTGCCCCAAAAGAACTGCTCAATTTTTGAGGCCAAGAACGAATCAAGCCAATTTCGGAGACCCTGTTTTGAAGTCAATAGCATTAAAGTGATAGCGTTCTGCATCGTTCAAAATACATGGTAGTCGGATGGATTAAGGACTATAAGGTGGGTAAGGAAAAACTTCCGAACCAAACACACGATCGAATGATTAAAATATAATCGAATGATTTCTTAATCGTAATATTCCGTTCCTTGATTTACCAAAAACTTCTCCTGATCAATCAATAAAACAATGGGCAATCAATGACATATCCTTGATCGATCCGCGATATATGATCTGAAATATAATATATCAATGTGTACAATTAGTTATTTCAAAGCCAAATAGTTTTTTAAGTATTCTACAATAAAAACGGAGAAATATTTATAAATATTAAATCTGTATTTTAATAATTTTATACTTTTTGCTATAATCTTGCCATAATATTATTTTATGAAATTTTTATAATTTATATTATTGTTTTTTTTTTTTTCATTAATAAAAAACTAAATGTATTTTATTGTTTACAAGAAAATGCGGTTTTAATCTGATAAACAAAAAACCTGATAAACTGATAAAAAAATCTGGTAAACTGAAAAACAAAAAAAAACCGTCTTGTTTCGAAGTTATTCAAGTCAAAATTTCTCCACAGAAAAGTGTGCTATAATATTAGCCAGTCCTATATATTACATTCTTTTTTTTATTTGTTTCACCTTCAGACAAAACTTTAATATTTTCCATGAGGAAGGAAAAATTTAACTAAAAACTTGGGACTATTTAATTTGTCTAGACAATTGAAACAATAAGCCAATTTCTAAGTTTTTGTTCGATCTTTCTCAGATGAAATGAAAAACGGAAACAAAAACGCAATATAATCAAATGGTTATCATCAAAAATAACTGCTCGAAGGGAAAATATAATATGATGTTATTTTATATAAATTTCATTTTAACTTTGTTATCATTTTGGCCAACTCCTCACAGACTATTGAAAAGGAAAAGTTTTTATGCAATGAGAAAAAAATCATTGTTTTTGATTGCCCATAGAAAAAGACCACTACACAGGGAAAAAGAGATTGATTTTGGTAAACAAATGATTTAGTTGGAGTCACCGATACATTTGTTTGTGTAAACAGAAATTCAGTAAATACAATCGAAATTCGATTAAAACAACACAGTATAATTGTGAAAAGTAATACATATGATTGCATTAACCAAAATAATTCGGTTACTGCAAACCAAAACCATTTACTTGGCCGTGAATTCAGTTTCTACAATGAATCTGTTTTCTCTGTGTAATAACAGCAACAACAAAAAGATACATACGAGTACCAACTACTGAACGCAGAAACACACACTCAACGGTTTTTTTATTTCAAAAATCATAAAATAGAAAAAGTACACGGCATAAGTTATAACTAAGTTTAAATATGAAAAACAAAAAGAAATCCTTACATTTCAATCGTAAAACGTAATACGGTAAAAACTTTATCTTAATTGAAAATCGACTAAGCATGAATTCCGACAGATGTGGTTGTTATTTTTGTTTTTTTTTTTATTTTCATTTTATACCCTTGGACGAGTATAGAGTAGATACAACAAACATCACCTTAATATCCGGTAGTTATTTTGTAGCTTGTAAATAATTTTTGATGATATTATCAACTTCATCATCAGTTTCATCTTTCTTGTCTTCCACTTTTTTGTTTTTTTTTTTTTTGTATACTTATTTTAGTAATTCCAGTATAAATGTGAAAATAACTTCAATGTTTGCTTTTAATAATTTATTTCATTTTATATTATTTACTTTATATTTTGTATTTTTCTTTTACGCGAGGGCGAACAAGTACAGCCTGCAGCATTATGCTTGTACAAGACAACAAACCTAAAAACTCACTAAAAATCTGTATTTAAAATTAAGTTTTTAAGAGTCATTATTGAGTCATATTATGTAAGAGAAGAATCCTATAGACAAAGTTTTTAATAAAAAAAAACAAAACGTTATAAAAATTTCGTTTACCTTCATTACCCCTCGGCCTTTTTCTAAGTTTTATAAATTTTAAAAAACCAAATTTTTTTTTTCAACATTTTTATTCATTCCCATCCGGCTTATTTTCAAAACGTTGGTTGTTCCTTTGCATTTTTGTACATCTGAACTTAACCAATGTTGATGTTGGTGTTTACTTTTCATCCTTTACGGCGTCTTCATAAATTTCTAATGAATTGTTGTATGTTGTTTATTATTATTTGTAGTAGTATTAGGTATACATACGTATGTTGTACGTGTTGTAATATGAATGTGTATGTGTGTGTCTATAGGTAAAGGTATGTGAATATAGTAGTAGTCAGTCAGTGATTGTTTATTTATATATTTGTATGTGGTGGTGGTGGTCTTATTACAGGGTGAACATGCTGGACAAAACACAATTAATACAACACAGAGTAAAGTTCATATCGGGATGCAATAATTTCGGTTAAATTAGAATTTACCTCAAAAAAATCAAATCTTATACCGAAATCTCTATAAAATATATATTTATTTTCACAATGAGCCTTATACAAATCTAAGAAGGTAAAACGATGTCCACCTGTTCCTCAGTGGAAATCGTAATCACGTAATTGCACATTTTCGCCAAATTTGTTGGCCATTCCCTTGAGCAATTTGGTATTGACAATGATTATGAATCGTTTCAAAAGTTGTAGAGACAAGTAAAATTTTCAAATATATTGATGTATTTTGGTACAATTTCCTAATCGCTGCACAGAGAAAAAAGATTCATTGTGATAACCGAATTTTTTGCTAACGACATGGTTCAGTTGTGATAATCGGCATTTTTGTTTGTGGCGACAGAAATTCGGTTAATACAACAGAATTTCGGTTGAAACATATTTTGTTCAATTCTCCCAGGTTTTCATTAAGGTGCGACAACGAAATAATTCGGTAACTGCAACCAAAACATTCGGTTGGCAAGAAGTTCACAATAAATATGTTTCCTCTGTGTGTATTTTTATATCAACGATTTATAATACCTGTGCACCCAGAGAGCAATATGTTCACTGTTTATTATGATTGTTGCATAAGGGTATGGTTGTCATAATTAAGAAATTGGATTATAAAGAGGTTCTAACCATGGTCGCTACCCTCATTATTATGGTAAATAATTTATAAGCAACACATGTTTGCTGACGTGTAATACAATGAAATTCGTAGAAAAAATTAGTAGCCGCTACTAAATTTTTGTAAAATTTTGCAAAAAAAAAAAATACTAAATATTAATGAAAGGAAATAAGTTTAAAAATTAATAACCACTTCTAAACATTGGTAAAATAATAAATAAGCTGTGATTAACAAAAATGTTCGGTAAATTATAGTAAACTAAACTCAATGAATTGTAAAATATTTAAAAATTTTAACTTATAAAAAAAATATTAAAAATGTACAAATTACCTGAATTATTTTTAAATACACTTGTTGCTCTTTAAAGCTGCTAATTTCCTTTAAAATTGTCTTACGAAAAAAATCACAAATTTATTTTTTTGTCGAACAATAACAAGACTTATTTTTTTTAATACTTAAGATAAAATTAAAAATATAAATATAAATAATAAAAATTTGTTAAATTTTGTATTGAAAAATATTTTTAGAGTCAAATTTTTAAGATTAAATTTTAATTGTGTTAAGGGCTGATTTTTAAAACTTTTTAGTGCTATTTGAAGTAGATTCCCTTTTCTTTGGACATGAGTCGGTTGTGAAAAGTATCTTGGCTTCCGATCCCTTTTATCAACCTTTTTAGCATTTTAGGACAAATTAAATTTTTAAGTATAGATTTTAATTATTAGAAATAAAATTTCCTTCAATATCAAATTTTTTTGCTTATTTTACAAAATCGATTTTCACAAATTTGTAAAATGGTTTCTGAAATTATTATCGAAAATTTGTGAAAATTTTGTAATCTGTAAAATGTAAAAAGCAAAAAAAAAAAATACTAAATAATAACTTTTTTATTAAAAATCAGTACAAAAATAGTAAATATGGATTGATCTGCCTATAAATTTTTCTACTTACAACAATCAATACATAATTATTACTCAAATAAAATATGAATTTGGCATTTAGAGTCAGCACAACATACATTTAATAATAATAATATATGATGATCTTCACCCGGGGTTTTTTTCGGAAATTCTGTGTGCATATAGCATTATAATTTACACTAATCGATTCATTGTCAAAAAGACTCTATATTTGTAGTTTTTATATTTTTTAATATTTTTTTTTTTTTGAACATAAATAAAAATATTTTTAAAAAATATGTTTATTAGTTAAATCAATGCTGGTAAAAAAACGAATTTCTTGTGGAAAAAGGACTTAGAATATTTAGGGCGTGGATACTGAAAAAGATAGTGTTGCGGCATCCGATACTAATTATTCTATCCTGCTGTCTCTGTGGAATTTTTTAAAATTTTTATTCTCTACAATTTACTAATAAAAATTTGCATGTTTCTTTGCAATAAAAGACAATTTATAAAAAATAATATAATTATATGATCTAAAATCCTATTAAACCATTTATTTACCAAAATAACAGATCAACAATATATAAAAAATTATTTAAAATATTTTTTACAAGAAAAAGTCTGTAGAGCCTAAAAGTTGTTTTTAAGAAAAGATTTCTTATAAAAATACTAGATTTTTAGAATATTTTCTGATAGAAAAATATTTAGATTAAATGGACTTTTTTTAGAATAAAATTCTCAGACTCTGCAAACTGTTTCTAAGATAAAAACTTATATAAAAACACTTTATTCTAAGGTCTTTCTTTGGATAAAAAATTTTTAGATTCTGAGGATTATTTATCATTAAAAAAACTTGGATTCTAAAAACTTTTTCTAAATGAAAAATTCTGATACTCTAAGGACTATATAAGAAGGTCTTAAAAATTTCTTTTGAATCTAAGAATTTTTCTTTTAGAAAAAATTTATAGAATATATCATTATTTATTATCTCTTATTTATTAAAAAAAGGTACCTAGTATTTTTCTATAAATAATAGAAGAGAATCGAAGAAGTTTTTTTTTTTGACAAATTCCTTAACATCAAATATTTTCTTTGGAAAAAATATTATTGAAAGAAATATTCTTAAATTTAAAGAACTTTTTCATACCTTCGAATCATAGTATAACTGTATTATGGTAAAATTATGGTTATTTTATTATCATAATTTAATAACGATATTGTAGTACGACTATGGTTGCCACAAACATAATTCTAAATATATATATGATACTCTTCAATTTTGATAGATCTAACCATGTTTTTTTCTGCGTGTGGTCTTTGTTTGTAAGTGATATTGATCGTTTTAGCATTTTATTTTCTATCATAAACTGTTATTACAATGTAGAAGGAACAAAATTAAGTAAAACTTTCTATTTATTTTTAAATTCTTGTTTATCTCTCAACTTTCTTTTTTGTCGTTCTACAAATTTTTAGTTTCATAAAATTTCATAAAATACTGTTTTTATTTTCGTTTTTAATTTTTGCAAAGGTCCACGAAATTTATAGAGTTGCTCAACCAATACACGCTGCGTATGAGCAATATGATGAAATAATAAGTATACGCTTAGGTAGATTAAACTATCTTACATTCAGCTCGGCTCACGTGTATCTCAAATTGCTCAGTATTTAAAAAGTTCGTTTTTTATATTTCGAATGCATATATTAATTTTCTTGTACAAACAAAGAATTTTTTAAAAATGCATTAAGAATGGAATTTGTAAATACAAAACACTTACCCCCATATGCATAGACATTTAGTTGATTTTTATAACACTCTTATAGGGAAAATTTGTTGTTATTTTACATGTTAATTTGATTTATAACTGTGTTATAAAAATCAACAGAATGTCTATGCAAGTTAAGACACCCTAATATATGTTGGGACACCCTAACATTATTTCTAGTTACACGCGCGGAATATTTTTGCAGACGTCTCGTCTACAAAATGAATTTTTGCGAAAAGTAATCAGAAACCTTATTTTTTTTCCCACAACGAGTAATGCAACATAATCAAATAATTATAATATAATTCTTGCTTTTTAAAATAATTAAGTTAGTTTTTAGTCAGACAGCAATGTGATTGAAACTTCAAAATTAATATAAAAATAAAAGTATATTTTTACGAAAAATAAAACAAAAAAATTTAATTTGCATATGACACTTGTTGTAATTTTTTGGTAACTTCAGTTTTTAATTTCAAACAAACATTTTAAAGAAATCAATTTTGAATTTTAACAAATATTTTTAATTACTTAAAATTTTTGTATACTTTTGTCTGTGTAAATATGAGCCACTATACGGGATCATATATCATATGGCTTGCCGAACAATTGACTTTATGAAGGAAAAATTATATGTGCGAATTATTTCTCAAAATGGGCCAGCCAATTTTTGATCAAGGTTGCGTGATTTATAGACTCTATATTATTTTTTCTGGGATTAATTGAAGTCAATGGGTTATGCGAACAAACCGTAAATTTTGAATGCTTTTGAAGACAACATTGTGCCAACCATTGCCGAGATACGGTTACCATTACTTTAAAAAATGGTTGAAAATTAAAATTGCAGATTACTTTATGGTTACATAACTAGCATTACACAATATTCAAACACTAATGACATAAAATTTTCCTTCTAATAAAGCCAATTTAATGTTTGAAATTATGTTATCTCATTATTTTATTTCAATTTAAAGTTCTTCTCCTATAAAAAAAAACACCTTGTATTTATCCATATTATATTTAAAAGTTTACGGGGTTTTGCTTCTTTTGATATCTGTTAAGTTTTGGCTTTGTTCTTGGTTTTCCCGGAGCACCCATTTTGGGAGATTTGGAAACACTGCGTGAAGGCAACATAAGCAACATGTGCATCGAACTTTATATTTTTAAGTGTCCATTACAGTTTAAACATCTTGGCCTTATTATTGTTAATTTATAACGAGCTTTCAACCACGGTATATTTAAAATAATAAAGCCAATTTACCATTTTTAGCTAGATCTCCACAGAGCCCGAAGTTTTTATTTGCTAAATTTTTATTTTCTAAATCTCAGACATCCTCGCATACAAAAAATGTGTAAAAGAAATCGGTTTTTCTGAAAACAGTTTTTCTTTTTTTTTATGTAGAGGTCCACTTACTTCTAGTTTATGTTGAGTGTGGTTTTTAATAAGCTTTCCAGCGATGTACTATATTAAATTATACAGCTGATGCTAGTCTTTTATTTTCGTTTTAAGATTTAGTGTAATTTTAATTATAATAAATATCCAGAAAAGTAAAAAAATATTAAATTAAAGTAACAACCATAATAGAAAATTAAGTAAAATAATTTGTTCTGCTAGTGTTGACTATAATACTGGCCTTGAACTGTATAAAATTAAAAAAAAAATAATGCTTTTTCATTATTTTTTTAATGTATGAAAATACTAGCGGGCAAAGCCCGCGTAGAAAATGGTTTCCCGGGCTAAAGCCCGAGATTGCCCAGATAATTACCCGGAGTCCCCAATTTTTACCATGTCCAAGACCAAAATTTTGAGATGTACTTCACTAATGAGTTAGCCTATAACCCCCATTTTTACAATGTATCTGGCTAAAATTCTAAAATGTACCTGATCAATGGGTTAGCACATACTGGAGGCAGCCCTAGGTCAATATCTACATCGGCGGAGGAACCTTTGCACCAAATTTCAACTTACCAGCTTCATCGGTTTTGGCAAGGGTGAGAATTTTTCACTTTTCTGCCTCTCCCGTTGTATTTTACAAAAATTACGTCTCAACTGTTATCTACACTGGAGATGGATCCTGCATACCAAATTTCAACTTCCTAGGTCCTACGGTTTGGTCAGGCCATAACGGTGCCAAAATTGGCCAAAATTCTAAACTGTACCTCATCAAGGAGTTAGCACAATATCCCAGGAAGGCATATTGCAAATTTCAGCTTTTTATCTTAAGAGGTTTCAGCAGGCAGTGAAAGGCCCTGAATTGAAAAAAACCCCGTCTTAGCGGTTGTCTACGCATGCCAAATTTCAGCCTCCTACTTCTTGCGGCGATGTTGAATGTGTGAGTGAGTGAGTGAGTGAGAGAGTGAGTGAGTGAGTGAGTGAGGGAGTAAGTGAGTGAGTGAGTGAGTGAGTGAGTGAGTGAGTGAGTGAGTGAGTGAGTGAGTGAGTGAGTGAGTGAGTGAGTGAGTGAGTGAGTGAGTGAGTGAGTGAGTGAGTGAGTGAGTGAGTGAGTGAGTGAGTGAGTGAGTGAGTGAGTGAGTGAGTGAGTGAGTGAGTGAGTGAGTGAGTGAGTGAGTGAGTGAGTGAGTGAGTGAGTGAGTGAGTGAGTGAGTGAGTGAGTGAGTGAGTGAGTGAGTGAGTGAGTGAGTGAGTGAGTGAGGGAGTGAGTGAGTGAGTGAGTGACTGAGTGAGTAAGGGAGGGAGTGGGTGAATGAGTGAGCGGGTGAATGAGTGAGCCAGTAACGTTATCCATTTATATAAAAAATTTAAATTATTTTTTTTTGATTTTTTGTTCATTTTCAATTAAAAGTTTAATTAAATAAAAAATATTTTTAATTGATAATGAATTTTGTGTAAAAAATATTCTAGATTACAATAAACACTATTGACATCACATAAAAGTCATATTGTTGTGCTTTATTTATATCTTACCTGTTATTACTGTTATTTCTCAAATCCCTAACCAAACAAAAAAACAAAAATCAAAATACAAAAAAAAAATGTTTATTAAAAATATTTTTAATAATACGCATATTAATAAAAGTGCCATAATTAATTTTTTAAGAAACACAACACCACTCATTGATTAAATATACAAAAAGAACATATTCTATGTAGTGCATAGACATCAGTGTCACCAATTAAGGAGATTTGGCTCCAGATTTAAAAATTTATTGAAAAAAAAAAATTAAATTTGTATAGATTTTTCAGATCGATAATCGATTAATGACGTATAGGTTTTAATGCAGATCTTGATAATTATTTTTATTTCATATTTTTAATTTTATGAATCTATGAATAAACTATAGTCACTTCATATAAGTGATGCAATTTTGACTTGATAAAAAAATTGGTTTTATGATTCTATTCGCGATCGATTCTTCGTTATTTGATTTTTTAAAATTGAAAATTGAATCAGATATAAGAATTAAACAAAGGAATCATGTTTTTAAGGTTTATTTTAACATTTAAAATATTCTTAAAAATTGAATTTGTTAAATTTTATGAGGCTACCCTTTTTTTCATAATATTTATTTTTAGTTGTTAGCAAAAATGATTTTTAAAAAAAGGAAAATCTGATTATTTAAGAATTTAATAAAATTTTTAATTGTATTTAAAAATATTTTAATTGAAACTCAATTTTAGTTTTTTTCTGTATTTCTGGGCATTATAGTTTTTCTTTATTTCTGGATGTTCACCCTTTAAATTCTTATATGCTTGTTTTTAATAATATGTTGAATATTTGATGAGCTTTTGGCAAATGGATGCCAAAACATATTCACAATTTTTGTTTTTTTTTTTCTGATTTTACAAGCAAACGTAAAATGAAAGCAGAATTAAAATGAATAAAAGTAAGTTGTTTTGTTGTTGCAAAAATTGTACGTAACCATTGCTGGTTAAATTTTCTTATGCTTCGCCTAACATTCAGCAAACATATGGAGATGGCTTTTTAGTTAATATGCAACATTTCCGCTTTACTGCTTTTAATACAACTACATATGTACAAACAACTCCTTGGCGCACATACTTTCAGTTTATACCAAATGTGGTTTAGAAAATACGTAAAGTAAGAGAAAGGAGAGAAAAATTCGTGCATATGTTAACTGCTGCTTGTTGCCGAAAGGATAATTAATTTTTAGTTATTGAATTATTAATAATGAACTTTTATTTTATCCTTCGAGATGTGTTTTTTTTTTGATGTTATTGTTTTGTTTTGTTTTGATTTCAATTTCTCGTTCTTTAAATAACGGAAGTTGCGTTAAATGGAAAACAGGATGTATGGAAAACATTATTACATGGCCACTATATATGTTTCGTTGTAGTTTTCTTTATTTGTATGTTCTCGCAGGATGTTTTTGAAAAAAATACATTTACATTTAAAGGTGGGTTTTTTGCATATTATTTAAATGTATGTTAAAAAAAAGTACTTTACTTATAACTTTTATATTCATGCACTACTACAAATGTATTTTTCATTCTCAATTAATTGCGATTCATATCGTTTTATGGTACGGCTTTCATTGTTGTGTTATTTATGTTGTAGTATAAATTTATATTAATCCTTTTGGGGATTTAAATTTACCATATCACTGAACAGCGCCCATATCATACAACAGGTAAAATATTTAAAATTGAGAGAACTAAATGGCATAAAGGAAATTGTATTTTAAATTTTAAAAATTTATTCGTATTTTAATGAGTAATTTTTGATAATGCATGTAGTATCATAATACAGTTTTCAATTAAAAATGTGTTTTAACAAATGTTTTATAATTTGAAAAAAAAAAAAAAATATTTGAGATTGATTTTTTTTGTAGGAATAACTTTACATTTATTACACTCAGAAAAAAAGTAAGTAGGAAAATTAAAAGGCGGATTTTAATCCAAATTTACTATTTTTGTACCGATTTTTAATAAAAAAGTTATTTGTTAGTATTTTGTTTGCTTTTTACATTTTACAGATTATAGAATTTTTACAAATTTTCAATGCTAATTTCAGAAACCATTTTACAAATTTTGAAAATCAATTTTTTAAAAATTTTATTTGCCCTTAAATGCTAAAAAGGTTGAAAAAAGGAATCGGAAGCCAAGATACTTTTCACAACCGACTCATGTCCAAAGAAAAGGGATACTTCTTCAAATAGCACTAAAAAGTTTTAAACAATTGAAATATAACCTTAAAAAGTTTACACTAAGAATATTTTTCAATACAAAAATTAACAAATTAAAACAAAATGATAAATTCGTATAAGCTTTTGCTATTTTTTATTTTGTCTCAAATATTTAAAAAAATAAAATAAGTCTTGTTACACTAGTTTACACCGTAAATGTACTTTTGATCAGAGGTGATTTTCCTTATGTATTTTCTCCCGCTGAATTCGAAAATCAAGGTTAAATTTTTTTTATGGAACAGTTTTTGAGATATTGTGATTTTTTAAATAATCGACCTTTTTTCACTTGACAAAACATATCTCGAGCTAGAAATGTCCGATTGTACCCAAATGCAAGGTATTGAGATGACGAACAAATATTTATAATCGGATCTTTGATCGGTAAATCCGTTCAAAATATATCGATAACATTAGGGCACATTTTCAAAAAAATCATATTTTACAGTATCACTTTTCCGACGGAAAATTACAAATCGTAAAAAACGTCTGGTTTCTCTTCATGTGCGTAAACCTGATACTTTTACGTAAGAACTAAGACAAACCAGAAGAAAATCGACCGAAAAATAACAAAGTTATAAGCAATTGAGTGAATAAATCCAAATCTCATATTTTAAGAATAATTTATATTTTTCGACAATATATTGGGTTCAATCACCAAACTACTGCTCAGTATAGACAAACCCTACGAAACTGTTCCCTTAGATCCCTAATATTTTGTTTCGACAGATTCTAACCCTGACATTTTGTTTTGACAGCTTCTAACGTTGACATTTTATTTTGACAGCTTCTATAAAACGTAGTGTCGGTTGTTTGTATATTATTCTCACAAATTTGATTGAAATTATATTTCATTGTGTTCATCAAAATGTATAAAAGAAAACGAGAATTTGAGTGCGTAAACAATCCAAATAATTTCTGTTACGTGTGTGGCAATTTTGTCCCCCAACCCAATAGACGTAGATTCACCGATTCGTTACAACAGAATTATCTGCAATATTTTGGAATAGAACTTTCTATTCCAAAATATTGCACATAATCATGACAATGCTCAGCCTCATCGTGCGACATAACTCTTGCCGCGTGGGCTTCTGGTTCATCACAGTAAGATTAAATTTATATATACAATAGAATTAATAATAAAGTGAATTTTTATTACAAATTAGACGATACATGAAATTCGGTGTACCAATGATATGGAGAGAGCCGCTAGGTCATTCGGTTGATTGTTGCTTTTGCCCAAGCAAATCCACTGGTTTTGGAAATAGTGCCAAATGGGTTTATCCGACAGTAGCATCTGTTTCGCTTCCAGTTCCACATTCAAGTGAATATCCTATTCCTAAGTGCCCCGGTTCAATGATTGAACCTTTCGAATCATCACAAGAGACAGACACAAGCAGTGATAATGAATTTCAACAGGAGTCGCAATTGCAAAAGTTTACGCAGCCTGAATTGAATGATTTGGTGAGAGATCTCGAGCTGTCAAAGGAAAAAGCAGAGTTACTTGCATCTCGCCTGAAGCAACGGAACTGTTTGGCTCTGGGAGTAAATGGAACATTTTACAGAAACCGTGATAAACCTTACGCACAACATTTTAAGAAGGAAAACAACATATGCTACTGCAACGATATTCCTGCATTGTTTGAGCAACTCGGAGAGCTTTATGATCCAAATGAGTGGCGCATGTTCATTGATGGTAGTAAGGAGAGTTTGAAAGCAGTCCTACTGCATATTGGAAATGTAAAACCTTCTATCCCCATCGCTCATGCCGTCAACACTAAAGAATCATACGCCACAATGGCCAGTTTGCTAAAATACATTAAATATGAGCATCACAACTGGAATATATGTTCCGATCTTAAAGTAGTCGGCATGTTGTGTGGAATGCAGTGTGGATATACAAAATATTGCTGCTTTCTTTGCCTCTGGGATAGTCGTGCTCGTGAACATCATTATAGAAGAAAACAGTGGCCAGAAAGGGAGAACGTCACAGTGGGCAAAGACAATATTAAATACGTGCCTCTTGTCATTAAAAATTTTGTGAAGGTCTTGGACAAGGAAGGCCAAGTATTTTCCTATTTGAAAACCCTTTTCCCGCAGCTTTCTGTAGGAAAAATCAAGGAAGGCGTCTTCGATGCTCCACACATAAAGAGATTTATAAAAAGCACAGATTTTCCAAAATATTTAACACCCGTTGAGAACGAGGTGTTCCAATTTTCTTGGAAACAATAAAAGCCCTAACTACGAGGGAATTATTACCGATTTGCTGAAGAACTACAAAAAAGTGGGTACGGAATGCCATTATTTTATTTCATTTCTGGTTGTTTTCTATTGCATTGTTTTACCATTTTATTTATTTCTTACAGGTGTAAATATGTCTCTAAAAATCCATTTCTTACATTCGCATTTGAATTTCGGACAATCTTGGTGACGTAAGTGACGAACACGGCGAGAGATTTCACCAACAAATTAAGACCATTAAGCGGCGCTATCAAGGATTTTGGGATGAAGCAATTTTGGGAGACTATGTATGGTTTCTCACTAGAGAAACGGATCCCAAAAGCAACCGGAGACAAAGCAAGGGCCACAACTATTTCTTACACACAAAAATGTCAATAATGTATTGCAAGAGTTTAAACCCAATATATTGTCGAAAAAAATAAATTATTCTTAAAATATGAGATTTGGATTTATTCACTCAATTCCTTATAACTTTGTTATTTTTCGGTCGATTTTCTTCTGGTTTATCTTAGTTCTTACGTAAAAGTATCAGGTTTATGCACATGAAGAGAAACCAGACGTTTTTTAACGATTTGTAGTTTTCCGTCGGAAAAGTGTTACTGTAAAATATGTTTTTTTTGAAAATGTGCCCTAATGTTATCGATATATTTTGAACGGCTTTACCGATCAAAGAACGACCCAATCGGAGCTCGAGATATGATTCGTCAAATGAAAAAAGGTCAAAAAATTAAAAAAATCACAATATCTCAAAAACTGTTCCATAAAAAAAATTTAACCTTGATTTTCGAATTCAGCGGGAGAAAATACATAAGGAAATCAATCTCTCATCAACAGTACATGAAAAAATTTCATTTTGTAAACTAGTGTTATTGGTCGATAAAAAAATAAATTTTGTGATTTTTTTTCGTAAGACAATTTCAAAGGAAATTAGCAGCTTTAAAGATCAACAAGTGTATTTAAAAATAACTCAGGTAATTTGTACATTTTTAATTTTTTTTTTATAAGTTAAAATTTTTAAACATTTTACAATTCATTGAAATTAGTTTACTATAATTTACCGAACATTCTTGTTAATCACAACTTATTTATTATTTTACCAATGTTTAGAAGCGGTTTTTAACTTTTAAGTTTAATTCCTTTCACTAATATTTAGTATTTTTTGTTGATTTTAGTAAACCCATTTTAAATTCCACACTACAAAAAGTTTACTAAAATTTAGTAGTGGCTACTAATTTTTTCTACAAATTTCATTGTATTGTACGTCAGCAGACATGTGTTGCTAATATTAGCAAAAAAATACCGCTGGGCTTAAATTACAACAACAAAACTTTTCAGCTGTCATTACAGACTTTTTTTGATGAGTGTAGAGCTCATGTTACACTCAAAATAATATTATTGTTGGCTCAAAAGAAATTTTTTTTAAATCGACTAATCTTTGGTAATAAACCAGACTCTTAAATTACAAAAGTTGATAAAATTATTGCATTTCGGAAACATCTTCAGATCTTTGCACACACTCCGTATAACTTAATAATAGGGGGTTCAAAACAGATGGCATTTTGGAGGGTAAACATCTGTCATTTATTTGCACTGAACTAAATAGTGTCAACAACAAAATTTTTTTTCCGCATCTAAAATGTTGAATTATGTGCCAACAGAGAAGCCGAGAGTCGTTAAAAGACGATTTTGCATGTCCATAATACTGTTTGAACGCCATAAAAAGAAGTTAAATTTGCATCGAATCATTACTGACGATGAAACATGGATACATTACGACAACTGTAAGCGTAAGAAATCGGATGTGAAGCACTGCCAATCAGCCAAATGAACGCAAAAGTTCAATATTCATGGCGACAAGCCAATACTCTGTATTCTATTATAAATTGCTGAAATTGGACTAGTCGATCACAAAGTACCTGTACCGAACAGGATTAATTCGTTTGAGGCAAGCATGCGGCCAGATATGAAGCCGTAATATTACATTATGACAATGCTCAGCCTCATTTTGCAAGACCGGTTAAGAACAATCTAGAAAACAGACCTTGCTCCGTCCACCTGACATTTGTTTCGTTTTATGCAGAACGCTCGCACTGAATAATTCTTCAAAACAGGGTATCCCAAATTGGCTTAATTACTTCTTGTCCTTCTTGCCAGAAAGCTGGGAAATGGTCAGAGCTACTTTGAACAAATTTATAAAAATCCAAATATCCCACTATTTTGCTAATAAAAAATTATGATTTAAAGTGACACCAGACCCATTTTTCTAGAAAACAGGTGGCGCCATTTATCGGCTAATAGCAGAAATATCGGAATATTATTTTTTTAAAAAACAATTGTGTAAAATTTATCAAATCATTTCGTAAAAAAAAATCGTTTTAAAATATTTAGAAAATTTCCACCAAAACTAAGTTAAAGAACTGAGAATTTTTAGTATTTTTTATTTAATAAAATAAACATAATCAGTGTTTTATCAAAAATTATATTAAAAACTAATCAAATTCATGCACGCAAAGAAAAAACATGGTTGGAAGAACCATATTCGAAGAGCATCATATATTTTTGGGTTTATGATTGTGCCAACAATAGTCGTACTATATTATGGTTATCATATTATGATAATAAAATATCCATAAGGTTACCATAATATGGTCCCTACAGTTATATTATGATTCAAATATTACAATATTATGATTCTGTATAAACATATTATGATGTTGAATTTGTCATAATATGATTGCATGTACTCATAGTATGCTCAAAATGTTATTACATTATGGTCCCCATAACTATATTATGATTTCTGGATTATTATAATATGATCCATATAAAGTCTTTATATAGAATCTTTTTGACAATGAATTGATTATTGTAAATAATATTACATGTATAAGGAATTTTCGAAAAAACCCTCAAAAAAATCTTCTAAAGTTAAAAAAAAATAAACTGGAAAGTAATTTTCTGTCCAGTTTTAGTAAACAATATATGATTGTTTTTTAAGACATTTGTGTTTTTATGAAAACAAGACAATACTCTTATTAGGACTGTAAATGTCAAAGTCATGTTTTATTTGATGTATAATTATTCATTGATTGTTGACAGCATTTTTTGGTTACATAATTATCATAATTTTTTCATAGTCAGAATTTTTGTTACCACAGTATGCTTACAGCCAATCATGTTATAAAATACAAGGTGTCAATCATAAAATAGTGAAATATTTACTATAATAATGACGGTAGCGACCATGTTGATGGCTAGACAACCAATAATATGGTTTTGACAACCATACCCGATTGCAGTAAGCACAATATAGTATCAGTGATCATGTTGCAACCATGTTTTTTCTCTGCGTGTGTGAAACCGTTAATAGTTCAGAATAGCAAAAAAAAATTACAATAAATTTTTCCATTAAATATTTCTTTTCTTGGAGAGTAACAGATTCTTTTAAAAACTTAAAAAAGTATTTCACTATGATAAAAATATAAAAAAAAATTGGGTTGAAGTATTAAAAGAAAATATTTTCCAAAAAATTTTATTTTCGGCGTTAAACCATTTTTAAACCCTCCACCATATATGGTGAGGGTATTTATCAGTTTGTCATTCCGTTTGAAACATCTCGAAATATAGGTCTAAGACCCCATAAATTTTAGGTCGATTTAGCGATGTCCGTCTGTCTGTCTGTATAAATGGCGATCACGACGCGAAGACGCAAGCAGGGTTGCCTATTTTATTACCTGGATTGTTGGACATCCTCCCGAGCAGTTTGGTGTTGAAAATGAGCAAAATCGGTCCAGCGGTTAAAAAGTTATGAGTGAAAATGTGGAGATACCTCTAAATTTTCCATACAAATTGGGGTATTTTGGTACAATTTCATAGAAGCGACAGGTACAAAATATATTTTTTCATATTTGTACATCAGTCGCTTAGAAATTAATAATATTTTGTATTCAACTCAAATTTTTTTCACCTCAAAAAATTTTTATCACCACTTAATTTTTTTTTTTTCACCACAAAAAGTTTTTTTCACCTCAAAAAATTTTTTTCACCTCCATAATTTTGCTTCAAAAGTTGTTTACATTATTTGTATCAAAAACCGTAGAGAACATTTTTTTAGAATATTGGTGGAAAGTATTCAAAGATTCGGCACAACCGAATTTAAGCCTTTTTTACTTGTTTATTTTCAAAAGCACTTTTAAACTGTAATTTTTTTTAGCTTTTTCAGATTTATTTAACTATCGTTTATATTTTTCGTCTTTGGCAACAGTTTTTCTGCAATTAAATTAACATATTAATGCATAAATCTTTTGATTTCTAACAAGCGGATGAGATATGGTATATTAAGAGCAGATCAAAGCACTTCGCTTCATAAATTTTTCAGTAAATGTTTGTCACACACATATCTCATTTCAGTGTACCGTGACAGGCTTTTCATTAACAGCAAATATTTTTAAGTGTATTGTATTTAGTAATTTTCATCTTATTTTTGTTGATTTTTTTTGTACTTTCTTTCCCTTTGGTGGTATTAGAAAACTTAATTAAGTTTACTATTCTGTTGTTCACATGCCACAATGACAACCCATAAAAACATGAAGAGGAAAAAAAAATATCTATCATACATGTACTCAACTCAAATACATACAAGTAAAACCAATATATTGTAGAAAATGACTGAACCTCTTAACCACCCACTTCAATAAATATCACACTTTTGATAGAATTTTGATTCTTCTACTTCATATACAACACATCTCTTCACTTGTTTGAAAATGCCACAACATAAATGCATGAAGAAAATCTTCAACCACAAAATATTCTTGTATAATTCTTGTGTTGCATCCTTTCAAACACGTACTTTACATGTTATTGGTGTATTCTACGAGATTTTAGTTTCGTTTCTCTTATTTTTTTGTTCATATATGTAAGTGTGTGTTTAGAAATGCAATTATATGAAAGAAAAATTTTGATAGGTTTTCTGAGAAAACACACACTCAAAGAAATTAGTTTTTGAGGAAATCCTTTTGATACTTATTATTCTTGGAAAAATAAAATCGCTATGAAAGTTGAAAATTTAGTTTGCTATCCTTTTTAGTAAGACTTACAAGTAGGAATGGATGGTTTACACTAAAGATTTTTGCAGCAATTTACATATTTTCGGTACAGTAGTTTCATTAAGTAAATAAGAAAAAAAAATACTTTTTATTGACCTAAAGCTACCAAATAACGGCGTAAAATCATTATTCAACTCGATAATGCAAAATTCCCAAAAAAATATTACAAAATAACTTTAATATCGAATGTCTTTGTATGCCTTTGTATATAAATAAATAAATTAAAATGTATAATTACAATATTAAAAGAACAGTTTTTAAATTTAGAAAAACTTTTTCTCATTGTATCTTTCCAAACTATAAAGTGTTTCAATGTTTATACCCGAGTAAAACAAATGATGTGCACTATTTATAGCCTGTTCCTCTATTTCGAAAGAAAACGTTCGTTCGCTTTCTAGTCGAAAGAAAACTGATTTGGGTTTCACTAACTCTATTTCTATGCGAACGATGACTCGAACGACAAGTCGATTGAAAACGTAACTGTTTTCATACAAAATTTGGTTTCTCTATTTCGAACAGCTCGAACGCAAATGTCAAAATCAGTCACTTGCTATTTTTTTGTCGAGTAAATATATATTTGATATTTTTAATAGCAAAATGAAGTAAAAAAAGCAATGGATAACAAAAGGTACAAAATAATATAATTATTTATAGTTTATTAAGAATTTTAAATTTTAGTTAAAAAAATCAACAATGGACCAGCCGAAGACGCTTGTATTTTATATGCAAGAAAGGCCTGATTTTGCCAAAGCGACTCTGGTGTTCGGAGCAAACAAATTTTCTGCAGAGGAGGAATATTTGACCAGAAAACTAAACTCCGTTTCACCCCCTATTACGCTGTTGCTGAGTGGTAAAAGATAAGTGTGTATTGTTTGTGACTTACGTTTGCCCCAAGCAGCTCATATTTACATTTTTTTATTTTACATCTTTTATTTTACAAGAGCAGTGACCGCACTGAACAGACAACAGCAACAGGCTGTTGTCAATCTTACTTACAACCAATCGATAACAAACATTTTCAAAAATAAACACATTCTCAAATAAAAATTGATTTGTTTATTGTTATTTTTTTATTTCATTTGTCATATACAGCTGATCACTGTTAAACAGGGTTGTTTTTGTCTTTAAGCAGTTTAGTAGTACTTTTGCTACTTTTAAAGAAAATTGTAACAAATACTCAAAATATATGATCTGGCATCTCTGTGATTGGTAAATGCGTAAGAAACAAAAATTGACACACGTAAGTCAAGTCGATCGAAGGCTTTCGAAATAGAGGAACCCAAATTGATTCGAATTCGAGTGACTTGCTTTCGTTCGACTAGTTTTTCGTTCGAGATCGACAAACAGGCTATTAATCATATCCAATTAGATATTCATTAATATCTAGCTGATTTTAATTGATCCGAAAAATGGAAAATTAAATGAAATCCAGCAATATATTTGGGGATTAATTAACATCCAAATTAATCCAAAAGATCAAATTAGATCCAAAAAACATATATATGGGGATTTATGTAGATCCAAATTTATCGAAAAAATTGCAGATCAAATTAAATCCAACAATATATTTGGACATATAGTAATTTTGGGAAAAAACTTAAAATATTTAAACAAAAAAAAATATATTTATATAAAACTGCGGATCCAGGCGTGCTTTGCTACGCATAAATATAAAGATTAAATCAAATTCATTGGTTCATTGGTTTCTCGATCCACGAGTTCGATCTAAAGAACCTTAAAATAGATACTCACTGACAGTTGTCCATATTTATGCCTGTATGCGCTACAACGTGTATTTACCGGGTGTATGAAGTCAGTAAACAGTATACATACCGCACACACCCAAGGGCGCCTAAATATTTGTTGCTGTTTTTGTATATGGACAAAATCACATGTTGACATGAAAAGTCATAACTTACGAACGCGTCAACCGATTTCGTGCAAACTTTAGATAAACCATCTACACGACCATACGAACAAACCCTAAAAATTTTACCGATTCGACCGTTCGTGAGTTATAAAGTCACAACACACTTGCAAAAATTTTTTATATATATAGATTTCAAAACTAACAGCCTTTTTTTGGAAGCAAAGTTTATGCACTTTAAGTAGTTTGTAAGTTAAAATAACACAAAATGACATTTATAAGAAATGAATGAAATATTGAATGAAATATTCATTTAAAAACTGGTCTACTTATTTTTTAAATCAAATGGCTTCTGTCATTTGTTTTTAAATATTGTTTAAACAACTGACATATCCGTAAAAAGCAAAAGATTAGTCAGTTAAAATAAATGTTAACATTTAAAATACCAAATCGCTAAAAACTGTTTCCTTTTTTTAATTTTTTGTTTGTTTTTTATAATCTACAAAATGTATGTATGTCTATAGACACCTTTTGTGTAAATGTGTTCGTGTAAGTACGTGTGGTTATGAAGTTCTTGTAATATGAATTGTGATAATATTATAATATAATATTATAATATTAAGATTTTATGAAATGTAAAATAATATAAAAAATAAAATATTTTAAAATTTAATCTTCTTAAAATAATTTAAATCCTAAATTGTTTCAATATTTTTTTATCATATTTAGCCAAAAAAAGTGAAATTATACATAATTTCGAAAAAAATTAAAAAAAAAATTCGAAAAAAAAATTTCAAAATTCGAAAAAAATGGAAAAAATCGAGAGCACATCTCGAACCGTAGCTTAAAAGTTGCGTAATAGAGAGTAGAATTGTTTGAATGTTTTTGAAAAAGTCGATTTTAATTTTTAAACGATAATTTTTAAATGATAATTACATCGAAACATTTTTAAAACTTTTTTTCTAAAACTACATTTAAAAACGAACAAAATGATATCCAACTTTTTTTAGATGTCGACATTTTTCAATTTTTTGGAAATTACTTAAAACCTGTATGGAATAAAAGGCTGAAAATTGGTGTACAAGTCACTTTGAATACCTGCTAAAACATATCAAAAAATTAGCGAAATCGAAGAGGGTCGAGGAAAAAAGTGTGCGATTTGGGCTGGAATACAACATATATATATGGTTCTGTATAATCCTATATATAAGTAAATATGGTCCTATTTTTACACGGGTAGACATTTTATTTAAATTATCGTATTAAACTAACAAGTCTGTACAATTATAAAGGGTACTATTAGTTATCATTATATCTGATGAAATTTACACGATGTGATAATATATATTTCAGTTTATAGTAAGTATTAGGGGTACAAATGTTTATAGGCCGCTACATTTATCTATTGAAAAGACATTAAAGACATATTTTTCAAATTATCAACGGCAAACCCTCTTTGCGTTTTTGTAGATGTTTGTTCCAACGAAATTACATATATACAAATTGGTTGTCTAAGAAAACGTACTTTGAATGCCTATTGTGTGGAATAAAAAAAAATTAAAAATGCATAAATAGATTCGAAAAAATTAGATTTATAAGGTGTTTCCTTACGGGCTATTTGGGCCAATAATACGTCATAATATAACTAAACGTTCCGGAGCGTAATTTTATTTTAAATGATTTTTTGTTACATCATCTGAAATATTTTATAAAATTTGTTTATAAATAAAAAACTGCATATATTTCCATGTATAAATATATTCCCCTCGATCCTATAAGGATCATAGGGCCTCCTATAACTGTAAATAATTAAATAAATGTTGACAGCACAAATTTGATATAAATATTAAACATTTGTACAACCTTCAAATTCAATTGGGAAGCAATGCTTTTTGTTAATTGATTTATTGTCTGTTCTATCAGATATCAAGGTTGTTCAAGAGTCCATCAAGAGTGTATTCCTAGAAAGTATTTTTTTTAACCGAATTAAATTAAAGCTTTAAATCCATACTAAGTATTTTGATTATTCCATCAGTTAAAAAAAATCAATTTACTTGGAAACAATTTCCCGAGTCTAATGACTAGTTTTTTAGTCACCACTAACAAGTGACTAACTTAGAGAAATTTTGATAATCTTTTAGCGACTTAAAGCGGATTCCATAGTTAACATGGACCCACTGATGAAGGAACATCAATAAAACGGTTTCGAATACCACTTTACTGTTTTTGTGCTGATTATTAGTAAACAAATTATTATTTAGTAAATTATGTTGCTATTAACATTTTACAAATTACAGAATTTTTACAGAATATTTATAAATTTTTGTTGCTTACTTCAGAATTTCACAAATTTTTGAAAACCGATTTGCTAAAATTAGCAAGAAAAGAAATGTTATTTCTAATAATTAAAACTTATAGATACAAACTTAAATTACCTTAAAATGTAACAACAGACTCAAGTACAAAAATAGGACATCCACACTAAATAGAACTACAATTAAAACAAAAATTAGCAAATTAAAACAAAATCTTAAAACAAACCTTTGATTTATTTTTAATTTTGTTAATAACATTTTTTGAAAAAAAAAATAAAAACATGATGTTCGCTAAATAAACATAAATTTATATATTCGAATTCGTAAGGCAATTTCAAAATAAACTAGCAGCTTTAAAGTGTAACAAGTGTATCGAAATTTGTGTAATCTAATAATTTTTTAGGAATTAAATTTTGCTATATTTTACTATTCATTGGGTTTACAGCAATTTGCTAATAAAGGGTGTCCCAAGAAGAACGCAATTTTTAAAGTTTAAATAAAACACAGATATTTAAAAAAAAATTGTGAAACTTTATTATATCGTAAAGTAGACAGAATGAGGTTATGTATGGAACAATATATCGTGCAGATGGCCGCCGCGGCTTTGCTGGCATGCACGCGATCTTTTAATGAAATTTTCAATGACCGTTTTGCATGAATGCTGCGGTATTTCATTAATGCAGCGTCCAATTTCCTCTTTTAAGGCTTGAGTCGTCGTCGGCTTATTCGCGTAAACCATTGACTTCAAAAAACCCCAAAGAAAAAATCTAATGGTGTTAAATCGCACGATCTAGGCGGCCAATTCTGACCTCCAAAATGCGAAATAACACGACCGGGAAATCACTGATGCAGCAATTGAATTGTTTCTCTGGCTGTATGACATGTGGTGCCGTCTTGTTGGAACCACATGCCCTCCACATTCATTTCTTCAATTCTAGGCATGAAAAAACTGGTTATCATTTCACGATACCAAACACCATTGACTGTTTGCGCTTGACCTGCCTCATTTTCATAAAAAAAGGTCCAATGATTCCTCCAGCCCAAAAACCACACCACACAGTGACACGTTGAGGATGCATTTGCTTCTTGTGAATCACTCGAGGATTTTCCTCACCCCAAATGAGACAATTCTGCCTATTGACGAAGCCATCAAGATGAAAATGGGCCTCGTCACTGAAGATGATTTTATCGGCAAAATCAGCATTTTCATGTTCTCTCTCCAATACCCAATTAACGAACTCCCTTCGCTGTCCATGGTCAGCTGGCTTCAGTTCCTGAGTCAATTGAACTTTGTATGCATGAAGATGCAAATCTTTCGTCAAAATTCGCTGCAAAGTGGATTTGGAGACACCAATTTGCTGAGCTCGGTGTCGAATTGAGGTGGATGGAGTTTGAGCGACATCATCACGTACAGCTGCGACATTTTCGGTCGATCGACCTGGTCGATGGCGCGTTGTTGTCTTTACATCACTAACAGACCCAGTTTCGGCAAATTTATTCATTAATCTCTTTACAGTTGACTCTTTTGAAGCATTATTGTGACCCCAAATTGATCGCAATTTGCGAACTGTAGCCGCAAAACTTTCACCATTTTGGTAAAACATTTCACAATGAGAATGCGTTGTTCATTCGTGTAGCGCTCCATTTTTACTAACCTCGTACCTTCTACTAGCAAACAATAACAATTGTTCAAATGTCAAACAATGACACTTCGAATGTTGCCAGATTTAAAAATTGCGTTCTTCTTGGGACACCCTTTATTTAGTAGTTTTTACTATTTTTTTTTTTATACAATTTCAGACTTTTTTTTGGTGAGTTTAAAATGGGTCTCAGGCGAATTTTTTGTGGAGTTACAACCATCAGCACGAACTCATTATACCCTGACTTAGTAGTGGTGTATAGGGTATAAAATTAAGTGAGTGCACAACTCGAAATTCTACACTTCGATAAATAGCTGCCATCCAAATGGTTTATATCGTATTTGCGTCGGACTACATACGTATGAGTTATTTCAATATTGCTCATACGCACGGGATAAAATTTATTTAGTGCCTTAAATATTCGAAATTTTCTTTTATTTCACAATATTTATAATGGTAAAGCAGTATTTTAATTTTTTACCACCAATAAAACTGCATTTTTATCTTCGACATTATTTTAACCCTCGAAGTGGCACATGGTTCTGGCCAGACATATTTAATTTTCATGCTTCAATTTAGCATACTTCTATTTTAGGTACATGACTGTAATTTCAGGTAATCTCCCAAAATATTGTTGGCTTTCGATGTATAAATTAATAATTGAAAAAGTCCTTGGAACAGGACAAAAAGCCAAATAAAAAATCTTCACCTTACTTTTGGTACATGGTGTCTGGCCAGACCCCTATGCATTTTATATGAACGCATAGGCAAAGCGCATGGCACGAGTTGGAAATTTGTATTTACTTTATTCTTTTATGCTTCTTTCTTTCTTTCTTCTGATTTTGTTTGTGAGTTAGAGTTATTCATTGAAAGTTGAACAGTGAAGAAGTAATCTAGTTTTTGTGCGGTAATTTTGAACTTGTGAATAATTTTACGCAGGTAGATTTGTTGCGTTGTTAGTATATTATGGCTGATGAACTGGAATTTATTTATAATACACGCTTGCGTAGCGCGAATTTGCAACCCCAATTGTGAGAAGCATTAGTGCGTGATTTTCAAAGTCAGGTAGAAGCTGATGAAAATTATGATGTTTTTGAAAACGATGGTGACGACACTGCTGATTATGTGCCAGAAGATGATGCTTCAGACATAGAAAATGATTTGGAAATTGAACCTAACGAACTTTATGATAGTGATGAAGACGTAGATGAAGAAGAAGAAAGTGGAAATGATGCTGAGGCAGCAAATGAAGTCGACTCAGGCTGTTTTTATGCTAAAGACGGTACTAAATGGAACGAAACTGAACCCCCTGCATCTCGTTTGCGCCAGCATAATATCATGCGTTTTCGATCTGGAACAAAAACAAGGCTCACCAATCCAGTTGAGGTATTCAAGCTATTTTTCTCAACCAATATTACGTTCGTCATCATTAGTGAAACAAATCGGCATGGGCGAGAATCAATTAGAAAATGGAATGAAGAACATCCAGAGTCTACCCAAAGAAAATGGATTGATTTGACAAGCTCTGAGCTAGATGCATTCATTGGGATTTTGTTGGCTTCTGGTCTCAGCCATAATAATATGCAAGACTCCAGTGTATTGTCGCGTTCTGATTCGCTGCCCATATTCCGTGCGGCTATGTCGCACAAACGATTCATTACTCTGTCCAGATATATTCGTTTCGATAATAGTCGTACGCGGGCATTCCGACAGCAAACAGATAAAGCAGCTCCTATCCGGGACCTTTGGAATTTTCTCAATGAAAATCTGCAAATTTATTATGAACCTTATGAAAATATCACAATCGATGAGCAGTTGTTTCCGTATCGTGGGCGCACAAAGTTCACCCAATATATCCCATCAAAACCTGCAAGGTATGGGATCAAAGTTTGGTGGGCATGCGATGCTAAGACTAAATTTCCATTGAAAGGAAAACTATAAACTGGAAAGGAAGGAGACAATCGGGAGATAAATCAAGGTGAAAACGTTCTAATGTATTTTGCAAACAGCGGCAGAACAATTATTTCTGATAATTTTTTCACCTCATTAAACGGCGCTAAACGACTGGCTGCTATGGGACTGGCATTTGTTGGCACCATTCGAGCAAACAAAAGATGTCTTCCTAAGGAAGTTATGAAGAGCACCAGACGACCAATTCTTTCAAGTGTGTTTGGTTTTCATGAAAATCTTGTTGCACTTTGCAGCTACGTGCCCAAAAAAAATAAGGCAGTCAATTTAATTTCAACCGTGCATTACACGAAATATGTTGAAGGCGTAGCCATGAAACCGGAAGCAATTTTATTTTATAATTCAACTAAAGCCGGAGTCGATACGATGGATCAAATGCTAACTCATTACACAACAAAACGGTCAACCAGACGCTGGACATACGCGTTTTTCTGCAACATCATTGATGTGATGGCATTGGCAAGTTACATTATATGTAAGCTAAATGATGAAAATACAAAAAAAGAAAGAAGACGCATATTTTTATATAAACTTGCAAAGCAATTGGTACTGGCCAACGTTGAAAATCGCATCAATAATCCGCACATTGTGGCTCAACCAACAACTCGTATAGCATTTGAAGCGTACTTTGGGAGACCTCTCAATATAGCAAACCGTAATGGGCTTCACGCAGTGGTCCAGACACACTAGCTGCCAAAAAAGATTGCAGAATTTGCCTGCAGCAAGGTGACAAAATACGCCGTAAGACACGCTTTTTTTGCTGCAAATGCAACAATCCTGTTTGTCAGCAACATTCAAAAGTAGATTATTTATGTTTTTGTTGCCTTCCGCAAAATTCTGAATAAAAAAATCAATGTATTCTTCATAATAATTTTCTATTTTGTCATAAACATTTATTGCTTTACCCATAATAAAGAGAAATATATATAGAACAAAAAAATTGTTGCCCTTTTCATTCCAAAGAATTTTTCAGGTCTATTTTTTCTTCCTCAGGTAGCCAATAACATAGTAAAAAGAAATAGAAACACAAAATATAACAAATATTTTCCTATCTTAGTAAAAAATTTAACGGCAAACAGCCCTTATTTCCATACAAATGCATGTAAATGTATAGGGGTCTGGCCAGACACCATGTGCCAGAACTAAGGGCTCAAAATATGTGCCTGACGAAGGGTTAAAGCATAAAATAATGTGTTACAGATTTGTTTTTTTTTTTAATAAAGGTAATTTTCTTTGATTTTTTTTAATCAAATTTTAGGCTCGTTTTTATTTTATGATCTCTTAACGGATTTAATTATTTGCGAAAATGTAAAATAAATATTATAAAACAGACCAAAAATATTGAGCAATGTTATGTATGTTAATTTGATAAGTTTAGTTGATCTGTAACTTTTACATTTTGTTGTAGAATTAGTCATTAGTATTATAATTTAATTCAGAAAAACACAACATTCGGTATTTTTTTCGGATTTTAACAAGCACTTTTTTCTTCCATTATTGAATCAACTTGGCAGTATTGTGCAAAAAAATAAGACAAATGCATACGAGTAAATTAAATTTATGCCGATTTTTTATATGTTCAAAAACCTCCCACATGATATCAAATAAAGTGAGTCAAAAATTTCTTGCAGAAAATGGAGATGGCCCAAAAAGATATAATGTCAACCTTAGATTTGGATTCCCCGTTTTGGGATTCCATTTCTTGCTGTTAACTATAAAACCAGCTCTAAGACAATAATTTTATTCAACACCTAAGAATCAAAATTAAATCTTTTGCATAGAAAAACTTCTATTCCATTGGATAAACATAAATTCATATGTATGCAATGCAGCAGCAACTAGTCTTAAGTGTAAAGTTAAGTAACTCCCACGAATGCCATGTAAATATTTGCTAACAAAATGAAATGAAAATTACATTTTTGCCTTAAGCTTTATACGGTTGTATAAAAGTTTCTAAATAAAGATAACGTATTTCGACTGCCACTAAAAAAAAAAAAAAATCTGATTGATTTTTTTTTAGAAAATGATAGTTCTGTATTTATTATATTTGAAATATATTGCTTATTACCTTAATCTGAAAGCCCAAATTTGAAGCTAAACTAAACTGAGCGGACCATTATGTGAAAAGTGAAAAATAAATTGAACTTAAAGTGCTGTTATAAAATAGAGCGCTTATGCAAATTGACATCGGGCCGTAGGGATTTTGCTAAAAATTTTTAAAATATACTCACTAAATTCTAGAATAATGTGGTATTTAACTACGAGATCAAATTAGAAAATTTTGGTGAGAAAAACCAGTTCAAAATTTAATGATGCAAATATTTAAAATTTTACTAAGGAAATAAAATATTCACAGTCTAGCACTGTGGTGGTACGGTCAGGATATAGGGGTCTTTGGCGGCTAGAGGAGTATGTAACTTCGTTTTTATAGAGAACACTATCAATAAAACAGAATAAGAACTCATGAAAAAACTTCTGCGAATCAACAGACAATACTGGCGACACTGCCAGGCTTAGTAATGTGCTGGGTCGCGATTCCTTGTTAAAATCCTCAGTCGATGCGAAAAATTTTAAAATTAAATGACACTGCCTCAAACAGGTGGCTTACAATGGGGTTGAAAATGATATAATTAACCCGGAGATCATAACCTAGACAAATGGAAGTTTCTTTGCATACAAATCGCGAGGTCTTTATTGCATTTTTAATTTAATATTACACAGTGCTCAGAATCTGATCTCTCCTTGATGCTTTTAAGATTAAGGTGGTTTTTATTCGTTAAATTGGCATAGGAGGCACAGAGCTGCAAAGGACCTCGGGCCAATAAATCCCTAACCTGGTTAACAGTGGGAGGTGCAAACAAGTTAGGCCGGGAACACCCCATTATAGAGTGATCTCACCCCTATTAAGGCTTCTGGGTTTTAAATAATTTTTCATAAACCTGGAAAATCGGGGTGTTAAAGTCGCTGCTTATGAGGAAAACGTTGTTATATTAAAACCAGGGAATGTTTTGGAATTAAATTAGATCATGTCCATCGCTCTGGTTACTCTCAACCACTGGGCCATTGCGCTATGGAAGTTGATTCGAATACATTCTTTGAATATGCTAAATATCTTAGAATTGCCTTAGACTGCAAACTATCGTGGACCCTTATCATAGAGCAAAGGATTAGGAAGGCGTTGCTTCCTACTCTTGCAGTAAGATGTTTGGTTTATAATGGGGTTTAAGTTCAAAAATGGTCTTGTTAAGATACACTGCTATCGTTCGTACAAATTTTATTTACGGGTCTATTGTGTCGTGAACGGTAACTACCAAGCACTTGGTAACGAAGTACAGGGTTCAGGCTTGGCTCGTAATGGAGTAACTGGTGTGAAAAATACTTTCCCCTCCAGAGCTCTCATTGATTTATATGTGATAACGGATTCAGCTAGTTGTCCCGACACGACTTGCTGCTACACGCAAAGAAAAAACATGATTGATACAATCACAAACTATTATTAATGTTTGTGGTTATGATTGTGTCAAACACGTCTTAAGTAACAATATATGTTCAGATATAATATTTATAGCTAATTATCTCAAACATATTATTATGTTCAATACCATGCAAAATGTCTATGTCAACATGTTATATGATTCTCACAATAAAACAAATAGAAAATGTAATTTCAAAGATTTATTTTTTATTAAAAAGGTATACATATATACATTAAAATATAAATTAAATAACTGCATTTATATATGCACACATACACTCACAATATATTTTCCGTAACCGAATGTAGTTCATTTAAAAAGTAATACGTAAAGTTTGTTTTTAAACGAAGAATCAATTGAAATTTATAGAAATATATTTTTTAACTATTTGAATCAGTCATTAAAAAAACAAACTATACAAATTTACAGACATTCAGAAGGAGTTGATATTTTCAGTTAAATGCTAAATTTTATGTTTTCTGTTATAAAAATATAAATTCATATAATTCCTTTTTGTTTTTTTACCAAAATAGTTTGTTTATATAGGAAATTATTTCAATAAAAATTACAAGAAATTATTCAAATATAGATACACAAGAAAATAAAAAAATATATACGCCTGTGTGTGTTGTGTTTAAAAAAAAAAATTTCCATTTGAAAAACAAACCACAAAAATCGTTTTTTTTTCTACTTTTTGTCAGTTAAAAATTGATGATTATTTTAAACTACTTTCGATTGCTTTTAATACGTATGTCGATTATTAAACAAAGATTGAAAATAAACAAGAAAATGGACTGAATATAATGAAAAATCAGTAGTCCTCTTTTTGATTGTATTTTCGATTAATTTAATATGTTTTTTAGATTATTTTTAACAAAATAATATTGTGAGTGTACCTTTAATTTATATTATGAAATCGACTGTAAAAAAAAATCGGGGCTTATCAGAATATTCTGCGTCAAAATTTCAATGGCGTTTTTAATGTTATATGTTTTTTTTTGGCTGCAAGAAAGACAACGTAATTCCTACGTATTAATACATGTTACATGTTTCAATAAAAGTACAATAATTTATATCGTTAAATTTGCAAGGCAGCATGGCCTTTTGCTCCCCGAAAAATGTTTGTATTATTTTATACTCACTCATGTTATTAACTATCGCTGGCGAACGGAAAATGACGCGGCAGAAAATTTTATTTGTTTTATAAACACACACTGTTTATTTTGACAATAAATGTTTGCTAATTTAGAGAATGTGTTTAAAGGCAAACATAATTATTTGTAATAAACATACACTTTTGTGTGCAACTAATATTATGATTTGAATTGTATAGTTGAAAACATATATATTATTGTAGCAAAAATTTCACATAAATTAATATTTATGGTGTAAAACACCATAAAATATTATTATGGTGAATTTAAAAATGCTTAAGACAAAAAATTTTTGTTCAATTTATTCTGGGGCTTTAATAAACTTATTAGAGTTAACATATTAGGCTAATATGAATAAATATGGTCGTAGTGACCATTCATTAATCATGTTTTTTCTCTGCGTGTACGGCTTCAGAACCAGCTGACTCCGCGGCTCAGAATGCAATTTGACTACTATACTCATAGGATTAAATTCGATAGACCTGTTCAGTTTAGCTTTCCTTCTAGAGATTAGTAGCAAAGGAGAGATCCAATAGTTGGAATTAGGTGACGGTCGGTTCAAAGAAGAGATGTGGGGTAGGTTTTGGCCTCTTTTGTGGTGATTGCAATATACAAGGTTACCTGGTAATGCTTGTCTTGTGTCTTCCACGCATAGATTTTAGCTATCAGGGAAGCTTGCAGGTTCTTGTGTGCGCTTGGAGATCAGAGAACCTTCGAAAAGCAAGTACGATCAGGCTCGACTGCGACTGAGGCATACTAAACATCTCATTGATTAGAGTAGGTGATGTTTTGAGATTAACGGCTGTGATGACTAGTGGCTGGCTTATAGGCAGACACGGAAACATATTTGGGTGGGTGCGTGATGTACAATGCGATTTGTCGGTGATATCGACCACATGATTGGGTAATCTCATCCGTTATCTCAATATTGTGGCTTTAGCTTTCCTATTATCACCTCCCTACTGGCAGTATGTACTTTCAAAGCGAAGTCCTTATAGGATTTTTACACTGAAAAACATCTTTATGAAACGCATCAAAAATGTGTAGAAAATGTGAAACAGGAATTCACATTGGCAACATATTTCATCTGTTATTTATTGAGCTGTCAAAAATATAAAAGAGAAAGACGCATAATTTTTGTTAAAAATAAAAAAATAATTAAGAGAAAGCATTAAGCTGTGGAGTAGTTGTTGCTTTTCAAGAACAAATCCGAATTTTAATGCAGTAAATTGAAATATTAAAGGCCATTCTGGAAGATGATGATGAAGAAGAATTTTTGGTAGACATAAGTATGAATTCATGTGCCGCTAATTTTCCTTTATAGAATAATTTTTTTTGTTTATTTTCTGCAATGTCAGTTTGCTAGTGATAGCACAAAGAAAATTGATTTTTTTTGCCATTTTTTTAGTGAAAACACTTAAAATAACGAAAGATGTAAGATGTAACTAAATGAGAAAAGACCAACTTTTCAGATGCAGAAAGGTGTAGAATTTTTGGCCTGTACACTCAGAATATTATGTAGTTAACTGTTTGTAGTTTAATAAAAAAGTTTTCCGTTCCATTTAAAAATAAAGGAAGATACATTTATTTTTCAAAGAAACATCTATATTAACTTTTTTATACATTTATTCGAAATAATTTACTATCATTTACCGATTTTTTTTAGTTTCATTTATTTTTTTCATTTGTTTGAAATTAAATAAAAATTTACCCACAAAACGGAAACTTGTGGTTTATTTGTGTCCGTAACAGTTATTATAAATTTAAATTTTGTTTGCTGTCTGTTTCAAAAAAAATATTCAAATAATTTCAATTTGTTTTTTTATTTAAATTGGTTGTATAAATACAAAATTTTTCAATACAATTTACAAGAACTTCATAAACACACATACATACACCAATACATTCACACAAAAAGTGTTTATAGCTTCATATGCATACATACATTTTGTATTGTACGAGTATATTAAAAAAAAACAAAAAATACAAAAACGGAAATAATTTCAAATAAATGAAAAAAACATTTATTTTTTAAGGATTGGTGGGTAAAATTTTGATATTTATTTTAACTGATTATATCAGTTGTTTCTTACGGATGTGTCAGTTGATTTATTAACATTTAAAAATAAATAACATATGGCATTTAATTTAAATGAAAATTAAGTTGACCGGTTTTTAAATGAAAAATCATTTCTTTTAAATGATATTTTCAGTTATTTTAACTTACAAACTTTTTTAAGTGTATAATTCTTATGTGAAGATGTTAATATCTTTGCAAATTGATGAAAGATGTAAGATGTAGGTCAGTGGAAAAAGCCTATTACTGACTCTACTTGATGCTTACGAAGGCGTCAGCTACCACTTAAAGCAACCAACCATCCGAACTCAACACCATTGACCATTGGTGGGAACACTCTCTCAAATAAGGAATGACAAATAAATCTGCCCCAAAGTAACCAAAGATCTAGTGGAATCGCCGAGAAGATTGCAAATGGAAAATAAAAATACAATTTTTTAGTCCTTTCTTTTGACATTTTAAAAATGAAGTATCTTTTGTTTTGAATTAAACGTTAGCATAGTAATAATATAAATTTAAAAATATAAAAGTCTGATGTAAACAATATCTTTTAAGACTCATAGTACTCGTATATACACGTTTTTGTCATAACAGCAGAATTTTTAGCTCTTTCCAGGGGATCCTTATAACTCTTTATTTAAGATAAGTTTATATTGTAATAAAGTTTTCACTTGCAGTCAGTCTAAATCCAGTAATAGATGCCAACGAAATAATGTGTGCTAAGAATATTGTCAATTAAATTTTAATTTAAGTAAAAACTGAATTTTTATTTTCTTTAGATGACAAAAGGAGTAAACACAGGAGTAAACATTTTATCTTAAATTAGAATACAATATTTATTTAAGTTTATTATAATGATTATGATTAGTAAATATAATTTGCGAAAAATTAATTTGGAATCTAAGTTAAATATCAAGTAGAAGCATAAGAAAACATGACGTGATTCTATTGTCATCATTAAGAATATGAAATTGTGGTTTTATTAATAAAGACAAGTAGTTACTAATAAAATTTTAAGTAAATAACTTTTGTTTAAATTAAAATGTCCAAAGAAATAATAATGGAAAGTAAGAGTTTATGGCTACAAGCATAATTTCATAGTCAAGCATGCTAAAGATTAGAAATGATAAAAATTCTTATTTAGTTTAAGTGGGAGAATAAAAAATAACACTATACCATTTTATAATTCTATTACCAGTTTGGGTTTTAGGTCATAAGAAATTTGAAAAAACTCTCTATTTCTAATTTTGAAACAAAAATTTACTATGTATTTTTTATAACGAATATTTTGTAAATATAATTTTTTTATTATTTTATTAAGCTTATGATTATACTTTCTAATGACTTATTTCCATACTGTACTTCTTTGAAAAATTTGCATTTCTGTGAAAAACTTTTGGTTTGGCAAACATTTCAGTAACACCTGCCGTCCATGTACCAAGACCTTCTTCTATCAGAAAAATTTTTGAGCTGGAGATTTAATTTACTTTTTGGAAGCTTTACTTACCGAACATGCTAATTTTTGTTGCTAAAGAGGAAACATTTAACGTTTTGTTGGCATACACAGAAGTCGCAAGAACATCAAGTAACAGCAACAGCAGCAACAACCACAATATTATAAAAGTGGGTAAAAAAAAAACAACACAACAGCAATTGTAGATAACAACGTTGACAATACCAGCTTTCAAAAATTTGCTACAATTTACTACAATCTCTAGTAAGAGAAACAATATAAATACACAAATTAAAAGTAAACTTTATCTTTACCTAAATTTTGTATTAATTTAAATAAAAGTGTCGCCAAATGTTGATGTTGCATGCCAAAACTATGTAACAATACAGCAAGTAACACAGCAGCAGTTACAGTTTCCACACCAACTCATATATTTAGTTTTAAAAAGCACAACGTAGGAATAATTTAAAGAGAAATCCTATAAAAAATTGCGGGTGGCAGCAGAAAACAGAAAACTTTTTCGAATAATCAAATATTTACTTACAAGAAACAAAACAACTAAAATTGTTTGCGAAAATCTACAAAACAAAAAAGTGGCCGTTGATGTAAACCAAATTTAAGTATAGGCCAGACATGCCAAGGGTAGGGCAGAACATAAAAGCTAACCAACAAAACAGGTGTAGATTTGGTTGGAAATTTCTCACCAATTTTTGTTCGTTATGATAAGGGCAGATTTCTTAAAAGTCTATGTTAAAATTGTTTGCATATTACAGGCTTCTCATTTAACATGGCAACCACCGATAGTGTCAAGAGATGTGATGTGATATACCTTGTTTTAGTTAAGAAGCAGACATTGTCATAAGCTTCTTAAAATTAATGCTAAATACAAGATAAAAATAAAATAACAAAAAGGTTTTTTTTTGATAACTTTGCATAAAATTATCGCACTTGTTTCTGATGCTTCTGTTTTGATTATAAAGCATTTAATATTTTGTGATATTGTAATTAACGTAAACTTTATTTTAATTGAGAAATATTAAAAATGATAATAAATTATTTGGAAATTCTCTATATACGCATATAAAAAAGTTTATATATAATTGTATGTGGCCTTGTCTAATAATATATTTTTATACCCTTCACCACAGGTGGAAGGGTATATATAAAATTGTCATTTCGTTTGTTATTTCTACAATATTGATCTTAGACCCTATAAAGTATATATATTCTGGGTCCTTATGAAGAGCGAAGTGGATTTAACGATGTCCGGCTGTCCGTCTGTGTGTTGAAATGGGTTTTCCGAAGAACCCAGACTTGATGAGGACTTGATTGTTTTTTATTTCTGTTACATGTGATCCATTTCTGTTTGCTATTAAAAATCAGACAGATCGGTTAATAAATGGCTGAGATATTAGCAAAAAACCAGGACTACCTCTAATTTTTTCCGTAAAATTCCTTTGTTTAATATGTATGTAGAATTTTACGCATAACAAACACATCCATGTGTTAAAATTCTTTTCTTTCATCTCCACCTTTTATATACAAACAACACACATACAAAGATTTGTCATTTAAATAAAAACTAAACAAATCTCTAATGAACGAAGACTTTTATATATGTACCTCTATTGACAATGATTTTGTGTGAGCTTCAATAGCTCAGTTGTCTAGACGCTATGTCACAAATACTTTTTTTCTCTAAGGCCGCGGGTTCGAATCCCGGTCAATTCACTTTTTTTTTTGTACATTTTTTTTATTATTTTCTTAAGACTTTTTTTCTTTGTTTATTTTTGGTTTTTTTTACATTTAATAATTAATTTAAATAAAATTTTATATTAATAATTAAATAATCCATAAATAGGCTAAAAACATCAAAATTTTTATAAAAACCCTCTGATACAAACAAAATACAAAACATTTTTATACGCTTTACCACGGGTTCGAATCCCGGTCAATTCACTTTTTTTGTACATTTTTTTTTATTTTCTTAAGATTTTTTTTTTTGTTTATTTTTTGTTTTTTTTTTTAACATTTAATAATTAATTTAAATAAAATTTTATATTAACAATAAAATAATCCATAAATAGGCTAAAAACATCAAAAATTTTATAAAAACCCTCTGATACAAACAAAATACAAACGGTTTTATTTCTAGTTTTTGCTCCGATTTAAAAGAATTTATAAACAAATTTTTAAACCATTTTCTCACATATTAAGAAAATTTTATACATAATTTCCCTTTGAGTGCAACTATTTTAGGTCATAACTTATAATAATTTAAAAAAAAATTTATAAACTATTTTCCTTCAAATTTTTAAAATTAAGCTAAATAAATTAAAAATATTTTGTAATAAAAAAGCGAAATAAAATCCCAAAATGCAAGTTTGCCAGCTAAATCAAACATATTTGTAGAAATAAAACACATGCAGTTCTAGTGATATCTTTTAACTAAAAAGATTTTTAAAAAAAAATATGACAACACTGATTGGCATTATGATCGTAATTGTTGTTGTTTTTATTTTATTTGTTGAACTTTTTGTCTTTCACCTCCTCACCTTTTACCCACAAACAACAAATCCATACAAAGGTTTGTCATTTAAATAAAACCCAAACAAATCTGTTTTAAACGAAAGCTCTTTATTTACTTCTATTAACGACGTTTGCTTATGTCCTTCAATGGCTCAGTGGTCTAAGCGCTTTGTCACAAATACTTGTTTTCTTTTAGTTGCGCGATCGAGCCCCGTCTATTCAACTTTTTTTATTTTTATATTTTTTTAACAGCTTTTTTTATTTTCTTAAGACTTTTTGTTATTTTTTTATTTTTTATTTTTTAACAAAACAAATGCATCCAGCACAGTTGTCTTAACGATGTTGGTCAGCTTTTCTGTATAATTGGAGAACGGAAAGAGGAAAAGTTTCCAAATAAGGTGCAAGCATCTTGGTTATCAATACACAACATCTGACCAAATGTGGGCGGGATCCTTGAATTGGGCGTGGCACAAAATAGATTAATTTATATCTTAAGAACGGTAAGACCGTAATTAAATACTCCATAAATGGGCTAAAAACATCAAATTTTTTATAAAAACTAAAATGTAATATGACCTATGGATACGTCTTATATATCCAAAGATCGAAAATCTTTAGTAAGACAAATTTGCTGAAAGTAGTTGTGACCAAAACATACATTTTTTTAAATACCTATTTTCGGGAACCATAAATCTTTCAGAGTCAAAGTTTTATCACTAAACTAAATGGTAAATTTCCACTTAAAGATGTCCGTATATAAATCTGTCCATTCCATATATGTCCATATATAAACTTCACTATTTTCCCAACCATGGTGAAGGGTATATAAGATTCGGCATAGCCGAATTTAGCCGCTCTTACTTGTTTTTTATTTAAATTTATTATATGTAATCACATCTAGTTATATATTGATGGCTTGTACAGCGCCATATATGATCATGCATGACTTTTACAGAACCATATATATACAATCACACATTTAAGATATCTTATAAAAACTATTTTTTAATATGGTATGAGATATAATTATATATAATTTAATATATTTTCAAAAAAAAGTTTTAATAAGGTATAAGATATAATTATAAATGATTCAATGTATTGCCTCATATCAAAATATATTTTTACATATTGTCATAGGTACAGGGTGTCCATTGGGAAGGTATACTACTTTGTTTTGCCGCCATTTGGTAAGACAGTTCTTATTTGGCAGTCGTAAAGTAGACACGTCGCAAATTTATTATGGAAAAATATTCGATAAACATATTCGAGACACATTTTCATTTGAATGGATATGTGAATAAACAGAATAGTCGATTCTGGGCAATGCAAAACCCCCAAATTATTCATCACTCGGGTATATAAAAGAATGACGTGACTCACAGACCGACTCAAACGTCGACATCCCCCAACTTATACTGCTACCGGTGTAGAAGTTTGCTGTGGCAGTATTTTTCGTACGGCTAGAAACCAGAAATTTAAAATATATGTTTCCTGAAGTATAAACAAATTCACTGAAGAGGAACCTTTTGGAATTATTGACAGGAACATTATAAAAAAGGGTGCCTAAAAACAGTGAAATTTTTTGTCAGGAACGTGATAGAAATGCCTATTTATTGAAGAAAAATTCTCACTCTAAACGGTCAGCCCAAATTTCTTTGGCTAAAAACCTAAAATTTTGAATAAGTATTCCTGAATTATGTGCGAGAACTTTTTTGGAATTCCGCCAGGAATTTCGCCCCCTTAACACCCTATCCAAGCCACTTTGGCTGGAAACTTGTTTCCACGAGAATGGCTTAATTCGCTAATTTAATGTATTTCAAAATTTTCCTCAGTGACGTGGTGTAAGGAAGATCCAAAGAATTTAAAATGCCGACATTAACTGAACTTAAACCACTTTGGCTAGAAAACTAAAACATTAAAACACTAAAAGTGGTAATTGAAATTGAGCGGGCGACCGAAATGGAATGTAAAAGAGAATGAGACAAGGGCAATTGCCAAGAGAGAAGATATGGAATAAAACAAAGAACGGGGAAATTTCGATAATAAAAAAAATTCACTTTGTTTTGGAATTTTTGGATTTTCAGAAAAACCCACTAGTCAAAGATAAATTCTGTATTGCCTTAATCCCCACCCCTGCCCTATGTGAAATTCCCTCCATCTGACTGTAATTTTCATCTTTGGTGGCTTATGAAAGTTCCCTTACAACTTAAAATCTTTTAAATTATAGAACTTAATTTTCAAAAATTTCAAAAAAGGCCTACCTTCGAATAGAGTTTTTTTCTTAAAACCATACAAAAATTGTATCACCATTTGATTCAAAATTAATTTCCCAATTCAATCCAAACAAAATTTCACACAAAACATTTCCAATATCAAGACTGCCATTTCATTCAACACCTTATAAAACAAAATAAAAAAACAAGTAAAAACAAATCATTGCAAAGGTCAAACAATCACTAGAAATTCTTGTGAATTAAACAGAAAAATTAGCACTTAAAATTCCATCCCTTCAAAATGATCAATTGGATTTTCGAACTTTAAGTGGCAGTTTAAAACATAAAATTTGTACATTGTTGCTCGTTTTTTTAAATCTGTAAAAATCTTAAGCAAATTTGTCTCTTAAAAACAAAGGCCTTGGATGGATGATTTGTCTACACTTTTTATTTGTAATGCGAAACAACTATTTTTGTTTTGAACAATATTTTTTCTGTGATTTTTTATTTATTTTCATTTATTTTTACATTGAATTGAAGCATTTTTAAAGGAGACGATGCGTATCGGTATGAAAAAAATTAAAAAAAAAAGAAAATAAATAAACTAAATAATGTTGCATCTGAATGAGTTCTGTATAAGCAAAAATGGTAGACAAACAAACAACGGAGATAAAATAAGCTACGACATCAGTATTTTGCGATCCATTTAGTTTTTAAAAATATAAATCTTTATTAGATGAGAGTCAAAGTAAGTTCATCTTTATTTTTGACAAAATCAATGAATAAATAATAATGAAAATAATGAATTAAATCAATGAATAAAGCAACATTGCCAACGAACCGCTACTAAAATTAAAAGCCAATTTATAGTAAAATCTAAAAAATTAGTAAAAATTAGTTTACAGGAATTAAACCAAGAATACTATTGTCCATCATATATTTTTTTTTGCTGAAATTGTGTTTTCAACAAAAGTTTTAGTTATATTTTTCAGCAAGAAACTAAGTTTGAAGTAATTTTATTTTCATTTATTTTGATAGCAAAATTGTGCTGATCACCATATCACCACAGGAGATCTAAATGTCACAGCTTGTCTAAATGTACACTCAGAATATTATGTAGTTAACTGTTTGAAGTTTAATAAAAAAGTTTTCCGTTCCATTTAAAAATAAAGGAAGATACATTTATACATTTATTCGAAATAATTTACTATCATTTACCGATTTTTTTCAGTTTCATTTATTTTTTTCATTTGTTTGAAATTTAATAAAAATTTACCCACAAAACGGAAACTTGTGGTTTATTTGTGTCCGTCACAGTTATTACAAATTTAAATTTTGTTTGCTGTCTGTTTCAAAAAAAAATATTCAAAAAATTTCAATTTGTTTTTTTATTTAAATTGGTTGTATATATACAAAATTTTTCAATACAAATTACAAGAACTTCATAAACACACATACATATACAAATACATTCACACAAAAAGTGTTTATAGCTTCATATGCATACATACATTTTGTATTGTACGAGTATATTAAAAAAAATACAAAAACGGAAATAATTTCAAATAAATGAAAAAAACATTTATTTTTTAAGGATTGGTGGGTAAAATTTTGACATTTATTTTAACTGATTATATCATTTGTTTCCTACGGATGTGTCAGTTGATTAATCAACATTTAAAAATAATTAACAAATGACATTTAATTTAAATTAAAATTAAGTAGATCGGTTTTTAAATGAAATATCATTTCTTTTAAATGATATTTTCAGTTATTTTAACTTACAAACTTTTTTAAGTGTATAACAAACAGACTAGGAAATTGACAAAACAAAAAAATACCGCCATTCGAAGACTTTTAAATGTAGAACCGTGCATGATTTTCCTATTTATCCTTCATAAACCAAAAGGACGCCAAAAATGTGTGTACTTAGAAAATTTGAATACAGATAATAAAATATTGTGTAACTGCGGTTTGTTAAAGTTCTTGTCTATGTTTTAAATTTTACACAAAATATATAATTAAATATTTAGATTTACTAAAGATGATGACAGTATGTGTATATCTAAAAAATATGTATTTACATAGTTATCCTTACCACTAAGGAAAATACAAACAAATTTTCTTGTAAGTTATTAAGAGATAATTTTGTTTCTATTTTATTTTTAATTATTTCTTCTATATTTTCAGATTTGCAATTACATAATGTTGACAATGGTTACACTCAGAAAAAAAAGTTAGTTGAAAAACTTGTAAACGGTTTTCAATACCACTTTACTATTTTCGTACTGATTTTTAGTAAAAAAAATTATTATTTAGCAAATCTTTTTGCTATTTACATTTTACAAATTACAGAATTTTTACAGAATATTTATAAATTTTCGTTGCTAATTTCAGAAATCATTTTACAAATTTTTGAAAACCGATTTGCTAAAATTAGCAAAAAAAAAATTACTAATTTTAAAAAGTCGATATTGATGGAAATGTTATTTCTAATTAAAACTTATACATACAAACTTAAATTGCCCTAAAATGTAACATAGGATTAAAAAAGGGATCGAAAGTGAAGATACCGACTCATATCTGAAAATAGGACATCTACTTAAAATATCACTAAAAAGTGTTTTTTAGTTCTAAAAATCAACCCTAAAAACAATTAAATTTAACCTTAAAAGTAAAAAAAAAAAATTGACCAAAATATTTTTCAAAAAAGAAATTACCAAATTAAAACAAAATAATAAATTCGTTTATGTTTTAACAATTTTTAAGATTTTTAAGCCTTTGATTTTTTTTTTCATTTTATATAAATTTTTTTTTTTTAAATATAATCAAAATATTTTGATGCTCGATAAAAAAAATTAATCTAAAACTTTGTACTAATATTATTAGTATTTAGTATTTTTTTTGCTGATTTTAGCAAACAGATTTTAAATTCCACTTTACAAAAAGTCTACTAAAATTTAGTAGCGGCTACTAATTTTTCTACTAATTTCATTGTACTACACGTCAGCAGATATGTGTTGCTAAGATTAGCAAAAAATACCGCTGGGATCAAATTAGCAGAATTTCCTGTAGTAACAGCAACATTTTCAGTTGCCATTACAGACTTTTTTTGGTGAGTGTATTTATTCGTATATGTTAGAAAAAAAAATTTTTAGATTTAAATTTTCTGAAAATAAATTTACTAAAGTATAATTCTTCTATAAATTTTGTTCTAAGTCTACTTATATTCTGCAAAGAATTTTATTGGTTTTAAAGTGTCAGCTCAACTTTTACTGAATTAACTAATTTTTTACTAAAATACAGCTTGCAAATTTTCAGCAAAACGTTTTTTCTGACTAAGCAATATTTTTTACTAAATTTACTGACTTTTTTTAATGCAGGAACCATGTTAAATATCAAATGGAAACCTAGATGATTTTACTTTTTTAGAGGCAAATTTTGTAATTAACCGAATGGTTTGGTCGCAATAAATTATGTTGTATTAACCGAATTTATATCGCCACAACCAAAAATATCGATGACCGCAAACGAAGCATTCGGTTGAAAAAAAAATTGGTTATCACAATGAATCTGTTTTCTATGTATAGAATTTTTTTAAAAAACGTCACTAAAAAACAAAAAATCCTCAAACAAAAATCGACCTGAGCAGATCTCACTAGATCTCAAGAAAAGGCGTAGCGGGCTAAAATATTTATGTTTTTTTTGGCCTAGAATAAAATATTTTACTTATGATAAACATCTAGAAGTCATCCGTGTTATCCCTGACTTACGAAAAGTTTTAATTTTCCTTATTTTAAAATCGAATGAATAAAATCGATTGAGTTTAGAAATTTATCAATCGAAAGAAATCAAATCGAATGATCAATTTAATTAGCAAACTGTAAGTCAATTGAGTAAGATATTAAAAAAAAATCTTAATAGTTTAATTTAAATGATTAATAAAATCGGATATATCTGAAATAAATTTACCGAACGTAGGAGACTTCGGCACTTGCAGCCGCATCTCAAGGAGACCAATGTTTTGCTTCAAATCAGATCTCACTTTCCATCACCCAAATGTACAACCCTAATATCAGAAAATTAAAGCACGAGAAAATCTATAAGCTTTTTTTTATTAAGAGTGTTTGGGAACTCAAAAATTTGTACAAATTTGTAAAAGTTTTTATACAGAAACTCAGAAAGAAGAGAGTAAATTGACAGTTCGATGGATTTACTGGATACATTTTTGCCAGTAAGAATTTGTAAGAAAAAAGAAACAGCTGATTATAAAATATATAACTGAAAAACAAAGAATATGTCGAAGTACATTAAATATTTTTTAATAAATGTAAAAAAAAAATATGCAAATATCAGCTTATTTACGATGGCAGAAGTAAAATGGAAGTCCGGAATGTTCTCGGACAACGCTTCATATCTAATTTCCATTTTTGTTAATATTTACATAAGTCAGCTGTTTTAACTATCTTACTAGTTCTTACAAATTTTTCCGTTTGCGTACCTTTTTGAATTGCTTTTTGAGAGAAAAATTTGTCATACCCTGTAATTTTATAACTGAGTAATTTTTACTTTACTGGAAATACTTCCATAGAAAAAGTTTGAGTTTTAACGAGCTTAATTTTTCTGGCATCAGAGTGCTTTATTAGGATTGTGGGAGCTGGGATGTGGTGGCTAAAACTACTACAACCGGATCGGACTGTAAATGCCGAAGATTTAACGAAAATTTAAAAAAGGGGTCGCCTTTTTACATTCGGCAAAACATTTTATTTAAAAACTGCCTTACAAAAATAATTTAGATTCGATGGTGTACGGCAAAATTTTTTCTGTTACGCTCAGTGTATAATATTTTTTTATTTATTAAATACAGGTTGGTTGAAAAGTTCCTGAGATGTCACCAAGAGATGGCACTGCTAGCTCCAAACTTTTTTTTTCTCAAGTTGGTATAACTGTCCTGAGAACACATGCAAAGTTGCAAGTCATTCAGTCAATTCTTTCTTTGTTTACAAGCCATTTGAAGTTGATGTGTCATTGATTTTTTTTAATACGGAAAAAATTGAATATCGTGCGGTCATTAGATTCTTTATTTTGAAGCGTTCAAAAGCAAAGGAAATTTATGAACAACTGTTAGAAGTGTATAAGGAGTCCTCACCTTCAAAACGCACCATTGAATTTTGGGCCGGTGAATTTAAACGTGGTCGTACCAGCCTTGAAGACGATCCACGCGAAGAACGACCAAAAACTGCAACCACAGCAGAAATCATTGAGCAGGTACATAATATGGTTAGTGAAGATCCAAGTTTGACTAAGCGTGAAATTTCTAATGCCATAGGCATCTCAGACGAACGAGTACTCCATATTTTACATGAAGAATTACGTATGAAAAAACTGTTTGCAAAGTTAGTGCCGCACACATTAACAATTCAACAAAAACTGGATCGAAAACAAATTTCTCAGCTTAATTTGGAGCGTTTTGAGCCGAATAAAACCGACTTCCTGCGTCGTTTTATAACTATGGATGAGACTTGGATCTACCAACATGATCCTAAATTGAAACAAGAACGTTTACAGTGGACTGAAGCTGGTTTTTCAGCTCCAAAGCACGTGAAGTCACAAAGATCAGCAAAGAAGGTTATGGCATCAGTTTTTTGGGATCCAAAAGGAATTTTGTTGATTGATTATCTTCAAAAAGGTAAAACAATCAACTCTGAACATTATTGCAGCCTTTTGGATCAGATGGATGAAAAAATTCGTGAGAAAAGACCTGGTTTAAAGAAGAAAAAAATCATTTTTCATCAAGACAATGCACCTGCTCACAAAAGTGTTTTGACGATGGCTAAATTCAAAGAATTAAAGTACGAATTGCTTGCACATCTACCGTATTCATCAGATTTGGCTCCCAGTGACTACTATCTCTTCAGAAATCTCAAACAATTCCTTCGTGGGAAGCATTTTTCGTCGAATCAAGAGGCCATAGTAGCCGTAGACGGTTATTTTGCAGAGCTTCCGGAAAACCATTATAAGGATGGGATTAAATTATTGGAAGATCATTAGAGCAAGTGTATTGAGCTTCTGGGAGATTATATTGAATAAAAAAATATATTTCGTAACAAAAACAGTATTCTTTCATTTCGAGCGCAGGAACTTTTCAACCAACCTGTAATTTCAAAAACAACACAGTAAGTACGTCAAAATGACACAAAAACACTGGGATACGTAAACTTAACTTTGGGTCGTGGAAGTCAGTGGCGAGCCCGGTTTTGAAGAGTCAGGTAATTTTAACAAGATATTTAAATTTTAAGTTTCAATTGACTCAAACAATTTTTTAAATTGTATTTTAAGGAAAAAACTTTGAAAATTGTTCAAAAAATAATGACACCCCAATAATAATTTTACACTGCATCCCAGTGTGTTTATTTCGAGTTAAAGTACAACAATACGTATACGTAATGTTATTTTAACAGATTTTAATGACTCTTATGCCTTTTTTTTTTTTTTTTTTTTCAAACAAAAAATAGTCAATAAGTAAAAAAATCAATAAATAAAGTTATTGCAAAAAGTTTTCGAATTCCTTTCAGTCAAAATTAATCAACAAATTGTTTGAGTAAATATAAACTTAAAATCTTAATATCTTGTTAAGACTTCCTGACCCTTCCAAATGGGGTTCGCCACTGAATTCTACGACCCAAAATTAAGTTTACGTTTCTCGGGGTTTTCGTATGTCATTTCAAAAGTTCAAATTAGAGCATTATGCTTTATGTTGAAATAATTTCTGTCTGAAAATAATGTTGAAGGTATCAGGTATCGTTAATTCCAGTCTAAAAAATAATGAAACCTAATTAGTTTTTTACACAGGACTGGAAGTACTTTAAGGTTAGTTCTTTTAATAGTTTAATTTAATGACGGTATTATAGCGGCTTTATTTGACAACACTGTTAACAATTATTATGTAAATTTTTTGAGGGTCTTATCGTTTTCGGTGTTTCTATATATAGTCTTAAAATTTGGAGACTATTACGTTAATGAAATAAACTCCAAAATTGGCTGAATTTTTTTTTTTCATTTTCTATTGTATTTGAGGGTCAGTTTATTTTTTAAGTTAAACTTTTCCAATATTTGTTATGATACAAATAAGTTTTGTCAATTTTTGTATTTTCTGTTGTAGCAACGGTTACTTTAAAAAAACTGATATTGTTAAAAAAGTTTTTGTGTTTAGTTTTAAAAATCGTGCGGGTTTTTATTAATATATTTATATATATATTTATATTTATTATATATTTATATTTTTCTTAGAAATATAAAAGATTTTAATTTTTGCAATTAAAATTACGATTTTATGCGATTCGAATTCGATTGAAATTTTTTCATGAGATAAGAAATTTACTAGGCTTAATATAGGGTCCGCCGAATAACTTTTTTTTTTTGAAAATGCTTAAAAAAAACTACTGAATATTTTCTCAAATAAATTTTTTTATTTGAAAGTACAATCCGGTTAATAATGGAAAATTTTCATTCAAATGGTTGTCTCGGCTGGCCATGAAGTAGCCTACACGATCGGTAAAATTTTTAAGCACATTATCGATTGTGTGCAGCTGTATTTCACCAATATTGTCCTTTAAAGCGTCAATTGTCTCTGGCTTGTCGGCGTAACACTTATCTTTGACGGCACCCCACAAATAATAGTCCAACGGTGTCAAATCGCAGCTCCGAGGTGGCCAAACGACATCGGCTGATAATGCGATCTTCAAAAACAGGGCGCAAAACTTCGAGTGTAGCTTCGGCTGTGTGGCACGTAGCTCCGTTCTGTTGAAACCAAATGTTGTCAATATCCTCCTCTTCAATTTTTGTGAACAAAAATTCGTTCAACATGGCCCGATAACGATCGCCATTGACTGTAACGGCCAGCCGGGGCAGCCATTTGAATGAAATTATTTTCCATTATTAACCGGAAGGATTGTACTTTCAAATAAAAAAAGGAATTTAAGAAAATATTCAGTGGTTTTTTTTATAGCATTTTCAAAAAAAAAAGTTATTTGGCGGACCCTAATAAAAAATAAATTGTTTTTTGACAGATTTTGTGGGATATTTTGTTTTTATCTTTTGAGCTATTGCATTTCTTCCCTTGAGAGTTATTTCATTAGAAGACAATCCCCAAACTTTGGAGGATATTTTATTTCACCTTTTGGGTATAATTTCATGTAGGTAGTATTGCTTTTTTATCTTGGGCCTTATTTCATTTTATTTTCGTTGGTGACTATTTAATTTTTTGATGATTTTTAAATTTTTTTTTAAAAAGAAAATTTTAAAAATTTTTGTTGCAAATTATACCGTTAGGTATATTTACAGTTCTGTTAAAAATTTGTACACGTGACATCTAATTAAAATAAGATATTAAAATTATTTTTGAATTATAAGTAGAAAAGTTAGAAGTAGCTAACTTCTGTATTCTATGAGAGAAAACCAATTGTACGCTAAGCAAATCTGAAATGGAAAATGTTTAACAAAAATTAAACCGATTATATTTTTTTTGAAATGTATAATTCAGTTAGTATTTTTTCTGATGCAACTTATTTGATTTCTTAGGTTCTATATAATTGGGCATTATTTTATTTCTTGATTTGGGTGTTATTTCATTGGGGGCTATTTCTTAGCCGGAATTAAAAATATCTTTTGTTTTGAAATTACTTTGTATTCAATCCAATATTTTACTTTATTTGGTTTATTTAAAAAACATATAAAAAATAAATTCTGATTTCTTTCGTGAGATTAAGACATTTTAAATTTTAATGAATGAAATAATTTTTTTATAATTTCGTTGCTCCCATTTTTTGTTGTTGTTTGTAATATTGTAAACATTTATAACGTGCAACTACTGTTGCTGGTATGAGGATGAGGATTTTGAAGGCATCATCCATAGCAAAAAGGGGTTGGATGGTTTGGTTGGCTGCTTTTTTTTTTTGGGTGTTTTATTTTATTTCAATTCGTTATATTCTTTTTTTTTTATCTTGTTCTTATTGTGCGATTTTAATTTAGCAAGAGACTCATTATGTCTGATTTTAATTTTTAGTGTCTTTGTTTGAACGACAAAGACAACGAGTACACAATATATTGAAATGTGACTGCCTTCTTCCCGTATAGTTTATATTCATGGATGATAATGTTGATATTATTTTGGCTGCTGTGTTGTGTTGCTGCTATAATTTCGCGTTTTTTCTCGTAATTTTTATTTTTTTTGCTGCTGTATACTTATGTTTTCTGGCAATTGTAACTAATTTGTACGAAATGGAATGTGATTATTGTGCATTATTTAAGACTGTTGAGTAATGGGAGCACATGTGTGCAACACAAAATTTTATTTTAAGTTTTTTTTTTTTTGTTTTTTCTTGTTTTTTCTGCTTTACAGGGTGTTTTGTAGGATGATGTATTAAAAAAAGTCTAATCCAATGTAAAATTAAATCATTAAATATTCTAAATCGTCGTTCTTAAAAGCTTAATTATTCTGTAATGTTCAAATTTAGAAACTGAATAGAACATATCAAACCATATGTTTTTAAACTTTGTTACATGTGAGAGCTGTTGAAATAAAATGTTTTATTATGTGGCACCCAGTTGTATCTGCTTATGTTTGGATTCTTAAAACATCATTCATTGTCTTTGAATGCTTAAATATGCTAATGGTTGTTGTGTTATTTTGCTTCTTTTAATTTTGGATGTTGTATGTTGCTCCTTAAGTTGCTAATGTTGCACAGTATTTGATGCAGAGCATATTTTGACAGATTTTATAAAATAATCAATATCAGATGGTCTTGAAATAAACTTAGAATTTTTAACTTAATGCTCTTTATTGCAATATATAATCGAGAAAACGTTGTTAATGCACTTGAACATGTGGTGTATACGCTGGAAAAATTGCTTCTTTCAAACCCAAAAGAATAACATCATTAGACAAAAGGTCAGGCTGCTCAAAAAGCATTGGAAAAGGTGATCTAAACTTAGAGTTTTTAAAATAAAATTAAAGAATAGTTCATTTGTATTTTTTTGGTCATGCCGAGCTCAGGCCTTCAGATTATCAGAGGTCTGCACTATCATCTAAGCTAACGAGATACATGATTGCACTAATATGATCGCACTGGCATAAATATTGTTGGAAAAAATTTCCCACATTATTTTCGTTATAGATAAGACAATATAAATAAAATTGAGAAACCGCTATCGACGAGAAAAAACTTTTTGTGGTGAAAAAAATTTTAGTTGAAAAAAAAAATTATGGTGAAAAATTTTTAGATGCAAAAAAAAGAAATAAAAATTATCTTTCATCTCTGGACGCCTGGTGAAACAATATGACAAAATATATTATTCTACAGACGTTAATATGAGATTGTATGAAAATAATCAAATTTTTATAGAAAATATAGAGCTTCCTTCAGATTTTCATTAAAAAATGTATACCACTAGACTCGGGGGAACAACAAACAATCTAGGTTAATAAACTGACATATATGTGGTGGGTATAAACAAGTTGGTATTGAATAAGTTTTTTTTACAAACAAAAAATTTTTATGTTATTTAAAAAATTAACATACTAGAAAATTAAAAGAGAAAACAAAATAAAATATGCATGTTACCGGACTCAAAACATTTTACCTAAAACCAATTTTACTTTTATAAATTTAATGCTCTGCCAGTGCATTGTTTTTATTCCGGATCAATAAGTCCGTGACTTTTTGAAGTTTCCTTGTAGTTATATGAAATGCAACACTGCTCCCATCAAGTACCATCTGAATAGACTACTGTCAAATTTTGAGAAAGTTCCGTCATTAAGGTAAATGAAGTAGAAATTCGTAGTCTACTACATGCGTGAATTTTTTCAACTGTTTAGGGTGTAGAGACCTCAACTGGGCATCCAGAACGTTCGACATTTTACGTGCTTGTAAGGCCACAACGAAAGTCTGCAAACCACTTATTTACCATTGAAATCGATGGTGCAGAGTCCCGATAGTATTTATTTTTCTCGCTAAAAATAATGTTTAAGAGCACTCGAAATTTACTTTTTTCCACGAGGTTGTATGATTTGAACAGTTGTTAAAGGCAAAGTAAATGACGGAACTTGCTCAAAATTTGACAGTAGTCTATTAAAAGGTGTTACTTGATGGCAGCAGTGTTGCATTTCATATAACTACGAGGGAAGTTCGAAAAGTCACGGACTTATTGATCCACCCTCGTTGTTGCAAATACATATATCTTATGGCTTTGACTTCAGTAGACATAATAGTTCAAAATCCGACCTTAGCAATCTAAAATTCATTTTAAAATTATGCAATTGTGCAATTTTTTTTTTAATAATCCTATCAGACCTAATTATTCTTTTAATGGGGAATAACCATGTCTGGGAAAGTTTTACAAGAAAACATTTAATCCCATAACTGAGAGCATAGGTTTCATGGGATTAATAACATAAAAATAATTACACAAGTGAATTATTGCTAATTTTAATTGAAATAGCCCAGGTCTGTTCAAAACAAAGTCTAATTATTTTACAGATTCATATTGTTTTTGTAAAGGTTGTGCCAAAATTCACGCAAGATTTGAATTAAATAAAAAAACAGTTTTTTCCTTACATTTGTATTAATAGTGTTATGTTAGGATATGTTTTAACAGTAACTGCCTGTAGTTAATTCATTTAGTTATTTTTGTATTTGTCTTTCTATGATTAAAGAGTTACAATCCAAAGAAATATATATTTTATCACTTTTTGACATTTGTTTTATGAATAAATTTTATATAAATACAGATTTCTGTTACAGTTAATAAATTAATTTAAAATTATTTTATAAAAAAGTGTTTTTTATTATTTTTATAATTAACTTTCTGAAAGTTAAAATAAACAAAATAATTGAAAAGTCCTTTATTTTTACAAACTTTTTGGTTAGTTTTTATTAGATTAAAAAAGTTAAATATCGTATATTTCTGCGGATTTTGTAATTCATTTGTTGCCAGTTAAAATAAATAAATAAAGGAAATATAATTTTTTTACGGATTTGTTTTTGGTTTTTTAACATAGATCAAAAATTATTAATTATTTACGGTTTTTCTAGGTCAATTTAATAACATATAAAAATAAATGAAAAATTCTTTTGATGACCGGTTTTAGAGTGATTTTCATTTATTTTAAATTAAATTTTCAGTTTATTGAGCTTATGGAATAGCATATGGGGCAAATGACCTGCACGGCTTTGCTGCCACAGTCTTACTATTTCATATCAGCGAAACGTCTTCACAATCAGAAAATGTTTTATACATTAATTGAATTGTTGCAAGGACTATATGGCATGTGGGACAGTTTTTTTTTTTTGAAACCACATATCATCCACATAAATATCATATATCAAATTTAGGCAGAAAAAACTTTATTACCATGTCGTGATATCGATCACCAGTAACAGTTTTAATTAGGAGTAAGTTTCTAACTCAAAAATATATCAATTTGTGTGCTTAAAACTACTGTTTTCCCCCATGCTACAGTTTTGATTGTGTTTGTCTTTTAAATGAGCCAAAATTTAATTGAATAAATTATGCACATGTAAGATTTGTAATATTTTATTTCGTTTTTTGTTCTAATTTTTTTTTTGGAACATTTTGTTATTGGCTCACACCTTTTTACATAAAATATGTACATATTTAATAAAAAAAAACTTACAAAAAACTGAAAAGTAAATTAAAAATTATTTTTAACATGAAACTGAAAGCAAAATATTTGTGTAAAACAAATTGTTTAGTAATTTAAAATTTAAATAAAATTTGTACTTACTAAACAAAAAAACAGCAGCAATTAGAATTCTCGAAAATCTCTTTTTCCATATTTTTCGTTTCCTTAATAACAGGAAGCATGAGGAATAATTGTAATTATGTTTTAAAATTTTCAGGCTCTTGAGACTTTTATATACTTTTATGAATACAAACTACGTGCCCGTATTTAAATAATCGTAGGATGAAGATACACATAAGTTGGGCGTTGTATTGCTGTGCGCTTTTCTTTGCTTTAGCATTTACAAATTTCATTAATATCTAATGATGTAAACTCATTATTAATTAATTAAGACTTTCTACACAACAATAGCAACAAAAACAACAACAGTGTCAACAATAACAACAATATAAAAGTAAATAAACAATTTTCTTATTGTTTAATTGCTAAAACAAAATAATATAACAACAACACAAATTGAGGGTTTATTTTCATTTGAAACATAATATTGTAGTATTTGCGCACCTTTGATGAACTTTCACGTTAATTGAAGGGAATATATATAATTCCATGCCACTTCTTTTGCCATTGCAGAAATAATAGCAAAAACAATTAAATTTTGAGGCTTTTAAAATATTTAAAATAAAAACATTTTGTATGTTTAGAGTTTGACCAAATTCAAAATACATTTACCTCACCATTGCAACGCAGTTATTATGCTGGGGCTTAATATCTATGAAAAGAAATATAAGATCAATATGGAATAAGTTCTGAAATTTTTGTGTCGTAAAAATTCAACTATGGGTTTTACAAGTGTTCTGCTAAGTGTTGTATTTGTTGGATTGTCCCATAAAAACAGAGCTGTAAAATTTTAATTCTAAAAAAATACAAAAAGATGTTAGGAAGATACAACATTTTTACTCGTACCTATGATTAGTGTACTATGTTTAAGTGTGCCAACAAAAAGAACCATTTAAATAAAAAAACCAATTGGAATTTTTTAAATATATATATAATTTTTTGTTGAAACAGGCAGCAAATAAAATTTAAATTTTTAATAACTCTTACGGACTGAAATAAACCACAAATTTCCGTTTTTGTAAGTAAATTTTGTATTGAATTTGAATCAAATGAAAAAAATAATACAAATGAAGTTAAAAAAAAATATATTTAAATGATATAAATCATTTTGAAAAAATTTAAAAATAATTAATGCCCTTATTTTGCAAAACGCAACGCCTCACTTCACATCATTTTTTAAAAAAATCGATTTTGTAAATCACTTTAATAAAGTAGGTGATTGCTCGCGTTGAAACAGCTGTTCGTTACGTTATTTGAAATTTTATGCATACAAATTAAAATTTGATAAATCACTGCGCTGAAAAAATAATCACTTGAAATGTCAAAATCATCACTTAAATTGTTTGAGCGTTGGTCTGAAATTTTTTCAAACTATTTAAAAAAAAACAGACATGCATTTCATTAAAAGATCGCATGCACGCGATCTTTTAATGAAATTTTTAATGACTGTTTGCATGAATGCTGCGGTTTTAAGGCTTGAGTCGTCGTCGGCTTATTCGCGTAAACCATCGACTTCAAAAAACCCTAAAGAAAAAAATCTAATGGTGTTAAATCGCACGATGTATGCGGCCAATTCTGATCTCCAAAACGCGAAATAACACGACCGGGAAATGACTGATGCAGCAATTGAATTGTTTCTCTGGCTGTATGACATGTGGCGCCATCTTGTTGGAACCACATGCCCTCCACATTCATTTCTTCAATTCTAGGCAAGAAAAAACTGGTTATCATTTCACGATACCGAACACCATTGACTGTTTGCGCTTGACCTGCCTCATTTTCATAAAAAAAGGTCCAATGATTCCTCCAGCCCAAAAACCACACCACACAGTGACACGTTGAGGATGCATTTGCTTCTCGTGAATCACTCGAGGATTTTCCTCAAATGCGACAATTCTGCCTATTGACGAAGCCATCAAGATGAAAATGGGCCTCGTCACTGAAGATGATTTTATCGGCAAAATCAGCATTTTCATGTTGTCTCTCCAATATCCAATTAATGAACTCCCTTCGCTGTCCATGGTCAGCTGGCTTCAGTTCCTGAGTCAATTGAACTTTGTATGCATGAAGATGCAAATCTTTCGTCAATATTCGCTGCAAAGTGGATTTGGAGACACCAATTTGCTGAGCTCGGTGTCGAATTGAGGTGGATGGAGTTTGAGCGACATCATCACGTACAGCTGCGACATTTTCGGTCGATTGACCTGGTTGATGGCGCGTTGTTGTCTTTACATCACTAACAGACCCAGTTTCGGCAAATTTATCCCTTAATCTCTTTACAATTGACTCTTTTGGAGCATTATTGTGACCCCAAATTGATCGCAATTTGCGAACTGTAGCCGCAAAACTTTCACCATTTTGGTAAAACAATTTCACAATGAGAATGCGTTGTTCATTCGTGTAGCGCTCCATTTTTACTAAAGAAGAAAAATATGCATACAAAATAAAAATATAAAAGAAGTAAAAATGTAGTTCCATTAACAAACGATTCAACTTTCAACAAAAGAAAACACGTAAAAAAATGTTTAAGTTCGACTGCGCGGAATCTTTAAATGTTTTCCACCAATATCTTATAAAATGTTCTCTATTGTTTTTGATACAAATAATGTTAAAAATTTTTTAAGTAAAATCATGGTGGTGAAAAAAAAATTTTTGAGGAGAAAAATATTTGAGGTGAGTACAAAATATTAATCACTTCTAAGCGACTGGTGTGAGGAAATATATTTTGTACCTCTCCCTACTATTAAATTATACTAAAACACCCTTCACATTTTCACTCTTAACTTTTTAGCTGCTTTACCGATTTTGAACATTTTTAATAGCAAACTGCTCGAAAGGATGTCCAATAATCTGGGTAAAAATTATTACCACCGCTTGCGTCTTCGCGCCGGGATCGCCATTTCAACAGACGAACATACAGATATCGCTAAATCGACTTAAAATTGCATAGGGATCATGAATATAAAAACTGTATGGGGCTTAAACCTATATTGCGACATGTTGCAAACGGAATGACAAACTGATATATACTGTCACTTTATAACGTGGAGGGTATAACAAATGTTTCTGTTTTTTCATATGTATTGTTGTAATATGTCTTCAAAATATAGTGTTTGAGAAATTGAACACCATATTTCTCAAAAACAAAAAATTTGACTTTAACCCCAAATTACCTAAACTACCAAGTTTAATAAAGTTATAAAAAAAATCTTTTTGACGATGTGAGTTAAACATAGTTTCCATATAAGCATAAATTCAGGTAACACTGAAATTATTTTAATTATTTTAAGGTGATAACGTAAAAGTCCAACGCAATGACGTAGTGATTTATAAAATTCAATTTTTTACACTGGCGTTGGCATTAGAGGGTGACGTGTAGATGAGGCGTTGAACGCAGGGGAATTACAAAATTTTGGGTATAAAATAAATATTTCTTTTAAAAATCAATGTGTTTCTTTATTTTTAAATGGAACGGAAAATATTTTTATTAAACTACAAACAGTAAACTACATAATATTCCGAGGGTATACATACAAAAACAAACAAAAATATAAAACTGTACAAAATAAAAAATTTTTCTATTTTATAAGAAAAACACAATTTTATAAGAAAAACACAATTTTTGCCATACAGCTTTTCAGAAGCCAATTAAGTCGTCAACTCTTAAGAAAAAATTAATCACAAAATCTTACGGTTTTTCAAAAGTTGATCCACACATTGGATCTTCTACACGGATCTTAAGATCATTAATAATACTATAAATTTTATCTAAAAACCCATACATTTCAGATTTAATTTGAATTTAAAAAATATCAATTATTATTTAGACTTTCTTTTTTTTACCGATTTAAAAAGTAACTCAAAACAATTTCACTTTTTCATATATGGGGTAAATACGCGGGTTGATATTACATATTTGGCATGCTATAAAAAAAAGTTTTGGTAAAAACAATATATTTTCATCAAATATATATGTATGGAAGGATATCACTAGTTTTGATTTTAACGAAAAGTTTTCAACAAAGTTTATTAGCTTTTAATTGATCGAAAGCTTTCTTGTTTTATACATATCACTATGTTATAAATTAATATTACGTATACGTCTATAAAAATTATGGCCTACCGGTCACATAATTTTATTATTTTTTTTTCATTTTTAGAAATACAATTAATCCAAAATTATATATGTCCTTCAACATCTCTAAGGGTATTTGAGCTATAATGAATTAAATAAATATTAATAAAGTTCCACTAAATATTCTGCATAATATTATATAATATTTAACTGGTTCTATTAGTTTTGAAACTATAGTAAAGTTAAAAAGCTGCAATAATGACAAGTTCAAATTTGATACAATGGGAGTGATTTGCTTATAAAAGGATTTTAAACCTTTGACGTCAATATATGTAAGTGCCAATTTTATATATTGCCATTTTAAGAAATCTAGTGGGATGATTTTAACAAAGCCTATTGTGATCGACACTACATTAAAAACAAACGAAATAAACTAAAAAATTAATACAAAATTTCCCTTAAAGTAGTTTAAAAATTTTCCTCAATTTAAGTTAAATTTTATTAAAACTTAGAAGAATTTTCTTAAAAGAATACGAATTCCTTGGTTTGGGTAAAAACCAAATAGTTTAAATACTCAGATATAGTTCATATCTTTATTAAGTAAGATTTCTATATTTTAGGAAAAAGAAAACAATTATAATAAATAAACATTTATTAATTTTAAATGAAAACATTTCACTTTTATGAAATTTGCATACTAAAATAAAATAAAACTAAGTTTACTCAAAAAATATTAAAAAATAATTTATTCTAATTTAGTTCAAGAAATGTGTCAAATTTAAATTGAGAAAGCACTTTGACTTAATGTGTGTTAACTTTTTTTCGCGAGTAGTAAAATTAACTAAATTTTAGAATTCAGTTTTAAGGTGTACCACTTTCTAATTTTTAAGATGTATTTTCAAAAAATTAGTTCAGGCAATTAAAAACAAGTAAAAAAGGGCTAAATTTGGCTGTGCCGAATCTTTGAATGCCCTCCACCATAGGGGCTGAAGATGATATACGTATATACTAAATTTTGCATGAACTGTAATATGAATATGTATTGCCAATTTATGTAACGAACTTTTGTTATTTAGTTATAGTAATGTTATTTATTTAGTTTTAGCAATGTTATTTACAGAGGTCTGCTCTGTTAGCGACTTTAACATTGTTGATTTTTACGTTAACTTAGTTATCAGAGTAACACACATATAGCTCTAAGAATGTTATTATTCTCTATGTAAGACAATAAATGTAATCGAACAATAAGAAGACTTAATAACATTTTTACTTACTTAACAAAAAAAAAAAATAGATACAGGAAAATTGTACAAATTTGTATGGAAAATTTAGAGGTACCTTCACATTTTCACTCATAACTTTTGAACCGCTTAACCGATTTTGCTCATTTTAAATACCAAACTGCTCGGGAGGATGTTCAATAATCTGGGTAAAAATAGGCACCCCCGCTTGCGTCTTCGCGTCGTGATCGCCATTTCAACAGACAGACGGACATCGCTAAATCGACTTAAAATTGCATAAGGATCACGAATATATTTACTTTATGGAGTCTGAAACCTATATTTCGACATATTACAAACGAAATGACAAACTGATATATACCCTCACCATATATGGTGGAGGGTATAACAAAAAGTAATGAGTTTTTTCTAATGTAATGATAAAAATTTATTTAATTTTAAAAACTGATGAACTATTTCTATTTTTTAATGCAACTTAGTTCAGATAAATTTTAATAAAATATTTTTTTTAAATAAAAGTTTTCTAATTTTAGAAAAATAATAATCTTAAGATATTTTAAAAACAATCCAGTTTTCCTAATTTTAAAGACAAAATGTTATTAAAAAACAAATTAAAGTAACTTTAGAAAAAAGCCTTATATTCATCGAGTGCACTAAAACTATTTTTTCCACTTAATAATAAAAAATTAAAATTTGTATATGGGTATTTCCACAGAAAGGTCAACCGCTACCAAAATATTAAAGTTGAAGAAAAAAGACTTTTCTGAGAAAATTTAGTTGGTTAATGCATTAGATTTTAAGAATATACCTAATTAAATACATATTACCATTTTTAATTTAAGAAAAGTGGTCTGCAAAGAGCAGCTTTGCTTTTTTTGGTTTTAGCGTTTTTAATTGACAGTTTTCCTTGAGTTATTTCTAAGTGTTACATATCATGTCGATTGCACTCTTCTTATAGACTAAATATACCAACAATAAATATTTAAAAACACCACAGTAGAGTTCAAGCAAACTCCGAATAACGGTATAATTCAAAGATTCTTTGTACTACATTCTTTTATCCCGTTCGCGACCGAAAATAAGCATTTGTGTTTAGTTCTCCGTGAACGTTGATCGGAATAGTTTGATATTTACAATTCAAAACAAAATAACCGAAATCATTTAAAAAAACCAAACCTAAAACATTTTTATCCATAAATAAACCTAAAAAATGCCTTTGGAATCATTGTCCCGTTCGCGATGTCCCGTTCGCGATTCTAAAAAAAATATTTAAAAAAAATAATAATAAGGATAATAAAAAAAAAACAAAATGCTAAATAAAATCTTTATATCTCTGCTTTAGTTAAAAAATAATATCCATTTAATAAACTGACGAAATTCGCAGAGTTTTAAACAAAACCACACACCGAAAAAAATAACTTACATTTTTTGTCCCGTTCGCGATCGCAAGTTTATCCAAAATATTTGGAGAACGTTCATATTTTATAATTTTCTTTTTGTTCTCAAAAATTGTTCTACTAAAATGCTATTAAATATTTATAAAAAGTTAAAAAAAAATTTGAGTTTTCATATTTTTTTTTCAAGTTGAGTGCGTACGAATGTCCCGTTCGCGATCCTGGAAATGCCCATATGTCAAATAAAGTTTAATCTAAAAATGCCATAAAATAAATCTATGACATTATTGCATTTTCCAATAATAACAAGAAATGTAACTGTGATATTTTGTACTTTTGCAACAATTTCCTTAATCTAGTTAATTTAAGAAGACAAAGGACCCCCAGTGTTTCTTAGCCTTAGATGCTGTGTGTCACTTGAGGCGTACCTTTTTGTATTTCTCTAAAAGAGAATATATTAAATAACAACGAAAATGATCCGACTTTGTTACAATTTGTTACGTTTCAGGATATCCTGCAGTAAGTTGTTTTAATTTGTTTAACCTTTCGCTAATGAAATTTAATTTATATTTCAAATATATAAGTTTAGTATGATTCAATTTAATTTAAAGGCACTAATGTACATCAAAAAGCGTGTTAAAAGCATTGTCCTCACAAAGCAGGAGTCCTCCATGCGAAAATACTTATGGTTAAATATACAATAGAAACAGTTTCAGATTTATTAGAAAATTTTTTATCAAATAAAAAAAGTGCTATGTTAGAAAATATTTTCTTATTTATCTTATGTTAAGTTCTAGTTTTAAGGAAAAAAATTATCTAATGAACTCAAATAAAATAAAATTTTTCTTAAAACCAAGGAAACATTTCCTAACTAACAGTCAAATTTAAGATGATATATGAACTACTCGGAATTAGAGGGAAATTTTACTGTTTTCTAATAAAAATTTAGTCCTCAATAATAATTTTTCTATAATTTAGAAATTTTTACCAAATTTTAAATAAAATTTGTTTCTTATTTCAAGGAAAATTTTATTAAATATGATACACTGACATATATTTGCGTCCATGCATGGTTTGATATATCCCAATATATGTTCTTGTATATGACCGTATAACTTCGGATCTGAAACTTGAGTTTATATGATCGCATATATGCAGAAATTAACTAATCTTAATCGAAATTATCCAAAGTTTATTGCTTAACTATAGTTATGATTACTTAATTAATATAGCTAACGTTTAACTCTAGTTATTTGTTAAAGAAGTCATCCGATCTTAGTAAATTTGTAAAAATTTAAATTCTGCAAAAATTAAACATTGAATTAGGTACAACAATTTTTTTCCCGCTTACACTCTTTAAAAACAAAAAAAAAAAAAAAAAAAATACAGGAAAAAACAAAACTCATCTGTTTTAAACATGAACCACTAAAAATTAAAAATGAAGCTCTACTTTTCGTACGTTGTCACAAACACTCGCATAATACCACAAACACTTCATTTTCTTGCAAGGAAAATAAAAATTTTGCAATATGTTCATTCTGTTGAAACAAATAAAATGCATCATGTTGCGTGACATTGGTCCATTAGTTTTGCTCATGACTTTTGGAAATATTCATTGAAATAAACATTCATTCCCAAACATGTCTCTGTATTTTGGACTTGTCTAGGAAAAGTACTTACGAACAGACTAGTAGTAGTCGTAGTTGTTGTAGGATCATTGGAATACTAATGAAACCTAAACGCGCAGACTAAGTTAAAAAAAGACAACATGATTTGACCTGATCCTGGTTAAGTTTTTGTAACTTTTTATAAAATACAAGAAAAAAAAATACATGATTAAAATAAAATTTATTTATATAAAACATTGCTAAAAACAAGATCTTAAATGAATATACAAAATAGCTGCAACAACAGCAACATCAGTAGCAACTGCAACAACAAAAATACAATAAATAAAAATACTTGCAATTTCAAGTTTCTTTCGTTTTTTTTTTGTGTGAATTTTTTAGTTGTTGTAAAAGATTTGTATCAGGTGTGCAATTCCTTAAGGTGGCGATTCGTTAATGTACTTTAAAGAACATGTTAAATCTAAAGCCGAATAAAATGCCCAAAAGGAAGAGTTATACAGACCAAAAACACAGCGCACTCTTCTGCATCATGAGATCGACAAACAAAAAAAAATCTTAAAAGTTTGTATATGGTTTTTGCTTCTGTGTGTAGCACTCAAAATAAAAGATATTGTACAAAAAGAAAAGGACAAATAAGAAAATTTAGCAGGCCGAGGCCGATTATTAAGAACCCAAACATTTATTATCGCCTAATTATTGTCCAAAATTTAAATTCGGTTCATTTAGGAGATTTTTTTATTACCAATTTATGATCTAAATGATGGAAAAAAGATAATGATAAAGATTTGTGTTAAAGAGTTATTACGTCATTTGGTTATAATGAAGCCCAATACTTTGCTACGAGTAATTTTTAATATCGAAATATATTAAGAAAAAAATAATTATTCTTTCTAAGGGTTATTGTCTTCAAAATATTTTTTCTAAATTTTTGTTGTGGATATTTAAAGTTCCAGATTCCTGCCCTCAAAGCCTTATTCAGGTCATTCATATAACACCAGGCTTTAATTGAGAGTTTCAATAAATAACTCCAAACACCAGGGAACACATAATTTAAATGTATTCCAGGGAACAAATATTTTAAATGTATTTTGTCCGTTTTACGTTAGAGGAAAAACCTAAATGGCATATTTTAAGTTTCTAGCTCCGTCGGTTGTCTAATAGGATACTCTTTCTCTCTTTCACTTCATTTTTATTTCCATCTTATTGGATATTCCAAAAAGTAGCAAAAAGTAGACTATATTTCGGAAAAACATATTTCAGATTTCTAACAGACGTTGTTTGGACAGGACTTTGAGAGGGAGGCTATCTTCGTACTAGTTTCCAAAAACCCAGCCTTGTGGATTTTTACACTGGAGTAGCAATCTGCATGCTAAATATAAAGATCCTAGCTGCATTGGTTTGCGATGGATAACTAAGGGCGAACATATTTCATTATTAGCCCCATTTTTCCACTTTTTTTTGAAAATTAAAAAATTTTGTTTTAGTGGATAATTACGCCAGAATGGAAATCTACATGCCAAATTGCCACTGAGGTTTTTTCTGGGAAATTTTCTCTTTTCAGCTACATTTTTACCACGATAATAATAGAAGAGCTCATACCCCAAGTAAAAAATATTTTAAAATTCAGATTTCTAGGAGAGAACTTAGGCAGTACTTTGAACTTTTTGAACCTAAACTTTCACTACGTACCTGAAGAAAAATAATAAAATTACCTGCGTCCAAAATAATGACATACGACGGTGACTGTACAAACTGTCATATACATTTTAGTGTAAAGAGTACCGTAGATATTCTTTACTCTACAGTGTCTACTATCCTTATTAAAGACTCAATTTTTTTTGGTTTTTATTTTTTTTTTTTCTAAAAAGAATAAAAAGGAATAATTATTTTAATAAATATTTAGAATCGAACATACTAAGATGGTTTATAGTACCCCAGCAAAAATGAAGCTGCCAAAGAAGCAATAAAAGCATCACTACTATGGCAAAGGAATCACTTCTTTTCTGATGGTTTCATCGATGAATTTAACATTAGCGTGTCATAGGCTGGAAGTATTCTAATGTAGCTACTAGCATTACTCATACTTTACTCTAAGGAAGCAATGATAATACAATGATTAGGTATTCTGATGCATGAGTGGAAAATGTTCATATACTTTGTGGTATTTAAACTTTGATGAAAATTTAATTCATAAGAATGCAGAAAAATAAGTGTAAAGAAGCGAAATTTATGCATTGATATACAAATACTCTATATCAAAACAAATAAATAATTCTGCATTAGTGAAACATTTTTTAAAAATTTTAATGAATGTTTAGACAAATTTTAAAATGTTTTTGGATAATATAAAAACTGGTTGTACAATTTTAAAACATTTTTAAACAAATTTTCAAATATTTTTGAACAATTTTAAATAATTTTTGCACAATTTTAAAACATTTTTGGGCAATTTGAAATAATTTTTTCACAATTTTAAAATTATTTTGGTAAATTCTGAATTAAAGCTGAAAATGGTGTAGTGTTAAATAATATACATAATGCAAAAATGCAGAGATTGCGTCGTCATAAATATTTAAGGCTGAAAAATTGCAAATGACAGACAAGCTAGTTTCAATTAAAGGTCAAAAAAATCTGTTTTTCTTGATTTTTCAAAACTTTTATAAAAATTGCAAAACTGCATAAATTCTAACCCTCATAAAATTTTATTTTATTTATTATTATACAAAAACTAAAATATAAAAAATGATTAAAAAAGTTCATCAGAACTATTTTCTTAATTTGAATAAATGCTTTAAATTCAAAAAAAAATATACGATATACTATAACTTATGCTTCAGAAGTAATGAAGAGTGATATTTTAAGATATGCATCGGGTTTATATCCAGATCACTGCATTTGAAATATGAACACATGAATTCTTTTGGAAGTGCCTTAGAATAACACCAACAAATCATAAAAGAATGTCAACTGAAGCTTAGGAAGCAATGAAAGAAGTTATAGTCACAGAATGACTACCATTTATTTTTGCTGGGACGTTGTTTATTCGCGAGTTTACAAAGAGAACTTCTTATGTCTTATGCCATAGAATATTGTATGCTAATTTACAAAAAACTTTTAAAAAGCGGGAACTCTGTTAAGACAATTAGAAAAAATAAGCAAAAAAAAATAAAAAAAAAACAGTTTGAAAATAAAAAAGATTATATTTCACAACTGCAACGCTCGGCGCTCAGTTTGTATGGAAAAATACATCAAGTTGTTCTTCTGCGCCGACACTAAGATTGGCTATTTTTTACAAATAACAATATTATATATTTTCCAATATTTCGCTACTCCATAATATGAATAGAGTGTCTCAGTAAGAATGCACTTTTTCATTTTAAAATAAAAACACGTACATAGAGAAAACTGATCCATTGCGACAACTTAATTTTTTTGCCAACAGAATAGTTTGGTTGCAGCAACCGAATAATTCGATTATTCCAGATTCTATTGAAATATAATGTTTCAACTGAAATTAAGTTGTAGTTACCAAATTTCGGTCGCCAAAAACAAATTTGTCGGTGGCTTCAACCAAACGATTAGCTTGGCAAGAAATTCGGTTATCACAATGAAACAGCTTTCTCTGTGTAGTTTTAAGATGGTTGTGATTTTTTTATTAGATTTTAAAAAAGACATGTTCCGATTAAGTATGAAATAAAATATCTGCCAAAAAGCCCCTATCGCTCTGATGACAGGCCATTACTTTTTGTGGATGTCTTTTGTCAAAATTCGTGACGTAGTGCTTCGGGAGATTTGAAGTTGTTGAGAACGATGCAGAATTGATGTTTTCAGCGATACTCTCGTTTACAGCAGCAATATTTTCAAGAGGCCGACCTGTTCGTTGACGCACAGGAGTTTTACTGTCATTGACCGACCCAGTTTCTAAAATTTTTTGACCACTATTCGAATGGTTGACACATTAGGTGCACTTTCTCTACTGAAAATTCTTTGGATTTTGTGAAGTTCTTTCGCAAAACGCTCCATCTTTAATAATCGGAATAAACATATGTGACGTCTTTAAAATTTTAGAGTTGCCACTTGCACAAAAAAAATTTTACTAAATTTAAAAAGTGAACTGTTATTGAGACACCCTATAGCATCCTGTCTAATTTCTTGACTCCACTCATGTCCCTTGTCCAGCATTTCAGTTCCACGTGTTACCCGTTTTAATCCATTTCGTTCCTTTTCTGTAGTGTTTTTAATTCTCTTGTTTAGTGTTTCCACTTCCTTTTTTATATTTCGATCTTTTTTGACTAGTGTTTCAATGATAATTGCTCCATTTTTCATTCGATTTTATTTCTTTATCTCGTGTTTAATTCCATTCATTCCCCTTCCAAATCCGCCAGCTGCACCTTTCATTTCCTGGAAAAAATTAAAATATTCCATTTTAATTTCAGATATTTACCCAAAGGAATTCGGGCAGGTTGTTTTGGAGAAGATATATTCCCTTTTTACCCGTTCCGGTAAAATTTCCAAAAGTCCCGTCTAATTAGTTAGTTCATAACCCAGGCAGTCCACTCCCATGGCAGAAACTTTAAGCTAAAATCAGACTACAAACATCTAATGTATTCTCGTTCGTTTAAAGCAAAACCTCACCACGAATTACAACAATTAAATATGCGAAAAAACACTATTTCTAAAAAACTTATCAACTCAGAACTAATGACATTTTATTTTACAAAATTTTAAAATTTGGAATTTTATTGATGCAGTCCCGTAATAAGTTCCTAGTCTTTTGTAGGGTACAAATCAAAAAGAGGCAACAAAACTCCAACCATGGTCTGTGATTAGTGTTTCATTTAATACAAACAAAGTTTTTTCTGTTTGTTATTTTTTTATTTTTTGTCTTGTTGTGGCCGCTGATGTGGTAAATTAAAATTCGTAGGTATGTTGCTTAGTTTTTGTGTAAGGACAGTATGTCTGTCTTAAGGTCCGTCTGTCTGTTAACAAAGTTTTGTTAGTTTTGGTTTTTTAATTTACTTCCATTTGAAGCACTCAGTTTTTCATGGATCTTAATGTATTGTTGCTGCTGGTGCATTGTAGTTGGTGTTGTTGTTATTGCTTGTGGTACAAGTACTTTTATTTAAGCAATCTCTAGACTCTTCATAGTAAATCTTTATGTTGTGCAACATTTAATAGTTTGTATTAAGTTTTTTTCTTTTCCTCCTTCTAAATGCTAAAGCAGCCATTATTGAAGTGATAAACAATTGATTGTTGGCAATAAGTAGTCATACATTTTATGCTGAGGTTTTTTTTTCTTCCTGCAGTACTTGTTTGTTTTTACTTTGTACAAAGTTTCTTTTGCAATTGATTTGTTTGTTTATTTAAACGGTTTTTTTCGATGCTTGGAACGTATGTATGCTTCTTATATCATTTGTACCCACCATATATGTAACATAACATCATTCAGTCTCACGCAGCATAAACTTAAAGCAGCTTTGCTTCATGTACACATAATTTTATCATTACACACAGCTTTTATTCTTGGAATTTCAAATTTTGATCCACTGAAGAATTTTTCTTTATGCTTGATTTATTACTCGTCACTGTTTTTTATTTGTGATTTATTTATGTGGCAAAATATGAAACTAAAACAACATATTATTAATATATCCCGTTTTTCTGGCAAAAGTATCAGCATATGTTAAATAAACCGTTAATTAATCAACAAAACTAATAAAAGCAAACCGATTATAATTTCAGAAGAGACAAATACTCAAGGCGTAAAATTATCTGGATTATCAAAAATAATTCGTTTGAACGGGTAAAGATATATCCCGAAGACTGAAGATACCGCAACCTCTCCATTAGTTACTTTCTTGTTCTCGTAGGTCCTATAGTAATCGCCCAGCATAGTGTGGGGAGCGCATGAAAAAATATTACGGAAGTTTTGAAGTCTTATAATCCCGAATTTTTGATTAGAGTTTAAACAAATAGGATGGGGCATCCAAAATAGCGCCCATGATTTTTTTTAATAATTATTAGCCGCCATTTTTAATTTAAAAATTCTCAGAAAAACTTGTTTAAGTAATTTTGTTTTTCCATACGAACTTTAGGCGATTTTCCAGTTATATTTGTTTCTTTTTCTAAGGGCTCGTTTCACTGTGTGAAGTGCCCAGGGATATCACTTATATGTATGCAGATTGTTTATATGATAGGTTGTAAAGAGAAATCGGAAGTATGAGTACTATTCACAACTGACTGATTTCCAAACCACAATAGGACAAATTTAAGGCTGAAAGTTGGCGTGTTGTGCGCTGTCATGTTGCAAAAATTCAAGTACACAACTATTTCAGAAACTCCTTCCTGTTGCAGTTATTCCTTAGTCTCTTTCTATGGTTTTTCTATGGTTTTCAGAAAAACTTAAGTCAGCCTTAGCGGTCGATAAGCCATTAGGCTTGCATCATTCCCCAGCTTTGGTATCATTCCCCAGCTTTGGTATAACCACAACTTTTGCTTCCTTCCACAACTAGTTTTAGGCATACAGTGAAAATATTAATCCGATATACGTCACTCAGCTCAATGCTCTGGTCTTGCAGCCTTAAAACGGGAAACACATTTTACAGGTCTTTCAATCATGTCGCTGGTTATATTAATATTTTGGCGAAACTCACTTACTTTTGGATGTTGTCGCTAAGTTGGTCCAGCCTGCTGAACATGTTGTTCCAGATTGCGTTCAATATAGTGTGCCACATCGCGTCCAACTTGTTGTTCCACATTCGGTCTAACGTGTTGTCCCTCATTCGTTCTAGTGCTTTTGACAAGAAAGTGAGGTTGTCTGCCCTATTACCGTGTTCATCAATAAGTATTTCAGGCTGCGTTTGGGTCTTCGATAAGAAATCTTCGAGATGTTGTTTACGCTATGCATCAGTTCGCAGAAAAGTTTTCAGAAATTGCAATTTGCCTTTAAAATTTTCCCACTGTAATCCCTGAGTTTCCTGTGGTAGTCATCCCAGAATCCTAAATATCCATTAAGATTTTTTTTTGTCAGCATGTAATAAAAACATGACAGTGAGTTCACAAAATTACGTCAACAATCGTTTCAAGTATTCCAGTGACCATATCGCCTTGGGGTCGTTAGGGAACATAAGGACCCTGATTCCCGAAAGTAGCTAGTATACATTCGTTTTCCCCCCCATCTACCGCACTTTTCGATGTTTTTGGGGCTAGGCTTTCGCTTAGTCAAGACTGTCCCCAATCACGTCTGGCTGCCCCTGCATCACGTCTTCCCATCCTAAATCTCTTCACCAGAGGAACCAAAACATTTGTCTGTCGACCCTGTAACTATTACTATCGTCGATTTTTTCGTAAAACCAGTTTTCTCACCTCTCGTTTACGATGGGCGAAATAATGTGAATGTCGATATCGAATAGTGTAGCGTCAGAGAGTATGGTACTGTTCCACAAGGAGCGTTATATCAGCGAGTTAGAGCAAGGGCTGGCTTGGCCTCCGTATGCCTGAAATATATATTTAGGTGTCTCTTAAATTAGAAATTGTAAAAATTGGTTGCTAACACCCTCCAATTTTTTTTTTTTTTTTTTTTGCCAAATGTACAAATTTCAACAAAAGCACTTTTTGGTAAACGTGCGTAATCGCGTCCAAGGTAAAAAACATACAAAATTTGTGTTTCTATATAATTTTTAATTACGAAGTAGTTAAAATTTCTATCGGTCCAATAGTTTTCGAGTCATTTAGATAAATTCAGATAAATTTTTCCTCACCCTGTATATTCATTATAGAAAATGTACTTAACACTACCCAAATTCCTTTATAAAACATATTGAAATTGTTTTCATAATTCCAGAAAAAATGTGTTAATTAAAATCAGATTAAAAATTTTAATCTGTAACAGACACACGAAATAAATTCAATGCAAAATGTTGAAAGATTTTGTATAATGAATTGCATAAACAAAACTTATTAATAACATATGGTAGCTTTATCGAAAAACTTTTTATAAAATGATGAGCAAAATGAAAATTTTTAAAACAGAAACGACGGTAAATTGTTAATTTTTTTTTTTACTTCTGTTGTAACAAAAATTGTAGACTCATTAAAAAAAATACTGTTTTCCAGTAATGTAACAAAATTCAAGTAACCTAACTAATTTCTCTATAGATTTTTCTTAGTTGACGCAGAATGAGTGATGTGTTGTTGACTGTTAAGTTGGTTGACATTAAAACCTTATTAAACTTTTGTTAAACATTTTAACATAACGCCATCTAAAACGATCAACAATGTCCATCATTAAATCTCTAAGCGCGCGGTGATGAGGATGACGCCAATGCAAACAACACAATAGACAGCAGTAGTTGCAGAATCAACTAGAATAACACAAAAAAAAAATTAAATGACAATTTGGAATTGAAAAAAAAAAAGATTTAAAAATAATGAAAAAAAAAATTAAATTTATACACTTTGTTCGAATATTATGCTGAAATACTGTTTCTTTAAAGACGTCGTCCCAAAGATACTACAATTATACAGGATGTACAGAGTTAAAATCAACGAGCCAATGATTGAGCTACACTCAAAAAAAAAAAAAGACATGAACTAAAAATTATTACAAAATTTCCTATAGTTTACGAATTTTCCTCAAATGAAGTCAAATTTTATTTAAACTTGGAACAATTTTCTTAAAATTAATAAAAATACAAACGTTTTCGTAAAAACGAAATAGTTTATATACTCCAAATTTAGTTTTTAAGTCTACCACTTTTTTATTTTTAGTTCATTTATATTTAGTTAATGCAATGAAAAACAAAATTTAATAAATTCTTTCCTATGTAATAATAAAAATTTATTTGGTTTTAGAAACTGATGAACTATTTCTAGGGAAAATTTGTATGCAACATAGTTCAGATGAATTTTAAAAATTTTCATAAAATATTTTATTTTCTTAGGTATAGGATTTGTTTCCTAAAAATTTCTTCAGATAAATTTAAAAAAAACTGGGATATATCTTTCTTAAATCGAGAAAAAATTTAGTTTTTGTAGTTATTTTCAAAAAAATAAAATAAAACATAAAAAAACAGTTAATTTTCCTCATTTTAAAGAAAAAATATTAATTCAGAAAACAAATTAAAGTATCGATTGTGAGTCAAAAATCCTTTCTACATTGCGGCTTAATGGCTTATCTAGAATTGACGTTGCACCTATTAAACTTTATATTTATCAAGAGCATTTTGATAATAATAAAAAATGTTAAAATTTGTATATGTAAACTAAAGTTTAAGCTAACAATGATAACAAATAAATTTATGACATTTTTCCATTTACTTATAATAAAAAGAAATGTAACTGTGATATTTTGTATTTTTGCAACAATTTCGTTAAATTAGTTCATTTAAGAAGACAAAGGACCCCCAGTTTTCCTTAGCCATAGATGCCGTGTGCCACTTAGGACGTGCCTTTTTGTAATTCTCTCAAGGAGAACCATTAATTACCTACGAAAGGATCTGACTTTGTCACAATTTATTACATGCGTTTTATGTAATTCAATTCAATTTAAAGACAAAAATATATAGCAAAAAGCTTGTTAAAAGCAGTGGAAGATCTCCACAAGTAGGAAAATACTTATAAAATGAGTGAAAAGTACTTTAAAATATATGGTAAAATATATTACCTTTACCATAGAAACAGTTTCAGATTTATTAAAATTTTTTTTATCAAATTTAACTGTAATTTTCACTTAAAATAAGTGCTATTTAACTTAATGTTAGAAAAAATTTTTTTATTCTTAGGAAATTAAGTTCTAATTTTTAGTAAAATGAACTTAAATAAAATAAAATGATTCTAAAAACCAAGGAAACATTTCCTAACTAACAGTAAATTATAAGATGAATATATGAACTAATTAAGAGGAAATTTTATTGTTTTAAAAATATTTCCCAAAGAGTTTTTCAGTAGCATTTTCTGCTCTATCTTTATCAGTCATTTTGCCATCCTTATTAAAATTATTTACACTTTCTTACCATAGTATTTATTTGAGTGATAAGTGTTGTTCTGTTTTATAAGGTACCATTTAAAGATGGTAAACAACATCAACACTTTTTTTTAGGTTGTTGTTTTACATCAAACACACATCACATGAGGTAGAAAAGAAGATGGATGGATTGGTCGGTGGATGGATGGTTAGATGATGGGTTGACAAACGACGACGGCGATGTTGTTATTATTATTGTATACAAAACACTAAAAATGGTTATGGTTGTGCTAAACATATAAAAATCACTTATTTTAAACATACATATGTCAAATGGATAGATGGACGGACGGACATTATGGAAGGCAACTGAAAAGTTGGTGGTTGTAGTAAACCTCATACAAGTAATCGTCTTTAATTTTTTGTTTCCTAACTTCTTAGTTTTGTTCTTCTCGTTTAGAGTTTTTTTTCTTAATGTTTTTCTGTTAATAAATTGATAATTAATAAAACAAGTAATGTACGACACTTCTGTTCAAGAACATGCAACGCATACCAAATGTTTAAACAATAATTGTACATATGATGAGTGTTTAGCTTAGAGTTGGTTGGCTGGTTAGTTAACGTTTTTTTATTAAGTACTGATAGTAGTTTTATTTAAGGAGTTTTATGTTTGAGATTTATTTGTTGATTTTGTATTTATATGTTGTTGTTGTCGTCAATGCCACACGCATACACAAAAAACGGATGTTTATTGTACAACAAAACCATGAGAATCGATGATGGTGGCCCCGACTGTCAATGTGTCAGCAACATTTTAAACATCATTTAAGCAGTGGTAATGAGCATTGTTAGATGATAAAGAATAAGAAGAAGAAAAAAGAATCAACAGGTCCTGTTGCTTGTCATTGACATCCCCGTTTGTCTGTATATGTTTGGAGATCTTAAGAAGAGTACGGGTAAAAAAACACATAATCATAATTCATTGCTGTTTCCAGAAATCCAAGAAAATGGACTTGACAAAATACCACCTTTATAATAGCATTTAACAAGGTTTGATATAAATATATATATATTTTTTTATTATTTATTATATTGCCTCTCAGAAAAGAAAGGGTGTAGTTGGTTTATTATATCATTTGTAACATCAATAAATATTTATTGAAATTTTTCTATTACATCAACATTCCAAAATTAATCAAAAGAAACTTTAGGTTAGGTCAAAAAAGATCAATCGGAAAAGAATATATTCTCCACAGCCGACTCAACTGCAAATATAGCACATACTTATAACAGAACATTCATGTTCCCCGTCGTAGTAGGGTGCGTACTCAATCCAAGAACATCGACTCGCCACCGATCTCAACATCTCTGCATTTCACGCACGAGCATGTTGAGAATTTTGCACAAAGATCTCGGATTATTTGCTTACAAGCTCCAATTTACTCAGGAATTGAAGGCAAGAGAACATTCATTTCCTAACGGCTTCTCAATTTGGTTTTAACAAAAGCTCTAATCGAACATAGAATTCGGCCGAAAATTTATCTTTTCTAATTGGCCCATTTTCTTCCCTACAGAAAACGACAGTCTGGTGCGGATTTTGGTAAGGTGACATCATTGTCCATTTTTTCAGTTAGAGACAAGCGCAACAGATCCATGATTACGGAATTTTCGTGGGCTGTAATGGAAGATATGAACTTGGATAATCTTTGGTTTTAGCAGAATGGCGCACTATGTCACACAGCTTATCAAACAAATGATCTTTTCCACAATAAGCTCGTTAATTGGTTTACGAGCCATCATGGCGATATCAATTAGCTTATTCGGAGCTGCGACTTGACCGCTTTAGACATTTTCTTGTGGGGTGCCGTCAAAGAGCAATGAGATGCGATTAATCCAGAAACTATCTACGCCCTTAAGGTTAATATAGTCCGATCTATTCGTAAAATAGAACTAGAAACCTTCAACAAAGTCTTGGAAAATTGGACAGATAGGTTGATTTAATGCGAAGCCAGCCGCGGTAGCAACATGAATGTAATCGTGTTCCATATATAACGGAAATACTTGGTATATCCGCTAAAGTCATAATATATGAAAAGAAAAGCGGTCTTCATATATTTAGTAGTTTTTGGCTAAATAATAATTTATTAAAGCAATTATATTACATCTACTGAAACATAATTTACTACATTGTTGTCTTATATTTTTTTCGATTTTCGAGAGAAGCAGAATGCAAAGTCAAACTTTCGTATTTTATCACTTTTTATGCACTCCAGAGTTGCTGTATACAGGGTGAGGCAAAAGCCGTTTGAACACTCTTTTAATTTTTAACTAATTATGTTTCGAGAGAAGCAGAATGCAGTCAAACTAAATAATAATTTATTAAAGCAATTATATTACATCTACTGAAACATAATTTACTACATTGTTGTCTTATATTTTTTTCGATTTTCGAGAGAAGCAGAATGCAAAGTCAAACTTTTGTATTTTATCACTTTTTATGCACTCCAGAGTTGCTGTATACATGGTGAGGCAAAAAGCCGTTTGAACGCTCTTTTGATTTTTAACTAATTATGTTTATTTGCGCTTATAAATTTTTGAAAATTTTGTCCTATAGATGGGCGCCGTTGTCTTTGAGGCAATTTTGGGCTCTTTTGATTACACTTTGCATAACTGCATTTGCAGCATTTGTGGTATCACGTCTTTAATTCCGCCTCGAATATTGTTTTCTAAGGTACAGTGCTCGTAAAATAAACTCTGGGCGATCTCAATTGGATTTTGCAATTCTTCTCTTTTGTTATTTGTTCATATTAATAATTCTATCAGACCTACCCTCACGTTTGTGGGATTCAACTTTTCCTTGGACAATTTCGAAATTTTTTAATACCAGACATGGGAAATAAAAAGTATAACTGTTCTCAACTACATCCATTGCATGTAATTGAAGTAATTGCATTTCATAGCATGATATTTAAGAACACAGAAATATTCAATATTTCCCATGTCTGGTAGTAAAAAGTTTTGAAATTTTCCAAGAAAAAGTTTGATCCCTCAAACAAGACCGTAGGTCTGAAGAATTGCAAAATGTAATAGAGATCGCCCAGGTCTGCTCTCAAATAACATTGTAGTGTATTTAGAATTCGTTTAACTACATATAAAGTGTTTTTCTTATTCTACAACTTTTCATTATAAGGTTGACGTTTTTTATACTTATAAATAAGCGTCATCATTACCATCATTATAAGGAATTTAATTCTTATGATATTGTAAAATTTATCATTTGCTATGGAATGACATGATTTTTTATTTTGTCCATCAGACTCCACAACATAAAAAATGTTTGTCATATGTTTGCATTGGTTTGCTGGTATGAATGTGTAAATGGGATGGAATGAAAGAAGGACGGACAAGGTTTGTAACACATTGGAAAAAAAAGGTGTCAAGTGAATTTGTTAAAAATGAAAACAACACACTTCAAGGTGTTGGTTGACATAAGTTTCATCGGGCTTCCTCCTTGGTTGCAATGATCATCGTCATCATCGTCAAAAACATCCTCGGGTGTATATGTGTTGATAAAGACGAAGAGATGATAAGTTGGTTGTTATTGTATTTATTAACATTTGCCGACCGGATTTTGTTTTTTTTTGTTTTGTTATTTAATCATATTTAATTTTTGAAAAAAGTGGTAATATCATGTTTGGTGGTCTCTCTAGCGTACAAAATATTATTTATGACCATGAATTGCAATTCTTTTCACATAATTTTCAAACAAATATATTTTTATAAAATAAAGTTTATATACAGACATCTTAAAAACATCACAGACGACGTCAATGTTTTTTTTTTTTTTTTTTTTTGTTTTTTTTAATAAAGTGCAAAATCATTGATTATATCTAATATCTAGACCATATACATATTATTTTTTCTACATTTCTTTTTAGATTCAACTCATTCGTCGGCAGCAGCATCTTAATAATGGGTATTAAATGTTTATACTTAAGTGGTAAAAAGGTTACAGCAATTTTTCCACCATTTCATAAATAATAATCATTTTGTTTTTGTGTATGCCAATTATAGTAATTACTTGATTGGTTTTCAATCTCCCAAAAATATGAAACTAAAAAAATTTATTTTGTTAATAGCAATTAAAGCAATTTTCAAAAATTTTATAACGAAACATAATAAGTTTGATACACATATGAAAAAAAGTAAATATAAGCACCTACACTTAATTTTTTTTTGGATACTTCCTCCTACAAGGAAGGTATCCTCGGTGTCACCCAGAGATTTCGCTAAAATTTAGGTGTGATATAGGAGCGAATGTTAATGAACCCGTATTTGTTTTCCGGCCAATCTCATGACTTGGGGGAAAAACATAGGTTTATTTACATGGGACAAGTCCGATATTTACGACACTCAAACTATTTGTACATAGAGTTAAAGTAAGCTAGTAAATAATGCATTTGATACCCACATTGCATAGGTTTTCACCAATATAGGTGAAATTAGCGCTTCAGAAAGGTCGGCTAAATAACCGAAACGTAAGATTACATGCACTGGGAAGGCATTCTTCAAAATATCTATTGAGACACATGTAGAGTGACAGGCTTCCTTTTGGGTAACCATGTAATAAGGTCCATATGGTGACTTTTAGAGGGTGTAAAGGTGATACACGAACTGTGCGTATATTTTCCGTCCCACAGAACCGATGATTTTGCTTGCTGACGTGGCCGCGTAAATAAAAATCTTAATATATAAAAACGTTTGTGCCGGGTACGTGTTACAAAAACTCAAGAACCGCTGGACCGATTGACACCAAACTTGGAGAATATATAAGTTTAGTCAGGAGCCAGGTTTCTCTTAAGTTTAACAACGATAGGTGGCGCTGTTGTCGTAATATTTCAATTTTTTTTTAGTTATGGTACGATTTGGCTTAAATTCACAAAATATATTTATTAAACAAAAATAAGTATCCTTTTCTTTTATGGGCATTCAAAAATAAAAAATTGTCAATATATTAAAAATTTTCTTAAAACAATTTGTAAAAGAATTTAAGTTTCAATAAAAAATAATAATAATTCAAAATTCCGGAAATTCTATTTGTTTTAAAATAATGCCGACCCGATCTAGAGGAGGAAACATTGGCAGGTACACTCGACGCGCCCGAACCGAAAGAGATCAACGAGCAAATTCCACACATGATCAACATTTACAACGGAATATCGAGCTTTCAAACCGAGTACGTGTAATTCGTGCTGCTCAAACGCCTGAAGAATGATCTCAACATCTTGAGACCCGAAGTGTTATTGATAGACAACGCAATACCGATAATAATAGATTAGCAAATCGCGAAAAATACGTATAACCCGAGCTGCTTCGATCACCTTATTTAACCGTCTGGCTTTCGCTTACGAACCAGACATAAATTACAGTGCTCATGTGAAAATCGCTATTGGTGAAATGTCCAATGAATGTAATCACTGTCACGCACTCAAATTTAAATATGAATCACCCGGAATGTGCTGTTGTTCCGGAAAATTTGTGTTGCCACCACTAAACTCACCGCCGGAACCACTGGAAACATTGTTATTGGGTGAAAGTGCGGATTCCACAGAATTTATTTATTTACACACCAACACCAAGGGAAACCATAAACATCGTCCATACATTGGCATTACTATAATTAACAAAATATTTTAATTTCAAAAAAGTTAAATTTAATCAACAAATAATGTCTTTCAATACTTTTTATTATCTATCTTTTTCAGTATTAATAATTTAATGTTTCAGATATTTCTTAAACACCCTTTTAAGGTCATGTCTTTTTTATTTAAATAAACGATATTTAAAATATATCAGAAAGGGTTTCACTTCATCTTGGTTATGTTGCACTGCTACTTATCGTACTTAAGATTAATTTATAAAAAAAGAAATAATTGGTGACAAAATCAAAATATTTCAGGGCAAAACAACGTTTGCCGGGTCAGCTAGTGATAAATTTTGATAGAAAATCAACCACTATGTCGTTAAGTTTGTAAAGCTTTGGCAATTTATTCTTATTTACTATAAATTTGGCTCGCGTATATTTCACGAATGTCAAACTGACATAGGATGCTATTAACCAAAATATTGGGTGTATAACATAAAAATGAGGGATTTTTGGCAAATTTGGGCATTTATTGTGAAACATTGGTACAATATGAATTTTTACAAAGTATTGATTATCGTTAGCTATGATCTTTTTCGAGAACTATTAAATTTTTGGGGGCAAAAACGAATCAAGACATTTTAGGTGACCCTGTTCTGAAGTAAAGTGTATTCCAGTGACAGCGTTCTGCAACGATCAAACCAAACGGTAGTCGGACGGGGAAAGTCTGGCTTGTAATGCCGGTAAGGCAAAACTTACCAACAACCATTTTCTAAATAGTTTTTAACCGTTCTTGCAGCATTTGGCCAATATGGAATATTACGGCTTCATGTCTGGTCGCATATTCCGGGCGTTTTTCGAACAATGCTCGCTATTAAAAAATTGTGTTCGGAACAGGACCCCTGTGATCGTCTTGCCCAGTTTCAGTCTCATAATAGATGGGACCCTCCTGGTTCCATCATATACAGAGCATGACTTTGGCGTTGATTCGGTTGGTTGGCCGGACTTCAGATAGGATTTCTTGCCCTTTGGGTTGTTGTAATGGATCCAGTTTTACATCGACAATTACGATTCGGTGCAAAAATGATTTAGTTTTGGTCTGTTCAAGCAGCATTTTGGGCATGCCAAATCGTCTCTCAACATATATCGTCCTAAAATCGTGTAGTGCCCAATTTCGTTGCTTTCAGATGATTCCTGTTGCTTGCAGTGCTTAAGTGACTTTCATTTTTTGTCGAGTTCTTCTTAAATTTTATAACAATCCTCATCGAGAACTGCTTCCAATTCATCGTCTTCAAACTTTTTTGGCTGACGAGGACAGTGTTTGTCTTCCGTGTTAAAAGCAACACTTCGGACTGCACAAATCATCTCTTGCAGGTTTAAATCGATGGAACATATTCAGAATAAGCTTCAGCTGCACTTTTTTCTACATTGAAGAAGTAAAGCAGATATGTACCCTCAAAAATGGCATATAAGTTATTAAAGACAAAACCCATGCGCAAAAGATGCGCCATCTATTGTGAATCCCACATTTTTAAGTTATGCACCCAATAGCAGAACATTCACTCTGTACCACACCCATACAAAATCCCCTAAAATTTATATATTTTGCAAAATAACACAAACAATTAAACATAATTGTACATGTCTTGTATATAACTAAATAACCCTTGCCAATGCCTTTTATTTGATACCCAATTTGTCTGAATTTTATGGAAAAACTTTTAGTTTTTAAAAAGCGGAAACCTCAACTTTTTACGCTATCATTTAACACCTCAAACATTATATTGGGCTAAAAGGATATACGCGTTCGTAAGTTAACAACACTCCAACAAATTGCAGGCAACAACTGTTCTAAGATTCTATATATTGCGCAATTACAGTGTTTCTATATTTAAAGCTTTTCATATTTTACCACCTTTTATCTCACTTCTATCCCCATTCCAAAGAATGCAACACATTCATTAGTAGGGAAAAAAGTCCGTGGGTGATCCCCGTAGATACCTTCCTTGGTGGTCATTGTACAGTGGCTTAAAACGAAAAAAAGGAAATAATTCCAATTTAATACAAATTTCAAGCAATTCGCCAATTCTTTACTTAAATGTAAATAATTTTATTTTCCTCATAAGAAGGAGTGAGCATTTATCCTCTACTAATCATCTTTCAAATTTGATACAAATTTTATTGGTTTCAATCCACTGTTAGTTGCAAAAATACCATTAATCTAAACTAAAAAAAAAAAAATAATATTTGAAACACTTATCGAAAAAGAGAAAAAAATTGTTTTCAAAAAAGTTATTTAAAATTGGTTAATTTCTAGGAACCTTAATCAAACGTAAAAAAACGAAACAAGTTTAAAAATATGTTTTAATATTTGGTTATCATAAACGTTTTTGACATGTTAAACATCATCATATATATTACGAAGTTTAATTTTTTAAACCTTAAACCTTGAATAAAAATACCTAACAAATAATTCAAGATCTTTGTTTAAAAATATGCGTAACTTTTGAGTATTTTTTTGGTTGACTTTCTGGTGCTTTACGGTCACTTTTTTTATTAATGGTCTTCTTCTCTTAACAGCACGCTAACTTTTATTTCTTTTTTTTTTCGGTTGTTTTGATAATTTATAACAGCTAAAATATATATTGTTGATCTTGTTTCTTTCATTTTTTCATTTTTCACAATCATTCAAAGTTTGGGTCATAAATATTAAAACAACATGTGGCCGGGCAACAAGTCAATAAATGTTTCAAGACTATATACAAAAAATCCTTTAAATGGAATATGTTCAAAATCAACAATCATTATTAAATCAAAATAATTTTTTTTGAATTTTTATTGATCGCTTAAAAACAAACGTTTAGTTTAATTATGGAAATTTTGCAAAAACTGTTTATATAATTATTTTAGTTGGAATTATTAAAAAATTTTATTGGTAAGAGCTGTTTATCTTAGCGTTGGTTTTTAAAAGATAATGAGTCAGATGTTTGTATGCAAGAAAATTTCATTTGGTAAAATTAAACAGGCTTTAAATGTTTCTTTTTTAATTTGACATAAGTTCAAGCATTTAAATATCTTTACATGTACGAAATTAAAATTTTCAAATGTGATGTTTTTTTTTTTGTAAGCAAAACTCGATTACTCAGTTTTTTATAGGAAAATTGCTGTTTCGACAAAAATCATAATTTAAGCTTGATTGAAGCTGGTTGATTGTTGTGGGCGTATAATTTGACCACGACTGCGACAATTTTGAATCCCAGGAATGTTAAACCAATGACTGTATAAAACTCAGGTTGTACAAAAGGCCAAATTTTTAGCTTCAACCTTAACCTCGCTGCCTTCATGTTTCGTTGCTAGTTAGCTGTCACCATAAAATTCTTAGCCGACACCATGAAATTTTTAGCCGATTTACAGAAACACTTAGCTTCTAGTTATGGTGCTAGTCCAAGTACAGTGATTGTGATGTGAATGTGAACATATTTGATTTTTTTTTTTGCCTAAGACAACAAAAAAAAATTCAAATATGAATACATTCACATCACAATCTCTGTACTTGGGCTATAATTAGAAGCTAAGTGTTTCTGTAAATCGTGTTTCTGTAAATCATGGTGCCGGCTAAGGATTTTACTTACCATGGTAGTATCGATAGAACTGTGTTAGAGATCCCACATTCTGACGATGCTCCAATAAGTCAATGCACTAACTCATTGGAGCTGGATACCCCACTGTCATTGATAAGCGTCAACGCCCTCCTTTGCATACGGGCCAGAAACTCCACAATATACTTTGAAGTCCCTGACTACATATGAGAGTCCTTTTCCATTTTTGGCCGGATATAACACTGAATTCTCATTCCCAGAACATCAAGAACTTCAGATTCCACAATATTGATACCACTTATGTATACAGATGATATTGGTGGCTCTGAGGCACTATGGGTTAACATATAACATTGGATCTTGGGTGCATTAAATCGATCCTATTCACTCTACCCCACTTTCAATTAGGTCCTTATTGTATGGTCGAAGAAATATGAATGGAAAATGATGTTGTCCTCTGAAAAAGTATAGATAGGATTCGAAGTCTGCCCAAAAAAGTTGTTTAAAAAGATAGAACAGAGAGATGGAGAAATAGTGGAAACTTGTGACCTCATCTGCAACAACTCTTAGGTGCGGTCCTTGAAACAACTCGATATGAGTCGAGAGAAGTCATCAACGATACCAAAGGAAATAGGCCTTGATACGAGTTCTCCATGCCACACCCGAATGAATGCCTTGAAACTACAGAGTGGGTCATTTAAAATTTGATTCGACTATAAAAAAATTACTGTTTATTTTTTCAAATTTTTGGTTTTATTGGAAAGGTTGAACTTTGTTATTAAAAAATGGAACAAAATATCATTCATATGACTACCACGACTAGCTTGGCAGTAGCTCATCCGATCAACCCAATATTTCAGTACATTTTCGATTGTTTTGGCTGGAATGTCTTCAATAGCAACTTTGATTTCATCTTTAATTGTCTCTGGATGGTTTGCGTAACATTTATCCTTAATGGCTCCCAACAGAAAGGAATTTAAAGGGCTATGGTGGGCCAACTGACATCAAAATTTCGGCTGATTGTTCGATTTTCAAAAATAGTGCGTAAAATAATGATGGCTGCGTTGGCTGTGTGACATGTGGCCCCATCTTGTTGAAACCAAATGTCGTCCACGTCACACTGTTGAATTTTTGGAAAAAAAATTCGTTTAGTATGGCAGAGTAGCGCTCACCGTTGACGGTAACGGAGGCTCCTTGCTCAATTTCCAAGAAAAATGGCCCAGTCGTGGTAGTCAAATGAATGATATTGTGTTCCATTTTTAAATGACTAAGTTATAGCTTTTATAATCAGAACTTTATACCTGAATAATCAGAACTTTATACCTGATTCAAATCTAAAATTTTAATTAGCCACCCTATATCTAGAGAAACTATTTTACCAAATTTGTGAATGGACCTCTTTCTTGTTCCGAAATAAATGCCATCCTACAAAAGCCATGGTAGTTAATCATAATTGCATAACCTTCGAGATCGCAGAGCACATTGGCAATGGGCGTTAATTATCAGCGTTGTAAGCCAAACTCTTTTTAGGTATAAAGGTACGAGTATCAACCATTGAGCATAGGAAAAAAAGCCCTTTTATTAACATTTTTATTACAAATAATCAACATTTTTTTATAAAACCTTTTGAATTATAAAAATATTTCTAAAGAAATGAATCACATGAGCAAAGATTTATATTTCTTAATACCAAAAGCGAATTAAATTTTATTAACTACTCTTCTTTACCTTTAGTTAAAAACAAAAGCATAAAAAATAACTATAGTGTAGTTATAAAAACTTCTACATATTTATGCTAATCCCTTTCGTTCCATCAAAACACTTTAACAGCACAGACATAAACAAGAGACAACAAGAAGAGATAGATGGATGATGGACTGATAGCCAATGTAATTTATAGCACTGTCTAAAAAAAATCAGTTTATAACTGTGGCAAGAAAAACAAAAAACTTAAACTACTACATAAGAACGCGGTGATTAAAACTAAAATATTTCAACAAAAACCATGCTATACAACTGTGACCAAATAAAATACAACATGAAAAATATAAGAATTTAGAAGGACAGCTGAAATAAAGAAGAAGAAAAATTACAAAATTAATAAAACTGTAACCTTACTTAAATATATATTAATTTTAAGACTTCCTTGAAATTTGTTTTCGGCTAATCCAGCTAAAAGAAAAGCGATTCAATGAGGAACAAAACAAAAGGAAACTTTAGTCAATTTAGTTATGGTTCAATAGGTTTTATTATTATTAGATTCAATTTGTGGCATCATTGGATTTCAATTTTATGGCAAAAGCTTTTTTTACATTACACTCATTGCTTCCTTTTTTGTTTTCATATCCCGCTAACCTTTCAAAAAAAAAAGAAACAAAAACGCTTTGTTTTCCTTTAATTGTTCAACAATTTTTTGGATAACGAGAACCAGCAAAAAAAAAAAAAGAAACAAATAAGAGAAATCAAAAACAATTTAGCTAAAATATCCTAAGGCTCAACTTTGTTTTGGGTTCAAACAACATTCAAAGAGCATAAAAAAATAATATTAATAAAAAAATGAGATTCAATTTGAAAATATTGTTTATATCAATTTCAGAAATAGAAATGAAATACAAATACTCGCGTTGAGTATAGTGCGTTAGAAAATAAAAATATACCCTAGTGGTATTTTCATTTGCTTACGAAAAAGATAATTTTTGAGGTAAAAAAAATTTATGGACAAAAAATTCGGGTGAATTATATTTAATTTTTTTTTAAGGTGAATACTAAATATTGATCGCCTTTAAGCGGTAAGAAAATTTGTTGAAGATGTTTATTCATTAAATTCTTATACGAAATTCTACTAAAATACATTAACATTAATCTTAATTTTATACTTCCTGTAGGCGTCAAAAGAAACTATAAACGATTATATTTTATGATTTCAACTTTATTTAACTAATCTGCCTTATCATTTAATTCAAGATTTTATATTTAACAACCTGCAATCTTCTAGGCATCGATGCCACTACATATCTGGTTACAACGGAAGATACTTTTAACCATTTCTGATTTGAGAGAGTCGTTGCTGGTAATTGTCCTTTTCCTTATTTGCCTGTACAGGTGGTTTCTCAAATGTTAGAATGGGTCTGATGTCGGGTGGCTGAGGGAGGAATGATACATCTGTTTGGAAGTATGGTAAAGCTGCCATATCTTTTGTATTTTTTGCGATGTGCTTGGCATTATTGTCTTGTCGAAAGACCCAAGTTTGACCCAAACCCAATTCTTCGACACTGGGTCGCATAAATATCTCTGTTAAAAAACGCTGACCGCCAAACACCCTCACTGATGCTGAATTTTTGCATCTTTAAATTTTAACTGATTTTTTCTACGGAAAAATTTCAAATTTCTTTTCGTGGCTTAATGCAACATTGTTTCACAATGCACTCGTATTGGATTTATTTTGACACTTTTAAGTTATATCCCAACTTTGCCTTTGATTAATTTTCTACAATAAACGGTTTTTTTTCTTCAATTTGCTGATTGGACTCAGAATTAATAATGAGCGTTTCACGCAAAAATCTGCCACTAGTATATGAATCAATATTTCAATTTCCAATCTCTAGCCGCTAAAACCTTTTGTTAATGAGCATCGTGTGTCATTTGATTGAAACGTAAACCTACCAGATAAATTGATTTTGTGGGGAGTTCCTCTTCATTACTTTCATATGAAGACAAGTGAGGTCGAGAGTTATCGAAAGTTTTCTAAGCAGGAAGACGAGGAATGGCCGGCTCAACCCAAAAAGTTTTAATACATCGAGCGTATTATATATGTATATGCTTAAAATTTAATTACTTTTAAATGGGATAGTAATCAGAGCGGCGACGTTCATGCACTAAAAAATGCAAAATTTCCTCTAAAACCAAAAAATATGCTCTGAACAATTTTACTAACAAAATTTGGTACAATATAAGAAAATATGTCCTTAGTTGTGTGGCTTGAAAATAAAAGGGCCGATGCCAAAATATTGACTTTTGAGAAAATTGCAATTGAAGATTTTTACAGATGATATCATAGTGAAACTGTTCTGGACTGTTTTAGCAAAATAAAATAGAGTAAAAAAAGAAACCTAATTAACTCAAAACAGCAAAATATTGATATTGGCACTTTTAGCTCCAAGGCACAGAATTGAACTTCATTTTCTTTATAAGCAAAGTAGGGAGAATAAAGTCATGACCAGAATACTCAAATAATAATCAGAGATCCCAAAACCGTATTTTAATAAACTTATTTTTAGACACATTACATATCACATACCTGTAACCGTAATAGTTATTCCTTTGTAGATTTTCAAAAGTATTTTGTAACATGAGAATCAGAGAACTGCAAATGCTGATTGCAAAACGTTCATACGCAATCAACACAAGAATAAATGTGTGTTTGCTTTCAAACGTTGAATATACTCCAACACACATATTTGTTGGTGATTTTAAATCAATCAAACGACGTGCAAATTGTTGTCACTGATTTATAATCATCGGTCGTTTTTATACCATTGATTTTATTCTGTTCGTTTGAGTCAACAATAATTATTTTGATGTAGAATAAATCAGAAAAAGCAATAAATAACGCGTATGTGTGTATTCATAATTAAAACAAAATAGTTTCTTATCTATTAAAAGAGGGTGGTTTTGTAGAAACACATTTCATAAATTAGGGTGGGTCTAAAATCCGTTTTCTAAGAATTTTTATTAGTAATATCAAAAATATTGTTCCTTGTGAATTTTTTTTTTAATTTAGGTCGATATCTCAGGCTCTCCCAATCCGGTTAAAGTTAAATATTGCCTAATTTTCCAATCAAAATAGATGAAAAAAAAAAAATTTAAACAATATTTAAATTTTTCCGGATTAGGCAAGCCTGAGATATCGACCTAAATTTTTTTCCAAAAAAAATATTTTTGTTTCACAAAGAAGAATATTTTTGGTATTGTATTACTAATAAAAATTCTAAAGAAGCGGCTTTAAGTCCCACCCTAATGTACATTTTTGAAATGTGTTTCTATTTTTTTCTTTTTTTTTTATTATGAATACACTCATACGCGTTGTTTGTTGTTTTTCTGATTTATTCAACGCTGACTTTTTGTTGAGTGATTACGTTTGGATAAAACATTATCGACAGATGATTCACACTGATCCCAATTACGCGTTAAGTAACATGATGCTGATTTTATTCTACAGTGAATTTTGTTGAATTATTAAATGTGAACAAGAATTTTTGTGTATGATTAAATCAAGAAAAAAGTTGATTTTGCAGTTCTCTGATGAGAATGAGAAATTTGTCTTATATTCGCCGATATGGTAAATATTTGTAAAATGTTGCTGATCTTTTAATTTTAAAAAGCACTGTTATCTCATATATATATATTTGCGTGTATGTATGTTAAAATAGAATATAAAATAAAATATATTTCTTTTTTAATCCTGCCAGCAAATTACAAAAAAAAAGAAGGGCACAGAAAAACAATTACAATTTGTGTTTTTAAATTGTTGTTTCCCAGCAACAAAAAAGTGACACTTATTCTTTGGTTATCTCTTATTGTTTTCTAAGTTTCAATTAGTGTTCTTTTACGGCTTTTTAGAAGTTATTTTAAGAAACTTCCAATAGAATTTATGTTTGCATCTTGAAAAAGTAGTCATTTAGATATTAACCCAAATGCTTGTCTTAAAAATCACTTCTTTCCTAACTTTTGCAAGCATGAAAACATATTTGCTATATCTTAAGAAGTTATTCAAATAATTGACAAAATATAAGATTTCACAGATTTATTTTACTAAAATTTGAATTGTGATAGAGAAGATAAAATTACCGAACCCATGTGTTTTCTTTTCCAAAATCGTTAGAACTTTTTTTTAGCTTTTTTAAATAATTTAAATGAATAGTTTTTTTTTAATAGATTTAATTTAATACTCATTTTTGTGCCTACAATTTCTTTGGTACAAGTACCAAGAGTAAAAAATCGAGAAATCCGGCGAGTGGTGTTACACCATTTGAAAACATCAAACTAACAGTGAGCTGAAAATAAAAATATCATTCCTTTTTAGCTGTTTTATGTTATTACATATCCAAGTTTCAGTAAAAAAAACGTCCTATGTTTGGAAACCTCAATTTATGAAATATAAATACTACTAATGGTTTTATCGATGAATTTAACATTAGCGTGCCATAGGATGGAAGTATTCAAATGTAGCTACTAGCATTACTCCTACTTTAGTCTAAGGAAGCAATGATAATACAATGATTAGGTATACTGATGCATGAGTGGAAAATGTTCACATACTTTGTATGAAAATTTAATTCATACGAATGCAGAAAAATAAGTTTAAAGAAGCAAAATTTATGAATTGATACAAAAATTCTCTTTATTAAAACAAATAAATAATTCTGCATTAGTGAAAAAGCATTTTTTAAACATTTTTCAAAAATTTTAATGAATTTTTAGACAAATTTTAAAGAATTTTTAGACAAATTTTAAAATATTTTTGGATAATTTAAAAACTGGTTGTACAATTTTCAAATATTTTTAGACAATTTTAAAATATTTTTGGACAATTTTAAAATTCTTTTGATAAATTCTGAATTAAACTGGAAATGGTGTAGTGTTGAATAATTAACATAATGCAAAAATGCACAGATTGCGTCGTCATAAATATTTAGGGCTAAAAAAATGCAAATGACAGGCCAGCTAGTTTCAATTCAAGTTTAAAAAAAATCAATTTTTCTTGATATTTCAAAACTTTTTTAAAAATTGCAAAACTGCATAAATTCTAACCTTCATGAAATTTTAAACTAAAATATAAAAAATGATTTAAAAAAAAAATTAAAAAATTTTATCAGAACTATTTTTTCAATTTGAATAAATGCTTTAGATTCAAAAATATACGATACACTATTACTTATGCTTTAGAAGTAATGAAGAGTGATTTTTTAAGATATGCATCGGGTTTATATCCAGATCACTGCATTTGGAATATGAACACATGAATTCTTTTGAAGGTGCCTTAGAATAACACCAAAAAATCATAAAAGAATGTCAGCTGAAGTTTAGGAAGCAATGAAAGAAGTTATAGTCGCAGAATGACTACCATTTTTTTACTGGGTACTTATATACCATTATACGCCAATACTAAATTCGACAATAAATTCATCAGAAAAGAAGTTATGTCTTTGCCACAGTAGTGCCAGCATTATTTTTGCTGGGTCACAATGTGTTTTGTTTTATTTTTTTGTTTTAACAAAAATGTTGTATGTGAAACAAGGTCATACGGAAAACATTTTAAAATTTTGTAATATTATCCTTTTTAATCTGAATATGCAACAGAGTATAAATTCTGTAACAAACAAAAAGTGGCAATATGGAGTAGTAACAACAATAATTCTTCATTTATTCAGCATCATCCATCCATCATAAATTTCAATTTTTTTAGATTTGTTTTTTTTCTTATGAATTGTACAACAACAAAAACTACATGGCTTTTATATAAAACATGAAAAAATGAAAAAAAAAAACAAAAGCGGAAATGTCTAAAAAGAATATTAAAGATATATACTATGGGAGGGAAAACGAATTGGTTGTCAAGAAAAAAAGGAAGAATTAATCTATTGCCTATTTAGTTAAATGAAACATTGATTGTGATGAAATTTGAAAATCTTGCCTACCCAGCAAAACTTTGGTAATGGGTGCGATATTCTCATGCATTACCTTGTAATGATAGCTCGTTACCTTTTTCATTATTTGCAAGCATAAAGTAATAGTTACTGATTATTGATTACGTAATATATGCTTAATAAATGTAAAGTAATAATTGAAATATTTTTGAAAATATATTTCTAAATACATTGCTTTGTGTTTTGTTGTAAGGAAAAGGGTAATGTATGTTTGTTTTGACAACACTGTTTGTTTTGACAACAGTGGGTAGAGTTCTTTGCTGGCAACCAGAGATCCCTGGTTCGATTCCGATCATGACCACATTATTTTTAATAACGTTTGAAATATTTGTAATAATTTTTTTTTAATAAAAATTCCTCTTTTTAAAATATATATTTTTAGACCCATTACTTTTTCCATTCTCGTAACCATATAAGTAACCCTATACATTATCACCTCTAAAGTAATTGGTATATACATTTCTTTGAAATAAGGTGTAAAGTAATCCATGAGCCCCTATAGCTACACAATTACTTTACACATTATTTGGTAATGTATGGTTTTGCTGGGTAGTATTAAAAACAATGAAGTAAGAACTTCGATTGAGCTGAATTTTTTAAATATTATATTTACATTCAGATAACTAATTAGTTGTTTTACTCAAATATGCCACCAAAATAATTATTCGGTTACTTGCAAACGAAAATTCAGTTGTCTCAACTCTATTTCTGTCCCAAATGATTCTAGAGCAATCTGGTCTCTAGCAACGACAGAAATTTTTAAATTTTGAAAAGAAAAAACCACAGGCAAACATGGTGGTGGCTATGTCATGCTATTGAGGTGTTTGGCATCTAAAAGTGTAGGCAACATGGTTTTCAGAGTGAGAAATATGACTACAACAGATTACCTAATCATGTTAAAAGATAATTTGCCACCCAGTGTCGGTAAATTGGTGTTTTAACAAGACAATGATCCTAAATACACCGCAAAAATAGTAAAAGAATGACAGTTTTACCGTACTGCCAAACAGCTGGATCAAAGTCAATTGTACTGCTAATGGACTAAATCCTTTAAAGGTAGTATTTGTATTAATAAAATTATACGATATAAACTTAAGGGACTTAAGTCTTCACACATCTCCATAACTTCATATATTCGCTAATCAAAGAGTACCAGAAAAAACATTTCTAAACCAAAATATTCATTTCTATATTAATTACTCTTACAAAGCAAAAAATTTTATTTTCTTAAAAAATAACGGTAAATTTGAAAAAAAAAAATCTAAAATAAAAAGTGTTCATACACTACATTCTCTTCTGCTTTATTTATAATTTAAAAAGAGTTGTAGATCAAATAACGTTAGTTTTTTGTAATTCATGTAGTTTACGTGACTGCTGAATTACGTTTTAGCAGTTTATTAGTCAAATAAATTGTTACAAATTAACAGTAAAGAAGTTAGTATCGATGTAAAAAATCTTATTATTCAAGAACACAAAAAAAGAAAATCTTACCATGCTATCAGTAAATTTTTTAACAAACCTTTTGCTACGGTTCAATATATTATAAAACAGTTCAAAACTACTGGCTCTGTAGAAAACAAGCCAAGATCAGGGCGCCCAAAGAAACTCTCCAGGCGAGATGTGTGTCTTATTTTAAGAGAAGTGGACAAAAATCCTAGAATTTCAGCGCCCAAATTGGCGGAAAGCATCGCAAATTCAAGGATATGCAAGCCGAGTTCCCCGCAGAAAACCGTTGATATCGGAAAAGAATCGAAGACTTCGGCTCGAATTTGCAAAAACATATTTAAATAAAGACATCAATTTTTGGAAACGAGTTTTATTTACCGATGAAAGCAAGTTTAACTTGTTTGGAAATGATGGACGAGGAAAGGTTTGGCGTAAAAAGAACGCAGCACTGGAACCAAAGAATGTTGTGCCAACAGTGAAACATGGCAGCATCTGGAGTTGGGCGGCTAGTGTTTATAGACGGTATTATAGATCGATACTACTATAAACAACTTTTGAAGGATAATTTGCAGCCATCGGTGGATATGTTGGGTCTTGGCCAGAGTTGGATATTCCAAAAGGAGAACGATCCCAAAAATACCGCGATCATTGTAAGAGATTGGCTGCTATATCATGCACCAAGGCAATTAAAATCCCCACCTCAATCGCAGGACCTGAATCCTATTGAGCACGTTTGGGATGTTCTAAAACGAAAAATTACTCATGTTGATGTTCCCAACAAACAAAAGTTAAAAGACGCTTTACAAAAGTGCTGGTCCGAGATTACCCCTGATGTGACCGAAAATCTTGTTGCATCAATGGCAAGAAGTCTGCAGTCAGTGATTGACGCTAAAGGTGGACCAACAAAATATTAATTTGGAAAAAAATTAACTTAAAAATTATTTTTTTTTTATTAAAATGTCTTTTGCTATGTATGAACACTTTTGTGCACTCTTCTTATTAGTTTTCTTTCGTTTTTCTCTTTGTTTTAAAAGTAGAATGAAAAATTTTGTTTTCGTATATTAATTAAAATAGAATTGAATTTGTTGATTTAAAAATGTTTTTCCTGGAACTCTTTAATTGATGAAAATATGAAATTTTAGGTATGTATGAAGACTTAAGTCCCTAACTGTACATTGAAGAGGACTAAGAACTAAAAGTACTGTATTAAATTTCTAACCCATTGTGTATGATTTGGATAATGATGCTAGAGCATAGAATATAATATTTATACTACATGTTGACAATGATGTTCTTGTTGTTGATTATAAATAAGTATGTGTTTGTAAAAATGTGGTTGATTACTGATGATACTGTCAATATGATGAAAAATAAACAACAACAATAACACAAAACAAATAATGAAACAAAAAAAAAAAAATAGTAACGATGGCAAAAAAGTAATAGGAATGCAAACGAACTACAAACGCATTGAAGCAAAGAAATTGTATGCAAAAGAAAATAAAAACTATAAAATAAATGGGAACAACGCCAAGTCAAATCATATCACATCGCAAAACAATATCCTCGCCTGGTATTCTTTATATAGATTTTGTTGCAAAACATTGTGCATGTACGTGTTAGTGTGCAGATGCTCTATAATATGTGCAAATTTAAATTTTCTTATAACGTCAAAGATCAATTACAGTTTTGAAAATAATCTTCCTGTATATTATATCGACTACGGCTATGTAGTAGTTTGTCTATGCAAATAGAGACATTGAAAGAATTGAAAAAAATGTAAAAAGTAAATTAAATTTTTTTAACTTAAAAGCTGTAGAAATATTATACACAAAAAATAAGTATCTAAGGCATATTATGTTCCCCTTTTCGAGGTTTAATTAGAAATGCTCAAATGTTTCGATTTCAATCCAATACCTTTAAGAGACGATATATATATACTGGATAAAAATTTTGCAGCGATTTAATAATTACAAAATACTATAATATCTGCAATTGAATTGTAAATTAAAGATTTCCAAAAATTACTACCAGCCCGAAAAATTCCCTCTTAACATACATTTTTTCTAAATATCCCATTTTTCTAACGCTGAATTAAGATCTGACAAAGACATTGCTTAATAAACCTTTTTTGAGAAATTGCGGTTTAAATTTTATGGGTGTTACTTTCCTTTATTTTAAACCTGTTATATACAATCTGAAAAAAAAGTTAGCAGAAAAATTTGTAAACGGTTTTCAATCCTACTCTACTATTTTTTTACTTATTTTTAGTAAACAATTATTATTAAGCAAATATTTTTGGTATTTACATTTTACAAATTACAGAATTTTTACAGAATATTTACAAATTTTTGTTGCTAATTCCAGAAATCATTTTACAAATTTTTGAAAACCGATTTGCTAAAATTAGCAAAAAATATTACTAATTTTAAAAAAGTGGTTATTGAAGGAAATGTTATTTCTAATTAAAACTTACACCTACAAACTTAAATTTACTTAAAATGTTACATATATTAAAAAAGGGATCGGAAGTGAAGATACCGACTCATGTCTAAAAAAGGACATCCAAGTAAAATAGCACTAAAAAGGTTTTTTAGTTCTAAAAATCCGCCCTAAAACAATTAAAATTTAACCATAAAAATAAAAAGAAAATTGACCAAAATATTTTTCAAAACTGAAATTACCAAATTAAAACAAAATGATTAATTCGTTTTTTAAAAAATATATTCAAAATTTTTGATGCTCGATAAGAAAAATAAATTCAAAGCTTTTTACTAGTATTAAAAAAATTTAGTAATTTTTTTTGCTGATTTTAGCAAACAGATTTTAAATTCCACTTTACAAAAAGTCTACTAAAATTTAGTAGCGGCTACTAATTTTTCTACTAATTTCATTGTACTACACGTCAGCAGACATGTGTTGCTAAGAATAGCAAAAAATACCGCTGGGCTCAAATTAGCAGAATTTCCCGTAATAACAGCAAAATTATCAGTTGCCATTACAGACTTTTTTTGGTGAGTGTAGTCTCTTAAAATAAATTTAAAATATTTTTAACAATTTTATCCACTTCAAGATTGGTTTCTCAAATATCTTTCGTTTGATATTTTATTAATATATTATTTATTTGGAAAATAGTTTATAGGGTGCGCCATATTTTATGTCGGTATGTGAATATTGAATAACTTAAAAAAGAACAGATTTCCATATATGTGGTATTTTTATTTTATATTCTTTTTAAATACAACAATCAAATGCCAACCTCTATTGCCCACCTTTATTGTATAGCGATGATTTCAGCACGAATTTTCGCCTTGAGATTGTTAATAGTCTGAGGCTTTGTGGTGTATACTTTGCTTTTTATTTAACTCCACAAAATGAACTCCAGACTAGTCAGATCTGGGTGGCTAGTGAATATCACCTTTAAAAAATCTGTTTTGTAGCATTGTGCACCATCTTGTTTAAACCAATAACCATCCAGATCTTATTCACTCATTTTCGGGAGGCTTGTTAACGTCGCCGCAGAGTATGAAGTGTGCCTCGTCGGTCAACAAAATTTGCTTCCAAAAATCAAGTTCAGTGCGAACCGTTCGAATGATTGTTTGTTTGTATTTCGACGTGACTAGTTTTCCAGCAAAAACAACTGCAAAGCACCCTTTAAAATGCGCCGCAAAGTGGTTCCATTTATGGTAACATGCGGTGCGGTGATGATACGGCTCATTTGGATTTGTGACAACACTCTCCCTCTTACTGATTCAACCAGTTCATTGAACTGCTTTAGGCATTGATAAGCGGTATTTAAACGATCTTCGATACTAAGCGAAGAATAGTGTCGTTAGACGGGGCTCTTAGCCATGGTATTTTCAACAATATTCACACTCAGTTAACTAAAAATATATTTTCAATGTACTGCCTCCCTATTTTGTTGTTTTGATGTTAATCAATACATGGGAAAATAACTGAATTGAAGAATCATAGATTTTTATAAAAATCGGTCAATATTGAGATGAATTGCATGAACAAAGGTTGCCCAGAATTTTCCTCTTATTATTGTTCGCACGTTACAGTGTAGCAAGTGTAATGATATTGTGATAAAATTAGTTGTACTAATTTATATAGCTCCAACGATAGTCCATTTTGAATTTGTCTAAAATCGGTCCATGTTAAAACCTAACATGGACGCTAAAGCCTCCCAAAATGGGTTTGATTGTGATAATGATTTACAAATGTATAAGTCTATTTGGTATAATAATACACATAATAATTTCGCAGCATATTTACTATATAGGTTTATCTTTCGACTCTATACATGGACCATATTACCGATTTTCTTATAAACCTACCAAAGGTCAAGAAATTTTTAATTGATTTCCCATTTATAGACGTAGATTAGTATTAACTGTTGGTCACATTGGCGTAGGTATTCAACAGTCGCACTATCCAATTTTAACCTTTTTAATCATTTCTAATAAAATTTAACATATTAATTAAATTCGAATTTGGTAGATGGCTTTTATGGAGACTAGATGCAAAAGTTGTCCGATCTTTTTTATGTTTGGAAGCATGAATTATTAGCCAAATATTTGAGTTTTGTGTTTTTTAAATTTTATTCAAGGAAACAATGAAAACTTCTGTGGGAGTTAGGTATAAATACAGATTAATTTTAATAAGCTTCAACATTAAGCCAGTAGAATCTCATGTGTTAAATATCATACAACTATCTTCAGATTTGCGACCGGTATTTTGAACATAAGATTTACATCGATACACAGACTGAAGTTCGGGCATTGCTAATCTACACTAATTGTAAGACAATGTATGATTTTGCTAAAATGAATTCTTAATAAAATAGAGGTTGAAAAACTTTTTTTTTTTAATTATTTGAGGACGTATGAGTGTTGAGTACTGGAAACTACCACTCATTTAGTAAAATTTCGCATATCTACACTCGAATTAATTTCTGTTGAATTTTACCCAACTTATAGTAGGAAACTGTACTCCTACTATAAATTGGGTAAATTTACTCTGTGTGCGTAAACGAAAAAATACACACATTATGCGTAATATTATGCACATATTATGTGTAAATTTACATTAGAATTGCGTAAATATTTAAGGAAATTTTAAAATTAATTTGTAAATTTACTAAAATTGTGTGTAAAAAAGTTTGTTTTAAGGGAAAATATACTAAAAATGCATTTATGAATGCTTAACAATTCCAAAAAAATTCAACTGCAAAAAAAACTTTTTTCAATAAAATCAATAAATTTATTTTTATTATAACACATAAAATATATTTAGCAATTTTTTTTAATATGGCTTATTGTAATGTGCGATATGATTTGTCCTCTTCTTCGTTCTAAAAGAGCCAACTTTATAAATATACAAATTTGATGCAGTATTTCAGTTTTCTGGCGGATGTTTGAAGGTTTTGATTCTTGACCCAATAATTTAATATACATTTATCACAATTTCTTCAATAATTGACAATTTTGAAAAAAAAAAAATTATTTGTTTTTAGATTTTTTCTCTTTTTTTTTTGGATTCTTTTATAATTTCAAAATGTCAAAAAAATTATTACCATTCTAGGTTTGTATATTTACAAATTTTGTGCGTACAATTTTAATATAACAAAAGAATACTAATTTTAGGCATAAAGTGTTTAATTGTAAGCATATTATGTTTAAAAACACTTTGTGTAAGTATTATTGTATATGAAAATGTGTACAGAATTGTTTTACGCATTTGTTGTTTACATTTACCGAATTTTCGTAATATTACATAAAACTTTACCTATTTTATAGTAGTAATTTTACAAGCGTTTTTTAGAGTGTACACTGTAATAAATTTCTATTGAAATTTACCCAACTTATAGTAGGAAACTGTACTCCTACTATAAATGGGGTAAATTTACTCTATGTGCGTAAACGAAAAAAGTACACATATTATGCGTAAGTTGGTACACACATAATTGGTAATTTCACATTGAAAGTGCGTAAAAATTTAATGAAATTTTAAAAGAAATTTGAAAATTTACTAAAATTGTGCGTAAAAACCTATTTGAAGAGTAAATATACGCATGAAATGCCTAAAAATGCATTTCCATATGCGTAATTATATAAAAAAGTGTGTATATTTACCAATGCATGGCTTAAATCAAACTGCAGAAAAATATTTTTTTGGAAGAATAAATTTATTTTATGTATGTACATTATTAAAACATTAATAATAATGAATTATAAATATAATACATTATATATTTTAAATGGGTATTTGTTGTGATGATGGTCATCTTGAATTAAAATTCACAATATTCACAGATATTATGTTTTTAAACTTTCGAAAAATTGATTTTCGTTTATAGCTTTTTTATTTTTTTAATATTTTCCAATTTCCAAATGTCAAAATATTTATTACTATTCTAAGTTAGTATATTTACAATTTTTGTGCGTAAAATTTTTATTTACCAGAATAATACTAACTTTAGGCATAATGTGTTTAATTGTAAACACATAGTGTCTGAAAATACTGCATGTGTGTATTATTGTATATGAAAGTGTGCGCAAAAAAGTTTTAGGCATTTGGTGTTTATATTTACCGAATTTTCGTAATATTACATAGAACTTTACCCATTTTATAGTAGTAATTTTAAAAGCATTTTTTAGAGTGTAGTTTAACATAATTGCCAATAACATAGGAATTATTTGACGGATTTATATACCTTGTTTTCTTTGTTGGACTCTACGCCCTATGTACAACTTCTATTTTTACGACTTTTGAAAATTAAAAAATGTTTACTTTCGCAAATTAAGATAATTCTTTAAATATATTACACTGCATTTAACCTCTTTTTCTAAAAATAAAACGATACCATGGCTAAATGTAGTCTTTATTCCTGCACAACTGTATTTTCACATAGAATTGACCTCTTAACGTGTAATATGGACAGATTATTATCAAATTTTACATCTTTATACTTACGACCTGTAGTTTCACTGCAATATTTATACGAACCAAAAATTTTTGTCTGCAATATTTATAGAACCAAAAATCTTTTCTGTTTTGTAATAAAATACCAAACGTAGGCAGCTGACATCCGCAGAATTTAAACCAACCCGAAACTTTTACATAACGGATCAGATTACCCAATCCTACGTCTGAGAGTTCGTCCAATATATAATCGCACAAAGTTCTATGTCAGATGCTCTGCAGTGTCGGGTAATCACAAAGGAGATTTTCTACCGTCTCCTTCCCCACCGATATAGCATTTTACATTGCACACCCTGCCGAGGCTATTGACGTGTCTGCCTAACAGCATGGCCATCACTCTCGAAACAACTGTCCTACTTCTACTGAGGAAAGATTTAGTACGCCCCAGATCGCAGTTACGCCAAGTGAGTCTCGCGGTACTACATGTGTCCAGAATATGACATCTTCTCCTTGTCTTCTGTAGGTAGTGCTTGAAGAGATCACCCTTAATGGTTCCCAGCAGTATAGCGACTGCATCTGTGCATAAGGAGTTTTTCTTTTATAGCAAACGTTATTTTTGGTTGTCATAAACAAATGTATTCCTGGGTCAATTGAATTAAGTGTTCAAATTGAAGTTCTCTTGTAATAACTGAATTTTTGTCGCCACAAACAAATGTTTCAGTGGCTGCAACCAGACATTCTGCAACTATGAATCTGTTTTCTCTGTGTAGTAACTCCAATATCAGCTGAGCACTGAACCCTCTTTAGTTGTCGTTCACCATAGAGTACAACACCTTTTATGGACTCAACCTCCAGTTTAAAGAACACCTTTTTCTGAAGTACAAAGCAACCATCGGCTTCCTAGACATGTGCTCGGTGATAAGATCGGACGAAAGTTTCGAGCTTAAGGCAGTGCCAAGTGATCTAACATGGTTGAAGACGATGAGCTCACAGCCTAAGCCGCGGCAGACTAAAGTTCGATTTGGATCTAGCTATGAAAGCATCAGTTCTGTTTTTCTTGAATTCACTCTCAAATGACAGCCAGGTGAGAGTATTACACTCACCAAAAAAAGTCTGTAATGGCAACTGAAAATTTTGCTGTTATTACGGGAAATTCTGCTAATTTGAGCCCAGCGGTATTTTTTTGCTAATCTTAGCAACACATGTCTGCTGCCATGTAGTACAATGAAATTAGTAGAAAAATTAGTAGCCGCTACTAAATTTTAGTAGACTTTTTGTAAAGTGGAATTTAAAATCTGTTTGTTAAAATCAGCAAAAAAAAATACTAAATTTTATTAATATTAGTAAAAAGCTTTGAATTTATTTTTCTTATCGAGCATCAAAAATTTTGAATATATTTTTTAAAAAACGAATTAATCATTTTGTTTTAATTTGGTAATTTCTGTTTTGAAAAATATTTTGGTCAATTTTTTTTTTTACTTTTAAGGTTAAATTTTTATTGTTTTTAGGGCGGATTTTTAGAACTAAAAAACCTTTTTACTGCTATTTTAAGTGGATGTCCTCTTTATAGACATCAGTCGGTATCTTCGCTTCCGATCCCTTTTTTTTTAACAATTTAAGGAAATTTAAGTTTGTAGGTGTAAGTTTTAATTAGAAATAACATTTCCTCCAATAACCACTTTTTTAAAATTAGTAATATTTTTTGCTAATTTCAGCAAATCGGTTTTCAAAAATTTGTAAAATGATTTCTGAAATTAGCAACAAAAATTTGTAAATATTCTGTAAAAATTCTGTAATTTGAAAAATGTAAATAGCAAAAATATTTGCTAAATAATAATTTTTTACTAAAAATCAGTACAAAAATAGTAAAGTGGGATTGAAAACCGATTACAAATTTTTCTACTAACTTTTTTTTCTGAGTGTAAGAAAGAAGGGCATAATGAGACTTATCATATCCTGAAAGATCCCTAATACTACACAGAACAGAAAACAGAATTTGTAGCCAATCGAATGGTTCGGTTGTGGTTACCGAATTTTTCGGTTGTGACAATTGAAAACTAATTCAGACTGAATAATTTTATTGTGACAACAGTGTTTCGGTTGCCTCAATAACAATTCGTTGGTCACAACCAAAAAATTCAGTTGCTGCAACTGAACCATTCGATTGTCAACAAATTCGGTTGTCAGTACGAATCTCTTTTCTGGGTGTGGTATCACCACAGCTTTACTAGAACTAGAAACACAAGTTGCAAAAAATATAATTTATTTTTCTAGCATCGTGTTTTTGAAGCAATTTTAAGAACTTTGATTAAAAAGTAGCTTATCTATATTATTTTACCGGATCGAAACACATACATGTATCAGTCCAGCTTAAAAGTAGTTAATTTGCTTTGTTTTTGTAAATAAACAGAGGATAAAATCTCGTTATTAATTAACAAACAATAAATCTCAATGTATATAAAAATAAAGGAATACTGTAAATTGCAATCAATTTGGATAATAGAATAGTGCAATTTCCGGATGAATAATAGAATAGTGCAAATTTCGATGACGGACATTACTGTATATCAGATGTAAAAATTGCATGCAAACTAAAAGAATAAATTATTCCATTATTATAATTCACATCATATAAAAAACCTATTTTATTGCCTATTTTTATCGTTTAAATCGAGCTGTACAAATTTAACGGCACGTATGAGTAATATATTTTATATTATCAAATATAAAGTATACGCCACATAACATATTACGATATGAGATTTATTTTATAGAAATCCACTTTTTATCGATATTGAATTAGGAAAACCAGTGTTGAACTCACTTTCTTGAGAATCAGCAATTAAAAATATTCTTTAGTAAAAGGTACATATGAGATCCTTTTCAATTTTCGTATTAATATTTTACAAACACTTTGTTGTATATAAATAAAATCGAATGCACTTTAAATAAGAACCCAAGAAAAAAAAGGGTTGCGAAAACAAATAAAGTTCGAATTTATTATTTATTTTTATTATTTATTTATCTCCTGAATTCTTTCAAAGAACCATAAAACTATGAAACAATATTTACAAGGATATCATAACACTTGACATATGCATTTGTGTTTGTGAATTTATTTATTTATATTTTATTTTTTGTTGTTGAAATGAAAGAGCAAAAAAATTATATCAAAGTTCAAGTATTTGTAAATATAAAAATAACTACAATTTTTGCATTGACAACGACAGGCAAAAAATAAAAATTGTATATACAAGTACAATATCTATACCTTCACCTACTTCACCTCTTCCCTACACCCACAAATGCAAACAAACACATTCTTTTGGGTGTGTTGCACAAAGATACTGATTTTAAACAGGTGGGAATTTTATCAATACAGGTGTAATGCAGCAACTAACAAAAAACTAAACATAGATAGAATTTCTAGTTGAAGAGGGTTAACAAAAAAATTTCACAAAAATAAAAACGAAAATAATACATACAACAAAATGTTTGTGTAGGTTGTTAAGCAAACAAGAAAAAAAGAGCCTTCAAGGATTTTACCGTTGTTATTTGGTTGTTTGTTGGTGATGATGTTGATGACTTTCAACAAACAATATTATAACTTTGGCATATACGTTGTAACAAGTACAACAATACATATTAGGGGTGTTCAGCGATGTATGCAGATTTTTCAAGAGAAAAGTTTGATCGGTCAAAAGAAATATCATCGGGGTAATTGATTAGAAATTCGCTTAGTGTTTACATTTTGTATTTATATGCTCCATAAGGTAAAAAATTTTACTATATTTGATACACCCATAACAATTCATGCATAAAAATATTGTACAATATTAATGTAAAATAAACCAATTTTCCTTTTTATTATTCACTATTTCTAAAAATTTTATCAAAATTATAAACATTCCTCGTTTACCGCCGAGGTAAAAAGTATTTTTTTGTATCTTGTGGGTTTTGGAAAATGTATTGAAATATTTTATTTGTTTTTACGGATTTTGATGATTTTGTTTATTCAGAGCCTGAAACTTAAATTTTATTTTATATTTGCCAATTTTGAACCAACTGTGAATAGACGATAACAACCGTATTTATAACCAAATATTAGCATGGATTTGACATGCGTATTATTTATAATGCACTTGTAATCCCCTCTGCTAAATTCATGTTAACGAACTACCAAACACTTACCAAATGTTGAAAACAACTGTTTGGTGTCAAATTGATGTTAAATAAACGTGGAAAATATATAAAAAAAATGTTTGTATGCGAAAAAATATTTTTTTAAAACTATGGAAACTCTTGATCGTTTTCTTGATAATTGCAGTTATTTTAACAAATTTTTATTTGCCTTTTCACACTCACAATATATTTTCCATTACCGACTGTAGTTTATTTGAAAAGTAAAACGTAAAGTTTGTTTTTAAATGAAGAATTAATTGAAATTCATAGAAATATATTTTTTTACTATTTGAATTAGTCAATTAAAAAACAAACTATAAAAATTTACAGACATTCAGTAGGAGTTGATATTTACAGTTAAATGTAAATTTTTATGTTTCCTGCTTAAAAAAATAGAAATTCATATAATTCCTTTTTGTTTTTTTTACCAAAATAGTTTGTATATATACAAAATTATTTCAATAAAAATTACAAGAAATTATTCAAATATAAACACACACACACAAAGCCAATAAAAATATGCATGTGTTGTGTTCTGTTTTGAAATTACATACAAATAAAAAACTTTAAATTTGAAAAACAAACCACAAAAATAGTTTTTTATAACTTTATGTCGGTAAAAATTTGATGGTTATTTTAAACGTGTTTCTATTGTTTTTACTTTTAATATTGTGAGTGCATATTTTCTTCACGAAGAATTTTACAGATTCTGGTAAATACTTAAATAAAAATTTCAGTTAAAAGTTTGGCAGTAATAAAAAAGCACAATGGCATCAAAATTGTTAGAGTTGATTTACAAACCATTAATTCACAGATACAAAATTATTATAAATAAACTCTATGCTAACTCTTTACTTAGCATAATCGGCTGCTAGTAAGTAGATCGTTGTCTGCGATGTATACACTGCGGCAAACTTTTAGTTGTAGATACGGCCGTAAGTAATTGATCTTACAATTAGTGGGTTGGATGGATGTTAGGAGAAGTGAGCAGATAGTCTCGTAGGAGAAAAACACTTTAGTTACAAAGCAACAAAATACTTACAGGTTGGTTGAAAAATTCCTGCGCTCGAAATGAAAGAATACAGTTTTTGTTACGAAATATATTTTTTCATTCAATATCCTAGAAGCTCAATACACTTGTTCCAATGATCTTCCAATAATTTTATCCTATCCTTATAATGGTTTTCCGGAAGCTCTGCGAAATAACCGTCTACGGCTGCTATGGCCTCTTCATTCGACGAAAAATGCTTTCCACGAAGGAATTGTTTGAGATTTCTGAAGAGATAGTAGTCACTGGGAGCCAAATCTGGTGAATACGGTGGATGTTCAAGCAATTCGTACTTTAATTCTTTGAATTTAGCCATCTTCAAAACACTTTTCTGAGCAGGTGCATTGTCTTGATGAAAAATGATTTTTTTCTTTTTTAAACCAGGTTTTTTTCTCACGAATTTTTTCATTTAGCTGATCCAAAAGGCTGCAATATTATTCAGAGTTGATTGTTTTACCTTTCTGAAGATAATCAATCAGCAAAATTCCTTTTGCATCCCAAAAAACTGATGCCATAACCTTCTTTGCTGATCGTTGTGACTTCACCTGCTTTGGAGCTGAACAACCAACTTCAGTTCACTGTAAACGTTCTTGTTTCAATTTTGGATCATGGTGGTAGATCCAAGTCTCATCCATAGTTATAAAACGACGCAAGAAGTCGATTTTATTCGGTTTAAAACGCTCCATATTACGCTGAGAAATTTGTTTTCGAACCAGTTTTTGTTGAATTGTTAATGTGTGCGGCACTAACTTTCCAAACAGTTTTTACATAGGTAATTCTTCATGTCAAATATGAAGTACTCGTTCGTCTGAGGTGCCTATGGCATTAGCAATTTAACGCTTAGTCAAACTTGGATCTTCACTATCCATATTATGTACCTGCTCAATGATTTCTGCTGTGGTTGCAGTTTTTGGTCGTCCTTCGCGTGGATCGTCTTCAAGGCTGGTACAACCACGTTTAAATTCACCAGCCCAAAATTCAACGGTGCGTTTTGAAGGTGAGGACTCTTAATACACTTCTAACAATTGTTCATAAATTTCCTTTGCTTTTAAACCCTTCAAAACAAAGAATCTAATGACTGCACGATATTCAATTTGTTCCATATTAAAAAAAAATCAATGACACGTCAACTTCAAATGGCTTGTAAACAAAGAAAGAATTGACAGAATGACTTGCAACTTTGCATGTGTTCTCAGGACAGTTATACCAACTTGAGAGAAAAAAATTTTGGAGCTAGCAGTGCCATCTCTTGGTGAGCGCAGGAACTTTTCAAACAACCTGTACTTCGATATATTTTCATGTAAAACCCAAAATAGGGACGTTGTCTTATTTTAGTAAAATATTCAGAACATAATCCTTATCTTTGAACAAAATATTGAATTGAATTTAAAAAAAAATAAAATAAAAAAATGTTGACGAAATTATCGAATTCTTATCAAAATTCGTGCACACAAAAAACAAAAAATTTATGAATATTTTATTAAAATTTGCCAATGTACTAATTTAAGAACTTTTTCATAAACTCAGGTTGTATTTATGAACAACTCATTAAAAAAAATACTGGGAAAGTTTGTGTACTCGTTTTTATGAAATGGTTCTTAAAATATCGAAAGAAATACTTATTATTTATGAAAAAGTAATTAAAAAATTTGCCAAGGTACAAAATTTTATTATTAAGGAACAAGTGCATAAATACATTTAATACTGGGAATTTAGCTAGGAAATAATTCATATTATAAATTAATTTTATGTACCTATTCATATAAGCTAGGAGACTTTCCATAACATAAATAAAAATGCTCTGTGTATTGTTTTTTTTAGAGTTTTATTATTATTTTTTTCAAGAATTTGAATTTATAGTTAACAAAAAAAATATAATTGTTTAGATTGGGTAAAAAAAAAATAAAATATGAAATATAATATGAAGTATTTCATAATATTTTGTAATTCTGAACCCGTTCTTTATATGTAGATATTAACATGTTTCTATTATGTATGTCCGTCGTCATCGAATAACGTAGTGAATTGTAGAAACATTTTTAAGTTATGAAATTTTAATAATATTTAAGAATTAAGACATAGTAAATATAATTTTTTTTTCTTTATGAACAAAGTTCATAATTATTATGCTCGAATTTATGAAAAAAAAACAATGGAAGGTTAGGAACACTTCATAAATAGGAAGTAAGCTTCACCTTTAAAATTATGAACAATTTTCATAAATAATTATGAATTTTATTTTTTTGTGTATAGAAAGTAAATGGCTAACATACACTTAAAAAAGTTTGTACATTAAAATAAATGAAAATATCATTTAAAAGAAATGATATTTCATTTGAAAACCGGTCTACTTAATTTTCATTTAAATTAAATGCCATTTGTTATTTATTTTTAAATGTTGATTAATCAACTGACACATCCGTAAGAAACAACTGATATAATCAGTTAAAAAAAATGTCAAAATTTACCCACCAATCCTTAAAAAATAAATGTTTTTTCATTTATTTGAAATTATTTCCGTTTTTGTATTTTTTTTTTAATATACTCGTACAATACAAAATGTATGTATGCATATGAAGCTATAAACACTTTTTGTGTATGTATGTGTGTTTATGAAGTTCTTGTAATTTGTATTGAAAAATTTTGTATATATACAAACAATTTAAATAAAAAAAACAAATTGAAATTTTTTGAATATTTTTTTTTTTGAAACAGACAGCAAACAAAATTTAAATTTGTAATAACTGTTACGGACACAAATAAACCACAAGTTTCCGTTTTGTGGGTAAATTTTTATTAAATTTCAAACAAATGAAAAAAATAAATGAAACTGAAAAAAATCGGTAAATGATAGTAAATTATTTCGAATAAATATATAAAAAAGTTAATATAGATGTTTCTTTAAAAAATAAATGTATCTTCCTTTATTTTTAAATGGAACGGAAAACTTTTTTATTAAACTACAAACAGTTAACTACATAATATTCTGAGTGTAGCTTTATTAAAAGAGTAATATTTGATTTTTTATATCCTATAATGTCTCGAAGTGCAATTCTTAAATATTTGATTTTTGAATACCAAAATTTTCAAAAAAAAACTTTAATTGGGATTTTTAGAAAGAAAAAACTTACTACTTCGGTCCATATCCAGGATCTGGTTAAAATAACCATAGATAGAAAAAATACATATCTGACTATTTCTAAGCATAAAAATTTCACAAAAAATCATAGTCAATTGATCTCTGTCGCCTTAATGGCCTGCGATATTTGTAATAACTTTGATATTTACTAAACGATTTTGTTTTATAACTTTTTGCAAAGATATTTAAATCTGTAAATATTTGGGCTAAAATAATTATTTTAAAACTTTTCACAACTATTTTTTATTCACTCACCACTTACCAACCTTTTACCCTGTAATTTTAATCAGACTAAGCTTAACACCCTATTTAGTGAGTTAACACTTAGATTTGAAGATAGATGTAGATTTTCAAGTTTTGATACTATAAGAAGTTTTTTAGATTAATCAACTTCACAACTTCTGAAAAAGAGGTTACTGAAGAGGGTTAATATAGAATTTCTTTAAAATTTAAAGGTTTTTTTAATCTTTTAACCTTAGTTTGTAACATTTGCATAATTAGATATTTTATTGTTCTTAATATTATAGTTTTAAATTGTTGTAATACTTTTAAGTAAACTCTTACACATTGTAAATATTAAATATTGTAATTTTAAAGAGACTGATGATAGTAAAAAAATAAAAAAAAAATAAAACAAGTAAAAAAGGGCTAAATTCGGCTGTGCCGAATCTTTGAATACCCTCCACCAATATCCTAAAAAGATGTTTACTACTGTTTTTGATACAAATAATAAGAGAAAACTTTTGAAGTATAATTATGTAGGTGAAAAAATTTTTTGAGGTGAAAAACTTTTTTGGAAGAAAAAAAATTTAGAGGTGAAAAAAAAATGTTTGAGGTGAAAAAATTTTTTGTTGTGAAAAAAATTTTAGTGGTGAAAAAATGTTTGAGGTGAATACAAAATATTTACTGCTAAGCGACTGGTAAAAAAAAATATGAAAAAATATGTTATGTTCCAGTCGCTACTATGAAATTGTACTAAATTTGTATGGGCAACTTAGAGGCATATTTACATTTTCACTAGTTTTTTTAACCATGGACTGCACAACAACAAAAAAAACATTGTAAAGCATAGTTTTTGTCAAATACTCAATTTTGTTTCGGCTAATGGGGACTAGCTCTGCAGCTGAATATGCCTAATGAAGAGAATGTACTGTCTGATGCGCCACGCATTGACAAATAGTTGCATCGAATATTCTTTCTTTAAAAAATTAAAGTGTGTTTGTCTAATGGAGAGAATACATCAAAGAAATTAATTTGTCTATAGATGGCCCATCAAAAGGTGCATTCTCTCCATTAGGCATATTTTGCTGCAGATATAGTCTCCATTAGCTACAATATGCAGTAGAGTATTATTGATTTTCTATTTTCTTCGTAACATAAATGAATATTTGTCAAAAACTATGACAAATATATGTTTTATGTGCATATATACCTGAATTTTTTAAATCAATATTCATTTAGATGTTTAAGAGCACAATATTGCACTTTATTCATGTGAATTTTTTTATGAAAGAAAACATTAACATAAATATGCATTTGCCAATCCCTCAATTCTCAAAAATGCAAATGGAATAAAAAAATACTATTTTATTACGTTAAACATTTGAAAATTTGACTTTAAAATTATGTAATAATTCTACTAGTAATGCATTAGAATTTGACGTTTGTAGTTAATTTAATATTATTGGTAAATAAATTAATTGAAAGCCTAATCCAAGGCTATATCGCCATGGGGTGCCACTTATTCAAAAATTGCGGCACTAATGCAATTATGCATTTTGCTCTTTCTTTATATATCAATTTCTTTGGATCTAGCCATGGGGCAGGGTATTGGTTTAGTTAATTCAGCGCTACCTATTCAAAAGTAGCGGCACTAAAGCAATTATGTATTTTGCTCTTTCTTTAGATATAAATGTCTTTGGTTACAAAAACAAAAAATACATTTTATGGAATGAAATGAAAAACCAACAAAGCTTACTACATCCCCTATAGTAGCCAAAGAATTGGAGATATTTTAAATGGAAAATCCTAAGAAAATGCATCGGAAAAAATTATGAAAATTTCATAAAACGATTTTTAAATAGTTACGTCTATGAAAATGCCGATGTTCTACCCTTCTGTAGGTACGCCATGTCGTTGCAAGCCAGATTTGTTGAAAAACTTGAGCTACACGATAATTTGCTTGTCAGCCAAATATACGAAAGCGAGAAAAACACCATCTGGGCTGGATCTACATATTTTTCTCCTGTCGGTATAATAAATGGACGTATTAACGACAATCCAGATCCTCTGGACCTTTCCTTATTCTATATGAGCCCAACCTCCAGCAATCATAGGGCCTGAAGATGATATACGTATATACTAAATTTTGCATGAACTGTAATAAGAATATGTTTGGTCAATTTATGTAACAGAACTTTTGTTATTTAGTTTTAAATAACATTTATTTAGTTTTAGTAATGTTATTTACAGAGGTCTGCTCTGTTAGCGACTTTAACAATGTTGCTTTTTACGTTAACTTAGTTATTACAGTAACACACATATAGCTCTAAGAATGTTATTATTCTCATAGTATGTAAGACAATAAATGTAATCGAACAAGAAGAAGACTTAATAACATTTTTACTTACTTAATAATAGATACAGAAAAATTGTACAAATTTCTATGGAAAATTTAGAGGTATCTCACATTTTCACTCATAACTTTTTAACCGCTAAACCGATTTCGCTGATTTTAAATACCAAACTGCTCGGGAGGATGTTCAATAATCTGGGTAAAAATAGGCACCACCGCTTGCGTCTTCTCGTCGTGATCGCCATTTCAACAGACAGACAGACAGACAGGCGGACAGACAGACGGACATCGCTAAATCGACTTAAAATTTCATGAGGATCACGAATATATATACTTTATGGGGTCTTAAACCTATATTTCGACATATTACAAACGGAATGACAAACTGATATATGTATATTCGTTATTTTTATATGAAAACGAAACACACTCAATCAGAACTCGTAAATTCACTTAAATTTATTTTGAACACTTCCAGTAAACAAATATGTGTAATAAGTTGTCTCTTAAATAACGTATTGGCGAATTTGCATACTAAAACCCCCAAGTTTTGTACTATTTAGACTCATATGTTCGCTTGCAAAAAAGATACCAATTTCCATATAAAAAACAAACTATGTATGGCTAAACATGATCATACAGGGGCATATATGATCATATACGTAAATAAGGAGTTCAGTATATGACTATACATGATCTTATATATTTTCATTTACCTTTGGTCCGAAATATGTGAGTATGTGGACATATAAAGGCATATATGGTCGTTTGCACTCAAATAAGATTCATATATGATCATATATGACCACATATAGCTATATACCATCAAATTTCGGATCTGAATACATACGGATATATATCATATAATATATTTTTATATATTGAAGCACGCATGTATGAACAAGATAATGCATGATCAAATAAAAGATCATGTATGATCATATATGTTCATATAAATTCTAATTTTTACATCTTCATACAATATTTTTTGCCTTATAAATTTTTATACGTTGATAAATTAAGAAATTTTTTGTTCAGTCTGTGAATAAAATTTCATTATTTAAAAAAAAAATATTAAAACTTGCGCCAAATTATTCTCTGTTTGTATGTTATAAGAAAAAATTATCTTGGAGTTTAGATAGCAATCTTTTATTGCAAATCTTTCGATTGTCCACACTCATTGGGGACAGACACTTATTATAATAAGATGAATAACATGAATTACAAAAAATAAACTCCATATATAAACATGTAGAGATATGAAAACAAAAATCCTAAAAGAAAGGAATGTTATATGATGAGGTAAAAACACAATTCAAAAATTTATTATGTTGCCTTCTGTTTGTAACAACAAAATTTTGTAATTTGTGTAAATAACAACTACAAAAACTAAAGTACAATAGTTAATATAAAAATCAAACTGACAAAAACTAACCCATTAATGTATGAAGTTCCATGGCAGGTTATTGAAGGCTTTAAATTAATTAAGAATTTAAGGTTTAAAATTGGGAATTTAGTTAAAAGAAAAGTTTTTTGTGTGAAAAAACACACCCAAAAAATGCATAAATTGGCGAATTTCAAGAGACTGCATATAAAAAAAAGTTCAACTTGACTCGGAACTATTATAGTCACATTCTGTCTGAACTTAGTCCATTAGTTCTGTAATTGTGATTATGTTTCAAAGTAATACAATTTTGTATGTAAAAAGTTGTTAAAAAAATAACAAAAGTTTATAACGTCTGCAAAAAATGTTTTCTGGATTTTAGTAATAACAAAAAAGAAAAAAAATATTGGTTTATACCAGAACATATTTAAATTACAGGCATTATCAATAAAGAAACAATCTAAAGCTAATACAAACTGCAAATGAAAAATTTAAATTTATATGTAAATTTAACATCTAGATTAAAGTAGAAAGGCACTATGCACTGATATTGAGGCTCACAAATATTAAGGCTCCCAGAGAAGACAATCAATCACATCATAAGGCACAGATTGTGAAATTTCTAAGGAGAAAAGTGTATAGGGGCCAATGAATTATATTCTACTGCTGCGAAGATTATTACATATCGCTCATATGCAAAAAGACTGGCATAACTAAAAAACCGCAATTTTTGAAGTAATGATGCAGAAAAATTGAACACAGCATTAATTAAGCCGTATTAAAATGGTTTTAATGTCTCTTTCTTTCCTTGATTGGCGACCAAAAGTGTTGTACTTTTCTCAGAAATTAAATGTATTTGTCTCGGATTCTTTTTTTTTTAGTTATGCACTGAGTATCATCCGTATGTCCAAAAGATAAGTTAGTGCTACTTGCCCATCGGAAGTTCACGTTAAAAATTGGGTCCACAAACGCCTTTAGTCGTGTTTGTTGAAGTGTTTCCGTCAGTAACCACACCTGTGACCTCAGTTTGGATTTCAAATATTTGCTGTTTTATATACCACTCTTGGAATAATCAGCTCGTAATTCCTAATTTGACATCTACAAGGTGTGGCATTAAGCAACACTATATTGGTTTTGACATTCGCGAAGTGGACACGTGCCAAATTAATAGTGAATAACAATAAATAGCGAATAACGAGTTTCCATTAAAACTTATTATCGCCGATGAGGGGGACGGAAAATCCACACTTGATTCTCGAATCACAATAATAAAATTTGACCTTATCTTTTCAAAGGAGCTGAAAGTAACACTATTGCGGTAAACGTGGTCGCTTAGAGGTCGCTTAGAGCCATGCAGATAGAATTTTTCTTAACGAAACTTTGGAAGATATGTGATTCCAACAGGACGATACTACTAATCACACTGCACGCAACATAATGTGTTTTGGTAGTCTCGCGATTCAATGATTTGGTTTGGGAAGCAGGACTCCCAATAAGACTCCTAGACTTCTTCTTCTTTTTGGGATATTTGAAGACATGAAATAAACCTAACCAAATAAAAAGTGTGAAAATGTGTTAAGTCCTCTTTAATAAATATCACAGGAGAGAAAAACACGTCCTTAAATGTTTTATATATGGTGTATTGGTTAGCGGGTTGGCCGGTTACACGGAAGGTTGGGTCGCTGGAGATCAAAGCGACGGCCACACCAATTTATAAAAAATACTAAATGTGAATGTTCTATCCCTCATAATATCGCAATGTCTCCATTCGGTGTTCCCATAGCACTTAACCTTCGGTGGCGTTCAGTGCTATGGGTAAAATAACACGAATTAAATACGGGGTGGCCCAAAACTACTGAAGGGGTTTGAGTTCATTATAACTTTTTATTTAAGGCATAAATATTATTTTTTTTCTTCTTTTTAAATACAGTATATTAATGGAGAATATTTTAACTTTAATTATGAAATTCGGTGAACGCGGAGTCCTATTAAAATCGCTTGTACGCGAAATAACTCGTTCACCAAATAGAAAAAAAAGTTAGTAGAAAAATTTGTAAACGGTTTTCAATCCCACTCTACTATTTTTGTACTTATTTTTAGTAAAAAATTATTATTTAGCAAATCTTTTTCCTATTTACATTTAACAAATTACAGAATTTTTACAGAATATTTACAAATTTTTGTTGCTAATTTCAGAAATCATTTTACAAACTGATTTGCTAAAATTAGCAAAAAATATTACTAATTTTAAAAAAGTGGTTATTGAAGGAAATGTTATTTCTAATTAAAACTTACACCTACAAACTTAAATTTCCTTAAAATGTTACATATATTAAAAAAGGGATCGGAAGTGAAGATACCGGCTGATGTCCAAAAAGAGGACATCCACTTAAAATAGTAGCACTAAAAAGGTTTTTTAGTTCTAAAAATCCGCCCTAAAAACAATTAAAATTTAATCTTAAAAGTAAAAAAAAAAATTGACCAAAATATTTTTTAAAACAGAAACTACCAAATTAAAACAAAATGATTCATTCGTTTTTTAAAACATATATTCAAAATTTTTGATGCTCGATAAGAAAAATAAATTCAAAGCTTTTTAGTAATATTAATAAAATTTAGTAATTTTTTTTGCTGATTTTAGCAAACAGATTTTAAATTCCACTTTACAAAAAGTCTACTAAAATTTAGTAGCGGCTACTTATTTTTCTAATAATTTCATTGTACTACTCGTCAGCAGACATGTGTTGCTAAGTTTAGCAAAAAATACCGCTGGGCTCAAAATAGCAGAATTTCCCGTAATAACAGCAAAATTTTCAGTTGCCATTACAGACTTTTTTTTTGGTGAGTGTAGGACGGCCCTATTAAAATTTTTTAGAATCCATCTACAATTAGAGCTACCTCCAATAGAAAGCCTTTTAGGATTGAACTTAAATAGTATTTATATACAACAAACCGTTGATAGCTGGTTGAAATTATAATTTTGAATCTTCATTACCTACAAATTTAAAGAATTTCGGACTTAGCCCCATGTTTTAATGAAATTTTTCGGCAATGTAATTCAGATTAATCCCCATAAAATAAGGGACCTGCCTTTGGCGAAATTTGGATCGCTCTTATGGAATTGTTATGCAGTTTTAATCTAGTGATTACGAATATGTTTCAAAAAAAATGTCTAATAAATATTCTAATAGAATTTGTAACTTAAACTCTAGCAGACAAAATGACGGCATTAATAAATCGTTAAATAGATCTAAATCTTAAAGCAAGCAGGTAAAAAATAACACAAACTCAAATTGACAACTGGATACATAATTAGATTTAAAAAAAAAAATATAAAAATGACACTTAGAAAAAAAGTAGCGACCGAATTGAAAAGTTTATTTTGGTTGTGACAACCAATAAATTTGGTTAACACAACCGAATTCAAATGCGATTACTGATTGTTTAGGTGTTGCAACTATAATTCCGTTGTGTTAACCAACTTTTTTGTGAAAACCAATATTTAGTTGTACTAACCGACTTTAGTTGCAGTAAGCGAATTTTAGTTGGAAACTGGTAAAAAATTATTTTTTGTGTGTGTGATTACTGAACATAAAAAATAACCATTAAAAAAGAAACTTTATTGATTTATTAATTAAGATCAATATCAAAAACAAAAATGTTATTTGTGGAATTTCTATGACACTGATTTCATTATATGTTGTATGTAGTTGTTCTTGTAATTAAAAAAAGCGGTGAATTGAAAAAAAAAAAAAACATTTAAAAAACAGAAGTACAACACCAAACTCGTTAGTAAATCGTAAAATAATCTGGAACTACAAAACAAAAATGAAGAAGACAAAACTGTATATATTGAATTAGAGTTGATTAATTTATGGCCCCCAACATCAAAAACGATTTCAACATGTGAAGAAAACAGTATAGACAAATCTTTAATATTGAAACAAGTTAAAAACAGTAATAAGAACTTAACTTTTTTTAATAAAAGTAGAACATACTGGTAGACATATAGAAGTCTTAAAGATCGATAAAACTTTAAATAAACGTTCTTTATTCTAGTTATCAACAAAAAAAATTATAAAATTTGTAGACCGGCATAAATTTAAAATTAATTATTACCAATATATTTCAGAAAAACCTATCCAACTGAAATTGAATGTTTATTAAAATATAATGGGAAATTTAGACATCTTATACGTACAACAAATTAACATATACAAATACAATAAAGTTAGGAAATATATTTATTGTATTTGTTTAGCGGAAATTTTATTGTTTGTATACAAACTAAGAAACTCACAGGTTAGTTAGTAGTTGTGTATTTTATTTTTTTTTTTTGGTTTAAGATGATTATCAAATAAACTTTGGCATACATAAGTCGTAGAACAAAATTTTGGTTTAGTTAGATAAGTTATTGGAAATGAAAAAAATTATACAAAATTTAGATTAAAAAATTAAGTATGCAAAACTATAGATCATAAATCTTTAAAAATAAAAAGATTAAACTTTGGGAAGAGAAAATAAAAAAGCACATGCAGGTTTAATCACTCAATAGAGTTGCCAACATAATTGTACAAAAAAGAAACAGCTTCTTTGGTTCAAAACTTTAAATTTAAAATATGTGTCACCAAGAATGAAGAATAAATGGGAGTACATAGGAGGAAAGTCCCCTCTCTAATGGCTGCCAATCCAAAACTGCAATTACGCCCAGCAAAAATGAAGCTGCCAAAGAAGCAATAAAATCATCACTACTATGGCAAAGGCATCACTTCTTTTCTAATGGTTTCATCGATGAATTTAACATTAGCGTGTCATAGGATGGAAGTATTCAAATGTAGCTACTAGCATTACTCATACTTTACTCTAAGGAAGCAATGATAATACAATGATTAGATATTCTGATGCAGGAGTGGGAAATGTTCATATACTTTGTAATATTTAAGCTTTGATGAAAATTTAATTCATAAGAATGCAGAAAAATAAGTTTAAAGAAGCAAAATTTATGCATTGATATACAAATACTCTTTATTAAAACAAATAAATAATTCTGCATTAGTGAAAAAGCATTTTTGAAACATTTTTCAAAAATTTTTATGAGTTTTTAGACAAATTTCAAAATATGTTTGCATAATTTAAAAACTGGTTGTACAAATTTGAAACATTTTTAAAATATTTTTAAATAATTTCAAATAATTTTTGCATAATTTTAAAACATTTTTGGGTAATTTGAAATAATTTTTACACAATTTCAAAATTATTTTGGTAAATTTTGAATTAAAACTGGAAATGATGTAGTGTTAAATAAAATACATAATGCATAAATGCACAGATTGCATCGTCATAAATATTTAGGCTGAAAAAGTGCAAATGACAGGCCAGCTAGTTTCAACTAAAGGTAAAAAAAATCTGTTTTTCTTGATTTTTCAAGACTTTTATAAAAATTGCAAAACTGCATATATTTTAACCCTCATGAAATTTTAAACTAAAATATAAAAAATTATTAAATATAAAAAATTAAAAAAGTTCATCAGAACTATTTTCTCAATTTGGATAAATGCTTAAGATTCAAAAAAATATACGATATACTATAACTTATGCTTTAGAAGTAATGATGGGTGATATTTTAAGATATGCATCGGGTTTATATCCAGATCACTGCATTTGAAATATGAACACATGAATGCTTTTGGAAGTGCCTTAGAATAACACCAAAAAATCATAAAAGAATGCCAACTGAAGTTTAGGAAGCAATGAAAGAAGTTATAGTCACAGAATGACAACCATTTTTTTTTTTGCTGGGCGGCTTAGCTCACCGATCGTGAACGTGACCAAAAAAGGGTTCAAAAGTAGAAAGGTATTACAGGCCTGTCCAAACTGCTTTGGCTAGAAACCTCAATTATGAAATATCTTATCCTGCAAATACTGGATTAATGAGCAAATAAAATAATTGTAAATATTTTTCACAGGAATGTGGTTAAAATGGCAAAAGTATTAAAATAATAACCATCAACTTTTAACTGTCAAAACGTAGAAAATATGATTTTTGTGATTTGTTTTTTAAATTGATTTTTTTTATATTTTTTAATTTTATCAGGCTCAAGATCATAATTTTTTAATGATACTAACGAATAGTAAACACGATTTATTTTTTATTTTTTATTAAATGGAAAAAAATTGTAAGGATCAGCGCTTGAGGGAGTGCACACTTTCGACCCGAGCAATTTTTTTTTATTTATATGTTATTTTACAAAACACAACACACACAGATATGTGTATATTTCCCAAGAAGAACGCAATTTTTAAATCTGGCAAACATTCGAAGTGTCATTGTTTGACATTTGAACAATTGTTATTGTTTGCTAGTAGAAGGTACGAGGTTAGTAAAAATGGAGCGCTACACGAATGAACAACGCATTCTCATTGTGAAATTGTTTTACCAAAATGGTGAAAGTTTTGCGGCTACAGTTCGCAAATTGCGATTAATTTGCGGTCACAATAATGCTCCAAAAGAGTCAACTGTAAAGAGATTAATGGATAAATTTGCCGAAACTGGGTCTGTTAGTGATGTAAAGACAACAACGCGCCATCGACCAGGTCGATCGACCGAAAATGTCGCAGCTGTACGTGATGATGTCGCTCAAACTCCATCCACCTCAATTCGACACCGAGCTCAGCAAATTGGTGTTTCCAAATCCACTTTGCAGCGAATTTTGACGAAAGATTTGCATCTTCATGCATACAAAGTTCAATTGACTCAGGAACTGAAGCCAGCTGACCATGGACAGCGAAGGGAGTTCGTTAATTGGGTATTGGAGAGACAACATGAAAATGCTGATTTTGCCGATAAAATCATCTTCAGTGACGAGGCCCATTTTCATCTTGATGGCTTCGTCAATGGGCAGAATTGTCGCATTTGGGGTGAGGAAAATCCTCGAGTGATTCACGAGAAGCAAATGCATCCTCAACGTGTCACTGTGTGGTGTGGTTTTTGGGCTGGAGGAATCATTGGACCTTTTTTTATGAAAATGAGGCAGGTCAAGCGCAAACAGTCAATGGTGTTCGGTATCGTGAAATGATAACCTGTTTTTTCTTGCCTAGAATTGAAGAAATGAATGTGGAGGGCATGTGGTTCCAACAAGACGGCGCCACATGTCATACAGCCAGAGAAACAATTCAATTGCTGCATCAGTCATTTCCCGGTCGTGTTATTTCGCGTTTTGGAGATCAGAATCGGCCGCCTAGATCGTGCGATTTAACACCATTAGATTTTTTTCTTTGGGGTTTTTTGAAGTCGATGGTTTACGCGAATAAGCCGACGACGACTCAAGCATTAAAAGAGGAAATTGGACGCTGCATTAATGAAATACCGCAGCATTCATGCAAAACGGTCACTGAAAATTTCATTAAAAGATCGCGTGCATGCCAGCAAAGCCGCGGCGGCCATCTGCACGATATATTGTTCCATACATAACCTCATTCTGTCCACTTTACGATATAATAAAGTTTCACGATTTTTTTTTAAATATCTGTGTTTTATTTAAAATTTAAAAATTGCGTTCTTCTTGGGACACCCTTTATAATATAATATTTTGGTGAAAAAAAAACAAAAATTAATTATACACACAGAAAACAGATTCATTGGGACAACTGAATGTCTTGCAAACTGAATGATATGGTTGCCGCAATCAAATGTATTCCTAACCTTATCGAAATATATTGTTTTAATCGAAATGCTGTTGCATAAAATTTAACAAAAAATATCAACTGCTACTCACTGTCTGTAAATTTTTATAGTTTGTTTTTTTAATGGCTGATTCAAATAGTTAAAATATATATTTTTATGAATTTCAATTGATTCTTCATTTAAAAACAAACTCTACGTATAACTTTATAAATAAATTTCAGTCGGTAACGGAAAATATATTTTGATTGTATAAAAAATTAATTTCATGTAAAATGTAAGTCCGCAAACAGTTTAAATACCCTAATCCACTACGTCGTCGGCCTACAATGAGTTTGCAACTACCAAGAATGTCGGTCTGAAATTAACCTTATAGAATACCTACCGACTTGAAATCACTTCCTTAAACGATTTTACAATCGGTACAAGTTCAGAGCCACCTTCCGTAGAAAGGTCATTTTTGAATTGGGCTTAATTGTTCTAATGGCAAACAAACCATTAGATACCTGGTAGGAATTTCAGTGATGAATGTTGTATGGGACATTAAATCATGGTTCAAAATATAACGAAGATCGAACTACATTTTGACCTATTACCCATATACAGGTCGGTCCGAATAAAGGTATCTTTTAAATCATATATTATTTTGACACTGATAGATTTTTTGTTAGAAATCAGTCACTATAATACCTCACCAGACTAAAAATTGGCCGCTTTGCGCTTACAAAACGTTGGGAGATATTACGATTTTATTTCTTAAGTGAGTGCTGTGTTGTCGGTTTGTTGAAAAAAAGTTTTTTTTCGAAATGAAACATCCACCGCGCATGCTTTATGCAAGTTTGTATAAAAATTTCGTGAAACTGACTGGTTCCCATTGTAGTACGGTGCGTACCGATGAGAATATGACTGCTGTAGCCGAAACTATACAACTCAACGACCTCAATAACTCTGAATTTCGCTCACCAGCATGATGAGAATTTTGCACAAAGATCTCTTAACATTTGCTTACATGGTCCAATTGACTTTACAATTAAAAGCAAACGATCATCCACTTCGTTACGGCTTCTCAGCTTGGTCCTTGCAGAAGCTCATAATATTTTCAGAAGAGGCTCATTTTCATCGCAGAAATGTCAACAAACAAAATTCTTTCACAGAGAATGACAGTTTAGTGTTAATATTGAAGTGGTGGCATAAATAGCCCATTTGTGGATACGCCATTTCAGTAAACGGCGAGCTTTACAGAGCCACGATCGCGGACTTTTTATTGTCTGAAATTGAAGGCATGGACTTGGATAATATTTAGTTTTAGCACAGCTCATCAAACAATTAATTTTTTGCACACTTTGTTTGATAATCATATTATCAGCCGTCTTGGCTATGTCAATTAGGCGACTCGAAGCTGCGATTTTACCACTTTAGTATTTTTCTTGTGGGGTGCAGTTAAAGACCGATGCTATGCAAATAATTCAGAAATGATCCAGACCCATAAGGCGAATGTTGTCTAGGCCGTTGGTGAGAAACTCTCAACAAAGTCTTCGAAAATTGGACTGACAGAGTGAGATACTGCAAAGGCATCCGAGGCAGCCACATGAATGATATTGTGTTCCATAAATAATGGGAATATTTGTTATCTCTAATAATAATGGTTGGCTAGCAATACCTTTTTATTATAACGGTAGTTATCCACTAAGTGAAATTTTGTTATTTCTACAAAAATAAAATAAATCGGTGTTGCAGTAGTTTAGCATTATTATAACGGTAGTATAAGTTATTTAAAAATAAGTCCAATATGCCCGGTCATACAAGACCACAAATGCCATTTTAAAAATTTTCAAGTAGATCTGAAAGTAGCTGCGGCAGCCAACTATCGTTATTATGAAATGGTATTGGATGCCAACTATGCTAATAATTTATTTAATATTTTAAACGAGACTTGTATGTGGACTATCCTTTAACACATTTGCCCCTCAACGTCACAAATATGTGAGAGGGAAGTTTTCGCTTAAACTTAAATCACATATATATGTCGCATTTAATTAGAAATGTAATTAGCTACATTTTTTTTGAGTTTCTTCAGGTAACTTAAAAAATTCGGTATTTACGTAATGAACTTAAATCTAACTCCAGATCGTAAAAATAAAGATATTTAGATGCAATTTGCTACATATACATTTGTTGGTCCAAGGATGAACTCTATCAAATTCGTTTAAAATCCATCCAAAATTACACATTCCTTCCCTGAAAAGATCCCTTCTTTATTGAGTTTATGGTGTCTTAAGATTTATGTTGTTTCATAACGAAGAGAAAAAACAATAAAAATGTTTTACTTTAAATTTTCAGTAAATCTACAAAATAAATATTTTTTTTTTATTTTCACATTTAATTTAAACAGAACTATAAATTTTCAATCCTTTGCATACAATAAGTCATACAGGAAAAAAAATATATAAATTGTTTTGTGCTGCTTATCAATTTTTGTTATTGTATTTGACTTTATTGGCTGCATATCCATACTGCAAAGTTCGAATAAAAGCAGTCAGCTCGTGTGGTTTGATTTGCATCCATTGTAATGATAATGCAGCAAAACAATACAAAAGTATATTCAAAATTTTACTGCATAGCCAAATGCAGCAAAACGTAAATTACGTTTTTTATTTTTGCATGCAAAAATTGCTGTATGCATCAAAACAATTCTCTTTAGATGTTAAAATTGCGGATGTATATCAAAAGCGATGCTGATTATTTAAGATATTTCATAAATATATAAGCGGCTTACGGAATGAGGAGAGGACTCCTTACAGTATGAAAATCCATTTGAAACACAATTTTTTTTTCAAAAATGATCAGTGGGCTGCACTAAGCTAATAAATTGTGCTTTCAAATCGCTGGAAAAATTTTAAAATTGTGCCTTATAAATTACAAAAATTGGTGTATGCTGAAATAGAAATAAATAAATTTTCTAACAGAATTACAAAAAAAAAATTTGTTTAATGGGAAAAAAATTTAATAATTATGTTGTACATTAATAACCAAAAAAGAAAGCGGCAACACTGCTAAAATGCCATCATATAATATAGACCAAATGTTAAAAGCTACTGTATTAAATATTTTGTGCAGATAAACATTTAAAAATATGAAATCGTTTTTTCCTTATTTTTCTCTCCCATACACTAGATAATATGCAAATTTTTCAGATTGGAAACATTAAAATTCCTGCACACGTGTAAACCCAGTTGTAAAATAAAGAATAAGAAAAACGACTAAAGAAACAACAACAACAACAGAATTTACATCTTAACCAGTTGAAGACAAAGCATAGGTCATAAATTTATTTTAATTTTTTTTTTTGTTTTGTCTTTACAGTAATAGATAAAGAAAGTCAAGTGGAAGATAATGAGGCAAACAAATGTTAAGCTGAAACTAAACTACGGCAATGACAAAAACAGATCGAGAATATAAAAATAGGCAAAGGAGTTTTGGAAAAAAATATTAAGAGGAAGCAGATATCTTTGTGTAGCTGGTTGCCTAAATGCCCTCTAGTCACGAGTGGGCAAAACATTTACTTTAAATTTACTTTAAAAACATTATTGCTAATGGCTAAAAAAAATCAACAATAAAAAAAAAATAATCTCCTTTTCTTAACAATATACACACTGTAAAACCGGCAAATGTCTTCAAACAAATGATGAATATAGTTTTTTTAAAAATGTTGTTTCTAGTTGGTGGCGCTGTTTTTACAGCGGTGTCTGATAAAACTAATGCCAGCAAAACCAACTTGATCGTTACCAACCAGATTGTTGCTTATTTCGTCCAACTTGATTGCTAGCAACAGTGTTGTATTCGAAGTTTGAAACTGTTGTATTCGAATTAGATTAGGGGTGATAGATAAGACTTGTTTGATCATGTCTGTTGGTTACTGGTTGTCGTTGTCTCCTGCAACATGTTTTTGTTGCTTTAGCTTATGCGCTTTAACACTTTACAGAAATGTTACAATGTGCAGATTTTCAAGTTGTACAGATAAACATCTGTATCTTTTTGAAGCTATCTATCTTAAAATTACTGTATCTAGAACAGGCCTATTTTTAAAAGAGCTATAATAATATACTTTACTTAACCTCAACGAAGGTTATTCTAAGAGTTTTTCCTCTCAGTTTTCTGTAAATCTCCACAGTGCATCTCAAAGTGGTTGTTTATATTTTTTGTTTGTTTTGCTTGTTGGCACACTCTCCCAACATAATCCAATTAGAGTAGCTGGGTTTATACAACAACCAAGAGTATTTTTCTGGTTGTGTTTTGGATTTTATTTATTTTTTTTTTTTTGGGAAAAAAAGGCTTTCGTATTGTTATGTCGCATGCCCGGAATAAAGTATCTTCTATTTTGTTATATATATATTTGGTATAAATAAAGCTGCATGGATGGATATTTTACTGGATGTCTGGCTGGCTGACTGACTAACTGGATGACTGACTGACTGTGTGTGTATGCTTGCTTGTTCGTTGTGTGTTGCTCTAATGAAATTGGTCTCTTTTTATGGGTTTATGTAGAAAATTTCTGCAAAACACAGTTTAGTGTAGACTCCCTGAGGTTTCGGTCGTTATTTAAACAGTGCGTGTGTATAAGATTTTTAAAACTCCGTCGGTATAACTCATACAAATACAAAAAATATATAATAAATTGATTTTTTTTATAAATATTAAAAAAGAAAATTTGAATTCATATAAATTAGTAAAGAGAGAGAAAAATATAAATTCATTTTTAAATAAAAAAATATCAGTAAAGATTTAACGCCCTTAAAGCCAAATATTTGCAAACAAATATAACAAAAATTCCCTTTAAAGCAAATCATAACAAAACAAATATTTTTCATTATCATAAAGTAAATATTATACAAAATAAATTTTAAATAAATTTAAATTATTGGCTAAATTTTAAAAAATATTAAATAAATATGTTTATAATAATAAAACTTTGTATTCATATATAAAAAAAAATTTATATATACTCCCCACAAATTTTTGTATATAAATCCTATACATCTGTTATAAAAATCCTTTAATCCTTTTTTTATTAAATTCTTTTCAAATCCATTTTAATAAAATATTAAGCTAAACAAATTCAATAAAATGAAGTGTTTTTCAAATTCTAAATCATATACAAAAACCAGTAATACCATGTCAAGCTTTACAATGTTTTTAACAAATCAACAACAAATTTTAACCCTTCTTCTAATGGTCATTGGCTTTTGTGCAACATCAACATCGAGCAGTCCCACGCAACAGCATCAACAAGCCACAACGATACGTGTCCAGCAATGCCGCGAGGGATGCTTAGAAAAGGTATTTTAAATAAATTGAAAAATGTTTTTACAGATGTATGCAAATATACTAATATATTAACACACATATATGTATGTATATACATTTGCATATTAACCCTTAACTGTAATATATTTTTGGGGAAATTTATTTTATCGAAAGTTTAGAAGGGTATAATATTTTTAAGAATACATTTTGAAACAGAAATTTCATTGGTTTTGCTTTAATAAAAATCTATTGGTGTTGTTTTATGATTCTTTCTGTCATTGCTTTTTGTAAATTTTTTCACACTCGAAATAAAACGTTTTTTGCTTTCCAGCTTAAAATAAAAATATTTAAAATCAAATCATATAAGTAATAAATTAATAAAATGACAGTTTTGTATGTTGTAACAATAGCTGTGTACACAAAAATATGTTTTTGGCCAAAATTTACACATAAGTTTCCCACAATACCTTTCAATGTGTATAACTATCGACGGTGGAAACTCAATGTTTACACATTTTAACTCCTAACGGAACTTCTTCGTGGTTAGCTTTAAATATTTAACGATAATGGACAAGATCGTACAGCTAATGTACTTAAATAATAAGTTATAGGGAACTTAACTTAAAAAATAGAATCATTTTTTGCATCTATTCTTGTAAAAAATTATTAATTCTATGTACCAGTAAATAATTTATCAAAGTGAGATTATGATTGTGATATTATATTATCGATTAATAAATTGTTTTATGATCAAAGTCGATAACAATAAATTAAGTAAAAAAATTTCATTTCACTTGATTTGTTAAAATTGAATCAATTCGTTTGATTAAAATTGTGTAGTTGTTTAAGATATTGTTTGAATAAAGTATCAAATAATTCAACTAATGAAATGAATATTGAAAACTGATTCGTTGAAAACTATATCTAATGAAAAACTTGATTTCAAAAAATAAGTTTTCAAAGGTCTTCCTGTATCTATGGGGATGTATTAATATTGATCTACTTTGTTTGTTTACGATAACAGTATCGTATTATTAAATAGTATTTTTACTGAAAAAAAAACTGGACCTGAAAGTAAAAATGTTAATTTTTCGAAATTAATATAATTAATTTGTATTTCTCTTGATTCGATTTAAGAAACCATTTGGTAAATTTTATACAATGTATTATTAAAATATTATATTTTCCTGTCTCTGCTATCACTTTGGTGTACTCAAAAACTAAAAGGAAAATTTCGACCACCCCTAGCCTTACTTTACTTTAAAAAGGACATCTTTATCGATAAATCGACCTTGGTGGGCCCTTGGACCTTGGAAAATTTTTTGAAAATATTTTCATAATATGGCCCATATTTCGAATAACATTAACATTTATTTATATTGTCATTATTTTATTTTTAATAATCTATTATCTATTAGAAAAGTAAAAATATATTATTGGAAATTAAAAAGAGGTATTAAGATCTAAAAAATATCTTTTTACCCACTTATTGGTATTTCCAATCAACTTTAAAAATAAAATTTATTTAGTAATTGTGTAGATGAAAAATCAATTATTTATTTAGTGATTGCAATAGAAAATTAGTAAAATCTATAACATTTTAATAAAAATTGTCGTTATACAAAAGTGCTAACAAAAGTGGTGTTTGTGGTGTCGGAGGTAGAAGGTACTCCAAATTTACGAGTTCAAATCACGGAAAATGCAAACATTAAAAAATATTTTTTTTAATTAAAAGCAAATATATTTATGAAAATAAAAATTAATTGTGGTGCCATAAGCAATACAATGAACTACGAATCTGAATGCCCAGGTTCGATACCGGAAATAAAAAATTTCTTAATAAAAAATTTTGAGGAACGTAATAATATTTATGTTGGAAATAAATATTAAATTATACATCTAAATCTTAGCACATCTAAGTATATAATTTAATATGAATGCAGTTGTCGTAACCGCTATAATTCAATTGGCACCAAATTCGGTGTTCACAACTGATTCTGTTTTCTGGGTGTATAATTACAAAAAAAATGCAAATTTAATAATTTTGTTTGTTAGAGGTTATAAATTTAACATAATTCTTACGAAATTACCAAATCTGATTGTAACTATATAAACAAAAAACAGAAATACATTTTTCTAGACTAACAATTGACATATTATTTTGAGTGTTAACTTAAGGCGTGTCATCTAAATTATTTCAATATTTTAAATTCCTAAGACCAGTACAATATCGAAAAGATCGCATAAAAATAACGTTGTCGGTAATAGTATTTTGAATTTGTTGATAGGTAACGGTATCTTATGTGAAACGGTGTTTATCGATAGTGGTATTATTACGGTAAAAAAAGGAAATTAAAAACGAGTAGTATCAATTAAGAAATAAATTACTATTTTAATTTATTTTGCACCTAAATACAATAATACTTTCAAATTTAAACATTTTTTTTGCTTATGAATTTCATTGGATTTGTCTTTTGTTACAAAATTTTTCTGTTTAAGAAAAAAGAATATGAGAATTATGTATCAGAAAAAAAATATTAACCGAAAAAAGAAAAATCTTTCATAATAGATATTGAAGACCCAAAAAAATCTTTCATAATGGTAATAGAAGACCACAAAAAAAAAATTAAAAGTCTTTTGTAATGGTTACGGAAGACCAAAAAAAAAATTAAAATCTTTTGTAGTGGTTATGGAAGCCCAAAAAACAAACTATAATGGTTATCAAAAACCAAAAAAATATTGGTTATTTGTAGTTATTATTCAGAGAGCAGGTTTTAAAAATTCGTAATTAATAATTATTTCAGGATTTTTTCAAATATTGGTTATAACAGTTATGTCAAACCTCATAAAAAAATTAATTCTTAAATAGAATTGGAAATAAAAATTAGTACAAAATTTTTTTTTGCCCATTTTTGATGGAACCATTTATAAAAATTATTAAAAAATAAAAATAATTTTTAATAGATATATTGCTGAGAAAATATGAAACTTTATAACCATGCAAAATTAAATCTTAAAATCCATATAATATATAAAAATCTGGCCGATGCATGAAACTTGCAAACTTTTTGTTTTAACTTCAAACATAAAAAATTGTTTTATTAAAATACAGAACTTAACGAATAAAAGTACAATAACATTTCAAAAAAAAAAAAAAACAAAACGAAAGTTAGTTTGACGAAAGTGTTCGTTGTTTTGATATTAATTTTACATTTTTTATAAATATGTACAACGTCATAGACCTCGAGCTGAAGGCCTATAATTTTATATTTTAAACTAATGTCTTTTAAATAAAAAATAAATAAATTTTACATTTTTATGCATGGATTATTAAGTCGGACATGCTCCAAATTCCAGGAGGGGTCCTGATTCCTTTTTATGAACAGAACTAAAGATATAGAGATAAATCTGAACAAAATTCTTCAAAAAATTAATTTAAACAAATAATAGGAAGGTTGGTAAATATGGGGACTAGGTCCAAATATGATTCGACTTTCTTTAAACTTTGAGGTGGGCTCTATGGTCCATATAACATTTACAATGCAAATTTCAACCACATATCTACAGTTTTGTTTGTCGTAATACTATTTTAGCTCAATTTAGAAAGATTATTTCTATGGAAGGAAGGTCTTAGCACGGCCTGATTGTAATCAAGTTCTAAATTTTTAAAATTTTGCAGTGAATTTGTTGTCTGTCGTTAGTCCCAATCTATGAGCCCATCTCAGCTCATATCCGAAGAGTACAAAGCCAAATTTTAGGTGAAAATAATAAGTTAAATCAGGAAAATAAATTCTTTAATTTAGCTAACTTTTTTCGCAGAAATTAAGAAATTTAACTTATCTAAAGTTAGCAGACCATTATTCTTAACCTCATTTAAAATTCTGCAGGTGCAAATGCAGATACTAATTTTGTTATGTTAGCAGAATTTGGAACTTTTTGTAAAAATATTGGTTTTTATTTACGACAGTGTTGCCACTCCTTTATAAGATTTATTAAAAAATTTTATTTTTAGTGAATATAAGAAAATATTTCATTGAATTATTTTGATATTATTTTAATTTATGAGATAATCATTTCAAAAGATTTATGGAAACTAGATTCAAACTTAGACCGATTTTAACTAAAGTTAAAAAATTTGTCCCGATTCCAACTCGAAATAATGGAAATTGTCCATGGGCTAATATAAGTTCCAGAGCCCAATTTATATGGATAGAGGGACATCGTTGAATGAACTCAGCAATTGATTCTAAGGAACATCGTTAAAAAAACTCAGCAATTGACTCAGAGTCGATCAGATGGATGTATTACAAGGTTGGCTATAATAATTGGCTTAATTGTTCAAGGCTTTGCTTTGGTAAGAAACGAAATCTTACAAATTTTTAGTTTTAAAACATTTTAATTTTTGTTTCATATCGCTAACTAGATTAAGTTACTTAAAACAATTGTAGTTGGGTAACAGGTCAATTGAAAAGTTCCCGGTAAAAAGTTCCGGTAAGTTCGTTTTTTTTATTTAACACAGTTCCTCCAACTTTTCGATACCATTTTTGTAGTACGATTTGTCATTTGCTTCAAAATAGGCCTCAGTTTTGGCGATCACCTCTTCATTCGACGAAAATTTCTTCCCAGCGAGCATTCTTTTGAGATCTGAGAACAGAAAATAGTCCCTGGGAGCCAGATCTGGAGAATACGGTGCATGCGGAAGCAATTCGAAGCCCAATTCATGGATTTTCGCCTTCGTTTTCGTGAGCTCGCGTGGCTCCCACTTTGCACAGACCTTTCTCATACCCAAATATTCGTTAATGATATGATGTAAACGTTCAGTAGATATCTTTAGAGTACCTGCCATTTTGGATTTTTTTAATGTTTTCGTCCGTAACAACCTCTTTTGTGCGTCCACTGCGTTCACCGTCTTCGGTGCTCATTTCACCACGTCTAAACTTAGCATACCAATCCTGGTTGATTTTCCTGGGGCAGTGTCCGCAAACTCGTCATCAAGCCAAGTTTTTGCTTCAACTGTGCTTTTTCCCTTCAAAATGCAGTATTTTATCAACACGCGAAATTCCTTTTTAACGATTTTTTTCACAATAACCAGAGTTGCTTCACTCAAAATGCCCAAATTCACAAACTAATGATCCGACAGCTGTCACATTTATACACGTGTCTTTTGAAGGTTAGGGCCATCTATGTGTCAGGCCGGGGACTTCTCAATTGACCTGTTATTTAGTCATTTTTAATATTTTTTTTTTGATATGAGGATATAATATAATAACTATATATTTTAGGCTGTCCGATATTATTGTATAAACATCTAATACGTATACTGCCCACTTTTAACTAAATTTGTTCACTTAAAGGTTAAACTGCATATAAACATGTTGATATAAAAAACATAACGGATGTGATTAAGTTTATTGTAAGCTGACAAATGATAAAGGGGGCGAGGGTTGAATTAAAAAAAAAATAATAAAAACAGGGAAGATGTGCATCATATAAAAGAAATAGATTAATTTTCTAAATATACAACCAACAATAAAATACAAAAAAAAAAAAACAACATGAAAAACATAAATAACAGCAGCAACACCAACACATACATATGTATACACCAACAAATGTACACATATATAAACAATGTAACATATGGATAAGTTATTTATATACAAACATATGTACAATTGAAAAATAACATACATACGAGAAGTGTGATTTTTTGTTATTGCAAAAATGTTTTAAAACAAAAAATAAAAATATCCTACATTCATGCATGCATGAAGAAAAACAGCAAAACCCTTGATACCGTTGTTTTTCTAAAGGAATCTAATGTATTATAATTGTAAGGGTGGGTCCTTTAAGGTTTGTTGGGTTTATAATTCAAGTGGATTTCTATTTGTATTAAAGATTTTCTCTTTTTAATTTACATTTCCAACGTGTTTATGTTAAAAAAAAAAAATGTTTTTACATAGAAAATATACAATAAAGGGAGTTTTATTTAATCCTTTAAAAATGTATAATGCTATAAGCAAATATAACAGTTTTATGGTTAAAATTAAATTTAAAAAAAAAATTCAAAATATATTTGCCAAAGGTTGTTGATATTTAATGAAATTTTTGGATTTTCTTGAAGGAATTTTTTGTATCTTATTCTATACAACATTTTGCGTGAAGTGAGCTTTCAATATTAATTGCTTTTGTAACAAACACTATTTGTATAGAAATAACGTATTGCTTCAGCCAAGTGTTTTGAAAAATAACCACGTTAATTTCAGCAGTAGCAATTGTTATTTTAAATTAAAGCTTTACTTAAATATAATTAAAATTTCATATATTTACCACATTTTTCTAGCCGTTTTTATCCTTCTATTATCCACCAAAATCTTTTAACTATTTTTTTTTTAATTTTTTAATTAAAAACACTTTTTATAACCTTTTTCATGAGTTCACTGAATTGATGTGAAATTCTGAAATCGGTTTAGCTTTAAAAACAAAATGGAGGAAAACTGGCGAAATATTTGGTCCTTCGAATCATTAATCCAAACAACATCATATTAGTTATTCCAATAATAACTCTAAGAAGGGGAAATCTTATAAAGTAATCGGGGGTACATTTGAGAACAACAAATTTTACAAAATTTTAAAATTTTCTCCAGTCATTTTAGAAAATTTAAGCTTTTATTAGAGAACCTGGTCTACAGAAGTTTTTGTATTGCTTTTATAAAATTTTATATTTTAAACATTTTAAACTTTACATTTTCAATAGCCAGCAAATTAAAGAAGATAAAACGAAATATTAAACTTATATTTATGTAGTTTTTTCTTAGCTTTTTGCAAAATTACCCCAACAAAAAATCATGTTTGTCTGATTACCTAAATTTTGTTTTGCATATTCAATGGTAAATTACGAAATAATTGAGGTCTTCATTTTTAAAATGGCATAAGTCCAAATTTGGTAGAAATTGGGATGATAATAATTGTAAAAGAGCCCACAACAAAATGGAACTTGTTGACGAAAATTTTAGTTACACTCAAAGAAAAAATCAGTACAAAAATCTGCTAAACGGGATTTAATTCAGTGGAATTCATTTTTTATGTTATTTTTGTTTATATCAGTTATTTAGCTAAAACTATCACACTCAAATTACATTCATAAGAAAAATTTATTTATTTATTTAAGTCTATGGATAATATAATCCTTAATTGATTTAACCCTTAATTAAAGTAAATTATTTAAAAGAAAACTGTGATCAATAATTATTAAATTACCTCATAGATTTTAAAATAATCAGTTCTAAGCTTAAAAAAGTTTGTAAGTTAAAATAACTGAAAATATCAATTAAAAGAAATGATATTTCATTTGAAAACCGGTCTACTTAATTTTCATTTAAATTAAATGCCTTTTGTTATTTATTTTTAGATATTGATTAATCAACTGACACGTCCATAAGAAACAAATGACATAATCACTTGAAATAAATGTCAAAATTTTACCTACCAATCCTTAAAAAATAAATGTTTTTTTTTCATTTATTTGAAATTGTTTCCGTTTTTGTATTTTTTGTTTTTGTTTTAATATACTCGTACAATACAAAATCTATGTATGCATATGAAGCTATAAACACTTTTTGTGTGAATGTGTTTGTGTATGTATGTGTGTTTATGAAGTTCTTGTAATTTATATTGAAAAATTTTGTATATATGTATGTATACAACCAATTTAAATAAAAAACAAATTGAAATTTTTTGAATATTTCTTTGAAACAGACAGCAAACAAAATTTAAATTTGTAATAACTGTTACGGACACAAATAAACCACAAGTTTCCGTTTTGTGGGTAAATTTTTATTAAATTTCAAACAAATGAAAAAAATTAATGAAACTGAAAAAATTCGGTAAAAGACAATAAATCATTTTGAACAAATATTTAAAAAAAGTTAATACAAATATGTACGTTCCTTCATTTTGAACTAAATTGAAAACCTTTTTTTATTAAACTCTCGGAGTGTAAAGACTTGACATTCATTACAATAGTTAAGCGATGTAATAGAAAATCTTGAAGTCTAAATTTTGTCTTTTCATATGCAGTGAAATTTTGTTGACAATCGATTTTTCCTCTATGTTTATGTCCCTACGTCGCCATATTGGATTTAAGTAAATATTTTGCAGGAGATTTTGAAAAAACTTTGCGATAATTCTTCTTCAAATTTTTTCTAAGAGAGTTGGCTCAGTTGACTGCTGAAGCGCTCATGTGTTTGAATAGTTTATTAGTTTTTATTGAATATTAAGTGTTATATTAAGTAGAATCTTTTAAACATTTTATTTGTAGATTTTTGTTAAACATTTTAAGCTGCATTTTAAAGAACTACGACTCTGAGGGCTTTTGATATATCTTTTTCTTAAAAAAATCTTTTAAAAAAACAATTTTTACAATTTTTATTAATCGTATAAAATTATTCGAATTATTTTTTATTAGAAATTTAGGAATTTTGAATTATCCGAACAATTATTTTAAAATATTGTTCTATTAATCGAATAACGCTTATCAGATTTAATACACTACTCCATACCTAAAAATAAGTTTATACTCCTAAAAATATATATGGGCACGCCTCCAGTTAGATCCGGAGAGTTAAAAACCCCAAATTAATTTGAGAAAAAAATTAACTTAGCAAAATTTTGTTTAACAAATTTACCTAAAAATGTCTGTAAATTTAGCAGCTTATGATTCTTGATTTTATTAAAAATTCATCAGGAACAAAAATTGGAATTATTTTATGTTATCTTAGCAAAATTTTCCTCTATTTATACACACTTCCTTTTGTTACTATTGTTAACTATTTAACAAACATTAGATGTGACAACCAAAAAAATATTTTTAGGCATTGGGAGGTTTTAATAAGGGGACTTTCCGTCTAATTTTAAAATAAACTGAAACTTTTTCTTACATTTAATTAAGAATTAAAGTTTGTGGGTCACCACTTCAGTTACGTTAAACAGCGAGTTAATAAATGAATCTGTATTAGGGTAATTCACAATGTTAATTAAAATAACGGTGTATAATGAAGAATTACAAATAAAATATAAAATGAATTCATGCGTCGATGTACAAAAGTTAAAAAGTTTTATAAAAATAACTGACAACGTATTAGAAAAACTTATACACAAAGAAAAATGTGAACTTAAGCCACTTTTAAAATAAGCATTTCAATTCTAAACTAATTCATGTAAAAGGTTTTCTAAATCATCATGACTTTTCCATTAAAACCAAAGAAAAACTAAAATTTTTAATAAAAAAAAAAAAAAATAAAATGACAAACTAACAAAATTTGCATATCATTTTCTACTTTCATACATATACAAACTAAAATTGAAAGACAAGCGACAATTGCCAAAATATACAAAATATAACTTTTGAAAAAGTTTGTATGTTTTTCGTTGTGCTACAAATGAATAGGGCAGATTAAATATAAACTTAAGTTTATTTTATGTAGTTTATATGTAGAGTTGGCAACTCTAGCATATACAATAATACCAGTGACATTATAATACATGAAGAAAACAGCTGTATATTTGCATCTTTAATTTTCTCTAAAAGCTACAAAACTCTATAAAGTATATTATATACATATTTGTACATATTTTACAGCAATTGCTGATGATGCTGTTATTTTATTTGGTGTTCATTCAAATGTTTTGATGGAAGGATGGTAAACCAAGTGTTAGATAAGGATTTTGGGCAAAGCTTTTCTTGACCTGTTAACTTTCAAAATTTTTATTTTGAAAGGTAATGAGTTATTTTTTAATAAGTTAAAGCAGCTTTATTTAACCCTTCATTTGGATTATTGTTCTTTACAATAAAATTAAAATCTTCAATATGTCAGTTTATTTAAAATTTCTTTCCATTGCCTACTTTAGGCGATATGAACAGTTGAAGGTTTGGAGTGAATCACGACAACCAATTCTTAGAAAGAGGTTGGTTTGAGTACAAACTACATTGTCCCCCATATTATCTGGTTTTAATTTTAGGATGTAGATCATAAAATAAAATATTTCTCAAAATTTACTTATACACTCAGAATATTATATAGTTAACTGTTTGTAGTTTAATAAAAAAGTTTTCCGTTTCATTTAAAAATAAAGGAACATACATTTATTTTTCAAAGAAATATCTATATTAACTTTTTTTATACATTTATTCGAAATAATTTACTATCATTTACCACTTTTTTTCAGTTTCATTTATTTTTTTCATTTGGAACGGAAACTTGTGGTTTATTTGTGTCCGTAACAGTTATTACAAATTTAAATTTTGTTTGCTGTCTGTTTCAAAAAAAAATATTCAAAAAATTTCAATTTGTTTTTTTATTTAAATTGGTTGTATATATACAAAATTTTTCAATACAAATTACAAGAACTTCATAAACACACATACATACACAAATACATTCACACAAAAAGTGTTTATAGCTTCATATGCATACATACATTTTGTATTGTACGAGTATATTAAAAAAAAAACAAAAAATACAAAAACGGAAATAATTTCAAATAAATGAAAAAACAGTTATTTTTTAAGGATTGGTAGGTAAAATTTTGACATTTATTTTAACTGATTATATCATTTATTTCTTACGGATGTGTCAGTTGATTAATCAACATTTAAAAATAAATAACAAATGGCATTTAATTTAAATGAAAATTAAGTAGACCGGTTTTTAAATGAAATAACATTTCTTTTAAAGGATATTTTCAGTTATTTTAACTTACAAACTTTTTTAAGTGTACCAAAAAAAAATTATTTTGCATATACCTGAATCAGCAGCTAATATTTTTATATCCTGCAGCATTCTGTGAACTTGTGTTTACCAAAAATAATAATATACTAAACAACTCGGAATCACTTGATACGTCGTCTTATTACTGTCCGTCCATCCGTCTGACCTCTAAAAATGCACCACCCTTGTAATCAAACTTATAAATATAATTTGTTAAAATATGCTACATAACATAAGTTTGCACTTGCATAAGGCCGAGCCCTATTAAAAATTGTTAGGCATGAGCTTGCATGTATTGAGCTTTAATGGTATAACCAAACTTAAGAGATTTTAAAGGTAAAAATAAACCAACATTAGGTGAGTTCTTCACTGTTCTTTTCTACAGCGTTTTAAAAGCCAAAAAGTTTGAACAATTAAATTATCGTACAAATTCGGAGAGTAGAACTCGAAAACTAACCGATGGACTAACCTTTGACGATCACCCCTACACAGAGAAAACAAATTCGTTATGGCAATTGAATTAATTGCCAACTAAATATTATTGCCAAATAAATATAAGTTCATTCACCGGTTTGATGAGGGTAAGATGACTGCTTTAGATATTTCCTTATCATTTGATCGTGTGTGTCACGGCGCACTTATATCATAATAAATTTATTTTGAGCTTACTCGGAGATCGCTCAATACGTGTTGTAATAGATGGGATCTCATCTGAAGAAATTTAGCTAAATTCAGCAAGGTTCCATTCCTTCTCTCTTTCCCAGTGGCCTTCTTCTTAAAGGTCTTCAACGCCATCTATTCAAATGGATGGTGTCGATATTAAGGGATCGGAATCTCTTCATGTTCTGAGCATAAGAATTCAGTGCCTGACGGATTAAGCACGTTTTTTGAAGTGTCAAGAGAAGTATTTAAGTGTATTCATTCCTTCCGAGCTTCTTACTATATATCTATTTATCTATCTATACCACCGATATCTAGCCGAAAATGGTATTCAACGTGCATATATGAGCAGGGGTTTTAAAGCCCATTTTCCTAAGGAGGGCGTCAGCGCTCACTAAAGACAGAAGAGTATCCACCTCTATTGACTTATTGGAACATCCTGGGAATGTGGATTGTGTATCATTGTTCTATCAAAATTACCAGGGTATTTGTTTATCCGAGATAGGTGAACTGAACCCTCGGGGCTTTGTCCGGAATACTCGTTTGTAGTAGATTGTGCAGTGAATCGCAAAACACATTTATTGGCAAAATTCATTTATTGGTCAGACTAGTCATATGCGAAATAAAATCCCAGCAGAGGTCCTCCCTGACACCTACAATATGGAGAAATTCAGGTCAATATCCATAAACACTAATATAATTATTCTCCTTGCCTGCAAAGCAATGCACTGCATTTGTAGGAGGAAGCTTTTGTGTTTTGATATAATTAAAAAAAACTGCACAAAAAGAAATCCAGAGGGGTCAGATTTGGACATCTAGGTGGCCACTCAATGTCACCTTTTTTTGAGATCACACATCTAGGGAAGTTTTACAGCATAGACAGTATTGTTTGATTTGCAGTATGGTATGATGCACCATCTTGTTGGGACTAATAACCGTCCAGATTTTTTTTAAGCATTTTCGGGCGGACACAATGAGTCAAAAGCCATAACAACAGTTTTACCGTATCTGAATAAAACTCCCCCTCTTTTAGGTGTAAAAAAGTTAACGGCCAGCCGGCTTAAACAGTTACTTTTGGGTCATGCAATGGTATTACCTGGATTCTCCGTTCCCCAAATGTAAATGTTCAAATTTTGCTTGTTAACGCCACAACAGAGTATTTAATGGGAATCGTCGATCATTAAAAATTTGCTTCCAAACAAAACCACTATTTTCAATGCACAGCGTCACTATTATGGAGCATTTTTTTATGTAAAACGATACATGTTAAAAATTATACTGAAATGACGTTTTAAACGTATGCGTTCTTACGCCAATCGGTTGACAAATGTTAAAGTTATTAAACACTACCACACCGATATCAAAAATGGCCCACCCTTTACCACTTATGTGAAGGTTGTCCTGAATATCCAGTAGAAACTAATGTAACAAATTTCATTCAAATATCTGTATTTTTGCGACCGGTAGTTTGATTACGGACTAACATCGTCAAATCAACTCAGAAAATAATTTAAAAACGATTATTAATTATAAGATGAATCCGCAACTGTGCTTGTGACATGAACAAATTTATTGCTCTAACAAATTAATTAAATATTTTAAAAGAAAAATCAAATGCTTTCACTCAAATAAATTCTTGCAAAATCTATATAAATTATTTGGAATACCTTCCTAGAGTTTAATTTAAGCGGGATCAACAAAATGTGTTGAAAATGTTTTAGAAATTACTGTAGGGATGAACAAAAAATGGTTGTGTTTTCATTCAACAAAAAAAAATGGTTTGTAATAATGACATTGCGCTTTTTGCAAATGACAAATAAAACTCAATTTTCAAAAAAGAGTCTGGATTGTCGCATAATATACCAAAAAAAAAAAAACAATATCAACTATGTAAAATTCACAAGAGTGAAGTGTATGTCTGTGCACACAAAATATTGCCAAAAGTTTCACAAAAAGTTTAAACTTTTCAGCAAAAAAGAAAAAAAAAATATTTATTTGTTCAGCAGTTAAGCAATATAGTACGAAAAAAGGGTTTAAATGAAAAAAGTCTAAAGAATATTTAAACAAAATTGCTAGAGTTCAACATCATTTGTTAAATACTAAAAAGAAACTATTGAATTGTATTATAATATAACATACAACTTTTTATATAAAAAAAACTTATTTAGTAACACTTGATAACTAAAACCTTAATCACCTTAATTTAAAAGTTTTAATGCATTATAAAATCATTTCAAATTAAACATTTTCCCCTAAACAATATTAAAACTTTTTTAAAACTATTCATTAATTTGCTTTTACTATTAAACACACAGACAACAGGGTGTTTTACAGTAATCCTAATTTTGTATTAAATTTAATCAAATTATACTTACACACACTTAAAAAATATATATAAATCACCTAAATTAAAAGCTTTAACACATTACAAAATCATTTTAAATGACCCCACCCAACCGAAATTCCCCCCCACCCCCCAAAAAAAAAAATAAGCAACCCTAAGAATTTCAATATCACTCACCTTTTGTTTCTTCCATAGAAACTCTAACAAACCAGCAAGGGCAAAGTTGGTGCTTTTTGTATTCATAATAATATAAATATATATATTTCATCAAAAATTTTCAAACGGAAATAAATTGTAAAAATTTAAAAAAAGAAAAAAAAAATAAATAATTCCATAAAAAAAGCAAATAAAAAAAAATAGTCAAGTGGGCACTTGAATTTCTGTAGACACAACATACTATATTTAAAGCTTTAATAAAAAAAAATCCCCAAAAAATGTCTGCATTCTCTGTACTTTTTAAGAGGCAACAAACAAATAATGGACAGGGAAAAAAAGGTAAAAAACAGTCGTCGTCTGTCAGTTGGCACAGGTCATTGAATTAAGTATAAAATTAAATTGAATGAATGAATTTCTTCGTAGATTTATCTTTTTTTTTTCTCAAAAAAGTTAAAACTAAAAGGAAAATCTGTGAAATAAAAACTTTATTTTATATAAGTATTGACACATTATTTAGGGAGTTGGTTTGGTGGTGACTACAGTCATAGTTGCAGTGAAAAGAAAAATTTTCAATTTAAATTTGAAGCACCATTAGTTTGGATAATATAAATACACACATATATTAATAAATGTAAAATGTATATATAAATCATAATTTTTCTTTATAGAAACCTTTAAATTACTTTTTTTTTAAGGTGGGAGAAATGAATAGAGTGTTTTGGTATTATTTTTTTACAATATCAGAAAATTTGAAATTATTAGAAGGGATAATGTTGTAACAAGAGTGTTACATTTCATGCCGGTAATATATAATAAATATTTTCTACAAAACGATATGATAATTATGTAATCTACATCTAGATTCTCGTCACTACCGACTCATGTTCAAAAAAGGGTGATTAACTTAATACAGAAAGTCAGCTTGTTGAGTTTTCGGACCACTCCCGACTCAGCCCGGTCTACAAACAACGGACTTCAGTAGAGAAAAATTTCTTAAGGTAACATTTACTTTACCAAGTTTCAAGCAAGTTTCATGCCAGGCCGTTTATTTGATAGGAGGCGCATCAATAAGTCCGTGACTTTTCGAACTTGCCTCGTAGTTATATGAAATGCAACACTGCTCCCATCAAGTACCACCTGTTAATAGACTACTGCCAAATTTTGAGCAAGTTCCGTCATTTACTTTGTGTTTAACAGCTGTTTAAACAGACAACCTCGTATATTTTTTTAAAAATGGAAAAAAGTGAATTTAAGGAAAAGCTTGATAAAGACACCATCGATTTAAATGGTAAAAAAAGTTGTGGCCTTACAAACACTGAAGATGCCGAACGTTCTGGATGCCCAGTTGAGGTCTCTACACTCAAAACAATTGAACAAATTCACGATATGGTGTTGGCCGATTCGATTTTAAACGATCACTTGGGTATGAGAAAGCTTTCCACAAGAAGGCTGCTGCAATCGACTACCAACGTAATCGTTCGACAGCTTAGTTTCCATGGCCAAAATCCATAAAGCATACTACCAATTGCGCCCTCATTCACCTTATTCTCCGGATTTGGCCCCCAGTGACTATTTCCTATTTCCAAACCTAAAGATTAAGCTCCAACGATGAAAAATGCCTATTTTATGGACCTCGAAAAATCCTATTTTTTGGAAGGGATACAAAAATTGGAAAAACGTTGGACTAAGTGTATTGAGCTAAAAGGAGATTATGTTGAAAATTAACGAGTGTTCGAATAATCCAACACTGGGACGATATGAGTTAATATATATAACATGTCTCATATATAAATTGTCTTAACTAAAAAGTTATAATGACCTCAAACCCCTTCGGTAATTTTGGGCCACCCTGTGTAAGCAAAAATTTAGCTAATTACATCATTTTTTCTGCTGGTCACTTTTTAGCTAATTTTAATAGAAGGCGGATCAAAAAGTCCGTGACTTTTCCAATCTCCTTCATAGTTGTATGAAATGCAACACTGCTCCCATCAAGTACCACCTGTTAATAGACTACTGTCAATTTGGAACAAGTTCCATACAACCTCGTAGATTTTTTTAAAAATGGAAAAAAGTGAATTTCGAGTGTTCATTAAACATTATGTTTGCGAAAAAAAACCGTCAATCAAACCAAGGAAAAGCTTGATAAGTACTATGGGGACTTTGTACCATCGATTTTAATGGTAAAAAAGTGGTTTACTGAGTTTCGTTGTTTTCGTACAAGTACAAATGACGCTGAACGTTCTGGACGGCTAATTGAGGTCAATACACCCCATAATGTCAAAAATGCCGAATGGCCGATCGAAGAGTAAAAGTGCGTAAGATTGTTTATTACATAAGCATTTCAGACGGCAGTGTGGTTTCGATTTTAAATGATCAGATAGTTTTAAGAAAGCTGTCTGCAAGATGGGTGCCGCGTTTGCTCTCAGTTGACCGTAGACGTAATCGTATGACGTGTGTAGTATCAATGGCAAAATTTCATGAATTGGGCTGCGAATTGGTACCTCATCTGCCTCATTCTCCGGATTTAGCTCCAAGTGACTATTTCCAAACCTAAAGAAATGACTCGGTGGAAAGAGATTTAGCTCCAACGATGAAATTATTGATCAAAAAAATGCCTATTTTGTGGATCCCGAAAAATCATATTTTGTTGAAAAATAAATCTTTTAGACAATAAACAAACAAAAATATGAAAATAAGTGAATAATCAGTTATAACTTCATAAATTTTGGAGCTTAAGGTTGGTATTTGATAAATAGAAATATTATATAAGTTATTATTTTTCCTTTTGGAAAAATTAAAAAAATATTTTTTTTGGTTTTTTTTTCGGTCTTAATTAAATGACCATCTTTATTGTATAAAGTTTTATTAACAACCAAAAATTACAATTTACTATATTTATAACTAAATTATTTAACCTAGATTTAAAATATTAATTCTTTTGAATTATTATTTGCTGCTGATGCAGTTTAATATAATTAAATTAGGTTATTGCTTATTAAAAGAAAAAAAGAAAAGGTTATTTGCCTTTGGCTTAATATTAATTTCCGGGTTTTTATTTTTCACTGAATTGGTAGGCAAGATTTTAACACTTATTTTTAGTTGTTGCCTTAGTTGTTTAAACATCATTTAAAACTTAATAACAAAAACCATTTGATTTAAATGAAAAATATATAGACCGGGTTGTAAATGATATATAAGAATCTAGTTGTCCATCTTAAAAGTAATTACTCGCTAGCTTTTTTTCGCAGTGTATAATTGATTATAAACCCTTTTGATTTGTCGATATTTACTAGCGTTTAGTTAGACTCTTATTTTATTTCTGTTTTTTTTTTTTTTTTGTTTTTGTTTTGTGTCAACATTAAAAAGCCGACCATAAAAAGCTCATCCCGTATGTGATAGATACACTGCAACAACAATATCTATCGTAAGTATTTCAACATACTGTCAGCAGGCTGTCAATCTGTTTTTTTAACATTTAGCTTGAAAAGCAGCCAATCACTATTGTAATCAGATGAATGGACGGCTAGATGGTTTAGCGAAAAGGCTAACAAAAGTTCTAGGATATTGCTTAACAAGTAGCCAAAGTAGCCAAGCCGACCGGAGAACAACCAATCGTTTTTTCTTTTATTTTTAAAATACAACAATTTTCCTGTGTATATATCATGTTGTACGTGGTGTGGTGCACCTTTATGTGGCTTCCTCAAAATTGCAAAATATACTTTGACTGGCAATCAACAAAAGGAAGGTGAATGCGTTATGTATGACACAATTGTAAAGTAAAACGTTTTCTTACGGTTTATAATTAGTAAAATAGCCAAGCTATGGGAGAAGAATTGAAAAGAACATAAAAGTTGTTGTATGAAAAACAAAAAAAAAAACAAAACAAAACTATAGATTGTTGCTACTATAATCATTATAACAACAGCAACAGCATGTACGCACGTATTTTGAAGATTGTTTTTTTTTGTTCAATTTTGTTGCAACAACATTTCATCTATTCATCTGTCTATTTGAAAATGTTCAACATTGAAATGCCACTCTTTTTTCTACGGTTTCGAAAAAATAAAATTAAAGAATAAAAAAACTAAAAATACAGCAAACGCATATTCATAGATCATGGTTAAAAACCTTAAGATTTCCATCTTTGTCTGGATATGAGAACTACTGTAGTTTATTAGATTAACCCTTTAAAGAGCAAACCCGTTAAAAGAGAACGGTTAAAAGATGAACGGTTGTTAACGTATTGCAATTTACTAAAGAGTAATTATAGTAAGAATTTTGAAAACGTTTTTAAAAGTAAACAAGTAAGAGCGGCTAAATTCGGCTACGCCGAATCTTATATACCCTTCACCATGGTTGGGAAAAAACTGAAGTTTATATATGGACATATATGAAATGGACAGATTTATATACGGACGCCTTTAAGAGGAAATTAACCATTTAGTTTGGAGATAAAACTTGGACTCGGGAAGATTTATGGTTCCAGAAAATAGGTATTTTAAAAAATTTATGTTTTGGGCATAACTTTTTTGTATCTGAACAGATATTTCCGAGTTTTTCAGCAAATATGTTATACTAAAGATTTTCGATCTTTTGCTATATAAGACGTATCCATAGGTCATAATACAGCTCTAGAATAGTGTTTGTTGTTTGTGTATAAAAGGTGAAGAGGTGAAAGAAAAGAATTTCAACAAATCGTTAAAAGAAATCACTAGAACTGCATGTGTTTTATTTCTACAAAATAGTTTGATTTAGCTGGCAAATGTGCATTTGGGATTTTATTTCGCTTTTATATTAGAAATATTTGTAATTTCTTTAGCTTAATTTTAAAAATTTGAGGGAAAATAGTTTATAATTTTTTTTTTATAAATTATTATAAGTTATGACCTAAAATAGTTGCACTCAAAGGTAAATTATGTATAAAATTTTCTTAATATGTGAGAAATAAAATGGTTTAAAAATCTTTTTATAAATTCTTTTAAATCGGAGCAAAAAATAGAAATAAAACCGTTTGTATTTTGTTTGTATCAGAGGGTTTTTATACAAATTTTGATGTTTTTAGCCTATTTATGGATTATTTAATTATTAATATAAAATTTTATTTAAATTAATTATTAAATGTAAAAAAAAACAAAAAATAAACAAAAAAAAATTTTAACGAACCCGCGACCCTTCCACCTGTGGTGAAAGGTATAAAAACGTTTGTATTTTGTTTGTATCAGAGGGTTTTTATAAAAATGTTGATGTTTTTAGCCCATTTATGGATTATTTAATTATTAATATAAAATTTTATATAAATTAATTATTAAATGATAAAAAAAAACAAAAATAAGCAAAAAAAAAAAGTCTTAAGAAAATAATAAAAAAAAATGTACAAAAAAAAGTGAATTGATCTGACCGAGATTTGAACCTCGAACCCCGCGGCCTAAGAGAAAAAAAAAGTATTTGTGACACAGCGTCTAGACAACTGAGCTATTGAAGCTCACACAAAATCATCGTCAATAGAGGTACATATATAAAAGTCTTCGTTCATTAGAGATTTGTTTAGTTTTTATTTAAATGACAAATCTTTATATGTGTGTTGTTTGTGTATAAAAGGTGGAGATGAAAGAAAAGAATTTTAATTATTAATATAAAATTTTATATAAATTAATTATTAAATGTTAAAAAAAAACAAAAATAAGCAAAAAAAAAAGTCTTAAGAAAATAATAAAAAAAAATGTACAAAAAAAAAGTGAATTGACCTGACCGAGATTTGAACCTCGAACCCCGCGGCCTTAGAGAAAAAAAAAGTATTTGTGACACAGCGTCTAGACAACTGAGCTATTGAAGCTCACACAAAATCATCGTCAATAGAGGTACATATATAAAAGTCTTCGTTAATTAGAGATTTGTTTGGTTTTTATTTAAATGACAAATCTTTGTATGTGTGTTGTTTGTATATAAAAGGTGGAGATGAAAGAAAAGAATTTTAACACATGGATGTGTTGTTATGCTCAAAATTCTACATACATATTAAACAAAGGGATTTTACTGGAAAAATTAGAGGTAGTCCTGGTTTTTTGCTAATATCTCAGCCATTTATTAACCGATCTGTCTGATTTTTAATAGCAACCAGAAATGGATCACATGTAACAGAAATAAAAAACAATCAAGTCCTCATCATGTCTGGGTTCTTCGGAAAACCCATTTCAACACACAGACGGACAGACGGACATCGTTAAATCAACTTCGCTCTTCATAAGGACCCAGAATATATATACTTTATAGGGTCTAAGATCAATATTGTAGAAATTACAAACGGAATGACAAACTTATATATACCCTTCCACCTGTGGTGAAGGGTATAAAAAAGAAATTAACGACGCTATCAGTACGTCTGCCCATGTGTACCTCTAAATTTTGTAGCCAAACTATAGATTCTAAGTATAAAGGTTTTTCGATCAAATTTTGTTATCATATTATGATTATAAAATAACAATAATTTTACTATTATATGGTCCCTGCTGTTATATTATGATTCGAAACTATGAAAGAGTTTTTTTATATTTAGAATATATCTTAAGAAATATTTTTCCTAAAGAAAAAAATTGATATTAAGGAATTTTTCAAAAAAAACTTCTTTGATTCTATAGACTTTTTTAACCAAGATAATTTTAAAATTCTAAGGACTTTTTTAATAAAAAAGAAAACAAAGGTTATATGCCCATATAGAAAAATTCTTAGATTCTAAGGACATTTTTAAGATTTTTTTAGAATTTTCCTTTTATAAAAAGTCCTTAGAATTGAAAAATGTTACTGCTGAAAAAAGTCTTAAGAATATAAGTAGTTTTCATGATGAAAAGTCCTCAGAATTTAGGAATTTTTTATTCAAAGAAAGGCCTTAGAATCTTAGTTTTTTTAGGAATATATGAATTTTTATATAAGAAAATAAAATCCCCCACATGAAAATGATAATGTATTATCAGTTTTACATGGGTGCTTGAACTGATACATTTTTTTATGAAAACAAGACAGTATTATGACTGTAAATTTCAAAGTCATGTTTTATTTGATTTATAATTATTCACTGATTGTTGTCAGCATTTTCTAGTTTCATAATTATTATATTTTTTTATAGTCAGAATTTTTGTTACCACAATATAGTTACAACCAATCATGTTATAAAATAGAAAGTGTCAATCATGAAATAATAAAATAAAGTGTGGTTAAATTTTAAGGGCCGATGTTGATTTTGAATAAAACGCAAATTATTTAGGAAATTATTGTCATTTCTTTTTATTATGATAATATGGTATGATTCAATTATGTATGGAACAAAATATCGGAAAAATTGCCGCCGCGACCTCGGCGGCACACCTCGATCCGATGGTCCAAATTTTCGATGACGCTGAGGCATAATTGAGGTTCTTTGCCGTTAATGTGCCGAATTATCTCATCCTTTAGCTCTTGAATTGTTGCTGGCTTATCGACGTACACCCCAAAGAAAGAAGTCCAAAAGTGTCAAATCACATGATCTTGGCGGCCAATTGACATCGCCACCACGTGAGATAACACGGCCATCGAGATAACACGGTCGCGCAAATGGGCCATTGTTTCGTTAAATGTGTGGCAAGTGGCACCGTCGTGTTAAAATCACATATCGTACACATCCATATCCTCAATTTCTGGCTTCAAGAATTCCGTTATGATCTCGCGATAACGAACACCGACGGCTAGACGAGGTTGACGGCTATTCTGCCACACTATCACGAACAACAGCAATGTTTTCCGCAGAACGAACTGGTCGAGCAGGCACAGGTATTTTCTCATTTCCTACAGACCAGATTTGCAGAAATATGTGCACAATTATACCGATTGTGGACACATTTGGTTGATTATGCTGACCAAAATAATCACAAAGTGCATTTTGATTTGAACGCCGATTTTCATATAAGCCTGAATAACTTTAACGCGTTGCTCGATTGTGTATCTTTACATGGATCAAATTGAGTTAGTCTGAAATTGAGAAATGTCAAATGAAATACAGAAAAAAATTTGACGTTTAGGTGTGGTTCACATTCAACATCCCTTTAAATATTTTATTATTTCATGAGGCCATTTTGATGGGTCATGAATACATATATTTAGGCCTACCTCGCATATAAAGGTACTGTATGAGTTCGGATTAAACGGTATTTAGGCACACAAAACCGTAGATATTTGTTTAAAATTTGAGCTGTGAAAGTTTTGTGGGATTTTTAGTCAATAAGACGAAATAGATAATAAGACGAAATTTGGACCTAGTCCCCATACAGACCGGCTTTTATGAACTTTAATTAAACTAAACGTCGCAAGTATGAAGATATTTGCATGAAATTTCCTACAAAGGATTTCATTATTCTAATGATGGTCTCACTTGAATTTCATTAGAATCGGTTTTTATTCAGACCAAACTACAATAAAAAGGTACTTTCTGAATTTTGCTTAAATTATATTAAGACCCACAGAAATCTACGGTTCTAGTTTGGGATGTGAATGTTATATTGGGGCAGAAAAATATGGTTCTAAATTTAGACCATATTTGTACTTAGTCCCCATATAGACCCACCGTCCCCGAATTTATTTAAATACATTTTTTTTTTGGTAATTTCGTTCAGATTCAGATATTCATATTTTCCGAACTGTTCATAAAATGAAGTCAGAAGCCTTTAGGTATTTGGAATGCTTCCTGAAATTTAGCCTAAATTATACTGTGTAGGTTATCATATCATAGCTTACTTTAATATTTTTATATTTTTACCAACTTTAATTTTAATTCGATTTTTTTAAACTTATTTAATTAAATAAAAATGAAAATTTAATGGCAATTACAAACAGATGCGTTTTGCAACCGACAACTTCATCAATGTAATAAATTATTGATGACAAACGACTTTGAAATACATTCATCAATATGATGAAACTTTTCTCACGGAGTGTACAACAATTCTAAAAAGTCCATGTTTTTCGACTATTTAAACGATATTTTCCCAAGAAATAAAAATTGTCCGATAAAGGGTTAATTTTACAGAGATGGATTGTTACATGAGGCGTAGAGAAGAAAAAAAACTGAAACGTATTTGGAAAGAACAGCTAGAAATAATTGCAGATTACAGCGTGTAGGATTTTAATTTTTTTTTTGCAGTTTCTTATGTTACAATCTTGATGTTTGTCAGTGAAAATTGCGTTTTGCGAATTTCAAACTGAAATTTTAAAAAGAAAACAGATGCATAACTTTCAATTTGATATTTTTCAACTTAAAAAAAAAAATATTTCAGTGAAATTGTATGCTGGTTGGCTACATGCTCTATTATTATAAGAGTTTGATTTTTACCTTGATAATAACAACAAAAATGTATACTTCTTGTTCATCAACATATGTCTAAGCTGGTTGTATTGCAAAAAAAAAACAAGAAATTTAAATCATTAAAGTTTGAAAAAAAATACTTTTGGACACTGGTTTATATCATCTACTTCATCATCAACAGCACTATGTTGTATTTAATATCTTAGGGTTATCATCAATGCAAAGACAGTTATCTTATTTTTATCTCTGTGTAGTATTTTTTTATATCATCATAACTTTGTGTTTGTTCATTTCTTACTGGAAATACAACCCTGTAGTTAAAATGACATGATGAACTTATTATATGACTAGTGGTTACAGGTTTCCTCTTTGCGTTTTTCATATCTTAGCTCTGAGTCTTTTGGTGGACCATCATAAAATGTTTTTATTCATTTTTTTTGGTATACCATTGTGACTTTAATTCTACTAATCAAGTGAATTTTTAAGTTAAGCAATAAATTCCTAATTGCCTCCAGGAGGTGGAGACGATGATGACGATCGACTAAAGTCGCAAGCAGGCAGGCAGACAAGTTACACTGAAGAGCATACCAACCCATCTTAGCAATTTAGCTATTCAGTCTGCCAACCAGCCAACTAAACAGCGTAGCCAGTTTTTTGCCGTCATGTTTTTGGCACGTTTAGTTGTGTCGCAGTATTATGTTCCTTACAAGATATTTTTTTACTTTTATTTATTTATTTTTTTTTTTTCGTACTTTTCATGTTTTATAAGAAATAATGTGACCAACAGAGTTGAGTGCGATAGAGAAATAGCAACTTTACTCTTCTGAAAGTGCTTACAAAAATTTAAAATAATTATTATTTAAAAGCAAACTCAGAAACTAATTATTCAGCTAATAGCAAATAATATATAAAATTTATAAAAAAGTTTTATGATATTATAATAAATAAATAAATAAATAAATAAATAAATAAATAAATAAATAAATAAATAAATAATTAAATAAATAAATATCGATGAAGCTCTTTCATGAATTATATTTATAAAGTGTTACATTGGACAAATATCTATGAAGTAACATACGTATCCTTTTTATAATTTTTTTTTATCATATTTATGAACTTCTTCATATACATGATGGAGTTTTTTTCATGAGTGTAGTTGGTCACATTATTTATAGTGTAAGTAAGCAACATTTTTTGTTTTTGGTTTTTGTGGTAAGGTGCCAGTCCTACATGTATTGCCAAGTGAGAGTGTTTTCCTAAAGCAAGTGAGGAGCTTACAAGCGTCTGTATGTACTCATAGTATGGCAACACCTTGAGGGCTAAAATAACGTAAACAGAGTGTAGTCGTAGTAAAAAAATATTCTGTTGCTGAACTATAGTTATTTGTGGCATTGTGTAAAAGCGCGCATGATTAAATAACTTAAAATAAATTTGTGTTTTTGTTGTTCTCCTCCTTCTCTTTCTTCATCTCCTCCCAAAAACCCCTTCACTCTTTTATATTCCTTGTAAAATTATGTTATTGTTTACCCAGGTTATGGGCCTGTATTTATACTATCGGCATCATAACGACCTCCATGGTAGATGAACGTCAAAAAGATGAAGTTTTATTATAACTTTTAATTCTATTGCAAGTTGTTGCCCCAACCTCAATAATAATAAGCGAACAATATCGTCTATATACAGCAGCAAATATCAACTGGTGCAGCAAGAAAAATCTGTTTAAAAAAACATACAGACTTTTCATTTTCGTAAAATAATGCCAGCCAAGTGTATTATTATGATTGTGGCTGTTATTTACCAAAAATAATAAACTAAATTGGAAAAAAAGAACAGAAACAAAATCACCCATCATTGGCAATAAAATGTTATGTACCCGTACCAGTTTTTCAATACTATATTTTGTGATTTTTTTTTTTAATTTTCTTAACTTATTGCTTATTCCCATTCGAATTTTTACAAGTTTACCTTGACAGATATTAGTGTTGCTGTTGTTATTATTGCTGTGGTTGCCATTTAATTGTTACAAGTGCAGTTTTAGTTTTGTGTGACAATGCAGGTGTTATTATGATTGGATGCAAAAATCGATAAACAAAACTGAAATAATTTATAATTAATAGTGGCCATTGAAAAAACCATTAAAAAAATTACCTCATAAAATAAGAAAAAGTTTGGAACTCAAAGGAAGCAATATTTAATTTTTTTTTTGCTTATACTAATATACTCCGATTTTAACAATTAAGTTTTTTTAATGTCTTTGCCATAATTAATATGTATAAAATATTTAGTTTTAAGCTGCTGAGCTGAGGTGATTGCAACAGGCTATCTGATATTAAATCATGGTCGCTGTCATATTTAATTTTAGTAATATTTCATTATTTCATGATTGTCAATTTCAATTAAAAATTATACTTCATTTTTACATACTAAATAATTTAATCCTCTCACACACAATAGGAACTATTTTTAAAATTTGTAGTATAAATAAAGCAGTAAAATCATGTTAATAGAAAATAAGGTTTTCTATTTGGTTTACAAACGACAAAAATTCAAAATTGAAAGTGTGTGAAAGTAAAACAAAATTTTGTAATTTTTTTAAAGTTTTAAAAAATAGTATTTGTCTTAAAAATTTTATTTTTTTTATTTTTAGCGTATAGCTCTTTATCCAACGAAGAAATTAAGGTATATTTTAAGAAAATCAAAGAATATATTCCGAAGATATATCCATTTTATTAAACAAAGCCATAGAATATGTTACCGAATTAACACAAAAATGTAATCTAGAAGTCGTATGAGTGATATTAATTTTATATTAAATTGTATTACTCATACGACGTGTAGTGTGTTTTGTGTTAATTTGCTAATGTTTGCAATAATTTAACCTTACCGGTGAAAAACGTTTAGGCATTATTTGAAAATATTTTAATCAGTTTTTCGGGTCGATTAAACGGAAAAATTGTCGATTAATCGTTTAATGTAAAATTATTTTTTTGGGGATTATCCTAAAGACGATTTAAAATGAAAAAAAAAATCAGATATGTAAATAAAGCCTAAATCACATATAAACAGTTTAGATAGTATTTTTATTATCGACAAATTACAAAATTATCTAAATATACAGAAGCTGATTTCAAACAAAATTTTATAAGAAATTCTTACAAATGTTGTATAGTTTTTGTGAAATTCACGAACATAGTTTGACAGAACTGCAACTGTTTACTGATACTTTTAATATATGGTTTAGACCATGGAGTTAGGTTTTCTTTTTATTCTATTTGCCAAAAGCACTTAAGATGACTTAGAAAAATTTTTCTAATAATAAAACATTTGTATAAGCTTATCGGAACCTCACATAGTAAATTGTAAAGATTTTTATTTGTGTTCATGCAATTAATAATGTGACTAAATGAATTCTTGGTAAACATTTTTGACTACTTACATTCATTAAATTTTTCAACATTTTTTGACGAAATTTTTTTTTTCAGATTTTATAAATTTTTTGGTTTGTTGAGAAAATGAAATTTTGGAATCAAAAGCCATTCTCCATCACTACTTTATAACTAAATTAACGTCATAGTGCTTGTTAGGAAAATACCTAGTCAGGTGCTTGATGTTTAAGAAGACAAGAATAGAGCAAAAAACGTTTTAATAGGAGTCTCGACCTGTAAGTTCTGATGGAATTTTTGTCAGATCGAAATACTTGCATCAACTTAGCTAAGCAGTAATCAGTTTGGTTTTTTTTTTTGAAAATATACGAAAAATAATTTTTATGTAATTTTATATGTAAAGGTATTCTTAAGTCTTCCATAATCCAGTATTTTGACTAATAGTTGACAGATAAGTAAATATAAAAGAAAAATTGTGCTGCAATAACTCTTATTATTTTTCAACATAAAGTACTAAGTTACATTATTTAGGAATATAAAATAATGAGTTTCCGATAGTTGCTTAAATAATTCGTTACTTTGTAATGTATACTCATTATCTTAAGCATTATTTTGAAACATAGAGTAATGGGGTAACAGATAGATGGACAAATTAACGTTAAATAATGACTATAGAAAACGTATTTTTTTAGTAAATCATACGAAGCATAAAAATCAATAGTAAGGTGTAAAGTAATGCGTCAGCTCCTTTAAATATACAATACTTTACTAATTATTTGATAATGTGTGGTTTTGCTGGGAAGTGTTCCTATTGGATAAATTTTTACTACGTAAGTAAGTCCTAGCATCGCCGAGAAAACATATTCTAATTTGCAGATTCTTAGCAGGATATTAAGGAGGGATCAACCTATTTGCTCATAGCCGTAAATATTTTTAGAAACAACGTCTTAATGGATGACTACACAGGCATAGAATCCTAAAAATCCTAACTATCTTAGCTATAGCGGATTGGGATGTAATTTTTCTAGGGATAATTCTTGCTCATTACCATATAAATTTCAAAATTTCTATCTTTGTGAATGCCTACGCCGGGGTAAACTTAATGTTAAATTTCAAGTTCATAGCTCCAGAAGCATTCATACTACGTTTTAATTGGAAATTTCAAAGATAATATCCTCAGTAAATTAGTAATTAAACCATGGAAGTTATTTTTTTAAATTTTAGGGTTCAACACTCACCAAAAAAAGGTTCTAATGGCAATTGAAAATTTTGCTGTTATTACAAGAAATTTTGCTAATCTTAGCAACACTTGACTGCTGACTTGTAGTACAATGAAATTAGTAGAAAAGTTATTTGCCGCTACTAAATTTTAGTAAACTTTTTGTAAAGTTAAATTTAAAATCTGTTTGCTAATATCAGCAAAAAAAAAATTTACTAAATATTATTAATATTAGTACAACCAAATTCGTATACAAATTAAACTCAAGGAATTCTAAAATAAACAAAATTTTAATTAAATAAAAAGTCATTAAAATGCACAAATTAACTTAACTATTTTTAGATACACTTGGTGCACTTTAGAGCTGTTAATACCTTTTGCTTACAAGTTCGAGTATACAAATTTATATTTTTTTTATCGAGCAACAATTTTATTTAAAATTATTATAATTATTTATTTAGAAAAATCAAATACTTAACAAATAGTAAAAACAAAAACTAATTCATAATTTTATATTAATATGCCAATTTTTGTTTTGAAAAATATTTTTGGTAATTTTTTGGGATTTTAAGATCAAATTTTAATTGTTTTAAAAGCTGATTTTTAGAACTAAAACGGTTTTTAATGCTATTTTAAGTGGATGTCCTATTTTTGGTCATAAGTCGGTTTTTCAACCCATGTAACATTTTAAGGCAATTTATGTTTGTATGTATATGTTTTAATTATTAGAAATACAATTTTCTTCAATATCCACTATTTAAATTAAGTATTTTTTTTTGGCAAATCGTTTTTCGACAATTTTTAAAATGATTTCGGAAGTTAGCAACAAATATTTGTAAAAATTCTGAAATTTGTAAAATGTAAATAGCAAATAATATTTTTTTACTAAAAATCAGTACAAAAATAGTAAAGTGGGATTGAAAATTGTTTAAAAATTTTTCTACAAACTTTTTTTCTGAGTGTAGAAAAACCGCTTTTGCGGCAATTTATGGAGACTTTTACCAAGTTCCTGACATAAATACACCAAGTAACACATAAATTAAATTTCAAGTTTCTACCCAAAGCGGTTTAGGCAGCCCGTTTTGAGAGGCACTTTTCCCTTTTGGGGCCCCACTTTTACCACATTCTTGGTATTAGGCAGAAAATTTTTTCTTAAAATCCATGCTCGCTTTATTGCAATAATTCCATATCGTCTACCTTCTCGAATGTTTCAATTCCACTTTGCTTCTCTTAGTGCTTCAATTCCACTCACTCCCAGTTTCATTCCTTTCCGCTTGTCTAGCGTATGAGTTTCATTACTTCTCTGTTTTATACCATTGTGTATCAATTCCACTCGTTTTTGAAATTTCAGTTTTCAGCGGTTTAAACAGGGGACAATTTTCCAAATTGAATTCCTTTTTTTTCATGTTCGTGACCCCTTTTGAGTACGTTGCAGGTGTTCCAAAAAGTACATTATCACTGCGTATAAGTATTTTAAATAACAGATTTCTAGCAAAAACGGTGTGTACAGTCCATTAAGAGGAGGGGGGACAGTTTTATCGAGGAGTCCCGCTAAATATGTGCGCATTTAAGCGACTATCACTGTACCTGGCGAAAATCATATTAAAACCATAAAAAATAATCAAAGGGATTTAGAGGATTTAGTATATGATCCCTTGCAATTAGCAGAAAATAAAAAAAACAGCGGCTAGAACAGGTAGAGGATGATAAAAAAATCCTAACTAAAATAAAAAGAAACACGTAACAAATTAAGCCAATATAAAAACATACACAATCATAATAATAGAGCAGCAAAAAATTAATCTTTAGAAAAACGACTAAATGCAATCAACTTTTTTAAGAGACTTGATAATATAAATATACACAGAGAAATAATTTGATGTTTTAACATATATAACACATTTATATTTGATTGCTAGAACGGATTTTTTTTTTGAATTTTGTTGTGTCTTTATGTATGTATAGAGCAATTCCATATGAAAGCGATCACCTTTTGGACCCCTCTCCGATTTTAAAATAAATAGTCTCAATCGATTGCCCAGCAAAAAATAATGTACCTACATATTTTTTTTTTTTTTATAGTGACTGGTTTAGTGTTGGTGTACACCACTGTCATGTGACAAAATTGAAGAATTCTTCATAAGGGACCTCATTGAAAGTTGTTTAAAAAAAAAACTACTAAAGCGATCGCAACGAGTGATAGTTGGAAAGGTATTGAATCAGGCTTTAATTGAAAAATAAAATTTTCCTAATTTTTCTCAGAAATTTACCTTTTTTTCCATGAAAATTAAATTTTCCCATGAAAATTAAATTTTCCGATTTTCCACAGAAGCTCCTAAATTTTCCGGCTAATTTTATTTTTTTTTGGATTCCTCATAATTTTTGCTTTAAGAATCAGCAATAAAAAAATGGTCCCCGACTCCTTGTTTGGACAGGAGAAGAGCATTTAAGAGACCAACTTGTTCTCATTGTTTTTATATTTTTTATAATTGAATTATTTTTAATTATTTAACATTATTTTATTTTATTATTAAAAATACATTTTAAAAATTATTTTACAGTTAAAAATACATTTATGAAGAAAAAATCAATTTTTTTTTAAGAGCCCCAAGTTGAGTGTGTAGTGAATATGGCCTGCCTGCCTTCACAAGATCGGCCATAAATCCATGGATAATAGCAGCAGTGGCATGTAATGGCACACCAAACCCGACTGAGGCTATAGGTCATAAAATGTTTTGTAAATTTTTTAAATTACCAGGTAATAAATATTTCGCCTAAAATGACACGTGCAGAAACAAGTCATAAAACACGGATTTTCCATAAATATGGCGAAATATTTATTACCTGGTAATTTAAAAAATTTACAAAACATTTTATGACCTGTGGTCGGCTTATTGGCAGTAACCAATTAAGTCCCTCTTTAAAAAACATTTTATGACCAGTAGTTCACGCAAATTTTCCTATTAAAGAAAAGCAAATATCGCTTATTTTTTTTACCTATTTTTTACCAAAAAATTAATATAAATACTTCACACACTCTGAGTCAAATTTCAGTTGAATACTAAACGTGAAAGTGTTAAAGTGTTTTTTTTTGTAAAGTAAAGAGTGAAGCTGTAAAGACAATTTAAAGTAAAATGAATAAATTTTGCTGCAATCCGTTTAACAAGAGTGGACATCGTTCGAAAAAGATAAAAGTATTAAAATTAACTAGTGTTTCGAAGCGATACATGAATGAATTAAATATACAATACGGTGAAGAAGCACTATTCATTTGCCCCAAGTGTAAAATCGATTTGTCTCAACAAGCAAATGCATTGAAACAAATGCAACCACAATCCGAGAGTGAAATGACAATTGAACAAAATGTTTCATCTGATAGTGAGGCAGACATTCCGATGGTCAATATGTCTTTGAGTCCTTTGAATGAGGCTATTACCACTTTAGGTAAAACGCCTATTAGAAAAAGAAAGTTGCGAAGTGAAAAATACAGGAAAAATAAAAAAAGGCAAGGTTATGAGTGCAATCGCGACAATATTTGATGAAGGCTCTGATAACGAATGCAGTCAAGCAGATGACGTTGATGACGGCAAACAAATGATTGAGCAGTTGAAAAGAAAATTCAATTTAGCGACCACTTTTCCTGAGAAATATCTCATTTTATCTGTGCTGCCTCAATCATGGTCTATACGCAAGATTTCTGAACAGTTTCAAACATCTTTTTACATCGCGAGAAGAAGCAAAGAATTAGTTCGACAGAAGGGCATATTGGCGACTCCCACCAAGAAATTTGGCTCAAGGACCCTCAGCGAAGCAACGGTGAAATTGATTCAAGATTTTTACTGCAATGATGACAACAGCCGCGCCTGCCCAGGTACACGTGACTATGTTATCACACGTGAAGATGGAGAAAAAGTACACAAGCAGCGCAGATTATTATTATGTAATCTATCCGAAGCATACCATCAGTTCAAAGAGAAATACCCAGCAGAAAAAGTGGGATTTTCTAAGTTTGCCATCCTACGACCAAAAGAATGCGTGCTGGCATTAGACAGGCACGGAACGCATTCAGTCTGCGTTTGCATGTTTCATCAAAACATCAAATTAATGTTCTTTCCATGCAAGAAATTGAAAGTATTTCACGGTGAAATTGAAACATATAGGGACCTCCTGTCGAAGTCGTTGTGCGCATACCCCACGGAAAATTGTCATCTGTCCAAATGCGACAATTGTCCGAAGATTGACGAGCTAGAGCAATATTTGGCGGAAAAGTTTGAACAGCTGTTAATTCAGGAGGTGCATTTCAAACAGTGGATAATTAGCAGCGGCAGATGTTCCCTTGAGACCGTGGTAAAGCAGATTCCGGAATTCATCGAGGAATTCGGATTCAAGTTGAATGAACTGAAGGCTCACCATTTCATATCCGAGATTCAATCGAAATTTCTAAAGGAAAGTAAGGAGAAATTAGCCCAAAATTAATTCATTGTGATAAGCGACTTTGCCGAGAATTACACTTTTCTCGTTCAGGATGAAATTCAGGCTTATCACTGGGCAAACGACCAGTGCACGGTGCATCCTTTTTGCATTTATTTCAAAAACGAAGATAACGAACTACAGACCGTAAGCCTTGTTGTTGTCGCGGAGAGTTTAGCTCATAATTATGTGTCCGTTTATTTATTTCAAATGAAACTGTTTGAATTCTTAAGATCAAAATTCGATGCAATCGACAAAGTAACGTTTTTCTCAGACGGCTCGGCTTCTCAGTACAAGAATAAAAAAAATTTTTACAATCTTTGCATAATTGAAGAAGAACAAAACTGCAAGGTCGAGTGGCACTTTTTTGCGACGTCCCACGGTAAGGGCCCATGCGATGCGTTAGGGGGAACCCTAAAACGCATGGCGACTAAGGCAAGTTTGCAAAGGCCATATACTGACCAGATCTTAAATGTACAACATTTGTTTTCGTGGATTCAAAGCAAGGAAATTGCCATTAACACAGTTTTATGCACTCAAAAAGAACACGATGCCATGGAGCGACGACTTCAAAACAGATATAATAATGTCAAAACTATAACTGGAACGCAAAAGTTTCATTGCTTCATACCAAATATTTCTGATATGTCAATTAATGTAAAGCGGTACTCTTCGTCTGCCGACGTGCTAAATTTAAAGTTACTTTAATTTTATAACGATGCCAAGACAATTGAAATTTTTAATACATAAATATTGTAATTAAGTATAAGCAGCAAAATAAGAAAGATTTTTTCTTCATAAATGTATTTTTAACTGTAAAATAATTTTTAAAATGTATTTTTGATAAAATAATGTTAAATAATTAAAAATAATTCAATTATAAAAAATATAAAAACAATGAGAACAAGGTGGTCTCTTAAATGCTCTTCTCCTGTCCAAACAAGGAGTCGGGGCTCATTTTTTTATTGCTGATTCTTAAAGCAAAAATTATGAGGAATCCAAAAAAATAAAATTAGCCGGAAAATTTAGGAGCTTCTGTGGAAATTCGGAAAATTTAATTTTCATGGGAAAATTTAATTTTCATGGGAAAAAAGGTAAATTTCTGAGAAAAATTAGGAAAATTTTATTTTTCAATTAAAGCCTGATTCAATACCTTTCCAACTATCACTCGTTGCGATCGCTTTAGTAGTTTTTTTAAACAACTTTCAATGAGGTCCCTTATGAAGAATTCTTCAATTTTGTCACATGACAGTGGTGTACACCACCACTAAACCAGTCACTATAAAAAAAAAAAAAAATATGTAGGTACATTATTTTTTGCTGGGCAATCGATTGAGACTATTTATTTTAAAATCGGAGAGGGGTCGTCCAAAAATTTGCCAATTTTGATCGTTTTCATATGGAATTGCTCTATATGGATATTATAGTCGGGTATTTCCAGTCTATTGATTCTCTAATTGATTCTTGAATAAAATTTTATTCTGTAAACCGGATGCTTAAACTTTGATGATTTTTTTACCAACGTATAAGAGTTGTTTCCTAAGGAGATAAAGTCCGGGAGAAAAGACTTCGAGTAAATAGCAGAAAAGTTAATAATAAAATTATATATTTTTTATTTTATCAGGCTCGAGATCATAATTTAATGTTACTAACGAATAGTAAACACTAATTTTTATTAAATGGTAAAAATTCGCTCAGGTCGAAAGTGTGCACTCCCTCTAGCGCTTATCCTTACAATTTTTTCTTATTTAATAAAAAAATTAATGTTTACTATTCGTTAGTAACATTAAATTATGATCTCGAGCCTGACAAAAGTAAAAATATATAATTATGTAAAACAGATAAATCGAACAATATACAAAATTTATGTTAATAATAAAAGTTAATAAAAATAGCCTTAGTTCCCTACCTAGAACATTTTCCTGTATGGGTGCCTGAATTAAACTTGATTATATATGTAAACATTTACTTTCTTAATAAATTTAATTAATTTATTAAAATTTATAAATATTAAGCAAAATTGTGTTAAGTGTACTTAAAATCGAACAATAGCTATATGTGTACTAAACCAACTAGTCGTACGGATAGGGTAATGTGGGGTAAAATCGAAAACTGATTTGGCTTCAAAAATGTAGCAAAAATATTTTTTTTTAGTTTTTCTTTAAAAATAAACTCCAAAACATGGCTTGTGATCCAACTTTGTGAAATTTTCAAAACCGTTTTATTTCCCACATACACCCATGTTCACCTACATTTAATATGAATGGATCAGTAAATACAACACAAGAATACGTATCTACTACTCAAGGGGATATGCGTGATCTTTTTGAAGATGACGATGGAACGTGATGAGTTTTGTATTAGCAAAGCAATGGATGAATGTTTTGTTCGCATGGCATGCAGTGTATGAAAGGTATTATCTTTTGGACTAAATTCTGTTTTATTTTTGTTTACTTTTTCACCTTAAGAGTTGCTTACTAACTTTTCATCATAAGAAAAACATCTTCCACCTCAATCTGTTCTTCAAATGATTTAATAATGATTCCCTGGTTTTTCTTGTTCTTGTTGTTATGTTCAACATCTTAGTCGTCATCTCATCATTATTATTAAATATATTTTTTTTTTTTATTTTTAACTAAATACTATTGGATTTTGTTGTTGTTAGTTCATCATATTCATGATTTTATTTCGTAAGACAAAGAATGCGTGTTACACTCATTGGGATTTTCTTTTCTTATAAGAATGAAATAAAGCTGCATGTTTCAAGCAATAAACAGACAGAAAGGCCGACAGACGGATGGATGGACGGACGGACGGACGGACAAACAGACAAGTAAACATTCAAACATATGTTGAACATACGTATGTATATCATAAAAATATTACATGATTGCATGGATGGCCTGTATATTATTCTTAAAATGTTTTTTGCCGGGCTTTTTTTCTTTTGTTTTCAACAAAAAAAAGTAGCCGGGAATGATAGAGAAGGAAGTCCAACAAACAAAAAAATCTAAATAAAAGAAAAACTTAAAGTGCAACAGTGTTTCTTTATTGGTTTTTGATTTGGATTTATTGCAGCAATGAAAGTAACCGTGGAAAATTATTATGATTATATTTGATTTTGATGTTTGGTTGGTTGGTTGGTTGTTCGGCCAGTCATTCTACCATCTATTGTAGATGAAATCACTATAGCCATAGATTTTAAGCGTTTAGGATAAAAGTTCTATAATAGGGTGTTTTTTTTTTTTTGTTTATAATTTTCAACTACAACTTTTACAACATTATAAACTTTTAGCTTAGGAGTCTTTTTTCGTTTTTTTCCTCTTCTTTAATTTTGTTATGTTCCTAGTTTGAGTCAATTAAATAAGTTGCTGTCGTACTTAAAAATATTTATTACGAAAGCGGTTTATTTCTTTCGTAGAGTTTCGGTTTTGGAATTTATTGAAGTTAATTACATTGGTTGCAGTTTGAAAAGATATAATGTAAAAATAACATGATGTAGCATAATTTTTGTACAACATAACTATTAATAAAGAAATAAATCTTAAAAGCTTTTCATTAATTAGAAAAAGATGAAGTCAATTAAAATTTAAGATAATACTTTTTTATATAATTGTTATAATTGATCAAGTTTGGAGCCAATGATTTAAGGTTTTTTTAAACATTATGTTATTTAGTATTAAAATGGCAAAATTTTAAACACACATTTTCTTTCACTTACAACTTTCTTGTTATCACAAGTGAAATTTTTTCCTTAACAAGATATCCTTTAAAAGGCAGTCAGATTATTATATATGCAATCGTAATCGTTTGTATAATTTCATAAAAAAAAGTCCCAAGAAGAACGCAATTTTTAAATTTTAAATAAAACACAGATATTTAAAAAAAAATCGTGAAACTTTATTATATCGTAAAGTAGACAGAATGAGGTTATGTATGGAACAATATATCGTGCAGATGGCCGCCGCGGCTTTGCTGGCATGCACGCGATCTTTTAATGAAATTTTCAATGACCGTTTTGCATGAATGCTGCGGTATTTCATTAATGCAGCGTCCAATTTCCTCTTTTAAGGCTTAAGTCGTCGTCGGCTTATTCGCGTAAACCATCGACTTCAAAAAACCCCAAAGAAAAAAATCTAATGGTGTTCAATCGCACGATCTAGGCGGCCAATTCTGATCTCCAAAACGCGATATAACACGACCGGGAAATGACTGATGCAGCAATTGAATTGTTTCTCTGGCTGTATGACATGTGGCGCCGTCTTGTTGGAACCACATGCCCTCCACATTCATTTCTTCAATTCTAGGCAAGAAAAAACTGGTTATCATTTTACGATACCGAAAACCATTGACTGTTTGCGCTTGACCTGCCTCATTTTCATAAAAAAAGGTCCAATGATTCCTCCAGCCCAAAAACCACACCACACAGTGACACGTTGAGGATGCATTTGCTTCTCGTGAATCACTCGAGGATTTTCCTCACCCCAAATGCGACAATTCTGCCTATTGACGAAGCCATCTAGATCAAAATGGGCCTCGTCACTGAAGATAATTTTATCGGCAAAATCAGCATTTTCATGTTGTCTCTCCAATACCCAATTAACGAACTCCCTTCGCTGTCCATGGTCAGCTGGCTTCAGTTCCTGAGTCAATTGAACTTTGTATGCATGAAGATGCAAATCTTTCGTCAAAATTCGCTGCAAAGTGGATTTGGAGACACCAATTTGCTGAGCTCGGTGTCGAATTGAGGTGGATGGAGTTTGAGCGACATCATCACGTACAGCTGCGACATTTTCGGTCGATCGACCTGGTCGATGGCGCGTTGTTGTCTTTACATCACTAACAGACCCAGTTTCGGCAAATTTATCCATTAATCTCTTTACAGTTGACTCTTTTGGAGCATTATTGTGATCCCAAATTGATCGCAATTTGCGAACTGTAGCCGCAAAACTTTGACCATTTTGGTAAAACAATTTCACAATGAGAATGCGTTGTTCGTTCGTGTAGCGCTCCATTTTTACTAACCTCGTACCTTCTACTAGCAAGCAATAACAATTGTTCAAATGTCAAACAATGACACTTCGAATGTTGCCAGATTTAAAAATTGCGTTCTTCTTGGGACACCCTTTACAATATTTACAGGCACAAATCTTGAACAAAAGCTATTGATTTTTTTTTTGGAAATCGCCATATTACTCTAAATATTGTTTTTTTACCAATATTACCATAGTTTTGCCTTACGTAGTACAGTACAATGGTCCAACGGTTTACTAGCTTAAAATCCCCATACTTCTTTACAGCAGTTTGAATAATAGAGTACATTTTAAACAAAAATTAAGTCAATTTTCTGAAAAATTTTCTCCTATATAATAAATAATCTTTCACAAAATTTGACATTCACAACTTTAATTAGGCATCAAGCTTAGAATATTCTTGGATAAATTAACAAGTTTTAAAAATACTTTTGTTTTTAAAGAGAAGCAACACTCAGGAAATTTCCTACTAACTAATGTGTTCCTGTCTTTAGAAAGAACATAGAGAGGAGATAAAAAGTGTTGAAGTGCCAATTTGATGAAAATTTGTTGAAATTGTTGAAGCTTTTTAGTTCATAGCGCTATACTAACATGGGAACATCGAAGGAGAACGTTGCGATAAACATGAGGGATAGAAAACATATAAATATTATTTTTCCAAAATGAGTCTAAGAAGCTAACCATTCCACCACAACGCTCACAAATGTAATTTTAATTATCAGATTTTTGGCCTAAAGAGTTTGCACAGATGATTCAAGGGATGAGGGTTTGTATTCCTGAAAATAAATAAAATTCCCATTTTAGAGGAATCTGCATGCCAAATTTCAACCTCTTAGATGGAGCTGTATGACATGCATGATCAACAAGTATATTTTTTCGTATTAAACTTATTTTTCTACGATTTGAGTGGAAATTCCATAAATACTTCCGTCCAAAGAAAAGTGTGCATATCATCCCAAAATTTCAAAAATTCCCATCGACGGAAAAGCCTACATGCCGACTTCAAAGTTCCTAGCTTTAGCTGTTTGGACTGAAGTGAGAGAGCGCACTTTCCCCCCTTATAATATCTTTTTTGACCACTGTTTAATTACAAATTCAAAAAGGTAAAGAAGAGTGTTTTTCCTTCTTTAACCCCTCCCCTCCTCTCACGTTTTCTCATGGCCATATCTAAAATGTGCTTTATCAGTGCATTAACCCAATCTCCAAGGAAAACACATTTTAAATTTTTGCTTTCTATTCAAGGAGGTTATGGCAGCGCTTAAAGGGGGAAGCTTTTCCCGTTTGTAAGCACCATTTTCACCACATAGCTAATAAATTTTAGTTTTCAGGTAAAGCGGTTTGCTTTAGAACCTCCATTTTTACCACATTTTTGGCGAATATTCCAAAAAGATACCTTGTCAGTGAATTAGCAATTTCTAATTTTAAGACCAACTGTTTGACTAAGACATCAAGGCAGACCGTTATCCTCTTTTAGCCCAACCGTAATAATTTTTAAAATCTCTTATCTTAGTTGATGTCTACCATACATATGGCTAATGAATTGAGTGGACTAATTCAAATTAATGCTAACAATTTAAGGAAATGGTTTAAATCACTAATATTAATCGTTTCAAATTAAATTAATAGCCTGTTCATCTGTTTCGAAAGAACACGTTCGTTCGCTTTCTAGTCGAAAGAAAACTGATTTGGGTTTCAATAACTCTATTTGGTTTCTCTATTTCGAACAGCTCGAACGCAAATGTCAAAATTAGTCACTTGCTATTTTTTTGTCGAGTAAATATATATTTGATACTTTTAAAAGCAAAATGAAGTAAAAAAAGCAATGGATAACAAAAAGTAAGTACAAAATAATACAAATATTTATAGTTTATTAAGAATTTTAAATTTTAGTTAAAAAAAATCAACAATGAACGAAGACGCTTGTATTTTATATGGAAGAAAGGCCTGATTTTGCCAGAAGGACTCTAGTGTTCGGAGCAAACAAATTTTCCGCATAGGAGGAAAATTTTACCAGAAAACTAAACTCCGTTTTACTCCCTATTACGCTGTTGCTGAGTGGTAACAGATAAGTGTGTATTGTTTGTGACTTACGTTTGCCCCAAGCAGCTCATATTTACATTTTTTTTATTTTACATCTTTTATTTTACAAGAGCAGTGACCGCACCGAACAGAAAACAGCAACAGGCAACAGAAAAGCTTTCCGATTATCAATCTTACTCACAAACAATCGATAACAACCATTTTCAAAAATGAACACATTCTCAAATAAAAATTGATTTGTTTATTGTTATTTTTTTATTTCATTTGTCATATACAGCTGATCACTGTTAAACAGGCTTGTTTTTGTCTTTAACCCTTTCGCGGACACTGACGTCTATAGACGTCAAAACAAAGACTTCTGGTGGGACATGACGTGTATAGACGTCAAAAAATGTTTCGGCAACAAAATCTTTGCAAATAAATTTTTCAATGAGAAACTTAGCTTTTATGACGTGTGCAACTATTATGCTTATAACAACATGTTAGACAACAATGTTGCATGTTTATAACAAAACAAAAATAAAGCAACACTAAAAGCCGTTACAAAATCGCAATATTTTTTTTGGGGGTTTCCCGTAGACACATGACGTGAATAGACGTCTTGTTTCTATGAGATTTTCTGCAGTAGTAAAAAGTGTGTGTTTACGAGTAGACGCATGAAAAAGCAAAGGCTCGTAATTGTTTAGCTTGTAAGTATATATTTTTTTGTAACTTTTTTGCTGGCGAAATCTACTGATAAATTATATTTTTTATGTGTAAGGCATTAAAAATGGCATATGAAAATCAAAAGAAAAAATTAGAGAAGTTGTTTGCTGAAGTAGACTCTAGTGAAAGCTTCTCTGAAATAGACTCAGATTCATCTGATCCATTTGCAGATGACGGAGAATATTGTGGGCAAGATCCAAATTATATACCAGAAAGACAAAGCTCAGACACCTCTTCTATTAGTTCAAAAGAAGAGGAATTTGTTGAACCATCTGAAGAAACTGCAGTTAATGGTGGTGAAGTAAATTTAGATAAAAATGAGAAAAGTGTCGAAAATGCAGATGAAGATAATTGGACTTCTGATACTGAAAGTATCCCTGATTTTCAATTTGATACAAGTCAAACAGGTATACAAATTTCATTACCTGAAAATCCATCACCAGTCGAAGTATTTTCCAAACTTTGGACTCCTGATATCGTTTCAACTTTCGTTGAATGTACCAACAAATATGGGCAAGACTTGTTTCAAAACATTGGAAAAATGACAAGAAATTCACGTTATAAATCATTTCAAGAAACAAATGAAACAGAAATTGGAAAATTTTTTGCGCTATGTTTATTGCAAGGGCATCTTAAGTTCCCAACAATACGGAAAATGTTTTCCAAAGATCCCTTGTACCACCACCCAGTATTTTCTTCTGTTATGTCTGGAAGAAGATTTGAACAAATTTTGCGTTGTTTTAATTATGAAAAATATCCAAGTGAAACTGATAAGCTATCCAAAGTTTCCGAATTGATAAATACCGTATTGAATAATTTCTCAAAAGCTTACTATCCTGAAGAATCGCTATCTTTAGATGAGTCGCTATTACTTTTCAAAGGACGACTTTTTTGTCGTCAATACTTGAAAGGAAAGCAAGCAAAATATGGTATTAAATTTTACGAGCTGTGCACACCAGATGGATATACATTGAATTTGGAATTATATAGAGGAAAACATCATGTAGATGATAATACAAACAAGAAAACGCATTCTCTGGTATTGCGTTTAATGGCTCCATACCTAAATAAAGGCCACCATTTATACATGGATAATTTTTACAACAGCTTTGATTTAAGTCAGGATTTACTAAAATATAAGACACACACCACTGGAACATTAAGATCCAATAGGAAACAAAATCCTCCTGCTGTTGTCAAACAAAAGTTAAAAAAAGGTGGTTATATATGGAAGAGGCATAAGAAAATTTATATAAGTAAATGGAAAGATACTAGAGACGTCTTATGCATAACAACAGCTTATAAGCCTGAGTTAAAGAAATGTAAGAATCGATATGGAAAGGAGAAAATAAAGCCTGTTGAAATAGAAGGATATAACAGTAATATGGCGGGTGTGGACAAAAGTGATCAAATGATCAGTTACTATTCATGCCCGCGAAAGACCATACGGTGGTATAAAAAAGTTATTTTCCACCTCTTAGATCTCTGTGCCTATAATTCTTTTTACATTTATAAAAAACACACTAAACGCTCAATATCTTTTTTACAATATAGAGAAGACTTAATTTATTCACTTTTAGGAATCAACATGTCTTTGTTGAGGGCAACTACCCAATTAAGTCCTGCTAATTCAATACCTCGATTAAGTGAATACCAGCATTTCCAAGAAAAGATTCCATGTAATGCAAACAAAAACAAATCTAAATACTTACGATGCAGATGGTGTGCGAAGGAAAATATGCGACGAGAAACCTCATACCGTTGCAAGACCTGTGACGAAAAACCTCCACTTTGTCCAGGTTCGTGCTTCGAAAAATGGCATATTAATTAAAATTAATTTTATTGTTTTTATTGAATTTCTTGTATTTTGGTTTTTATAAGTTTTATATTTTTTTTTCTTTATGAGAGTGAATTTTAAGAATTTGTGTTTGTTTTTTTTAGTAGTTTTATATTTTATGAAAGACTGAATTTAAAAAATTAAATTTATTTTATTTTTTAACTTAAACTTTTGTTTTATTTTCTAAAAGACTATAAGAAAGATAAAACTGCCTTCGACGTTTATGAACGTCATGTGCAGCATCATACCACTTTTTTTTTACGTATATCAGCAATGACGTCTATATCCGTCTGACGTCTATTTACGTCATGACGCAGCACATCAATTCCAGAATACAAGCAGAGTCATGACGTTTATGAACGTCAAAAAGTAAACACTGTTTTTATTCTATAGATCGATTTATTTTTCAATTTCCAGTAGTTTGGTGTTTTCAGAATTTTTCTATCATACCATATAAGGAAGATACTGCAAGTGTCCCACGGTAAGTCCTCTTAAAAATAAGGTGTCCGCGAAAGGGTTAAGCAGGTTAGTAGTATTTTTGCTACTTTTAAAGAAAATTGTAACAAATACTCAAAATATATGATCTGGCATCTCTGTGATTTGTAAATGCGTAAGAAACAAAAATTGACACACGTAAGTCAAGTCGATCGAAGGCTTTCGAAATAGAGAAACCCAAATTGATTTGAATTCGAGTGACTTGCTTTCGTTCGACTAGTTTTTCGTTCGAGATCGAGGAACAGGCTATAATCATTTAAAACTAATATTTTGGAAAAAAAATTAAAATATTGAGAAAAATTGTTGAAATATAACAAAAAAAATAAAAAATGTGTTATTAAAATCAGGCTTGCTCCATTGCTTTTCGTTCTATTTCGTTTCTCTTGCCTATTAATGCAATTCCGCATTTTCCTGTTCCATTCATATTGTTGCTTTGTCGAGTGTTTCAAGTTTACTTGTTTCCCTTAACTAGTGTTTGAATTCCACACACTCCTCCTTGAATTCCATTTCGTTGCCTATATCGTTCTTTAAATTTTAGGCCGAGAGGAGATTTTATGATTGCCAACAATTCCTCTGGGCGAGTCACTTAGTGGGTACTGCAATATTCTGTCTGGTATGTGGTAATCTCTACCATTACAGTAACAATCTGACAAGGACGGTATCCCAAGGAAAATTCTCGGATCTTAATTAAACTTAAAAATAATGTAAAGGAGACATAACTTAGGGATTTCCTGAGGTCGAACGAGGCGCAGCTTACACATATCCAATTATCTTTAAGGCTTAAGAGTTTGCCTCGAGATAACTTTTACGTTAGTTTTCTCCCTTTTCAATGCTTCCAACTTAGCATGTTATTAAACTTTAACAACTTAATTTCATTTTACACATTTTGTTGTTGTGTGTTTAAAATAAGTGAGTAATTTTCCAATTACACTTAAATTGTATTTGTAAATCAAAATGTCCGTCTGTCTGTTTGTAACAAATAAATCTCCTACAATTGTAAAGATGTTAATTTTAATGCCTACAACAACAAACACTCTTCATTTTGAATATTAACTACAAGCAATAAGGTGGCAGTTATTTTGAAACTTTGCCATTTAAAACTTAACTAGGATCAACAAAATAGTATAAAGAATATAATATAACTTCATATTTGTTTACACCAAGCTGAACCGCCTTTATATTGGTTATAAAATTTCTCTACTTATCATTCACTGCCTCCCTATTGTACAGTCCCACCATTAACAGCAACAACAATAACAACTCATTTAAACTTTAGTTTAACCTCTTCTATGCCAATTAGTTAATTTTATTTAAACTATGTAGTATTATTGTATTGTTCCTTCAGCATAACTTTCAGGCATTTCACTCTCTGATGATTGACTGTGTTACCTCTAAATAACACTGGCTGAACCAGGAAGGTAAAAAGAAAAAAAAAAAAAAAACAAAATCCAAGCATTATTACAATGTTTATGTAAGGTATGTAAGTAGTTTAGTATTTAATTACAAAAACATTAACAATTTTCAAATATTAGTTGGTACATAAGTGTATAACAGAACAACATTGTTGCAAAGTACGTATAAACCATATTAGGGTGGCCATATTAGTGATATAATAAGATGCCCCGTTTTGGCAATTAATTTTCGCAGCGAGATGTAAAACTCACCAAAAGTTATATTCCCACATAGACATTACAGATCAATTTTTTTTAAATCGATAAGGCAACCTTCTGCGCAACCTTAGTCCATCTCCATTTTTTTTTTAACATCCCATTTTATTTACACCTGTCTTTATATGACAATTAGTAATTAGTTTTGAGGTTTGGGTATTAATTAACTTAAATCAACACTTAAGATAACTTATATTTAGTGTAAGTAAACATTTATATTAAATTATATAAAATACATTTTGCCAAATTATCAATTATAAGAATCGGACAAATAGCTCCGATGGAGTGCATCGCTTAAGTCTTCTTGAACCTGAGAGCTCGTTATAGGGTAGTTGTCTAATTTCATTGTAAGAATGAGATGTAAGTTTAAATGTATGTTTTATGCTGGATTTCCTTATGACTTCTTGGACTGTGCTGATGTTGAGTTCGCGATGTATATTTTCATTGGATATGTACCATTCGGCGTTTATAATAGTTCTCAGTATTTTTGATTGAACTCTTTGGATGATTTTTATATTAGAGTTGCTTGCAGTACCCCAAAGCTCTGCGCCATATTTCCAAATAGAAGCTATTATTGTTTTGTATATAAGTAATTTGTTTTGTAAGGATAAAGTTGAATCCTTTCCTAAGAGCCAGAAAAGTTGTCCAAATTTATACTTTACTTCGTTTTTTTTTTACGGATGATATGATCTTTCCAGATTAATTTAGAGTCGATTATCATGCCAAGATATTTAGCTTTATTATCATTTTGAATCGGAGTGTTGTTTATCGTAATTGCTTGATGATCACTTATCTTCCTATTAGTGTATGTCACTTGTACAGTTTTTTTCACTATTTACTAAAATACCCCAGGTTTTAAACCAGTTTAGAGTATTGTCCAGCAATTGTAGAAGGTTTGATATGGCCAAAGTTATATCTTTATTTGATGACAAAAGGATAGTGTCGTCTGCAAATGTTGCAATCATATCTGTGTTTCTTGTTGGAGAAGGGATGTCTGCTGTGTACAGAAGGTATAGGATAGGGCCAAGGACACTTCCTTGCGGAACTCCCGCTTCCATTTTAATTATCTGAAATTGATAAGAAAAATTTTTGCGTGGCCACATATCTTGATGTAGCGAAAGCGTTTGACAGTGTGTGGCATGCTGGCCTACTTTATAAATTGGAAAAAAAATCTACCAATGGACTTTTTTCTTATTCAACAAAGTTATTTAACTGACAGGCACGTTAATGTTAAATATAAAGATGAATGCTCTAGTCCATCACCATAACGCCCAAAAATTAAATTGGGTAAATGTTATCCTAGACAAATGGTTCCCACAAACTTTTGCTCCGTCATCCACCTAAGGCAACACTTCTATTACTATGATTATGTCTACATTTATCTAACCTAAATGCAAAATGTTATGACGATGCTCATACCTTAAATATTTAATTACTGGTTGTTTATCTGCAATGCTGCAATGGATCCTAAAGGAGTACCTGAAAGCTTGATTGACTATAATTTTTTACCATTTTATTCTAAAAGTATTTACTATAACTGATAAAAACTTTATATGCTTAAAAGTTAAAAAAACTAGAATCTATGATTATTTTCCCTCAAAGAGAAATGGTCACTTTAAAGTAAAATTTTTTTTTATTATTTACAAACTTAAGTACAATAAATATTTAACCAATAAACATATTAACTATATAAATACTTATAGAAGCATAACTACACTGGCAAAATCCGTTATCATTTGAGATTCGGGAGGTCAAAAAGGCGATCTTTGAATTAAACTCCAAAAAAGCCCCTGGCATTGATAATATCAGTAACAGGATGCTTATAGAGCTACCCCGTGTAGCATTAAGAATAATGCTATTTATTTTTAATTCTATAATGCGCCTAGAATATTATCCCCCAGAATGGAAAGTTTCACTCGTTAAAATGATACCCAAGCCAGGTAAAGACCACACAAGGGTTGAATCGTATAGACCAATCAGTCTCTTGTCAAATATGTCTAAGTTGTTTGAAAAGTTACTAATTGAAAAGCTGACAGTACTGATAGATCAAGGAAACTTAATCCCAGCTCACCAATTTGGTTTCAGGCGGAAACACAGTACCATTGAGCAAGTTCATATATTAGTCTCCGTTATTAGAAAAGCCTTCGAAGATAAAAAATTCTGCTCTGTTATTTTTATTGACTAACTCAGGCATTTGATAAAGTCTGGCATAAAGGACTTATATATAAAATTAAACTTATGTTACCCCCCAATACCCATACATTGTTAGAAACCTATATTACAAACAGAAAATTTACCCTCTCGGAAAAAAGTTTTATCAGCTCTCCCCCCCAGAATATACAAGCGGGAGTCCCACAAGGTAGTATATTGGGTCCACTGTTGTATATTTTATACACCTCGGACATGCCATTGAATGAAAACACTCACGACGGTCAATATGGATACCAAGATACTTTACACATGTATCTTGGGGTATGTTCCGACCATAAATCGGGATCGGCGGGCAAGTTGCCCTACATATCTATGAATAAAAATTTATGAACAAATGAAAATTCGTCTGGAACTGGCTGAACTTAATATTAAGATTTGCATACTTATTGTTAGTTCACAAAATTAGGTGAAAATTCAATAAATAAATAATGGAAATAATGAAAATAAAACTGGCAAAATCCATGCGACATTTTAGGAAACAAATACTTTCGTAGTTACTTTTTTCGCAGAATATACTGTAACGATTTTACCTTTTAAAAATCGTTGATTCAATTCTTTGTTAAATAAATAATATATTGGAAATCAGAAACAAAAGTTTAAATATTTATAGGAACTCTTTATATTTTATTTTGACGATTTGTTGCCATACTAACGATCTATATAAAACTGAGGACATAGCTCTGTGGACTCATTGCATACAGAATATTATGTCGCCACCTAGAGGTGTCTAGGATTATTTGGAAGCTTCTGGTTGTTGCTGTTGTGTTGAAGAGTTGACTGGTTGAATTTATATACACATATGGAGATATCTCTGTCCACGAGTAAATGGAAATCGATGAATCGAATTTCCGTAACAATACAAAAATTCTTGCGTTTTACCTAATTTAGTTTAGGCAAGAAATAAGCAGTTTTATAAAATGAAATCCATTATTTTTTATTTTTATTTATATATATCATATAATTACAAAATAATATCCTAAGCGAGCACTGGCAACGAAGTCTATCGTTGTTGCGTAAACAGACAGGAACCTTTGGTGGGAATCGAACCCACAACCAGCACTGATAAGCAAGAACGCTATCAATTAGCTCAACGAGGCACTCCGAAACCCTTCATAATACGGACTATAAATTTATTCATATTTTAACGAAATTACCAGTATTTTTAAATTTCTCACCAAACTTCAAATTATTTTAAATTTGTCTTTTAAATCTAAAGTAATCTCTTAAAGTGTGAATAAAAAATTTTCATTTTGAATATAAAAAAGAAAACATCTTTAATAAAGCTCCACAGTTTGTAAACTCTTTTTTAAAGAATTTTTCATAAAATATATTTTTTAGTAATAAGGTATTTAAAAATTACATAAACAAAGTACTTACTAATACAATTGGCTCAAGAGACTAAGGGTTTGTTTTAGTATGTAACGAAATTTTAGAAATACAAATTTTTAATTTTCCTTTCACACCGATATCTAGTTTAAGTCACTTAAGTCAATCGTCGTTGGGCCTTTGGATTGGGTATATTTTAAAAAATATTTTTATGGTGTAAAATTACAAAGTATTTCGTACTACCTATGAAAGGTTTCATGTTTCTTAAATTGAGGTTGGTTAAACAATCAAAGAGCAAAATTTATGGCACTCAGCTTAACAACTGTCCTATATTACCATACCTTGGAGACGAAAAATAAAGGAAAAGAGATTGAAAATAGTTAAAGAGAGCATTATCTGTCTGGAAAAGAGATTGAAAATAGTAAAAAAGAGAGCATTATCTGTCTGGATATCTTCTCCATCGCTTAGCATTAAAATATATCGGGGCTTGGATATTTAAAGTCGCTATGGAAAAAAAGTCATAGCTGATCGATTCTCCATTACTACTTTGGATTGTACGAGCGCTGCCCCAAAATTAGCTAACCTAACAAAGAAAACAAATCTGGGAAAAATTCAACTCAGTTTTAGAAATAGAAAATAATCCGAGGGAGCTAAATCTGGTGTATAATTTGCGTAATGAAGCAATTCTTAATTTAATTCATTGACTTTGGCCAATAAATTCCATGTTTACAAGACTAATGAGATCATTTATTTTTGATGCCTCCAAAAAAAATACATATCTTTTATAATGTTGCTATTTTTCACCAAAGTAATTTTTTCAAACTACTGCCGCCATCCATACGTCAGGTCGGCTAATTTTGGAACCGCCTGCGAATATACCAGTCTCTCAGAGTTGTAACAATAAGATCCCTTCCCGTCACAGTGAAGTGTGTTGAAAATATAATATCGTAGACTCTTTGTAGGTTACAGGCGACAGAGTTCACGGCTGCTCCCATCCATTACCGAAGACGGGGCGCCATCTAGTTTTCCTGTGTGGTTTGATTAAAATTGCATGGAGAAACACACTTGTTGGCTTTTTCTCTAAACTTGAAGTGATACCAGCATAATGGCTTGCCTTTTTCAGATGATAATTTAGAATGACTACGCTTTCCTCTTGGTTGGCTTTAGCCTCTTAATCTTCCAAAATTTTCTTTCAATATTGTCAAGTCTGCTTGAACGTTTATCTGACGATGTGGAAGCCATGTTGATTTCTGAATAGGGCAGTCACATATCTTGTCAACCATGGCAGTTAGTTTTTCTTAGCGGCCTTCGCTGACAGAGAGTATGACCTTCATTTGAAACCTTACCTTGAGGCGTTTTTCTCCAGAATCAGAAAATGTGTTGATAAGTTTCGTTTTTAAGAATTCGTACATATTTGTTGTTGGAGGATTGATTATGATGTCACGTACTTTTTTAAAGGTGTTGCTTTCAATCGATGCTACGATGGTGTGGAATTTTGTAGATTCTTTAGTTACACCAGCCGATATAAACTGCGATTCCATTTGTATGAAATAAAGAAAATGATCGGAACGCTAGAATGGAGGTGCCTTAACAGCTACACGTGAAATTTGCATTGATTGTGCATCTGCAAAGGTTTCCTCTGTTTCGGGCATTGTTATTTATTTTTGGTGCGATTTTAAACGTGGGGTCACCAATTTGTGGTAATGTAGGATTGATTTAAATTAAAAATCAAATAAACACAACACAATTTATTTTTATATAAAAAATTTATCTTTTTTCAAATCAATTGCCGAATTAATTTTAGTTTAAAATTTTTCCTTTTTGCCTAACCAAAAATTCAAAGCTAACTTACTTTACAATATGTTTTTTCAGAAAAGTGTTTTTAATTAAAGTGTAGTTTTAATCAAAGTGTTTTAAAATACAATATGTTTTCATGAACGCAACACTTCTTTCTCATAGGCAACAGAGTCATTGTGATAACTAAAATTGTTGCCAACAGAATTGTTTGGTTTGTAGCAACAGAAAATCGGTTAATGCAACAGAAATCCGGTTAATGTAACAGCGTTTCGGTTAAAACAATATATTTCGATTGGGTCAGGAATACATTTGATTACAGCAAACAAATAATTTAGTAGTTGCAACAATATCATTCAGTTGGCAGGAAATTCGGTTGTCGGAATGAATCTATTTTCTGTGTGTTTGTATAAAATGGCAATTGTTTCAGGGAAGATTTTGCACAATTTATGGGACTCAACGTCAGCTGCTGAATTCCGGTATAGCATTTCGAAATTTTCGGCCATATTTCGTATGATTTTTATCAGTGATAATATGTATCTTAATACAATATATATACAAAACTACATTTAAAAAAACCCTACAGAATTATTTGAAAACTTTAAAAATCTACCAAATTAATTTTTTCAAATTAAATTTTTAATAATATAACCAATTCCTTTATCTATTTCGGCAAATGGTTTTGCGTAAATGAGAAAACATACGCACAAATTGATATTAAACATTTTGAAGACATTTCATTGTTTTCCAATTTATTTAATGCCGCTTAGCGCTTAGAGGGAAATAGAGACATCTTCTTTTGATACACGATATACATGTAGTACCGTTAATCGGTTGCTAGCAGAGACTCATAAATAGGAGTATAATACTTAAATCTTTTCAAAATTTCCAAACAAACTTCTTTTTTCCAGTGTATGTTAATATTGTTAAGCTGTTGTTGTTGTTGTTGTTGCTATTGTTGATTATTTATTGTACGTTTAAAAGAAAAGTTTGTTTATATAATCTAGGAAAAATACAATTCAATACCATAGAAACTAAATTGTACTGCTGCAACTTGTTGTATAGAAAAATCAACCTCATTTCAAGATTATTTACATTTCCTTTTAATGTTAAGACATTGAGTGACTTAACAATGTTGAGAGTAAGAAGAAGAGTTTTGCTACAGCAACTACAACAACTGCAACAAACAAATTTATAATAATAGTATAAAATGATTGTTAAACATTGTTGCTATTTACTGTTGTTTTAGTACTTGATATTGTGAATTTTGTAGGAGATTTCGCCACGCTTTTTTTAATACCATATCTTGCTACTTTGTTGGTTTTTTTTAGTTGTTTTTGGTTGATTGTTTGATATGGTTGTTTGTTTAAGTTGTTGTTGCTGATGTTTCTTTAACCAGATAAGGTAAAGGTTTTTTCTTTAAGTATTCCAATGACCATCTTTAAGGCTGTTTTTATCTTTTTTGCATTGACGATGATTACCTGCTGCTTTAACAACATCAACAACAATATTTAATGTTGCTTTTTGGTATACAAACACTATTCAACAATATTTAAAGATGTTGCAGAAATTCAACATAAAATATATATTTTCCAATAAAATGTGGTAGGCTAGTGCAACGGAGGAAGGAATGAATTTGTGGCCATCGGAAAATTGAATTGTTATAGGATCGAAGAGGGACTGCAAGTCCCTGTATATGAACTCCAAGCGGAGTATCCTGGTTAACAGGTAACATTTTGAGTGACAATTATGGCAAACGCTTCTTAATTTATTAATTTTGAGAAATTCACCGGAAATTAAGAGATCTTTACGTACAGCCAAGCAGCTATGTAGGCAATCACTGTAAGATAAACCACTATGCTCGGATGCAAGGGGAAAACCAGTAATTTTCAAACCAGACATAATATTTATATTAAATGGGTTTGGGAACAGTGTAAAAGCGAAGGGGAAGGGATGATAAATTGATTGGGCAGAGATAATTTTTATCTACGCCTAGTAAACTTGGAGAACACGAAATCATTTCAGCGTTTTTAAGACAATATAGATCACCCGGACAGTAGGTGAGACCACTAGAATTTTATGGAGGTGCCCGGATAGAAAAGAAATTAAGTGACTTTGTAAAAGAGATCTTGTTAAGATAGTAAGTATTCTCACTGAGCATTTAATACTGAGAGCACATCTTTTCCAAATAAGCCGGGCTGACTCGGTGACATGTAGGGCCTGTGGTGAAGATGATAAGACCTTAGAAAACTATCTTTGTAGCTGTGCAGTAGATCGTACCACATTACAGCAAAAAAAAAGTGCACCGTACACCTACGAATATAAAGAATTGTTGCAAGGCCATTTAAAAATTGTTTTTTTTATTTTTTTTGTCTTTTTAAGTTATTCGTTATATCTTCAAAATTTACAGTCCGATCTTAAAGTGTGATATATCGATTTTTTTATTTCGGGGATAACAATATTTTTGGTCTAAGTTACATTGACCTCAAGTGTCCCGTTCTAGTACATACTTACCCCCAAATCTCATTTCCTACCATACTAATGTGCCACCCTAATGTCAGAAAATTATAGCTCGCAAAAAATCATAAAACGTTTGCTAAGGAAGTATTTCGATAATTCCAGCACAACTATTTTAAAAACGTTTTTTATAATTTTTTAATTGCGGAGTGTAGGGGTCACATTTTTAAATGTGTCCTAATATCTTCAGTATTTAAAATTAGATATTGAAGTATGATATATTGATGTTCTTGTATCAAAAAGAACAATTTTTTCTTCAAAAGTCATTGACCTTAAGTACATAAGGGTGGCACATTATGATTGTAGAACTGAGATTTGGAGCGAAAAGTACTAAAACAAAACACTTGAAGTTAATGGACCTTAGAACAAATATTGGTCTCCCCGGACAAAACAAAAAATCGACATATCACGCTTTAAGGTCGGAATGTAAATACGGAAGATATAACGAAAAATTTAAAAAGGCGACCCCTACGTTCGGCAAAAAACACTTTATATTTTTTTTCTGCTACGGTCTACTGTGCAGCCAATACAAGGATTACCGTTCAACATTTATTTGGAGGCAATATTCCACGCAAGGGAAGCCTTAGTGAATTGAGTTCGAGGAGTCTAGGAATAGGAATAGGTACAGACAGAAAATATCACGACATGAAAGAAGGTCAACTTTCGGCTTGACTTTAAGTGTATGTTTTGTTTTCGGACACGAGATAATTGTGAAGACTATCTTTAGCTTCGCTTCCTTTTTACTGAAATTTCAATTCTCTTAACTAGATTACAAATTTCATTCAAAATTTTGATATTTGTTAAACTAGAACAAAAAATTGTTAATTGTCTAAGTGTCTAGTTTACGTGAGAAAATATACGTATAGAAAATATAATAATACGCATTAAATTAAAAAAAAAAAAAATAATAATAATTTCAAAAATTGCAACAGATGTTTTTTTTAGTGGTTGCATAGTGTAATCGTCAATATTGTAGTTATTGTAGTTGTTGATTTTCTGTTGATTTTTCATTGCTGCTGTTGTTATTATTATAGTTTTTAATATATAGCAACGCATATTTAAAACAACCATCCAGCCGTACAAGGTACACTCAGAGTAAATATTAATACAAATTTTTCTTGCTTGTAATCCACAAAAAAATATTTATTTTTGTTATTTACACTCAGAATATTATGTAGTTAACTGTTTGCAGTTTAATAAAAAAGTTTTCCGTTCCATTTAAAAATAAAGGAAAATACATTTATTTTTCAAAGAAATATCTATATATTAACTTTTTTATACATTTATTCGAAATAATTTACTATCATTTACCGATTTTTTTCAGTTTCATTTATTTTTTTCATTTGTTTGAAATTTAATAAAAAAATTACCCACAAAACGGAAACTTGTGGTTTATTTGTGTCCGTAACAGTTATTACAAATTTAAATTTTGTTTGCTGTCTGTTTCAAAAAAAAATATTCAAAAAATTTCAATTTGTTTTTTTATTTAAATTGGTTGTATATATACAAAATTTTTCAATACAAATTACAAGAACTTCATAAACACACATACATACACAAATACATTCACACAAAAAGTGTTTATAGCTTCAAATGCGTACATACATTTTTTATTGTACGAGTATATTAAAAAAAAAGACAAAAAATACAAAAACGGAAATAATTTCAAATAAATGAAAAAAACATTTATTTTTTAAGGATTGGTAGGTAAAATTTTGACATTTATTTTAACTGATTATATCATTTGTTTCTTACGGATGTGTCAGTTGATTAATCAACATTTAAAAATAAATAACAAATGGCATTTAATTTAAATGAAAATTAAGTAGACGGGTTTTTAAATGAAATATCATTTCTTTTAAATGACATTTTCAGTTATTTTAACTTACAAACTTTTTTAAGTGTACTTGTATATTTGTGTTATTTATTTGTATCCCAATAAGCATTTGGAAGATATATTATCCTAAAGATATTGCGTCAAATTCATCACGTTTTCAAAGTAGTATTTCGAGAATATAGTCTTTTTAATAGCTGGAAGATTGATCGGCAAAATTAAAAACATCAGTTTTTCTGTCATTTAAAAAAAAATGTTTTAACAAAGAAAATGTATCATCAGAAAGATTTTGCATACATTTTAACAAATTAAACTGCAAATATTAAGGTAAGCAATAGTTCAATATCAAAATATTTTGCAAATTTAAACGGAACTGTTTTTTTTTAACAAATCATCCAAAAGTTTGGCCAACGAAATGAATCAAGAATGTTGACAAATGGCAGATAGGGACTTTTAAATCAGAATTTATATACATGAAGTGTTTTTTAAGACGAGCTTATGACTTTGCTAATTTTAAGATTTTTAAACTTAATAATGAATTATAAAATAAATGTAAATAAAAAAGAATTTGTATCCTTTGGAAATGTCTCATTTTTAACTTCCAGATGATAGTTTGGTGATTTGTTCTTCGTAATTTCTAAACGATATTTGAACGATACCTAAATAGGATCGCCTTTTTATTTTCTAGAAGAAAGGATTTCATATTGCTTGGAAGTATCGCTTTTGGGACACGATTTCTAACAAATCGGGTATCTTTCGCAATACGAAGACGATTCTACGCAATATGATTGGAGAATCGCTTTCGTATTGTCATGTTTACTGAGATATTTAAAGCTTTCAATATTTTTTTTTTCTACGGGAAGAAAGATGAGTTGTTTTAAAATAAGAAAAATCTTTTGAACGGTTCAAAAGGTATAAGTGAAAATAGCATAGCTTGCATGGAATATTTTGAAAGGATTGCGTACTATTGACATTGAAAATTTAATCAGTAGAAAAACCGTATATAAACACATGGGATTAAAAATAACGATAAATTTGTTTTAGTAAACAAGGATGCAAAAAATAATAATAAAAAAAAATTCTAAAAGAACTCTTTCCATATTCAGTTACATTTCAAAATTTTGATGAAGAACAAAATTTTTCAAGTGTATTGCAATATAATTGTTTTTTTTTTCAATTGGAATTTCAACAGATTATTTACTTCTTTATATTTATTTATTTTTTTTTTGGAGGGAAGTTAAAATTTTTATGTTAAAGTCATTAGTCTAAACATACAGTTGATGTTTGACTGTCAGATGTTGTTTTGTTTCAAGTAGAGTTTAAACAATTTGAAATAAAAATTGTTTTGTTTAAAAAGTGATTTGTTGTTTTTTTTTTTGGGCAAATTTAAAAAAAAAGTCTTAAAGCCATTCTTTGTTTATTCCCCAATTCGGTTGTTGCGTTCTTTTTTGGGTCCGTTTGAATATTGAAAGCAAAATTGTAAAATTAAGGAGTTTATTATGATGTTTAATGACCTCAAATATCAAATAGCCCCCAACAGTAAGTAAATATGAACAACTCAATAAAAATCGTGTATATATGTATATTTTGTGTTGTTGTTGTTGTTGCTGTCTTGACTTAACAGAATTGGCATTGGATATGGTACTGCTGCTGTTAATAATGATAATGACGATGATGGCCAGAATGGCAAATGGGAATAAAAAGTAATTTTGCATTTTTGTTTTAACCGATTTAATGTGAATGTGAATACCTATGAAAACACTTGAAGTCGTCTGTGGCACGCAAAAAATTCATGTAATTACAGTTCTGGCCAGTTTTAATGGCACTTCGTGAAAGCCATTCAAAGAAAGTAAACAACTCAACCATACACACACACACATACACTTAACATTGCACTGCCCCACACATTAACAGATATACTAAACAACTACAAATTCGCAACATCACCAGCAGCAGCAGCAAGAATAGCAACAACTCTTAATATTATATGTAATTATATACTCATATAAACATAGCGTAGGGAGGTATTTATTTTCACCTATTTTTAAAATATTATCTAAAATTAAAAATAATCTAAAATAATATACCAGGGCAAATCAGTAAGTGTTTATGGAATCATGTAAGGAGGATTAAGAAAACAAAGTGGTTTTTTGAATATTTTCATGTTGCGAAAGGCGACTGAAAAAATTGTAGGAAAAGAGGTCATTTAGATTTTTTGCAATCGATTTTTTGACCAAACATTTGCTAAAAAATAAAATATGAAAATAAATAAATTTCTTTCCATTTTCAAACACTGCTAAAAAAAATGTACTACTTGGGAAAAGGGTATAAGTGGAGAATATAATTTATCAATATTTGGCCAATCAAGCGAAGGAAACAAGCAAAAATCTTATATCAAGATAATGCTCGTGTATATATTTGTGCAATGACAAAAATACACTATTTGAAGTACGAAGTGTTGCCGCACGCACCTTGTTCTCCAGATTTGGCTTTCCTAAAAAAGCTGGAGAATCTCTGGATGAAGCGCAACGAGCTTAAAGAAGAATATGTTTAAAAATAAAAAGGAATTAACCCAGAAAAATTTGTTTTTCTGTTTGTTTACTCGTCCTCGTGCCTCAACAATAATTCTGCGGTTTAAATGCCTCGATTTCAAATTCAGTTTAAACTTTACTCCATCTCCTTCTCGGCCTCTACCAGGAGCTGATATACATCCTTTAAAGGCATTTATACTCAATTAAATCGATTAGTTTTCGAGATATGGACCATAATTAAAATCGGAATGCGTGAAAATAGCGATACATTTCCATATATTTTTGCATTAGAAATTTTAGGGTATGTGTCCGTCTATGATCATACATGATTATAAACAGGCATGCACTCAGAATATTATGTAGTTAATTGTTTGTAGTTTAATAAAAAAGCTTCCGTTCCATTTAAAAATAAAGGAAGATACATTTATTTTTCAAAGAAACATCTATATTAACTTTTTTATACATTTATTCGAAATAATTTACTATCATTTACCGATTTTTTTCATTTGTTTAAAATTTAATAAAAATTTACCCACAAAACGGAAACTTGTGGTTTATTTGTGTCCGTAACAGTTATTACAAATTTAAATTTTGTTTGCTGTCTGTTTCCAAAAAAATATTCAAAAAATTTAAATTTGTTTTTTTATTTAAATTGGTTGTATATATACAAAATTTTTCAATACAATTTACAAGAACTTCATAAACACACATACATATACAAATACATTCACACAAAAAGTGTTTATAGCTTCATATGGATACATACATTTTGTATTGTACGAGTATATTAAAAAAAAAAAAAACAAAAAATACAAAAACGGAAATAATTTCAAATAAATGAAAAAAACATTTATTTTTTAAGGATTGGTGGGTAAAATTTTGACATTTATTTTAACTGATTATATCAGTTGTTTCTTACGGATGTGTCAGTTGATTAATCAACATTTAAAAATAAATAACAAATGACATTTAATTTAAATGAAAATTAAGTAGACCGGTTTTTAAATGAAATATCATTTCTTTTAAATGATATTTTCAGTTGTTTTAACTTACAAACTTTTTTAAGTGTGTATAAGAATATTTTATCATATTCCTCATTTGCTTCAATACGGTCATAACTCAAAAAAATCGGTTTATTAGAAAACGTATTTAAAGTTCTCAATTTAGCCAAGTAGTTAGGCTAAACTACGTATGGTCGCCACTCAAAGAGATATCAATACCATTTTCTGAAATGTGTTAGATTCTGATGTGACACATATTTCTGTATTATTAAATTTACTAAAGATCAAACGACTCGCCAATTCTTCCGGGCTTGCGTCCGGCTTATTTCAGTCTAGACAAGATTTTTTAAATACAAGTTAATAATATCGATTTGGACAACAGATGGCATAACTATCATATATGGTATTTTGCAGGGTAAACCATCTGTCATTATAATTCAGTATTCGATAGACGCCAAAATTGTAAACACACATTTTTTTCTAATCGCTATAATAATGTCGAATTTTGTGCCTAAAAAAAATGTTTTGCGGGGAAGTCTTACAACCTTCTTTCATTTGAAGAAAACGGCTGCTGAAAGTTATCGATTGTTGGTAGAAGCTTACGGTCAACACGCACCAACTCAAAAAACTTGAGTTTGTGCAATTCAAAAGTTTTGATTTCGACACAGAAGACAAGGAAAAGCCTGGTCAGCCTAAAAAGTTTGAAGATGAGGAATTGGAAACATTACTCGACGAAGATTGTTGTCAAATGCAAGAAGAACTTGAACTATCATTGGGAGTCACACAACAAGCCATTTTCCTACGTCTAAAAGCATTGGCATTCATTCAAAAGCATTGAAATTGGGTCTCTTATGAATTGAAGCCGAGAACACTACAAAAACAAGTCATTTTTGCATAGTATTGTTACTGGTGATTAAAAATGGATACATTGCGATAATCACAAGCGCAAAAAGTCATGTGAAAAGTACGGCCAACCAGCCAAATCAACGCCGAAGCCGAATATTCATTGGCGCCAAGGTAATGCTGTGTATTTGATGGGGTCCGAAGGGTGTTTTATATTATGAGCTGTTGAAATCGGGTCAGACGATCACAGGGGACCTAAACCGAATACGATTGATTTTTTTGAAGAGAGCAATCAACGAAAAACGACCAGCATATTCGACCAGACACGAGGCCATAATCTTCCCGGCCACATGTTGCAAGACCGGTCTACCGGTCCCACTTTTTGATGGGAAGTTTTGACTTATAGTCCACATCTTGCCCCTTCTGACTACCATTTGTTTCGATCGCTGCAGAACATCCTTACAGGAATACACTTTACTTCAGAACAGGGTATTAGAAATTAGCTTGGTTTATTCTTTACCTCAAAACCGGAGGAATTATTTTGGCGCGGAATCCATATGCTACTAGAATGATGGGAAAAAGAAGTGGCTACCGATCGACAATACATTGAATAATGTATCAATTAATTTTGTAATTATATAAATGCATTTTTTAAGCAAAAATATCGACATTATTAACTTGTATACTCAATATATATTAATTTTATTCACATAGTAAATCATATTATTTTAAGTGAAGCAACACTTTAACTCCAAGTTTTGATGACAATTGCTGATCAGAATAAAATCGTAGTTATCTATACAAGAGGTAAAACCTTTATTTTAGAAAAAATTCCAAAGAATTTGACTAAAGTTATTTAATTAATAATAATTTTACCAACACTTTAAGAACAATAAAAGATCTAATTGTTCACTTATCCATAAAAACTGTTTTGGATATACAAGGAAAAAGGATAATAAAAGAAATCTTCCACCCTATGACACCCCTCTGCAAAAACCATTGGTTCCGATTAAAATTTTCACAATTACGTAATCATAATCACTGTTTCTTTTCTATTCTTTTGCTACCTTTTTTAGCTGGGTTTATTTATATAAAGCTATTAAATCTGATGTACACATTATGAACGATATTGTGTGAGAGAAAAGAGTACAAGCTCGTTTATGTTACACAGAATAATAATAATAAACATCTTTCATAGAATATTTTTTTAAATGCAAATATTTCTTTTTAAAGGCACCAATAATTGAATTTGTAAATACAAAAACCTTTTTGTTATTTTTGGTTACGCTTTAAATAACTTTTATATGAAAAATAACAATAATCAAATATTTTGAACAAAAAATTGTTAGAAAACGAATTTAAATTTTAACAAATATTTTTAATTTCATAAAATTTTGTAATACTTTTTTCTGTGTAATGTAATTAATTTTTTCAAATTTTATAATTGCCAAATAAACAAAAATTTTTTATTAGCTACTGCAGTTTATATAATAATATTTACCACCCTACTACAAATGATATGTTTATGAAAACAATCACATTCTGCTAAAATTGCCATTCAAGCCAGCCATCTAACCAGCTAACCAACTTTTTTAAGTAGTAAAAGTTGACCAGCAGTAGCAGAATGTAGCCAAGACAGAGGGTGTATGCGTTTACCACCCAAATCATGTTGTACAAGTAATATGATGCATTCCATATTTTTTTTTACTCCACTAGTAGTAGTTGCTGCTGCTGTTTTTGTCAAATGTTGCTGGTTTTATTTTTTTTAATGTTGGTATGGCACTGATGTGTTTCACTTACAACATGCAGTTATTATTGCTGTTCTTGTTGTTGATATTGTTATTTGCTTGATGTCTTTCAATAATATGCTGTTGCATTTAATGCCAGCCAAAAGAATGTTGCTGATGGCTGGTATCATGACATCTAGCAATTTAATGCTAAAGACAACATTGTTTTATATTTTATTCTTTCTTTTCGTTTCTGTGCATTTTTTTTCTACTTATAAATAATCATTATAAGAGTCAGTGTTATGCAAACTATACATATCATTGTTAGTTTACATGTTTGGAGTCATAATAATCTGTATATTTAATAACGGTAATAATCATTGTTTTTATGAACTTTTTTTTATAGACATGTATTCTATTTATGATCATGAACTGATGTAACATCTTTAAGGTATTTTACATATAAAGCAATTTGTTTATGCTTTTTTGTAATAATTAATACCTGCATTGTACACTTAAAAAAAATTATATCTTTTATTATAAAGGGTGATTCAAGTAGAAATACTTTTTTCTGTAGCCTTTTTTGACAGATCGCGTGTGAGTCGTGTCAATCTGTCATGCTTTTTTTTTTTATTTAGTATTATTTGGCATTTCATAATGGAAAGACTTACGCCTGAACAACGTTTACAAATCGAAAATTCACGTTCTGTGAGGAATGTTTTCGAGGCAAATTTTGTTCAGCGATGAGTCCCATTTCTGGCTCAATGGGTATGTAAACAAACAAAATTGCCGCATTTGGGACGAAGAGCAACCTGAAGAGTTTCAAGAACTGCCACTTCATCCAGAAAAAACAACGGTTTGGTGTGGTTTGTTGGCCGATGGAATCATCGGTCCATATCTCTTTAAAAATGATGACGGTGCGAACGTAACCGTCAATGGCGACCGTTATCGTGCCATGATAAGCGACTATTTGATGCCCGAAATTGAAGCTCGTGATCTCGGCGACATTTGGTTTCAACAAGACGGCGCCACTTCCCACACATCGCATCAATCAATGGATTTATTGAGAGAACATTTCGGTGAACACATAATTTCTCGTTTTGGGCCGGTCGATTGGCTACCAAGATCGTGTGATATCACACCGTTAGACTTTTTCCTGTGGGGATATGTAAAGTCTAAAGCTTATGCGGACAAACCCGCTTCGATTCAGGCCTTGGAGGAAAGCATCACGCGTGTCATTCGCCAGTTACCAGTCGAAATGCTCGAACGAGTCATCGAAAATTGGACTCAATGGATGGACCATAAGCGACGTAGCAAGGGCCAACATTTGATAGACATAAGCTTCAAAAAATAAATGCCAAAGAATGTTCTTTCAAATGATAATAAACATTCCCCATTAAATTTGAATTTTCTGTGTTTTTTTCTTTAAAAAAGTAAGGAACCTCGAAATGGATCACCCTATATGTATATGCTATAATAAACTGCAGTTGGTGTGGGCTTTAGGAATTCATTTTTTATCATGTACGTATGAGTAATATTTTAAATTAAAATAATAATCATACGCAAAATAAATCCTTTTTTATTTTAAATTATCTTTTAAAAACTGTTGTTTTAAAGTAAAATTTTAATGAAAATTAGGACTTACGTAATAATAAAGGGTGTCCCAAGAATAACGCAATTTTTAAATTTTAAATAAAACACAGATATTTAAAAAAAATCGTGAAACTTTATTATATCGTAAAGTAGACAGAATGAGGTTATGTATGGAACAATATATCGTGCAGATGGCCGCCGCGGCTTTGCTGGCATGCACGCGATCTTTTAATGACCGTTTTGCATGAATGCTGCGGTATTTCATTTATGCAGCGTCCAATTTCCGCTTTTAAGGCTTGAGTCGTCGTCGACTTATTCGCGTAAACCATCGACTTCAAAAAACCACAAAGAAAAAAATCTAATGGTGTTAAATCGCACGATCTAGGCGGCCAATTCTTATCTCCAAAACGCGAAATAACACGACCGGGAAATGACTGATGCAGCAATTGAATTGTTTCTCTGGCTGTATGACATGTGGCGCCGTCTTGTTGGAACCACATGCCCTCCACATTCATTTCTTCAATTCTAGGCAAGAAAAAACTGGTTATCATTTCACGATACCGAACACCATTGACTGTTTGCGCTTGACCTGCCTCATTTTCATAAAAAAAAGGTCCAATGATTCCTCCAGCCCAAAAACCACACCACACAGTGACACGTTGAGGATGCATTTGCTTCTCGTGAATCACTCGAGGATTTTCCTCACCCCAAATGTGACAATTCTGCCTATTGACGAAGCCATCAAGATGAAAATGGGCCTCATCACTGAAGATGATTTTATCGGCAAAATCAGCATTTTCATGTTGTCTCTCCAATACCCAATTAACGAACTCCCTTCGCTGTCCATGGTCAGCTGGCTTCAGTTCCTGAGTCAATTGAACTTTGTATGCATGAAGATGCAAATCTTTCGTCAAAATTCGCTGCAAAGTGGATTTGGAGACACCAATTTGCTGAGCTCGGTGTCGAATTGAGGTGGATGGAGTTTGAGCGACATCATCACGTACAGCTGCGACATTTTCGGTCGATCGACCTGGTCGATGGCGCGTTGTTGTCTTAACATCACTAACAGACCCAGTTTCGGCAAATTATTTATTATTTGGAGCATTATTGTGACCCCAAATTGATCGCAATTTGCGAACTGAAGCCGCAAAACTTTCACCATTTTGGTAAAACAACTTCACAATGAGAATGCGTTGTTCATTCGTGTTGCGCTCCATTTTTACTAACCTCGTACCTTCTACTAGCAAACAATAACAATTGTTCAAATGTCAAACAATGACACTTCGAATGTTGCCAGATTTAAAAATTGCGTTCTTCTTGGGCATACTTAACTCCACAATACGTATTCTAGTTTCTTTTTTCAAGTTTTCAAATTTTCAATTTCATACAAATTTCAAATTGAAAATTTTAAAAGAAAACAAAAGCTAAAATACATATTTTGAAGTTTAGTATGATCATTGATCATACTACAAACAAAATTAAATTTATTGCAATCATTATTAAAACCAAAAATATTCTTATCGCACCGATCAACAATACCTAAAATTGATTGACAAATATCTTACCAATTAACAAATCAATTTTAGTTACCTGTCTTGTTTCCATAACAATATTAAAATTTTCGACTCCTTGTCAATAGCACAGAGAAACAACAAATAAAGGTCTTAATAAATTTCTAATAAATTAACTATGACACCTACAATTCAATACTTAGAGATGTTGTCAATTATTTAGAAACTCAACATCAACATCATTTTATGTTTATAAATAATACATAATTTGATTATGTTTGATATGTTGTTTTTCTTTTGATGGTAACAAAAAACAATCAATTGTATTATAAAGATTTCAAATAAAGACCTATTAAAATAACAAAAGTAATACATGCATACAAATACAAAGTATACAGAGTCTTAACTACACAATCACAGTCAGAAATAAATACTGAAAAAAAAAACCCAGCCTACAGACAGACTTAGTACTACAATGTATAGGAAACATTCAATGTTGTATCGTATTTAAAGACTTAAGTAAGTATAGACATGTTAAACATACAACTAAATAACAAAATAGCAATGTCGACAACAAAGTACATACATACAAATCATAACATTTTAGTAAATGATGATGATGTTTCACAAATAAAGCAATTGAATGACATTTCATAGCAAACAAAAAATTCGAATTCTCGCAATAGACCCCAGTTTAGGAGGAGTAATTGAGGTTTTGTATAAAAACAACCCTCGTGTAGACTTGCTATAAAAAATGAAATAGAAAAAATATATATTTGAAAAAAAATCAATCAACAAAATAAATACAAAAAAATATAAAAAAATATACAGAATATTATTGATTTAAAACCAAAAATATACAATTTAAAGTAAAACCTTTCAAAGTTGGATCCACCGATAAAGTAAAGACTGTTTGCAATATAAATTTAAATGTTTTTAAAAATAAAGAAAATCCGCATAAGAATGTTTTTAATCCAAGATTGCAACAAGGATGTCTTAGGAATACACTTAGAGTTTTATATAGTTTACTGTTTGTAGTTGAATAAAAAAAGATTTTAGTTTAGTTAAATATAAAGGAACATACATCTATTTTTCATAGGAATATGTATGAAATGTATTTTAGTCTGGTTCAAGATCATGGAACATTTTATCCAAATTTAAAATTTTCTGTGTATTCTCCATGATTACAAATAAAAATAAAAAAAAAAAATTACATTTGAAAAAATTTTCCATTATCTTGAACGAGACTTAAATACATTTCATACATATAAATTTTTAAGATCGACTATAAACAAATATTATAATTTGACTTTCAATGAAATATTTGTTTTTTGATTTACTGTCACTATCTATTTTTTCAGTTTCATTTATTTTTTTCATTTGTTTGCAATTTAATATAATTTAACCGTAATCCCGAAATTTGTAATTATTACAAATATTAATTTTGCTTGCTGTCTGTTTCAAAAAAAAAAAAATATTCAAATAATTTCAATTTGGTTTTTTATTTAAAATGTTTGTTTATCTACAAAATAATATCAATCCAAATTACAAGAACTTCATAATCACACATTCACACATATAGTCATTCACACAAAATGTGTCTATTGACTGTGTGAGTATACATTTTGTTGATTAAGAAACAAACAAAAATACAAAAAAAACCGAATAAATTTAAAATAAACGAATAATCAGTTATTTTTTTTCGAAATTCGTAGTAATAATTTTAAAACTTATTTTTAACTGATTAATCATTTGTTTTTTGACTGATGTGTCAGTTGCTTAAAGAACATTTGAAAATAAATAAATTTAATTGAAATGAAAATTAAGTGGAACGGTTTTTAAATGAAATATAAATGTCTTATAAATGGAGTTTTTAGTTATTTTAACTTACAAACTATTTTAAGTACAAGTGCAGCTACAATTTGGTATAACAATAAACAAATAAATTTCAACTTAAATAAAAACTATAATTTAAGGGGTTTGTTTTAGGATCTGCTCATGAACGAAGACATTGGCATTTGAAATTGAAAGAACTGTTGGCGGGACTGCGGCGCTGATATTTTTTTTGGTTGCGGGATATAAAATAACAACTCTTCATAGAAAAAAATAAATTCATGGTGTCAACAGAAATTTTTCCCAACTAAATATGTTGGTTGGAGCAACCGAATTATTTGGTTGTCGCAACCAAATATATTCCTGATACTATTAAAATATATCGTTTCAACCAAAATGTCATTGTATTAACCGAATTTCGATCGCGACAAAAAAAATTCGTTTATCACAGTTTTCTCTGTGTATTAGTGGAGTTTATAACATATTGGGCGAATAAATCTATTCGAATTATTGAATCAAGTACATACAAGCGGTTTAAATACAAAAATAAAAAACAAAAAAATTCAAAATAGAGTAAATTTTTCAAAAAACTGTTAAAATCTTTTCGGTTAACGCTCTAGAGAATTTGCCCTAATAAAAGGTTTAAACGAGCATATTCGGGGGATAAAATTCAGCCAATATGCTGGTATTAAATCAAAGGTTTCTTACAAAATATTTTTGGTTTTATAAATGCTGAAAATACATGAACCTGAATATATTATAACTTGCATTTCACATGGTAAATTTGAAGAACATTGTTCTTGATTAAGGTCTGCCAATGGAAGGAAAGTTTTTCGTGGAAAAAAAATTCCACAGACAAATCCTTCTATTGTCCAGATCTAATTGACTAAACAGAGATTCTATCATATTTGCCATCAGAGCCTGAGAAAGTTTTGTCGTTGCCACGGATAAATGCGTTTATATATCTGGTATAGAAAAAAATATTTGTAACGTAAAAAACTTTGGGGTAAAAATTAACATATCTGGGAATATTAATTTTCTCGATATTTTGGTAATTATTTAAAAAATGTCATCCATTGACGTCTGGCAGCCAAAATTTTCAAGAAATATGCTTTAAGCAGATTTTTGTGTGGTAAAACTTCTACAAGACGCATATAGATGGGACTCGGTTTTCGATAATTTAACCAGTTTTCCTAAAATATCTGGTGACTTTATTTTGTCCTTAATGCTTTTTCCAGTTCATGAGAAATAGCTGGTACGTAAACAACTCACACTGTAAAAATTTTGGACGCAACAGAATTTTGGGGTTTACAATGAAATATGGGTTTGAGTATCTAGATACGGCGTACTGTTTACTCAAAAACTGGCGGATTATGTTCATAATCCTAAAAGACGACTTCGAGATTTTCGCAAAGTACCATGCTATGACAGCTGGTTAGAGTGGAATGAATTGCATGTGGCGGCATAATCGTCTAAAAAAGGATAAGATAACGTATTGGGGCCAAGGCTGGTATTTTCTAATCTATAATATTATTCAATGCCCATTTGAACTAAATGCTGATTTACATACAAAATTGAATCTTTGGTCCCTCTGAATCTTAACAATAAAAAAATTCGTTGGGGGCAGGCAAATATTGGCGCGTTGTGGAATTATCTTCACTAAAATAATATTTAACTTACTTCGAATGTTAACTCAAATGAAAGAAAATTTTATTTAAAATTTACTTCGTCAAAATAAAAAAGAGCGATAAAGTATTTTTCCTTGCGCCAGGGATAAATAAGAAAGGACCACAGAGAAAACAGATTCATCGTGCCAACCGAATTTCTAGTTAACTAAATATTTTGATTGCAGCGACTGAATTATTAATTTGTCTAACCAAATTTATTGAATTGAAATATTTTGCTTAACCCGAAATTTTTTTGCATTAACCGAATTTTGGTATCGACAAAGAAATATATCGTTGGCAATGAATGTATTTTCTCTGGGTACATATTTCGTAAACGCGATGTGGAGAAACTTTTGGATTTGGGATTTGTGTTAAGGAGGCTAAAATACTTAAAAAAAAGTTTGACAAAAATCCACTTTGTCGGGCGTTGCTCAAAAAAATATGACCCACTTTTGGAATAAAAAAAGATAATTATTTTCTATCTTGCATTTTAGCCAAAAGTTTCAATAAAAGTCTGTGATAAAATCTTGCCGAGATGTGTAATTAAATTAATGCGATTTATATCACTCATACGCTCCAGTGTTTTTTTTTAAATCTAATAAAAATACTATTTTAAATAATGGTTGGCGTTCAATACCTTTTCGTAATAACGGTAGTTGTTTACCACAGCTACTTTAAGACCGATATGAAAATTTTAAAATGGCGATTCCTTTAAAGCAAGTGTATTTTTGTATAATCGGGTTTATTGTTCTATTTTTTCGGTTTATTTTAAAATATCAAGCAAATATGCAAATTTGCTCCATTTATATGCGATTTTCAACTGGCACCACTATGGGGCAATATAATAAATATATATTATTACTATGGTTGGCATTCAATACCTTTTTATAATAACGGTAGATGGCAACCACAGCTATTTTAAGACAGATATGTAAATTTTGAAATAACGATTCCATTACAGACATGTGTCTTTTTATATAAACGGTTTTATGGCGTTAGTTTACCGGTTTATTTTAAAATATTTTAAACTACCGTTATAATAACGCTAAGCTACCGAAACACCGATTTATATCGGTATTTTGCAGATATAACAAAATTTAACAGGTAATATTATGAATTAAAGCCCGTGATATTAGAAGACAAATGTCACTATTGGAATCGCAGTTTCAAAATTTTCGTATCGGTATTAATCTGAACGTAGTAGACAACTACCGACATAATGAAAAGGAATTGCTTGCCAGCCATATTTTAAATTAAATAGAGAGAGTCTCTTATTCGATTAAATTTGGAACCAAAATCCCGGCTCTTAACTTAATTTTAATTGAATGTTAAATGATACGTGAGTTTTCAATAAGTATTAACAACATTTTTTTCGATATTGTTAAATAGTTTTCAGATAATTTTAAGTTTATTATGGTCTACCTAAAAAGCTGGCACTGTTATCAGAAATCTGGTATTTTATAAATATTTATTAAAGAATAAATCTTAATACTTTAAAAGCAATTTCAAAGCAGTTGTGGAAAACTTTAATAAAAAGGAAAAAGGAATCTTATAAAAACAATTTTTAAAATTGTAGCAACAAAAATATTATACCAGTGGACGTTATTACAAAAAAAATGGCTGAAAAGGCAAAATGAAAATGAAATGAAAAAACAACAAAAAAGGAAAAAATCATTTGACACTTCCAATGATTATTGTATATAAAGTTTCCTATTCATTGAACTTAAAATCAATTATTTTTTTTTTTTTTGTATTTTAACAATTGTCAAATGGCCGACCAAATGAAAAAGTAAAACACTATAAATTGTATAAGCAACTTCATCAATTTTATTTTGCAAACTCTATTCTCCAAAAAAATTAATAAAACACTTCACTTGAACTGGATACTGATGGAAAAAATAATGCAATAATGTTAAAAAAAAAATAACAATATTCAATTTTTAAGCTTTCTAACAATAATTCTCATGCCAAACCACAATAAAAATAATCATCATCTATTCCAAACTAACATATACAATCCATACTACATATAAGGTTGAATATGTGTGTTATCTTTGTTTGACTCTCCCTCTCTCTTTTTCTTTGTTTATACTCTGTTGTGTATATTGACAGTGAACACAATTTATACGCATATCAAAACAAGGACCTGTTCATCGTAAATCAATCAATCTTGCAATTAAGAGAGTTCCTCTGACACATTTAGTGTCCAATTTGAATAGTTTTTTTTTCTTCTTTTTTAACTCTTTGCTGGTTACTGCCGTTTTTTTTTTTTTGTTCTCTTTCTTAAACTGAAATTGTACAGAACTTTTATACTGTTAGGCATGAAACAATGGTTAAGGGGAAATTATCATGATTTGAGAAGACTATATTTATGCAAAATTATATTTCTTTCTTTGTTTTTAAAAAAGAAGTCTGTTATTTAAACGATAAGCTTTCAAAACAAAAATAAAAACAATTTAAGAAGAAAAAATGTAAAAGATCTCTTATCAGTTTTTCAAAAATACATAGAGAGAAATAGCGTTGCAGCTTAATTGGATAAAACTATTGGCGCCATATGAAAGTCAGTAATTTGGCACCTAAAATGTATATGTAGATTTCAAATAAGTCTTATAATCCCAACAGAGAAAACAGATTCATAGCCGCAATAAAATTTCTTGTCAACTGAATGGTTTGGTAGCAGCAATCGAATGTTTTGGTTATCGCAATTAAATGTATTCCTAATTCTATTGAAATAAAGTGTTGTCTGTGCATGTGAAAATAAAAATATAAATTGTTACGGAAATTCGATTCATTAATTTCCATTTACCCGCGGAAATAGAAATTTTCATATGGCAGCAAGTGTAAATAAATTTAGTCTGGCAGCTCTTGACGAGCAATTTCGGTGGAAGCCAAGGTCAGAAACTTCCAGAGACATCTGGTGATGACATCATGTTTTGGATATTTTCAGTAGCCTGCCCTTGCTGCTATCACCAGCATCTTCGACACAACTCTAGATAAGGCTGGATAAAAAACATCTGGATATTTATAGTACTTTTTAAATGAGGCTGCTAACACATATGGGTGGTCCAAATACGGGTATCTATTTTAACACTGATAGATTTTTCTGTGCGAAATATTGATTTATCAGCTAATATCCTACCTCCGCTGATCAAATCAAATTAGTCATTTTACGCTTGAACAACGATGGCAAATATTGCAGACTAATTTCTAAAGTGAGTGCTGTATAACCCAAACTGACCATTTGCTAAAAAACAGTTTTGGGCGAAATGAAGCACCCACCGCGCATGCTGCACGGAAGTTTGTGCACATCCACATCTTTACAGATTCTCAGCTTGGGTATTACAGAATCAATCTGACGTCCATTAGGAAGTTCCAATCGAACATCCGACGAGACGTATTTTATCTCGGCGGCAGTCAACAAAAAAATTTTCTGCATTTGGGAATCAGAGAACCAGCACATCATTGTAGAGAAGCCAACGCATACAGAGAAAGTGACAGTTTGGTGTGGCATCATTGGCCCATATTTTTCGAAAATTCTGCTGAAAACACCATTTTAATCTATAGAGCCATAATTACGAATTTTTTTTCAACTGAAATGAAAGATATGGAAACGGACAAACTTTGGATTCAGCAAAATGGTTCACCATATTTGTAAGTTGATTTAAAGCTTTTGTGAATTTTCTACAGGAAAATATACCAAATAAAATAAATAAAGGGTGTCCCAAGAAGAACGCAATTTTTAAATCTGGCAACATTCGAAGTGTCATTGTTTGACATTTGAACAATTGTTATTGTTTGCTAGTAGAAGGTACGAGGTTAGTAAAAATGGAGCGCTACACGAACGAACAACGCATTCTCATTGTGAAATTGTTTTACCAAAATGGTAAAAGTTTTTCGGCTACAGTTCGCAAATTGCGATCAATTTGGGGTCACAATAATGCTCCAAAAGACTCAACTGTAAAGAGATTAATGGATAAATTTGCCGAAACTGGGTCTGTTAGTGATGTAAATACAACAACGCGCCATCGACCAGGTCGATCGACCGAAAATGTCGCAGCTGTACGTGATGTTGTCGCTCAAACTCCATCCACCTCAATTCGACACCGAGCTCAGCAAATTGTTGTCTCCAAATCCACTTTGCAGCGAATTTTGACGAAAGATTTGCATCTTCATGCATACAAAGTTCAATTGACTCAGGAACTGAAGCCAGCTGACCATGGACAGCGAAGGGAGTTCGTTAATTGGGTATTGGAGAGACAACATGAAAATGCTGATTTTGCCGATAAAATCATCTTCAATGACGAGGCCCATTTTCATCTTGATGGCTTCGTCAATAGGCAGAATTGTCGCATTTGGGGTGAGGAAAATCCTCGAGTGATTTACGAGAAGCAAATGCATTCTCAACGTGTCACTGTGTGGTGTGGTTTTTTGCTGGACCTTTTTTTTATGAAAATGAGGCAGGTCAAGCGCAAACAGTCAATGGTGTTCGGTATCGTGAAATGATAACCAGTTTTTTCTTGCCTAGAATTGAAGAAAGAATGTGGAGGGCATGTGGTTCCAACAAGACGGCGCCACATGTCATACAGCCAGAGAAACAATTCAATTGCTGCATCAGTCATTTCCCGGTCGTGTTATTTCGCGTTTTGGAGATCAGAATTGGCCGCCTAGATCGTGCGATTTAACACCGTTAGATTTTTTTCTTTGGGGTTTTTTGAAGTCGATGGTTTACGCGAATAAGCCGACGACGACTCAAGCCTTAAAAGAGGAAATTGGACGCTGCATTAATGAAACACCGCAGCATTCATGCAAAACGGTCATTGAAAATTTCATTAAAAGATCGCGTGCATGCCAGCAAAGCCACGGCGGCCATCTGCACGATATATTGTTCCATACATAACCTCATTCTGTCTACTTTACGATATTAAAGTTTCACGATTTTTTTTTAAATATCTGTGTTTTATTTAAAATTTAAAAATTGCGTCTTCTTGGGACAGCCTTTACAAAAAAATTAAAAATGTAGGTTAAATAAAATGTACAAAAATTTACATCTTATCAAACAATCGGTCTTTTGCGTACTATGATCGGTAGTCGTGTTATCAGCCGCCTTGGTGGTGTCAATTGCCGCCTCGGAGCTTCAATTTTACCAGAACCCGTCAGCCATGTCCTAAAAATTTTAACTGAGAGACAGCCACGCCAGCGACGGCATTCATATGTACACTCACCAAAAAAAGTCTGTAATGGGAACTGAAAATTTTGCTGTTATTATGGAAAATTTTGCTAATTTGAGCCCAGCGATATTTTTTGCTAATCTTAACAACACATGTCTGCTCACGTGTTGTACAATGTAATTAATAGAAAAATCAGTAGCCGCTACTAAATTTTAGTAGACTTTTTGTAAAGTGGAATTTAAAATCTGTTTGCTAAAATCAGCAAAAAAGTTACCAAATATTATTAATATTGGTACAAAATTTTAAATTTATTTTTTTATTGAGCATCAAAAATTTTAATTATATTCTTCAAAAAATATTTCATACAAAATTAAAAAAAACATCAAAAGCTTAAAACTCTTAAAAAAATGTTGAAACATAAACGAATTTATCATTTTGTTTTAATTTGGTAGTTTCTGTTTTGAAAAATATTTTAGTCAATGTTTTTTTGTTACTTTTAAGATCAATTTTTAATTGTTTTAGGGCTGATTTCTAGAACCGAAAAAAACTTTTTATTTTAAGTGGATGTCCTATTTTTAGACATGAGTCGATATCTTCACTTCCGATCCCTTTTTTAAACCTATGTAACATTTTAGGGCAATTTAAGTTTGTATGTAAAAGTTTTAATGATTAGAAATAAGATTTCCTTCAATATCCACTTTTTGAAAATCTTTAATTTTTCTAGCTAATTTTAGCAAATCGGTTGTCAAAAATTTGTAAAATGATTTCTGAAATTATCAACAAAAATTTGTAAATATTCTGTAAAAATTCTGTAATTTGTAAAATGTTAATAGCAAAAAGATTTGCAAAATAATATTTTTTTTACCAAAAATCAGTACAAAAACTGTAAATTAGGATTGAAAACCGTTTACAAATTTTTCTACTAATTTGTTTTTCTGAGTGTATAAAATTAAGTTCCACAAATAACTGACAGTTCTGCAAAAACAACAATTGATTAATCAATTAAAAGTAAATGTTAAAATTTTACCTAGCAATTCCGTAAATCATTTATTTGTAATTGTTTATATTTTTTTTGTAATTTTATTTGTTTTTTAATCTACAAAATGTGTACGCAGTCAGTTTATAAACAAATGTTGTGTGTTTATAACGAATTTGGTGTAATTTGAATTAAAGTAATTTTGTATCTAAACAAATAATTTAATACAAAAAAACAAAATAAGAATTTTTGAGTATATATTTATATTTTTTTTTAACATACAGCAAACAAAATTTAAATTTATAATAAATGTAACGAAAACAACCATAGCACAAAATTACGTTTTGAGGGTAAATTTTTATTAAATTTCAAACAAATGAAAAAAAAAAATGAAACTGAAAAACCGGTAAATGTCACTTGATCATTTTAAACTAATTTATAAAAAAAAGTTTAAATAAATAATTATTTGAAATATAAATGTATATTCCGTTTTTTTTTTTGAATGATTTGCTCACTTTTAAAACTACAAACAGTAAACTACATAAAAATCTGAGTGTATATTTCGATTTTCAATGGCGAACTTAAGAAACGTATCAGATTGTGATTGGGAATACTAGCGGTTAACATTAATTATGGCCTTCAAAATTGACTTCTAAAAGACTTCCCTTTCGATTTAATCATTATCCAAATTAATAGACTCTTAAAGAGTTTTTTAGATCTACGATTACATTTAAGAATGATATTTATATTAAAACTTCTAAAAGTATGTTGAGTAAATTTCAGAATGGGCGTAAGATTTTATACAAATGTAATTCAATATTAAACACAGACATCTATAAGATTTAGCAATCTTTAAAAATATCATTACAACAGACTTATAAAGTCAATGTAAAGTTAAGAAACCAACTATAGTTTTACAATTTTATCTTAATAGTTAGTACCAAATAGCACTAACCTCATATTACTACGTACATGCCATTTAACGGATCTTAAGCTCTAAAGAAATCTCTCCATAAATCATGTTATGAATTCTCAAATTTTGTTAGTGTTAATATATCAACTCACTAATCGTCTATTAATCACCAGCCATTTTTTTTAGTGTAAAATTTATGTATTTTTTTTAAGAATTTTTCTAAGCATCTATTAAGAATAATGTTGTATTTTCAATGCCCCTGTTTTGTTTCACATTATTTTTTTTTATAAATGTCACCAAAACTGTCATGAATTATTAACATGTGCTCAGCGCATTTATTTTAAAAATGTTTTTGTATGGGAATAAAGTATAAATTTGGAGGGTTGTTCAAATAAAATTGACCTCGTTTAAATGATAAAAATTAAAAAAAAAAACTTTATGAATAGTTTTTAACATAGATAAATTTCTTAATATAAGACTTTTACTTTATTACATTAATGAATTTATTTAAAAAACGAACACTAATTATGCTAATTTTAAATATCAAATTAAAATTAATTATTTTTGTTTTTATTTCTTTTAGTTTACAACAAAAGATGCTTTATGTCAACAAAATTCAGAATGTTTAACGGTAAGTTTTATAACAATCTATAAAAATATCCGAATGACAATCCTTAAACTTTTAGAAGTTCTTTCTAGGTTTCTGAATTGTTTTGTAAAAGAGAAGTGTTAACATGTATGTTATTGATATTTATAAAAAATCATTGTGTCATTTGCAATGATAATAAATAAATGTTGTAAAATTAAAAATTCATTTTACAATAGTTTAATTTTTAAAAAAATTTAGTTTTTTATTAAACAAAATAAAAAAGTGTGACATTTATTATTTGATATATGTACAAACTTAATTTAAATTCCTATTTCAAATGTCATTAAATCCACATAAACTTTTCTGTATTAAATGACACTTTTTTGTTAAAAAAATGTAGAGTAACATTAAAACAAATGTAGTAAGTAACTGGCCACCAATGAAATTTTTTACTTATAAAAACGTGTCCATGTTATATATAAACGTGTTTGCAATTGTGGTTGTATACAGCTTGTAAAAATTCGTTTACAAAGAAATAAAAAATAAACCTGGAAAAGTATCCAACCGAGTTTCCGTCAACAATACCAAAATGACTTTAAAAACCATGAACTCCACACATCTACACATCTCAACTGTAATAAGACCGATTGAGCTGAATTACTCGTACTGACCAACCATATGACAACCTTTAAAGGCCCAAGCAAAACACACAACATTTCTACTCTTTTTGTATTTTATATTAAAAGGGACAAATAACAATATGTTTGGCCTGGTCTGTACAACGGTCAGATGGCTGAACATAACAATTGTGTGAATGTAAACTTTGATCAAAAATTTCAAGCTGACTATGACAAAAAACATACAAAATGAATCGAAATGGTTTGTGATACATTTATAAAATTATTAACCCTTTAATGTACAATAAGACGAATCATCTTTTATAATAGAGATTAATTTCATTTTCAAAACTGTTACATTCTAATCCCAATATGAACTAGAATGTTATTTTTTTTATAAAGTATTTTACGATTTATCAAAAAAAAATATTTCAATTTTATTTTAATCTTGGTAAAAAACGCCTAAAAAAAAGCAAGTAAAATAAAATAATTATAAAATTTTGACATAACACATAAATTATACCCTTAAAGGGTTAATAACGCAAACATACAAAACAGATTGATAACGACCAAATCTCTTTTTCTCTTAGTATTACAAAACACGAATGTCCTTTTATAAATGTTGTAAATGGTAATGAACGCCAGGGATAAAATTCCCCCCTTAAAAAAAAAGTGTGTAAAACAAAATTAGGCTTCCATGTTTGTTTGGGGAATTATTTTATATTAATTCGGTTTTTGTTCTTCCATTTGTGTTGTTAAATAAAAAAACATTTAAATAAGTTATTATTAAAAATTCTATTTGATAAAAAATTAAAACGCATACAAACAATATTCATCGTTCTAACAAAAACATCCAAATTTTTGTGTTGATTATTTTTATCAATCGACTTAAATGCATATACCAGTATATGAAATTGCCCAGCAAAATTTTTATGATGGTTTAGGTTAGCTTGAAAATTGAATAGGGCCATTTGCCCTTTATGATCATGTAAAATGGCTGACATATACGTATGACAGATAATTGGCGAAAAAATGCCATAATAAACATCCCTTCACTTATTCAAAATCAACCCCCACATGTAGTACATTGACGGTATAACTTCCCGGTTTTAATGATTTACCCTATTCCTTCGTCCTACAACAGGCCCTCCCTTTCTCGGAAGGTCTAATCGTAGTGAAAAGTGACCTGTGAGAATTCCCATCACCTTTTACAGCTCTCTCTTCCCCAGCCTTAAAATTTTTCTTGTCCTGCCTACATGCGGGTCACCCCACAGGCATTTTGTGATCGCTCAAATATTATCCCCATTCCAGATCTCCTTGTTCATATTGGTGTCCAATTGTCCAAGCTTCGTTTTCGAGAGCCGAAAAGTTCTCGAGAATTCAGGGTTAGCAGAGACCAGGTTAGGTCTAACACCGATACCCATATTAACCCCAGAGCCCAAACCCCAGCCTGACTATCAGTGAAGACGAATGCATCCCTAAAATAAACAGTCGCAGTTAATAATAGAAGGCACTCCGTAATAACCACAACTTCTCCCTGAAAAACTGTATTGTGGTCCGGTAGCCAAAAGCACATTCATATACACAAATCCACACAATAAGAAAAATAAACTAGTTCTCCCAGCCATCAGTGTAGGAATGAATCCCATTGGCATCATCTACCATTGGCATCATCCACCATTGGCCTAATCCATCGCTGTTTTAAAATAATTAAATACCTTACCAAATGTTGAGAACCTGCCAGAAAAAGCACACATTACCAAATAATGTATAAGACAATGTATGGCCTTAATTTACTGAACAATTTTAAAGGCGGTGAAAGTTGATAAAATGTGCGATTACTGATAAGCCCATCAAAATTGTGCTTCAAAAGAATGTATAAAATAATGAATAACAAAAATACGGAACACCTTCCTTACTGACATTTAGTAGTAGTAGTAGTAGTGTTTATGGACATTTGACTTGTGTTTTTTTATATTGTAGGTAACAGCGAAAACTTAGGGGAGCTTATTCCACATACGACATGTACGACCAATTAACGAAATTTCCCTGTAATGCGTTTAATTCATTGGTCAGTCAACCAGAAATGGATGTGCCCTATTAGATATGCGAGTATTCCAAATATAAACCTAGACTATATGGGTCAGTTCACTTATATTGGCAAAACAATTTCAATGATAATATCCATAGAACAGTGACACACAATCCACATTCCGACGATGATCCAATGAGTCAATATAGCTGGTTGCCCTACTTTAATGAGTGCCGATGACCTCCTTCGTACATGGTTTAAAAGCTCCAAAATAAACCTTGAAGATCCTGGGAGTTGTATTCAATCTTCGGTCGGATATAAGTCGTGTAAAAAGAAAGGAAATCGGATGGAGTGAAATACTTCTTACATTGTTTTGGGAAATTAAGATACTTGAATGCTTCTTTTGATACTAAAATTATGTGCTTATTCCAATGGACATCACCGATTCTATATCCGATTCCTCGATACTGACATACTTATGGCGACCCACAGTCCTATGTGTTATTTGCATTGAAATCAACACTATTAGTAACCCCATACTCGGATATTACCGAGAAGTCACGATTGAGTGTGTTATTCATAATTTTCCGCTTGCCCCCAACCTTCAAAAAGAAAATGGGTAACAAATGTTGCTGGCATTGGCAATAAAATATATAGGATTGAGAGTATAATCAAAAAAATATTTAATTAAAATGATCAAAAGAGAGGAAGAATAAACCAAGCGATGACCCTGAATTAAGCTGATAGCAGTGTGCTGTCGAACGCCTTGGAAAAATCTAGAGCAACCACTTTACTTTTACCGTACTAGTGTATAGACCTACTTCAACCATCCAGAAGGAATGCTAACAGGTCCTCCGTAGAACTACCTCTTTGAAAGCGAGTAGACCGCTTAGAAGCGTATTCTACTCTAGATAATTTACAAGATGTTTATTGGCCGCACCCTTATTAGGAATTGGCAGAATTTTGGAAAATTTCCAGCATGAGGCGAAGATTACCGCACGGTACGAATGGCTAGATAAGTTAGCCAATAGGGAATCTAGCGTCGAAGAGCATTGTTTTAGCACCATAACTGTAATATTATCCTGCTCCGGTGACTTATTTGCGCTTAGATCCCCAAAATCCCTTTTCAATTGCTTTCCGGAAAGCATACATTTTTTGCCAACATTTATTCACCGGATTAGTGTCATCCTTGAAAAGAGCTGACACAGCTGACCCTTTATTCTTTTAACGAACAAAAAAAATTGTTGAATTTGAAATACCTTAAATTCAATTAATTCCCTAAAAATTCTGTTAAACACAATTTTTCAAATCAGCAATCCTGTACAGCCTTGGTATTTTACATATATAAATAATTCTTGTTTAAATATGTAAATTGTAATAAAGTAATTTAAAAAATAATACTACTTAATAGTTGTAATATTGGTTTAAATATTACTGGCAAAGAACTTTCCAGATGCTACTGAAAAAACACTAGATATACTAACAAAGTAAATCGCACACATTATGCCTGGTTGCCATGCCTGCTTTAAGGTTTTACTGGGTGTCATTATGCTGATGTTTTTCAATGTATTTGTTTGAATAATATTGCGTGTTTTTTTGCTGTTGCTACAACTATTGCTGCTGCTGTATGTATAATTACAAAGTTTATTATATTTACAATTTTAATCCTTTTTGACACTTTTTTTGCATTTTAATACACTTGTTTTATCAATTGTAAATATAATTTAAATTTTTGGTTTATATTTATGTACAAAATATTATTTTTATCCTTTTTTAAAATAAAATATGATTTTAATTTCAACACAGATTACAAATTGATTTAAAATTTCAACAAGGTTTAATTATTATATATTTTATTAGAGAACAGCTTATTTTCCTGTTGGATGTCAAATTAATAAAAACAATTATTTATTATAATTTAAAAAAACGAGTTTAAACTTTACAGAATAAAATGTTGTCCAAATATTTCCAAAAAAAGGTTTGTTTAAAATTATTAAATAATTCAGGGCCGATGACTTATGTGTTGTTAGAATTTAACTAACAGTTAAATTCAGGTTTTGTATGGGAAACAACAACAAAGGTGTCAGTTAACTGCTAACCAGACTTTGTGAAAATAATTATTAATAAACATTTTATTTTCTATGTAATTAATCTTCAAGCTCAAGGTAAATTGTATAAAAAATATTATTTTTTTATCCAATATTTTGCTATCTCAATGGATAGCTTCTTCAGGGATTTTTGATTTTTTTAATTTTAAACAAAATAAAAAAATCAAAAATCAAAATTTTAAACATAATAAAAACACCAAAAATCCCTGAAAAATTGAAAAAAAAATATTTTTTATAAAATTTACCTTGAGCTTGAAGACTTATTTCATAGAAATTAAATTAAATTGAATAATAAACATTTTAATTATTTTGTTAAAAAGTGTAATGTAGTTGTTTCAATTAAAAATTTAAGTAAATATTTCAAAATACTTGAATATTCATTTAACTCCTTGTTTCTAGCATTGTACATATATAACAAATATCCCTAATGCCTATAGGTGTATATCTAATTTTTATTGAAATTTTTTAATCCCATCTTTATTACGCTTTATTTCGAAATTCTTTAGGTTCATCTTATTGAATGCCTTCGGGGTGATCACAGTGATTTTGTGATTAATCGAACAATTTTTCACTTTTTTGGCACAATTATTATGCTTTCACTGGAAATTTCAATAATTCTTTATATCTTTAGTAAGTTAGCCTATAGTTTAAGGAATTACTATTTTGAATGTCTAGCCGAAGGCGTTTGCCTCTAACCGCAAAAATGTCACAAAATCCTGCCTTGATGGAGCGGATAGGGCTGGCTGCTTAAGGCAAACTTTTCCCAGTTCCAAAAGAAACGTATCATACTGCAGGGAACAAACATATGAAATATTAGGTTACTAGTTAATCAGCAAATTAGGAGGGAGACACTTTCCCTTTATCCTCCTCCCCGTAAAAATTTCGTACTAGTGATTGTCTACGTCGAGTGAATCTCAGTGCCAAGTTTTAAGTTCCTGGCTAGTGCGGTTTGTCCAAAAACTTTGTGCAGGTCGTTACGGAGAAGAATTTGAAGCTCTTGAATTGACATTTGTATTATGCTCCTTTTGGAGAAATCGCCTATGCTCCGAACACATATTTTAAGCTTCGAGGACCAATTCTTAAAACTTCAAATGATACCCCCAGTTAAAAATTTTAGTTATTTGACTAAAAAGTTAGCCAAGGTTTATTCAAGAAATTCTTTATAGTAATTAATGTGTTTCTCTCTTTGAAATGAAGAGAGGAAAGATGAAAGGTGGTGAAAAATGAAGGGCTTCAAATGTTACCATCCCACACAAGTTTTCATTAATTCAAATCTAGTTTATTCGGACAGAATGGTGAAAATTAAAATACCAGTGTCTTCCATTTTTTTTTCTAGATCAAATAATTGTACGGCAGCATGTCCTTATTTAAGGATATTGCAATTAATTTTTGTACTTTTAAAAATATGTATTTTTATATCCACATGGTACATGTTTTCCAAATTGATTTGCCATTATATACAAACACATGATTATGCGAAATTTTGAAACTTTTGGAAATTAGTTTTTTACAGCATTAGTATAATCTAAGAAATATGTTTTATTAAAAAATTGGCTACCCTTCAAAAATAAGAACAACAAGGTGCTTACTTTATATATAGGTAAGTATAGAAAACGTAATTTTCATTTTCCAAATATAAGCATATGTTCCCATAAAATAATGTTAACAAAATATAAAGGCGAAGGAAAAAATGGTTATTTTCTCTTTGGCGCTTTCACCAGGATAAATATATTGGACAGGATCACAGGTGCAACCAAAAATCATACTTTTTTTCGGATGAAAAAAAGAATTTCTGTCCACTGTGTAATGCTGAATAAAATTCAGGTGGTATGTTCAAGAAATTGTTTTAGATACAAAAAAATACAGAGAATTCTAGCATAAACGTTATTAAAATTGGTTGAAATCGGCATATAAAAATTGCTTTCTGAATTGATCTCAAATGGTATTTAGGTACACAAATCTGAAAATACCAGAAATCATTAGTCTAAACCAGAAATTCGTTCCTATTTAAATCTACCTACCCTGTATTTTATAAAATAAAAATTTTCTGCAACTTAATTTCGATTTTTTTCTTGATGTCAGTGCATCTGTCCGTTCACCCATCAATCCGTGTAAACTTTATAATCAAACTACAGATCGCAAATACTACTTAGACATACGAATTGGGGCTATGAAGGTTATATGGGACCATAAATCTCGCTTCCGAACTTAAATCAAACTGAATCATATTGGGACCCAGCCCCTATATAAATCCGTCTACCCCAATTTTTTTTAGGTTGAAAAAGAGAAATCGCAAGTGAAGATAATCTACAAAGCTAATAAATGTCCAAAAATAAAAAATACACTTAAGGCTCATTGTCCCGGGCTTGCCACCGGCTGACTTGATTTTGTTAAGGTTTTAAATAAATGATTGATTTTTAATTAAACTACAGGTCGAAGAAATTTGGTACATGTATTTTTGTCCGCATAAGGATGAAACTGACTGAATTTGGTAATAATCAGACCACAAAGTATCCATATATAAATTGCATGAACAACTTTATCCTTCACTTGTGCTTAATTGATAAATTGATTTTTTATTATGAAGCTAAAAGTTTTCGTTATATTTATTCTAATTTAAGAGTCAAATTTATCAGGTTCACCTTTGGTTTTCCAGTCCTGATTACAGTCACAAGGTTATTAACATAGGTTGAGTGATTTACATACTCACTACTCCAGTTGAAGTTGTGCCAAGCGACTATGCCTTTTTTCACTTCTGGCTTATGGAGTGTTTAATTGATTTGTAGCACAAGTTTTTGAGTACAACGAGTATAAGGTCGTACTTTTTTTCTATTATACTGCAACAATAGGAATTGTAATAAAAAAAATTTTTGTTTTTTTTTGTCTAGTACTCATACCAATGATTGTAAATGTATACTGTTCCTACATACGAACGAATTAAAGTACATTGGTAACATGGTTGAATTAAAATTTTGTAGATTTTAGTCATACCCTTTTGGGCACAATGATTGTTGGATGATGGTGATGACTACAATGCTGATATTACAACAGGACTTACAACCAAATGAAAATGCCATTAAGTAAGTGTAGGCTACATACAACAAAACAAAAAAAAAATGTTATAGTAAAAATCTACAAAGGCCCTAACTTTATTTTTATTTCTTAAGAGTAGAAAAAAATATGTAAAAAACTTTGGACACAAAATTTTTTTTAATGTAATTTTTAATCAAGAAATTCTAAGAAATTTTATATTTTAAGATTTTTTAATTTTATTAAGTTTTTTTTTTTAAGAGAAGCAACACTCAAGAAATTTTTCCAACTAAATAATTTTAATGTACTCAATTTTCGTGATTTTTTCAATAATGCCTTAACCGGTAAACCAGCAGGGTAGAACATTTGGAAGCACTATTATTAAACGCAAAAATTTTAACTACACGTCGTATAAGTATTACGTTTTAATATTTAATTAATATCACTCATACGCCATTTTTTTTTGTGTATGGGAAGCAACACTAGAAATTTTTTTACTAATTAATGTGTTGTTTTCTTTGTAAAGGGGAAAGAGAAGATAAGAAAAATGATAAATGATGGTCAAAGATGGATGGCTTCAAATATGGCAACACTGTTATGGCGCGAAATGATTAATCTTAGAACAGTTTCGAAATTATGGCAGCTGTTTAGTTCATTGGCCCGTTATGTTATTTTAATTAGGTGGGGTTAAGTGCTATGGGAACACCGAAGATGGACACTGCAAAATGTGTAAAGGATAAAAAACACATAAATATTAATTTTCCAAAAAACTAGGGATCAAGCCCTCAACGTTCTGTGTAATAGCCTAACGCGCTAACCATTATACTACAACGCCCAATTTTATTAAGTTTTTTTAAATTGAGTTAGGGCCTTTTTGCATTAATCCATCTCTACATACTATGTAGTAGATGTGCTTAGCAAAAGGAAAACAAGAAAAAGAGTTGTACTGGATGTTGCTGCCATAAATTAAGTAATGTTGAAAAAATTAACCCTTACAACAGAGAAAAAAAACTTCGTCAGGCAAAAAAGTACATTGCACACTCAATTTAAGTTTAATGTTTTCATAGCCGTCATTATTGATAATATATTGATTATTGGTTTTACTTGTTCATTTTGTTGTTTTTTTTTTTTATTGCAAATTGGTTGCTAGCTGGTAACAACTTTATTTTTTTTCGGAAGTTAATGAATTTAAATAATGTGTTACATGTGAAATTTATTGCTTTTGTTTATTGAAAATTTTTAAATTGAAATATAATTTTTGTTACATTTCGTATATTGGAAGACACTTACGGTTTGAGCTAAAAAAAAAGTGATCCTATGATACATGAATATTTGTTGGCAATGAATTGCAAACTAACAAGGAGGCACCGATATATGGGTTCTCACTGGTTGCAATAAAAATTGGAGATATGATAGAGGAAACAAATAAGCATGGAAACTTTTTAAGAGATTTGGCCCCAAATTTAGGGCTAAAATTTGGGGACAAAAATTACCCAATCACGATAATTAGGTTTTGATAACTGTGGCAAATTCGAAAATAAATTTTGTCCTTGGTTTTAAATGGGTTATCGTTATTTTGAAAAGTTTATATTTTTGTTCTCAGTACTTAGAAAAATTTAAGAAAAAATTATAGCAAAAGATTTTAAGTGATTAAGAAAAACATCTTAAATGTCTATGTGCTATTATCCAAAAAAAGGTTGCAAAGGGCAGCACCCTAAAATACATAAATATTTGGAAAATCTATGAACCAATTGTGTGAATTGCCCACGAATTCACACAATTTTTTTTTTCTCCTACAATTGTAGGAGAAATTCAATTAAATACACCTCAAGAGAATTAACTTCTTGCTATTAATCAATTTTTTGCATAATATAAATGAAATTTCTTTGAAACGCATCCATTGAAACTTTTCATTTGATTAAGAAAAAATTTATGTTATTCTTTACAAAACTTTACGCACTCAATTAAGAAGTTTCATTTAAAGCTTATTTAAATTTTCATAAAAACTTTGAGAATTTTGAATTAATTTAAGGAAATTTTTTTTACTTACTTCTTATAAAAAAATCTTCATTAATTTAGGAGAATGTGTTGTACCTTGTTATATTTAAAGTAAATACTATGTTAAACTATAGCCAGTCAACTGTGACCTTCATCAACATTCTCCGCGTCTTATAGTGCTTACTATAAATATCTTATTTCTTATATATTTCAAAATTACATTAAATTTTGAAAAATTTGTTTGTCTTACGAATGTATTTGTTATTTTGACATTAATTTCGTATTTTTATTCATACACTCAGAATATTATGTAGTTAACTGTTTGTAGTTTAATAAAAAAGTTTTCCGTTCCATTTAAAAATAAAGGAAGATACATTTATTTTTCAAAGAAACATCTAAATTAAATTTTTTATACATTTATTCGAAATAATTTACTATCATTTACCGATTTTTTTCAGTTTCATTTATTTTTTACACTTGTTTGAAATTTAATAAAAATTTACCCACAAAACGGAAACTTGTGGTTTATTTGTGTCCGTAACAGTTATTACAAATTTAAATTTTATTTGCTGTTTCAAAAAAAAAAATATTCAAAAAATTTCAATTTGTTTTTTTATTTAAATTGGTTGTATATATACAAAATTGTTCAATACAATTTACAACAACTTCATAAACACACATATATATACAAATACATTCACACAAAAAGTGTTTATAGCTTCATATGCATACATACATTTTGTATTGTACGAGTATATTAAAAAAAAAAACAAAAAATACAAAAACGGAAATAATTTCAATTAAATGAAAAATACATTTATTTTTTAAGGATTGGTTGGTAAAATTTTGACATTTATTTTAACTGATTATATCAGTTGTTTCTAACGGATGTGTCAGTTGATTAATCAACATTTAAAAATAAATAACAAATGGCATTTAATTTAAATGAAAATTAAGTAGACCGGTTTTTAAATGAAATATCATTTCTTTTAAATGATATTTTCAGTTATTTTAACTTACAAACTTTTTTAAGTGTATAAACTCGATGCATATTTTAAAAAATCACTCTTCATTACTTCTAAAGCAAAAGTTATAGTATATCGTATATTTTTTTTGGAATGTAAAGCATTTATTCAAATTCAAAAAATAGTTCTGATGAACTTTTTTAAGTTTAGTTTAAAATTTCATGAGGGTTATAATTTATGCAGTATTGCAATTTTTATAAAAGTGTTGAAAAATCAAGAAAAACTGATTTTTTTCGACCTTTAATTGAAACTAGCTGGCCTGTCATTTGCATTTTTTCAGCCTTAAATATTTATGACGACACAATCTGTGCATTTTTGCATTATGTATTTTATTTAACACTACATCATTTCCAGTTTTAATGCAGAATTTACCAAAATAATTTTAAAATTGTGTAAAAATCATTTCAAATTGCCAAAAAATGTTTTAAAATTGTGCAAAAATTATTTAAAAATTTTCAAAAATATTTTAAAATTGTCTAAAAATGTTTCAAATGTTTTTAAATTATCCAAAAATATTTTAAAATTTGTCTAAAAATTTATTAAAATTTTTGAAAAATGTTTCAAAAATGATTTTTCCATAATGCAGAATTATTTATTTGTTTTAATAAAGAGTATCAATGCATAAATTTCGCTTCTTTAAACTTATTTTTCTGTATTCTTATGAATTAAATTTTCATCAAAGCTTCAATACTACAAAGTATATGAATATTTTCCACTCATGCATTAGAATATCTAATCATTGTATTATCATTGCTTCCTTAGAGTAAAGTATGAGTAATGCTAGTAGCTACATTTGAATACTTCCATCCTATGACACGCTAATGTTAAATTCATCGATGAAACCATCAGAAAAGAAGTGACGCCTTTGCCATAGTAGTGATGCTTCTTTGGCAGCTTCATTTTTGCTGGGTATTTTCAGCCCTTCATATTTTACCACTTTTTATTTCTTTTTTTATCCACTTTCCAAAGACAGCAAAACTTTAATTAATAGAAAATATTTCCTGAGTTTTGCTTCTCTTAAAATAAAATTAAGAAGGCTTAAGGTTCAAAATTTATCTGACAAGACATGGGGCATTTGAACGCGCCTCAATGTCAATAACTTTTATTTGTACTTTTATATAATTTCCCTTTAAGTGTTGATCATTTTCATTTGAGTCAATTTGTTATTCTGAATTCAGATGCAAAGCTGTTATATGATGCCATGTCCGATTTCTGGCAGTCCTGTAATTTAAATTCTAATTGGTTATATGTAAACAATTCCGTTTGGCTCTTTTAATCCACTGGGATCCAAAACATCATTTTTATGTTGATAATATTAACTATTGTGATTTGAATATAATAAACAGTTATGCATAGAAATGCATCGTATAATGTGTGTGGATTAATACTAAAGTGTCGAATAACATGTTCTTTGTATTCCCAGTGATGGCACAAAAAAGTCATATTTTGAAGACTGCATATGTTCCTTCAACTCAATACAAAATGGGTTAATTGTCAAAGTAAGTAAACAATTTTGCATTAGAATAAAAACATAGGAATGTGAGATGAGGTATACATAAACATTTAGCTGATAGCACCCGCATTGTGATAAAACCACAAAACCCTTTTTTTCATTCAAATAAAAAGGCCTTTGGCTACTTTCAATATAATGTGTTTTAAAACCTTAAAAAAAGCATTAAGAAGCCTTACAAATTTTACTAATAAACACTGAAACAGAAAACACCTGTCGAGAAAAAGAAAAAAATGAACTAACATTAAAAACCGCTTAATTAAAAACCGCACAAAAAATTTCTTGAAACTATTTTATGCAACATTTTTCACAGGCAGCACATGCAAAGAAAAAACATGGTTGGTACAATTAAATTTAAAGGAGATCATATATTTTTGGAATTGTGATTGTGCCAGACATATTCTTCCCATAATATAGTTATAATAATAAGAGTATAATAATAAAATATCCACAATTTTACAATTATATAGTCTCCACAGTTATATTATGAGTCGATACTATGAAAAAGTTCTTTAAATTTAACATTTATATTATAATAAATGTTCCTGCTAATGAAAAATTTGATATTGGAAAAAACTTTATTGATTCTATGGACTTTAATATTCAATTTTTTAAGCTAAAGATTTTTTTTTTATAATAATTCTTATTTTATTTTCGATTTTTCGCTAACAATTTGTTAGCATCTTCAGGAAAACAAAATTTTAATAATTATTAATAATTATTAATTAAAATATTAATCTTCAAGAAAACAAAATTTCAAAAATTTTTAATAAATATTAACTAAAATATTAATAATAATTATTAAAATTTTGTTTTCCTGAAGATGCTTACAAATTGTTAGCGAAATATCGAAAATAAAATAAGAATTTTTATAAAAAAAGATCTTTAGCTTAAAAAATTAAATATTATTATTAAAATAAGATCAAATAAAGTTATATAATTTTCTATGGACTTTTTTAAAGAAAAATACTTTACAAAAAAATTTTAAATTCTAATGTCTTTTTTAAAAAAAATACATAGATTCTATACATAGATTTCTATAGAAAAATTCTTAGATTCTAAGAATATTGCTAAGACATTTTCAAGATAGTCCTTAGAGTCTTTAAAAAGGTCCCTAGAATTTAAGAATATTTCTACTAGAAAAAGTTCTTCGAATCTAATTATTTTGCTTGATGAAAAATCTTTGGAATATAGGAATTCTTCTTTCAAAGAAAGACCTTAGAATCTAATTTATTTTTAACCCTAGTCGAACGGAAGAATTTTACAACGCTAAGAGACGGTAAAGGTACAATTGTACCTTATGGTTAATTAATTTAATTATTGTTTCCGAAATTTCTGAAATAACAGATAATAAGCTAAAAAGATGTCATTAATTAGTTTAAGTTATCACAAGTTTTTAATCCTACATTTTATCAGTACCTGAAAGTATCAATTTAATTACGTATCTACAGCTTAAAATATAAGACGGGGAATCCCTATAATAATTCATGACACACAGAATGTTGAATGTTTCGAATATGAAGAAAAACCCATAATTGCTTCTGATGAAGATTCCTTTTGCCACAGATTGCTGATGCATCTGATGAAGATTTAGATATTGAAAATGTAATGGTCATAGAGAGTGAAGAAGAACACGACTCAGATGAAAGTGCTGAAGATGACCCTGCAGTTAAAAGTGTCGACAGTATTTTGACCAGTAAAGATGGAACACATTAAGACATATGGACCATGATGAATAAAAATTAAGACCTAGTTGAATTGTATGTTAAAAAGGTTCTGGAAGAAACGTGGTGACAGATAATTTTTTTACGTCCTTAGAATTTTCCAAGAAATTAATATCTAGGAATATGACATTAGTTGAAACGGTAAGAAAAAATAAAAAGTTCCTGCCAAGCAGGACTGGCCTATTTATTCGACCAACTTTGTCTATGACAGTGAAGCTACAATCTGTTCATATGTTCAAAAAAAGAACAAAACAGTCGTACTACTCTCAACTATGCATACTATGGGAGAAGTTGAAAAACACAATTGGCAAAGCCAGAAATAATCAAATACTATAACAAAACTAAAGGTGGAAATGATGTAATGTACAAAATATTGAGTGAGTATACTGTGAAGCGATGAAAATTGCGCTGGCCCCTTGCAATGTTCTATAATATGATAGACGTCGCTGCTTTAGCATATTAAGTAATATAGAGATATACTACATCATCCAAGGTGCAAAACAAAGGATCAGCGGAGAAAGTTTTTGAAACATCTTTTCAAGCAAATATAAGTAAATATTGAGCACCCCGGTAGGCTAGTTGGTAGCGTGCTAGCTTATCAGTGCGGGGGTAGCCCTTCGTTGCTAGTGCTCAGTTAGGGAATTAATTTATAATTTGTAATTATATGTTTAGTAAAATAATAGATAATAAATATTTTATACAAAGTGCTTTAGAAATGGTATTTAGACGACGGCGTTGGAACAGCCAAATCTTGAAGCTGGTTCCAAAGTACCTCCTGGCAGACGTAAAGCCTCTGCTGTCGTCGGAAACTATTTGCCAACGTGAGAAACGAAAACAACGTAGGACCAGAAAGTCATTTATAGTCTGCGTAAAAGCTATTTATGATGAAAACTTAATATAAAGAACAACATGCATTTCATGCAAATAAATTCAAAATATTTTTAAATGTATCGTGCAAATTCATGTTTATATACGTTGAAACGTTCTTATTAATAAATATAGTAAAATTGATTTTATTTTGTTTCTATTTCATACAAAATATATGAAGGTACAGTTGTACCTTTTCAGCCTTTTAAGGGTGTCAAAACAACTAGGTCTTATTAAACTGGTAATAAATCGACATATTTTTCTGAAATTTCGAAAATTTAATCTTAATTAAAAGTTAAGAGATGTCACAGAACTTCAGATATTTATTACTTATTGAAAAAAAGTTATTGCAATTTAAAAACGAAAAAGGTACCTTTTCCGTTCGACTAGGGTTAAGAACATATGATTTTTTATCTATAAATTTTACAAAAAAAAATTAAATTTTTTATTTTCCATTGAGATAGTGAAATATTGGATAGAAAATAAATATTTTTTTTAAATTGACCTTGAGCTTGACTATTTATTACCTAGAATTTTTATTAAAAAGGTCGAAGAAATTAAAATAAATAATCTAAAAATTTTACTTTAAGGAAACGTCCATAGAATCTAAAGATGTTTCTGTTAGAAATATTTCTAAAAATCAATATTTTGTATAAGAAAACTTCTCGTACAAAAGAGCTCTTGGGTTTTTTTATAAGAAATTTTTTTTTTTCATTTGGAAAAAAATATATTTTTTCATCTCGAACCATATAAAATAAAAACTTCACTATTAATACTACTGCGTACGATAAAATAATTGTTTGAACATATTTAAAAACAATTTAAACACAAGTCGTTAATATTGCTGATTTGGACATACAGAGATTAAAGGAGAATGTTAAAAACACGAAAACAGTAAGCAAATTTTTTCTAAACTAATTAAAAAAAATCAACTGGATGTTAGCTAAATAGTTTTTTCCCTTGATTTGTGAGTTAAATAGCGATATTTTTAATTGGGACTTTCAAGGGCACGAAGAATATTGATGAAAATGGTAGCTGACCAGAAAATGCATTCCATTCAGCTAGTGCCTGTGTATTCTCCATGATTCCTAAATAAAAATAAGATTTTTTTCATAGTTAGAATTTTTGGTACCATAGTATGGTTAGAGCCAATCATGTTATTAAATAAAAAGTGGCAATCATGAAATAATAAAATATTGACTATAATAAAGATGTTAGTATTCATATTTATGGCAATAGTTTTAGTGTGGCAATCATACTCGAGTGAAACAAGTATAATATAGTAGCAGTGATCATGTTGCAACCATGTTTTTTCTCTGCTTGCATTGCAACATTTTATGAAAATCGACTCGAATCACACTTTTTCTATCTTATAGTATTATTAAAGAACTGCAGTTTTCCCTTCACTTTAAATTGTTTTATTTATAAAACATTTTTTTTTTAATTACGAAAAAATGTGCGTAAAAGTAAATGAACCAGTATCATTCATATGTATGTTAATGTCATGTGCATTGTTTTATAATATAAATATTTTTTTATATACATTTTTCAAGAGCTTTGCCATCACTTTACCTTGTAACACTTTTTTCTTTACCTTTATTTTTCTACTACAAAATGTAGCAGTGTTGTACACACACACACACACGTATTTATATTGTACAAACACCTGATGAGATTATGTGTGAGTGTGTGTGTGTTGCCATTAGGAAATAAAATTGTCATGTGCAGGTTTGTACATTTTGTTGTATTTCTGTATTTCTTCTACTTAAAAACATTTAAATATTTACATTGCCATTTGCAAAAAAAAGTGCTTTTTAAACATCAAAAGTTATGCATTAAGTTTTAAGTATGTTATGCCATAACATACGTACTAAGTAGTGTATGTATAATGCACTGTTTACGTTTTTCAAAAAAATTAGGGTTAAAAGGGACTGAGAGTGTTATTAAAATGTGAAAATGTTTTTAAGCATAAAATGTCATTAAGATTTTAATATTAAAAAAAAAAAATTATAATAACAATAACTTGAACAAATTCTAGGAAATATAGAAATTAAATAGAAATAAATTGAAACAATTGTAAAAACTAAGTTCAAATGATCGTTTTTGTTAATTTGGTAACTGTTAAAAAAAGTAATTAGCGGCTTTTTGTGTATGTAATTAGTTACACATAATATTTTGTATTTTGTCGGTTCATTTGAATTTTTTTTTACAAAACATCTGTAATGACTTGTTGTAAAACTTATAGAATTTTCTCTGTAAAATGTTTTTAGTTAGATGGATGTCCATTGCTCACACACACACACAACATAATTGTGTAAAATTGTTTTCCGCCATAAAATGATTTTTGTCGTTTTTAGACATCCTCAACTTAGGTCCTGTTAAAAGATACATTTGGTTGGTTGTGTTTTTTTTTTTTTTTTTGCTGATGTTGTAAAGACCACATCTCTCACATTCATATCATTGTTAAGTTTATCTTTAACGTTTTTTATTTTATTTTTTGCTTCTACACTTATTTTTACCAAGATATTTCTGTTAACAATTACATGTATACTACGTACAATGTGAATAAGGAAAGACAACAAATATATTTGAAAATTATTTGAAGCATATCGAAATGACTTAAGAAATATTGCATATATTCAGTTATCTAACCGAATTACTGTCGATTATGGAAAATATTTTATATAGTAATAAAGAAATTTTTTAAAATTTTTTCTCCAAATAAAAATCTACAAACCAAAATCTGGGTACTTGTAGCAGTGGTCCTATACCAGAGTGGGAAAAACACTAATGATCTGTACTTTTTCTTCTGTACGGTACATCGCAGTGTATAGTACACAAACACATACACAAATACATTACACTACACACAAAAAACTATCACTAATTTTTTTAAGTAGCTACAAATATTGACTTAAATTCAAATTTAATTTCTAAAAATTTTGTATTTAAAGTGTTTGTTCATTTAAAAGTTTTTAAATAAATATATAAATTGAGAAGTTACAAATAATTAACAAAAAGTTGTTTGTATTTACAGATTCCTTTAAAATAGATTTTTGTTTGAATTTACAGAAATGTTTACAGGATGTTTAATAATACAAATAAAATTTTGTAATAGTTTTCTGTGTACATATGTAAGATGAGGAACACAAACGCTACGATAATGTATTTCACTTTGAACACTAACCCCATACGAATACACTTGGCTTAGTGTGTTTTCCTTTGAAGAAAAACTTCACAAAAGCGAATAATGAATAGCTGATAAAGATTATTTTATTTTACCCCCGGCTATGCCGTTGTAATTTTGGCATACTTTTGCCAGTATTTCGGCCACTATCGCAGATGTCATGTAGTCTTCCAGGGCTGAAATTGTGGCTGGCTTTTCCCTATATATGAGAGGCTTCATGTATGCCCACAAAAGTGGTATCAAAATGAATGCTCTTGGCGGTCAATGGACTGCTCCAAAACGTAAGATTAATTGCCCACCAAACTCGCCTCTTAATAGGTTCATAGTATCGCGTTGCGTGTGGCATTTGGCACTGTTTTGTTAAAACCACATATCCAATAAGTTCTTCCATTTTGGCAAAAAGGTCGGTAATCATCGCACGGTCCCTAGTCAAGTGACTGTAACATTGCCATTTCCATCGTTTTTAATGAAATAGGGTCCAATGATGCCGCCGGCCCACCAATACATCTTTCAACGTGCATTGGCAGCACTTGAACTCCCCCTGGCTGCTGTTCACCAAATTCGGCAATTCTGTTTGTTAACGTACCCATCGAGTCAAAAATTAACACAATTTTTCCATAGAAAAATAGTCCTCCATTTAATTTATCTTATTTAATTATTTGCCAGCGTAGTAAGTTTTTTAGTCTATTAATGGTCAAATGACAAACCTTCCTAGCAAAAACAAGGGGTTTAACTACTTACTAGCCTATTTACTCGCTTAATTACTTTTGTTCGTGATGTCCCAAAAGTAATGAGTGGTCATTACCTTCTCACTTACAAAAAACACAATGTAATGGGTGGTCATTACCCTCTCGCTTACGAACAGCCAAAAAATAATAAGTACCCATTACTTTTTGGACATCGCGAACAAAAGTAATTAAGCGAGTAAATAGCCTGGTAAGTAGTTGATACCATGTTTTTGCTGGATTAGAGAACATTCTTGGATTTACCGCAGGTTACGAATCAATTTTTCAACTTGAATACAGCGATGTCAGACGTGACGGTATTATGACATTTGAAGAATTTGTTTGTGCATATTTGCCAAATGGCAATTGATGAAAAAAAATATAAATAAAATAATTAAAGTATTGTGTTTCCAGAAAAACTTGATTTCATATCCCCACTTTTCTAGCTGAAATCCCCAAAAATCCATGAAAAATATTGGGACTATCGAAAAATTTTAAATCTATAAGATGGATTATTTTTCCAAGGAACTTCTTACATGGGGGCCCTGTATATGGAAACGAAATTATTAGTTTCGGGTATATGATAGCTTTCTTGTTTTGCTTACCGTCTACTTCTAAGAAAATATTGGGTCTAATCACCTTTTCCGACTTCGAGAGGATGAAATTGTGCTTTATGAATTCTCCTTGTATTTTTCGTCTCCCAGAACCTAAGCCAAAGGTTCCATCACCTTGTAATTAAAGGGGACAAACTAAAAAATGCTTACAACTACACCCAGAAAACCGTATCAGTTGTGTCCACCGAGTTTGTTGCCAATCGAATTCTGGCGGTTACGACAACTGTCTTTATATTTAATTATATTTAACAATTTAATATTTTTATTCCACATAAATATTATTACGTTCCACAAAATTTTATTTTAAAAAAAATAATTTTTAAATTTTTCCGGTATCGAACCTGGGCAATCAAATTCATAGTTCACACTATTGCTTACTGCACCACAACTAATTTAAATTTTCTTTGATATATTTGCCATTTAAACATTTTAATGTTTTATTTAAATTAAAAAAAAAATTTTAAATGTTTGCCTTTTCTGGGATTTTAACTCGGAAATTCTGAGTACGGAGCTGCCTCTCTACCTACTACACCACAAACACTTATGAAATTGTATGGCTAATTTTTAATTTAAACAATTCGTTAGAAAAAGAAATATTAGTATAAAATTTGTTTATCAATACCAATCATAAGTGACGTCTATTATCAATACAATCCACAATTCGGTTGCTTCTCCTGAAACCCTAATTAAATGATATATTTGAACAGTATAACCGTTGAATATCGAGAATTTTTTAATAAATATGATAGATTGCTTAAAATTACATATATATTCACTAAATAAATGGTTGCTTCCACCGCACACAAGTACTAAACGAATTTTATTTTTATAGACGAGTGGAAATACCAATAATTTAAGGTTATTCCAAATAAAATTGATTCCTCACAAATAAATTTTAACGGTTGTGTAGCTTTGAAATATTACAACTAATGTGATTTCGAAAATCAAAATTTTAATTTTCTATTCCGATTTCAAAAGAATTTCAGCTTCAAGGTAGCCATATTTGACACTTTATTTTTCATTTTGGGACTACTGTGCGTATGAGCAATATAAATGTTCATACCTGTATACTGGCAACGTATGAGCAATATTTTATAAATGAAATTTTGATATGTGAAAACAATTCTAAGATCGACCTGTCTTGACTTTTGGGACGTCTTAAACATTTAATGGGTCAAAAAGACGTTGAAAACGGGATTTTTTGGGGTTTTAAACTTTTTAACATACAGTTATGTGCGAAAAAATAGGGACACTTGCATGTAACAAATTTGAAGTAAAAAAACACACATACATTTTGGAAAGAAACTAACAATATTATTTTTAGATTATAGTACAACAACAAATCTTCATTTTAAGCAACAATTTAAACTTTGTTGTTGCAATTGAAAAAAACAACATTGAAAAGTATTATAATTTCCTATAGTCGAATGTGAATAAAAATAGGGACAGTAAGAAAATGGTTTGAAATATTATTAGTATTTTATATTTTTTTGATTAAAATATAATAGTGGTTATTGTATGTAATAGATGGAAACATTTCTTTATCATATTTATGTAAATAAATGTACCAAGTATGGAGCCAAGGGTGAAAAAGGTATGGGATATAGAAAATCGGAACAGATTGTCATATGCATGAAATTTTCAAATTTTTTTTTGTGCCAGACTACTTCGTTGGTATTGTTTATCAATTCTAAGCCAAACAAAAGAAGACCTGATCACTATTAAGTCCTTAGAAAGCTGATTTCCTATCGAAAATCTGAGATAGGTTGTTCTTAGATTTATCTTTCCTATCACGTATCCAAATTTAATCACAATCGGAGTGTTTAAGTTGGCGAAGTTTACTAGGTACGCGGTGGAGCCTTTGCTATGTAAACAGAACGTTATGTAATCATGTTATACTGATGCTCAGAAGATATTTTTAAAGAGTACTTTTTTAATAAATTAAGTGAAAATAAATTTTTAATCCCATCCCCAAGCGTACCCGTTGCATCAATTGTGTGAATGTTTTTTTTTTTGCGTTAGTCTTGTAAAAGGTTCCTTTGGTTTAGTCCTATGACATATTAACCCGCGTAAGTTTTGTGGCATGTAACAGAGTGTAATGCACCCCATATTATGTGATCGGTCTCTTACATGTAAAAGAACTGATCCGAGCAAGGATGGTATAGAACAACTGAGTTTAATGCCGTCCTTGATCCGAGGACCGTTGCCTGTTTCAATGGTCAAGTCACGTTACATGTTTTTTGGGTTTTTCAGAATAGTTTTGAGTAAAAAGTTTGTATCAAAATTTTTCGAAAATACCAAAATGTTCTTAAATTTAAGTTTTCAATTTAAATATATATTAAGTGAAAAATTAAGGAAAATTTTGTGATCATTAAATAATATTACTTTATTCATATACTACGGTGTATAAATATAAATGTCTTGATATATCTTTTCATACTTTTTGTGTATTCAGTTTGGGCTACTGCTCATGTTTGTGATTGTTAAAAATGTTGAAATTTTTGACAGACATTGTCATTTTTTTTTGCTATATACGAATGTGTGTATAACTTGATGATTGCAGGCCTGGTTTAGTTTTTTTTAAACTTCTTCTTAAGATTGAACTAAAAAATAATCAAACCAATATGGTCTATATAAGGAGTAGTATAAGAAGCCATGAAAACTGGTGAAGAATATCTTTGATGACAGGTTTTCGTAGGTTATAAATCTTTTTATGTTGAGCTTTTCTGTCTTTCTTTTTTGTGCAATAAATGATTATTTACTGTTTTTATTAGTACACAGATAAAATAGATTTGTGCTAACAACTGAATTAATTCAAATATTTCAGTTGTGATAACCAAAATTTTTGATAGAGACGATTAATAGTTATTCAAGTATCATAACAGAATATTGGTTACTTCAGTAACAATTCGTCAAAACATAAAAAAGAACTCTTCTATGGGCATTAAATTCATTTGTCACCAAGGATCTATTTTCTGAGTGTATTTTCTTTTTTTTCCAAAACAAAATGCTTAAAATTTTATGTTGACAACAATTATGATCTTTTCAAAGTTTTGTTCTTTTTTATAAAAAAATTGTTATGTTATACAATTCTGTTTTTTGTATGTTATCGCTGTTAAAAATTTTTTAAATTTATATGTTGCATGTTAAGCTTAAATGATAATGACCCGACATTGATATGTTGTTGAGTTTTAGTTTCAAGCTTATTTTTTTTTTTTGCATTTGGTTTAAATGGCCAATGAAATATTTAAAATTTTCCAGTTTTTTTTTCTTCTGGTTTTTTCTTTTCAAACCATACCGATAATTTTCTTTAGTGGCCACAAAATACCTCAATAATGTTTTTTTATTTATTTTTTTTGTTGTTGTTTAAACTACATTGAAATTGGTCTCCTTTTATAATATTTTTTTTTTTTTGCTCATTAGTAAAAAAAAATAGCAGGCAACTGTGTGTTTACAAATACTTAACCCTTTTTTTATTATATATTTCATACTGGTCTTTCTCTTTGTTGATGTTTATATTATGAAATTATGAAAAGAGTCATTGTCAATGAATTTTTGCGTAAATATTTACGCATACATGACAATATGTATCTGTATCAGTAGCAGTTCAGAAATATTGTTCTTCTTATATATTTTTTTTAACATCCACTAGTAATTTAATAAGAATGTTTGATGAATCCTTTAAGCAGTAGCCATTGTTTAAGACATTATAGTTGTTATGAATTTATGAAAGGGAAAAAAGTTTTGAAGAACAAAATAAAAAAAAAACCTTAGGAGAAACATTTTTATTTTTAATTACTTTATATATGAAGTAAACCGCAATTTACGGAAAAGTATATTTATATTTCAAAATATATTTATATAGAAGAAATACAGTACAGAATAGAACACGTAGAGAAAGTATCATAATGTTATAAGCGCCCAGCATAATCTTGGTAATGGGTTGGATTTATTTTAGGTATTACCTGGTAAAGGTTTGTCTTTACACTTTGCTGTACTTTGAAACGTTAAGTATTACTCTGTAAATATATGTTATAGGAAGTAACCGATATTGAAATACACTATCAGACGAAGTAAAGTATAAACCTGTAAAAAAAAAAATCATAGCATAATTAATACTTTTCAAAATTTGTCAAATTGATCTGAAAATAAGTAAATGGTACCATTTATTTATAAAAGAAGCCCGCAGATACAAAGTGTAAAGTTCATTTCAGTATACTGCCCCTTATTTTCTGGAGAGCGATGTATTAAAGATAAAAACTGCCAAAATTTACTTTGTATGGAAATTCGTATACAGAATAGGAAAATATTGATCCAATGTAAAAATTATGTATACACAAGATCAAACTCATAAAATTTTCTTTCAAATAATTTAAATAATATTTAAATTGATTCGTGGGTTTGAAAACTATCGACATTTGAACTAACCAAAAAAAATGATAATTTGGATATGATAAACCGAAAGTTTATATCATAAATTAATTCTTAGACATTTGCAGTTTACAAAATTATAAAAAATATAAATTAGAATAAAAGTGTGATTTTTATGGTAAAATAATACTAATGCTAAGTTTAAGGTCCTATATTTATGAATCTTACGACCCAGAATATAAGATTTTTATGCAATTCAAAAAAAAAATTTATTTTTTTTTTTTCATGCATACAACTGAACAAGATTTCCTAATATGTAAACGAATTTTTAAGACAGTCATTATTGGTAGTTTTTATCTTAAATGCCACGCCCACTACATAAGAAGGGCGGTTTTCTAAAACAAATATAAAATTTTTTATCTGTTGATCTCTGTGATTAATAAGTGGCGCCTGTTTATTATTTGCATAAGAATTTAATCAAATTTGAACTGTTTCAGTTTTGCTAAAAATAACACTTTTTTACGATATTTTACTTTATTTTGTCTGATGGACGCAGTAGCTACCCAGCAAAAACAGGGTTTCAAATACTTACCAGCCTATTTACTCGCTTAATTACTTTTGTTCGCGATGTCCCAAAAGTAATGAGTTGTCATTACTTTCTCACTTACAAAAAACACAATGTAATGGGTAGTCATTACCCTCTCGCTTACGAACAGCCAAAAAATAATGAGTACCCATTACTTTTTGGACATCGCGAACAAAAGTAATTCAGCGAGTAAATAGCCTGGTAAGTAGTTGATACAATGTTTTTGCTGGGTAGTGCTCAAATTAATTTTTTATATTCTAAGGATTTTTAATGAAAAAATATAGATGCTATGGACTTTTTCTAATAGAAAAATTCGTAGATTCTGAAATTTTTTATATATAGACTCTTTATCTCCACATTTTTCATTAAGAAAAAGTCCTGAGGATTTAAGTAGTTTTCATGAAAGGTCAAGAAAGGCCTTAGTATCGAAGTTTTTTTTAGCGTATATGTATTTGTATCTAAGAAACAATTTGCAGAATAGGGGAATTTTACATAAATGTCCATGGAATCTAAAAATTTTTCTATCTATAGACTTTTGGATTCTATAGACTTTTTCTTATAAAAAATATTCATAAAATTCCATTACTTTACACACAATAATCAACTGACACATCCGTAAGAAACAAATGTTATAATCAGTTTAAATAAATGTCAAAATTTTACCTACCAATCCTTAAAAATAAATGTTTTTTTCATTTATTTGAAATTATTTCCGTTTTTGTATTTTTTGTTTTTTTTAATATACTCGTACAATACAAAATGTATGTATGCATATGAAGCTATAAACACTTTTTGTGTTAATCTGTTTGTGTATGTATGTGTGTTTATGAAGTTCTTGTAACTTGTATTGAAAAATTTTGTATATATACAACCAATTTAAATAAAAAAACAAATTGAAATTTTTTGAATATTTTTTTTTGAAACAAACAGCAAACAAAATTTAAATTTGTAAATACTGTTACGGACACAAATAAACCACACGTTTCCGTTTTGTGGGTAAATTTTTATTAAATTTCAAACAAATGAAAAAAATAAATGAAACTGAAAAAAATCGGTAAATGATAGTAAATTATTTCGAATAAATGTGTAAAAAAGTTAATATAGATATTTCTTTGAAAAATAAATGTATGTTCCTTTATTTTTAAATGGAACGGAAAACTTTTTCATTAAGCTACATAATATTCTGAGTGTATAACTTACTAGTTAAAATTTTCATATTTCTTTACAATAAAAATAATTAAAAATAATATGATATGATCTTAAAATCCTACTATACTATTCACTTACAAAATAACAGATCAACAATTCATAAAATTCCATTAAAAATTATTTTACAAATACTTTGAGTCTTTTTTCGACAAGAAAGTCGTTATTGTACAAGAAATTAATTAACAAACATAATATTTTTTTTTAAATTATTATTTTTCTTTTGCAAAGAATTCAAAAGTATAAAATCTTTATAAAGAATATTTTTTACAATGAGGTTTTTTGCCAATGAATTTATTAGTGTAAATTATAATGCTGTATGTAAAAGGAACTTTCAAAAATAAAACCCTCAGGTGAAAATGATCAGATATTATAATTTTTTCAAAGATGACTACTGGTAATTTTTTTTTGTATGAAAACAATACTGTAAATGTCAGAGTTATGGTTTATTGAGTTTATAATTATTCATTTATAAATATCAGCATTTTTATAGTTCCTAAGTATCATAATTTTTTATAGTCAGAAAATTGAAAATAAAAAATAGAAAAACACTATAATTGTTATTAATTATTTATATTAAATTCACAACTGTTTTAGAGTATCGCCAAAATACAAGTAGCAAAGAATTTTTAAAAATGTATTATTTGTAAGCAAAATTGATTAAGTGTAATTTTCAATGAATCCAGATTTTGTTTTAAATTAAACTTCTCACTACCAATCTGTGATAATTTTTCTTCAAAAATTTTAAAAATCAATTACACAAAAATTATACACTCATAATATTATTTCGTTGAAAATAATTTTAAATAATATACATCAATAAGAGGAATGAAAATTTCTCATTATATTCAGCAAATTTTGTTATTTATTTTCAATCATTGTTTTATAATCGACAAAATAGTAAAATCAATCGAAAGTCGTTTAAAATAACCATCAATTTGAAAGTTTTTATAATTTGTATATAAGACACAACACACACAGATGTACATATTTTTATTGTCTATGTGTGTATGTACAGTTGCTCACAGTGAAAATGACCCACCCATTAATATATTATTTTTGGTTTAAAATTTACATAAAATAAATGATAATTTTAGACGAAAGTATATTTATTCTAGAGCTTACTGTATTTGGTATAATACAAATTAAAAACTATGGAGTAAGGCTTTAACATTAGCAAAACAATAATGAAAAAGTGAAGAGAAGACGATAATTAATCTCACAGTGAAAAAGACCCTCTATTGAGATGCGAAAATTGGTTTTAGAACACTCAAAAGCGGTAAAAGTCAATAAATCTCGTTCAACAATAAAAAATATTATAGAAAGATATAATAATGAAAAAAGAGTTATTAGTAAGCCAAGAACTAGCACAAAAAAAAATATTTTCTAACCGAAATGAACGGTGGATTGACAATAAATCTAGAAATAATCCGAGATTGAGTGCACCTAAACTCACGGATATGGTGGAGCAGCGTCATAAAATTCATTTTAATCCCGAGACAGCTCGAAGAGTCTTACGTAGAGCTGGATTAAATGGTAGAATTGCGAGAAAGAAGCCATTTATTTCCAAAAAGAACGAACATATTCGATTGGCTTTCGCTCACAATCGAAAGTAAATTTAATCTTTTTGGTTCAGACGGGAGAGGTAATGTATGGAGAAAGGCTAATGAAGAAATGCATCCCCAACATTTACGTCCCACAGTTAAACACGGTGGCGGTCTTGTTACGGTTTGGGGTGCTTGTTCCGCAGCAGGGGTCGCTAAACTTCATTTATTGACGGAAATATGGATAACCATCAATATAGAAATATTTTAAAAGAAAATTTAAAAATAAGTTCCGAAAAACTGGGAATCGCAGATACATTTAATTTTTATCAAGACAATGATTCCAAACATACTGCAGGAATTGTAAGAGAATGGCTGCTCTATAATTGTCCAAGAGTTATCAAAACGCCTCCGCAATCTCCAGATCTGAACGTCATAGAAAATTTGTGGCATAAATTGGAGACCGAAATAAGAAAACATGAGATTTCGAACAAAAATTATCTAAAACGAGTGTTATTGGCAGAATGGGAAAAAATTACTCCTGAATACACGAAAAAAACTTGTGGAATCAATTCCTATTCGATTAAAATCCGTAATACAGCAGAAGGGCTTCCCAATGAAATACTGATGTAGATTTAATTCAATTTCTAAAATATTTTTTGTAAACCATCAATATGATGGTACATTTTCACTGTGAGATGAATTATTATTTTCTTTTAACTTATTTGCTTTTTTTTTGTTATGGTCAATGAATTAGTACATATTTTTGTTTTGTTGCAATTAAAAATAAATCAAACTTTAAAATAAATATGATTCCGTATAAATCTATCATTTATTTTATAGTAATTTTTTAATGAAAACTATTATATGAAGGGTGGGTCATTTTTACTGTGAGTAACTGTATATTTGAATAATTTCGTATAAATTTTATTGAAATAATTTTGTATTTAAACAAAGTACTTTAATAAAGAAAACAAAAAGGAATTATTTGAATTTCTATTTTTAGGAACTGACACATATAATTTTAACCGAAAATATAAAGCCCTACTGAAAGTGCGTATTTTTTATAATTTATTTTTTTGAATGACTGATTCAAATAGTTCAAAAATATATTTATGTCGATTTCAAATGATTCTTCATTTAAAAACAAACTCCACGTAGTACTTTTTAAATAAACTCAATCGGTAACGGAAAATATATTTTGAGTGTAGATTTATTTTATACTGTCATGTATTTTAGTTTTAATTTGCGTAAATCTCGGTATTATAACTAAAAAAAAATATTTTATTTCTGGTTGTATACAGACTTCTAGATTTTTACAGCGCATTTATATCAATTACCGATCCGAATATAACAATTCGTCAAGTTGTGTCGTCTTATGACGACGGTAGGATAACAATGGTTAATATAAAAGACACAGGGTGACCCATTAATTTGTCTTTCAGTTTCTGTGATAATACACCATTTACGTGTATAGTTAAATGTTCTAATTACACTGAGGCTGTATCACTAAAATTGATCGCTCGGGATCTCTCTTGTACCTGCCTTACGGGAAATGGACCAGTTACAGAGTTAGTCACGTAACCGGAACTTCGTGGCAGAAACCCGTCCTCGAGTTGGTTCTCTTATATGAAAGTAACCGGTAACTTTAACATGGGCTTGTCATAGGAGGTGGCAATTTCTTCCTTTTAAGCTACTTGCGACATATCGCTGACCTTGTGTAGGGTAGCATATCACTGCATTGGTGTAAGTGAATGCGCAACAGAACAGGCTAAAATTATCTTACACATAACTAGTCTCATGACTGGCTCAAATGTACATACCACAGGACTGAGGACAAGTAATTTATAAAAAGAACTTGTAGGAAATGAATAGTTTCGTAATATATTACTTAACTGTTGCAAGTGAACATGTCACAGAGCAAACGAAAATTAGTTAGCATGTAACCTGTCAATATTTCTTCCGCGTGTCTCATATTAAGAACATGTTTCTGAAAGATTCCATAAGGTCCAGTCACTGAACTTACCTGCAAAGTTTATTACAAAAGTTTTTACAATTTTTTATATTTTGCGACTAAGCTATTTTCTCAAAAAAAAATACATCACAGAATGTGAATATTTTTCAAATTTTAACTGAATTGAAGAACTATTTTATTTTATTAAGCAAAAAATGAATTCAAAATTTTCAAATTATGGGTGGGGTTAAAAGCAGGTCTTTGGAGGCAAGTCTCCCCAGATTTGGAGGCCAGTCTGCCTCAGCCCCACAAATTAAAAATTAACATTTCGCAAATCCCACCGATTGACATTATTTTATACACAGCAAAACTTGTTGAACCAATTCCGTGTTCTGTCATTATTTTAACTATAATAGTCCTCATTTCTTTAGTCGACATTTGTGTTATGTTCATTTCTCTCTAGTTACATGATATATTTACAAATAACTAGTCAAGGTTCTGCCACCATTTTAATAGTTGGGGCGCTGGTAATTTTACAGTTATTACCACTTTTTCATACACTTAATTATATTTTACACCAGTATTGTGACATGTCCCACATTTAGCTATTGCAGATTTATCACCTTGGATCAATCGACCCTTCATTTCCCGTAGGGTGGTTTATTTGTACTATCGAAGTAAGATATTCCATTGAGCAAAGCTTTGTCTGTTTTGCTCCAACAATTTTTTTTTGTATTTTTTTACCATTTTTGCCAAATATTATAACATTCCAGCAAAATATTTTGTTTTTATTATAAGCATTTTTTTTATTTATGCGATTTGTTTTCAATTTTTGAGATCCAAAATTTTTTGATGATTTTCTAAATTTTGATGATTTTTTTAATTTAAATCTGGTAATTATTTTAAATTCAGCGATATTATGTAAACTCACAATATATTTTCCGTTACCGACTGTAGTTTATTAAAAAAGTAATACGTAAAGTTTGTTTTTAATTGAAGAATCAATTAAAATTCATAGAAGTATATTTTTTAACTATTTGAATCAGTCAATCAAAAAACAAACTATAAAAATTTACAGACAATCAGTAGAGTTGATATTTTCTGTTAAATGTAAAATTTTATGTTTTCTGTTTCTAAAAATTGAAATTCATATAATTCTTTTTTATTTTTTTTACCAAAATAGTTTGTATATATACAAAATTATTTCAATAAAAATTACAAGAAATTATTCAAATATACATACACACAAAGCCAATAAAAATATATACATCTGCATGTGTTGTGTTCTGTTTTGTAATTACATACAAATAAAAAACTTTAAATTTGAAAAACAAACCACAAAAATAGTTTTTTATAACTTTATGTCGGTAAAAATTTGATGGTTATTTTAAACGTGTTTCTATTGTTTTTACTTTTGTCGATTATTAAACAATGATTGAAAATAAACAACAAAATGGGCTGAATATAATGAAAAATCAGTAGTCCTCTTTTTGATTGTATTTTCGATTAATTTAATATGTATTTTAAGTTGTTTTTAAGGAAATTATATTGTGAGTGTATCTTCAGTTTATAATATAAATTTTTTAAATTTTTAACTTTTTTTTTAAATGTTGGCAATTTTTTTTTTTTTTTAGCGTTATTTTCACTTTTAGGGACATTTTTTAATTTTACCAGTTTTGTTTTTTCTTTTTAATTTTTATCGATTTTGGTAGTTTTGAATGATTTTCCAAATTTATAGATCACGTACCCCTATTAGAATTTTTGTCGACTTTTTTAATAGCCGTTACTGTAAAACTTTAAGTTTTTTCTGTAGGTAGGAAAAACAAAGCGGTATTAAGTCAATTTGACCGTTTTGTAGGACATTTTTGGGTTTGTGTTTAGTAAAAACAAAGGCAATATCAGACTGTTTTAACTGTTTTAACTGTTTATTAAGCAATTTTTTGTTAGTTGCGGTAAACGCATATGTAACAGCAGCCAATTGTTCTATTTCGATAGTAGTTCTAGTTGCTAAAAACAAATGAAAAAATATTTATTTGGCAAATTTTTACCTCTCATAACATCAAAATGGCTACATAAAAAAATGTTACGCATTGACTGTACTTTTGTGTAGTTTGTTTTTAGTGACTTGCAAATACGATTGAAAATTAGTTTTCTTCTACAAATAAATGTTTTTATACTATAAGAATTACAAAACTAATATACAATATAAACAAGAAAAAAAAGAATTGTATGTAGAAGTTCCCTGAGCTTATAAAGGGTGTCCCAAGAAGAACGCAATTTTTTAATTTTAAATAAAACACAGATATTTAAAAAAAAATCTTGAAACTTTATTATATCGTAAAGTAGACAGAATGAGGTTATGTATGGAACAATATATCGTGCAGATGGCCGCCGCGGCTTTGCTGGCATGCACGCGATCTTTTAATGAAATTTTCAATGACAATGCAGCGTCCAATTTCCTCTTTTAAGGCTTGAGTCGTCGTCGGCTTATTCGCGTAAACCATCGACTTCAAAAAACCCCAAAGAAAAAAATCTAATGGTGTTAAATCGCACGATCTAGGCGGCCAATTCTGATCTCCAAAACGCGAAATAACACGACCGGGAAATGACTGATGCAGCAATTGAATTGTTTCTCTGGCTGTATGACATGCATCGCCGTCTTGTTGGAACCACATGCCCTCCACATTCATTTCTTCAATTCTAGGCAAGAAAAAACTGGTTATCATTTCACGATACCGAACACCATTGACTGTTTGCACTTGACCTGCCTCATTTTCATAAAAAAAAGGTCCAATGATCCCTCCAGCCCAAAAACCACACCACACAGTGACACGTGGAGGATGCATTTGCTTCTCGTAAATCACTCGAGGATTTTCCTCACCCCAAATGCGACAATTCTGCCTATTGACGAAGCCATCAAGATGAAAATGGGCCTCGTCACTGAAGATGATTTTATCGGCAAAATCAGAATTTTCATGTTGTCTCTCCAATACCCAATTAACGAACTCCCTTCGCTGTCCATGGTCAGCTGGCTTCAGTTCCTGAGTCAATTGAACTTTGTATGCATGAATTGAATTTTGAATTTGAATTTTGAATTGAACTTTGTATGATGCAAATCTTTCGTCAAAATTCGCTGCAAAGTGGATTTGGAGACACCAATTTGCTGAGCTCGGTGTCGAATTGAGGTGGATGGAGTTTGAGCGACATCAACACGTACAGCTGCGACATTTTCGGCCGATCGACCTGGTCGATGGCGCGTTGTTGTCTTTACATCACTAACAGACCCAGTTTCGGCAAATTTATCCATTAATCTCTTTACAGTTGACTCTTTTGGAGCATTATTGTGACCCCAAAATGATCGCAATTTGCGAACTGTAGCCGCAAAACTTTCACCATTTTGGTAAAACAATTTCACAATGAGAATGCGTTGTTCATTCGTGTAGCGCTCCATTTTTACTAACCTCATACCTTCTACTAGCAAACAATAACAATTGTTCAAATGTCAAACAATGACACTTCGAATGTTGCCAGATTTAAAAATTGCGTTCTTCTTGGGACACCCTTATTATTTATTATAATTTAATCAAATTTGGGAATTTCTAGAAGGTTTACTGTGTTAATAAAATTATAAAATTTAAATCAAATAAAAAAAGTTTAATTTTTAGTGAATTTTTAGTGAAATAAATTAATAAATATATCTAAAAATTGTGAAAAAATTAATTTGTATGTTCTTTTTGTTTCCCAAAAATCCGACCTGCTTTGCTATCTATATTCTCTAAAAGGTTCGTCGTAGTACTCCGCTTCGTTGTGTATCTTAAATATTCAACAAAAATTTAAATTTTTGCTCTACAGTCACTTAATACCTCTGTACGTATACGTATTATTACAATACTTATACGTTTAGGTGTTCCAAATAAATAGAACAAAAACATTAATTTTTACAAAATATTTTCAATATCCTCCCTTAAACTTAAAAAGTGTTTATTAATACACATTTTCATCTAGAGATTCTTAAGGTGGCTAAGCTATTTTAAAATATTTAAAATATTCCAATAACCGTAACCCCATACATTTTTTATAAAACCAAACTTTGTTAAAACCTTCTAGATCAACGGTTCCCGCCAACTTTTACGTCACGCATCCCTGGAAACAGTTTTACTGGCTGACGGATCCCCAAATATTTCAATTCTTTATATATTTAAATAAAGGCATTAAAATCCAAACATTGTCCGAAAAAATAGTACATAGCAGCAAAAAATAGGAATGATGAAAAAACGTTATTATTGTAGAATTAACAGAATTTAATACATAATTTAATACAAGTATTTGTCAATTAATTACCCTAGAGAAATTTAAAAACTGTAGGATTCTGGGAACGTTTTCTATAAGAAAAAAAAAATAATGTGTATTCAATTAAACACAAAAAAATATCGGAGTCTGAAAAGTCTTAAGAACTGAAATACCCTGTCATAAATTTTTAAAAAATATTTTGTGTATTTTTAAATACGATTATAACAACTGACATTGGAAAATTATTTATTTTTACATTCTTACCTTTGAATTCTTCTCGAACCCCTTTAGATGCACCTAAGGACCCCAAGAGTGTGTCAACCTCCCATTTGGGAACCGTTGCTCTAGAATATATTGATTTTTTGACAACTTCCAAGTGACTGACTGATAAAATAACACTTTTACTCTTAAAATTCATTAGCATTCTATAATTAAAAACCACCCACAATTTTGTTGATATAAAAACATCTAATGGATAAGAGTTAAATCTGGTAGACAAAAACTCCTGCCATTATAACAAACAAACAAACTAATTACAATATTTTAAAAAGTTAACTGTAAACGAAGCATCTTTTTGACGTTAACAAAAAGTGTCATTAGATCTGGTTGTATAAAATGTACATTATCACGAGATTGTATTAAATTAGACTAACAAAAAAAAAAAAAAATAAAAGCGCCAACAACAAAAGCAACAACAGAACATCAAATCAACATACCGTTATATAAAAGTTACAAACAGAAAATAACTTTATGTATCGTATTACATGAAATTAATGAAATTTTAAGCTTTTTGTTGATGTTTAAAATAAAAATATATCAACAAATATTGAAAGGTTGAGTTGAAGCTAAGAGATAAATATATACACACACACACTAAAGTTAAGAAAAAGAATGAGAAGAAAAACTCTTTTGAAATTTTAATGTTAAAAGCTGTTATCCTTTTACCTTTTAAAGCAGAGTCATTGAATCAGGTAATAGTAGCCAGCCATACTATTAGAAATTGCTACTTAAAATATTCTCCCCCTGACTTTGCTTGCTGTTTGTTGGTTGTGTTGTAACTCTAACGGTGTTAAATTTATGGCCTTTTATATATTTTAACTGGCAAGAGTAATAAATTTTGATTAGGTTTTTGTTTTTAGACATTCACATCGAAATATGTTGTATGTTTGTATAATTTTCGTCTTTAGAGATGAAGACACGTTTTACGTTTATTACAAGATTAAGGCTATTAAAGTATATAAAACAAAATTTCAACTTAATTTTCCTAACATTTTTACATACTGTTTGTTTAAAGCTGAAGTAAGATGTGTTATAGAAAACTTAGGAAAAAATATATTGTAAGAAAATATTGATAATATTGTATAATGTGACCCCAGCTTAAGGCCCAATGAATAATAGGAATATTTTTAAATACGAAATTGGAAAAAACATTTCCAATTATATAAAAAAAGCGATACCGATAACATTTTTAGAAAATTAATGGAACTTAATTGGGAATGAATGAAATTGGAGCACTACTATGGGTAATAGGATTCGAAAATTGTATTATCGTGTGATAAAAATTAATTTTTCGGTATCTCCCACGATCCTATCTCAGTAGGGGATGTTTTCGGGGGGGTGTGGTGTGGATTCATTTTTATTGGAGATTCAGGCTTTGGGTATGCACATCCAAGCATATGCGGGTGATTTTTGCGCTCTGATGTCTGGTAGGTTAGACAAATTAAAGATGTTGTGAACCTGATGGACAGCTGGTGTAGCAGGCATGAGCAATCTGTTAATCCGTATAAGGCGACGCTTGTGTTGTTTACACGTTGGCCTAAACATGGAATTATTTGACTTTTGGTGTTAAAGGGGGTTACTTTCCAACTGCTTACAAATGTTAAATTTCTATTGGTGAGTTAAGTGGACAGGACATGTTGAACTGAAGATGTCTCGGGGGCTACGAATTACCTAGCAGTATAGAAGAGTTTTTAGAAAGACTTGCACAAAGAATACAGATTCATTGTAACAACCAAATTTCTTGGATGAGAATAAAGACTCCAAAATATTTGAATCGGTATATGAATTGCAACACAGGGCATGCAGTTATCGTTGAGAGGCTTTCGAAACTTTGTCCAAAATTTGTAATGCTTTTGGATAATATGATGTTCGGTTGGGGTTTATTTTGATATATTTAGGATCTAGTATATCAAACTGGACTTGATGCAGTTGGTATCTATGCACAAGCACTCATATACCATAGACAGAATGGCAACAGTCTTTCAGACTGAAATTTTTGTTGTTTTGGATGTGACAAAATAGAAGATCTATAATGGGTGAAGGGTTCAGGAGTAAAAGTACCTGTAGTAATAGACTTGCTGCGTTTAAAACACTTTAATTTCCGATCTCTTTTTACAGGATTGCTCAGGAGTGCAGGCTAAACGAGGTTTATATAAGGAAAAGGTTATGTTTCTATGGATACTGGGTCTATTGAGTATTCCCGGCAATAAAATTAATGAGTCCTTGGATTAGTTTCGAATCTCATGTGTCTGGAATCGCAATTGAGTTTGAACTGTTCTCAGTAAGATGTTGTCAGGACGTGCGGTGGTACAAAGTATTTTATGAGAATGTGGCACGATACGTACTCAGTTTAAGTAGAGCTTGCTGCTTTAGGCTTACTGGCCTAATTATGGGACACTCTGCTGGAGCTCGTCAAATAGCGAAGAAGGGCATTGTCATTGATCCATTGTATGTATGACACATACAATGGAGGAGGAGGATTTTGGGAGTGACGTCTTGGCTACTGACGTCGTGGTTATGTTCATAAATTACGCTTGCCTTATTTTATTCTGGTATATAAAGAAGACTGGAAGATTCTAGTCTGAGACTCCTCTATTCTTCTCTAATCTATAACTTCTATATGGTATAATACTTTAGATAATGTTTAAGTCTGAGCGCCATGCACTTGACTCTCGACTTGACTAATCCACCCCAACTCAACAAACCCTCAATTAAAATATTTTTTTCTTCCTAAAAGTACCCACCGATCAGGTACAATTTTGAGTATCAAGTTATTTTTAACCCTTTGAGGACCGGACTTTTTTTGCTGAAGCGATTTTTTATTTTTTTTTTAATTTTCATAATTTAAGGCCCAATAATAGTTACTTCAAAAAAATAGGCCCCCTGGTCCTCTCTTTGCCCCTCATTTCGCTTGGCAAATATAGTTGCCTCTGGGTTGAAAGGTAATCTTTTAACCAAAAATTATTATTTTCCTTTGGCCAGTATAGTTGCCTGTGGGCTGAAAGAGAATTTTAATACAAAAAATTAAATTGAAAAGTATAATGTTTTATATATTTTTTAATTGTTTAAACTATTTAAAAAGTAATTTATAAATAATTTTAACAATTAATGATAAGTCCTGTACGTGGTATTCGCCTAAACAGTCACGTGATGATGTAAAGCAAAGGAATACATTGCTATATTTGCCACAGCTGGCACAGCGAACGCATCGTGTCTAATTTTCATGTTTTTCCATTTTATAGAAAGACTTTAGCTTTTTTAGAGAAATACTTCCAGTTCTGGTTGCTTTCGGGAATCTGCGCGATCTTGAACAGAAGTTATTAATTAATTCCTTTGCTAAAGCTGCCCGAAAATCAATCGAAGCTGTTAGCCAACATGCTGTATATCGAATATAAAACCGCCATTTGCTTCTGCGATCATACTCATAGTAAACCTTTTTTTGGTCCATGAGATCGGCACCTCCCATTCCCTTGTTGTAATGCTGGACAACCAACGTGCAATCTATATCAATTTTACCCGCTTGTCCTGCAACACGCCGCTTTACTTTGCACACCGCAGTTGGGTCAATAAATTTTGAAGCCAGGCAAACAGCGCGATAATCCATGCATGTGACTACGGATATGCTGTCAGATGTAAAATAGCTTATGTCACCACGCTTCATATTTTTATCAGCCGGAAACTGGTTTTTTTTTGGTATATTGCTTCATGGCGTTATGTCCCTTGAACTTCACCATATGTTCGTCAATTGATATTTTTTGAATAAGTGTATGCTTCTGGTATAGCTTTTTTTTATATGGTTTATAATATCTCGGATTTTGTATCCACTGTCGTCGGATGTTATCATTATAAAAACTTACCCGCAAAATTACAAACAGCATTGAACACATCATATGATTTCGAATAGACATTATGCGTTTTGTTCAATTGACTTTCATCATTAACAGTCAAAAACAAATATGCACAAAAAAAAAAAAAACGTAAAACTATATACACACATAAAACCAATGATGAAAATAAAAAAATATTTAGATTATTTGTTGGTGCGTTTTTTCCGTTTCAACCCACTGGCAAACATACTTGCCAAACATATTTCGGGTAAATGTGGGCAGGTTGAAACTTACAAACTTTCCCCATATATTTTTTGAAAGGTAAGGGGTGCCCCCAAAATATACTCGAGTTTTAGCCAGATGCGCCCCACGCAGTCCCCACAGCACCCCCCTGAAGAAAGGCGACTTTTTGGCCAAATTTGATGCCACCTTGTGGGCAAATAAGGCCAGATCGAGATACTGTTTTGTCCATGAAAGCACCCACGATTGAGGTTATTATTTTTTATACGAATACTTACGATGGTGGTTATGCCTTGTCAATCAAAATAGCCTTTAACGGTATATTATTTAGTTAACAACATTATTCTTAATTCAAATAAGATTTTATATATGAAAGTAACCAAATTGAAGCACTATTTTGTCTGAATAATAAGAATTATTTGATATATAAAAGTACACACTGCTGAGTTTATATAAAATCTATAAAATTACATTCGATTTAGATACTATCCCTATTGAGTTTCCAAGAATGCAGTATCCTTTTTTCTTTAAAAGAAATGTACCTATGACTCAAATAATATTTTTTTTTGTTTATAAAGTTAGCCAGATTTAGGTACTACCCAGTTTGAAATATCCTTAAGAAGTCTTCATGAAGCCTTAAAACTTTACTAAGCGTCATGAAATTGTTTATATACACAATTCTAACCAAAAATTTTATCTGAAAAAGTGTTACGAATGAGATACCATTTTTTTCATAGAGGTACAGGTACTAAGAAGGTAACCAAGAATAAAACACTAATCTGCCTAGAAAAGCCTAACCAAAATTTAAATAATTTTTGTCCAACAATTGACAAAAACCTTAAGATCCATTAACTTTAAAAGTCATTAAAAATATATTTTATTCTTTTGGTATTTCATTGAATCTATTATTAACGACACCTTGTTGGTCACATTATGTATACTCTATATTTACAAAATAGTTGTTGTCACCCTGTGGTCTAATAGCAATCACTTGATTGCCTTTAATGATGGTAACTTAAAACACCCACTAATGCCACGTTAGTTAAACTGTTTTGTATAATTTTTTTCTACCGTCTACATACATTTTTTCCTACAACTTTCTCTCAAATTCGACACTACTGCTCTACTCTAATACTTTTGATTGTAAATGGTAAAGTTATAGTCATTATTCTGGCTTTTGTATAAAAAGAAACAAAAAAATACATTTTCATTTTCTTGTCATTTTCATTATTACCTTTTTTATTTGGTCTTTATGCAAAATACTATGCTAATATCTTAAGTGGAAAAAAAATCTTTACTTATAATGAAATGGAAAAAAGTTCTCACACAGTAGGTATTTTAATATCTTGACAATTTTTATCAACTTCCTTTTCATTGTCGCTATCCTCAATTGGTAAAATAGTAAAAGAAAATTTTAATAATGTTTATACTATAAAAAAATGCATAATATTTTTAATTTCCCTACTTTGAGAAGCTATTTAATATAGATTAAATAAGTTCTTATAATAGTAAACATCTATAAAGTTTCTTTGTTGGGTCATTCATTTTCTAATAAAGTTCAGGATTTCTGGCCAATAACTGGGTTAATTAAACTAATGAATTTTTTGTTTTAATGGAATGTTTGTTTTTATGAATTTCTGCTCTAAGTTTATATAATAGGGAGTCCCAAAAAATTACTTTCTTTAGTTAAAAAAATGTCACTCAATCGATGTGAACTAATGAACTGGATATGGGAGTGATTTTTAATTCCTTTCCAGCGATTGTTTATTCCTTTCTCAAGTAAATAATTCTAGTACCCATTTGTTTTTAAGACCCCAAAAAGAGAACTGTTTTGAGTTAACTCGCTAGTTGCAAATGTTATAGTATTAAAAGTGGATTTTGAGATTTTTAAATAAAGAGTTCGACGCGTGATGAGACTACGATCAACTGCAATTAATATACAAGATACTTCATTTAATTTATTATATTTGATAAGAAAGTAATGAAAAGTATTAATCAATTCAGATAAATATTCATTTATTTTTGAATAGCTGAACAATATTTTGTCCAAATCTTAGAGTTCAATCGTAACTAAGTAACGAGTTATTCAATTAGGTACTTCGAAAAGTACCTAAACTTAAAAAGATACTGCAAAAGTAAACGAAATTATGGGTCTAAAACCAAATTAAAGTGTTTTTAGAATCACCTGAGAAGCTTTTCGACATTTCTGTTTTTAATTGCACTTCACTTGAATCTTGTTCGTGTTTAAAACTCAAGAAAGTTCCCATCAATGAAGGAAGTTTTTTGTTAAATAAAAGAAATGACAGGGAAATGGTTATAAGTGTTGATGATAACAAAAAAGAGGTACATTAATGAAACGTCAACAGAGACAAATTGAAATTAAGGGTAGCAAAAAATATGTAGTTTACTCAAGAAGCTGATTATGTCCCAGTAAATTTTTATAAACATTCAGTGAAGTATCAGTAAAGCGTCTGATCACAGAGGTATCTGTAAAAAACACGCCCTTTACAAAGATACTATCGATATCAACAGCCGAACAAAATACATTGCCGTTATCAACACTTGCTTAGGTCTGTAAAAGATACAGTTTATTGACGTTATCTGCTGTTGTTGTTCCTCCTGTGACTTTAGCTGAAGTCAGCTTTATCTATACTAAAGATTTAACTCGCGCTATTGATCCATAACGGTAATCTAAAGAGCTCCAGAGAATCCTGGAAAAATCTCCAAATGATATTAAAGATACTGCTATGAAAAGCATTTACTTTAAAAGATGAAAATAAATAATAAATATGATAATAGGGGATCGTTACCATCGCCAAAAAGAACCTGAATGAATTTATGTAGGATACTCAACGACAAGTAGTGACAATTCATAGCAAATTTTAACTTTGATCCCAAGGAGGCTCAAGGTTGGCATTTTCTGACAGAACTAAAACTAACAGCGGCTCAGTACTTAGAGGAGTATTGCAATAGACCATTACAATGGTATATTTGTATTCTCAAACCTATCCTATTTCGATATTTTTGGATAGGGAAATCTATTTTTGTACGATAGACCAACACTCAGGGATGCCCCAACTAATGCAGTACATTGTATTGGAATTAGGAAAATAGTCTAAAGGAAGGAGGAAAGAGTTAGCAGTATTTGTGGACATTTGACTTAAATTTCTCTATATTGTAGGCAATAGAGAAGACATTTGTCGGAAGTTTATTCCACATACGACTTATAAACAAATTTTTCCCGTAAAGCGTTGTACGGCCACAAATGGATGTGATCTCTTAGATAAATGAGTACTCCTAATATAAACCCGGACTCTAGGGATCGATTCACTTATTTGGTCAGAAAACTTCCGATTATAATGGAGTTAGAACAAAGATAAACCATCCACTTTCCGACGATGCTCCAATGAGTCAATAAAGCTGGATGTCCTTCAGACTTTAATAAGTGCCGATGTCAACCTTTGTACATAGTCCAAAAGCTCCAAAATAAACTTTAAGACTCCTGCCCATATATGGGAGTTGTATTCCATCTTAAGTCGGACATATTTTTAATTTTTTAAAACCATGAGGCAACTCTGTTCATAATGGGTGGAAGATGTGGGAATAAACTTTATACATATTTAAAAATATTATTTCAAGCAGAGCATAAATATTTATAATTCTTAAAGCATAAATATTTATAACTCTTACAAATATTGGGTCCGCCAAATAACTTTTTGTTTTTTAAATGCTATAAAAAAAACTACTGAATATTTTCTCAAATTTCTTTATTTATTTGAAAGTACAATCCCTCCGGTTAATAATGGAAAATAATTTCATTCAAATGGCTGCCCCGACTAGCCGTTACAGTCAATGGCAATCGTTATCGGGCCATGTTGAACGAATTTTTGTTCACAAAAATTGAAGAGGAGGATATTGTCAGCAATTTGGTTTCAACAGGACGGCGCTACGTGCCACACAGCCGAAGCTACACTCGATGTTTTGCGCCCTATTTTTGAAGATCGCATTATCAGCCGCAGAGCTGATGTCGTTTGGCCACCTCGGAGCTGCGATTTGACACCGTTGGACTATTATTTGAGGGGTGCCGTCAAAGATAAGTGTTACGCCGACAAGCCAGAGACAATTGACGCTTTAAAGGACAATATTCGTGAAGCCATTGGTGAAATACAGCTGCACGCAATCGATAATGTGCTTGAAAATTGGATCGATCGTGTAGGCTACGGGACGGGAATTTTATATTTAGCAACTTTTTAAGAATGAAATGGATTTTCTTCTGAGGACAAATTTGTGTGGGATGGTGTATTTTAATTAAACAAATATTTAAATCTTACTTTTTTTAAAGATTCCTTCCCACTTATTTTTTACGTATTCTGCTCGAGAGCTATTAATTAATTGTTTTTTATCGGGACACCCTATTAGATAATGACTTAATAAAATTGTCGAAAATATTACAAAAAAGTTATGATATAGTTTATATATAATCAAATTTTTATTATTAGTTGTTAAACTGTACATTATATAGTTGCTATTTGGGTGTAATATAAACACTGAAAAAAAAAATTATTATAAACAAAATAAAAAAGCCAACACTTTGAGTGAAAAATTAAAAAGTCGTCTTTATGTTCACTGTTACAACTTTGAAATGGGTTCTTTTTTAAATAATGAAAATTTTTTCAAGTGTTATTTTCTAGCATTGTCTAATTTTTCACTAAAACGATAAAAACATACTTTTTATTAAATTCATTTCCTGTCAGAATAGTATTATAAAAGAGTGAGTTTTTTTTTGTGTAATATTAGTAATTTCAATTTTTATGTACAAGTGTTATATTTTACACAAATCGATTATGGCCAACTACACTTCTCTATGTGGCAGGAGCAGGAACAACAAAAGCAACAACAACATCAAAAACATCAACATTAACAACACTATTCCCCTAACAAATGTTAAATTTAGTTTGCGTGTTACATGCATGTCATAGAAGAAGACATGGCACGCGTGCCAAGTGCTAGAAATGTATGTTGCTGGCTTGTTTGATGAATGTTGTATGTATGGGATACTAAAGGAAACAACAAAAAAATGTATATTAATATATGAACAGTATCGTTTTTGTATAAATGTAAACATAATTGGTATATTTGAGTGGCAAGAGGAACTGTAAAAAGTTTATGCTAAATTTTATTATACCATTAAAAATGGAAATATATAAAGACAAGAGACAATATATTCAAAATATTTTATATATTTATTTATATATTAAAAATATTATGTAGCTTACTTTTTGCAGTTTAATAAAAAGGTTTTCAGTTTAGTTAAAAATAAAGAAAGATACATTTATATTTCACGGAAGTATTTATTTTAATTTTTTTAATACATTTGTTCAAAATGGTTTTCTGTCATTTACTGATTTTTTTTCAATTTAATTTTTTTTAAATTGTTTAAAATTCACAAAAATATTACCCACGAAACAGAAATTTGTGGTGTATTTGTTTCCGTTACATTTATTACAAAATTTAATTTTGTTTGATGTCTGTTTCTAAAAATAAAAAAAAATACTGAAAAATCCAATTGGTTTTTTTTAAAGTATACACTTTATAGATAAAAAAATAAACAAAAATACAAAAAACGGAAACAATTTCAAATAAATTGAATAATCAGTTATTATTTACGAAATGAGAAGGAAAAATTTTAAAATTTAAATTTATTTGTTTTGTTGATATATCAGCTATTTAAACAACATTTAAAAATAAAACCTTTTGAAGTAATGGTTTTTAAATGAAATATCATTTATTTTATTTTAACTATTTTAAGTGTAAAAGTATGTATTATACACTTTTTAGAACTACAGTGGAAAAATATTTTAAATACACAAAAAATCTTTTTCTCAACTGTAACTGTTTTTTAAATATGATAAAGTTTTTAACGAACACTCACAATATTACTTCATTAAAATTAATCTTATATATATATAATTAATCGAAAATACAATCAAAAAGTGGACTTATAATTCTTGGTTATATTCAGCACTTTTATTGTTTATTTTGAATCACTGTTTAATAATGGACAACAGTAAAATCAATCGAAAGTCGTTTAATTTTTTTACTAACAAAACATTAGAAAAATACGATTTTTTAGATTATTTTCTTAATTGAATGTTTTTTTTATTTGTATGTAATTACAAAACATAACACACACAGAGGCATATATTTTTAGTTTCTATGTCAGTATGTATATTTAAATAATTTCTTGTAATTTGCATTGAAATAATTTTTAGTTTAAATAAACTATTATGATAAAAAAAAAAACAAAAAGGAATCATTTGAATTTCTATTTTTAGAAACAGACAACAAAACAAAAACTACACACACAAAAAAGACCAATCAAATTGAAAAGTTTATTTTGATTGCCACAACCGATAAAATCATTAAGTGGAATCATACTCAGTGCTTCAAACCGAATTTTTTTGTGTAAACCATACTTGAAATTTTTTCATTACCATTGAAATTGCATTACCATTTTATGGTAATAAAATTTTTTCCATAAAAAATTTCATTACTAATGGTAATGAAATAGCACAAATGCATAAAAGACTAATTATAATTGATTGAAAAATAATTTGTTAACAAAATATGTATACGATTTTTAAAGTATCTTTATACAAAAAAATAATAAAACAAAATATAAAATTTACATTTACATAAATATTATTACATAAAGTAATGGTTAATAATAACAATGTTTTCTTTTAATTAGTGCATTCGGAATGGTAATGAAATTCTAAAACATTGTCATTAATTAATTAAATTAGATCCTTAAATTTATTCATTACAATTACTACCAATGTAATGAAAATAAAAACATCAATTAATTGGTCCAATCAATGCATTAGTCCCAAGTATAATATAAGCTAATACCCAGCTGAGGCGATATATTTCAGTCATAGAAACCAAATTTTAGTTGAAAAATTACAAAATTTGTTTCTGTGTCTAAGTGTTGCTTTAAAAAAACGCCGGTATAAAATGAATTAATACACTAGATTAATAAAATAATGAAAATTTTCTAACCATGAAGTATGACAAATTTTTTTTTTTTTTGTCCAGCTATAACAACGTGTTTTCCTTCGAGAGCAAAGGCGCGATGTTATAAAAGATAATTCATTTATTCAGAGAGAGAAAGAGATAGAGGAAAAAGTGTGAGCGGGGGAGTTCTGGTAAGGGCGCAGGAAATTTTGTAAGTCTGCAAACTTGCAGGAATGACAACGATTTGGGATGACTTGTTTCCTCTGTTGCACCACGTATACGGAAATACAGCAACGCTTCCTCAAAAGACATCGATTAGCGACCTGGGGCGGTAGGCTTCCTCTATTAACTTAGGGAATGAAGTTGACCTGCTACTACACGTTGCCGTTGTTGATTTCAATTAGAGAAAGGCAGCAACCAGAGATGGCACTTTTTTTCTGTTGAGCTGCATCTAAGAATAACAGCGTCTTGGGAAGGCACTCTTCCTCTGTAAACTTTGGGAAGGACAGCGATAGGGAACGGCACGATCCCTCTGCTGACTTCAATTATAAAAGTAAAACATTCTAGGACGTCTCGAATTCTCTGTTTACTTCGATTAGGGGAGGAAAGCGACATATTGTCAATAAAACTCTGAGGACCTTCAAGAATATTCTCGGGACTTTTAAGTATACTCTCAGAACCTTAAAGAATCTTCGTAGGATCGTCAAGGTAATTTAAGCAGATTGGCAGTGAATTCAAGTTGTCAGCAGGATCTTAACGTAGGAGTTACCTGGGAAGTCATGATTCTATTGCAGCATCTAGAGGAAAAGTGTATGTTACCTTCTTTAAGTTTTAACGATTCTGAGGAGCATAAGCATAAGTGAGGTTTGTTTGAAAACTACTTTTTACTTTGCCAACAAAGGTAAACCGCTACCATTTGTAAACAGAAATGAACGTGGAATTCAGCCGATAAACATCTGCACCCCGAATATTTTTTTTATGGATTATTTTTTAAAAAAAAATTAAAAAAGGAATAAATTTCACATTTATGACCAAATATTAACAGCCATATGCATATATATTTTGATGATTTTTATAACAGTCCTAAAAATTAAATTTGTTGTTGATTTACATGTTAATTTTTTATTTTATTAGAATTATATAATACTATAAATGCTATTGAGCGCCCCGGTAGGCTAGTTGGTAGCGTGCTAGCTTATCAGTGCGGGGGTCGTGGGTTCAATTCCCACCAGAGGCTCTGGTCTGTTTTCGCTACTACGAGCCGAAGGCCTTTGTTGCTAACATATAATTTGTAATTATATGATTATTAAATAAAATAAATAAATAAATAAATATAAATGCTATTCTATAAAAAAAAGAGGAAAGAGTAGAAGCAGCTAAGCCTTTCGACTCTACATGTTAATTTATAAGTCTGTTCTATATATAAAATTTTCTTAAAAATAATTAATTAATGAAAACAAGTAAATGTATGAGTGTTGACTTCAAGCCCATAAAGTAATACTAATACTTCAACCTTATTTTAATTCAAACTAATAATTAACAAATTTTATGTTAAGTTATTGGCCATAAATTCAGAACTAATCCATGGATTTTTTTAATTGTACTATGATTTCTTCGAACTCTCTACTAAAAACAATTTCTGGACAACTTTCATTTTTAAGATATTTTTGACAAAATCAAATTTATTTTTTATATATATTTTCTTTTAGTCTACAGAGACGCTTGCTGTAAACCAATTTCTTGGTTTTGGGCCGATATATTTTTGAATGCAATCAAACTGTTTCCGAAGGAAGTCTTAAAAAGTTTTAACAAATTCAAATAAAACACTTAATAAGAAACCCTATTTTTATTTTACTATTCGTTTTTAATAGGCCAGAATGCAAAAAAAAAAACATATTTACTTTCAGTGCTGAATATGTCTGTAAACTAGTCATATTTTTTGACACTATTCACTAAATGTTAAAAGTTTACAACTTTTTTTTAGATTTTTATACTTTTTATGATTTTGAATAACTTTTATGCTACTTTATTACCTTCATTCACTCCTAACAGGTTAATCGTATTTCAAGTTTATCATCATTTCTTTTAATACCTGTAAAATAATGTAATCCCTAGTTTCGTGTGTAAAACTGATCTAATGTGTGGGGTAAAAAAAAAACAAAGTATACACGCCAAAATATATTGTTTACAGTTTGTAAATAGCGTCATATTTTTCGCTCTTTTACAAGGACACGTTATAAATACAACAAGTAAACAAAAAAATAACCAACACCCGGCATATTAATATTTTAAGATATATATTCACAAAAACAACGAAAAAAAAGGAAAATAAATATTATAAAACAGCCATAAAAGTTAGAAAGAGAGAACTCAAGGTAGAAAAGGATGTAGAGTAAAATATGTTGGTTTCATTGAGTTTGAAAGTAAATAAACCATAAATAGGATATAAAGACCTGACAGGCGAAAAAATTAATATATAAGTGTAAACTTGGCAACACAAGAAGGAGGGGGAAATTAAAGATAAGAACGTTGTAACACTACATTGACATGATTAAAATCTATGATTTTTAAAATTTGTGCTGTAGTCTTAAAGTAATATTATTTTACAATAAATCCAACAGAATTGTGCGAGGGCAGATCAATAAGTCCGTGACTTTTTGAATAAAGCACAGTTGTTTAAAAAAAAAAAAATATATTTTTCAACATAATCTCCTTTTAGCTCAATGCACTTAGTCCAACGTTTCTCCAATTTTTGTATCCCTTCCAAAAAATAGAATTTTTCTAGGTTCAAAAAATAGGTATTTGTTTGTTCAACAATTTCATCGTTGGAGCTAAAACTCTTTCCACCGAGCCATTTCTTTAGGTTTGGAAATAGAAAATAGTCACTGAGGTGAAAAATCCGGAGAATATGGCGGATGAGGTACCAATTCGTAGCCCAATTTATGGATTTTGTTAATCCTTTGAAGTTGTCACACAACTACGTTTATGATCAATTGAGAGCAAACGCAGCACCCATCCTGCAGAGAGCTTTCTTAAATCCAACTGATCATTTAAAATCGAAACCACACTACCATATGTAATGTCTATGGCATCAACAATCTCACGCACTTTTACTCTTCGACCGGCCAACACCATATCGTGGATTTTTTATACATTTTCGGGTGTATTGACCTCAATTGGCCATCCAATATGTTCAGCGTCATTTGTACTTGTGCGACCACAACGAAAGTCAATAAATAACTTGTTTACCATTGAAATCGATGGTGCAGAGTCCCCATAGTATCTATCAAGCTTTTCCTTGGTTTTATTGACGGTTTTTTCGCAAAAAATAATGTTCAATAAATACTCGAAATTCACTTTTTTCCATTTTTAAAAAAATCCACGAGGTTGTATGTTTTGAACAGCTGTTAAACGCAAAATAAACGACGGAACGTCCTCAAAATTTGACAGTAGTCTATTAACAAGTTGTACTTGATGGGAGTAGTGTTGCATTTCATATAACTACGAGTAAGTTCGAAAAGTCAAGGACTTATTGGTCCGCCCTCGTATGTTCTTTTGTTTTTAACTATTAAAGTACAAACATTAAACTACATAATACTGTGAGTGCACTTTCAGTAACATTTTGTTTACCTTTTCGTACAGTGGATCGTATTTCATTTCAATTTGCTTTGCTTAGCATTCAAAAGAAATTTTTTGTAAACAAGTCGAGATTTTAAATGAGGATTTCAATTGGGTACCCAATATACATATCCTTGAAAGAAGTACTTTTCCGACTTCAAAATAGCTAAAATAGATTTTTGTGGATATATAACATTTTTTTATTAATTCAAAAAATTCCAGAAATTCTTGAAATAAGTTGATAACTTATTTCAAGAATTTTCAATTAAAGTTATGTTTAACTGACTATCGTATACTGAGGTCTATTGCATATTAACTATGTATTTTGTGTGGCTTCTTTTAATTATTAAAACAATTTCACACAATGTTTTTCCTTGCTTGTAATGTTTACGAACATCCAGGGACGTTTATTTACAAATTTTCAAAAATAAAGTTGGTCAAACAGAAATTTTTTGTACTGCACTGATAAATTAAAAATTATTATGATTAAACAAATGTAAATAGTACAGTTAATTTTATAATTAAACAAGTAAGAGCGGCTAAATTCGGCTATGCCGAATCTTATATACCCTTCACCATGGTTGGGAAAAAACTGAAGTTTATATATGGACATAGTATATGGAATGGACAAATTTATATACGGACGCCTTTAAGAGGAAATTAACCATTTAGTTTGGTATTAAAACTTGGACTCGGGAAGATTTATGGTTCCAGAAAATAGGTATTTAAAAAAAATTTATGTTTTGGGCATAACTTTTTTGTATCTGAACCGATATTTCCGAGTTTTTTTAGCAAATAAGTTAAACTAAAGATTTTCGATCTTTTGCTATATAAGACGTATCCATAGGTCATAATACAGCTCTAGAATAGTGTTTGTTGTTTGTGTATAAAAGGTGAAGAGGTGAAAGAAAAGAATTTCAACAAATCGTTAAAAGAAATCACTAGAACTGCATGTGTTTTATTTCTACAAAAACGTTTGATTTAGCTGGTAAATTTGCATTTGGGATTTTATTTCGCTTTTTTATTAAAAATATTTGTAATTTCTTTAGCTTAATTTTAAAAATTTTAAGGAAAATAGTTTATAATTTTTTTTATTATTAATTATTATAAGTTATGACCTAAAATAGCTGCACTCAAAGGGAAATTATGTATAAAATTTTCTTAATATGTGAGAAATAAAATGGTTTAAAAATCTTTTTATAAATTCTTTTAAATCGGAACAAAAAATAGTAATAAAACCGTTTGTATTTTGTTTGTATCAGAGGGTTTTTATAAAAATTTTGATGTTTTTTTGCCTATTTATGGATTATTTAATTATTAATATAAAATTGTATTTAAATTAATTATTAAATGTTAAAAAAACAAAAAATAAAGTAAAAAAAAAATCTTAAGAAAATAAAAAAAAATGTACGAAAAAAAAGTGAATTGACCGGGATTCGAACCCGCGACCCTTCCACCTGTGGTGAAGGGTATAAAAACGTTTGTATTTTGTTTGTATCAGAAGGTTTTTATAAAAATGTTGATGTTTTTAGCCTATTTATGGATTATTTAATTATTAATATAAAATTTTATATAAATTAATTATTAAATGTTAAAAAAAACAAAAATAAACAAAAAAAAAAGTCTTAAGAAAATAATAAAAAAAAGTACAAAAAAAAAAGTGAATTGACCGGGATTCGAACCCCGAACCCGCGGCCTTAGAGAAAAAAAGTATTTGTGACATAGCGTCTAGACAACTGAGCTATTGAAGCTCACACAAAATCATCGTCAATAGAGGTACATATATCTTCGTTCATTATACATTTGTTTAGTTTTTATTTAAATGACAAATCTTTGTATGTGTGTTGTTTGTGTATAAAAGGTGGAGATGAAAGAAAAGAATTTTAACACATGGATGTGTTTGTTATGCGTAAAGTTCTACATACATATTAAACAAAGGGATTTTACCGGAAAAATTAGAGGTAGTCCTGGTTTTTTGCTAATATCTCAGCCATTTATTAACCGATCTGTCTGATTTTTAATAGCAAACAGAAATGGATCACATGTTACAGAAATAAAAAACTATCAAGTCCTCATCATGTCTGGGTTCTTCGGAAACCCCATTTCAATACACAGACGGACAGACGGACATCGTTAAATCAACTTTGCTCTTCATAAGGACCCAGAATATATATATTTTATAGGGTCTAAGATCAATATTGTAGAAATTACAAACGGAATGACACACTTATATATACCCTTCCACCTGTGGTGAAGGGTATAAAAACTCTTAATTATAATGAATGCAGTTTCTTTTGACACAAAGGATATGTATATTGTTTGCTTTTATTTTTTGTGTTTTGTTATTTTAATATTAATTTTGTTTTTATATATTTTTAATATAAACATAATAAAAAAACATAAAATATTAAATAAAGTATAGTTCCAAAATTGTTATTTTAAACATAGTAAACCAATGTGCACAGTTTCTTATGATGCTTACAGTACATAAATATGAAAAAGTAACTTAACAAATGCAAAAAAATTGTTTCTTGTTTGTAAAATTGTAAAATATTGCCATTTTTTTTTATCTTTAATTTTCATTTATTTCTATATGCACAAAGATCTAGAAAAGTTTGAACAATTAATCTTTTGTGCACAATAATTAATCTTTTGTAAAGAGATTCTTTTATATTTTAATGAAAAATACAAATTGCAACTTTACAATTTTTTATCTTCACACTAGCATTTAGAACGCTTAAATTACTTAAACTAAACATATTTTTTTAATTAGGTGTCTAGTGCCGGTATTATAGGAAAATCTGTGACTTAAGTAAATTTTTTCTGATATTTCAAGATACTTAATTCATTGAAGCATTCCTTACGATTAAGGTACAAATTCTTAAATTAAGTTTAAAAAAAATGGATCTTTAAGTCAGTTTCTTTAGCATATAAACTAGTGCTATCTACTGGTCATTGTACACGTTTTATTAAACATAAACAAGAGTAAAGTCGTTAATGTCTTTAAATCTTATAACTATCTTATTAACTACTTATACTATTTCAATTTAAATTGAAAAAAAAAAAATAAAATTTATCAAAAATTTGCATTTGTTATAGAAAAAAATATTTAAATTAATGTATTTTACTTTCAAAAATTATAAAATTATATTTCTAAATTATCGTAAGATATTTTCCAAAAGATTACATCTAAAATTATATTATGTACATTATATTTTTTAATTTTAGTATAAATATGAATAATTTTACAGGTTATAGAAACAATAAATCATGTTACCAGCGACAACAGGAAGTGTTGTGGTAATAAAATAAAATAAGTGTAAACAGTAATATGGTAACTTCTAGATAATTATTTGCAAAATTTTATAATTAGTTCTATATGTATTAATTAATGTTAATGGTATTGTATTCTATAGAGAGGATAATAATAAACCTAAAAACCAGTTGCTCTTTATTATACTTACACTACAGGTGTAAATACAATTAAAAGATAACATGCCTTTCGGAAATTAAGAGGCCAATAATTCGAAATAGAAAAATAATATTAAATTTAATTAACACTATTCAAAATATAAATTCTTAGGTATATACATGAAATTTAAACGTTACTTTAAAATTTAAATCTGTTATATGTACACTGAGAAAATTAATTAATATTTTGTTTAAATTAAGTTTTGTTTTTTAAATTTTTAAGTTGAATAAATAAAAACCAAAATAGAACAATTTTATTATATAAAGAAGAAAAAGTTTTTAACAATTTTTTTACCTTCCATTAGGGTTGATAAATAAGAACTTTAATTGAGTATCAAACATTATTTTCAACTTTAAGAATTAATATCAAAGTTTGCGTAATGTTGAGATTTTTATGAAAAAAAAAAAAAATACATTTTAAAAATTTCGATGCAGTAACTTTTTATAAATTGTTAAATTTCCTTGATGTTAGTCTAATTGTGTGTTATTTTCGAGTATGTTAATTTGTTTCCAAACACTCAATATAGATAATCATCAAAGCAATCATCCGACAAGAGCCTGGATACTGAGGAGAGTTGTGTTGCGGCAACCGAAAATACTAAGAATTCTATCCTGCTGGCTCAATTTTTATTCTCTACAATTTATTTATAACATTTTCATGTTTCTTTGCAATGAAACAATTTATAAAAAATAATATGATCTAAAATGCTATTAATTTCATTCATAAAACATTAAATATTAAATTAGTTTTTGCCACGTTCCTGAAGAACTATTTCTGGTTTCTAGACATCTAGGTGGACCTTTAAAGCGCGAAATTTTCCTCTTTTTGTCTTTTATTATAACCATATACCTGGTGAAATTTTATAAAAATTCTTCATACGCATATTAGCACTTTTTTTAGGCAACCCGCATTTTGAATTTAAGGCTTCTAGCAAAAGGGGCTTTGCAACCCGCAAAGCGGTTTTTACAGGAGGTTTATAGTGGAAAAGGACTTATGTACCAAATTTTAAGCTTCTAACTTTAGCAGACAGTCGGTAAAGTTTTCACTTTTATATATGTACATTAACTTATTAAGGACACCTCATAGATTCGCTGGACATATTTTGACCAAACTTTTGCTTTTTTCATTAAAAAATATTTGCATTTCTTTTGCCTTGAAACACGATCTAGTCGAAATTTTGGCTTCCAAATTTAAAATGTTGACAGAATATAAATCATAAGCAGCTAAAGATGTTTTAAAATTTAAAATTTTTTATCTTTTTGAGGAAAAACCTTAATTCAAAAATTTCTTTTTCTTCTGTTAACCGATTTTTAAAAGTTTTTGGAAATATATGGTGGTTATTATTTTTTTAGCTTTAGTGAAAACATATTTTCAACTATTTTTAAAATATTCAAGGCCGGATCGTACAGATTTTCATAATTATATACAATTTTTCAACTAATTGTTGGCCCTGCAATGAAGTACACTATTTAACGTATTACTAACAATTAAAAAGTTTGGTGTTTTTTAAATTTTCAAAAATAACCTGTAAAAAAGCAAAACTTTAGTTTTTTTAAAAAAATATTTGGCAACTTTTGCTAGCAATTTTCTACAACTTGTCTACTCTCAGTCTTTCAGTCTATCACATCAAAAAATACACAGAAAATACAGATTCAAAATATTCAGTTGGCAAGAAATTACTTTGTCACGGTGAATCTGTTTTCTCTGTGTAGGTCTAAGATTCCATAAAGTATATAATCATGATCCTTATGTAATTCTTATCCGTTCTATACATATTCGTCTTTAGCAATGGTGAAACAGTTTGGTGATGGAATTGAGGCAAATTGGTCCAGCGGAAGGTTACCCTAAATTTTTCATACGAATTTTTCTAATTTAGCAAATTTCATATAAGCAACTGGTGCAGAAAATAGTTTTGCCTATTTTATCACCAGAGGCCTAAAGCAGAACAATATTTTATATTCGCCCCGGTAGGCTAGTTGGTAGCGTGCTAGCTTATCAGTGCGGGGGTCGTGGGTTCGATTCCCACCAGAGACTCTGGTCTGTTTTCGCTACAACGAGCCGATGGCCTTTGTTGCTAGTGCTCGGTTAGGATATTAGGATATAATATGTAATTATATGATTAATATAAATAAATAAATTATTGAGTTGCTATTTTTATAAAAAAAAAAAAAAATAGTGATAGTGAAACTGCACTGATTCACTATTGACTTTGTCACCAGTACTACTGATTAATTATGCCCCAGCCAACACTTTCTGCTGTAGAGTCTACACTTTTGGAACTTTTTACTTGATTTCTACACTAAGATGAAAATAAGATTAAAGAGTTGCACTTATTTTATTAAATTAGATATTTAAAAATTTTTTAAATTTAATTTTAAAGTTTTTTTTTATAAATTTCATTAAAAAAAATGGTGCAAATTTAATTTTGGAGTAGGCAAATTTTCAAAAGACTGCACAAAATCATCCACAGGCTCCGTAAGATCTTCATCAGGCTCCATAAAATCTCTAGATTCACTAAAAATTGTTGCCTCTTTCTTGTTCTTTTTATTTTTATACAAAATTGACTGTTTTTTTCACAAGTTTTTTATAATATCTTTTGCTCATTATATATTTTGTTCAAATTTGTGTATTTAACTTTTAAATTAATTTTTCTTTATATTTTTATTAAAAACTTTAATTTTGCATGCAGCTATGCACATGTATTTTCAACAAAATAAAACAATAAAAAAATCAAGAGCAAGCACAGGTGCAAAAAAGGAATGTAAAAAGTATGGACATGTCACCAAAAAGTCACCCAAAATAGTGGACAAAATTGGTGACCTGTAGACACTTGACCCCAGGCTTCCTACAGGGTAGTTACACTTTAAAAATTCTGTCCACCTCAAACAATTTTTTTTACCCAAAAAAATTTCTTTCACCACTCTGGTTATTTACAAATGGTCTTAAAAAATTTAGACCGACTTCTGCTAAAATTCTTTACAGTTTTAGTAGATTTAAAATGTTAAAAAAAACGCGTCTTTTATATTGACAATGAAGGTATCCCTATATAAACTCTTTGATTTTGCTGAAATTTTTCTTTTCCTGCAAATTTTATTTTGCTCTATCTAGACAGGTTTTGATGTAATTATTTTATAAGAATGTTTTCAAAACTCATCTGCTTAATCTGATATAAAAAAATGGAAATTGATCTACGACGACTTTTGTTGAAGACATATCTCGCAATATTGTTGTTAGCAACTTTAAGTTTTCTAAAGTCTCTAATGTCACAGTTAGCATAAGTTTCGCAGCCTTATAATAGAACGGGGATAAGATCCGTTTTTGCTTATAGCATACGTATATTGAAAGGGGTTGAATATTTGGAGATCAATAGATTACGAAGCATTCCATTAATCCTTCCCACATTGGAGTTAATATGATTAGACCAAGTTAATTTATTATTAAAGTTTACTCCTAGACTTTTCGATGAATCTATTTCGATGAATCTAATTCGATGACATTCGTCTAAAGTTCTTTTAATTTTTGAAATAAAAATACATTCGGATTTTGAAGGGTTTATGCTTAATCCATTGGCAACAGCCCATTTGTGTATATTGGCTAAATCATCATTAATATTGTTTACGCGTAAATGAGTGCTGTTGAGTTCTTTCCATTCAAACTTACTATTTGGGATCTGCCAAAAAGGTACGACTTAATAAGCTTAGAAGCCGCACTAGAAAAATAAAACATCTTTTCAATTTTTTTTCATTATTATTGATTGGTCTACGGTGTCGAAGGCTTTACTATGATCCAGTAGAATTAAGAATGAAACCAAGCTGCTATCAAGGTTAGCTCTTAAATCTTCTATTACATCCGTTAGCGCCGTTATACAGCTTCTTTTCTTCACAAAACTAAATTGAAAATCGGATAAAATTTTATGTTTTATAGGAATAATTTTTAAAATCTTCCATACTTCCGGAAATATGGATTTAGTAAGGATTGTGTTGAAAAAATGCGTGAGAAATGGTAAGAGCTTTTGAATAATAAATTAAAAAAAATAAAACATTAATTTCGTCTAACTTATTCACGGACACGTATTTTGTTGTTATTTATGCTATTTTGGATTTTAATAAATATTTCGCGAAGTTTCTTCTTATGGTATTTTTTGAGGTAAACTTGACAACTCTATGCTAAAACTTATATCAAACTTAACCGTTTTGTGAATATATTTTCCTTTAATGCAGTTTTTATATAGAATTTCATTTGCGACATGCTGCCAAGCAAAAAATTACCCAAAAATTTCTGAATTTGTTTCCTCTATTTACCCCCCAGATCACTAAGGTGGCCGAGGAAGTGAGACATATTTTTCTTGGATTTCTTTTGTTTATCATTAAAAATGCAGTGTTTTTATTGAGGTACTTTCCTTCTAAGTTTGTGGGGCATATTTTTGGTCAAATACGGCTACTTGTCGTATGAGTGATTTTAATTATTTTATGTCACTCATACGTTTTATTATAGTGTTTTCAACACATAGTTATTTTTTGGGTTTTTTTTAATATTTCAATTAAATTGACGATTATACAATAATTAAGTGTTTGCCTATATAATAACACATAAGTGAATTTTTAAATTTAAATATCCTTCCAAGCAAAACCTCTTTAAAAACTACTTTTACCACATATGTTCAACGATCTAAAAATAATAATACATGTTCACATTCATAATAAATTAAAGTAAAAACAAGGCCAACCCTATGACTTTTTCTATACAAGATATTGTATCTATTTTTCTGCCTCTGTTATTGTTGCTATTTTTGTTGGGGGGCAACATAGATAAATAACTCTTCAACGTGTATTGTGAACAGACAGCAAATAAAAAATAAAAAGATGAGTACCACTTTTTTTAGGGTGTAGGTTCAAAAAGTTTATTTTACGAATGCTTGTATGTTTTTAGCAGCCCCCGAAAGAGATACTCATGTTCTGCCACGTAAATCTTACTAAAGTTAAACATTTTGGTTATATGCCTAACATGTCAAGGTAAAAACAAAGATATACACATGAATTCACATACATACATAAACAAACCATAGACAAACAAACATATACTACCCAAAAAACAACAGCAAAAAAATCATGTTATACATACAAAAAAACAAAAAAATACAAGGGGAAGTATGTCTAAACTGGGTTCAAAATTTAAACAGAATTTTTCAATTCTAAATTTATGTGACAAAGAATACAAAATCATACATTCAAAGTAGTTGGGATGTAAATTAACTAAAAATATGATTCAAAATAATTGAAAAATCACTTAAATACCGGTCTACTAACTTTTTATTTAAATCCAAAGAACTTTTCATTTAATTTTAAATATTTATTAATTAACTTAAAATATCCGTAAATTAAAAATAATTTTTCATTTATTTTAACTGTTAACAAACTTACCATAAACCTGTAAAAACAAATGACATTTCCTTTTTTTATAATTACTGTCAACTAGCTGACTACAAAATCCATAAAAAGTGAATGTTCAACAAATTAAATACAAATTCAATTAAAATAAATGATAATTCTTTCATTTCGCACATTTAAATGGCATACAAATTAACTGTAAGTTCTATAAAAAGAAACAACTTTTTTATTATTTTGTTTATTTTAGTTTAAAACATTTTAAATTAAAATATTAACTGTAACAGAAAATACGTATTTATATGTAATTTAAAACGTAAAATATATTTTATTGTATTTTATTTAATGTACGTATAACTTTCTTTAACAAACTTCAGTCAGTTACAGTGCAAATATTTTGATTGTACTAACTACCCAAACAACATAAATGTTCGGTTGTGGTAAATGAATTTGATAGTTCGTTATAGAAGCAAACCAATTCAGTAAAGTGTAATTTAATTGAAACTCAGTAAAAATTCTGTAGCCATAAAAGAAAAATTTGGTTAAGAAACTAAACCATTCGATTAACAATAAATTTGGTAATAAGCACAAATATATTTTCTGGATGAAAAATTAAGCATGGAATTATGAAATATTTTTTTTTAAAGAATTCATTCAGGAAAAGAAATTTGTCAAAATCTATTGAATATGTTTTGTTTACAAATAAATTTTTACTTCACGGCCATAGTGTACTTTCACTAAGATAAGTCTTTACAAGGACTTAAATAAGAATAAAAGCTTTTTATTTCGCGTTTATCCTTAAAAATAAAATAACAACAATAACAACAACAACGACAAGGATACTAGTATCATAGTAACATAAAAACCAATACAACAAATACAAACATAATAAGAGTGACAACATTTCTACAGACGACCCCTAAGTTGTTTATGCATAGAAAAACTTGGAAACTCAGTAAAGGCAGAAAAATCTTAAACAATTTTACTTTAAACTACACAAACGAACGTTCTCTCATACGTTTAACAACATTATTTGCTAAAGGTAAATTAACTTTTGTGTAGTCTTTAGGGAATACAGATGACTAACTTTTTCCATTTTTTTTATGTTAGGGAAAGGAAAAAGTTTTGAAAACAAAAAAAAAATTGAAACACAACAAATATAGAGATACTAAAATTTAGATTTAAACAGGTTGTTAGAGAATATCAGACATGCTTTGTAATGAAGGTATACAAATGGAATTGTGTAAAACCTTTAACAAAATCCCCCTGAGGAAAATATTAAAGCAAGGGTTTATTTTTGAGAGATATATCGATTTAAAGGGAGAAATGTATGAAAAGGACCAAAAATACATAAAAATATTACAAAAAATTTACCAAACGTGTACGATATTCAGTGTAATTGAAAAAAATATCTAGGAAAGATATTCTCATTCTATTTCAACTACTTTTGAATTGTAAATGCCAATAAAACCAATTTGTACAAGGAAAATACCACATTCAAAGCACACGGATTTTTATAAAATTTCATAGAAAAAATAAATCTCAAAACAATATCTCTGAATTTTGTGCCGGGAAGAAATCAAGTCATTTTTTGGTAATTTTTTATTCAGCAAATTCAAAAACGGCAAGCATTAAAATATTATATTTGTCAAATAAGAAAATTTTATATATACTCGTAAAAAGCTTATGTTTCAGCATAGGGTTGTGAAGATTTGAAAAAAAAAACAGTTAAAATGGGCTGCGTTAAAACTCAAAATAACAGTTGTATTCAGGGACCGTAACTGTTATGACTTTTATCAAAAAAATCAAGAAATAAGAGTTATTTTTGATTTTTATATTTTTAGATAGAACATAAGAGTTATTTTTGATTTTAATTTTTTTAAATGAAAAATAGAAGTTATTTTTGATTTTTATATTTTTAAATGAAAAATAATATTTTTGATTTTTATATTTTTGATTTTTATATTTTTATATCAAAAATAAAAGTTATTTTTGATTTTTATATTTTTATAAAAATCAATTCGAAATTCGTGACAGGTAATATGCTTATTAATCTTTGTTACGTATTAAAGTAAAAATAAAGTACACAGTTATAATTACAACAAAATGTGTGTAACAAAGTTTCTAAATTACGCTGTGCATTGCCCTTGAACTTGAAATAACGCTATTATTTGTTCTTTCATTTTTGTTGTTGTTATTATTAGCGTAATCTTATTGTTGTTTTTAATTTATTAATTGCAATGCAAATTGTCAATGGAGATGAAAAGTCAATGGAAATGAATTATTCGTCTTCGGACGACGATGATACTCCTACGACAATAAATGACAGCGTCCGCAAAGCTTATTTGGAAATAGACAATTTCAAAGAAAAGCGTTTCGATACTTCTGCTAATTTATTGGAATATTGGGAGAGCAAAAAATTTGTGTTTCGATGGCTTCGAAAATTAGCTTTAATTGATCATTCTGTACCTGCCACTCAAGTCAGTGTAGAAAGGTAATTTTCAGCACTCAGATTAATATTGGGAGATTTGAGATATAATTTATCTGAGGAACATTTAAAATCAATTATGATGGTAAAATTGAACACCTGAAAACGACCTCTTAACACTGAATTGAATGGCAGCTAAAACTTATAAGCTATTTCTATGCATTCATGTTTTTATAGCTGATAATGGATAAGTCATATATAAATTTGAATGAAGCAGCATATTATAATACATACGGCATCAACAAATAAATAAGAGTTTTGAATTGATTTTTACTATTGATATAAAAATATAAAAATAAAAAATAACTTTTATTTTTCATTTAAAAATATAAAAATCAAAAATAACTTTTATTTTTCATTTAAAAATATAAAAATCAAAATAACTTTTATTTTTCATTTAAAAAAATAAAAATCAAAAATAACTCTTATTTTTGATTGTTAAAATAAAAATCAAAAATTTAAAAATCATGCAATATGTTGGATGCATTTCGCCTAAAAATCATGATGGTATAATTAAAAGTTTTCTACGATGTTCATCTATGTATGATTTATTTCTTCAAAAATTGAAAAATAACTCTTATTTCCGGTCCTTGGTTGTATTACATTAATTATCTTTAATTTACAAACTTTATGTATACTTATGTACAAATTCTATAAATTTCTATATTTTATAGTGCCTACGATGGCTTGATAACCCAAGATAAATTATTAGTTTTTGAATTCATGAGCAGCTTTTCTCTTAAAAATTATAGAAATTGTGAGGATAACTATATTGAAATTTTCTGTAAAAATTAGTACATACACATAAAACAAATTCATTGTAACAACCGAATTTCTTGCCAACGAAATGGTTTGGTTGAAGTCACCGATGTATTTGTTTGCCGCAACCGAAGCTCGGTTAATGCAGCATAATTTGGGTTGAAACTAAATATTTTAATTGCAACAGGAAAACATTTGGTTGGGACAACTAAATAATTCAGTTGCTGAAACCAAAGTGTTCAGTCGCCAACCAAGTTCTAATAGTATCTTCAGATGATAATGAAACAACAAAAAATACACGTTTAAAAGATTACATTCAAAATTACATATCAAATACTATCCGTAATACATGTTATTGACATTATCTGCTAAAGATGCTATCCGAATTTGAATGGCGAAGTATTAAGAAAAATCCTTCTTTAAATTAATAAATAAAACTTAAGTAAAAAAACAAACTTTAATGCATTTTTTTTTTTTTTTTGAAAATGAAAATCTGTATGCAAACTACTGTGTTAAATGTTCTAGATTTTTCAGCACAATATGTTGCCACCCTTAAAAATAAGTCACGTCATCAATTTTTTATCTTAAAACTTGTTTCTACATCTGAAAATTTTGTATTACCTTAACATATTGTTTTCAGCTCTAAAATGTTTTTATGCCCCAGCCCACTACATGTCTGATGTTTTTAACCGCCAAAAATATCGAACTTAGACCATATGATAAATAAGAATCGATTCGATTTAGTGGTGTTAGTCGGTACTAACGTGTTCTTATAACCAAACTTTAGGACGCAATATAAATAAGAATATCTGGATTGAATTGGTTCAGTGACGAATTTAGCTAGAATCGGCCCATATTTAGGCATATCTACACTCAGAAAAAAAAGTTAGTAGAAAAATTTCTAAACGGTTTTCAATCCCACTTTACTATTTTCAAACTCATTTTTAGTAAAAAAAATATTATTTAGCAAATCTTTTTGCTATTTACATTTTACAAATTACAGAATTTTAACAGAATATTTACAAATTTTCGTTGCTAATTTCAGAAATCATTTTACAAATTTTTGAAAACCGATTTGCTAAAATTAGCAAAAAAAATTACTAATTTTAAAAAGTCGATATTGAAGGAAATGTTATTTTTAATTAAAACTTATACATACAAACTTAAATTGCCCTAAAACGTTACATAGGATTAAAAAAGGGATCGAAAGTGAAGATACCGACTCATGTCTGAAAATAGTAAAAAAGTAAAAAAAATTTTACTAAAATATTTTTCAAAAATGGAATTACCAAATTAAAACAAAATAATAAATTCGTTTATGTTTTAACAATTTTTAAGATTTTTAAGCCTTTGATTTTTTTTTTCATTTTGTATAAAATATTTTTTAAAAAATATAATCAAAATTTTTGATGCTCGATAAAAAAAATTAATCTAAAACTTTGTACTAATATTATTAATATTTAGTAATTTTTTTTTGCTGATTTTAGCAAACAGATTTTAAATTTCACTTTATAAAAAGTCTACTAAAATTTAGTAGCGGCTACTAATTTTTCTACAAATTTCATTGTACTACACGTCAGCAGACATGTGTTGCTAAGATTAGCAAAAAATACCGCTGGGCTCAAATTAGCAGAATTTCCCGTAGTAACAGCAAAATTTTCAGTTGCCATTACAGACTTTTTTTGGTGAATGTACTGGACTCAACTTATTTTTAAAAAATTATTCGCCATTTTGGATATTTTAAAATTGATTTCATATTTGAAATTAACCCTGTATGTTGAACTATAATTTTTCTTCCTTTTAAATTTGCAAACAAAATTCAAGCTTTTTTCAATATTTGGAGAACATTTATGCTTAGTTGGCATAATGGTTGCAAAGTAAGGCAAAAACTTGAGTAGTAGATAATTTCGGCAAACAAATGGCGGTACAGTTATTTCATTGCACATTGTTACACTTGTTTTGTGTATAAATATAAAAAAAAAAAAATTGCTGGCTTTTATCTTTTTCAGCAATTGCGTCTTTTTACAGGCCATTATGGATAAAGAAAAATTTTCTGGTACAGATTTTCAAATAAATAAATAAATGTTATAAAAAATTGGATTTTGGCTATGACTTCTTGTAAAACAAAAATATTGTTCCTTGTAGTAACAAAATATTTAAGATATTAAATGACCAAAGTATTTAGATTCGAACCCCCATATCCAATGACATTTAGTTGATTATTATAACAGTCGTATAAGGAAAATTTGTTGTTGTTTTACATGTTAATTTGATTTATAAAAATCAACAGAATGTCTATGCATATGACAGTAAGAATGCATTCATTTGTTTTATCTAAAATAAAAATTATTTGGCCCATAGTGGAGTTGTTTAAGAATAAATGTTTCCTATATTAATATTTCTTGTATTAATATTTTTGTTAAAATCTATGCTTTATTTATAATTTTATACCCGTATATAGTTTTGAGTATAAAGTTAAATACGTATGAGTAACATGTATTAAATATCACTCATACGTAGCGAGTATCTAAACTTTTAATTTAATTTTTACCACCTTCACACTTAATTCCAATTTTTTTTTTTTGAGTTTTGTATTTAAAATTTTTAAGGAATTTAAAAGTCAAAAACTTAAAAAAAAAATCAATCCGTATATTGAATATTAAATTTTTTCACTACACTAATTTTTCATTTTCTTTAAAATTATTTGAAAAGATCATAATTATTAATTCAACATTTAAACAATAAAAGCATGTAGGTATTTTATTCATTTGTCTGTCTTAAATTTTAAATGTCAACCTGTATTTAAAATACTCCTACTAAGGTGGTTTCGTTAAGTTTGATTATGTGTATGCTAAACATAATTATTAATTAGGTTGACAAATATTTACTTACATTATTAATAAAACTAAACACACAGACAACCACCCACCTATTTCAAAATAAACAAAAATAGAATGCGAACACACCAAAAATATTTCTATATATAAGTGCAGGCAGACAGACAGGACCAACCCCAAAGAACAATAACAGGATTTCCATACATTAAATTTTGTTAAGGAACTTTATAGAAAACAATGAACAATATATAACAAAAGTACACAAATTCATAAATATTCTATGAGAAAACTACTAGTAATAAGGGAAGGTATCATAAGATATTAATAAGGATTTTAAAGATACAGATTTAGCTCTAAAAAGTAACCAGGAGAATCAAAGACTAGAAAATTACCTGCAAATTTTGGCGTAGGCCTAACAAATTTCCTGAGTTATAACTAAATAATATTATAATTACGGACTGAAAAAAATTAGTTTTAATGATTTAAGCTTTGTTTAGGTATGTAAAGAAATTCTATATATAGAAATTTTTAATTTTAAAATAATTTTCATTTCGTACAAAAAGAAAAGAGATTCGTAATTGCACAAGAGTTTTTGTAGTTTCAGCAACCTTTAAATTTATTTAGTTGTTTTTATTCCAATAATTTACTAATTTTATAATAATCGATTGTAATATTCTATAAATAAAATATCGCATTCTACAAAAATTCTCTAGTGGTTTAATCTCAGGAGTCTGAGACTATCAGACACTCACATTAAGTTTATTAAAATTAAATTGAACCTTGAATATTTTTTCAGGTTACATATTTTAAAATATTTGTAAAACAAATTCTGTTTAGACCGGCAACTGGGCGGCGACGCCATCAGTCCATTGCATTTCCATTGGACTAAACTCAATTTAAATTTTATTAATCAAATTCGAACCTTGAATATATTTTTTAGGTTCAAAATTTTAATATTTTTGGTCACTGCAGAAACACACATTTTTAATCAATAAAAAATATTAAAAAAAAAATTAAAAAATTATGAGTTTTTTGAATTAAATATAGATCAGGATTCAAATTTAAGTATTTTTGGATAAAAATTAACTTTGTGGTCACAGCAAAAAACACACTTTTAATAAAAAAAAAATAAAAAACAATATGACTCCTGAAGTTTGAACTCAGGATATTGAGACTATCAGACATTTACATTAAGTTTATTAAAATTGAATTGAACCTTGAATATTTTTTCAGGTTACATATTTTAAAATATTTGTAAAGCAAATTCTGTTTAGACCGGAAACTGGGCGGCGACGCCATCATTCCATTGCATTTCCATTGGACTAAGCTCACTTTAAATTTTATTAATCAAATTCCAACCTTGAATATATTTTTTAGGTTTAAAATTTTAATATTTTTGGTCACAGCAGAAACACACATTTTTAATCAATAAAAAATATAAAAAAAAAAATTAAAAAATTATGAGTTTTTTGTGATTTGAATTGAATATAGATCAGGATTCAAATTTAAGTATTTTTGGATAAAAATTAACTTTGTGGTCACAGCAAAAACACACTTTTAATAAAAAAAAAAATAATAAAAAACAATATGACTCCTGAAGTTTGAACTCAGGATATTGAGACTATCAGACATTCACATTAATTTTATTAAAATTGAATTGAACCTTGAATATTTTTTCAGGTTACATATTTTAAAATATTTGTAAAACAAATTCTGTTTAGACCGGCAACTGGGCGGCGACGCCATCAGTCCATTGCATTTCCATTGGACTAAACTCAATTTAAATTTTATTAATCAAATTCCAACCTTGAATATATTGTTTAGGTTTAAAATTTTAATATATTTGGTCACAGCAGAAACACACATTTTTAACAATAAAAAATATTAAAAAAAAATTAAAAAATTATGAGTTTTTTTTGATTTGAATTGAATATAGATCAGTATTCAAATTTAAGTATTTTTGGATAAAAATTAACTTTGTGGTCACAGCAAAAACACACTTTTAATAAAAAAAAGATAAAAAACAATATGACTCCTGTAGTTTGAACTCAGAATATTGAGACTATCAGACATTCACATTTAGTTTATTAAAATTGAATTGAACCTTGAATATTTTTTCAGGTTACATATTTTAAAATATTTGTAAAACAAATTCTGTTTAGACCGGCAACTGGGCGGCGACGCCATCATTCCATTGCATTTCCATTGGACTAAACTCAATTTAAATTTTATTAATCAAATTCCAACCTTGAATATATTTTTTAGGTTTAAAATTTTAATATTTTTGGTCACAGCAGAAACACACATTTTTAATCAATAAAAATATTAAAAAAAATTAAAAAAATATGAGTTTTTTGTGATTTGAATTGAATATAGATCAGGATTCAAATTTAAGTATTTTTGGATAAAAATTAACTTTGTGGTCACAGCAAAAAACACACTTTTAATAAAAAAAAAAAAATAAAAAACAATATGACTCCTGTAGTTTGAACTCAGGATATTGAGACTATCAGACACTCACATTAAGTCATTGAAATTTCAATTTAGAATATATTGTTTTAAATTTGAACAGACAACAAGTTTAAATCAATAAAAAAGAATAATTTAAACAAATTGAAAAAACTATGAATTTTCTGTGATTTGAGCTCAGGCGCTGATTCTCTCTACCCACTGCACTACAGACAATTAAATTTAGATGTTTTATAATTGTTTTTTTTTTTATAACAATTAAAACTTCGGTTGCTCAACATTTGGAAATTAATGGTTGATTGTACTAATTTTAATAAAAAAAAATTTTACATTATATTAAAATTAATAAAAAAAACTTATATTTTATTGTAACAGAATTAATATTAGATTTTTTTCCCTAATCTGGAAAATAATAAATTTCTGATGCGAAAGTGTTTTAAATAACTACTTACAAAAAAAATTAAAGAATAACAATAGAATTGTGGTGATTCCGAAAGAATACAAACCATTTTATTTCCTGTAGGCCCCAGAAAAACTTTGGTAATGGGTGCGATATTCTCATGCATTACCTTGTAATGATAGCTCGTTACCTTTTTCATTATTTGCAAGCATAAAGTAATAAGTTACTGATTATTGATTACGTATTATATGATTTATAAATGTAAAGTAATAATTGAAATATTTTTTAAAATCTATTTTTAGATACATTACTTTGTGTTTTGTTGTAAGCAAAAGGGTAATGTATGTTTGTTTTGACAACAAAAGCGAAAAAACGAACTGCAACAATTCATTTAAGTTTAAAGCAATCAAATACTATAAGCGTCGATAGCTCAGAAGGTAGAGTTCTTGGCTGGCAACTAGATTTCCCTGGTTCGATTCCCATCATGACCACATTATTTTTAATAACGTTTAAAATATTTGTAATACTTTTTTTAATAAAAATTCCTCTTTTTTGAAAAACTATTTTTGACACATTACTTTTTCCATTCTCGTAACCATATAAGTAACCCCTTACATTATCACCTCTAAAGTAATGGGTTTATACATTACTTTGAGTAACCCCTTACATTATCACCTCTAAAATAATGGGTATATACATTACTTTGAGGCTCATCGCCTCTAGAATTCATCATGAGCCCCTATGGCTACACATTACTTTATACATTATTTGGTAATGTGTGGTTTTGCTGGGGTGCCGATACCTTAAAACACTTAAGTTAATGTTATTTCTGCCTTTGTGCTTCTGTGAAAATTTTGTATAAATTTTAACCAGGTTTTCCAATAAAATATACCAACAATTTTTCAAAAAAAAAAACTCCTATCAAAATAGAAACTACACTCATACAATTTTATTATTTAAATTTATTTAAATTTTTCCTACATATTTTCTATTATAAGAATTATGATTATTTTGCACAAATGAAATATTCTATAATATGAATTTTTAAAATTTAATGAACAATTTTTTAATATTAAACAAAATGTCAGAAACTTTTAACTTTTGGATTTATTTTTTTTTTATTTAACTACAGGGCTTTAAGTGTAATAGAAATGTACACAAAACATCAGTAAAAGTAGCAAAAGACAAAGTTAACAAGTAAAAAAATGGGAAAATGGAAAAAAAAATAAATAAAAAGGAAAGGCAGTTCTAATTAAAATAAGTTTTACATACACATAATAAGGGTATATTGTTAGTTGGAAAAAAGGAAAGGAACAGATGCAATAGAAACTTGTGCAGCATTCGTAATTGTATTAGCTGTTATACTTTGAATAGTAGCTCTAGTGTTGATCTAGTTTATTTAATACATTTATAAAAAAAATGTATATAAAATTTAAACAAAAAAAAATTATATATACTTAAAATCACAGACATAGGACCAGTTTTATAGTGAACACTTAAGTTTTTTTGTCAATCTACATATATGCACAATTTAAACTAATCATCTGAGCTTTTGAAACATATTTTGAGAACGCAGGTTATTTGGATGAGTATCAAAATTGTAAGTAATATTCAAAACACTTTAAAATCTCAACCTCGGAAAAAAATTTAGATTTTACTAAAGTATTTACTACGGGTGGCGCAAAAATAACCTTCCGATGTTTTTTGGCTGTAATTAAAAAAAAAAAAAATGAAAAACTTTGATTCTTCTTGTGGATTATTTTTATTTGGTCTTTTAATTTTTTTTACATCATGTCGAGAATATGATGTCATGTAAATGGCCGCCGCCACAGTTGATTGTCATTTGAGCCCTTTTTATGGCATTTTCCATCACTTTGGCCAAAACTTCCGGCGATAGGTCCTCACATTCTTGACGGATATTGTCTTTAAGAGCTGCAAGAGTCTGAGGCTTGTTGACATAAACCCGCGACTTCAAAAAGCCCCACAAAAGAAGTCTGGAGCGGTCAACTCAGGCGATCTTGCTGGCAGTGCAAATCGCCAAAACGGGAGATTAGGCGCCCGGGAAATGCATCCTTCAGCATATCGGTTGTGGCACGTGCAGTGTGTGGCGGTGCACCGTCCTGTTGGAACCACATGTTTTCCAATCCCAATTCATCAATTTGCGGCAAAAAGAACTCGTTGATCATGTAGCGCTCACCATTCACAGTAACCGTTTGGCCCGCGACGTCTTCGAATAAAAAAGGTCCGATGATTCCTCCAGCGAAAACAGCACACCATACAGTGACTTTGAGCGGGTGTAATGGCTCTTCGTGGGTTACACGCGGATTTTCAGTGCCCCAGAAGCGTAAATTTTGCTTATTTACGTACCCGATAAGATGGAAATGGGCCTCATCACTCATGATTATTTTTGATGAAAAATCATCTTCATTATTGCTCAAATAAATAGTCACCAATATTCCGCGTTCTGGAGCAGTGTAGCGTAACATTGTTTATTAACGTGTATTTTGCATATGTTTACTACACAAATGTCAAAACAGAACTGACATTAGGGGCCAATCGCAAAATTTATAGCATTTTCTGATAGGAGGATTACTTTTGCGCCACCTTGTATAATACCGACCCAAAAAAGCAAGCAAAAGCATAATGTTAAATTCGGCTTTTCGAAGTTTTTACCATTTTTCGTGCATTTTTCAATAGTTTTCATTACTTTGCCATTAATTTTGCATTTGTGTACACTGATTGTAAAAGAAAAAATACAAAAACTGAAATAGAGCAAACTTTGTCGAGGTGGAAAAAAAAAATTGTGATGAAAAACAAATTTTTGAACTGAACAATATTTTATGGTGTAAACAAATAGTTTGAGATGAAAAAGAACTGAGTTGAATATGTTTTGTTTAACAGACTCTACTATGATTTTTTAAAAAACCAAAATTTTCAAAAGTATACCAAACAATCTGAGAAAAAATTAAACTTTTAAATATATATCGTACATATAAAATATAACATAAACTTAAGATGAAAATTTTGACCCTTGATTAATTTTAAATATTTCGGAAAGTATTTTAAAGATTTTTTAAGCAAGTTTACAGACGTCTGTTTTAATATAAAATTTATTATATTTCATATTTTTTAAACTGTAATAATAAATGTTTTCTTTATTTTTTGTTTCTTTTTAGGTAAGTCAATAATGCAAAATAATATTATACTTTTTTGAGTTGTTTAAAAGCGTGTGATAAGTATGTTTCTTGAAACCTTAAATGTTCTTATTGAACATAACAAGGTCGAAATAAGAAGAAGAAAAAATTATAAGTAAGTGACGAATAAATAATTGTATATATGAAGTGTGTTACACAAGAAAACCTACAACGATTTTAAAATAAAAAATTTTCAATCATCTTACTTTAGTCTTATAAGCAAAGAAGATATATAATAGGAGTTTGAGAATAATCAAGCAAAAACGTTTCAATGCCAAAACAATGGAATGAAAGTATGTTGAAGTGAAATAAAAAATTTATTTAATCACTCAAAATATTATTTGTAGTTTAATAAAAGAAATTATTGGATCAACGGATTTGAATTGTCTCGAAATCCTAAGTTTTTCTCTGGAATACCCCGCAGGCACACTGTAGAGAGGTTCAGAACCAAAGAAATGACGATGTTGCAGATGGCCAACCGGTCAGCACGTTCGCTGCCCATGTGAACCTCGTTCCCCGGAGCTCGTCTTAGGATTAGTCTGTTGCTTACACTAAGTATATTAAGATTGTCACTGCAGGCCAGGAAAAGTCTAGATGACACTTCATAAGACAATTATTTCCTGAGAACCGCTTGTTTGTAGGAAGAAACATAAATAAGTGCCCCCTTGCGCCCCTTCTCAGACACTCCGACTCAAATACAAAGTTGGCGGAGATATCCGCGCTGATTATGGATTATTACTTGCAAATCCGAAGGGCATTTGGAAAATTTGATAACCAGACACCCGCCCCGTATCCCCATTTACCTGTTTCGAACTGTCACTGAATCACACCGGGATCAGAAAAAAACATTATTGCAAAATGATCACTGCTACTGTAATATGTTTGCTGCATTCAGGTATGGTTGATACAATCAAGTTATTGGTTTCGAACTATTAATATGGTCGCTAACACCATTATTTAAGGAAATATTTTATTATTTCACGATTGCCACTTTCTATTTTATTTTATAAATTGTACGTTCAGTCAACCATTTAAAAATTATAAATTTTTATAATTTTTACCTCAGATAAGATTATAATTTACACTAATCAATTCATTATCCAAGAAATTAATTGTCAAAAAGATTCTATATAAAGATTTTATATTTTGTAATCCTTTTCAATTAAAACAATTATAAGTTTTTTTTTTTTAAATATGTTTTTTCCTTAATTTTTTCTAAAAAAAAAAACTTTCTTGTGGAAAAAATACTCAGAATATTAATGAAATATTTTTTATAAGAAAAGTTCTATAGAACCCAAGAGTTGTTTTGTACGAAGTGGTTTCATATACTTACAAATACCTGACTTGTATAAATTTTTCTAATAGAAATATTTTTAGATTACTTTTCCTTAAAGTAAATTTCTCATATTATCAAAACTGTTTCCTCGATAAATTGCATATATTCTTAAAAAAACTTAGATTTTAGGGAACTTCTTTGAATAAAATATTCTTAGATTCTGAAAATTTTTTCTAAAAGAAAAATTCTAAAAAAAACTGAAAAATGTGATTGGAATCTAAGAATTTTTCTATTTTTATTAAAAAAGTCCTTAGAATTTAAATGTTTAAATGACAGTCTATAGAATCAAATACGTTTTTTTGATAAAGTCCTTAATATCAACTTAACTTAAAAAAAAAAAATATTATTAATTTTAAATGACTTTTTCATAGTTTTGAATCATAATACAACTGTAGAATTATAGTTATTTTATTATGATGCTCTTCGAATATGATTGCCCCTTATTTTTGCTCTGCGCGCGGTCTAGATTAAATTGGATTCCCAATTAAATGTGTTAATTTATTGGTTCAGGTTGTCTTCTCCAGAAAACTTAGGAAGACTTTTAGCTCTTCAGACTTTAAGATTGCGAGAAAAGCTCTCAAAATAGAGCCTTTTAATATTTAAAAATCTTAAAAAAATTTTCTGGCTATTACATTATAATTCTGACAATTAAGTGAATTTTATCATTTTTTCATTTGGGTTGAGATATTTCTATATAAATATTTTGGTTTTAATGGTTTAATATTAAAAATTTGTTACAAATCGATACAGAATTAAAACCTTTAATATTTATATTTAATATTAATACATTCGTAAAAAATCTTAAAAATCCATTAATTATTTTTTCTAACAAACTGTATTAAATTTATTAACCCTCTCTTCACTACCTCCACTATTATTCAAGTAAAAAACAACAAAACGAAAAAAAATCCCCAAAGACATAAAGGAAAACAGGCGCAGAAGGAAAATGATGAAGAGGAAAAAAAAACACAGAAACAAAATTAAATTATAACAATTCCCTAAGCTAAATTATAAGTTTCTTTTCATTCTTTACATAATTTTTTTTCTCGTTTTTGGATCCAGCAACAAAAAAAAAAAAAACAAATAAAAAGTTATTTTTTCTTATATTCAGCATTACTTCTTTACAAGTGTGCGTGTCACAGATGTAAGTAGAGATAAAATTGTATTTTCTACAATGTATTTCTACACTTGAAGTAAGAAATAAGTTAATTTTTCCGAAAATTGTATTTTTATCCACACTTTTGTAAATTTAATTTTATTAATTATTAATAAAGTTTGTTTTTATTAATAAAATTTTCTTAACATTTTTTATACTCACAATTCAAAATCAAATATCTTGCCATTTGTTTTTATGGAAAATTTCGCACGCTTTCAAAATAATGGAGTTGCAAAAACTAACAAAAATTAGGACCCACTTAGCTAATTATTTTATAAGGAGATTATCTATTCGCAAATATTTAGTTTACATTGAGAATCAAGAATTTTGAGATAGTTTAATAAGAGAAGATTTTCTTTCTTTTAAATTTAATTAAAAAACTGGATTTAGTCTCCCAAATTTTTATTCAAGCTTGTTTATCTATTGAATTAATTTTAATATCAAACCAAATGTTAGTAGAAAGTTTTCTAAAATTCTCATTTAGCATATTTTTTACATAATAATTTTTTTCAGTGTACTAGTCTTCTTTTTTTTGTTTATTTTTTATTTCAACTGTTCCTTCCTTTACCATTTTTTGTAAATGAAAAGCATTTGGGAGCTGGCAACAAGGAAAATTTACTAGATAATATAGAAGATGTCTTTAGACAACGAATTTGTAGAGATGAAAAAAATTTTGTTAGCAAAAAAAAATATAATAATAACAAAAAGGGTGGGTGGGTGTCTAGGCTAAATTAAGAATGGAAGACAACAATTCGTTAATACAATGTCTTCTTTTATTTTATTTGTTAGAATTCACAATAAAAAAAAAGGAAGAGCACAAAAAAATTAAAACCGTTGTAAACGGAAATAGTAAGGAAAATATAAAGTAAACTAAAGGCGGAAGTTTAAGTTTGCTTAAATTGTAATGTTGGAAATGTCTAAAACATTGTTATTAAAAGTCACTTATTCTTCACAAACAAAAACAAAAGAAATGAACAAATTTCAATTGCTTTTAATTGCAAATTTACGGTGATTTTTATGATTGTTCTGAAAACACAATTACGTATCGGGGGTTTTTATTAAAGGATTTAATTGTACACTGAGAAAAATGGTTTTGTTAAATTTGGTGTTTTAATATGAAATTGTATTATATATTTTCTTGTTTGTAGAAATATTTATAGGGTGGGGAAAAAACCAACATCAATCTTCTTTGGCTATAAGTTTTGATTAAAGTGAAATCTCGTTTAGTGTTTAACTGATTTTATTACCTGCACTTCGACCACCGTCGACGTTGAAGCAAATCTGGGCTCTTTTAATTATATTCTTTTTAACTTCGGCTCAAATATTGTTCTTTAACTCCTCCAAGGTCCAAAGTTACTTCCGTAGACCGTGACTTCAAATATCGCTAGAGAAAGTTGTCCGGTAAAGTCAAATCAGTAGATCTGGTTGGCTAAGCCCAATCAGCGAAACTTAAGATAACATTTGCTGGGAAGGTATCCTTCGAAATTCGCATTGTGTTGGGTTTAGTATGGCAAGTGGCCATATTGTTGCAACCCCATATCCCCCAAATCCAGTTCGTCAACTTCCGGTAAGAAAAATTCAGTCACTAGACGTAACTGCACAAACCATTGAGGCTTTGAAAGGGCGTAATGGTGATGTATTTACTATGCGTGGATTTTCCGTATTCCAGAATATAGGATTTTGCTTACTGTCGTGACCGCTGAAACAAAATCAGCCTCGGAGTGGAAAATCATCCACATTCCAAAGTCTTACGGCTTAGGCGTAACGCGATTCACTGTTATTCACGTATCTTCTTCACGAATGCCAAAACCTTTCTAAATTAGCACTTTCCTACACAGAGCAAACAGTTCCATCGTGACAACTGAATTTCTTGCCAACCAAATGATTTGGTTGAAGCCATCGCTATATTTCTTTATGGCAACTGAAATTCCGTTAGTACAACAGAATTTAGGTTGAAATCATATATTTCAATTGGATCGGGTATACATTTGTTTGCCACAACTAATTAAAACAGTTGCTGCAACCAAACTATTCAACTGGCAAGAAATTTGGTTGTCACAATAAATTTGTTTTCTCTGTGAATAGTGTGTTACTAATTGACCCAGCTTGTATAAAAATACTTTAGAAGACAAAGATTTTCTTACGGTATTTATTTTACATATATAACATATTTATTTATTTTTATTTTATCTGAAGCTCATAAAAATCGAAGTGTCTTTGTTGTGCTACATATTGGGGTGGATTGCTCTGGGACTTTGAAGGAGTTTTGCCTATGATGGAAAAATAATATAAATGTAGATAGAAAACAAATTCGGTGTGATAACAGAATTTTTTGCCAAATAGGAATTGTTCAGTTGTGTTAACTGAATTTTTCGATTGTGAAAATAGAATATAAGCTGTGATAAATATAATTTTTTGTCATAATTTTCTGTTATCAAAATCCAAAAAATCGGTTTTCATAACTGGACCATTCTAATGAAAACATATTAGTTCCATTTGGGTGTTCACAAGCAATTTTTTAGGAAAAACAATTTGTTGTCTCAACCCAATATTGTGTCAACCTAATAAGTCGGAAATTTTATATGTACACTCCTATTTCTGTTTCTCCAAGTAATTCTTTATTACCCCTTTTATTTACTTACACAAAACCAAACATATATCGAGTGTTCAAAGTTGACAACTCATAAATAATTTACATTTACTTTCACCTTGAGAGCATGCCAAATTTATTCTCCATCATGCATTAGATATTTAAATTATTTTATCGCAGTCAATATCTCAAGTCCTAAATATATCGTCAGTTAAGAGTACGCAACTTATGACCATCGATGTTATATTTTATTACGTTAAAATAAAAGTTTTGTGTTTGTTTTTTAACTTTCTTTTAATATTGAGTATATTATGACACTAAATTTATATTGCTCATACGCACCCATGCATATGATAGAAAAACATCTCGTTTTTTAAGAAATAGGAGAGCAGTCGACTTTTTAAATTTTTGGAAGTAGAAGTCGATCATCTGGGCCCACATTATTTCATTTTTTTGTTATATTTGTTATGTACAGGCCTGTGACTATCATAACACGTGTTATAAAAATATTAACTTAAAACATATAAAAAATATTTTCGTTTATAATGAGTTTAAAATATATTAGAAAAAGTAAAAGCCTTACTTTCGGCTTAAGTGAATTTTTGTTATATCCTCCAAAGTATTTTCGTAGCAGCAAAATGAAAAAATACCTTTACATTACCGTTTATTACCTTTTCAACTCTAGACCGGTTTTGCTCATTGCATAAAGAAGTCACCCAATGTGGAGACGAAATATTGGAAGAAAATAATAAATAATCATTATTTTTTGTAAAAAGATCTTAGACTCGATTTAAAAGAATAATATAATATAATTGATTAATTTTAAAGGTATTTGGAATGCACCTAATGTTTTGAGTTAGCGACATTATAACAAGTTTCGCTCCAACCAACTGTTAACTACTGTTTTCAATCGAGTAATAGGACAATACTCTCAATATTGTTAATCCCTTTCTTTTCATTTAAATCAAATGGTTTTTGTTATTTTTTTTTAAATGGTGCTTAAACAACTGACAAATCAGTAGAAACAAATGATTATTCAATTAAAAATAAATGTTAAAATTTTCCCTACGAATTATGTAAAAATAAATGATTAATTCATTTATGTGAACTTGTGTCAGATTTTTGTGTTTTTATTCTGTTTATTATTTAATCTGCAAAATGTGGACCCACACAGTCTAAAAACCCATGTAATGTGAACGGCCTTATGTGCACCCAGCAAAAACAAAAATGGTAGCCATCTTTGGCGAAAACTTCTTTCATTGCTTCCTAAACTTCAGTTAACATTGTTTTATGATTTTTTGGTGTTATTTCAAGGAACTCCCAAAATAATTCATATGTTCGTATTTCGTATTTGCATATAAATCCAAGTGATAGTATATCGAATATTTCTGAATCTAAAGCATTTGTTCAAAATATTGTCCTCTGTTTATTCAAGTCAAAAATTTTAATGCGAAAATAGCTCTGAAGACTATTTATGATTTTTTTATTAAATTACTTTGTATTTTATTTAACACTACACAATTTCAAGCTTAAATTCAGAATTTTCCACAATAAATTTAAAATTGAGTAAAAATGTTTTAAAATTATCGAAAATAAATAAAATTGGGTAAAAAGTATTTCAAATTGCCCAAAAAGTTAATACCTTTTTCATCAAAAATGAATTAAACTTTTTCAAAAATATTTAAAAATTGTCTAAAAATCTTTCAAAAATGTCCAACCAGTTTTTTAATTATCCAAAAATATTTTAAATTTGTCCAAAAATTCATTAAAATTATTGAAAAATATTTACAAGTTGCCCAAAAAAAACTTTTTCAGTAATGGATAATTATGTATTTGTTATAATAAAGAGTATTTGTATATCAGTGCATAAAGTTCGCTTCTTTAAAGTAATTTTTCTGCATTCTTATGAATCAAATTTACATTAAAACTTAAATATTATAAATTCCACTAATACATCAGAATATCTAATCATTGCATTGTCATTGCTTCCTAAGAGTAAAGTAAGAGTAATGAAAGCAGCTACAGTGGCTCACATCGTAAGTCGGGCAAGTTATTAGGAAAACTTTATCAACAATTTTTAATATTGCGACAAATTATTTTTTCAAATATTTTTCATGCATTGTATTAAGTATTTAATAAACAACAAAACAAACTATCAATGACGTCACACAATTTTAATGTAACGGACAATTTTAGGCATATTACAAAAATTCTTACAAATTATGCTCACAACGAAAGTCGGGCAAAGAAGAAGTAACAAGTATGTGATTTGAATTACCGTTATAATTTAGCATCGCTAATAATATTTGAATTTGAGTGTTATTAGTTGACCTCGAGCTGTCGGTACAAGACAATACATTGCATTATTTTTACAATGCCACGTGCAACTAAGCAATCAACTTTGGATGAACGACAAATCGTTATTAACAACCATTTCGAGGGAAAAACGGAACGCGAAATTGCAAATATTGTCAAAAAAAGTAAGTCAACGGTCCATGACATAATAAAACGATACAAGGAAAGCAAAAGGATATCAAATAAACAACGTGTGGTATCGAAAAAGAAGCTTAGCCCCAGAGACGAAAAATGTATAGTTCGTGAAGTACAAAAAGATCCTTTTGTTTCTGCTCCAAAACTTGCCGCAATGGTCAAGACAAATTTTGGAAAAGATGTTCATGCAGAAACGGTAAGACGGGTGCTGCGAAAAAATAATTTAAATGGCAGAGTGTCTCGAAAGAAGCCGTGCATTAGCGAAAAGAATCGAAAAGAACGCCTTGTTTTTGCACGCGAACACATGTCAAAGGATTTTTCATTTTGGAGCACGGTAAACTTAATTTTTTATGTTGTGTAAATTATTTTTATTAGTATTTTAACATTTTAAAGGTCCTCTTCACGGACGAAAGCAAGTTTAATTTGTTTGGGTCCGATGGTCGGCGTTATGTATGGCGTAAGCCCAATGAGGAATTTTGCCATAAAAACACAAGAAAAACGGTGAAGCACGGGGGCTTATCAGTGATGGTATGGGGATGTATGGCAGCTTCGGGTGTGGGAAATCTTCACTTTATTGAAGGTATAATGGATAAACACATTTATCTCGACATCCTGAAGACTCACGTAAAGGAAAGTGCAAGCAATTTGGGTATTGCTGAAAATTTTAAATTTTATCAAGACAATGACCCTAAGCACACATCCCTTGTAGCCAAAAACTGGCTGTTGTACAATTGCCCTAAGGTCATAAAAACGCCTGCCCAAAGCCCTGATCTCAATGTAATTGAGCATTTGTGGGATGAGCTAGGGCGTAGAATGCAAACACGATTGTGTTCCAATAAAGAACAACTAAAAGCTGCATTACAGGAAGAATGGAGTAAAATAACTCCAGATGTTTGCAAAAAATTAGTTGACTCCATCCCAAAAAGGCTTCAAGCTGTAGAAAATCAAAAAGGATACGCAACAAAGTATTGATTGTTATATGATTAATAGAGCTTTTGAGCTTGCCCGACTTTCGATGTGAGCATAGGTATAAGTGTTGTTATAATTTTTTGTTTTTGGTTCCTTTATATTAAAGTTGAAATATTTAATTTTTGTTTTTTAATGTTCCTTAATAAATGCCTCATTAAATGTATTAAAAATATTTTGGAAATAGCTAAGCAGTTTTCTTATTTAAGGTCTTAAAGTTTTTGTGATAACTTGCCCGACTTACGATGTGAGCCACTGTATATTTGAAAAAAATAACTATTTTTGATTCCTTAAAAATTTCAAGGTGGTCCAAAAGCCGAAACAGACCGATCTTAGATTTATTTTTTCTATCACAAATCCAAATTCCTGCTTTATTGTGGTATTTAGATTGGGGTACTTTCCTTGTCAGTTTTTTTATTTGTGTTCTTGTCTCAAATTTAAGATTCTAATGTAGAGAAAATTTTCATATTTCAGCAAAATTGGTCAATATTAAAAAAATTGTATACCACATTTTCGAAAGGACATTAATGGCACCATTTTATTCCGATATATCAAAACAAAAAATTTCTTGAAAAGCGCTAATCCTTAGATTTCATTATAAAATTTATATAATTTTTCTTTTTTTGAGCTTTTGAAAGTATTTCAAAGGATAAAAGATTTGAAAGCTAAAAATTTATTATACAGTTAAATATATACACAACAATTATTTATAGTCTTATGTGAGCTTCAATCATTTTGGTTTAATAAAAACTGTTGCTCGGTGTACTTGCTCAAAATCTAATTAGGTTAAAAATACATATGTGAACGATATGTTTCAGAACTTAATTAACAGGAAAAGAAAATTTAAATATAAATTAGTAATTGTATTTACAAACATAAAGGGTGTCCCAAGAAGAACGCAATTTTTAAATCTGGCAACATTCGAAGTGTCATTGTTTGACATTTGAACAATTGTTATTGTTTGCTAGTAGAAGGTACGAGGTTAGTAAAAATGGAGCGCTACACAATGGACAACGCATTCTCATTGTGAAATTGTTTTACCAAAATGGTGAAAGGTTTGCGGCTACAGTTCGCAAATTGCGATCAATTTGGGGTCACAATAATGCTCCAAAAGAGTCAACTGTAAAGAGATTAATGGATAAATTTGCCGAAACTGGGTCTGTTAGTGATGTAAAGACAACAACGCGCCATCGACCAGGTCGATCGACCGAAAATGTCGCAGCTGTACGTGATGATGTCGCTCAAACTCCATCCACCTCAATTCGACACCGAGGTCAGCAAATTGGTGTCTCCAAATCCACTTTGCAGCGAATTCTGACGAAAGATTTGTATCTTCATGCATACAAAGTTCAATTGACTCAGGAACTGAAGCCAGCTGACCATAGACAGCGAAGGGAGTTCGTTAATTGGGTATTGGAGAGACAACATGAAAATGCTGATTTTGCCGATAAAATCATCTTCAGTGACGAGGCCCATTTTCATCTTGATGGCTTCTTCAATAGGCAGAATTGTCGCATTTGGGGTGATGAAAATCCTCGAGTGATTCACGAGAAGCAAATGCATCCTCAACGTGTCACTGTGTGGTGTGGTTTTATTGCTGGAGGAATCATTGGACCTTTTTTTATGAAAATGAGGCAGGTCAAGCGCAAACAGTCAATGGTGTTCGGTATCGTGAAATGATAACCAGTTTTTTCTTGCCTAGAATTGAAGAAATGAATGTGGAGGGCATGTGGTTCCAACAAGACGGCGCCACATGTCATACAGCCAGAGAAACAATTCAATTGCTGCATCAGTCATTTCCCGGTCGTGTTATTTCGCGTTTTGGAGATCAGAATTGGCCGCCTAGATCGTGCGATTTAACACCATTAGATTTTTTTCTTTGGGGTTTTTTGAAGTCGATGGTTTACGCAAATAAGCCGACGACGACTCAAGCCTTAAAAGAGGAAATTGGACGCTGCATTAATGAAATACCGCAGCATTCATGCAAAACGGTCATTGAAAATTTCATTAAAAGATCGCGTGCATGCCAGCAAAGCCGCGGCGGCCATCTGCACGATATATTAAATATAATATAATATAATATATAATAAAGTTTCACGATTTTTTTTTAAATATCTGTGTTTTATTTAAAATTTTAAAATTGCGTTCTTCTTGGGACACCTTTATAAATATAATTAATAATAAAGAATATGACAATTATGATGATTTATGTACATTTTTAAAGTAAAAAAAAAATGTAATAAATGACACATAAGTTATAATTTTTATTATGATTTAAAACAAACTGCAATTAAATATAACTTTTAATTAAAATTTAAAAGCATTTTAATTTCTTATTAGTTTATCAGTTACGTACTAACATATACAAAATACCAATATGGCCAACCTTAATTTTTAATTAAAAAACTTAACTTAAAAACATTAAATACATTTAAGATAAATGTTCTTTATTTTAGTTATTTAAAGCTTTTCAAAAAAATCTTATTAAAATTAATTAAGATTTTCACCTGTATTAATCAATAATCTATGGTAAACCACTTAAAAATATTTTTAATAATACCATTATAAATGCATTTCAATTTATTAATTTAAATTCATTTAACATGGAGAAGTGTAGTGGCTGTTTGTATGTCTGTCCGTCCATCTATCCATAAAATTCAACAAAATAACCCCAACAATATTTCAACATATGGAACAATGCTTAATGACCAAAAACAAACATAAAAATAAAGTAAATATAAACAACAACAACAAAAATGATGGTTAAATCGGCTTAAATGCCAACATACACTTAAACATAAGGAGACAAACAAAAAGTCACAAATAAAAACTTAAAATATACAAACAACTGTATTGGGATTTAAGCAAGAATGTAACAGTCTTATATAGGGTCCGCCAAATAACTTTATTTTTTGAAAATGCTATAAAAAAAAACTACTGAATATTTTCTCAAATTTATTTTTTTATTTGAAAGTACAATCCTTCCGGTTAATAATGGAAAATAATTGCATTCAAATGGCTGCCTCGGCTGGCCGTTACAGTCAATGGCAATCGTTATCGGGCCATGTTGAACGAATTTTTGTTCACAAAAAATGAAGAGGAGGATATTGGCAACAATTTGGTTTCAACAGGACGGCGCTACGTGCCACACAGCCGAAGCTACACTCGATGTTTTGCGCCCTGTTTTTAAAGATCGCATTATCAGCCGCAGAGCTGATGTCGTTTGGCCACCTCGTAGCTGCGATTTGACACCGTTGGACTTTTATTTGTGGGGTGCCGTCAAAGATAAGTGTTACACCGATAAGCCAGAGACAATTGACGCTTTAACGGACAATATTCGTGAAGCTATTGGTGAAATAATGTGCTCGATAATGTGCTTAAAAATTGGCCTCGGCCATGCAGGAGCCTACACTCCTGCATGGCCGAGGCATCCATTTAAATTAAATGTTTTTCCATTATTAACCGGAAGGATTGTACTTTCAAATAAAAAAAGAAAATATTCAGTAGTTTTTTTTTTATAGCAATTTCAAAAAAAAAAAGTTATTTGGCGGACCCTATAGATATGTACATATATTGAAAAATGAGTTGAATATGTACCCTACAGTCAATTAAAAAAATAAAAAATATTTAGAAACATGTGTAAAAATTTACATATTAAAAAAAAGCTTGTAGTCATAACTTCCTGAATAGCTCTTGATTAAAAATGAGCAAACCCTATCGATGGGCTTAAAAATTATGAGTGCTATAAAAAATTGGATTTTTATATAAATTGTTTACATAACCTTAATTGAAACTTCTATACTATATATTTTTCCTAAATTTATATTGATATTTCTAAAAGATTTTTTTTAGCAGAATTACTACGACTTCCTTTTACATTTATAGAGAATTTTTTCATATAAAAAGCTGTTCTTAAAAGTATTTTAATGACAAATTTTTAAAACCAAACAAAGAAAAAATATTTATTAAAATTTTCCAATTTCGTTTGTTTTCAAAAATGATTTGTTGTTAAAAAATATATCAAAAAAATTATAATGTGGGTGAAACTACTAAAGATTAAAGTCTTCTTATGAAAAATTGATTCAAATCGATGAGTGTCATTTTTCATATGGTTTTTATTTGTTTTTTTTTTTTTGTTTTTCTTAAGCATATTAATGCATTGAATGATATCTTAATGTTGTTGATAAACACCACATTGGCTTCCCGTAACGAAACACACACAGTAGAAATTCGTATAAAAAAGAAGTTTGTCAACACAAATTAAACATTTACTTTGTTGATAACAAAGAATAAACTTACAGGCAGATATTAACAGACAGAAGCTGTAAATAAATTTTATTTTACTTGCATCTTCTCTATATATTTAGAATGTAAATATGGTAAAATACATTAAAAACAGGAAAAAATAATTTCAATAAAAACTGTAAACTGATGATTTGTATGCTTGAGAAACAAGATTTTTTTGTTAGTTAAAATATTGAAAAGAACACAACTGCATTTTATTGCTAAAATACCATATATTTACACTCTATACACAACGTAAATATTGATAATAAAATACATAAAAAACATTTGCCGCAATCAAGTGAGATTGAAAGAGAAAATAATTTATTTTATTTAATCTTTTATTTTAAACTCAAATAATAGAAAACAAACAGTTCGGAGAAGGTATTAAATTTATTTTAAATGAAAGCTTAATATTGAGCTGATTAAAAAATTTATAAGAAAAATAGAATTTTGAAGGGAATATAAAATCTTGTTCACCTCTAATTGTCTGGTCAAAGAACTTAATTTCATTGTTCACCAGATGCTATAACGAAATAATTTAAACCTTCTATAAGTCTCGGTATTTTTACGCAGAGAAAAAACATAGTTGGAGCAATCATATTTGACAAGTGATGGTGCTAACCAAAGTCATTCCATAATAAAATTATCGTATTATGATAATAAAAAAAACATAATTTTACCATAACATGGTCCCATGATTTTAAATTAATAAAAATATCCTTAAATTTAAGAATATTTGATATTAAGGAATTTTTCAAGAAAATTTATTTGATTCTATGGAGACTTTTTAAAGAAAAACAATTAACAAAAATTCTAAATTCTAAAGATCTTTTCAATTAAAAAAACTTAGATTCTATGACTTTTTTAATAGAAAATTTTTAGATTCTAATAACATTTTTAAGATTTTTTTTTAGATAGCCCTTAGACACTCAAACCTTTTTTTTTAAGAAAAAGTCCTTATTATATAAGTATATTCCTACCAGATAAAGTCCTTAGAATCTAAGTATTTTTCATAATAAAAAGTCTCCAGAATCTAAGAATTTGTTAATTAAAGAAAGGCTTTAGATACTATTTTAAAAACATATTGTTACGATTTTACCCTTTATAAATCGATTTTTTTCTATATTTCAAATAATAAACTCTGTTTGAAATTATTTATAGGTCAATTTATTTATAACAGATACTAAAAATTACAGAAAACACTTTTATAGCACACTTTATACACACGATGTAAATAGACTAAACGTAAGCCACACATTATTTCTTAACATTTCAGCGTTTTATTTAAACTGCACTGCTGCATCACCAAGTAACCGTATTTATATGAGTAGTCAGGTATTCTAGTTATTTCCAGTTATTACTACACTAAATTTTTTTCAGCTATCAAAGAATTTGCTTGATGAAATTTCTAGTGGTAAGACATTTCTGTAACAATATGAATTTTTATCTAAGAAACTGTTTTCAGAATCTGAGAATTTTATTTTAAAGAAAAGTCTATAGAATTTAAAAATGTTTCGATCAAAATAATAATAATTTTGTATAACACAACTCTGGGGTTCTGCAGACGTTTTCTTACAAAAAATTATTTTATTAATATAAAGAACATGTTTTTTTAACAAAAATTATTATCTTTTTTATTGAAAAGAATTAAAAAATATAAATTTTTTATATAGTATATTTTTGACAATTATAATTCAATATGTATAAGGAATTTCGAAAATAAAATTCCCCCGATAAAAATGATCATAGATTATTAGTTTTACATGGGTGGCTGAACTGATACAATTTTTTTTATTTACACATGTCACATGACTGTAAATGTCAAGTCATGCTTTATTAGATTTATAATTATTCACTGAGTGTTGTCAGCACTTTATAGTTCCAAAATTATCATATTTTTTCATAGTCGAAATATTTGTTACTACGTTATGTTAAAAAATAGAAAGCGGCAATCAAAAAATAATCAAATATTTACCATAATAATGATGGTAACGACCATATTGATGTCTAGAACCTATTTATAAACCAATAACTTGATTGTGACAATCATACCCGAATACAGCAAGCATAATATAGTAGCATTGATCATGTTGCAACCATATTTTTTCTCAGCATGTTCGTGCATAACTTCTGAACACCTAAACAAATTTTGTTTATTTTCAATAATAATAATAATATTCTTTGGTACAATAGAAATTTGATTACATCGTTACTTAATTCATCTAAAATTCTATTATAATTATTTGTAACATTTGGAATGGCAACCCTGTCAGTTTGTCTTTCGAAAATCGAAGATGGTTGCCAAAGGGTATTTCTACAAATAGATGGAAAAAGCTAATTTGTAAGGGTAATCATTCACTAACTAAAAAATGGAATTTCGCATAGTCATTTTCCATAGAGTGTGTGATATATAAGCCTGTTCAACACTATAAGTTATTTGTGTGTAGGGTCGAAAGTGTGCACTCCCTTTAGCGCTGATCCTTACAATTTTTTCCATTTAATAAAAAAATTAGTGTTTCCTATTCATTAGTTACATTAAAATATGATCTCAAGGCTGATAAAATTTGAAATATATAATTGAAACAAATAGATCGAATAATATACAAAATTTACATACTTAATATTTTTAGTTTAATTAAAAAGTTTTCAATTCAGTTAAAAATAAAAGAAAGTGCATTTATTAGTAAGCCAAATATTTATTTAAACTTTTTAACACATTTTTGAAAACCTAATGAATCAAAATTTACTGCAATTTACCGATTTTTTTTCTTCAATTTCATTTTTTTTTTCAATTGTTTAAAATTTAATAAAAATTTACCCACAAAATGAAAATTTGGGGTTTATTTGTTATGTTACAATTATTAAAAATTTAAATTTTGTTTGCTGTCTGTTTCAAAACAAAATATTTAAAATTTTGTTTTTTATTTAAATTGTTTGTTTATATACAAAATTATTTCAATTCGAATTAAAAGAATTTCATAAACATACACACATAAAGGCATGCACACCAAATCGGTTTATAGACTGTGTGAGTCTACATATAGATAATTGCAAAAACCGAAAAAATTTTAAAAATAAATGAATAATCAGTTTGTTTACAGCATTAACAGGTAAAATTTTGGCATTTCTTTTTAACTGATTAATCATTTGTTTTTACTGATGAGTCAGTTGTTTAAACAACAAATAACAAAAACCATTTGTAGACAGGCATTTAAATAAAATATCATTTTTTTAAATGGTATTTCCTGTTTTTTTTTTTAACTTACAAACTATTTAAAGTTTGTAAGTTTTATACATTCAGAATGTTTTAGCCTGTTAGTTGGTTTTTTTTTTAAAAATAATTTTATTTTGTTATTTACAAATTTTTGGCAGTTAGCTGAGATTTTTACTGATATACAATATATTTTTTTTAATATTAATATCCTTTGGATTATAAAATAGCCTTTACAAAATGTTCGAAGGAAATAGTGTTAAAAATTTATAATGATTTTTCATAGAAAAATTTTAAGCAAATATTATGTAGAAAATACAAATGTTTCCCTCACACTTTGAAAAATAAACACAAGTCACTCACAGCATTAAAAAAAAGAGGTTTTTCCAAGAAATTTAATAAAAACTAAAATAAGTTGTAAAACAAAAACAAAGAACAGTCGCAGTAATTTAATCTTAGTACAGGCTTAAAAAACCTAAACCTAAAGATCATATTCCTTTCTGACATAGACATTTACCAAATGGTTAAATAAACATAAACACGAGTACAATTGAAATGAGTGTTTTCTGTGACTAAATGACAACAATTGTCAATTTGAAAACATACAGTAGATACAGTGCCAGCAACATGAAAAGAAATCATACCAGAAACCAAACTACGACTTTTGCGTTTAACAATATTGACCAACACATTTTAAATGAAAATGTGTTAATTTTTTATTTTTGGCTTACAAACGAAAAAAAAGAAAAAAAATAACTTTAACAAGTCTTAATGTTTGTTTTTTTTTCCAAACGACATAGTAGTAGTCATTTGAAATCAAATTACATTTGTTCAGCCATAAGCTTAACTATAACAAACAAATGGACATTTGCAACAAAAACAACAGCTTTAAAAGAAAGACTATAAGAAAAATATTAAATTATTTAAAAGCATTCATGCCACATAAACAAGTTGTAGATTGATAGTTGTTACCACTATTTGATACAAGTTGCTTAATAAAAACAAAACCACAAAACAAGTGCATAAGGTAGAGATACAGATTTTGTTTTTCGCCAGACATAACTATTATTTATGTTGAAAATATTTATTAACAAAAAATTTAATCATATGCTTAGATAATGTTTGTAAAATGTTGTCTGATTATGTCTATATAAAAAATATTATTAATATTGAATTTTAAATTTCGGCCTCAAAATAGAATTGAATATTTGTTGCAATTAGTAGACAATAATAATAAAAAAAATAATTGCGGAAACACGATTCAAAAATTAATACTCTGCAAATATGGGGTTACCACATTGAACAAGTTATACTTTTGTATAATCAATGTTTACAATGTATTAATGCTGATATTAGAACATAACAAAAACTATGAACTAATAAAAAGAGTTGATTAAATATTTTGACAAATTTATAAATATGTATTTCTAAACATGAATTAGCAAAATGCAGTTAAATATATTTTTCAAAAAAAAAAGCATTTCGTTTGACATTTGAAAATACTTTTATACCACAATATTATAGTAAAGAAGTATTTGGTTCCAACCCAATTTAAATAGTAAAGATCTAACGAATATTCAAGAAAATACAGATTGTCAAGCTGACACACTTTTTGCATATTTTCCAATTCTCAAAAAAGTACATCATGATAAAAACATGAGATTTTTATCGTAATCAATCTACAGAAATTCAGTGCAAAATATAATTAAAATCGAAAGGCCCATGTCAGATTTTGGCCCATTATATGTACACAGAGAAAACAGATTCATCGTGATTACCCAATTTCTTGCCAACTGATTATTTTGGTTGGTTTTGTAGTTGTCTCAACCAAATGTTTTCCCGATACAATTAAAATATTTGGTTTTAATCGAAATTTTGTTGCATGAACTGAATTTCGGTGGCGACAAACAATCAGTGCCTCCAACCAAACCATTCGGTTGTCACAATAAATCTATTTTCTCTGTGTATATTTTTTTAAGAGAAACAATATTTTATTTGTTTTATAATGTGCTGCTTTCTTTGGAAAAGGATTTAAGGGAACCTGAAAGGTAATTAATATTAGAGGACTTCAAATTTAGCAGCACTGCGATTACATGTGCTGTAGCGCCTTATCTGATGGTGAACTTATGGAGGCTTTTTAGTTCATAGACCTGTCATCTTATTCTACTTCAGGGAGTTAACGTTTATGGGAACCCCAAAGGAAGACTCTGAAACATACAGGAGAAATAAAAAACTCATACACTCAGAATATTATGTAGTTAACTGTTTGTAGTTTAACAAAAAAGTATTCCGTTCCATTTAAAAATAAAGGAAGATACATTTATTTTTCAAAGAAACATCTATATTAACTTTTTTATACACTTATTCGAAATAATTTACTATCATTTACCGTTTTTTTTTCAGTTTCATTTATTTTTTTCATTTGTTTGAAATTTAATAAAAATTTACCCACAAAACGGAAACTTGTGGTTTATTTGTGTCCGTAACAGTTATTACAAATTTAAATTTTGTTTGCTGTCTGTTTCAAAAAAAAATATTCAAAAATATCAATTTGTTTTTTTATTTTAATTGGTTGTATATATACAAAATTTTTCAATACAATTTACAAGAACTTCATAAACACACATACATTAACAAATACATTCACACAAAAAGTGTTAATAGCTTCATATGCATACATACATTTTGTATTGTACGAGTATATTAAGAAAAACAAAAAATACAAAAACGGAAATAATTTCAAATAAATGAAAAAAAATAAAATGAAAAAAGGATTGGTGGGTAAAATTTTGACATTTATTTTAACTGATTATATCAGTTGTTTCTTACGGATGTGTCAGTTGATTAATCAACATATAAAAATAAATAACAAATGGCATTAAATTTAAATGACAATTAAGTAGACCGGTTTTTAAATGAAGTATCATTTCTTTTAAATGATATTTTCACTTATTTTAACTTACAAACTTTTTTAAGTGTACATTTAGTTTTTTTTTTTTTTGAAAATTGTAATTGCCATCACTGGTTGATTGAATACGCTACCTTTTATGTAAAACATTTACGATAATTTCTTTAAATAATGGGGTAATTTTGATCATTATTTGTACTCTAAATCACACGGTTATTTGTATTTTTGTTTGTTTTTTAATTTTTAACTGTAGACTCACACAGTTTGTTAACAGATGTTGTGTGTATGTAGTACTTGTAATTTAATTTTAACAAATTTTGTATTTAAACAAACAATTTAATTAAAAATAAAATTGGAATTATTTATCTCATAATTACTTTGCCATGTTTATATGGCCAAAATTTTATCGCAATTAGAAGAAAATACATTAAGTGGGTAAGTATAAATTTCAACAAATAATAAAACTCACATCTATTTGTTTTTAAACAAAATTGCATTTTAATTTTCATCATCATTAGTATACATTTTGTTTGACAAAAATGGCAAAAAAAAACCAATTTAATATTATATTCAAGCAAATAAATTTTTCTAACACTATTACAACTCCCAATCATAATTTATGTGCAACACAAAAAATAAAAAAACCATTCGACAAAAATATATACTATATTCAATTCAATATTGATTGACGTTGAAAATTACCATAATTTGTGCATTGAAATGCAAATTGTGTATGAAAAAAAAAACAACGACAATAACATTAAAGAAAAACTAACAGATGGAAAAATATTCTTAAGAAAAACTCTATGGTAGAATATCTTACGTTTTTGAAAAAAAAAAAAAAATAAGGTGTGGTTTTAGTGGGTGGCAGCAGCAAATATAACGATAGAAACAGAATAAGCAGAAATGTTGCCATACAGTCGGTTGGAGTGTTGAAGTGATGTGATGTTGTTGAAGCAGATGTCGCTAGATTCTACAACTACTTAATACCATAAAATATATGTTAAAAAAATTAAATAAAATCTAGAAGAGAAGAGAATACAAAGTCGATGACTTTGAAACGTGCCAAGAATAACCGCAGACTTATTGCACTGAAAACTATATAACTACTACTGCCATAACTACTTCTACTACTTCGACTACCACTTATATTTATTTACTTTACGATTAGTTGTGTAGTTGTATAAAGTTATTCACAAAAAAAAAACTCAAATTTTTACTTATTTTTTAGACAATTTAATGCTAAAATGCAATCATCCATATTATGAGTACTATAAATGTTGTACAACATATTTAACTATATTTAGTATTTGCCAAAAAAAAAATTGTGTATAAGCCATTTTAAATATTTACTGAAAAGTTTTCCATCTTCTTCTTTGATTAAATAATCACAAAAATTATCCAAGTCGTTAAGGGGAATTTATGTTTTCAAAAAAAAAAAAAAAACTTTTAGACAAGTTTTGTAAAGCTTAGAACTTTACAACCAACAGTCTAATAATAACTTGTAATAAAAGATCAAGTAAAGTATGGTTGAGATAACTAATTCATAGAAATATAAAAAAATTAAGTTAATCTGAAGTTTTTTTATAATTGTTGTAAAACATTTTATGTGGTTGACCAAATCAGGAATCTGTGTTTCTTAATACATTTATGATCTCCAAAATTAAGCTTGGTATCTTGACTTAAAATTTATGTGAGTAGCTGTTTTTTTATTAAATCATTTTTTATATTTTAGTTTAAAATTTCATGAGGGTTAGAATTTATGCAGTTTTGCAATTTTTATAAAAGTTCTGGAAAATCAAGAAAAACTGATTTTTTTGACCTTTAATTGAAGCATTTTTTCAGCCTTAAATATTTATGACGACGCGATCTGTTCATTTTTGCATTATCTTTATTATTTAACACTACACCACTTCCAGTTTTAATTCAGAATTTATCAAAATAATTTTAAAATTGTGTAAAAATTATTTCAAATTAATGTTTTAAAATTGTGCAAAAATTATTTAAAATTGTTCAAAAATATTTTAAAATTGTCTAAAAATGTTTCAAAATTGTACACCCTATTTTTAAATTATCCAAAAATATTTTAAAATTTGTCTAAAAATGCATTAAAATTTTTGAAAAATGTTTCAAAAATGCTTTTTCACTAAAGCAGAATTATTTATTTGTTTTAATAAAAAGTATTTGTATATAAATGCATAAATTTCGCTTCTTTAAACTTATTTTTTTGCATTCTTATGAATTAGATTTTCATCAAAGCTTAAATAGTACAAAGTATATGAACATTTTCCTTTCATGCATCAGAATATCTTATCATTGTATTATCATTGCATCCTTAGAGTAAAGTATGAGTAATGCTAGTAGCTAAATTTGAATACTTCCATCCTATGACACGCTAATGTTAAATTCATCGATGAAACCATCAGAAAAGAAGTTATGCCTTTGCCATAGTAGTGATGCTTTTATTGCTTCTTTGGCAGCTTCATTTTTGCGTACACAAGTTTGATCTTTTATAAAGTTGAAAGAACTTTTTTTTTTCAATATTTATACTCGATCTATCTGATGCCGATTAGAGTATTCAAAAACCGAAACCGAGAACCGGTCAACCGGTTTCTTTATTTTTAAAAACCGATCGGTTTCGAATATTTTGTAAATTCGAAGAAAACCGAAAACCGGTCTTTTTTGTTCGGTTAACCGGTTTTTTTAATTACATCACCAACTGGGTTACTTGGTCTCTTTTATTTTTTCCGAACACTTTTATAACCGTTTGGTTATGAAGATTTAGATGTAAGTCTGATTGATTCCGATGAAGACTTAACTTTTGATATTCCAAATTCAAATAGTTTAATTTCTGATCTAAATAACACAATAAACAGTATTCAAAATCCTAAAAAAGAGTGTACAAAATTATTCATCATTATATGATGATTTCATATATCTTGATAAATGCGACAAAAGAACTGAAAAATTGGAAAATTTATATAATTGTCTTTTGACTATTTGTCCAACATCTACTATTAGTGAAAGAGTATTTTCCACATTTAGCTTTATTAAAAGCAAACAAAAAAAAAAATCTACTTAAAACGAAACATTTAAATTGCATATTATTTCTAAAATATTATTTTAGAAGTGAAAAATAGATTTTTTCTTACATATTTAAAATTTAATATTAAAAAAACTTATTTAATGCAAAACATTTTAAACGTTCAAATTACTAACGTACTTATTTTACCCAATTCACAAACTTAATGATCTCTATTCATTTGTTATGAATATATTTTTATAATATTAATTTTTAAGATATTATATTAAAAAATATTAAAACCAATAAATAAAATGTTGAAATGAAATACAATAAAAACATTTTATAAAATATTTTTTTTTTCAAAGAATGTATTTTTTTATTACTTTATATATTAACAGCCTTATGTATAATCATTTATTAGCCACAGTTTATACACTGCGTACAACGAGCTGCCAACTAGAATATCGGTTAGCCTTAGCAGCTTCTTGGCAGAATGTTCATGTATAATGAACTTTTAACTGCTGCTATCTTTTAATAGATCAACTCTGAAAATTAATGATGCAGTGTGGCATCACAGTGATGTTGCTAAAAATATACAACTAAAATTGCCTAAATCATCCTTGATTTTGACATTTCTTTTTTCTCTACATAACAAAATAAGTTTCATAAATTTTAATTAAATTCACAAAAGTGCATTAAATTTAAGTAAATTATAATTATAAATTAAATTTCAACCATGGAAAAGCGAAAAAGATCGGCGAATTGGCAACAGGATGAAAAGGTAACTAATAAAGTGTATTTTTATGGTATTATTCCGTAATAACCAACAAACATTTTAGGACTTGTTGTCTAAACTTGCTTTGGACAATTGGGAAATTATTGAGGATGCACGAATCGACACTAACACAAATAGAAAGAAGAAAGAGGCATGGAGTAGCATTCATCAACTGTTTAATGAAGTTTCTGCGCACAGCAGAACGCTGGATCAAATCCAAAACCAGTGGCGCAAAACAAAGTCTTTTGCAAAGACAAATAATTCTGCTTTTATCAGACAAACAAAGCAAACACGTGGAGGCCCTGCTCCTAAGCCTTTAAGTAGCGTGGAAGAGGAGCTGGTTTCAAGACTACCCAAGCATTTCGAAATAGATTTTAATGTATACGACAGCAATTCGCAAGTGAACGAAACATCCACACAAGAAATTAATTTTAGTATTCAAGACGTTTTAATAAAACCGAATGATGAAATGTGTGATACAGAAGGTGATACTCCAATAAAGGAAAAAAGTTACCATTAACTTTCAAAAAAAGTCTAGTATCCATTTTTTTATTTCCGCACACAAAAATTTTACTTTTTCTTTTGTTTATGACAAAATTTTGACACTGAACAGCTGTTTTTCACAAGTTGGCATATATATGGCAACTGACTAACAACAGTTTAGCCGTTTGCTATACAGAGTATTATAATTCAACTCTATGCTAACTTCATGCCAATTTTTCATTATACATAAGGCTGTAAATTTCTTTTTTTTTGTTTGAATTTAAAACAATTAACAAATTATATAAGCTTTTTATTCAAATTAAAAAAAAAACCGAAAAAACCGGTTGACCAGTTTTTTCTGCAAAAACCGAAACCAAAACCGGTTTTTTTAAAATTCGTTTTTTCGAAGAAAACCGAAACCGGTTTTTCCACAAAGCCTGTTTTTTGAATACTCTAATGCCGATATAGATATTAAAATAAAGTATAGAACCTTCAGGACTAAATTATTTAATAAATTTTCTTTAAAATCTCTTTACCTACGCGGAATAAAATAGGCTGGTTACTAGAGCTATTTTAGGAGGAGTTAATTCATCATTTTAACACATCCCAGGGATGTTCAGTCAATTCACCCACTTTAAGGATAAAGCCATTTCAAACTAACAGGTCCTAGATATCCTATGCAAGATGCTTTTGAGGAAATCTCCATTAAATTTTAAATAACCCAAATTTTAAAATGATCTCATTTCTGTTGATTTTTATAAATTAATGTTAAAATTATGTTGTATAATTTTTCTTTTCGTTTTAATAATTTATAATGACTTCAGGTCAAACACTAGCAAATGCAATTTTGTTGAAATGAAAACATTTTCTAAATTTTATTATATTGTATGTTTTTAATTTTAATGGAACAATTGTATAAAAATATAAATACATCACGTACTAAAATCATGCATCATGATGTTATACAGTTAATCAAATTATTTTTTATTTTTTTATAATTTATAACAAAATATGTGCATGCATGTGCTTGCATTTGAAATATTATTTTATATATGAATGATCAACATTTTAAAGGCATGTTTTTAAAAGTTTATTTTTTTTTTCAATAGAACAAATTTTTAACAAAAGCATGAAAAAGTTGTCTACATTTTAATTGAATTTTGTGGAAATCTAAATGCAATATGTACTTTTTATGGTAGAAAATTATAAAAATTTTATATTAGATAGGGGAAATAGTAATAATATTTCTTAGTAAATTAAAATTTTGTTTTAAGTATTGAAAATTAAGTTTTAGTTTGCTCCACTTTAGATATTTTTTTTAAAACCCTTATAAATGTTCTTAGATATTTTAAGGCAACAATTTTTCACATACCTAATAAAAAATACCATTTATATTCACAATTTTCAACAAAAAAAAAACTTTTTAAATGCATTACAAAAATAAATTATTAACTTTTATACAAAAAAAAAATTATAATTAACATTTTTAAGTAATTATTTTCAAATTTAAAATGCATTTTAAGTACAATAACAAATACAAAAATAATTATTTATAGAAAAAATTGAACATAGTTTTAATGAAAAATACATGTTTTTATAAATAAAATAATCCTTTGGTTTTCGTTGTGTTCTACTTTTGGCAGTGATACAGTTTGTCATGAGTTGGAGCTTTTTAATATAAGTATTAGCAGACTCAGAGTTTAAGAATTTTTATTGTAAAATTTATTTGTTTTTCTCGAAAAAACCTGATACATATTCAGAGAGATGTTTGGATTATCCTGCTTAGAAATTTGTATAAAACCTATTTTTATATTTTAGTCGCAATAAAAATGAATGAAAATTTAGCTTAAGTTAGGATGAAAAATAGGAATCGGAAATTAAAATATTCTTCACAGTCGACTCATTTCTAAAAATAGAATATACACTTAAGCCGGAAAGTCGTCTTTTTATTCGCTCTCATGTAAGTTTCGAATTTTAGTGATGATCGGAATATTCCTTTACCTCAAACACTTGTCATTTTCCCGAGATTTTGCTCGGTTGACTTCAGTTAAATACGATTTCTTTAGAAAACCTTTGGTTTACTCAAGTATCAAGCAAGTCTCGAGCCAAGTAGGTTTAATGAGATGTAAACTTTTTCAAATATATTTTTTGTGTGTAAGGTATCATAAGATCATGTTCACTTACGAAAATGTTATTTTATTTACCCTTATGCCTATTTATTCAAAAGTTTATTTATTTCCATAGAAGCATCTACCAATGCCCTTTCTAACATTAATTGTTGTGGTAGTAATATGGATTACTGTAGTAGTATGTCAGTTGTTTTTTTTTCTCATTGTTTATGGTAATTTTATGCTTATTTCTAGTAGTTTTTCATTTTCCACCACAACAACTACTGGTATTTGCCATTAAATATTGCTAAAAACAATACATTTGTAAGTATTTTTTGCTGCAAATTGCAAATACATACAAGTATAAATCGTAGCTAAAATATTAAATGCTGCTTTTAAAAGAATGAATATTTTTGTCAATATTGATAATTATTAACTAAATTTTAAGAAGGAAAACATTTTACTTTTGGGTCAATTTGAAAAAAAAAACAAAGCGTTTCTTAAAAGTGAAAACCTTAGCTTTGGTATATATTCCAATAAATTTTCAAGCTCCAGACAAACACAGTGTCGACCGCAGTGCGAAAGTTTGTCGATAAAGAAGATTTTTATTGTCACTATCAAGAAATTACAAAATTAGAACTGCCTTCAAACCAAATTCAATACAAATGTATTATAAATATTGAAACTAAAGGACAAGGTTTGACAGAACTGCCACTGTTCGTTGTCGCGCTAACTGGTTTGAGCCTGACTTGTACCGCAGTACGACAGTGAAAAGAGATCAGACCGTACCTGGTCTTATATTATCACATATGAGCATGTAGTATCATATTTGATATAAATGGTCATATACCCTCAAACTACACATCCGGAGATATATAAAAACAAGTAAGAGCGGCTAAATTCGGCTATGCCGAATCTTATATACCCTTCACCATGGTTGGGAAAAAACTGAAGTTTATATGTGGACATATATGAAATGGACAGATTTATATACGGACGCCTTTAAGAGGAAATTAACTATTTAGTTTGGAGATAAAACTTGGACTCGGGAAGATTTATGGTTCCAGAAAATAGGTATTTTAAAAAAATTTATGTTTTGGGCATAACTTTTTTGTATCTGAACCGATATTTCCGAGTTTTTCAGCAAATATGTTATACTAAAGATTTTCGATCTTTTGCTTTTTGCTATATAAGACGTATCCATAGGTCATAATACAGCTCTAGAATAGTGTTTGTTGTTTGTGTATAAAAGGTGAAGAGGTGAAAGAAAAGAATTTCAACAAATCGTTAAAAGAAATCACTAGAACTGCATGTGTTTTATTTCTACAAAATAGTTTGATTTAGCTGGCAAATTTGCATTTGGGATTTTATTTCGCTTTTTTATTAAAAAATATTTTTAATTTTTTTAGCTTAATTTTAAAATTTGAAGGAAAATAGTTTATAAATTTTTTTTTTATAAATTATTATAAGTTATGACCTAAAATAGTTGCACTCAAAGGGAAATTATGTATAAAATTTTCTTAATATATGAGAAATAAAATGGTTTAAAAATGTGTATATAAATTCTTTTAAATCGGAGCAAAAAATAGAAATAAAACCGTTTGTATTTTGTTTGTATCAGAGGGTTTTTATACAAATTATGATGTTTTTAGCCTATTTATGGATTATTTAATTATTAATATAAAATTTTATATAAATTAATTATTAAATGTTAAAAAAACCAAAAATAAGCAAAAAAAAGTCGTAAGAAAATAATAAAAAAAATGTACAAAAAAAAAAGTGAATTGACCTGACCGAGATTCGAACCCGCGGCCTTAGAGAAAAAAAGTATTTGTGACATAGCGTCTAGACAACTGAGCTTTTAAAGCTCACACAAAATCATCGTCAATAGAGAGGTACATATATAAAAGTCTTCGTTCATTAGAGATTTGTTTAGTTTTTATTTAAATGACAAATCTTTATATGTGTGTTGTTTGTGTATAAAAGGTGGAGATGAAAGAAACGAATTTTAATTATTAATATAAAATTTTATATAAATTAATTATTAAATGTTAAAAAAAAACCAAAAATAAGCAAAATAAAAAGTCTTAGAAAATAATAAAAAAAAATGTACAAAAAAAAGTGAATTGACCTGACCGAGATTTGAACCTCGAACCCCGCGGCCTTAGAGAAAAAAAAGTACTTGTGACACAGCGTCTAGACAACTGAGCTATTGAAGCTCACACAAAATCATCGTCAATAGAGGTAGATATATAAAAGTCTTCGTTAATTAGAGATTTGTTTGGTTTTTATTTAAATGACAAATCTTTATATGTGTGTTGTTTGTGTATAAAAGGTGGAGATGAAAGAAAAGAATTTTAATTATTAATATAAAATTTTATATAAATTAATTATTAAATGTTAAAAAAAAACAAAAATAAGCAAAAAAACAAGTCTTAAGAAAATAATAAAAAAAAATGTACAAAAAAAAGTGAATTGACCTGGCCGAGATTTGAACCTCGAACCCCGCGGCCTTAGAGAAAAAAAAGTATTTGTGACACAGCGTCTAGACAACTGAGCTATTGAAGCTCACACAAAATCATCGTCAATAGAGGTACATATATAAAAGTCTTCGTTAATTAGAGATTTGTTTGGTTTTTATTTAAATGACAAATCTTTGTATGTGTGTTGTTTGTGTATAAAAGGTGGAGATGAAAGAAAAGAATTTTAACACATGGATGTGTTGTTATGCTCAAAATTCTACATACATATTAAACAAAGGGATTTTACTGGAAAAATTAGAGGTAGTCCTGGTTTTTTGCTAATATCTCAGCCATTTATTAACCGATCTCTCTGATTTTTAATAGCAAACAGAAATGGATCACATGTAACAGAAATAAAAAAGAATCAAGTCCTCATCATGTCTGGGTTCTTCGGAAAACCCATTTCAACACACAGACGGACAGACGGACAGACGGATATCGTTAAATCAACTTCGCTCTTCATAAGGACCCAGGATATATATACTTTATAGGGTCTAAGATCAATATTCTAGAAATTACAAACGGAATGACAAATTTATATACCCTTCCACCTGTGGTGAAGGGTATAATAAAAATATATATTGAATTATGCATAGACGTATGTGATCATGTAGTCCCATGTATGGACATGTGTGATCATGAATGTTCATATATTCTAAGGGGTGGTTCAACCATAATGCACGATGTTTATTCTAAATAAAACAAAAAGTTTTCAGAGAATTATCTTAATATTTTTTATTATGATCTATGATAATTATATGTGGAACACAAAATGCTCGCCACGGTTTCCGATCGTCCATATTTTCCATGACTCTGAGACATAATTGAGGTTCAATGTCGTTAATGTGCCGAATTATTTCATCCTTTAGCTCTTGAATTATTCTTGGCTTATTGACGTACACTTTTTCTTTTAAATATCCTCAAAGAAAAAAGTCCAACGATCTCAAATCACATGATCGTGAATATCTCGCGGAAAAGAACCATTATTTCATTGGCTGTGTGGCAAGTGGCACCAACCTGTTGGAACCACATATCGTCCAGGTACATATCCTTAATTTCTGGTCACAAGAAGTCCGTTATCATCTCGCGATAGCAAACACCGGCGACGAGTCGATGTTGATGGCTCTTCTGCCACACTATCTCGAACAACAGAAATGTTTTCCGCAAAACGAACTGGACTGAGCATATACAGACGGACGATTGTGGCCACTTTTTGTGGATTATGCTGACCCAAAAAATAATGAAGTGCATGAAATGTATTTTGATTTGAACGCCCATTTTCGTAAAGGTACAATCTTAACGCGCTGTTCAATTGTGTACCTTTCCATGGTTGAATTTGTCAAACACTGAAACAAAGAAATGTCAAATTAAGTTGGGAAAAAAACTTGACGTTAAAGTGTGACTTACAATTAACATCGTACATTATGGTTGACACACCCTTTTACTTTACCAATGGTCTTAAAATAAATTATGTCAGGATTTTTAACAATCGTTAAATTTAACCCGTAAGAGATTAATTCAATACCCAAAAAATTGGTATTTATTAATTTGTTTATTATCTAACGGGTACATCTTATAATTTTTTTTTCTAAAATGGTAATTTTGTATAACATTCATTTTAATTTTTAATTATCCAGGGTTGACATATAGCATTAAGGGTACACTTTGTACCTTTCACCACAAGAATTGTCAAATTTTATAGAATATGCATTTCGCTGATAAATTCCAATATCAATTTTTAATGTTTTCTTTTATATAGTTTACTGTGGTCCGATTTAATCTAAATTTGATGCAAACTAAAAGACTCGTTGCTAAAAGGTTATTGAAGAGTAAACATTAATCTAAGCGAGTATTAATGTAGGAGAGTATATTTTCTTTAAAAAGCCGATTTTCGGAGTTTGAGAGTAATAATATGAATCCAATATGGAGGCACAAATGGAGATAGTGGAATCGAAAAGAGATAACACTACTATTTGATGCATTTGAAATTTGGCACGATCAATTTCTAAATTTAAAATTGAACATCCTATATTGGTCATGGTTTTTTAATTGGTTCGGTATTTACTTTAATGTTTATGACTTTTTAAAAGGTGATAGGGTTTTTATTTACCATTATTTTTGGAGTTCACCAAATAATTTTGAATTTCGATGAATACGAATTTAATGACCGTTTTTCAAAACGAAAATAACGGATTAAAAAGGGCGGATTTTTTTTAGTAATTGGTATCGTGGTAAATTACGAGGACGGTCCCAAAATTAGCACAAATTTGCATAAAAATTTTCTTTATTTCTCAACACAACCGTTCTTTTAGTTGAATGCACTTTCCCACCGATACTCAATTGCTTCGATACTCTGTTTATAGTAAGAACTGTTTATTTCCTTAAAATAGCCATCAACGGCAAATTTTTTTATTACTGAGATATTTTTTCTAGTTTATTAATAGAAAATTATCAGAGGGTGCTAAACCTGGTGAATGAGGTGTGTGATGTAGCAATTCGAACTTTAATTCATTGATTTTTTACAATTTTTTTCATGTGTCCAATTTACAAATTCACTGAGAACGTTCATTTTTGATGGCTCCAAAAAAAAAGGACTAAACAACGTGGCGCCTTGATACTTGAAATTTCCACCATCCATATATCAGGGGTCGAATTACGGCATTCGTGATAGTAATTTTTTGATTGAAATTAGGTTTTTATTTTCGAAAATAAAATATTTAGACGGAATTTTTCCATCAGCGATGTTGTAGTTCGGTCCTAGATTGTAACTCAAAGTTAAGAATAATGTTTTCATTATTATTATAATTTTAGTTACTTATTGAAAAAGCAGTTTTAGAACGATCTTGGTCCCATGTCGGCTAACTTTTGGATCGCCCTTATGTTTGTTGAAAAGTTATGGGGTTCCCTGAATAAGAAGCTGATATAAATTTTTTTAAATTTTAAAATGGAATATCAAATAAAATTGATACTTTCTTAAAACATACCAAATCTAAAATTTTATAAGGTCCTACTTTCTAAATAATTCTTGTTTACGATAATGTACATGGTGTTCATTTAAATCCTCGGAATATGTTGCCAGATTGTTTATCTTTATTTCAATATCTCATTTTTTTTGAAAATATTGCCAGATAACATATGTTTTCTAAGTTCAAGAGTAGGACAGTATAATTATATATTATAGAAACGATGTTACCACAGGGAAAATGTCAGTGCAACTTACATAGCACCGTGTTGTCTATATGACATTAATCAATACAAACACATATAATCATTCTGTTTTTGGAGTTTGTGAGATAGACACAGGTTCGAATCTAACTTCCTAGGGTTTATCGAAAAAATTATAATATAGAAAACAATTTCTAATAATTTCCAAACAATTAATATGGAAAACAATTACTAAAAATTAATGTAAAGTAAATGATGGCACTTGTCACTTGTGTAGTGTGCTTTTAAAATTAATATTGTATTATTTTATAATTTTTAGAGAAATACTTCTATTCTACTTCCTAAGTCTCGGTTTACACAAAGCAATTTTGCTTGCACCAATTACCTTTAATTCTCTTGGATTTGTGAACACACATTGAAAGTCTCTTCTTTAGTTTCTTTTACAAAAAAATACAAAACACAACAAAATTGCGAATACAAGCAAGTCGACATCCCTTTCCATTCTTCTTCCCTCCATCTCCAATAAACTCAGAAATGCTGCAACAAATTGCTTAGTGTAAGCATAGACTAACTTAAATCTTAAAATATTTATATTTATTTTTGTTTTTTACATTCTTCCATGGATAATAATAAATAATAATATTAAAACAATCTTTAAATAAATATAAAAAATAAGTATTATTTAAGTGATTTAGATATAAATAAATTTTATTGTGAACTTAATATGAACTTTTTAAAAGGAATGAATCATTTAAAAGGTCTGTATAATGCTTTAAATACTGCAGTAGTATTTGTGCGAGTGTGTGTTACTTTTTGTTTATAACAGTTTTATTTATTATGCAACTTTTGTTTTTTCTTATTCAGTTGTTTATTGCTAATAATTTTTGCACGAAATGGTTTTCTATGTCATTTAACAAACAAATACACACACACACTTTCATATAGACTCATACTCTGACACACTCCAACTCACACACACACACATGAACTTCTTTATTATCTATGATAGGAGTAGTGGTAGCCAGAATACGAAGTTGGTGTTTCATAGAAGGTGGAGGTTGGTTTTTTGTCATTTAGAACCAAAAACAACTACAACAAAATATTTCTTGTTTTTGTGGTATAAAAAAAGCAGATGGTTTTTATATTCATATCGCAGTTAGTTTACTACTGTTATTTTTGTTGCCTTATTTTACTTTCATGTGCTCCATATTTTCAGTTTTGTTGCTCATGCTCCATTCCAGATTTGTAAAGAACTGTTGTTGTGTATTCAGTGTAGCCATATAAAAGTACAATGACATCAAAATGCACTTAAGTATTGCATGTTGTTTCCTTTTTTTTTAAATACATTTCTCCCCCTAACTGGGGGTAGATTTTTTATGTTTTTATATTTTTATGATTATTTTGGTACATATATTTTTGTTTTGTTTTCATATTATTATATTTTCTGTAGTTGTTGTAGTTACTTACCGAACAACGGTATAATCTTTTACGTCAAAATTATATTAAAATTTTAATGTATTTTATAATTTTTATGTCATTGTGTGTTTATTATGATTTTTCTTTTATTAAAAATCCATTAAAATTTTTTATTTTACTTAAGTTGTTATTTTAATATGGTAATGTATTAAGTTATTGGTTTAAAAGGTCAATTGATTGCCAATTGTATTTTTGCTTGAATATAAATATAGTTTTGAGAAAAAAAAAACTCTTCAAAATACAATGTATATTTAACGATGTATTATTAAACGTGTATATCAAATAGTATAACACTATTCATGCATAAGTTTTAACAAGTGCAATAGTTATTGAATGTGTTGAACATATAACATTAATATATTGTGAGGCGGGGAAAAAACTTTTGAGAAGATTGAATATAGAACAAAAGTGTGAAAACAAATATAAATATTAATCTCTTAATTAATTTTTGAATGGGCTTGTCAAAGGGGGAAAATATTTTGCGATTTTCGACAAGTCTCAGGATTGACACAGAAGAACATGTCCCAGTGATAATACAAAATAACCTGTCTCGAGAATAACAAAAAACGCTCTACTGTCTAACATATTGTTTTATATACATACACTAACACTACAAAAATACTTTGTATGAATTTCCTTTCCATAATATCCATCCACAAAATTTAAAGAGCGCTTAAACAAATAAAACGTAAATTTTAAAGAAAACTTAAAAATTATATACCAAACGTAGACAAATGTGACCCTTGAAGCCCTTCGTTTTTACTAGTGTGTTCTCCGATAATGTTTAAAAATCGTATTATTTGCTAAAACTTTTTAAAAATTTTTCTCTTAAAATTTTTAGATTAAAAGTTCAAAATTAATAAATAAAAAAAGTGTATTTAAACTTCCACATTTTAATTCACTAAAGACGTTGTCTTGAACATATTTGTACTACTTCGCATTGATAATAATTTTGATTTAATGCGTATTTTCGTGACGAATGGCAACCTTTTAAAACATGTGTTTTAAGTTGCAATTCGCCACGTTGTTTAGTATTTTTTTTGGAGCTATCAAAAATAAACAATCTCAGTGTTTTTGTATACATGGAAACAAGTTTTCCAAAAAATTGGTCAACATCAATGAATTAAAAGTCCATTGGCTTTATAGTGCACCTTTTTCCCCAAACTTAGCTCCCTCAAATTATTTATATTTCAAAGCTTAAAATAATACCTCGGTGGTAAAAGATTTGCGGTTGATGTCGATTTTGAGGAGTTATACAGTGCTTACTATCAACAGGGTATCGAAGCTATGGAATAGCTGAAAAAAGCTGAGAAAAGTGTATCTGGCTAAAAAGAAGATTATTCTGAGAACAAAAGAACATTTTTCCAAATTTGTTGTATTTTGTTTAATAATATATAGAATTTTAATAAATAACAGTCATGTGTTCATCCAAAATTTAGTAAATTTGTGACTCAAATTGCAAACCCTTAAACGTAGGATAAGGCCGCTAAATATTCTTACTTCTTTCTCCACAGAGCATGGGTTTATTCGTTTCAAGGGTAAGGAATAATAAGGAATATTGCTAGTCCTTCATTCCAACTTATTTAAAGGATGTGCGAATATTCACTAGACTGGTTGATAAGCCTAAATATCTAGCAGAATTATTTTTTGGAACTTAGTTTTACCTGAAAACTATCAACCACTACCTGAGTTCGATCCAGTATCCCATACTACACCTATTCCTAAGTTATTCTTTCGCACTAGAGCCGCAAAAAGTGTTCTTGCGAATTGGTAAGTCATCCGGCCCAGATAGGATACAAGAACTGGTACTGAAAAAGTTCTCTTCGTCGCTATCGCGGAAACGGAATTTTTTTATACATGTTGGCAAGTTAACTATATCCTGTAGATTGGGGACAGCATGTTTAGTTACCATCTAAAGCAAGGGTGCCCAAGCCCTATGCGCTAGGTGATCATTTGTTTTTGTAAAAGCACTTAGCTATAGGCTGTGTGTTTTAATACACATATAGCACTCAGCACTAGCAATACGAAATACACAAACAACTTTGTCTTATTAGTTTTTTTGTGGTTCTTCACTGCATATACACAACAACACTTTTATATGCTTTGCTGGTAAATATTGACGACAGCAATCATCAATGTAGATTTTGTTTTTGTTTAACGTATGATATAAAATATTTTTTTCTTTTTATGTATTAGTTTTTGCAATAAAAATATTGAATAAAAATTAGTTATTCTTTAAATGTATTGGTGTTTGTTCTTCCATAAGGAACTTTTGGGCACCCCTGATCTAAAGACCAATTCTCTTTTTAACGATCGAGAGCTTGGCTATCGTGAAAATTGTTTCACGGAAGACATTTCTTGCGGAAAGTTGGAGTTGGTCCTTTCACAGTGTTGTTGAAAGCAAAGCTTATTTTATTTGTGGTCGATGATGACTTCTACCGATTCATATCGATGAGTTTCAGTTAAATAAAAATATTACAAGTATACAGGATATACAAAAGGTATTTATTTTGATTAAAAAAATCAAATCAAATAACTATTTAAAACTTTTGGTGGGTGGCTCAATAGTTAGTTCGATATCTTTAACTCTGTACATCTTCTATATTTATAGCATTCGTGGTTACACTTCGTATATTATACGTTTTTAAGAAATGATGGCAACATTTGTCTTTCATATGCCCTCCTTGTAGTGGTTGCAGGGCAAAAGACAGACTATTACACACTCTAACATAAGCAAACAGGATCTACTAACGATATCTGAGTTCATCCAGAGAAAAAACATGGTTACAAAATTACTATGGCTTCTATATTATAGAAAATTACTATGGCTTCTATATTATATGGTATAGTTGTCACAATTAAGTTATCAAAATTATATAAAAATATTTTATTATTTCATGATTGCCAATTTCTATCTATCTGTCTAAAAATGATAATATATGAACATTTTTACTTAGGGGGTTTATTTTCAAAAATGCCTTATACATATAACACAAAAGTTGTTTTGTGCGAAAAGGTTTTTTATCCAAAATTTTGATAGAAATATTTTTAGATTCTATGAACTTTTCCCTAAAGAAACATTTTCAGATTCTGCAAATTGGTTCTTAGATAAATACTTTGGATTCTAAAGCATTTATGTAAATAAAAAATTTATAGATTCTGAGAAATTTTCATCATGAACATTACTTAGATTCTAAGGATTTTTCATATTCTAAGATTCTGAGGTTTTAAGGCCTAGCTAAAAAATAATCTTAAAAATGTCCTTAGAATCTAAGAATTTTCTATTCGAAAAAGTCCTTAGAATTTATGTTTTTTTACCTAAATAAATCCTTAAGTATTTTAAAAATGCTTTAAGTACCTTTCTTTAAAAATGTCCATAGAATCAAAGAAGTTTTCTTGAAATAGTTCTTAATATCAAATTTTTTCATTAGAAAGAATATTTCTTAAAAAAATATTCATAAATTTAAAGAACTTTTTTATATTGTAGTCTCGAATCATAATATAAATGTAGGGAATATATTATGGTAAAACTGTGGTTATTCTATAATCATAATATGATAACTAAACAAATACAATGCTTTTCGAATTTGATTTTTCCAACCATGCTTTGTCTCTGCTTGTGGGATCGTGTAAATATTGTCGAATTTATTGCTCGAAAGACCCAATGTGGTTTGTTGACCCAAAGCGCCTTGGGACCTTCAGTGTCACTGTATACATGGGTGTTATCAAAATTGAGGAATCTGAAGATTTTAATGAACTGAGCATGGGAATTAAATGCTACGTTCGCTTGAGAAATCATATGGCATTCCGGTATCTTAAACAATGTAGGAAATACTTCACTAGCTCTGACATCCGTAACATTTGTATCACCTGTTTATATCCGACAAAAAGTGGAACACAGGGACTTTGACATTAATTTCGGACCTTCGGGACCTTGGACAAACGAGGCCTCACCAATACAATTGGATCGTTGGACCATCATCTTAATTTGAGTTATGTATCACTGTTCTATCCATACTACCAATAGAGAGTGTTCTATTGAGATACTTGAACTTATCAATACATGCTTGTCTTGTATATCTTCCTTTGTTATTATTGTTTCAGCGACTCGCACAATGTAGTACAGATAAATTTTTGATAATTGGTCTATATCTTTCCTGATAGTTATAATTCAGAGAAAATCAAGTCAAACGTCCACAAACACTGCACACTAACTCCTCCCTCCCATAACATATTTTCTAATATCAAAACAAGACACTGCAAGGGGCAGCCACGAAATGTTGGTTTACATTAATACAAAAACGGTATGAAGTTCGTGTCCATAGATCTCCTGTTTAAGTGAATAATTAATTTAAATTGAAGTTACTTTAAATTTTATAATTTTGCCTAACGTTTCAATTATGAATAGACATAATATTTACTTTTATATACATAAAATAGCTTCATTTTAATTCACTGTTACTTTTTTTTGGCATAAATAGGTCATTTGTTCTCCATCTTTTTTTATTTGTCTAACTTATATTTAAAGGTCGTTCCAATAGACTTTATGATATTATGGTTCCACAAAAGGTTAAATATTTACCATACAAAACAATTTAGTGAATGGAGCATATAACTACAAGTAGACAAGCAAAAAAAAATAATAAAAATATTACCATAAATCATTATAACTGACGCTTTAAGGTAACAACGTGATAGAAAAATATACAATAAAACTCCAAAAAGCAAAAAAAAAAAAAAACAAACAAAATACTACAAAACTATTTATATAAATAAAATCCCAAAGCTTGGCACCTGTGCTACTATTAGGAATAATACTCGTATTTCTAAAATATTATATGCCAAGCGTTTCTTTTTTATTTTAGCTACCATGTAACAAAAAATTACAGTACACGTTTTTGTTGGCAGTTATAAATGTCTAAAAGCAATTGTATTATGGTTTTTTCTCTGTTAGTTTTTCTGTAATTATTTATAAAATGTTTTTTGTTTAAATTTTTTTGGGGAAATTAAAGACACTGTCGTTTGCTCCTATATTTGCCACTCTAAATATTAACAAACAATTTGAATTTTTTTATATATTTAATAGTGTTATTAATGTTAATAGTACTCACTTTATTACACTCTATTATGTTAATTGAAGTGGGTGGTTAGACGGACAGGAGAGAGACGTAGAGGTCCAAGCACGACTTTTTTATTGTTTAAAAAAGAAGGAGGTTTAGCTTTTAGAGAGTTTATTAAGTGCTTGGGGATTTTGTTGTTTTGACTTATTTATGTTACATTTTTTTTTGATATCCCAGCAAAATAATGGTAATGGCACATCACTATTATACCCTTCACCACAGGTGGAAGGGTATATATAAGTTTGTCATTCCGTTTGTAATTTCTACAATATTGATCTTAGACCCTATAAAGTATATATTCTGGGTCCTTATGAAGAGCGAAGTTAATTTAACGATGTCCGTCTGTCCGTCTGTGTGCTGAAATGGGTTTTCCGAAACCCCAGACATGATGAGGACTTGATTGTTATATATTTCTGTTACATGTGATCTATTTCTGTTTGCTATTAAAAATCAGACAGATCGGTTGATAAATGGCTGAGATATTAGCAAAAAACCAGGACTACCTCCAATTTTTTCCGTAAAATCCCTTTGTTTTTATATGTATGTTAAATATTACACATAACAAACACATTCATTTGTTGAAATTCTTTTCTTTCGCCTCTCCACCTTTTATACACACACAACAAACCAATACAAAGATTAGTCATTTAAATAAAAACCAAACAAACCCCTATTGAACGAAAACTGTTTATTTAATTCTATTAACGATGATTCCACATGACCTTAATAGCTCAGTTGCCTAAACGGTATGTCACAAATACTTTTTTTCTCTAAGACGAGGGTTCAATTCCTACACAAGTCAATTCAATTTTTTGTTTATACATTTTTTTTTTATTTTCTTAAGAATTTTTTTTAACATTTAATAATTAATTTAAATAAAATTTTATATTAATAGTTAAAGAATCCATAAATAGGATAAACACATCAACATTTTTATAAAAACCCTCTGATACAAACAAAATACAAACGGTTTCATTTCTATTTTTTGCTCCGATTTAAAAGAATTTATAAAAAGATTTTTAAACCATTTTATTTCTCATATAGTATTTTAGAGCTGTAATATGACCTATGGATACGTCTTATATAGCAAAAGATCGAAAATCTTTAGTATAACATATTTGCTGAAAAAACTCGGATATATCGGTTCAGATACAAAAAAGTTATGCCCAAAACATAAATTTTTTTAAATACCTATTTTCTGGAACCATAAATCTTCCCGAGTCCAAGTTTTATCACCAAACTAAATGGTTAATTTCCTCTTAAAGGCGTCCGTATATAAATCTGTCCATTCCATATATGTCCACATATAAACTTCAGTTTTTTCCCAACCATGGTGAAGGGTATATTAGATGCGGCATAGCCGAATTTAGCCGCTCTTACTTGTTTTATACATTACTTTGTAAAGAGTACTTCTTACCTTCAGTATTATTTACAAATAAAAATTAATGTATTAACTACAATATGTTCCTTTTGTAATATATTGAATTAAATAATAAGTAATAAGTATTGGATTAACTTTTCTATAATTTTTATATAAATACATATTTTTTAAAATTTTCAATAGAGTTAAGAAAAATAATTTCTTTCGAAATAAAATATCGAGAAAAAATATTTTACGCGAAAAAAGATTTAAATTCAAAAATTATCCCTAAAGTATACAAAATATCGTTTTATAGAAATTTTAAATCGCGAATAAGAGAGCTAACTGCGAAAAACGACTACCACCATTGAATTCAGCTTTACCAGTAGTTTTTTCAGCTTCTTCAAGAAAGTGTTAAATTTAGGCACAATATGTTTGGTTATTATTAATATGCATATTAATATGCTTACACGTAAGCATAATACCTTAACTTCTGGGACATTCCATTTTAAAAAGAGTTAGAAATATAATATAAGGGATAATACGTGCAAACCTTTGAGTTTTTGGTTACTAGACTCATTCTTGGGTAAAATGTATTTTTGCTGGTATCCTTTATATAGTGTTAAATGTTAAGGAGTTGGACATAAACAAATATGTGATACACTATATTCCCAGCAAAAAAGTAACAAAAGAAGAGAAAAAGAAGCAGTGATTTTGATTCCTGTGTTGTGAAAATTTGGATCGGAACCAAAGATTTTTACATAGGGCTGTCATAGGGTTAAAGTTTTCTTTTATGATTCTTTTTCATTGCATCTTAAGCTCTTCTTATGATTTTGTGAAAAATGAGATCTTTTAATGTTCCCAAATAAATTATGAATTTTTAATTTAGATTACAACAGAACATCAGTAATCAGGCGTTAGCCTCATTTTCACAATCTCCTGTTAGCTTACACAGTGCAACACATAAATTGGTTTCTCTTTCGTACCCGGTTTTTTTTGAAGTGTATATCGAAACTAAATAAAATCCGCAACGGACTTGGCCAGATTACATCGAAATTTTTTTTTATGGACACCCTAAGTTTTTGCACCCAAACATGATTTTTTTAAAAAAGGAAAATTTTTATGGAATCCATATATCATAAACCGTTCGGAATTTTGTTTTTATGTCTTTGGCAAAGTTGTAGATCCAAACCAAAGCAAAAAAATTCTCATATGGACCGACCCAAAAAAATTGCATCCACTGCATCAAAATTGCAAAAAATTAGGAAGAAATGCTATTTTTTTATGATTTTTTCATGATTTTGTCCTGAAATGGCTTAAATACTGGGAATTTAAGAAATCTTTCTTCAGCTAAATTGTATCTAACAACAATATAAACAACTCTCTAGTACATGCCATCTTAATACGAACATTCCTTAACTCTAGAAAGCACATCTTTTTGCTCACACTTATTTTGCATAACCAATGTTTGTCGTTTCGACAAAGAAAGACTATATAGGTTAATGCCGTTTTTGTTGTTACTTGTTTTCAAATTTACTATTTAAACATTTTATTGTTGTAATGCTGATATGTTTTTGAAAAAATTAATATATTTATTTTATTAATAAAAAGTAATTATTTTATAACGCAATTAACAATTTCATAATTTTTTTTTTATTTTTTGTTTAAGTTTTTTTGTTTATTTATACAAATGCAAAACATGTGTATTATTAACTGCCGATGATTTTATTCTGCTACGATTTTACCCGAAAAAAGTATAGTAACTTCTGGTAAAATGAGAAACACAATTACTTTCTTATCACGCTCTCATTTGCCGAATTTTTGTTAATAAAAACGCTTTTTGGTAAGATGGAGTCAAAGCGGGTTCGCGAGGTAACGTTTGTCGAACAGAACTAAAATAAGAAAATATATAATTTTAACAGAATAAATAAATAACATACCATTGCTACTCACGCCTGTTAAGGTTTAAATATTTTTGGTGGTGGTTCAAGGTCATGATCTGACTCTGCACTACTACAAGAAGAAAGAGGATCCAAAGGCACATCTCTAAATCCAGTGTCTCCCTTATGAACGGCTCATTTTTCAGTTTAAGTTGTTTTACGTTTTCGGCATCTCTTGCACTCCAGTTTGTGCGCTTATACTGATTGCCCGGGTATCGTGAGTCCCAATCGCAAATAAAGCAAAAGAAGCTAGGGAAGCCACCTTTTGAAATTATTCCTGAAAGAAGAGCACTTGAGAAAGGATACTACTAAATACAAATAGAAAATAGTACCTTGCATTATGTTCACGACTTTTAAATCGCAACAAATTTTCCATTTGTGCTCCTCATATTTGATTTTCTCCAATATATTACCTAAAGTTTCATAGCATTCCTTCATATTAGTGCCATATGCTAATGGAATTGAAGGCTTGTTGTTAGTTTTATGGAGCAGCACAGCTTTTAAACTTGATACTGAGCCATCAATAAACAATCGCCAGTCATCAGCAGCATACGCCATTCCCAACTGATTCACTAATCCTTCGATGTCAATGCAGTGGGTAAACGTGTTCGCTGCATCGACGGTGTAAAATGTTTGGAACTCTGTTTGACGGCTCCGGTATGATGAGGCACTAACGGTATGCTCTGTAAGCTTTCGGCGCTTCAAAAATGAGGTTAGAAATTCTGCATTCCGCTGTGATAAGCCCATCTTAGCCACAACATAGTCCATTTCGTTTTGTACGAGCGGTTTTGGTTTATCGTCGTCAATATCAGGCTCATAATCGGCATCTTGGAAATCTGATTGATTTGTGAAAGTCGTAGTGGATGACCGTGTGGACATAACATCCGGACTCGGAGGCTTAGGTGGTTTGACACCATCAGGCATTGACACCGGGAGTATGCCTGTATAAGCGGCCACATATGTTTTGCATTTTAACATACGTTTATTTAACTTAGGGGAGTAATTGATACATGAGTAACACCGGGATTTGTCGTGTGAATTTGGGTCTTTTATCCACACCATTGGCTTCATGAAACTTAAATTTCTACCTCGTCGATGATACCAATCCAAAAGGCGGAAGTAACAAGTGCCACACACTGTATTTGGAGTGTAATCTTCACCGCTGGGATCAACCTCATCGAAATAAGATGCATAGGCTAGCTTAAATTCCGGAGTAGACCTTTTCCTTTGCACACTTGTAGGCACCATATGACCACAAACTAAACAAAAATAATCAATGTTTGGACACCGGCTGTTTTCCATATTGCACAATAGTTGAATTGTAAAATTTTGCACAAAACACGGATATAATTAGACTTTTCACTTTCGAATACACTTGTTGAATGACAATGAAACGATACATGAACTGTTATTTATACTGCGTGCTAGTCTGATTGTCAAGTGTGTTTTATCTTCGTGTTGCACATCACACCAATTTTAAAATCCTGATGAGGTGTTGCAAAAACCCTGTTCCACCTAAAAACCGCAACACGAAGATAAAACACACATGACAATCACACCCACTCAGAAACATTTTTTAAGAAGTTTGGCTATTTCCATATTATCATGAAAAAATAGCATTTTTTCCCAATTTTTTGCAATTTTGATGCAGTGGATGCAATTTTTTTGGGTCGGTCCATATGAGAATTTTTTTGCTTTGGTTTGGATCTACAACTTTGCCAAAGACATAAAAACCAAATTCCGAACGGTTTATGAAATATGGATTCCATAAAAATTTTCCTTTTTTAAAAAAATCGTGTTTGGGTACAAAAACTTAGGGTGTCCATAAAAAAAAAATTCGATGTAATCTGGCCAAGTCCTTTGCAGGTTTTTTTAGTTTCGATATATACTTCAAAAAAAAAGACGGGTATGAAGGAGGAACCACACGATGACCTTAAAAATGCTGCACTGTGTTATACCAGGGAATTTGAGTGACACATTTGTTGTTGTTTCCCATATAAAGTTTGAGTTACACTGTTAGTTAAATTATAACGGGCCATTCAGTAATCGGGCCTTATTTATTAAAATACATTATTCAAAATTCTTTAAATTTTTACTACAATAATTTTTTTTACTTTTTCGTGGCATAGGGTGGACATTTTCTTTTATGATCCTTTTTTATTGCATCTAAGGCCCTTCTTATGGTTTAGTGAAAAATGAGATCTTTTGATGTTCACAAATAAATTATGAATTTCTAATTTAGATTTCACTTGTTGTTGTTTTCCATATAAAATTTGAGTTACACTGTTGGTTAAATTATAACGGGACATTCAGTAATCGGGCCTTATTTATTAAATTACATTATTAGAAACTCTTTAAATTTGTAATACAATAAATTATTTACTTTTTGGAAGAATAATAACTACGATTTTAAGAATTTAAAATCTGGTAAATGGTAAGTTAATGCACTCACCAAAAAAAGTCTGTAATGCTAGTTTGAGCCCAGCGGTATTTTTTGCTTATCTTAGCAACACATGTCTGCTAACGTGTAGTACAATAAAATTAGTAGAAAAAAATTAGTAGCCGCTACTAAATTAAAATAAACTTTTTGTAAAGTGGAATTTAAAATTGGTTTGCTAAAATCAACAAAAAATTTTAGTAAAATGTTATAAACTTAATGAATTGTAAAATATAGCACAATTTTAATTTATATAGAAAATTATGCACAAATTAACTCAATTATTTTTAAATACACTTGTTACACTTTAAAGCTGATAATTCCTTACGAATTCTAATATACAAATTTAAATTTTTTTCGAGCAACACTTTTTATTTTATTTATTTAAAAAAAATCAAAGGCTTTAAAAATAGTAAAAACGCTTGCGAATTTATTATTTTGTTATAATTTGCTAACTTTTGTTTTAAAAAATATTTTTAGTGCTATTTTAGGTGGATTTCCTATTTTTGGACATGAGTCGGTCGTGAAACGTATCTTCACTTCCGATCGCTTTTTTCAACGTGTGTAACATTTTAAAGCAATTTAAGTTTGTATGTCTAAGTTTAAGTTATTAGAAATAACATTTCTGTCAATATCCACTTTTTTAAAATTAGTAAAATTTTTTGTTAATTTTAGCAAATCGGTTTTCAAAAATTTGTAAAATTATTTCTGAAGTTAGGAACAAAAATTTGTAAATATTCTTTAATAGTTCTGTAATTTGTAATTTGTAAAATGTAAAAAATTTACTAAATAATAATTTTTTTACTAAAAATCAGCAAAAAAAATAGTAAAGCCAGATTGAAAACTGTTTACAAATTTTTCTACTAAATTTTTTTCTAAGTGTGTTTGAAACAAATCACTTAAATCTTAACCATAGTTATAAGTGTCAAATTTATATAGAAATATCTATGATTAATGTTTAACTTTGGTTTTTTTAAATAAGTTACCCGTAATAGATTTAAAAAGTGTTAATTTTCATTAAAATCACATTTTTGGAAGTTGTGAAAAAGAACTGCCTTGGAAGAGGAAAATCAAAACTAAACGATACTTTGGAATCAGTGAAAAATTAATTTCTTAAGAATCAGTTTCATTTAATTTTGCTGGTATTATTAATGCTGTCAAAAACTAAGATCAGAACTCTTAAAAAAATGATTTTAGCAATTCTGCCAAATCAAAATAATTTTAAATATTTATTTTTTTACATTAAAATATTCCAATATAATACTTTGATGCCTATGATTAATATTGTTTTGAACTCTCAAATTACTCATATACCTGTGGGAAAAGGACTTATCCCAGGACACGTCACGTGGACCGTTCGTTGTGATAGGAATCAGTCACAGGACCGGTTTATTATATAAAAAGGACCGGTCACTTTAACATGGGCTTGTACCAGGATGAAGTCAATTGCCCTATGTGACATGTCGCTGGACTGGTCTAAAAGAACATGCCACACAACTAACCCCAAATAACTTAGCACAGGAATCGTTCTTTTAAACTAATCACGTGATAGAGTCTTTTAAACCGAGCATGTGGTAAGTTTTTGTGTACCGGTACTGTTTTCACCTAACAGTAGTACTAGTACTTTTAGATCCATACGTGATAGTGACTTTTTAAACAAATCACGTGATAGGTACTTTAGAAACCGACTCTGTTCCAACCTTTCCCTGGACTGGTACTTTCAGACACATCACGTGATGTAGACTTTTAATCCGTTCACGTAGTATGTACTTTAGAAACGGTCCTCTTCACCTATCATGTGATATGTATTTTCGGAACTAGTCTGTTTTCAAGAGTTAGCCCCAACTCACTTCTGACACCTTTTTCCCGCAGAGGAGTGCCCCTCCATTACACCGTATGAGTGATTATTACGAAATATCATAAATTTACTTTACCTTTGGGAGATGTCATTGTAAATAATACACAAGTTGTAGTAGGGAATAGAAAGGACAATGCAAAAAATATACAAAATATAAAAAAAAAACTCAAATTAATATTACAATCTCTCTGGTGGCTAACCTTTGTTTTGCACAGTAGTATTCAATTTTTGTTCATATTTTTCACTATTCTTATTTTTTCTATGATCATTTAATATAGTATCATTATACATTCAATTGATTGCAATTAAATTTAATGATATACGATTTTATCTATGCATTTATTCCTATGTTCTTTTTTTATTGCTGTGTTGTTGCATTAAATTTTTATTTCAAATTGATTGATTATTAGCTTGGTCTGTTATTTTGTGCATATTATGTTGTAGTTTTAATTGATATAGCGGTTGCAGGTATTATTAAACTTATAATAGGTGTTGGCCTTTGGTTGTACTATACAATTTATACATTGTATGCACTGTATCGAGAATAATTGTAAAATAATTTGTAACTAATAGTAGCACGAGCAGTAGTGGTAGTTATGTATGTTGTAATGAATTATTGAAAATTATAAATAATCATTTGTAATTTTAAACCTTTAGAGAATTAATTTGTTTGAACAATTAAACAAAACATAAAAAGTTTGAATTTTTAAATAATAAAATTGGTGATAAGTGCCACATAGCGTATGAGTGATTTTAAATTATACATACGTGTACAATAATTGAATTATAATTTGTGTTATAGTTATTGAAATGATTTTTGTAGTATTCAAGAAAAAGAAAATATTTTTTTTTTTTTTTGTTAAAGCTTAAAGTATTAAATTGTGCTGTTTAAATATTCACTTAGGTGAAATTTAACTTAAGCAAGGAATTAAAACTAAAATTTCAAAACAATGCCAGGTAAAGTCATTAGGTAGAACTTAGGTTTTTTATTTGACGGTATAAGGGTTTTGATTACTTTTTGTATGTATTTTGAAAAATTTGTATTTTAATCGAGATAATTAATTATGTTATGACATGATATTAACGGAAGCTGCTTTAGAATTTGAACTCGTGCATGAAACATATTTCATTTCATAAACCGAGTTTAAAAGCTTTTCTAATCCGCTAAAAAAGATTCACATATATGAATTAGCTCTTAAGCGGTAAAGTAAATTTGAAAATGAATGGTATTAACAGAATTTTATTTTTTTTTATAAATTGTGTTTTTAGTGCAAAGAAACATTTTATAGGTAAATTATAGAGAATAATATTTGAAAAAATTTACCAGAGCCAGATACACGCAAAGAATAAACATAGTTGGGGCAATCATATTCGAAGAGCATCATATATTGTTGGCTTTATGGTTGCGCCAACAATAGTCGTACTATAATATGGTTATCATATTATGATAAAAAATAACCATATTTTTACCATAAAATGGTCCCTTCAGTTATATTATAATTCGAAAATTACAATATTATTGTCCTAAATAAACATGTTATATTAAATTTATCATAATATGATCGCACGTAAATAAAATATGATCAAAATTGTATTATATTATGGTTCCTCATAACTATATTATGATTCCTGGATTTCATTATATGATCCATAATCTAAGAAAATTTCTTATAGAAAAAGTTCTTAGAAACTATGAAAAAGCTCTTTAAATTTAAGAATATTTCCTTTAGATATGTTTTTTTATTAAGATTTTTTAAAGAAAAATTGTTAAGGAAAAAATCATAGATTCTAAGAACTTTTTTTTTAAGAAAAATTTGATTCTGCGGACTTTTTTTAAGAAAAATAGTTAAAACTTTTTTTGTTAGACATTTTGAAGATTCTTTAAAAAAGTTTTTAGGAATTTTTCTTTGAGACAAAGGATTTAGAATCAAATATTATTTCTACTAGAAAAAGTCCTTATAATCTAAGTATTTTTGATGATGAAAAGTCTTCAGAATCTATGAATTTTTCTTTCTAAGAAACAGTTTGTAGAATCTGAGAATTTTAGTTTAATGAAAAGTCCATAGAATGTAAAAATGTTTTTATCAGATAAATTTATAAATATATATTATTTGTGTAAGAAACCTTTTCGTACAAAACAAAAAAAATCATGGGTTCTACAGATTTTTTATTATAAAAATATTTTATTAATATTTTGAGAACTTTTTACAAGAAATGAATCAATAAACATATTTAAAGAAAAAAAAATCTTAATGTTTTTATTGAAAATAATTAAAAAATATAAAATCTTTCAAAAGAAACTTTTTGACAATGAATTGATTAGTGTAAATAATATAATATGTATAAGGAATTTTCGAAAAGCCCCTTTAAAAAAAATCTTCCAAAGCTAAAAAATAAACTGTATCTTAATGGGTCAATTGATGAAATGTTTTAATGATATGTAAAGGGTAAATTCTACCCATCTGATATTTGTCCAGTTTTAGTAAACAATATAAAATTGTTTTTTTAAGACATTTTGTAGTAAAAACAAACTGACTGAACTGATAAAATTTTGGTTTTTATGAAAACAAGACATTATTATGAGTGTAAATGATAAAGTCATGTTTTATTTGATTTAAAATTATATATTAATTGTTCCCAGCATTTCATCGTTGCATAATTATCATCGTTGCATAATTTTCATAGTCAGAATTTTTGTTACCACAATATGTTTACAGCCAATCATGATATAAAATGAGAGGTGACATCTATAAAATAGTAAAATATTTACTATGTAATGATGGTAGCGACCATGTTGATGATTAGAAACCCAATAACTTGGTTCTGACAACAATACCTGATTGCAGCAAGCACACTATAGTAGCAGTGATCATTTTGCAACCATTCTTTTTCTCTGCGTGTAGAATACTTAGTATTTTCGGTAGCCGCAACACAACACTACTCAGTATCAACGACGTCGTTGGGTTAATGCTATGATGATTATCTATTTTTTATTGACTGTTTGGAATTTCAGCATAATATATCTTTAGGATTATAATGGTTTTTAGGATTATGATTGTTTTTAGTATAATGATTGTGCCAACCATAGTCGTACTATAATATAGTTATCATATTATGATAATTTTATCATAATATTGTCCCTACAAATAACTGTTAAAATTATGAAAAGTTTTTTAAATTTAAGAATATATCTGTAAGAAATGTTTTTCCTAAAGGAACAATTTAACATTAAGGACTTTTCCAAGAAAACTTTCTTGATTTTGAATTCTAGGGACGTTTTTTTAATAAAAAACAGATCGTATGTACAATTCTATTATAAATATTCCTGGATTCTAAGGATATGTTTACGATTTTTTTAAATAGTCTTTAGAGTCTCAGAATTTTCATTTTAGAATAAAGTCTTAAGAATCTAAGAATATTTCTATTAGAAAAAATTTTAGAATCTATGTATGTATTTTTCATGATGAATAGTTCTTAGAATCCAAGTTTTTTTTTTTAAGAATAAAGGAATTTTTATAAAAGAAGCAGTTTGAAAAATCTGAGAATTTAACATTAAAAGTCGATATGTTTTTATCAGAAAAATTTCTAAAAGTCTAGCATTTTGGTACAAAGCAACTCTTGGGGTTTACAGTCTTTTGCTTTTCTTTTTCCACAAGAAAGTCGTTATTTTACAAGAAATTAATTAAAAAATTATTATTGTTTTTATTGCAAAGAATTAGAAACATAAAATCATTATAAATATGAATTTTTTTCAACACTAAATTGATTATTGTATAAGGCATTTTCGAAAATAACATATTCACCCTTATTCTAGTTGTCGTTATCAATGTCGTCGTCGTGTTTGAGTCAACATCACTTTGCTTCGACGTCGACATCACTTTGACACCAAATTGGTATTCTAAAACAGTGTTGTAACGACGTCGACACTTTATCGATTTAAACAAAAACACATCACAAAAAATTGAGTCGGCAGATTTATTTTGTTTATTATTTTTGCGAAAAAATGTTTTTTATGTGTAATTTAAATTCTGATACCAGTGATAAAGAAAATAAAGAAAATCTAGTATTGGAAAGAAGACTTCTCATACAGAAATCCAATATCATTAATCTGCCGGATAACAAGTGAGTAGCAAAATCAAAATCTGTTACTTTAAAGAATGTTAATCTTTTAATTTTTTTAAAAGGTTTGAAAGTTACTTTCGGCTGAACAAAAGAGCCTTCAAAGATGTGCTGGAAACAATAGCACCTAATTTTAAAACCGGAATCAAGTCCACATTTATTTCCAAAACAATAAAGTTGGGCTCAATATAAATTGCTTGAATCTTCCGCCACCTGTAGCATTACACTCGGCTTTGTTGGCTACCATTTTCTTTTTAACTTTAAATTTTAAGTCTCGCCAAACCTATAAATAAATTTTGTTATATTTTTATAATGCACTTTATATGATCATGGTTTCTTAACCTTCTGCCATCCATCTCACATTATTCTCGGTGGGCCAAGTGCATTTAATAAATTTGATATTTCTTCCCATTTTTTCCGTTTTTTTCAGTGATTACTTTTCCTCAAGTCGTTACTAAAAATTGTGTCGACAAAATCATAGTCGTTTCAAGACAATATGGTCGTCACATTTTTTACAGAATACCAAATACTTGTCGACAGTTATCAATTATTTTCGATAACGACAACGGGAATAGCAATTTAAAAAAAAATCCCAAGACGACATTGTCTTGTGTCGATGACGACAACTAGAATAAGGGTGATTATAATTTTTACATGGGTGACTGAATTGATACAATTTTTCTTATGAAAACAGGACAGTATTATCATTGTGAATGTTAAAGTCATGTTTGATAATTGTGCATAATATTATATATAATCAGATAAGTAAAGAAACAATGTTGTTCAATAAATTCAGTAATAATATGTACAATTTGTTTCCGTTTTTTTCAAATTACAGAATATATAGTTATATATAAGTCCCAAAGGCATAATTATATATAACACAATTACATCAACAATGAAGGCTTATAAAGCCAGATATTATGTATAGTTGTGTATGACTGAGTAAGGTAAGCGGTCGACTACAACTCTGGCAGTCCGTGTTCAAATCCTGCCAAAGGCATTGTTTTTTTAGACTTAATATTTTCTTTAATTTTTTTATACATAGGAACTAGATTTTATACAAAATATTGTTGGATCTCATCTTACATAATTTGATCTGCCATTTTTTTCATTAAGGTCTAAGTAAATCACCAAATATATTGCTGGAGCTAATTTGATCTGCTATTTTTCGGATCAATTTGGATCCTTCTATATTTCCAAATATATTGCTGGATCTAATATTATCTGCTATTTCGGATCAAACAAAATCTGTTAGATATTTAAGTATATCAAATTGGATATGATTAAATATTGCTCCATATCAATTTTTTTACTCAGGTATTCACATTTAAATATAAATAAAAAGTTATATGGATTTAAATGAAATGTTAGTAGACCGCTTTTTTAGTGATATTTCTTTTTATTTTAAATAACATTTTCAGTTAATTTAAACCACAAATAATAGAAACAAATTAACATGTAAAACAACAACAACAAAGATAATATACTGATTATTTGTTATGCATAAAAATGGAGGTTTAATCTTTAAATCAATTTGTTCTACATATTTCTGGTTTTCTTGATTGCCACCAATATAACAAGCAATTTAAAATTAATGTAATCGTTTAAAAATATCTGATTTTAATGAATTCTCTCCAACTCGCTATTGAAATTGTCTATTTATTTTGTGTTAACTTTATACTTATTTATGACAAAAACTAAAAAGTTCACATACTACAAATAAAAAACTAGTTTTATTATTATACTTCTTCGCATTTTTTTTTTTTTTGTTTAAAGAAATCGTTAGCAAAATGTTTTGGGTCTGGTTAAAACACAACGGGATGCCATACATCCTACTGAGAACTTTTCAATTTTTTAACTTGAACATATTTTTTTGCAGCTGTGTATTGAACTTTTTTAAGTTACGAGAACAAGAAGAGGAACTAAAACTTTAACAAATACACTCTACGCTTTACAATAACAGTAGTAACAAAAATAAAATGAAACACTTTAAAGAAATAAATGCAAACCAACCAACAAAATAATTGTACAAATCGAAATTGTACAATCTTTCAAGAAGAAAATAACTTTCCCTTTATAGAATGTTGCGAAAATATATAAATGAATAGAAAAGAAATACCAGAAATGAAGGGTTTATTATAAAAGTGGCATAAGTCCATGCAAAATAAAATTGAGTTTATCATGAATTTCCATAGCATAGCACCGTAAAACATTATTTTTTTTGCAAAATGTTCAAATTTAAACGGTATTCTTGCATAAGTTGTGTTATCTTAAATAACACAAAAATTATCTCTATTGATCTTCTGATTTCAAATATTCCCTGGTGAGAACTGTAAAAAAATATTACACTATAGTCAGCATTTACAGTTTAATGTCTCAGTTTAAAGAAACATTGACTTATATCACTTTCCAAATAAACCCCTCAAATAGTTATTATTATGTGGGTTGTATAATGAATAATATAGCAGATTTTCAACAAAATCTATAAACATACGAAATCAAGTTAATAAGTCTTTACAAAAACATAGAAACATATATTTTTAGCTCCATACACTTCATCCAACAATTCTCTTACTTTTAATCCTTCTGTAAAATATGATTTTATAAAGTCCCCAAAATAGTCATTATCTTGATCGAAGATCACTTCTTTTTGACTAAATAGGGTTGTAATGATAAATATTTTTCATTTATTGTATTTCCTTATATAGATAATTCCATGCATATCCCAAAAACCGCTGCCATAATTTTCCACAGATTTCACTATCTTTGCTTTCTTCTGGGCGGATTCACCTAGTATTTTAACATTATTTTAACTCTTGTTTCATTTCTAGTGTATGGTGGTGAATCGATGATTCATCAACTGTTATATATCGGCTCTAAACCACTTTCTGAATAAATTACATGATTGCTTTTATTTTCGATTGTACACTCAAAGCTGTTTACTTGTGCATTTGAAGCAATTTGAAATAAATAAAAAATTCAATTAATAACTGGTCTACTAACTTTTCATTTAAGTTAAAAGAACTTCTCATTTAATTATTTTTAATGATTACAGTATCCGTAAATAATAAATGTTAACAAACCAACCACAAATCCGTTAAAACAAATGATATTTCCTTTATTTGTTTCTTTAAGCTACAAAATCTATAAAAACAACTGATATTTCGTTAAATTAAATTTGAGCGCCCCGGTAGGCTATTTGGTAGCGTTCTAGCTTATCAGTGCGGGGGTCGTGGGTTCAATTCCCACCAGAGGCTCTGGTTTGTTTTAGCTACAACGAGCCGATAGCCTTTGTTGCTAGTGCTCGGTTAGGGATTTAGAATATAATTTGTAATTATATGATTTATCTAGAAGTTTGTAATTCAGATAGTAGCTTTGATCAACCACATAAGGCCCTAATGACTCGGTTATGTAAATGAAGATTAAAAAAAAATTCGTTTTTGTTAAGTGTCAAAAGAAACTACAAAGTCTATAAAAAATAAACTACTATTTATTTAAATTGTTTATTTTATATATCAGAAAATTACTAAAAAATATTACTATAAAAATATTTTGAGTGTCAGCAAATGCGGCACCCATCTTACCCATAGCTTTTTCATATCTAATTTTCCGTAGAAAATTTAAATCACTGGACCATGTATGTGCCCGTGGCCTCAACTAGTTTACGCTATTTAACCCATCGGTCACTCAAAACAATATCGTTGATTTTATCCATGATATTCAAAGTAACTGCCTCACCTAGACTCGTTCATGACGAGCTTTATCTTTTGAGGCTGTACAACCAGGTTTTAATTAATTTAAATAATTGCAGAGAGTTTTAAACAATAGTGCGCAAGTATCATTGCCTTTTTCTAACTCATCTTTAATTTTCTTGGGAGTTTTGCCTTTCAAGTAAAAGTCTTTGATGACAGCGTGAAATTTATATTTCCCTATTTTTTAAACACGAAAAAGTTGGTTCAAAAAATAGATTTAAAAATAAACTGAATGAATTATTTACCTAAAAAATTGTCAGTCGTCTTTTGTAACTTAAAATTTTTCAATAACTTTGTTTTAAATTCTTAGTGCTTCTTATGTAATTATGTAAAAACTTATTGACTTGACCTCGTATACAATTTTTCTATTACCACAAATATTTTCTTTCTTTGATTTTTATAAATATATTCAGATTTCAGTTTGTGGTTTATTTGAAAAACCTAAAAGTGTTGTTGGTAAACGCCTTTTTAGTTAAGTAAGTGTTATTTATGTTTAAGGCTAATTACCTTAACAATTGTGACCACTTTGCCACCTGTTTTCATTATTTTTATCATCATCATCATCATCATCATGATTTAATTTTCTTTTGTACTACGTTGGTTTTCTTTTTGTCAAATAACATGTAATTACCGTCAATTTTTGTTGTATTTTAACTTCTTGTTGCCGTCGTTGCTCAATTTCATTTGTGTAAGAGAAACATTTTACAAAAGTTCACTATGAACGGTAGTAGGTGTTAACTTTTGTCTCGTGTTAGTTTGTAATTTAGATTCAGAAAAATACTAAATAAAAGTTAAATGCTTATTGAAAAACTACTACTTATTTGATTATATGTTATATTTACACTGTATATAAAAATAAGTTAAACGTTTTCACTTTATAATTATAGGATTATAAAAATTATGCAACAACTCTTTTAAAATATGATAAGGTGTAAGAAAACTTTTATGCTACTGCTTGAACATTAAGAAAAATACTCAAGCTGATATAAAACTCTTCAACAGCTACAAATCTGACATTTTGAGCTTCAGAGAGAGAAAAAAAAACAAATTTTGTTCTGTTTTATAAAATGTCTTATTTCTCAACTAATCATAAAATTTATTTTTGTATGCAATAACCTTTATGAGCCACATTAAGATTATTGACTTATTTAAAATGTATTATTACCACATATACTAAACGAAGTTTTTTCCTACAACTGTTTCTACAACTGTACTTGACATATCAAGGTCTTTTAAATTCTGGTTTAAGTGTGTCCCGTAAAATACGTTTTCCTGATTTTTAGTGAAATATTATGCAATCAATGGATTTTTTATTCTTAAAAAAATATAACAAAAAACGCTTGGAAAGTACTTTAAAATTTTTTTTTATAAAATTCATATTAATATTTACATTATGAAAATTATTAAAAGGAAATAATAAAACAAAATTATTGAATAAATTTTTAATCCCAGCTGGAATTTTTGAATATTGCAATAAATGGGCATTTTGGGTATTAGCTATCCTATTACTTGCCTATAGACTACATAAAAATTACAAAAGAAGCACAAACAACAAGTCACAACTAATTATAGCGTAATCAATAAATCATTCGATGCAAAGAATTTATATTATATTTTTTTAAACTACGAGCATTAGACTTGGCCAAACAAAAATAGCCCAACAGTTGCACAAATAAGATCTCTAAAATGTCTCTCAAATAGTAATGTTAATTACAAAGAGAATTTTTAACCGAATTTAAATAACCGAATTAAAGTAGTATAAGAAAATATCGACAAGATGTAAAGCTTGATGCACGCATATTTTGTTTGGCTTTATGATAACATATGAAGTTATTTTCAATTTGAACTATCTTGTTTAGTTTTAGTAGTCGTTTTACGTTGTTGTGGTATGTTGAAAATTTAACAAAATAGCAAATTATATATTGTTTTATTTTACTGTGCAATAAACTCTATCAGTTAAAAAAATTTAAATTTTTCAATTTCAATACCCGCTATTAACGTAAAACATTATATAATTTGAATACTTAGAATTCAGTAGTCATACACTCAGAATATTATGTAGTTAACTGTTTGTAGTTTAACAAAAAAGTTTTCCGTTCCATTTAAAAATAAAGGAACATTCATTTATTTTTCAAAGAAATATCTATATTAACTTTTTTATACATTTATTCGAAATAATTTACTATCATTTACCATTTTTTTTCAGTTTCACTTATTTTTTTCATTTGTTTGCAATTTAATAAAAATTTACCCACAAAACGGAAACTTGTGGTTTATTTGTGTCCGTAACAGTTATTACAAATTTAAATTTTTTGGTTGCTGTCTGTTTCAAAAAAAATATTCAAACAATTTAAATTTGTTTTTTTATTTAAATTGGTTGTATATATACAAAATTTTTCAATACAAATTACAAGAACTTCATAAACACACATACATATACGAATACATTCACACAAAAAGTGTTTATAGCTTCATATGCATACATACATTTTGTATTGCACGAGTATATTAAAAAAAAAAAAACAAAAAATACAAAAACGGAAATAATTTCAAATAAATGAAAAAACATTTATTTTTTAAGGATTGGTAGGTAAAATTTTGACATTTATTTTAACTGATTATATCATTTGTTTCTTACGGATCTGTCAGTTGATTAATCAACATTTAAAAATAAATAACAAATGACATTTAATTTAAATGAAAATTAAGTAGACCGGTTTTTAAATGAAATATCATTTCTTTTAAATGATATTTTCAGTTATTTTAACTTACAAACTTTTTTAAGTGTATTAAACAAATAAAGGGTGGTTTAATTTTAAGGGCCGATGTTGAATGTAAACCACACCTAAACGTCAAGTTTTTTTAAGCATTTCATTTGACATTTCCCAATTTCTGACTAACTCAATTTAAACCATGGAAAGATACACAATCGAGCAACGCGTTGAAGTTATTCAGGCTTATTATGAAAATGGGCGTTCAAATCAAAATGCATATCGTGCACTTCGTGATATTTTCGGTCAATTTATTCGTCCAAATGTGCGTACAATCGGAAAAATCGTGCAAAAATTTGAGTAAACCGGGTCTGTAAGGGAAGATGTGAAAAGACCAGTGCATGCTCGTACAGCTCGTACTGCAGAAAATATTGCCGCTGTTCGCTATAGTTTGGCTGAAGAGCCATCCACCTCAATTAGTCGTCTTGCCCAACAATTGCACCTCTCACGCTCGTCGTTGATAAACATTAAGCAAAAAGATTTGCATTTACAAGGTGCAATTGACTCAAGAACTAAAGCCTCTTGTCCATTCCAAACGTCATCAATGGCCAGAATGGTGGCAAGAAATGGCAACAGTGGATGATCAATTTTCGAAGTAAATCATCTTCAGTGATGAGGCACATTTTCACCTCAGTGGATTCGTCAATAAGCAGAATTGCCGCATTTGGGCGAATGATAATCCAAGAGTGATTGTCGAAAATCCAATGCACCCACAAAGAATGACTGTTTGGTGCGGTTTATGGGCTGGCGGCATCATCGGGCCGTATTTTTTTCCAAAATGAGGCCGGTCAGGCAGTTACTGTGAATGATAACGAACTTTTAATGGCCCGAATTGGAAGATATGGATGTGCACAACAATACGATATCGACCATTGTAATTATATATTTCGGGTACATAAATTTCAATAATGACCTCCGTTTTTTCAATTATGCGCCAAATTTTTCGTAAAATTTGTCTGAATTTTCGCAGAGAAAAGTAACTGCATTAAGTTAGATTAAATTTTATCCCTCTCATGGCAATTACATGTAAGGTCTTTAGCAAGATTTGGGTGTAAAATTTGGTTAATAGATACAAAACTTGAAGAACAAATTCGCGATTTATCTCAGTGTTTACTCTATTTTATCCTTTTTCGAACAATTTTTCACTCAATTTGCAATTCGTTTGCACAAGCAAAGAGAAAAATCTGAAAAATTACTTTATGTAAAAAGCAAAAATAAAGAAGGTACGTTTCACAGCAAAAACGGTAAATCTATTAAAAAGTGGTCAATTATTAAAAGTTCATATTTCAGTATAATATGTGAGATAGTTTTTAGAACAAGAACTTTAGATTTGGGGGATCTGTACTAAATATTCCCAAACCTTTAATAAATTGTACAAAATATTACGTATACGCTTAGGTGTACTTATAAAAGCAAATAATATGTACGATAGGAACCTTTCTCCACGTCGAGTAATATAAAGGGTTTTTCAATAAGAGCGCTACAAAAGTTTTTTTAAATAAAACAAAAACGGTTTTGGATATCAATGAAATTCTTTATTGCTGTAAAAGTACGTTCGATGCCATTATGTATGGAACTCGATTTCTTTTGCATGGCCATCACGGTCAAGCTTGCAGAAGTCCACACGCTGAACCCAATTTTCGACGGTTTTTAAGCATAAATCGGCCGATACTGCTGCAATTTCACGTTCGATATTCGTACGAAATTCATCAATCGTCGCTGGCTTGTTGGCATAGACCATACCCTTGACGTAGCCCCACAGGAAATATTCTAACGGCGTCAAATCACACGACCGAGGCGGCCAATCGACTGGACTATTTCGTGAGATTACACGTTCTCCAAACTTGGTTTCCAATAAATTGATTGTGACATTCGCTGTGTGGCTTGTGGCGCCGTCCTGGTGGAACCACATGTCCTGCAAGTCCATATCATCCAATTGGGGCCAAAAATATTCGGTTATCATTGAACGGTAGCGATTCCCATTAACAGTAACTGGCCGGTCTTGATCATCACGGAAGAAGTACGGCACAATGACGCCGCCGGCCCATAAACCGTACCAAACCGTAATTTTTTCGGGATGCAATGATGACTCATGGAGTACGTGTGGATTGCTGTCTGACCAATAACGCATATTTTGTTTATTGACGAAGCCATTCAGCCAGAAATGAGCCTCATCGCTGAAGATGATTTTTCGATGAAAATCCGAATCATTTTCAAGTTGTTGCTCAGCCCAATTCAGGAACATATGACGCTTCTGGTGGTCAAGCGGCTTCAGTTCTTGCGTCAATTTGATCTTGTAAGGATGTGGGCCAAGATTTTTGGCAAAATTTGCCACAACGACGTCACAGAGATGCCCAACGCTTAAGAACGAAGTGTGACTGACACATTTGGGCTTTCTTCAACTGAAGCCTCAGCGGCAGCAATCTTCTCGGCACTTCTTTGTCTCACTGGCACGGGAACATTTTGTACTGTGACTGTGGACTCAAATTTTTCCACTAGACGCTCAATTGTTGATCTGCTAGGACGATTATGACGACCATAAATTGGACGTAGCGCTCTTAACGTTGAGGCCACTGACTCCAAATTTCAATAGTATATATCGTATATCTTTCCATCATGAAATGACAAACCTTTCTGAAGAGAAATGTCAAAAGAGCGGCAAGAAATATGGCGTCGTTTGCTGTCCCTGTCACTCTACTTTTGTAGCGTCCCTGTTGAAACACCCTCTATAAGGAATGTGCTCTAATTTTGGTAAAATTGGGGTATTGTATTGAAAATAAGTACAAGGCCAGCATGTTGCAGCTCTGGCTCCATATTGAATATTTACAAAGTACACAGATAAAACAGATTTGTGCTGACAACTGAATTTGTGGTTCGGTTGTGGTAACAGAATATTTCGGTTGTAACAACAATTGAGACATGAATTATTTGACTATGACAACAGTTTTTGGTTGACTCAATAAAAATTTGGTAGTCACAGACGAATAAAAACTCAATAAAAATAAAAAATAAAATAAAAATTCGGTAGTCACAGACGATAAAATTCGGTTACCGGAACTGAATGATTCGATTTTCAACAAATTTGGTTGTCAGCACAAATCTGTTTTCTGGGTGTAAATATCCAATATTCTTTTTTTTTTGGTCTTTTGTAACCATTTAAAAAACACAATAACTTATTGTATACTTTATACAGATCTATTCTCATTACTGTCAAAACCAACCAGAAATTGCCAGTGGTGCAAATATCTAGCATTGGCAAACCAATTGGTACCTATGGAAATACAAATTAATTATTAATGTAATTATTATTATTATAAACCTTTAAAAATTATATTTCTCTCAAACTATATGACAGTGCAATAGTTTTGCCAGAAGTCATTATACAATTACGATCAAGGGCTTTAAGTATAATATGTTTCGTCAACTTAGGGAACTGAGATGATTTTTCGATGAAAATCCGAATCATTTTCAAGTTGTTGCTCAGCCCAATTCAGAAACATATGACGCTTCTGGTGGTCAAGCGGCTTCAGTTCTTGCGTCAATTTGATCTTGTAAGGATGTGGGCCAAGATTTTTGGCAAAATTTGCCACAACGACGTCACAGAGATGCCCAACGCTTAAGAACGAAGTGTGACTGACACATTTGGGCTTTCTTCAACTGAAGCCTCAGCGGCAGCAATCTTCTCGGCACTTCTTTGTCTCACTGGCACGGGAACATTTTGTACTGTGACTGTGGACTCAAATTTTTCCACTAGACGCTCAATTGTTGATCTGCTAGGACGATTATGACGACCATAAATTGGACGTAGCGCTCTTAACGTTGAGGCCACTGACTCCAAATTTCAATAGTATATATCGTATATCTTTCCATCATGAAATGACAAACCTTTCTGAAGAGAAATGTCAAAAGAGCGGCAAGAAATATGGCGTCGTTTGCTGTCCCTGTCACTCTACTTTTGTAGCGTCCCTGTTGAAACACCCTCTATAAGGAATGTGCTCTAATTTTGGTAAAATTGGGGTATTGTATAGAAAATAAGTACAAGGCCAGCCTGTTGCAGCTCTGGCTCCATATTGAATATGTACAAGGTACACAGATAAAACAGATTCGTGCTGACAACCGAATTTGTGGTTAGGTTGTGGTAACAGAATATTTCGCTTGTAACAACAATTGAGACATGAATTATTTGACTATGACAACAGTTTTTGGTTGATTCAATAAAAATTCGGTAGTCACAGACGAATAAAAACTCAATAAAAATAAAAAATAAAATAAAAATTCGGTAGTCACAGACGATAAAATTCGGTTACCGGAACTGAATGATTCGATTTTCAACAAATTTGGTTGTCAGCACGAATCTGTTTTCTGGGTGTAAATATCCAATATTCTTTTTTTTTTTTGGTCTTTTGTAACCATTTAAAAACACAATAACTTCTTGTGTACTTTATACAGATCTATTCTCATTACTGTCAAAACCAACCAGAAATTGCCAGTGGTGCAAATATCTAGCATTGGCAAACCAATCGTTACCTATTGAAATACAAATTAATTATTAATGTAATTATTATTATTATAAACCTTTAAAAACTATATTTCTCTCAAACTATATGACAGTGCAACAGTTTTGCCAGAAGTCATCAGACAATTACGTTCAAGGGCTTTAAGTATAATATGTTTCGTCAACTTAGGGAACTTTCGATTCCTTGGTGCGTTTTCGACCTTTTTTTTTTACCGAACCCCTTTTTGCTTACTTTTTAAAGCAACGCCTCAAAAGTTTAGGTTAATATCTAAAAAAAAATTACTGTATCAAATACTTTGTCATAAATTTGAATACTTTTTTCCATTAACTTCAACAAACATAAAGCAAATGGTTGAGCAGCTTTAGGCAATTCATAGTAGTATACATAGCAAAGTATTAAATGGATTTTGCAAGGTACCTATATGGATGAATGATTTTGCAATAGTGAAACAGCAAATCTTAAATTTTGTTTTTGTTAATGACTTATTGCTGGAAGCAAATAAAGCAATCAGAGTGAACAATTTCGTTTTTGTAGCTATTGCCATAAAAAGGCAGGCACCTACACTTGCCTTATGATTGTTCAAACTAAGGATTAAACATGAGTTTTACTTATGGTATGATTTAGTCTATAACTCAAATGAAACAAAATATTTGTATTTTCTCTTTGTTATAACTGACAAGGAATATCTGCGAAGCGGTTTACTAAGATTTTGGTGAAATTTGGATAAGTTGTAGGAGCGACAATGTCATATTTTGCATGCCTTTAATTTAAGAAATTCAAGTTTATTTAATGGAAAATTTGTATACCCTTTTATGAAAGCAGAGGTACCACCTTTTTCAAATAGTTTTGGACAATACGCCTGGAATCCCTAAAGCTGCAAATATAAAAAAACTGACACACACCCTGTCTTAAATCAAATGTCTTGTAAAATATTTATTAAATTTTTGGTTCCCTTTATAATCATATATACCCTTACAATAGCCCTTAAACAATAAATAGATATTTTTAATCATAGCATTGAAAATCGAACATGGTAGTGCATTTTTTGTACAACTTCAAACAGAACTTTTAAATACTTTTCATTTAATACATAATTAACCGTAATTGCTTCAGAAAAAGTATAACAAAACTTTTAAAAACCAGTTTACCCCTTTATTTTCACTACTGCTACACTAGATTGAGCCCGTAAAAATATACATGTTTATTAATTTTGTCTCCGCTATAAGGTATTCAAACTTCAATCTTAGTGAATCATGCCGCAGAACTTCCTTGTGAGCAGCAAAAATATCATCGTTATTTATTCTTTGTTTTTAGGCCAAAAATATATTGATTTTTAGAATTCACAAACAAACAAAAAATTTTACAACATTTTAGTTTTATTTCACTGTCATCTTCACACACATGCTGTTATTTTATTTATAGGAATTTATTGAATTATGCAGAATTTCAAAAGTATAATTTTTTCAAAGCATACAAATATATGAAATGTAATGTAAACTTGAAATAATAATGAGCGTTTCACATTTTACATTTTTCAATGTTAAAGAATCTTAGTGGAAGTTTCCGGAGAGCACGCACGAAGTGAATACAAAAAGTGTACGAATGACAAACGCTTCAGGAGTTGTCAGAATCATTGCGAGTGGATGAGTCTTCAGTCATCAAACGACTAAAAACTATGGTATTAATTCAAAAAGCGAGGAAACTATGTGTCATACCAGTTGAAGCTGCGCGACGTCGAAACCCGATTTTTGACTTGTAAACAGCTCCCTGAAAGCCAAATACGGAAAGGATTTTTGCATCACATTGTGACTGGCGATGAAAAGTGGATCCAATACAACAACCTAAAGCACAAAAAGACATGGGTTTTTCCCGAATATTCATGGAATAAAGCTTATACTCTGTATTTGGGGTGGCCAGTGCGGCGTGAGTACTACGAGCTGTTCAAACTAATTGAACGATCACAGGGGAACGCTATCGGACTCAGCTCATACGTTTGAGCCACACACTGCAGCAAAAATGGCTGAAATACGAAAAAAGGCACGACAAAGCGATTTTGCAGCAGAATTTCCTTTCATATAACCAATGAAAAAAATTGGTCGATGATTGGATTGCCTCAAAAGATGAGTCGTTCTGCCGAGCTGGTATCCAAAAATTGCCAGAAAGATGCTAAAAGGATGTGGCTGGTGATAGACAGTACTTTGAATAATATATATATTTATAACAATTTTTACACAATTAACCTTTATATTTCTAAAAAAACGCTCACTATTAAATCAATGTTCTTATATTTGAAAATTGAAATTATTTTTGGTTTAGCCGCGTGCTATGAACTCACGCGAACATGTTCGGAACCGGTTGAAGATTCTATTATCGATAAACGTTTTTAAGAAATGCGCTTTCCTCCCCTTCTTGCAAGAACAATGTTAGCCACAACCAAAAAACAAAAACAAAAAAAAGGTTATTCACCGAATTTGGATTCTTGATTTCCATACACAAAAATTTTGCATCAAATTTAAATCCTGGTTTAAGAGATCTATTGCGATTATTTTTAAATGCTCTACGAATTAAACAAAACAGGGCTCTTCACTCTCAAGGAATGAAATATGATACGCGAGAGATATATAAAAATTCGTATATATTTAACGGTCCAGTCTTACGTTTAGGGGTTAAGAAATGAAGTCGAAAATTAGTCAGTTTTTGTATGGCAACATGTCTTAAATTTATTGTTTTAGATTTCTTTATGAACCACATAATTTTCAAAGTCGTCTAAAAGCCGAATACTTACGAATATTGAAATATTATAGATATTCCTTTATTATATTAATTTAGCTGGAAATGCTCGCCCATGTTTTATATTTTGATAAATGTGTATTAAAAACACTATTTTTTTGATTGAACTGTTATTGTGTGTAGGTTTTTGAAACTGTAAGAAAGAATCTAAGAGAACGAGATGTGTATAACGTTTAACCATACTTCTCAAAAAAAAAGAGTCTCTTATATTTTCCCCTCTATCATATATTATTAAGATCGAAGGGAACCCATTCTCCGTATCAGTTAACGCAAATCACACAATTCATTCAATTTATTCAACTCATTCAATTCATTCAGTTCGTTAAATTCATTAGATTCATTCAATTAATTTTATTTATTCAATTTATTCAATTCATTTAGTTCATCTAATTCATCTAATTCATTCAATTCATTTAATTTGTTCAATTCATTCAATTAATTAAATTTATTTAATTGATTTAATTTGTTCAATTCAGTCAATTTAGTCAATTCATTCAGTTTATTTATGTCATTCAATTAATTTAATTCATATAATTATTTAAATTAATTAAATTTATTTAATTCATTCAAATCGTTCAATTTAGTAAATTCATTCGATTCAATCAATTCATTTAATTTATTAAAATTATTCAATTTAGTCAATTCATTTAATTCAATTAATTCATTCAATTTATTTAATTCGTTTAATTCATTTAATTCATTCAATTGACTCAAATTATTCAATTCATTAAATTTTTTCAATTCATTTAATTTATTCAATTAATTCAATTTATTTAATTCAATCAAACAATTAATTAATTTTATTTAATTCAATCAATTCAGTGATTTTTTATTTATTTATTTTCTTTTATTTATTTAATTCATTCAATACATTCACTTTATACAATTTAGCCAATTTATTAAATTTATTTAATTCATTAATTCATTGAAATAATTCAATAAAATAAATTTTTTCGATTTATTTAATTCAATTTAGTCAATTTATTTTATTCATTCAATTTATTCAATACAATAAATTTATTCAATTCACTCAATTCATTCAATGCATTCAAATCCTTCAAATAGATTAAATGCTTTAAAATTCTGATACTATTGTATGATTGTGTTTAAATTGTGAAGGAGTATTTGAATGTTTATGTGTATGGCGCTGTGCTGTTGCTGTTGCCTTAAAGTTGTTATGCTCGTAAATCGTCTTTATTACGATTATGTTTGTTTATTGCAATAATTTATAAGATTTGTGGTTTTGTTGTTGTTTGTGGTTGTAGCTTACAATTTCCATATCGTTTGTTTTAAAACCTTAGATGAAGAGAGGATGTAGATTTTTATTACTCCCTTCCTTCTGTCCAGCATTTTGTAGGCTGACTGTTTTATATCGTTTTTCTTGTCTTTCTATACAATTGTCCGATGGTTCTGTTTTTGTGATTGTTGTTATGAGGATCACTTAAGCATGACTTTTTGTTTTATTGTTCTTGTTGTTGTTACTGCTGCTATTATATTTGTTTTATTTAAATTTGTTTTAATTTTAATGTTAAATTGTTGCTTTCCTGTTCTTTTTTTTTTTTTTTTCTTATTCAAGAGCTTAACACATAAATAATTGCTGTACATTGTTTTGTAGACTTGTTGTAAAAAACACTTTTGTAATGTTTAAAAGTTTTAATTTGCTAAAACATTACTTAAAAAGAATTTTTAAGTAAACAAAATTAAGATTTAATTTTTTTTTTCAATGCAAAATTATACATCTTAAAATTTGCAAAATTTTAGAAGTTATAGGATTATGAAGTATGTTTTTTTTTTTAACTAAGCATTCAATATGATGAATGAATTTAAAACCCATCAATAATTTCATTCTCCAACGAATGTATGGAAATAAATCATATATTTATATACATATTTTTTTGTCTTAAAAACACAAAATTTGTATTTGGATTTCATTTCATTCATTTGGTATTCATTAAAAATGAAACAAAAATATACAACACTAAAATTCATTTCGACTCATTATTGTCAGAACGTGATTAATTATAGGAAACTAATTTAGAATTGCAATTTCAAAAAGCAAACTCATACAAATATACCCCGAAATAAGAATAAAAAATTTCTTCTTGTTAGAAAAAGAACAGACAATAACAAATATATAAATGTTCCCCCATGCTGAGAGATAAAAAAAAAAACTAAGAAATTCGTTCGATTTTTCTAAAGAGGAATATTGTGGGTATCTTTTCTCTGTTCTGTGTTTTACCATCATTATCAATATGACTACAACAAAGTATGAAATGATTTATGCTTGTTTTTTCTTAAAATCAATATTAATAAAAATACATTTTAACATATTTGATATTTATTTATACTAATTTTTGATTTTTGTTTTCGTTCTCATTTCAGTGTTGGGAAGAATGCAGTAAGGCGCCACCAGCTAAAATTAGTAAATCTATACGTGAAACATGGTCATTACATACTGTGTCTATGGTTCAACAAGACTCTTTAGTTTTGGTTGATGTTGCTTGGGAGCAATTAAGTGTACCGTATCAATGTCTGGTTACCTGGGAAGTTTCGGGTGGTGGTTTAATGGGCAATTTGTTAACAGAATCATTTAATGTGCAGTTGTCATTGTGGCCAGATACAAAATATCGTGTACAGGTTACTTGTAAAAATAAGGTAAGTTACAAAATTTGTTTTTTCTTTTGTGTGTTTAGAGAAAAAGTAAAGTAAACTTTTTTTTAAAATATCCTGAAAATTACAGTAAATTGTTTCCAAAGTTTAACATTTTATACAATAAAGCCTATATTTAGACTTGAAGTGTTTTTTTTTTAAATTCTAATTTTTTATCTACTATTTTGTTTTATCTTTTTAGCTAACGGGTTTAATGTCACGTTCTTTACCCCTAACAATCGATACATCGGAGGCGGTTAAAGCTATCGATACAACAATACCACAATTAAGACCCACCATAAGAAAACAAGCTATAGCTTCCTATATAACTAATATACCAGTGACCACCACAACAATCCCATCAACAATACCAGCACAACAATTCCCTGGTGAAAATAGCAGAGATGATGAAGACATTAATACAAATGTAGTTCCTTACAATGATCAACAATCATCGGCTGAGGCTATAAATCAACAACATACAAACTTTATCTTCAATTGGCATATGAGGAAAAATAGTGATATAAGTGCCATTGAACCATTGCATAAAGTCGAACAAGATATTTTAACGGTATTGGCCAACATACACAAACCCTTGTTGTTTGGCATGACAGCTGGTATTACACTGTTAATGCTATTGCTGTTATTCTTTATATGCCCCTTACGGAAGCCAAGATTATCGAATGATAAAGCCATGCTAATGGCTGAAGATTTAAATGCTCATGGTTTGACATTACCACCAACCATGACGGCTTCAAGATCGATAGGAATGACAACACAACAACAGCAGCAGCAACAAAAGATGAGAATTGAACATGAATGTAAATCATCTGCTATGTGCTCAAGAGATACATTAAGAGTGTAAATTAAGTGCGATATACAGAGCATAAGAGTAAAAAAGTAAAAAAGAGTAAGCTCAAGAGAGAAAGGGAAGTAAGAAAGAAAAGTGCAAAAAGTCATTTGAAATAGAAAACACCACAACAAACTAACTAAAAAAAACTACAATACATACATTACTAAAAAGAAAATAAAAAATAAAAAGGAATATAATTTTTTTTTTTTAATTAAACCGACAAACTAATTAAAACAAACAAAACAGAAAACAATACAAACAATAATCTAAATAAATAAGTTTTAAAGAGAGAGAGCTAAAAAAGCTCATACATAACACATAAATATTTGCCTAAGGAATTTCATTAACTATTCATCAAACATCCTTTTTTTTACTCTTTGTGTTTTTATCTTAATTATTATAAACGCATTAATTTTAAATACCCTTTATACAAGTAAAAGTAATTAAATTTTAATTAAATTATATGGTGTGTAAGAATTTTCAGAGTATGATTGCAAGACTTTTTCGAAGAGTCAATGTGAGAGTGTGACTGTCTTTTAATTTTAGCAGCTTGAGTAATATATTTAGATTTTTTTTAAAGTGATGTAAAGTAAGAGTGATTTATTAAGTTGTATGAAAGTTTTGAAAAATTAGTTTTATTAAATTTAAAAAAAAAAAAATTATAAATTAAAAAATTTGCTTAATATAAAAAACTAATGTCTTCTAAAATTCCAAAAAAAAAAATTTAATAATACATAGAGAAAAAATTAAAATAATATATATAAATGACAGACCCTTACTCAGTTTCAGTTTTCTAGAAATTTCAAAGATTTTTTGCTTGCAATATGCTTCTAAAGAGAGAAAATGATAACAGCAGTGAGATATTATAACGACGTTGCCAAATTTTTGAACATATAATTTTTATAAAAATGTAATAATCCCGATAAAATGTTGGATTATTAGGCAAATTTAACTTAACCCTATAGCGGTTTTTATTTATTTGTAACTTTCAGCATATTTTACCTAATAAAAATTATGAGCCAAAATTTAGCTCAGAGGCACAAGGTTAAACCTTGTTTATCGGCCAACCAATGTCAAACGAAATGTTGTTATATATTATTGAATTTTAGTGATCTGCGATTTTATTTCTCTAGTAAAGCTAAAGGAATAATAAAAAATCACCATGTTTGAGTACTTTCTTTAAGGAACATGTCTGAAATTTACGAATTATATGTATGTGTTCTTAAAAATAACAATACATGTCTTTCACACTTCTAGAAATGCCTTCGCTATATAGTGCATTCTTTCGAAAACAAAAAAAAAAAATATTTTTATTCATCTTAAAAATGACGTGTGGTCGTTAAGAAAGCGTGTTCCTCAGTTTTCTCTCCTGTATTAGATATTGAATTCGGAACTTCCTATTATTCGTGACTTACAAGAGCACTCTACTTAGTGCGGATTCCGATTTCACTTGATTCAAGTTATGTGGTAGAGGAGACAAAATAAAAAGGGCGGGGCAAACAAGGTTTTTGAATAATTTAATATTTATTTAAAAGCAACATGGTAAAAGGGGTTATATCGGACTATACCAGACATGCACTTTCATGCTCAGATTTTTTTTTAGTTTTCTAATCTAATCTTAGGGTCTTGTAATGGGGCTCAACCGCCAGCTTCTTGCAACCTAGATTTTTAGCTTTAGCGCTCCTTTTAACTTTATTTTTAATATTTCAAATATGTACGCGCTGTGGACCCAAATCTTGAGCATTATGGATATCAAGATGCCTTATTATGATCTTTAATGTTTTAACTCAACATACAAATAAAAGCAAATTCAGTAATTTCATCTTTTTAAATTGATTTGAGTCAATTTTGGATCATTTCAATTTAAGTCTTCTGTAAATCTGGTCAAAGGCGTCGCCGGTCGAAGATTTTGCAAAGACTTTACAAGATTTATTCTGCATAAAAAATTGCCGGGCTACAATCTTTAAACCCACCCCGCGGGAAAAGGACCTATCACAGAAAACGTCATATTCATTGTGATAGGGACCGATCACGGGACCGTTCATTTTAACATGGGCTTGTCCTAGGAGGGGGTCAATTTTACTCTCTGACATGTCAAAAAACTGGTCTAAAAGGATATGTCATGATAGGTACGAATATGTCGTGATATGTCACGTGATAGGTACTTTAGGAACCGGTCCTTTTTTCACCTATCTCGTGATATTTATTTTCGGAACTGGTCGAGTTTTCATCTATCAGGCGACAGGTCCCAATTCCCCTTTTTTCCCGCAGTTCACTTTGAAGCGATTATAAAATATGACGCTTACTTTCCATAACCAGGAATACATTGTTTAAATTTTTCTACGCCCATGTGGAAACTGAAATATGTATATATGAGCATACATGGTAATATATGGGCTGGTATATGAACATACATGAGCATGCATGTTCACATACGTTCATGCATAGGGTATATGGACGTCTATATTCATGTATAATCATATATGCTCATATATTATTTTAAGTATTATATGGGATCATATATGATAATATATAGCAACATACCCTCCAAAATTATGTATGGTCATATATTGAACTATGTATGTATGTATGTGCATATACAGTGAAAGCTGCCACAGGCGGATACCGACAGTCGGTTACGGAAAATGTCCGCCTATGAGGACTGCCTGTATCCGGGAGCTGTCTGTTAGTAATGCTTTCAGTGTATACATATTTCGACGAAGTCTGCAGAAGCGGTAAAATTCCTTTCTAATTTATTCAAGTAATTTTTATTTTGTTTGTGTCTCCATATTCAGCATTTGATTTTAAAACAAACTGTAAAAATTCGCCAAATAAGGGATTTTTTTTGGTCTCACCATATAATTCCATATTCTATATTTTTTTGGATTACCATACCAAAATTATATAAAAAGCGATATATCTTTCGATATATAAGAATAATTAACATTTTTTTGGAATTTGAAAAGGCTAAGGTTTTCCAAGAAATTATTTGATATCACAACGAACTAACCTGGGACACATTCATGTATGTATAATGTGAGCGACTATTAAAAATTTATCTAAATTATCAAAGAAATCGCAAAGCAATACTTTTTAGCTTAACATTAATCTATACATTACATTGCAGTGCAAGTAAAATTTTAACTATTGAAATAACATACGAAAACCCCGAGACTTATTTTGGGTTCTGGAATCCAGTGGTATACCACGTTTTGAAAAGTTGGGTCGTTTAATAAAGATATTTAGATTTTAAGTTTTTAGAATAAAAAGTCGTCGATTACTCTCTTGTAATGACTTTAATTATTTTTTACTCATTTTAAATTTATTAATATAATTTTTTGTTTGCCACCCAAAAATAAATAAACATTCTCTTCAGAAAATAAACGTGCAATTTGCCCGTATGTCGTATGAGTGATTTGTATTATAAATACAAATATTACGTATACGTAATAATTCCTATTAAGCATAACTGAGTGAAGAATCAATATTGGGGTGTCATTATTTTTGAACTTCAAAAAATGATAATTTTTAAAATAATATAAATAAAAAGCTAATAAGTAAAAAATAATAAATAAATTCATTGCAAAAGAGTATTCGTGGTCTTTTCATTACATAAAATATAAGCAATAAAAATCGCTTAAGTCAATACAAACTTAGAATCTAAATATCTTTTTAGAACGACCTAACTTTCCAAAACGGCATATACCTGTTGATTCCACGGTACAAAATTTTATTTACAAGTCTCGGGGTTTTTATGTATCATTTTGACGTACTTACTGTATTATTGACAAGTAAAGTAATTCTGACAACACTGATTTAATAATCACGTAAGTATTTCATCTTCTCTAAGGTATAAAAAAAATCTAATCGAAAACGACATAATTTGCTTTGGGTCTGTTATAATCTTTTAAGGAAAAAATAAATGGTACCATGAAAGTACAATAATCCTGAATACTTTTCCTCAAATCCAACATCCGCCACTACATTTTTTTAACGCACAAACGATAGCCCTGAATTTTTACCACCACAATTCAATGTTTTCTTTTTGTTTTCCAAAACTGCTCGTTAACAAAAAAAACAGATCCATTCACACAGTTTAGAAGAACTTAACAAAAAGAAATTTATAAAGCAAACATAATCAAAATTATTATACATTTTATAGTAAATTTTTTACCAAATTAAATTATTAAAAAAAAAATCTTAAAAAATTGGCCTAAATTTAATAAATGAAAAAATTATTTTATAACAAAAATTTTTGGCATTACATGTTTAGACTTAAAAAAAAAAAACAAAATTAATATACAATTTAAATATAAATTAATCAAAATTCCAAATTTTTATATAGTAAATAACAAAAATATGTTTGTAATTATAATAAGTGTATGTATCTGTTAATTGAGGCTACAATAAATTTAAACAGTATATTTAAATTTATGAAATTGTGCTTCAAAAACATATATGTTTAAAAACAACAACAACAACAAAAATATTATATGAGCACGTCGATATTCCTTAAATAAACAATTTTAATAAAAATCAATTGCTTGGAAATACATAAAAACAAATGGCAATTGTTTATTATTTTCAAAAAAAAAAACACGTTATTATTGTTTTGTTTTATGTTAAGTTTGTTTCTTCTTGCCTAAAAAAAACTGCTTCAGTTTATAAAAAAAAAAACACAAATTTTTTTTCTCTATTGTTTGGCTTAAAAATATATAAATTTATTAATACTACATATAAAAAAACATAACTTGGATGTATGTATAAATTAAAGCTTAATTGTAAAAATAACATAAATATAATTTAGGTACTCATTTGGAATCATATCGAATAAATAAAAAAATCATTTGAACTCAACATAATTTAAAGTGTATCCCGGGGAAAATATTTGAAATTAAATAAAAAATGTCATTACTTAAATTTTGTTAAAAAAAATTATCACAATGGGTTAAGCTATGAAAATAATAAAAACTGTTGAACCAATTGTGAAGATGCTTAGTGACTTCTTTTGTTAAAAAAAAACAATGGGTTAAGCTATAAAAATAATAAAAAGTGTTATACCAATTGTAAAGATGCTTAGAGACTTTAATCGAAACATCAAGCAATAAAATATAATAAAAATCCCTTAATGGTTTTTTAATTTTTTATACGAACAAAATTCGTTTAGACATTAACACAATACTGGCCAGAACATTTTTTTTTTCTAATTTGCTGCCAAATATTGGTGGAAGAAGTTGATGGGAAAATTGGGTTAAAATAGCACTTTTAAATTTTTGTTCATGGAGTGATGGTTAGTTAAACACTTTTTAAGCTTTGTTTTCAAAATATGGACCTACAAAAGGGTCTGAATAATCCATATGGCACCAGTTGCTGTGAATGGGTTAATATGACAACTAAATGTAATCCATTAACAAAATTAAATTTCACATTTTTGTTGTATTTTTAAAATTATTTATATTTTATTCCACACATCGATCAAGGTTCATTCATCGTCTTCAGAGTGCCATTTCTCCAACTTTTTATCGCCAAAATTCGGTCTTTACGTTTTAAGCTTACTAAAAACAATTTGACAACTTAACTACCGAGTTTTAATCGCTAAAATGTTAGATAATTTCACTACAAATATATATAAAAATAACGAAAAATAAAACAGAGTCAAAAACGTCTATGTATAGAGGTTATGTATTCCCAACTGTTGCTTTACATATGGACCGCTTTCCCTTGACCCAAAATATACTTGGTGTAGGTGATTATAAAGTCAGAATGCCCAACTTTAATATTTTTACTATGTGTTTTTCAATAAGGACCGGTAGATGGCATCGTGGCGTCTGCAGTGTGCCATGTGGACACACAAATGAAATCGGTTATCATTTTTCTGTAGCGTTCGCCGTTTATGGGTTCACCAAAGTCGTTTTCCAATGCGGACCAATGACGCCGCCGGCGCAAAAGCCGCAACAACTAGCAGCTTTTTGTCGATTCATTGCCGCCTGTTCATCAGATGGCAATTGAAAAATGCGCCTCGTCGCTAAAGATGATTTTTTAGCCAAAATTTTCCCAATAAAATTTTATCATTTAAACTATGGAATCAGTAACTAAATAATAAACAACAGATTAGACAGGCACCACTAAAACAAAATGACGGCCACAGGCCACTAACATCTACACGCGCCAATTGCAAAACCCTAGGCGGTGTGACAAAAAAATTACCTTGAATTTTTTTTATTTGCAAATATTTTCCGAATTTAAAAAAAATCATTCTAAATAAAAATACTTACCCCTAAGATGAAAGTCATTAGAATCTTAAAAGAAAGGAAATCATGAACATCTGAACGTATTCTTTGGAAAAATTCCTTCAAATCTAAAAGATTTTTGTTTAAAAATTTCGAGGAATAAAAAATATTTTGGTTCCCTGATAAATTTTCTGCTCTTAAAAAAACGTTTTCAGAATAAATTATGTTTTCTCGAAGAACAGGTTCTAATAAAAGGTAATTTTTTTGCTATTTGGTTTTTCTATGTTAATTTTTTGAGTGTAAAAAAAGAATCGTGACATATGGCAATGCTAAAAATGCTTTGTAAAATTTTCAATTTCACTACGAGTAGGGTAACAAACGAACAAGGCTTGCAAATCATTGATTTTTATTATCAAAATTCGTGCTGTGTGAGAAATGTGTTTCTATCGAAAAATTGCCTTCAGCGACGAAGTTAAGTTTTGGTTCATTGAGTACGTCAACAAACAAAATTGACTAATTTGTATGAAGAGCATCTAGAGGCAGTTCAAGAGCTGCCAATGCACTGTTGGTGCGGTTTGTGGGCCGGCGGCATCATTGGACTGTACTTCTTTAAGAACGATGAAAATCAATATGTTACAGTCAATGGAGCAAGGTACCAATTTTTTTTTTTTTTTTTGCCCAAAATTAAAGAATTGGATTTTGTTGACATGTGGTTTCAACATTCCACACGGCACGCGATACCCCGAACATATTGATAGGCGAGTTTGGTGAGCAATTAACCTCACTTTTTAGAGCAGTCCACTGGACGCCAAGATCATGCGATTTTACTCCACTAGACCATTTTTTGTGGGAATATGTGAAGTCTCTTGTGCATTGGGACAGCCACAATTCCAGTCCTGGAAGATAAAATTACAGCTGTCATTAGAGAGATACCGGCCGATATGCTGCAAAATCATTAAAAAGTAAATGGCAGGGATTCATTTATCGCTCCAAATAAGTATTTCGTTCACTTTTGAAAATTTTCTTTGCTTTTCAATTTTATAAAAATAGGTTAAAAAAATGAACCCTCTATATGTTTACAAGAGCAACCAGTTTTCTTACTTGAAAGTGCAAGCGCTGGTAATATCCTTAAAATTTAGTATGAGATACAAAATTATCAATCATTGAAATACTACCATATAAATAATAGAAAAAGATATCCCTTTTTATACCACCGTATTGCATGTGGCCTTTTTCGTTAAAAATATGTTCTAAAAAATTAATCTTTTCAATTCTGTCTTAAAGAAATTATCATAATTTTTTTCTCGATAATAAGAGAAATTCAAAAAAAATATTATTCCTAAGAATATTGTGATATTAGATTTTTTCAAGTCTAGATAATATTTTTGCAATCTTGTATTTAATTTTTCTTAAATTAAAAGATCTTAGATATCACAGAATATAACCATCTTGAACAAAGTGTGTCCCTTTAAAAAAACTGACATTTTCTTCCAAAATCATATTGTTAATAATTCAAATATTTTCATCCAGAGAAACATTATACAGAAAATAAAATACTTTTCCACAAAACCTTAATAAATTCAATCAATATGTAATGAAAAAGCAATGCATCTCATCAAGTAATAATTAAAACATAGAAAACATAATAAAATTACTAAACGATTGTGTAAAACTAAATATGATATGATACCTAAGCTTAGAAAATAAACTATGTAAATTTTAAGTAACATTCTAAGTGTAAAACTATTCTCAAAATCGCAAAATCTAACTAAAAGACATATATTTAATAAATAAATTAGCTTGTTTTTTATATACATATATAAAATAAGACCATTGTAAATATGATTTTTATATAAATATTCTTAAACAAAATATATAACTTCATAATATAAAATAAGTTAATAAAAGACTTTAAAATAAAATCCTTAAAAAATATTTTTTTAAAACAAAAAAAAAAAAACTCCAAACCATTTATTAATTAATTCATTAAAAACCATATAAAATCGCTTAAAAAAAACAAACAGCGTTGCTTCTTTTTAATCAGCTTAAAAAAAACTTCCTTCATATTTTCTACCTAATGTCATAATCATTTACTTTTTTTTTAAGATAAATCATAAAATTAACAATTTATAGTGTAGGCTAGGTTGTAATTATAAAATAAGATAAACGATAACACAAATAAAATAAAATATTTTGTAAATTATCTGATTAAAATTTATTTAAATTATAATTCGCATTACAAAAAAAAAAAATTGTCATAAATCAAGCATTAAATCATCTATAATGATGTTTGTTTAATTAAAACATTATTGCAACTTCATATTGGCCATTAAAAAAACAAAATATTATATAAAAAAATGTATGCAATTTAAACTACATTTAAAAAAAATATATATATATACAAACAAAATATTAAATAGGCAAAGAAATCAAATTATGCAAATTGTAATTGCTATGAAAATGCTGAAAGAAAAAAATTATATAAATTTATAAATTTAAAGATGACAATGAAAACATATGTTGCAGTCACTACATAAAACAAATCCATTTAATTGTATAATAAATACTTTATTTAAGATAAACTATTCTAATTTATTTAAATAACAACAAAACAAAATTTAAAAGAAATAACAACAAAATTATTAAATTAATTATTAAATTATAAATAAAAAAAAACAAAATAAATAAAAATTTAAATACAATTTAATATCAAATGTGTTTTAATTTTAAATAAATGCTGATATATGCCTTTAATTTTGTGGCATTTGAAGAAAATTGAAAATTTGGCAACATTAAACTTTTCTAATATCTCTAATATCTCTGCTCTGATATCTCACAACATTTATAAGTTTTAATAGATGTCAAAAACTTCGTAAAAATTTGTAAAATCTGGCTGAAATCGAGTTAAAATTTTTTTATCAAGTTTTTTATTTATTTAGATTTATCCAGCAACTTCTTGGTTTACTATCCCAGCAAAATCTTTCATAATCAAATAAGAAGTTATATATAAAAGAAAACTTCAATGTAAACTACATTCGAAGCCCGGTATAACGAATACTCAGTATAACGAAAACGCGGTATAACGAACGACGTAATTGTTTCCAATAACTACCTTATATAACGAATATTTCTAAAAATTTATACTCGATATAACGAACAATTGGTAAAAAAATAAAAAATAATCTAAATAAAAAAATAATTTGAGACTTTATTGTGTTTAAACCTTTTAGTGAAAGCGTGTTCCATTATTGCAGTCCTTTTTTAATTTTTTAGTAATCTCAAAAAATTCCAAAATTCTAAAAATGAAGTTAAAATCATACAAAAATTTGTTGCGATATAACGAATATTTCAAAATAACGAATGGGCCTGACAATATATCATTCGTTATACCGGGCTTTGACTGTACTTATAATTCAGCTCCAGTATTAGTTGGTTTTGTTAGACGAAGAGTTTATAATAAACAGTAGTAAACATTTGGTAAAAAATTATCAAAAAGTATAAGCGTAAGCCTTATTATTTACAAAAACTTTAACTTTCATTTTTTTAAGTTATTTTCTGCACGCGAATATCAATTTAGATAAATTTTGTCTGTTTTTCCTGCAGAAAACTACTTACAACTTACAAAATTGGTCTCGTCGACAAAAAAATAAATTTTAACTACTATGGAGTAACCCTGCTTACACTCACCAAAAAAAGTCTGTAACGGCAAATGAAAATTTTGCTGTTATTACGGGAAATTTTGCTAATTTGAGCCCAGCTGTATTTTTTTGCTTATCTTAACAACACATGTCTGCTGACTAAAAATTAGCTGCCGCTACTAAAATTTATCAAACTTTTTGTAAAGTGGAATTTAAAATCTGTTTGCTAAAATCAGCAAAAAAAATTACTAAGTATTATTAATATTACTACAAAATTTAAAATTTATTTTTTTTTATCGAGCATTAAAATTTTTTTTTTTATTTATTTTTTTTAAAAAATATTTTAGACAAAATTTAAAAAAAAAAACAACGGCTTCAAAATTATGAAAACAAAGGAATTTATCATTTTGTTTTAATTTCCTAATTTCTGTTTTGAAAAATATTTTCAGTCATTTTTTTTTTACTTTTAATGTCAAATTTTAATTGCTTTTGGGGCTGATTTTTAGAACTACAAAAACTTTTTAGTGCTATTTTAGTACTACTTTTAATCATGAGTCGGTATCTTCCGATCCCTTTTTTTAATCTATTTAACATTTGTATGCAATATAAGGTTGTAGGTGTAAGTTTTTTCTGTTAATTTTAGCAAATCGGTTTTCAAAAATTTGTAAAATTATTTGTAAATATACTGTAAAAATTCTGTAATTTGTAAAATGTAAATAGCACAAAGATTTGCTAAGTTATATTTTTTTTTTAATAAAAATCGGTACAAAAATAGTAAAGTGGGATTAAAAACCATTTACAAATTTTTCCACTAATTTTTTTTTTGTGAGTGTATTATTTAGGTATTAGTAATAAGCATTCATAACTGAAATTTTGCTGGGATGTAGTGAGCTTTTGGTGTTAAAAATCAATAATGGTAATTACTTGTTTCTTGATTATTTTCATATTTTAATGGAATAAATCCCTCATATCAATAATGCGTTCAGCATGAATGGGGTATAACTAATAAACGCTTTAGTTGCTAGGAAAAAAACTAAATTCTTTATTTATATAAAAATATTTATTTAGATTTTATTTGTCAACCTTTCGAAATCTAGAAAATGCAGTAAAATTTTGGATTATTTTACAATAACGCACAGCAATAATAAATATTCCTGTGGCAAACAAAAAATATACAGAAAATGGACCATCAGGTGGTGATATCGGACGTAGTATTAGGCGATCTTATCTGTTACCTCAATCTTAAGGCTTGGATCTAGTTCTCCGGGTATCAGCTTCCTATGGGTGATGTGGCCTTTCAAAACAGAGAAGAGACAAATTTCTGTTATAGGCGAAATTCCACCATCTTAAGGGAAAAAAATCTTTTAAGGGGTTGATTTTAGATGACACCAAAATAAAAGTAATAATTTTTTAAGTCAAATAACCAAACTAATTAAAATCTGTACACAAATGTTTTATTTAATTACACTGTAAGTACGTCAAAATGACACACGAAAATGCTGGGATACGTCAACTTAATTTTTGGATACGTAAACTTAGTTTTGGTTCGTAGAATTCTGTGGCGAACTGCGTTTAGAGTAGTCAAGTAATTTTAACGATATATTTAGATTTTAAGTTTGTATTGACTCAAAAATTTTTTGATTATATTTTAAAGAAAAGACTCTGAAAATTGTTCTGCAATGACTCAATTTATTGGTTTTTCACTTAATTACTATTTATTACTATTATTTTTTAATAAATCTAGAAGGTAAGGAGTTAAAATTATTTGTAGTTCAAAAAATAATGATACCCCAATATAAATGCTACACTGGAATGTGTTTAATTCGAGTTAGAGTACACCACTACGTATACGTAATATTATTGTAACAGATTTTAATGACCCTTATGCCATTTTATTTTCTGAACAAAATTTTGATTTTTTTTTTGATTGCAAACGTAACAAATTTTTTTAAGTAGTAAATAAGTAAAAAAAAAATCAATAAATAAGGTTTTGATGTATTTTTTTAAACCAAAAACAAATCTCTTGAGGGACAATACAAAATTAAAAATGCAATATTTCTTGAATTTGATCTGATCTTTTAAAACGAAGTATACCACTTTGATTTATGGCCCAAAACTAAGTTGGAGTGTCCCACTATTTTTCTGTGTCATTTCGAAAGTTGAAATTTTACTTACACGTGTTACTATGACATGTTTTATGAATAAAAATATCCAAAAATTATTTTTCGAAATATTTGCCATAAAAATTTTTCAAAAAATTAAAATATTATATGACGTTTTCGTACATGAACTATATCCGAGTACCAATTTTCAAAAAAAAATAAGTGTATATACTTATCTGTTTCTAGCTTGTCTAATCCTACTAAAGCAAAAATGTAAATAGACTATCGCTTCATGATAGGAGATTTAAAAGAGCCGAACTCCCCCAGTTAATAGCCTGCTAAAACCATTTTGTCTACATCTTTTTCAATTGTAATTCAGAAATAAAAAATAGTGTAAAACATATAATATGCTATATTACACATTTGTTTCATTCCTCAAATATCTTTTACTGTATCCAAACGCTAACATTGTCATAGTGCATATTTGAGTTTCGATTCACTCTGTAAAACGTATTAGGGATTCCAATCGCGAGTGATGTTTTAATATTCTGGGATATTGAAATTTTATATTTGCCGTCCCGAATATGTACGTAGTGTTTTAAAAATATTTTCATCATATAAACATTTGAAAATACAAAAATTATTAAAATACAAGGCAATAACGAAACTTAATATAACAACTCCAAACCGTAGGGTGTACGATTTTTTTATTTCGGAAATAAAATTAACTATTTCTGAAATACAATTGACTATTGCTGAAATACAATTGCCTATTATTGAAATACAATTGGAAAAGGTGTAGAAATCTAAAATTTATAATATATGTTATTTGGTATATCGGCTAATTTATGGACAAAGTACTTTTTAGCATTTCTTTCTGTAACGTATTAAAATAAAGTTAGCGGCCTGCCCAACCCATTTTAGTAAAAAATCTGAAATTTAAATTATGTGTTTTCTAAAGTTGCTATTCACTAAAAATAATACGAGAGCGCCCCGGTAGGCTAGTTGGTAGCATACTAGCTTATCAGTGCGGGGGTCGTGGGTTCAATTCCCACCAGAGGCTCTGGTCTGTTTTCACTACAACGAGCCGAAGGCCTTTGTTGCTGGTGCTCGGTTAGGGTATTAACATATAATAAATAATTAAATAAATAAATAAATAAATAAATAAATAAATAAATAAATAAATAAATAAATAAATAAATAAAAATAATACGTCAGTAAAAAATCATTCATGATCTTTATTTAGCACAATACTAAAAAAATTCAAGCGTTTAACTTATTTGGCGCTTCTTTTTTAAACTATACTTTTTTTAAGAACTCATTTGAAACCATAAATTTTTTTACAATTAATTTTTATATATATAATATTTTGATGTATCTGATATTAGTGCATCGAACGCATTAAAAATGGCGCTATATAGCTCCCTCCAGATTTTTGAAAATGTGCCCTTGTCTCGAAATCAAAAAGAGATAGTGCAAAATATACAAATATTTCGACTGCTCTTATTTCCGTAAAAAAATTATCTATATCCAAAAATTGTTATCTGTATTCTATTTTATAAAATTGCATATATGTATCTCGAAATTTAAGTGTGATACACTCTAATAAATATTTGTTGAAATCTACTCCATTTAAAAGAGGTATCTTGTTACCCACTAAAAATTGGGTAAAAATAGACATAGAGTTTAAAATTAGAACATAAGGACACATTGTGTTTAAAAAGAATATATACAATGTAAAATGTACGTTTTTAATTGTACGAAAATGGTTCAGCGACTGCGCCAAAATTTGTGCGAAGAGGAAAATAACAGAAGTATTTACATGTCATTTTAAGAGGAATATACCCCAACCATCTATTTTGAATATTGAAGTTTATATTTTATAGTTGATCTTTTTAATACTTATATGTATTAAAATATATTTTTAATCTAGTTCGAGATTATAGAAAAAGTTTTTTTTTTCAAATGAAAAAACTTTTCTTATTTTTTATTTAGTAATCATGAAGAATACACAGAAAAAGTTATTAGACACAAGCTCAACGGAATGCGTTTTCTGGTCCGATACGGTAAAAGAGGAGAATGTAAATAACACAAAAATAGTAAGTAAATTTTATCTAAAAAAATCAACTGTATGTTAGCATAAATAGATTTTTCCGTTGATTTATAAGTTAAATAGAGATATGTATAATTGGCACTTGGACACGAGGAATGCTGACGAAAGTCGTATATTTTTCTATGATCTCGAACCAGACGAGAATACATTTTCATACATATTTTGTATATTTTTTAAAAACAAGTAACTGCCTCTTAATTTTTTCATCTTAATTTCAACAAAATTGTGCGTACTACGGTGGGTCACTATACATAACTGCGAGATCAGTCGCGGTTAAATACAATTAAACAGTTACACTAACAATTACGTACATTGCATTGTGGTGATAACTATGTATAGCTTTTATCAATAAATGTTGATAATTTCTGTATCAATAAATATGTTTTGAGTTTGTGGCTGTTGTTGATTTTAAATCTTTTCATCTTTTAATAACAAACGAATGTATCTTCTGCCCTTGAAAACTTTTTGTATTTTTAATTTCGCGGATCAGGAAAAACTCTTGATTATCATTGTGATCATTACACATATCTTGACTAAATATAAAATCGATATGTTTAGTTTAGACCAATTTTTGTTTGGTTCTTAAAATGGTTTATACTTATCTTTTTATACCCTTCACCACAGGTGGAAGGGTATATATAAGTTTGTCATTCCGTTCGTAATTTCTACAATATTGATCTTAGACCCTATAAAGTATATATATTCTGGGTCCTTATGAAGAGCAAAGTTGATTTAACGATGTCCGTCTGTCCGTCTGTGTGTTGAAATGGGTTTTCCGAAGAACCCAGACATGATGAGGACTTGATTGTTTTTTATTTCTGTTACATGTGATCTATTTCTGTTTGCTATTAAAAATCAGACAGATCGGTTAATAAATGGCTGAGATATTAGCAAAAAACCAGGACTACCTCTAATTTTTAAGGTAAAATCACTTTGTTTAATATGTATGTAGAACTTTACGCTTAACAAACACATCCATGTGTTAAAATTCTTTTTTTTCATCTCCACCTTTTATACATAAACAACACACATACAAAGATTTGTCATTTAAATAAAAACTAAACAAATCTCTAATGAACGAAGACTTTTATATATGTACCTCTATTGACGATGATTTTGTGTGAGCTTCAATAGCTTAGTTGTCTAGACGCTATGTCACAAATACTTTTTTTTCTAAGGCCGCGGGTTCGAGGTTCGAATCCCGGTCAATTCACTTTTTTTTTTGTACATTTTTTTTATTATTTTCTTACGACTTTTTTTTTGTTTATTTTTGGTTTTTTTTTTAACATTTAATAACTAATTTATATAAAATTTTATATTAATAATTAAATAATCTATAAATAGGCTAAAAACATCAACATTTTTATAAAAACCCTCTGATGCAAACAAAATACAAACGTTTTTATACCCTGCACCACAGGTGGAAGGGTCGCGGGCTCGAATCCCGGTCAATTCACTTTTTTTCGTACATTTTTTTTTTATTTTCTTAAGATTTTTATTTTAAATTTATTTTTTGTTTTTTTTTTTAACATGTAATAATTAATTTAAATAAAATTTTATATTAATAATTAAATAATCCATAAATAGGCTAAAAACATCAAAATTTTTATAAAAACCCTCTGATACAAACAAAATACAAACGGTTTTATTTTTATTTTTTGCTCCAAAAAAAGATTTTTAAACCATTTTATTTCTCACATATTAAGAAAATTTTATACATAATTTACCTTTGAGTGCAACTGTTTTAGGTCATAAATTATAATAATTTATAAAAAAAAATTTATAAAATATTTTCCTTCAAATTTTTAAAATTAAGCTAAAGAAATTACAAGTATTTTTAATAAAAAAGCGAAATAAAATCCCAAATGAAAATTTGCCAGCTAAATCAAACGTTTTTCTAGAAATAAAATACATGCAGTTCTAGTGATTTCTTTTAACGATTTGTTGAAATTCTTTTCTTTCACCTCTTCGCCTTTTATACACAAACAACAAACACTATTCTAGAACTGTAATATGACCTATGGATACGTCTTATATAGCAAAAGATCGAAAATCTTTAGTATAACATATTTGCTGAAAAACTCGGAAATATCGGTTCAGATACAAAAAAGTTATGCCCAAAACATACATTTTTTTTAAATACCTATTTTCTGGAACCATAAATCTTCCCAAGTCCAAATTTTATCACCAAACTAAATGGTTAATTTCCTCTTAAAGGCGTCCGTATATAAATCTGTCCATTCCATATATGTCCATATATAAACTTCAGTTTTTTCCCAACCATGGTGAAGGGTATATAGGATTCGGCATAGCCGAATTTAGCCACTCTTACTTGTTTATATCTGAATTTACTTTGAAAAATTTAAATCGTGTACGAATTCAAAGTCTTCTGTATTTGTTTTAATAACTATTGTCCAATAAATTTTTCAGTAAATTTTTCAAATAAAATATTGCTTGATAACAAATTTTGACAAGAAATCAATTTTTTTTTTTTAAATGGTTATAAAGTTTTAAACATGTTTCTAAACATTTAATAGTATAACTTTTCCTACAAACAATTTATGCGTAAAATAGGACACTGTGCTCAATTTTACATGAAAACTTACGTACTTTATTGTAGTTATTTTATATGCATTTTTTAGAGTGTAAAGCAAATCGAAAAAAATAAATGTTTGCTTCTAGAGAGTATTCATTAGAGTGGTCCAAAAAACCATCAAAGTTAAATTCGCAATCTCCAAAATGCTTTGTTTATATTTAGAGGTAGCACAAAAAGTTTACTTTTAAGAATTAGTAATTTGTCGTTGGAGTAATTTATACAAAAAGTAGGGTTAACTCTAAATTGAATTATTTCTTAAACTATACGCTATTATATACTATTCATACAATATGACCTTAGAAACAAAGGACCTACTCCAGAGAGGGTATTGATACCCTATAATTTGAACAATTTTTGTTTTAGGAGAAGAAGCACTCAAGAAATTCTTTCTTTTAGTTTATTGCTTTCTATAAAAAGGGGATAGAGGGGAGGGCTTTAAATATGCCAAAACTAGAATTGCGCGAGATGTTAAATCTTAGAACAATTTTTATCTAAAGGAAAGTTGAGGAATTTATTAAAGCTTAACTGTTCATTGTTATGTTATGTAAATTACTACGGTGGAGTTAAATGTTACGGAAGCAACCAAGGAGGATGTTGCGATATTTGTGAGCATTCAAAACAATCTTCTGTATAATAGTCCAACGCACTAACTATTACACCATAACGCCCACAAAGTTGAGTTCAAATTAAAAAATCTGATTCAAAGCCAAATAACAGGAATAAAATTTTCAGTTATTTTAAGTCTTCGAAAAAGAGGCTCCCACTAATCACCCAGCTCAAACAGCTCGAGCTAGGTAATCGAAATTTCATATGTTGATTCCACTTCCCGCGTAGACTTGTACTAAGATGGAATTTTGTTTAATATTTGTGGGAATGGAAAAAATTTCCCTTTTTAAATCCTGGATAAAACCTGACCTATTATGAGCTAATTGGCTAAATAGACACTTTTTGAAATCTCTAAATTGAAATGTGGTAAATAGTTAAAAAGGTAAACAAGTTCTCTTAATCGCTCGGCCCAAACCGCCGTAGCTAAGAGTTTCAAATTTTGCAGATTGATACAAATTTTTCCTTCAGCGTAAAGTGGAGAAGTCGTAAGTGGAATAGTCGATTACTTATTGTCCTGCCCAAAAACTTACTGATTTCAAAACTTCTTAAATATATTCTGTAAAAGTAACAACAATATATTAGCAATATTTGTAGCAAACGTATTATTTTGTAATCAGTATAAGTCCATTCATTGAAATACACATCTTTAATATTTAAGATTTGAATAAAAAATTACTTACACCAATTTCAAAATAAACAATTAAAATGTTGTTCAATGTAATATATAGTTCTTATATGTATTTTACCACTAATTTTTCTATGCCAGAGAAATTGATATTTTTGTTTAAAATTGTTTTATTGTTTATTTTTATAACTAATTCAAAACTACAAAAACATTAAAAACTAACACCACTTGTAAATAAAAATCAGAAAACAAGAGAATTTGAAATTCAAATGAAAAAAGAACTCTAACAAACAACAAGTACACTTTAAATTGATGTTAATTTTTATCATTTAAAAAAATAACCTGTTGCTTTTTTGCACTTTTTTCATCACAGTATTTTATGAGCAAATAATAAATGTTAGTATTATTAAACGATTTTTTATTGTAATTATAAATTGTACTTTTTATACTGATAAGCCTGGTTAAACTGTAAATAAAATATTGAAGTGAATTAAATAAAACTAAACTGGTAGTTAGAATAAGATCGAAAGTTTTAAAAATTTAACATATCACCTGAGCTTAAACAAAAATTGTGGTAAGAGTGAAATAAAAGAAAATTCTTTAGCATTCTGACTTAAAATGAAATTACCTGAAATTAAATAAAAAGACTGTTAAATGTTATTAAAAAAAATCAAATTAGTTAAAAAATTTAAAAAGGAAAATAAATTTGTATTTGATACATGATTTTGTATTAAAATTTTGCTTATTTAAAGATATATTAAATCTCGATGACCCTTTTCAGCATTAAAAATATTTTTTTTTGTGTTTGCAGCAAACCCTACAAATTTATAAAATCCTTTAATAAGATTTAATATCACAAATACAATTTAACCTTAATTTTTTCCACAAAACCTCAAAGTTATTGTACAAAACCAACAACATTTAAAATTTAGTATGAAACAAAAAAGAAACTAAGAATATTAGCCTTCGTCAAATGCAGTGTAATTAATCACAGGCCAAAAGGCAATCAGGGATGTAGGACAATGAGACGAAAAAAGTAAAAACCCAAAAAACCCCAATTAACTTAATAAGCACTCTAACAAAACATAACCTAACAATGGCCTTTAGCATCGTAAGAAAATGTAAAAACTAAAGAAAGGAAGCAATACATACAGATTTCATTTTTCTTATCATCTTTTGCCAAAGGTGGTGTGGTGTGGTGTATATGGAACTGATTGATTTACCACAATCAACCACATTTACACTTTCTCTCTTGTTGTCTAACTAATATTCACAAATACAAAAATAACACCAATTACACAATGTGACACCGGAGATGAGGACAATGACATACAGTCGACAACAATAACAATAGTGACACTCATTAAAAAACATTTGTCAACGACAGACAGTCTAACAGACAGACTAAGAAAAGTTTAGCAAGAAGAACAATTTTTCATCAAACAATAGAGTAGATCATTAATGAACAGGAAGTAAAAGAAGAAGAAAAATGTATAACAGTAAAATTATACTGGGTTATTTTTGACAATTAGATTGTGCCAAAAAACTGTCACTGGCAATTTTTGACAATTGTTAGAAACACGCCTTTCAAAATACACTAACACACACACTAAACGTTGTTATTATACACTTCAAGTATCTGTATAGTATGTGAATTTATATGTTTTCAGAACTAAGCAGGTAACACCTTAAGGGTGTCATTTTAACTAATGTGTCAAATTTGCTACTTTTTTTTCTCCAATAGATGCTGCCGCCTATGCTTCAAACAACAAAACCCCCATCAATGACAGTATTATTAAACAACATTAGAAGTGGTAACAGAAGAAAGGGAAAGTAAAGCACAATATAAATAAGATTGTCTTGTCTGCCACCTGTGTTGATAATGATGGTTGTGTTTTGGTTTGATTTACTTTTTTTTATTTAGGTATTTTTGTTGTTATTGCTGTTGTATAAATTGCGGTTCAAGGTAAATGTTTCATTATGATTTAACAACCTTCTTGTTATATCATCTTTTACAAAAGGTAAATAGCTTGTTTCGCTAAAGAAAATTATCAATGGAGCGTGTCATAGGATCTGAACTTTAAACATCCCATCATTTATCATATGTATGTATTTAAATTTTTTGCCACAGTGGTTTTAAATATTTTTTAAGAGAGACTTGTAAAATAGCTTTATATTATATTTTCGTGACATATCGTTAGAGTCGTGTGGAAAATTTTACAATATTTTCGCTCTTACTTGTATATATGTACACGCAGAGAAAAAACATGATTAACGCAGCGGCGGGGGAGTTGGGTCAAAATTACCCGTGACTTTTCGAATTGATTGTGATTTTAAAAATGTACTTCCCTTCTCTACGCTCTTCTCAGTAGCTGGAGATATTGAATCTCTCTGAATGTTATACATTTCAAATCAGTCGTATGGTGATTGTACTTCGAGTAACACGAGCTTTAAGTTAAAAAAGGTAAATATGACCCATCCCCGCAGTCAACGTAGCTATTTTGCGCAATAAAGTAATTTAGTTTTTTCTATATAGTTGGTAGTTTAAATAAAGATGGACAAAGAAGAAAAACAACTGCAGCGTCAATTCTCGAAGAATCTGACTTGGATTTCGCATTGTCTGATCCACAGTCAATGGAAGAGGGCGGTAACGTCAGTGAGCGTAGTATGATGAGTGACACTCAGCAGGATTTATCTGATAGTGAAGACAAAATGTCGCTGTCTGATATAAGATTCCATCTATCAACATTTCACTCGCCGCCACTTCAGGGGAATGCTTCATTACAAATAGAAAATTCTTCGATTCGTGAGGTACAATTTTCGCAATATGTTGGTAAAGACAGTACAGTTTGGGTTAAAAAACATTTTCGTACAAACGTTCGTACTAGAGTTGAAAATATAATTAGACAGTTGCCAGGTGTTGTACCAGAAGCTAGCTCTGCTAAATCTGAAATCGAATGTTGGAGCTTGTTTTTTACTAATGATATGTTGCAAAACATTCTCGTATACACAAACGCAAGGATTAGACGAAAAACTGTTGCATGTACTACCTTATCTAAGTACACTCATATAAAAGAATGCGAAAAGAATGAACTAGGGCTTCTGTATATGGCTGGTCTCTACCGCTCTGAAAGGCTGAATACAAACGATTTGTGGGCTGCTGATGGCACAGGAGTAGAAATATTTAGGCTTGTAATGTCTCAACACCGATTTAACTTTTTTCAGATAATCTAGCATCAATAAGGGAACTATTCGAAGCCTTCGTAGAACACTGCAAAACTTGCTACATCCCAAGTGATTGTTTACCTATTGACGAAATGTTAATAAGTTTCCGAGGCCGGTGTAAGTTTTGGCATATATACCGTCGAAGCCAGCGAAATACGGCCTCAAGATATTCGCTCTAGTAGATGCTTGAAATTATTACATAAAGAATCACGAAATATACCCCGGGAAACAGCCAAATGGACCATATTGTGTAAGTAACCAGCCCTACGATGTTGTAAGGCATTGTGCAAAAACAAACCGTAACGTCACATTTGATAACTGGTTTACGAGCTATGAGCTCGTTCAACATTTGCTCAGTGAACACAAGTTGACATCAGTTGGTACAGTGCGTAAGAATAAAAGACAGGTCCCTCCCGAATTCACTAAAACTCGTGGAGTTGAAGTTTTTTAATCTCGTTTTGGATTTAAGAAGAATATTACTTTGGTTTCTCATGTACCCAAAAAAAAAAACAAAATTGTATTGCTGATATCAAGCTTTCATCACGATGAAAATATTGATGAATCAACGGGAGAAAAGAAAAAACCAGAAATTAACACATTTACAACTTGACAAAATGTGGGGTAGACGTGGCTGACGAACTGTGCGCTTCATATAGCGTGTGCCGTAACTCAAAGAAGTGACCATTGACAATATTTTACTCTATTTTAAATATGTCTGCCGTTAACGGAGTTATAATACATCGAATAAATAGTAACTCAAATTAAAAAAGACGGCAGTACTTGAAGAATTTAGGCCTTGCTCTTGTCAGTGATCATCTGAAAACCCGTCAAATGTTACACGTTTACCTCGAGAAGTGCGCAAGAAAATCGGAATACTTACTGAGCAGCCATTAGAAGAGCCACCAAAAAAGATACCCAATGTTCGTAAAAGATGTCTTATGTGTCCTGCCAATAAAGACCGAAAAACCAATCATACGTGTCAAAGTTGCAATAAGTATATTGTCGCCGATTGCATTAATGATGATTCTTCCAAATGATTTTTTCTTATTTTTTTATAAACATTGATTAGTTCTAAAGGCATAAAGATGTCAATTTAATTTAAAGACTGATAAAAAAATAAGTGTTTATTATATTTAAACTAGAAGAAGCCTCCTTTGTTAACTTTTTTAATTTGAAATGTTTTTTGTTTAAAAATAAATATAAATATGTTATTTTTAAACAAAGTCATGTTTTATTTTCTTAATAAGGTTAGATTCAATCTAAATTGTATATATTTTTTCATAAATATACCAAAAAACCGCGAGTTTAATAAGTGGGTCATTATAACCCAACCCCCATGTCCGTGTAGCTAAAATCCACCCCCCGGCGCCGGGTTAATGAATGATCACTACGACCATATTTATTCATATTAGCCTAATATATTACCCTAATAAATTTATTATAGCCCTAGAATAAATTGAACAAAAATTGTTTGTCTTAAGCATTTTTAAATTCACCATAATAATATTTTATGGTGTTTTACACCATAAATATCAATTTATATGAAATGTTTGCTACTATTATATGTATGTTTTCAACAATACAATTAAAATCATAATATTAGTTGCACACAAAAGTTTATGTTTATTGCAAACAATTATGTTTGCCTTTAAACACATTCTCTAAATGAGCAAACATTTATTGTCAAAATAAACAGTGTGTGTTTACATATAACACAAATAAAATTTTCTGCCGCGTCTTTTTCCGTTCACCAGCGATAGTTAATAACATGAGTGAGTATAAAATAATAAAAACATTTTTCGGGATATAAATTATTATAGGTTTATTGAAACGGTAAGTAATTTATATACATATATTTATAAAAATACATAACTAAATTCATACATGTATAAATACGTATAAATTACATTGTCTTTCTTGCAGCCAAAAAACCATACAACATTAAAAACGCCATTGAAATTTTGACGCAGAATTTTGTGATAAGCCCCGAATTTTTTTCAAGAACAGTTCAACAATATATTAAAACAGTCAATTTCATAATAGAAATTAAAGGTACGTATGCATATATAAATACAGTTATTTAATATATATTTAAATGTATATATGTATACCTTTGATAATTGTATATATGTATACCTTTGAGATAATAATTAGATATAAATATTATATCTGAACATATATTGTTACTTAAGACGTGTTTGACACAATCATTACCACAAACAATAATGATAGTTTGCGATTGTGATTGTATCAACCATGTTTTTTCTTTGCGTGTAGTATTGTGTAAAAGTGCTAAGTCCCACTTTATCAAAAGAAATCACGCTTAGTTCAGTTAAAAATTACAAACTGTTTATTAAACTTAAAATAGTTGAATGGTATTAACTGAAATTTTAAGAAGCTAATTAATTACAATTGAAAACGGCTTCAAAAATATTCAAATATAAAATAATATAAGCAAAAAATATAGCTAAAGCCAGGTGAATCCTTCATCGCCCATAAGTTTTCATACTTAAATAAAGGGAAAATATTACGGTTTCAAAAATATCAGTCATATGTTAATAATAGAGTTAAAAAGAACCAGTGTAGATACCTGTTCCTCAAAACAAAGTTTTTATTATTATTTTTTTTTTAAATGTTGTTAAAACAAATCAGAAAAAAATTAAATGATTACTTAGTATAAAATAAATTTTAGAATTTTACATTCTGCATCGGCAACATTAAATGTCTAGTCACTTATTTAAAACTGTTTTCTTTTTTTGTATTTGTTTATTTTTTAAACTCTAAAATTTGGACACACACAACAAACACATTTTGTTGGGATAGATTTATGTGTGTGAGTGTGAATGAAGTACTTGTAATTCGACTTCAAATAATTTTGTATATAAACTAACAATTTAATTAAAAAATAATAAAGATATTTTCAGATTTTCTTTTAAACAAACAGCAAATAAAAATTTAAATATATAATACTTGTAACGGAAACAAATGAACTTTATAGTTTGGGTTTTATGGGCAAATTTGTATGAAACTTCAAACTTTTAAAATTTAGTTTATAATATAATTTTGTCTACTCACTATTTGGTTTACAAAATGATGGCGGCGTTAGGAGATGTTATCGAATGACCTGCTGTTGGTAAAACTCAGCCTGACTGGTCACTGACATCCAGGGTTGTTACGATGCAATCGATCAGTTACACCTTTTCTTCCTTTAGTCCCTAATGGTATATATCCTATAACGCTAAGGAGTGGCGGTTATGCCATTGTTAAGATATGTTCCGTTATCATGATCAAGGTGGTTTTCATTCCCAAACTTGGGAAGTAATACTATACTTTGGCAAAGATTTTAAGACCGACCACTTTATCATTGTTTTCACTGAATAGTCTCTAACAAATGGTGCAGAAAATCATTCGGTCAGTAAAATTGTTCTGAAACCCTCTTAATTGTCAATAAATTTTTGCTTTTGCTGATCTTTTCATGATCTTTTTTCACGATCGTAAAAGATCTAGACAAAAAAAAAAAATACACGCTGAGTGCCTTTTATGACTACTCGATGAGGTCTTCGGCTAAGGAACTTGAAATTGACCCCGTTCTTGTTAAATGGATTCACTTTGGGCCAGTGAATGCTGGCACTGTAATTGCGAAAGATGATACATCTGAGAACAGTTTTCGCTCGCCTCCTGATGGGGAGTTTGCGAAATTTTTGAAGCTTTTTAGTTCATAGCCCTGTTATATTATTTAACTTTGGTGGTGTTTAGTGATATATAAAGATCGAACCCGCGACCTTCTGTGTAACAGACTAACGCACTAACCTCTACACTACAACGTCCATGAGACTATGGATTTTCTGGCAGTGTCGGAAATCTTTAGGAGACACTTGGGATATGAAACACTGGTTGAAATTAAAATAAAGAATTCGAAAAAATTTAACCCGTCTAAATTTTTTCCGTTATTTCAAATGCCTTTAGATAAAATCAACTATGACACATATTGAATTGGTTAAAAAGTGTGAAGTAATCATTCCAAGTAGGGAGGACTTAGGGCAACCGAAGTGAACTACTCTGGTTGGTATCTGGATGATGTAAACAGTTGCTCCTATGACATGCCTAAAATGGCAACGGCCTTTTAGATTGAAATTTTTGGTATTTTGTATGTGCCGAATTAGATCATTGATAAGGGACAGGAAGGCGGGAGCACCAAAATCTTAAGCGGCAATTAGGATTCGCTTAAGGCATTTGAATCTCCGATCACTTCATCCAGGATTGTTCAGAAGCGCAGGTGCAGGCAAAACGAGGTTTCTTTTGGGAACAGGGTATGTCTTCTATGAGCAACGGGTAATGTGAGCATTATGGGCAATAAAATGGCCCGACTCATTGGGAAAAATTGGATTAGAACCGAGAAATCCGGAGCCGCAGCTGAGTATCAGCACGTCATGGTTAGTATATTGAGAGGTTGCCGGTTGTCGGAATTAACTGCGGTGGTACGAAGTGTCTTGTAGGCAAGCCAGATAGGAATATAGCCCGATAGTTACTCAATTTAAATACAGGTAATTGTCGTATACTTACGGGCCTGATCATGAGGCACTACAATAAAATTTGTCTGAAACTGTCCAGCTTTCTCCAGAAAAAGACTGACCATATGGGTTTATGAAATTCTATGCTGGAACTCCTCTCTTCTTCTCTAATTTTAATTCCATTTCTCTTATCTTATTTTCCATATCTTTTTCTCTCTCTAAGTTATGGTACAAAAGACAATTTTTTGTCTGGTTGCCTTGAACTTGCCTCTCTTTGCTTGTCCAACCCACCAAATTTAACTGAAGTGAAATTTTAAACAAATGAAAATTTAACTGGTAAATGATAGCATTGTAAATAATTTTCGACAAATACATAGAATAGTTGAAATAATTATACGATAGTTTGTTTTTAACCTAACTAAAAATGTATTTAAATAGAATAGACTACATAATATTCTGAGTGTAACACTGTTTTAATTTCACTGCAAAAAATTATCTACTACAACATAGGCAAAGTACTGTCCAAAAAAAGATTTTATATTTGGGATTTTTTTTACAATCGATTCCCAACCGCACTAATTCTACAAATATCTCTACGGACTTCATGGGCCAGTTCCAGTTCGAAACTCCTTCGACACAACCCAGCAAAAATGAAGCTGCCAAAGCAGCAATAAAAGCATCACTACTATGGCAAAGGCATCACTTCTTTTCTAATGGTTTCATCGATGAATTTAACATTAGCGTGTCATAGGAAGGAAGTATTCAAATGTAGCTACTAGCATTACTTTTACTTTATTCTATACAAATACTCTTTATTAAAACAAATAAATAATTCTGCATTAGTGAAAAAGCATTTTTGAAACATTTTTCAAATATTTTAATGAATTTTTAGACAAATTTTATAATATTTTTGGATAAATAAAAACTGCTTGTACAATTTGGAAACATTTTTAGACATTTAGGAAATATTTTTGAACGATTTTAAATAATTTTTGCACAATTTTAAAACATTTGTGGGCAATTTGAAATAATTTTTACACAATTTTAAAATTATTTTGATAAATTCTAAATTAAAACTGGAAATGGTGTAGTGTTTAATAATAAACATAATGCAAAAATGCACAGATTGCGCCTTCATAAATATTTAATGCTTAAAAATGCAAATGACAGGCCAGCTAGTCTCAATTAAAGGTCAAAAAAAAATCTGTTTTTCTTGTATTTTCAAAACTTTTATAAAAATTGCAAAACTGCATAAATTCTAGCCCTCATGAAATTTTAAAATATAAAAAATGATTTAATAAAAAAATTAAAAAAGTTCATCAGAACTATTTTCTCAATTTGAATAAATGCTTAAATTCAAAAAAAAAAAATATACGATATACTATAACTTATGCTTTAGAAGTAATGAAGAGTGATATTTTAAGATATGCATCGGGTTTATATCCAGATCACTGTATTTGAAATATGAACACATGAATGCTTCTGGAAGTGCCTTACAATAACACCAAAAAATCATAAAAGAATGTCAACTGAAGTTTAGGAAGCAATGAAAGAAGTTATAGTCACAGAATGACTACCATTTTTTTTTGCTGGGAACTTAAATGTAAGGTATAACTGATGAAGATCAGTTCTTAAACTAGTTACTGAAGCGGTTAAAGTTTGGAACCACAGAATGTGTTGCCTTTTAAAACAATTTCAAACAAAAAGAATCGATCCTAAAATCGGCAGTAGCATATGGTATGTTCCACAACCGATACATTGAAAAATACAATCTTGCAAGGTATTGATGTGTTAAGAAAAATTATAAATTACAGTTCTTACACAATTTACATTTATAACTAATTCCACCTTTTACAAATACCTATTAAAAACATATTTCAATTTTGACAGAGCTTTAAATTTAAGTCTTCGCTGTAAGTCATATAAACTACTGTGCCAATTTAAGGTTTCAATATTGATGATTGCCACACTAAGTAAACAAGCCACACTTTATGTCATACATTTATTTTTACTTCGAGAATGATAGAAATTTTATTAGGGTGACTATGGAAAAGGTGGTAAGAGGTAGAATATATTTAAGATTTAGCTTACTACTCTTTAACAATCATCTTAAAGGTATCATTGAATAATAAAATAGTACTATAAAAAAAAACAAAACTGCTACTATGACTTCCTTAACAGTCCTAACACTTGACACTTTATTCATCTTATTCTCATTCTCGTTTTTTTTTTTGTGTCTTCTTGAATGAAAAAATGGCATTATTACATAAAATCTCATATTGTTCAGAAAATCTATTATAAAATAAAATCCAAGCAACTTTACTAGTCTTCATTCTTAGCTTCGAAGACATTCAAAAATCGTATTAAGGTGTTTTTTGTGTTAGTTGAGTTGAGTGTGCGTGTGTGTATGTGCATGTATGTATGTATTTTACTTACAAAGTTAACGTTTAAAGGAACAAAAATAAGATCGAATGACGACGGTACCTATCAACACCAGCAGACATTTTATGTGTAGTGATGCTGCAACATATATTTTTGTGAAGTAGCAAGTAGCAAAGTAAAGCCAAACAACTGCATCCTTAAATAGACCTTCTTCATTTTTTAAGTTGGCATTTTCGGCACAAGGCGTTATTTTAGGTTTTGTTGTTAATGTTGCTGCTGCTGCTGTATTGTTGCTGCTATTCTTGTGTTACTCTGTTGTTGATGTCAGACACTAAAATTGTTCTTTAGCTTCTGTATGTTTCTTTAAAGCATCTCATTGCATTTTATGTTATTGCTGCTGCTTTTACTTCATAAACTTTTCAAATATTAATTTAATTTTTCTTCTATTTTTTGTGTGTTTTTTTTCAGAATTTCTGCTTTCTGGCAATTTGTGAAACTTAACGTTAGTCTGCCACACATGAAGTTTCACTTAACTTTGCCATTTGTCTGTGTTAGTTACCACCCACAACTAGTAGTCTTTAGAGTGGTAAATTTACACTTTGGTAGACATAAAAATATATTTTAAAGTTTTTAAGAGTAAATTTAGAAGTTTTTGAATATTTTCTTATTATTCGGGCAGCAGCAAAATGAAAATTGAAGTGTCTGAAATTAAAAAAAAAGGAAAATTTAAAACTTATAAGGAAATATGTTCAAAGTTTTTTTAAATCCACAAATAATCAATTTTTACTTGTTTGACATATGCATCATGTATTTTATAACTGGTCAAATTTTGGATAACGAATGCAACTACAAGATTGTTGAAATTCATTTTGCGTTGCGGTATAACGACGAGTTTTATTCAGTTGCTGGTGTTATGTGGAGATAGTCAAAGAGGTTTTTTAAATTAGTGACAGAAAGCAAGGGGCAGAATTTTCTTAAATCTGCCTAATCTGAGACTTAAAGTTTCCTTGGTAATCTTGTTTTGACTGAGGTCAGCCGGTCACAGGAACGGGAGAATGGCAAATAATTTAGGTAAGGAAGTGGTCCCATCTTTTGTAAAATTCGAGTTCGGCCATAATTGTATGTTCTATTTTTTGGACATGAGTCGATTGTAAAGAGTATTTTCATTTTCGATTCCTCTTTTTTAACCTAAAATAAATTTTTCAAAACCTTTGGGGGCCGCTACGTACTACGACACACTCAGCTGTCAAGAAAAATTAATTATTCAAATCTGTTAAGGCTATCAAGGATACCCGCAGGAAATTCACAGAACCTCCGAAAGATGTGACCTAGAAACGCTTTCCTAAACATACTGTCCACAGCACCTGCCCTGCAGTATAGTGAAATCACTGAGGACTTACACCCTCCCCCTCATCCGGTGTGCCAGAGCAACGGCATTGCACAACGCGCACCCGCTGGATTCTGTTGCCGCATCTGTCTATCAGAATTCAGCTTATAATGACACGTTAATGGGCACCAGCACAACATTCTAAGATATTTTTGAGATTGACTGGTTTATTGCAGTGGCAGCTCTTGTCCTCGTAAACATCAAGTAGAGTCAAAAATCAACCTCGCTTTGAAAGAAGCTATCAAAAGAAATAAATTGTGATAGCAGATAAGATCACCAATCACTTCTGTATTTTCTCTTTCGAGTGTTTGTAAATATTGTGTTCTACAATTTGGTGTACCCAAGCGTTTTGTGTTTGTAATGTTAAAAATTTTGAAACAATATTTTAATTCTTAAAAAACAATTTAAAAACTAAATTTGTTTTTTTTTAATATAAATATATTAATATTGGTGACCACAAATTGACCACCCACATAATATGATCGCCCAAAGCTGAATGTTCAGTGCCCTGTAATGCCGGGCAATCATATATAAGAAGAGATCGCAAACCCGTCCAAGTCTGTTGTTTTATCTGCCTATAAACAGATCTCTCTTAACTCTATTGGTACTACCAAGAACTGTGTTAAACTCAGGCTTATCAAATGCAATTTCCAAGATGTTGGCAACATGGCAGCATGACTAAAAAAAAAATTGCCATTTTGTACATCCTGAGCATACCGTCCTTGGTAGTACATGTAGAATTAAGAGAGATCTGTTGACAACAGACTCGGACGGATTCGCCATCTCATCTCCTTACTACTAAAATTCGGTTATCACAATGAATCTCTTGTCTCTGTACAAGCCCTGACCTTGATAACTTGTCTGCCTGCTCATTAGTGTAAAAGTCTACAAGAGTCTAAATAATCTCCACCAGATTGAAGCTGGCAAGATCAAGTAACTGGAATGAGCCTGGTCTATTAGGTTCCTACTTCCGACCTTCCAAGGAATAATATGAAACATATTATTGGAATAGTCAAAGGCTGCTACCTGAGACGATGCATTATCTGGCCAACAGTATTACCATGATATTGACCGGACTTTCGGAAGATGTAACATGTGACGATTACTTTTTTATTATTAAAATTTTATTAATTTTGAATATTTTACTTTTTAAAATATTTAGGAAACAAGATTTTTGGATCTGTAAACCAATTGAATTAACAAGATTTTTTCATAAATGATACAGTATTTTTATAATATTTCGATTTGTTTTAAATTTTACATAATTTTTTGTTTTCAATCAAAACAATCTCTAAATATCGATACCTGAAACCTAATTCTTTGCAATTTCTCATTTAACCAGAATCTGAAGATCTCCTCTGCCACATATCAAAATTTCAAGGAAATCGGTATGTTTCCCCGAGAGTAGTTTCCTTCTAAGTAGTGGGTACAAAAATATACAGTTGGTGTTGGCAGAAACAAATGAATATATTTTGCCGTCACCGCGGCTCAAAGATTTTCAGACATAATCAATATCAATCCGAATACCTAGTAAATTGTGTGCCTAATCAAAGTTTCGTAATCTCAACTTATGAAAGGAACGAATCTCCACAGTTGATTCACCTTTGATCAATTAGGGCAACAGTATGTTATAAGCACCTTTTAAACATTTTTGATTTCTGAATTCTAAATACAAATTTCTTAATAAACTAAACAGATTATTAAAATTCTTTTGAAAAAATATTGTACAGGTTGGTTGAAAAGTTCCTGCGCTCGAAATGAAAGAATACTATTTTTGTTATGAAATATATTTTTTTATTCAATATAATCTTCTAGAAGCTTAATACACTTGTTCCAATGATCTTACAATAATTTTATCCCATCCTTATAATGGTTTTCCGGAAGCTCTGCAAAATAACCGTCTACGGCTGCTATGGCCTCTTCATTCGACGAAAAATGCTTTCCACGAAGGAATTGTTTGAGATTTCTGAAGAGAGCCACTGGGAGCCAAATCTGATGAATACGGTGGATGTTAAAGCAATTCGTACTTTAATTCTTTGAAAATTATTTTTTCTTCTTTGAACCAGGTCTTTTCTAACGAATTTTTTCATCCAGCTGATCCAAAAGGCTGCAATAATATTCAGAGTTGATTGTTTTACCTTTCTGAAGTTAATCAATCTACAAAATTCCTTTTGCATCCCAAAAAACTGATGCCATAACCTTCTTTGCTGATCGTTGTGATTTCAATTGCTTTGGAGCTGAACAACCAGCTTCAGTCCACTGTAAACCTTCTTGTTTCAATTTAGGATCTTGGTAGTAGATCCTAGTCTCATCCGTAGTTATAAAACGACGCAAGAAGTCGGTTTTATTCGGCTTAAAACGCTCCAAATTACGCTGAGAAATTTGTTTTCGATCCAGTTTTTGTTGAATTGTTAATCTGTGCGGCACTAACTTTCGAAACAGTTTTTTCATACGAAATTCTTCTTGTAAAATATGGAGTACTCGTTCGTCTGAGATGCCTATGGCATTAGCAATTTCACGGATCTTCACTAACCATATTATGTACCTGCTCAATGATTTCTGCTGTGGTTGCAGTTTTTGGTCGTCCTTCGCGTGGATCGTCTTTAAGGCTGGTACGACCACGTTTAAATTTACCAGCCAAAATTCAACGGTGTGTTTTGAAGGTGAGGACTCCTTATAAACTTCTAACAATTGTTCATAAATTTCCTTTGCTTTTAAACCCTTCAAAACAAAGAATCTAATGACTGCACGATATTCAATTGTTTCCATATTAAAAAAAATCAATGACACGTCAACTTCAAATGGCGTGTAAACAAAGAAAGAATTGACAGAATGACTTGCAACTTTGCATGTGTTCTAAGGACAGTTATACCAACTTGAGAAAAAAAAGTTTGGAGTTAGCAGTGCCATCTCTTGGTGAGCGCAGGAACTTTTCAATCAACCTGTACAAAGAAAAATTCTGAAGAAAGCGATAAAAAAAGAACAATAAATGCAAATATTAAGTAAATCAAGAATAGCGTATTCAAACAGGATCAGATTTTTTATACAATATTTAGTATTATTGGTACAGAGAGATAAACGAAAGAAGAGGTATCGCTTTTTCGATTCAAAAGTGTTTTTGCTTCCGGTTTATAAAGTACAGCATTATTATATAACTTATATGGCAATGAAAAAAATATGTAACAGCAAAAATAACATTTAAAAAAACTTTCAAAACCATCCTGTTTAATTTGCCATGTAAAATAACTAAAAACCAAAATACTGATACAAAATTTGAGGATGAAACTAAAATAAATATGCAACAAAGTTTCCCTAGGGGAAAAAAAGAGCCAGTTGGGAATTGGGACCTGTTCCGTGTTAGGTGCCGAAAATATATATAACGAGATAAGTGAAAAGTGGACCGGTTCCTAAAGCATCTATCACGTGAAAAGTTTAAATGTCTACATCACAGAATCGGTTGGGTCTGGAAGTACTAGTCCCGTGTTAGGTGAAAACAGTACCGATTCTCAAAAAACTCAGGCGATGAGTTTGAAAATACGAGTCCTGTGATATGTGCTTTGGGGTTAAATGTGTGACATGTTCTTTTAGACCAGTCCTCTGACATATCACAGAGGACAATTGATCCTCTAATATAAAAAAACGATGCCGTAACCGGTCCCTATCACAATGAACCGGCCACGTGACTTGTCCTGCGATAGGTCCTTTTTCCGCAGGGATGGTAGAGCAGGAAAAAAAAATATTGCAATAAACTTTTATAAAATTCCGAAACCTCATAAAACACATGAGTATAGAATTACATTAGGGCAGTGCTTATATATAATTTTTATAGTTTACTCGGACAACTATGAAATTAAATCTTGTTGGTCAAATTTTCAAATATTGAATCCATACTGTACAGCCAAGAGGGGTTAACTGATTTCAATACCTTTTTTGTAGCCAATTAAAATCTATTGTCTAGAGGATTTTTTTAAATATTTTTTAAATAAATTTTAAGTCCACAAACAAAGTTTTGTTTCTAATTAAAACCAAAAAGGTTCGTCATTGGGCACATATGAGTCAGTGAGCCAAATTTTATTAAAATATGTTAACATTTGCGACCTACAGCGTGTGAAATCAAATAGAGGGATAGAAAGAAGGATAGACTGATAGCTAAAGTTGGCCACACACGGTAGACATGTGCGTGTGAATTGTTCGCGTATCATTTCTTCACACTCGAAGAACAAATTACAATAATATTAAACTTCAAAGAGAAAATATTAATCAGGCAGCGGATGATGCAATTATTCTTTTGATAATGTATTTATGTATGAAACAAAAAAAGAAAATTAAAATAGAATTAAGTCGACGAATGGTTGGCTTTTACAAGGAAATAGACGTTATCATGTAATAATAATAAAAAATAATGTAGACATTACAACACCAGAACACTGTAAGTTTGGATGCCTGCTACCCACCTCCGCAATACATACACTTTGACGTCTCAAAGATGAAATTAAATAATTGTCAAACAAACTAAAGATGATCTGATTTTAACTTAAATTAACAGAAATCAACATTGGGCTTATAACGAACGGTATTTGCGCCAAATTGAGAACAAAAGTACATAGACAGAAAGATCAGAATGGACATTGCTAAATCTAATTTAAAAATGATTCAAATTCAATTCAGGTCCATTATATTTTTTTTTATTATAAACATCAGCACAAATTAATTAAACCCCGTTTAAATAGTATTCAAATTAACATTCGTACATTTGAGACGAATTAAAAAAAAAAAAAACAAGTGGGTGTCAGCACTGTAATTCGAAAATTCGTAGTTTAAGAGACACCTTAATAACAATAACCTTTGAATGTTGGAAAATTTTGAAGTTCACTAACTAATACACAAACAACTACAATATCCGGTAATGCAATACAATAGTTCTTTCTATACTGCCGTACACACATATTTTAACACAATGCACGCTGGGGCCAGGCCAAACGGCAGCTATACCTTTATTAAAAATACTGAGTTTTAATACAAGACAATAGTATCTTTGAAAAGAAAACATCTTCAAGATTATATATCTGCTAAAAGTTGTTTACGTCTCGAAAAAAAGTTTTATGCTAAATGCGAAAAAAAAAATTCCAGTTTATTTTCCTTATGTTTCAAAATTTAGGCAAGATTTGAATTTGCCGCGATTTGTGTAGTAAACTGTTGCTAACATAAAGAAAAAAGTTTGATAGCTGACAGTTTAGGGTTTAAAAATAGAGCCTTACACTAAAGACCAACGGTCAGTGATATCGCGACACGATAACAGAGTTACTATTGTGGACGACATATGGTTTCAACAATAGTGCCACATGCCATAAATAAAAGTTGAGTCAGGGGCCAGCAAAGCCATGGAGGCCATTTGTCCAATGCTCTCTTCCATACATAACCCTATCCTGGATACTTTGTGATTCAATAAAAAATAGCAATGTAAAGAATAAATTGTGTTTTTTTATTTAATTCAAAAAATTGCCAATAATAAACACAGTTGACATTTTTAGAGCAACTCTTTATTTACACAGAAACTTAACTTAACTACACTACACTTTAACACAATTACACAATTTTTTAAATGAACCACAAAATTTTCTTTTTTTTAGAAAGCACAAGAAATATCCACCTGTTTTTGTCCGAACTAATCTAGAGTTGTGTGGAAGGTTCTGTGGAAGGTTGCGTTTGGAACATCGTCATCAGATTTCTTTGGTCTTCTGGAAGGTTCTTTTATTTGCTATTGCCAAAGTCGCTAGATAGTAAAGAGTTGCCAGACTAAATTAATTTACATATTAGGGCTGCCATTTGGGGATTTATGTTTCAGCGGGTAAATTAAAATTAATGAATCGAATTTTTGTATATGAAGTGCTTAACAAAACTAATCCTAAGGATTCCTTTTATTTCATTTTATAAGTAGTTGATGGCATTTTTATTTCTTTATGTTCTTCTTGACAATTTACATATTAATAATTTAACCGGTTAATTGATCTATTGTAACCAATTATTCGGGTCGAATTAATATTTTAGTCTTAAATTATTTGTTTTAACCGAACCGATAACATAAATTTTTTAACTAAATTTGAAATTTTCCGACATAAGTCAATAACTAAAAAATAAAGCTTTAAACAGGGATAATGCAAGCATAGTGTTAGCTATTAAATGTAATTTATTTTATGAAAAATTCAGCCTTTAAAAATTGACATTATTTACCCCATTGTGCAATGTTGCTAATATTACATTTTTGTAGCTTGTGTGTAACTGCATTTCTAAAAATCATCCTGCAGTTTTCCTTTTTACTTCTTTTAGTGGTTTTCTGAGAGGCAAAATTTTTCTGCAATAAAAAACATAAATAAACTCTTAAATACACACTCACTTAAACTAATACCCAAACAAACTCAAATTTATCCATAAATGTCAGATACTTGCCACATTTTTGGCTTTCAAGGAAGGTCTTTAAGGAAGGTCTTCGGAACGCAAAAAATCTTGGGTGTGTTGTAGGGGAGAAAAAATTAATAACACTTATGGGAGCTAAAAAGTGGCGACAAAAGTTACACCATATTTTAATTTATAACGATTTATGCATGTTTGTTGATATCCAATGAAAGATAAGTATTTTTGAAATCTATCCAGTGGTATAAAAAAAGTATTGAAATGTTTAAAAAAAAATTTAAATTATTTCAAACCCCCAAATACTAAATTTGACATCTGATTCTCACTTTTGTTCCCTCTATCACATACTATAGTGTTATTAAAGGCTTGTGTGGTACACCCTCCAGAAGACTGTCCTTGTTAGTGCATACTTTCAATTGACCACAAAAAATTTTGTTTTTGCATTACAATGTTCATGTATGTTTGGATAAATTTTCCTCCTATTATTCCTATTTTCAAAAATTGCTTAAAGATGAAAATTACCGATATAAAGTAGTATTTTTTTTATAATATCTTTTCGTATATAATATAAAAAACGGAAATGTGTTGAATATTGTTATAACTACTACAATTCAACACTTAATAGTCTTATGTGTTTCTATTATAGTAAACATTTTCTGTATAAATGCAACAAATGATGGTTATTAGAATGCTCATAATGCATTGCCAGTAAAACTATGATTTTTATTTCAGTTTTTTTTTTCAACTCTAGAATTCCAATAACAGTAAAAAGATAAGTTTGACCATTTCCATTTAAGTGTATATAATAGAAAAATCCTTTAGTTATGCTGTCTGGTAAGTAAAATAAATATAGATAGGACTTGAATTACGAATATAACAATGTATTGTTATGGAAAAACTAGAAATCTTTTAAGAAAATATTTATTGTCTATATTATCTCTACTATTATTATGGTCAAAATAATAATTTATAAAAGTTGTACACTAAGATTTTTCGCAGAAGTTTGCAAGGATCCATAGGATACTTTGAATCTTCTAGGGAAATTATGAGAGTTATCTCTTTTTCGTGTTTACTGAAAACACTTGTTAATTCCCAATGCTAATATGTTATCCAGTAAATAGAGTTTAGTTATAGAATCTTTAATCTTTAGGTGAAATCTGAAAAAAGTGTAAGTTTAACTAACATAAAACTTCCTTTCAGTGTAAACCAAATACAAGCACCAAGAAATGAATATCCTATTTGAATCCTTTAACAAAATACTTAAACTTTATAAAAAAAAACAATTTTTGTTGAATACCATATGTGGGTCTAATTTATTGCAATCACTTGCAATGAAATTATTTTTTTATAAGTTTTCGAACCCCCTTAAACCGGCATGTAAAGTCAAAAAAAAAAGAATAAAAATTCCACCGAGTTTTAGGTAAAAATATCTTAAGTTTCAAGAAAAATTCTTGAGTGTGTCAAGAAAAATCCTTGAATGAGCCTCTCACACACCAGGCCCCCACTAGTATATAAACGAAAACTCTAGTTTGCAGTCTTGCCACAAAAGCCTATTGTTAATGAGCGTCTTTAGCAGATTGTGTCATTTGGTTGTACCACTATACTAACAATACTAAATATTGCCTCGAACATATCGAATTTCGTACCAGTTAAAGTGTTTTTGATGATTTTTCTTCTTCATTACTTTAATATGAAGAGAAGTGTGGCCGAGAGTTATTGAATTTTAGTGAAAGTTTACGGCGACATTATCTATCTGAACAATCATGCCCGAGGTTGTTTGGTCGCTTTAGAAGCGGCGATTTTGAGCTCAAGACAAGGAACAAGCAGGGTACCCAAAAAGTTTGAAGAGGAATAATTGGAAGCATTGCTCTATAGAATGCCAAGCATTTCAGAAGTTGTCACAATTATTGGGAGTGATTAAGTCGACAGAAAGTCAGCAAACACTTAGAAGCCATAGGCTTGATTCGCATGTAAACAGCTCCTCGAACGCCAATAAAGGAAGGGTTTTTTTATCGGATTGTGTGCTGGAGAAGTAAAGTAGATCCATGACGACAACCTTAAGCGCAACAGGACAATGCTGCAACCCAAAAAGATGGGAAAAAGTTGTAGCCAGCGATGAACAATAATATATTTGTAACCATTTTTGTACAATAAATCCGTAAATTTGGAAAAAAGGCTCATTATTAATAAAGTTCCCAATATATAGGAAAGCCATAATGATGTTTTATGTAACACAATGCTAAAATGTATATAAATGTAATTTTCCGAGAGAAAATGTAAATAGATGACGATTTTTGCCTAAAAAAACGCTCAGATTCTATGATCATTTCCCTTGGCGCACCTCCTCAGATATTTAGTAATATTTATATTTAAAAGACCTCTAATTAATTAACAAGTCTTCTTCCCTCAGAAAACACCATCACAATCTTGAGCTATTTCCAAAGAGATTCTGGAAATTATGTTTTCAAAAATATTCTTCTAAAGAACGCCCTTAAATTAAGGTGAGATTTTCTTACTGTAAAGCCGGGATACTCTTTGCTATAAAAAGCCCCTCAGTTTCTGAAGACCCTTAGATACCGAGGTATTTTTCTTTCGAAAGCCTCTCAGATTCCAAGGACTTTTTCCTTTATAAAATCCTTTAGCTACCGAGGACTTTTTCTTTACAGAACTTATTGGGTTCTTAGGACTTTTCTAAGTAAAAACTCCCAGGTTTAGATGACCCTCATATTTAGAGGATTTTTTCTTATTTGATTCTAAGGAATTTCCTATGGAAAGCCTTTTTGTTATATAGGCTTTTTCATACTAAAATACCCTCAGATTTTGAGTAAGTTTTCTGATAGAAAAATGCTCCGAAAAATTTTTTTTCTGAAATAATTTTTTCCTCAAATTTACCTCAATATTTGTTTCCACACACAATATTTTTTTTTACATCCAAAAAAAATGTTCATCTCAAAAAATTTGTCACACCATAATTTTACTTCTAAAGTTTTTTTAGCATTACGAGGGCGGATCAATAAGTCCGTGACTTTTCGAACTTCCCTCGTAGTTATATGAAATGCAATACTACTCCTATCAAGTACAACCTGTTAATAGACTACTGTCAAGTTTTGAGGAAGTTCAGTCATTTACTTTGTGTTTAACAGCTGTTCAAAACATACAACCTCGTGGATTTTTTTAAAAATGGAAAAAAGTAAATTTCGAGTGCTCATTAACATTATTTTTTTGCGAAAAAGACTGTCAATCAAACTAAGAAAAATCTTGATAAATACTATGGGGACTCTGCACCGTAGATTTCAATGGTAAAAAAAAGGTCTCTACACCCAAACCAATTAAAAAAATTCACGATATGGTGTTGGCCGATCGGAGAGTGAATATGCGATAGATTGTGGAAGACATAGGCATCTCACGTGGCTCAGTTGTTGCAATATTGAACGATCACTTAGTTATGAGAAGCTTTTTTCTAGGATATTGGTGAAAGGTATTCAAAGAATCGGCACATCCGAATTTAAGACTTCTTTTACTTGTTTTTGCTCGGGAGTTATTCTTACCCTCGAAGAATTTTCCTCTGAGGAAAATATCCAAAAAATCTGAGGGTTTTTCTTGAGGACTTTTTCGTATTAAAAAAAACCTAAGAAAATTTTAGACTTTTTTCTGAGGAATTTTCATGGCAAAATATTTCTAAATTTTTAGATTTGTTTTTAAGTAAAAGTTCTGAGTATCTAAGTATTTAAAGAAAAATACCTTAAAATCTTAGAATTACTTAAAATATTTGTCTGAGTTATTTATTATATTTTAGAAAAATCTAAAGTTTTTTAGAAAATATTTAAATCATTGGCAACGGTTTTTAATTAAGTAAATGGGCGGTTTGATCTAGTGAATATCAACTAATTTCGTTTGGGCCAGCGTAGTAATTTTCAATGCTAATCAATAAGTCCCAAATAAAAATTATGTATATAATAGTGCAGGAGTTAAGATTCTTATAACCATTAAAACAAAAAAAAAAAAATAAATAATATCAGTAAAATCCAGAGCAGCGAATTTCATGCACTAAAAATCAAAAATTGATCTTAAATATGTATTAAAAATGTGCACGTACAAGGAATTATAAAATTATACTCAAAAAATCTGCTTACTTCTATTACTATTTGTCGATTTTTATAAATCTTACTTATTCTCGAGAGCATTTGTTTAAAAAACAAGTAAAAAAGGGCTAAATTCGGCTGTGCCGAATCTTTGAATATCCTCCACCAATATCCCAAAAGGATGTTCTCTACTGTTTTTGATACAAATAATGTAAAAAACTTTTGAAGTAAAATTATGGAAGTGAAAAAAATTTTTTGAGGTGAAAAAAACTTGTGATAAAAAAAAAATTTTAGTGGTGATAAAAATTTTTTGAGGTGAAAAATATTTGAGGTGAATACAAAACATTATTAATTTCTAAGCGACTGATGAAAAATATGAGAAAATATATTTTGTACCTGTCGCTTCTATGAAATTGTACTAAAATACACCAATTTGTATGGAAAATTTAGAGGTATCTTCACATTTTCGCTCATAACTTTTTAACCGCTGGACCGATTTTGCTCATTTTCAATACCAAACTGCTCGGGAGGATGTCCAACAATCCAGGTAAAAATTGGCACCCCCGCTTGCGTCTTCGCGTGATCGCCATTTCAACAGACAGACAGACAGACGGACAGACAGACGGACATCGCTAAATCGACTTAAAATTACATAAGGATCACGAATATATATACTTTATGGGGTCTTAGACCTATATTTCGAGATATTACAAACGGAATGACAAACTGATATATGAATATATGACATATATGGTGGAGGGTATAATAAATTCAATGTATTTGCATCTTCTTGTAGTATGTGCTATATCATGTTTGAAAATGCTTTCTTTACCTTATTTTTAATTAATTTTAAATTAAAGAAAATATGCAAAAATATGCAATAAAATACAAAATATGAATTAAATGTCATTTAATATACAAAAAAATATGAAGGTACTGCATTTTTAACAAAATATCAGGGACCGTAATAATCGGCGTTTTCTGCTCGTTAACCCTAATTCTCCATCTATCTAGCCAGTCCTCCAAAACTGTTATGTGGTTCTGAAGCAATCTAGATGCTATTAGCGGATCATTATGAACGCTTAGTATTGCTGAATCATCAGCGAATGTTGATGTGCGAGTGTTTTCATTCAATGGCATGTCCGAAGTGTATAAAATATACAACAGTGGACACAATATACTACCTTGTGGGACTCCCGCTTGTATATCCTGGGGGGAGCTGATAAAACTTTTTTTCCGAGAGGGTAAATTTTCTGTTTGTAATATAGGTTTCTAACAGTTTATGGGTATTTGGGGGTAACATAAGTTTAATCTTATATATTAATCCTTCATGACACACTTTATCAAATGCCTGAGATACGTCAATAAAAAGAGCAGAGCAGTATTTTTTATCTTCGAAGGCTTTTCTAATAACGGTTACTAATCTATGAACTTGCTAAATGGTAGTGTGTTTCCGCCTGAAAGCAAATTGGTGAGCTGGGATTAAGTTACCTTGATCTATCAGTACTGTCAGCTTTTCAATTAGTAACTTTTCAAACAACTTAGACATATTTGACAAGAGACTGATTGGTCTATACGATTCAACCCTTGTGTGATCTTTACCTGGCTTGGGTATCATTTTAACGAGTGAAACTTTTCATTTTGGGGGATAATATTCTGGGCACATTGTAGAATTAAAAATAAATAGCATAGTTCTTAATGCTACACGGGGTAGCTCTATAAGCATCCTGTTACTGATATTATCAATACCAGGGGCTTTTTTGGAGTTTAATTCAAAGATCGCCTTTTTGATCTCCCGAATCTCAAACGATAATGGGGGGTAATCTGCTATGTGCTGGGGTACTCTTCAATAAAATATGGTATATTTGGCGTGAATACTTTTTTAAATGTTCTACAAACAGATCTCCTTTCTCGGTATCATTTTGTGCCCAACCTCCGTTTGATTTACGCAAAGGAGGCTTAAATACCACAGGTCTTTTAAGATTTTTCGTATTACGCTATAACGAGTAATCGGTTGCTGATGTAGGATCCAAGTTCTCAAGGAATTTATTAAGTAAAGCAGTTTTCTGGAGTTTAAGTAACCGTTGCAAGTTTTTTGTACATTCTTTCAAGCGTTGCTTGAGTTGTGGAGATATGTGCAGTTAGCACTCTCTTCGAGCAAAAATATAAGTCATTTTTAATTTTTATTTTTTCGAGCAAAAATAAAAAATTATTTTTTAAAGAAATGTAAGTCTTTCTCTTAATTCAATTTGTTTGCTGTTGCACAACCGATTGATAGAATAATATAAAACTGTGCGAAAGAACAAAAAAAGTTATCATCTTTCTTATGCACATTAAAATAATTATTTAAAGTGAACTTAATTCTTATTACACATACATTTGATTAGAAAATAACCTTGATTGAAAAATAGCTTTAAAATTAAAATTAAAAAATAACTTTTAGTTTTGCTCGAAAAAATAAAAATCAAAAAATAAGCTTTATTTTTGCTAGAAAAATAATAATAAAAAATAAATGCTATTTTAGGTCGAAAAAAATCATGATCAAAAAATAACTGTTATTTTAATTAAAAAATAAAAATCAAAATTATAAAAATATATATAATTTATCACAGACTAGTTCATAAGGATGAATATGGTATGCTTGAATCAGTTTTCCGACATTTACTTCTACATGAATTTCTGTTTTAAAAATTGGTCCCTGCAAAATATGAAACAAAAAAATTGATGGCACTTTGTTACAAATTCTTTCACATGAAAAACTAGTTGTTCAAAATGATTTTGTATTTACATGAAAGTCGCTGCCCTGGTAATAACTTGCACAAAAAAAAAACATCGAAATGAAAATACTGCAGAAAAAATAACAATCAACAAATAACAGGCAATAGTCAAATGGACAAACGAAAAAACTGTCAGTAATTCCAAGTAAATTGTTTCCTGTTTTGTTATATGGATTTGTGTATGTATTGAAAGGATAATGAAAGAGGAAATGCGAAATCGTTCAATCGTCTCCCAAAATACTATATTGAATAAAAAGCATCGTTATGAGGTTTTTGAATATGCCACAAATTGTAGACTTGTGATAAAAAAAATTCTTTAGAATTGCTTAAAAATGGAAACAGTAAGTAAAGAAAGAAAATAATATAACCAGCATTATACTGCAAAAAGGAAAAATACAAAAAAGGAGTGGTGTTGAGGAGGCAAATTAAAATTGAGACGACAGGCTACAAAACTCAAAAGCAAAACACAAGAATTTATTAAGAAATCTTTATTGCGCATAAATGAGGTATTTTTGGTATTGTGAAAAAAAAACAGTATTAAGCAGTAAAAATTTTTGCTGAGATCACTTTAAAAACGATTACTTTTAAAGAATTGGCGACATTTATAAATATTTCAATACTTCAAAAAAAAAAAAGTAAGATCTCTTTTAATAATGTTGTTACCTTACAAGACTCATTATTTTAGTGCGACAAAAATATATGGATATGTAGTATGTGGTTCCAATTGTAATTCAACTCCATTTTAATAAAAGTGAGTCAGCTCAGTAAGTTTTTTTTTTAGCAATTTGGGAATTTTGTTTAATTTATTTTGGTAAAACTGTATGTTTTAGTTTCTTGTATGTTACCACATTCGTATATAATCAACAAAAATTAAAAAAAAATATATAATTTGAGACAATGACAATTTAGTCAAATGCTGTCAATTTGTGGTAGATTCTCACTAAATATCATATAACAATTCAATAATGATAATATTAAATTACATTTCAATACAAAAAACATTTTTGTGTATTGTTTCCTTTTATTCCAGCTTATGTGTGTGAATCATGTGAATTATTTTGTTTGTCAATTTTTGGGTATTAAATGAATTGATAAACTGGAAATATAACAATTCTCTTTTTGGCTGCAACATACCTACATATTTGGGGTATTATTTTAAAAGTGTAAACTTAAGGTTGTTTTAAGATGATTCTTTTTTTTATTGTTCTTCTTTATTTACTCATTTATTTTATTTTATTTTTTTTTTTTTTTTGTAATAAACAAGTTGTATTTTGTATTCAATGTATTTCATAGTGACCGCAATAACAATTGTAAAAATAATGAAATGATTGTGGTTTTGACTGTAATGCTACACAGATGAAAATGTAGATTAATCTGTATACCATAATTGTTAAAATTTCAAAATGTTTATAATTACAATATATTTAATAGTAGTTAGAAAAAGATTTTTTTTCTAAAACATTTCCTTTTGTTCAACATCAGGTAGTCATAAAAATATCTGATCACGAATAGAAGAAAAAAGAGCAAAAATATGTATTGTACTATAATTTAACATATTTAAAAAGTTCACACGCGAAATATTTAGCATTTTAAATTAACAGCTTTTATATCATATTCATACTGTACCCCATATTACGTATTTTGGTTTTTTTTTCAAGATTTCGATTTGAAATTTATATGAAATTTGAAAATCGAAACCTTAAAAAAAACGTAAATTCTTATTTCGGGGTTCAGTATAAAGGTAGTATTAGACGAGTGTCGTTAAAAGAATGTATTAAAAAAATTACGGAAAATAGGGGTGTTCTAATGAAAAATCCTCAGTTCTCCGATCTGTAAACGAAATTTAAAATACAAAAACGTAAAAGCATAGTATATATTCTGTTCTTAAGAAAATATTTACGAAAAGTTTACTAAAATTTTGTAGCGGCTACTAAATGTTCTACTAATTTTATTTATAGATTGCTCGTCAATTGTGAAAAAATAGAAAAAGCTAACGTTCTTTCAGTAGATTTTTATAATACTTTTATCAATCCTATGAATAATCGGATAATAACACTGTCTGATGTTTCTACCAGTATTAATAACTGCCAACTTAAAATGATATCGGACTGACGAAATCCGCAAAACAATAGAAACTAGAACCGATATAATAAAACGTAAGCACTCTACGATATAAAAAGTTCACAGAGTAATAAGAAAAATATCTTCAGAAATTGATAAGAAGTTTATTGGTGTAGGAATTCGATAGCGATGATATTCTGCATAATCTGAAACAACTACTACCAAAACATTACTTTCTAATCCTGAGACGCTACCTATACCGTAGACATTTCTAGGTTAAATATGAAATAGAATACGATACTCAACTTTAAAGAAAAAAAAGGAAGCGTTCAAGGTCCCATTTTGCATCTGCAGCTAATATTTATAGCTCATATACACTCAGAAAAAAAGTTAGTAAGAATATTTTTAAACTGTTTTCAATCCCACTTTATTATTTTTGTACTGATTTTTAATAAAAAAATTATTATTTAGCAAATCTTTTTGCTATTTACATTTTACAAATTACAGAATTTTTACAGACTATCTACCAATTTTTGTTGATAATTTCAGAAATCATTTTACACATTTTTGAAAACCCATTTGCTAAAATTAGCAAAAACGTACACCTACAAACTTAAATTATCTTTAAATGTTACATATATTATAAAAAGGGATCAGAAGTGAATATACCGACTCATGTATAAAGCAATTAAATCCACTTAAAAAAGCACTAAAAAGTGTTTTTAGTTCTAAAATTCGACCCTAAAAATAATTAAAATTTGACCTCAAAAATAAATAAAAAAAAAAATTACTAAAATATTTTTCAAATTACCAAATTATTTATTATTTATTTATTATTTATATTAATCATATAATTACAAACTATATCCTTATACCCTAACCGAGCACTAGCAACAAAAGCTATCGGCCCGTTGCAACAAAAGCAGACCAGACCCTCTGGTGGGAATTGAACCCACGACCCCCGCACTGATAAGCTAACACGCTACTAACTAGCCTACCGGGGCGCTCAAACCAAATTAAAACAAAATGATAAATTCGTTTATGTTTTAACAATGTTTAAGATTTTTTAGTTTTTGATATTTTTTTTTCAATTTTGTCAAAAATATTTTTTGCAAAAAAATAAATGAAATAAAAAAATGTTGATGCTCGTTAAAAAAAAAATTTGTACTAATATTAAAAATATCAGCACTTGAAGAAAAAATCAGTAAAAGACAATAATTAACATCAAAAAAAATATTGCAAGACTTCAGCGGTTCACACTATTTGGATTAGTAAACTTACACACGGAAAAATGAAGTGCCAACATAATTGAAAAGTGCGTTTTATTTGCGACAAGCAAAAAATTCGGTTAACACAATCATAGTCGAATGTGATTGCTTAATATTTTAGGTGTTGACACCAGAATTCAGTTGTATTAAACAAATTTTTGTGGTGGAAACCAATATTCAACCGATTTTAGTACTAGAAACCGAATTTCAATTGGAAACTGACAAATTTCTTTGTGTGTAAATAATGCTTTAAGATTATTAACTCAGGAACTTGCCATTTCTTGGCAGGTGTAAATAAAACGTGATTTAATAAAAAATAGTGAAAACTATTGCGAATCAACCCTTTATCAAATGAAAAAATTTCCTAAATCCGAGTTTTCAACTGGATGATCGATATTCCATTTCGGAAAATGTTAATTTGATGAAGTTGTATTTAAATAAAAAGCTTTCATTATTCGAGTTCTGTTTTAGTTTTGATAGATTTTGATAAAAAAAGAGTTTGAATTATTAAATATTAAAATTGTTGAATATATAAGCACTACATAGCGTATGAGTTATTTTAAATTACAAATGCAATGATTGAATTTTTATTTAAGTTTCAGTTATTGAAAGGGTTGCTATTTTACCAAAATGAAAGTAATTAAAAAAATTTTAGAAATCAAGGTATTTTTGATTGTTTTCGATAATAGTATGTTCTCTAGTTGTGTAAAACGAACTTTTATGTCAGGGAATTGAATAAGAAAGTGACTAGTAGGATTAAGAGTGAAAAAATTTGAAATTATAGTTTTTAGAAAAAATTTCAATTTTATGTTATGCAACTTTTACACCCAGAGAAAAAATTGGTTGGAATTCTATGAAGACCAATAAAATTTATTTCTTAGGATGTTATTTTATTTAGATATACATATAAAATATTGTATTGAAAATTAAAAAGAGAAAAAAGAGAAATATATTATCCAATTATTGGTATTTCCAATCAACTTTAAACTTTGGGTGCAGTAGAATCAACCATTTATTTAGTGAATGTACTATTAAATTAGAACAATTCCTCAAATTAAAAAAAAAAAAATTCTCTATATTCAAATGTGGTAACTACAAATGTTGTCATTCTTATCAAATAACCACTAAATTAGGGTTTAACAGAACCAACCGAATGTGAATTGTATTGATTATAGATGCAACTAATGATTTGTATTAATATACGAAATTTAAACTATTTCTCTTTTCCAAATTGGCCATCAAAATTTATAAGTGTTTTTGGTGTTGTGGGTAAAGCATAGTACTCCGAATTTCCGAGTTTAACTCCCGGAAAAGGTAAGCATTTACAATAAGCGTGCTAGCTTATCAGTATGGCGGTCGTGGGTTCGATTCCCACCAGAGGCTCTGATCTGTTAGGGTATTTGGATATAATTGGAAATTATATGATTAATATAAATAAAATAAAATAAAATAAAACAAAATATTCAAATGTTTAAATAGCAAATAAGTCAAAGAAAATTAAAAGTGATTGGAGCGCAGTGAGTAAGGGTGTAAACTACGATTCTAAATGCCAGTGCATTTCGATACCGGAAAATTCTAGAAATAAAATTTTCCTCAAAATAAAATTTTATGCAAAGTTATAATATTTATTTAGATAATAAATATTAAATTCTTTATTTATTTATTTTATTGATTTTCCATTTCCTGTACAACAAGAATAAATTTTATAGGATAGTTTACAGATATAATTGTAAATACATACAAAAAATTACAATAACAATTAAATTAAGTCCAATACAATACAAGAAAAAATACACATTTAAACAATTTAGAGAAAAAATTAAATAAAAATTGTTTAAAGCTATTTGCGTTGCTATTGAGTTGTTGGTTGTGTGGAAGAATATTCCAAAGACGTGAGGCATTAATATAAAATGTCCACTCTGATACGAGGGAGCTATGACGAGGAATTATGATTTTTTTTACCTCTTCGGGATCTGGCAAACCTAATTTTGGCATAAAAATATTGGCTTTTACGCCTAAAAATATAATTTAATATGAAGATAGTGGTCGTAATCGCCATAATTCGATTTGCAACGGATTTAGTGACCACAACTGATACTGTTTTCTAGGTGTATAATCGCTAGTTGTAAAAAATTTTCGTCACTAATTAAAACATGTTTTTAAAAGCCGTAAAAAATTTTTTTAAAATAAATTATATTTCTTAGAACGACCTTACTACCCCACCCATAGGGTACATTAAAGTTTCACATTTGGTGTTATATTTATATCATTGTTTGGTGAAAAATGTATATTTTCATTTAAATAATTATGTAGGCAGATATCATTGGCTTTGATTTCAACGAAAACTTTTCAAAAAAGGTTCGTTTTTTTAATCGAAGGAAATATAGGCTACCTTATATGTGACCTTCTCCAAAAAAAGAGACCTAGTGTGTGAAAATGAACACATCTTCAGTTGGGAGATGCGATTTAGTATGGTTAGTTATGATTGGGTTCCGACTTTGGTGACGTCATGCCTATGTGGTGACGTATTTTTTTTGCTTTTAGTGTGACAATACCTTTGCTTTTGTTGCTGCTCTGTTCGTTCTCAGCTATCTGTTCGCTCTCAGCAAAGGGTTGATGTGCGTTTACTAATACGAAGAACATTGTAAAAATAACTATAAGAAAGGAAAAAAATAAAGTGACGCTTTCATCTTATTCTACACCCTTTTAGGTACCAGAATCCACTCTTAAGTCCAAACTCGTTATTTGACACACTAGGTGCCTTTTCTCGGAGAAGTTCACATATATTATGACTCAAATTAATATTAAGTATACGTATATTAAAATTATTTATTCACAAAAGTTTAAAATTTCCCTAACCCGATAACATAGTTTTATTTTTTTAAATTATATTCTTATCTTTCAAATTAATATCAGCGATACAATATCATAAAGGCGATTTTTTTAACACCTGAAATAAAAGGTTTAAATATATGTTTTGCAACCCGAAAAATACAAAAACACTTTTAACTATGACCACGTGTGAATTAGAACTATACAATTTATAGACATAAAAGATGATCCGAAACTGCACAATTTGAACAATTTAATAAAAAATCGCGGTAACATACCCAGCAAAAATGAAGCTGCCAAAGAAGCAATAAAAGCATCACTACTTTGGCAAAAGCATCACTTCTTTTCTGATGGTTTCATCGATGAATTTAACATTAGCGTGTCATAGGATGGAAGTATTCAAATGTAGCTACTAGCATTACTCAGACTTTACTCTAAGGAAGCAATGACGATGCAATGATATTCTGATGCATGAGTGGAAAATGTCCATATACTTTGTAATATTTAAGCTTTGATGAAAATTTAAATTATAAGAATGCAGAAAAATAAGTTTAAAGAAGCGAAATTTATGCATTGATAGAGAAATACTCTTTATTAGAACACATAAATAATTCTGCATTAGTGAAAAAGCATTTTGAAACATTTTTCAAAAATTTTAATGAATTTCTAGACAAATTTTAAAATATTTTTGGATAATTTAAAAACTGGTTGTACAATTTGGAAACATTTTTAGACAATTTTAAAATATTTTTAAAAAATTTTAAATAATTTTTGCACAATTTTAAAGCTTTTTTGGGCAATTTGGAATAATTTTTACACAATTTTTAAATTATTTTGATAAAATCTGAATTAAAATTGGAAATGGTGTAGTGTTAAATAATAAAAATAATGCAAAAATGCACAGATTGCGTCGTCATAAATATTTAAGGCTGAAAAAATGCAAATTACAGGCCAGCTATTTTCAATTAAAGGTCAAAAAATCAGTTTTTCTTGCAAAACTGCATATATTCTAACCCTGATGAAATTCTAAACTAAAATATAAAAAATGATTTAATAAAAAAATTAAAAAAGTTCATCAGAACTATATTTTCAATTTGAATAAATGCTTTAGATTCAAAAAATATACGATATGCTATTACATATGCTTTAGAAGTAATAAGAGTGGTTTTTTAAGATATGCATCGGGTTTATATCCAGATCACTGCATTTGAAATATGAACACGTGAATGCTTTTCGAATTGCCTTAGAATAACACAAAAAAATCATAAAAGAATATCAACTGAAGTTTAGGAAGCAATGAAAGAAGTTATAGTCACAGAATGACTACCATTTTTTTGGCTGGGATATGTGCACCATTGGTTAAAGCTCTTCCCTCTACCCTATACTTAGAGAAGTTCTGCAATTCAAGCTGTTTTAAATGCAATTGCATTTGTTTTACTTACGAAGAATATTTTTGATTTTATAAATATAATCTTCGTTAACTCCAGACTTGTTTTCATACAAAATTAATTCATTTAGGCTACACTTTTTGACCTCTAAACGTGAGTTTGGGGCGCAAAAAAAATGCATGTATCCTATTTATAATCCTCTTTAACATATCAAAAGTTGATTATGGTTTGCGTATCCTACCCAGAGAAAATTTTTACGGCGGGGAAAAAGTGTTCCAGTTAACGTCCTGCCTTACCCCTCTTGGATAAAAAAAACTGCAGTACGGGCAATTCACTGAACACATACATACTTTTTGAATTTTTTGTTAAAAAGGTGATATAAATGGAATTTAAAACGGAAAAAGCGCCCGTTGAATGATCTAGTCAAACACTTACAGTTAAAAATCTGACACTTAAGCTTCCCTTACAAAATTACATTTTTTTAAGTATAAAATGTTTTAAACCAGGGTTCTGGATTTTAAGGTGTTAGATGCACAGAGAAATCAGATCCATTGTGATAACCGAATTTTTCGCAAATCGCATTGTTCGGTTGTGGTCATCGATACATTTTATTTTGTGGCGACAGAAATTCGATTAAAACAAAATTTCTTTAATTTATCCCAGCAATACATACACTCACAATATTATTTCATTAAAAATAATGTAAAATACATATTAAATTAATTGCAAACACAATCAAAAAGAGGACTATTGATTTTTAATTATATTAAGCCCATTTTGTTGTTTATTTATTTTTCATTATTGTTTAATAATCGACAAAAGTAGTAAATGCAATCGAAAATTGGTTAAAACAACCATCAATTTTTAGCTGCAAAACGTAAAATAAAACCATTTTTGTAGTTTGGTTTTCAAATTAAAATCTTATAGTTTGTTTTTGGAATGACTTTCAAATAGTTAAAAATATATTTCTTTGAATTTCGATTGATTTTTCATTTAAAAAGAAACTTCACATGTTACTTTTTAAATAAACTACAGTCGATAACGGATAATATATTGTAAGTGTATGGTCTTTAAAATCAAATAATTCGGTTGCTGCAATCAAACCATTCGGTGGGCAAGAAATTAGGTTTTTTGAGAGGTCAAGTGAAATGAGATACCAATGTCTGAATTTTCAAAATTTTTAAATAAAAACTTTACAAAGCACTGGCTAAATAAATATCTTTGATATACTGAATTGATTGCATTAAATATTTCATTAGATATTCTTGTTTAAAAGGAATTAGTGGAAATACGCTTTTTGAGCCTTCCAAACCCAACTCAATAGTTTCTATAGTTTTCGGCAGGAATACAAGTAAATCAACAATATAATTTATTTATTTATTATTATTATTATTTTTATTAAACATATAATTACAAATTATATCCTAATACCCTAATCGAGCACTAGCAACGAGGGCTATCGTCTCGTTGTAGCGAAAACAGACCAGAGCCTCAGGTGGGAATCGAACCCACGACCCCCGCACTGATAAGCTAGCACGCTACCAACTAGCCTACCGCGGCGCTGAACAATAGAATTTATATTCTAAGGTTACTAAAGGGAAGATTTGTAAGACCACTCAAATTGTTATGCCAGGAAAAATGTGAAAATAACGCCTTCTCGTAACAGTTATTTTAAGCGAAAGTATATAAATCGAATTCATGTTGTGCTCTTCATATGGTCATGCCAGTACAGAACAGCTTGTATCTGCTTAAGCAATTACACAATAAACATGATTTGTGTTCAAAATTACACATCAATTCGAAAGTCCGTCTTTTGAAGTTAGATTTATAGTATAAAAAATTACACGGTGAAGCACGATCTGCATTATCATCCAGGTAAGTAAAATTTAAAATTGTTTTAACTTAGCCCTTAAAGGGTTTTGAAAAGTTGTAATTTTACTTTATATCCTCTGGAATCATTTGTCTATGTTAATGGAGATTACGAAATAAAGAGGTAAGAAAATTCTAAAATCAGAATTAAATTTGCAAATTACTTTGGGTATTTTTATGGCGCAATTTCATTTCGCCGTGGAATTATTGAGAGCGAAATTTACTGTTGTACTGTGTTATTTGAAATTCACTTTAAAATTGTAAATGTCATAAAAATAATTTCTTTCCTTTTTATTAACTAGCGCATTTTTCAATGCAAGTCTTCACACAAACCGGCCAATCAAATTCACTTAAGCCAAAAACAAAAAAAAGGAAATACCGACTTCATATTTAAACTTCTTTCTATAACTCGTACAATGTTGTATACTAAAGTGTATTCAAACAATCTTTTAAGATTAGCTGTCCCTAGAGGGATTTAAAGTGATTGTACTGTTGGTTGTCTACAACTGAAAAAGCTACTGCATTTATTGAATATCAATTGACTTTCCAAAAGGATATCTTTTTAAAGAACCTTTTGTTATTGAACAAAAACGAAAAAAAAAAAAATTACAGAGTCTATTGAAAATGTAGAGATCTGTCACGGCAAAATGATTTTGGTCACAGGGTTTTGTAAAATAGTGAATTACGCACATGAACACAATAAGGCAAACTGCAAGAGCAGCAACAAACACAACAACAATCATCCCATACTTTATATAAAATGCCGGCAAATGCTTATTACAACATTTTTATACACTGAAGATTTTTGTTTTTACAAGTTGACAAGTTTGACAGTTAGAACAACATATCACAACAAATATAAACCAGATTTTTATAAAGAAAAACCAAATAACAAGAAATAAAGAGACAATAAACAGAAGACTATAATTTAAAAAAAAAAGAAGTTTCTTTTTTTATGAACCATATAGATTTTTTTTTTTTTGAAATGCATTTGTTGGTGTTGAGTTTTATAAATAAAAGTGTTGCGGAGTGGGACAGCAAATAAAAAAATAAATAAATAAAAAGTTACCTGGCAATTCCTTTTGGTGTTTGTTTTAATATAGGCGGCGGCACATTCTTAAAGCTGTCAATAGGTATGCGTTTGATACAAACAATTAAAATGACATTTGTTGACACATGACAAGCGTCCTTTAAAACCTTTAAAACGAAATGGACTGAAAATAAATAAGTTTAAAATCTTACAATATCATGTTTTAAAGATCATAAAGAAAAAATTAATTGAACTTAGTTTTATATATAGAAAATCAAAATCAATATTTACAAATAAAGCCACACCTACTTTTATATATATATATATACATTAACCGGTATATTTAGTACATTTAACATTTAATAAAAAGTTAAAATCAAAATTTCAGTTGAATTTTTAAATAACAACTAACAAGAAAAGTGCACTCAAAATATACATATAATTTACATTTATTTTAAAAATAAATTACATGTATTTTCATTTAAAATGATTTATAAATTAAAAGAAATAATATTTTACAGTTAATTTATTTTTACAGAGTTTTAAGTTAATATTTAATATTAATATTAAGTGAATCGAAATATCGTTTATTTTTATGAATTTTGTAGTAAATTTGTTGACAGATAAAAAAAACGAAATAATGAATAAGTCATTACTTTTGACGTTATTTGTAGTTAATTAGTTGACAGTTAAAAGAAATAAATAAAGGAAATAACATTTATTTTTATGGATTTGTGGTAAGTTTTTTAATAGCTTAAACAAAAATAAAATTATTTATGTTTTTAAATTATTAACATTAAAATATAAATAACAAGTTTTTTGAATTAAATATCATTTATTTAAATTATTAATGTATGACTTAGGAATGCTGTTTTTTTGTTAAATTATAAACGTTTCTTATAAAACATTGGGACAATATAAATTTATTCAAAGAATTAGCAATCCTTAAGTATAACCTATTCCCATCTTTCTGGCAGCATATGGAACAGCCCATTTTTGCGGCCAAAAAAGAATCAAGCCAATTTCAGTCACCCTGTGCTGAAGTAAAGCGTATTTCATTAAGAGCGTTCTGCATCGCTTGAAGCAAACAGTAGTCGGAAAGGGCAAGGTCTGAACTATAAGGCGGATGAGGCAAAATTTACCAACCACTATTTTCTAAATATTTTTCGTGCGCTCCGGTAGGCTAGTTGGTAGCGTGCTAGCTTTTCAGTGCGGTGGTCGTGGGTTCAACTCCCACCAGAGGCTCTGGTCTGTTTTCGAGCCGATAGACTTTGTTGCTAGTGATCGGTTAGGGTATTAGGATATAATTTTTAATTATGGGTACGTTCGTAAATGCAGTAGTTGCGCATCACTGCAGCATAATAAAAGTAAAACGTTCAAAAAAGCATCACTTAGCAGCACTGATATACGTCAAACGTTTTTTAATGCAATCAATTGACAGTCCTGCCGCAAATTTTTGCAACTATGGTATCATTAAAGTTTCTGATGCAATAGTGCGAAATCATCTTCTTTTTCGTTTTAATTGATTTTTAATTTTATATTTCCTTAAATTCTTTTTTTTATTGTAAGTTAACAAAAATTTAGCATTTTACAATCAAGATTTTCAATAATATTTGTTAATGTTATTGTAGTGAACATGTATTTTTATATTTTGCAAAACGTTCTAAAAAGCAAACTGTGCAGTTGTTGAGCAGTAGCAAAGCATCTGCAACAGATGATCACGCATCAGCAATAAAAGTTGGCATAACTGCCGCAGTGATGCACAAATTTTTTGCATTTACGAACGTACCCTATATGATTAATATAAATAAAATAAAATAAAAATATAAATAAATATTTTTACACAGTCTAGCAACATGTGGTCAACTATTGCTCTATAGGAAATTTTGCGGAATTTTCTGGCCAAGACCCTAAATGACGAAATATCTCGGTTATTTGGCTTAAAGTTTTTAGGCTCTGTGTAAATTGGCATGATGGGATATGATTATGGCTGATTTTAAAAATTTAAAAGAAATATATCTTCTATATGTATATAATTGTTTATGCTCAAAAATCTACGGTTTATTTAACTATCTTTTGTGTTCGATAAGTGGCGTGGTAAGGATGTAAATTCGTGGAGACGCCTCATATTTAGAATATGTGTGGGGAAAATATTTGTACTTATTAAGAAAATGTTTTTTTAATTATGTGTGGTGTTTAATTTATCTACACATTAGTCACCTCTAATTTCAAAAACCCCTTAAAGAAAAGAACAATAACTCACGAAGAAGTTGATCTATCTACAAAAAATTTGGCAAAACGTTAGATAATATTTTTTTAATTTCATAATTTCTTCGAGATATATGCCAAAAAAGTTGTAATCCAAAATTATTTAAATTTAAAAATTAAAAATTCAATTAAATAAATAAAAAACAAATGTAAATCCGCATTTTAAAATTTTAAATTTTGCATAAAATATTTATTTAATCTATAGCTAATTGAAATTAATTTTAAAAGATTTATTCATAGTATTTTAAGCACTCTAATATTGAATTTTAGTTTTTTCATGAAAAATTGTAAAAAAATTAATATAAATAATTATTTTTAACATTTACGTCCTAGCGGTGAAATGGTAAGATGAACAAACAAATATGTACCAACCTGCTTTTAACCTGGTTTTAAACGAATCGCAGATCCCCTGTGATCGTTTGGCCTGATTTAAGAAGCTCCTAGTAGATGGGACCCCCTTCTGGTCCCTCCAAATACAGTGCATTTTCTTGGCCGATTTGGCGTTAATTTGTTTATGTGGCCGGACTTCACATACGAGTTCTTGCATTTCGGGTTGCCCTTATGCATTAATTTTTCATTGTCAGTAATGATTCGGTGTCAAAATAATTTTTTTAGCATTCAAGAAGCATTTCTGACATGCAAAATCGTCTTTTAACGTCTCTCGGCTTCAACTCGTGTGGTACATAATTTGCTTACTTTTGGAAGAATCCTGCTAATAGCAAAAATTTTTGAGTTACTGCTTGAGTGAATCCCAATGATTTTGCAAGCCAGTCTTGATTTTGGCAACAATATGCATCGAGGAATGCTTCCAATTCATCCTAATCAGAATTTTTTGGCTGACCTGGGCTGTCATTGTCTTCCGAGTCAAAATCACCACTTCTGAACCGCACAACACAAACTCTCGCACGATAATATCAATGGAATCAGCTTCGATGAGTATTCGATGTGTTTCAACTGCACATTTTTTTTTTTTCAAATTGTAAAGTAAAGCAAAACTTCCCGCAAATGATACTTTGTTGACACAAAATTAGTCATTTTCTAAGCAAAAAAAAAACTTTTTTGTTTACACTATTTTGTGCAATGACTAAGTAACAGTAATTGACAGATGTTTACCTTTCTATATAAGTTATTAAAGACACACACCGCGTGTAGAAGATACGACATCTGTTGTGAATCTTGCATTTTTAAGAAATTTTTGTACTCAAAAGTTTTTTTTTACTAAAATGTCTTAGAAAAATTTTTCTAAGGCCCATTATTATAACTTGCCGATAGCTAAAGTGAGGATGTTAACGGACAGATTATTAGTTTTTCGTTATTATAAGTATACTTTAACCTAAAAGTGACCGATAAGCTAAAGGTAAGTTCATCTTACCTTTAACTTTAAACGTAAGATTTAAGCATTTGAAGTTGCCACATTTTCTGCTCTGCAGTGTAGTTGCCGTGTAGTTTTTAGACCGTATCTTTGCTGTTTGGTTTATTTCTGTGTTCGGCGTCGACAATGTAAATTTTTTATAACAAACATTTTTATTTTTTACAAACATCGAAGAAATTTTGTTTTTCGTTTGTATTTTTTGTTTGTTGTAAGTAAATAAATAAATAAAAGTACATCGTTGCCACTACGTATTTTTAAGAACCATTTTAATTTGTCAAAAGTAATCGGTTTTTGCTCTGGTAATGCCATATTTTCAAAAAACTTAATTTTATTTTATAAGGAAGTTGTAATAACCAAAAAAAGTTAAAGGTCACTTTATTCCTCACTTTAGCTAAAGTTACCTTTAACTAACACGCACCTTAAAGGCAGTTATAATATTGGGCCTTAGTCAGCTTAAGTGCATTTGTCAAAAGTCTACAGATATTTATTAATTGAATTTTTTGCAGAAATCATACTGGCATATCTACAGTTTCCTACAGTTTTTTTTTATATCAGAAAACCTCATTGAATCTAAAGCTCAAATCAGATAGTGAAAGTACCAACGAAGACTGGAAAATCTGTTAAAAATTGTTAAATTTGCAAAATCAATACAATAATTTTCAAGAATTTCCAATTGAGTTTTGTTTGATTTTCTAATTCTCTATGGACAAAATGTTTCACTGTTATCTCTTTTAGGCTTAAACTAAAGGTTCAGTTTAGAACGTGTTCGGCAGCACTTTTTTGCCAAACACCCTCAGGATTCTAAGGCTTGATTCCTTAGAAAGGCTCAGATTACCTAGAATTATCCTGAACGGAAACTCTTTAAATCAGCTACGTCCAAACACTAATACTATGATATTTGCGTTTGTAGTAAAGAGCTTTTTTTCAGGGACGGAAAATTTAGTACGTTAGTACTTTTCCATCAACTTGAAAATAACTTTCAAAGAAACATTTTCAAACACACAACGATCAGTCTATGTTCACTAAAAAAAAATACATTTAATAAAACGTGCGAACACTTGTTTTTGTTTATTGAAAACAATTACGGCGATCCCGTATGTTTTGTTTGTGGTTATAATGCTAAACGAAATCACAAACATACCATTGAAAGGCATTATAATACATACCAAAAGATATTTTTGAATTAAAACTTATATAGAGCCGAATTAGTAGATGAACTGAAATTAAAGTTTCAAAAGAAAAATTTGCCAATCGACCAATTTCAATATGAAAAAAATATCAAAGAAAAGATTCCTTTTGTTGTTGCTCTATCCTTAGCAAAGCACAGCAAGTCTTTTGAAGATGGCGTTTTTTAAAGATCTTTCAAAAAAAGGAATTAAAGTGTTTTGGCTTAAATAAATTATACAACTTATAACATTTCGAAATTCAAAATTTCCATCCTTGTATTGTGCCCTCATATATGTAAAAGCTCTCGTCGAAGCTCGCTATAGGCGAAAAAGCTCTTTTGTAAAAGCTTGCACATTGTGCATATGAATTGGACGCAACTGCTTTAAGTCATTGCTTTTGACTTAACTTGATATTTCATAAAACACAGCTGCCTCTGTTCTTTTTTATGAAAGAAATGCATTTATTTTGCATTAAGAGATTAATCGATTAATCGTCAATTTTCTCGATTAATTGACCCGAATAAAAAATTTTCGTCATATTTTGAATAATACCGGAAGCGGTTAACGGGTAGTTTCGAATAATAATAAATATGTAGTTAAGATAAATGCTAGAGTGATTGCGTATGAGCAATATTAATATATTTAAATATTCACCATACGCAACCATTTACTATTATGTCGTTGGGTCAAATATTGATAAATTTTAAATTCTATAAACTTAATATCTCTTTATTTGGATGAAATAAAAATCATATGATTAAAAACCATGTAATCCGCAAATGCATGGCTTAAATTTTAGTCATATACAGTGTGGTGAAAAACAAATTTAACAAAAAATACGTTAATCATTCTTTTAAAATATTTCTTCTTTCAAGTCGTTAAGGACACAAAATACTTTTAAATAAAGTACTTAAAAATACATTTTACAAAAATTGAACAAAATAAATATGTATGACACAAGGTTAGCAAAAATATAAAAATTACTTATATGTGACTGTGCAAAATAAAAGCAACAAAATTAGAAATATTAATGAAAATCATATGAAAATTAAAATTTGATAGCCTATTTTTATTTAATTTGTATTGTGAATCAATCATTTTTAAGTTTACATTTGTAATGAAAAATAGTGTAGACTTCGCTGTATCGCAATTTGTATGATTATGTACTCAGATCCCAAATTTTTAAATTTTTTTGTTTTGCTTAAACCGCAATTTAATGTAGGAATTATAATAAGGTATATTTTAAAATTAGTTTGATTTTATATAGTAAAAAGTTACTAAATATGTCCTTAAACTCTCATCGAAAGACCGGTTGTTAAAATATTTTGTTCAGAATAAATATTAGAACTAAAAAGAAACTTTAATTATTATAAAATTTTTCACTTTAAGGAAGTTGATTGATAATTTATTTCAAAACATTCTTTCTAAATTACTTTGAAGAAGATATATATATATATATATATATATATATATATATATATATATATATATATATATATATATATATATATATATATATATATATATATATATATATATATATATATACACTTAAAAAAGTTTGTAAGTTAAAATAACTGAAAATATCATTTAAAAGAAATGATATTTCATTTAAAAACCGGTCTACTTAATTTTCATTTAAATTAAATGCCATTTGTTATTTATTTTTAAATGTTGATTAATCAACTGACACATCCGTAAGAAACAACTGATATAATCAGTTAAAATAAATGTCAAAATTTTACCCACCAATCCTTAAAAAATAAATGTTATTTTCATTTATTTGAAATCATTTCCGTTTTTGTATTTTTTGTTTTTTTTAATATACTCATACAATACAAAATGTATGTATGCATATGAAGCTATAAACACTTTTTGTGTGAATGTATTTGTATATGTATGTGTGTTTATGAAGTTCTTGTAAATTGTATTGAAAAATTTTGTATATATACAACCAATTTAAATAAAAAAAACAAATTGAAATTTTTTGAATATTTTTTTTTGAAACAGACAGCAAACAAAATTTAAATTTGTAATAACTATTACGGACACAAATAAACCACAAGTTTCCGTTTTGTGGGTAAATTTTTATTAAATTTCAAACAAATGAAAAAAATAAATGAAACTGAAAAAAATCGGTAAATGATAGTAAATTGTTTTGAATAAATGTATAAAAAAGTTAATATAGATGTTTCTTTGAAAAACAAATGTATCTTCCTTTATTTTTAAATGGAACGGAAAATTTTTTTATTAAACTACAAACAGTTAACTACATAATATTCTGAGTGTATATATATATATGTGCACAGCACATGTTGCGGGGACGGGTTTTCGTTCCACAAGTTACTATGAAGACATTTTGTTACTTTGGGGACTGTCCTTAAACTTTTCGTTATTCTACTGTTTACACTGAAGACATTTTACTGGATACAGCTCATATTACGGGGTCTTTTTTGGCTGTATATACAGATGTCTTCAAAGTATGTGAAATGCATATATATATATATATATATATATATATATGCATTGCCCATACTTTGAAGACATCTGTATATACAGCCAAAAAAGTCCCTATAAAATGCGCTGTGTCCAGTAAAATGTCTTCAGAGTAAACACTAGAATAACGAAAAGTTTAAGGACAGTCCCCAAAGTAACAAAATGTCTTCATAGTAACTTGTGGAACGAAAACCCGTCCCCGCAATATGTGCGCTGTATCCAGTAAAATGTCTTCAGTGTATATACACTTAAAAAAGTTTGTAAGTTAAAATAACTGAAAATATCATTTAAAAGAAATTATATTTCATTTAAAAACCGGTCTACTTAATTTTCATTTAAATTAAATGCCATTTGTTATTTATTTTTAAATGTTGATTAATCAACTGACACATCCGTAAGAAACAACTGATATAATCAGTTAAAATAAATGTCAAAATTTTACCCACCAATCCTTAAAAAATAAATGTTTTTTTCATTTATTTGAAATTATTTCCGTTTTTGTATTTTTTGTTTTTTTGTACAATACAAAATGTATGTATGCATATGAAGCTATAAACACTTATATTGTCATATTTATAAAAATTTAAAATCATATGCTTTAAAAAATCAAACAAAACACACATAACAAGCGCAAACAAATAAAAAGGACTAACTATAAGAGTGTAGCAGAGATTATTTATGATTAGGTTGCAAACATAAACAATATACTTTATAACATTTGGCCATAATTACACAATTTCAAAGCAAACAACAAATGGAGGGAGATTCTATGACGACAACTAAACAACCAACACATAAACTTTCTTTATACATACAAGGCAAGCAAAAGACCCTACATGAATGCAATGATAGAATACGAGCAGGGAGATAGCCAATTTTATTAAACACAAAATTCAATTTCAATATCAAAATGATTTTTTTTTTTTATTATTATTTGTTGGCAATGCATAAAAATGGTAGAGTTGGTAGAAAAAATTGAAAATATAATAACAAAATAAAAAGAAAAATTGTTGCCAATGCCACTACTACTAACTACAACAACAGCAGTAACTAAAACAAATACAATCGTAATATACACACAGCCACAGGATAGAAGTAACAGCAGCATCATTTAGTATATTTGTTACACACTGAAATGGTGTTTTTTTTCAATTCTTTCTTGTTATTGTCATATTATTTTTCAATTCGATTGGATTCGCCTCAAGTTGTTTTAATTTTATTTCACAATTTAAGTTCGTTTGTTTGAATTTCAACAAAAAAAAAACAATACAACAAATAAAATAATGTTTTAAAAAAACCTTACGGAAGAGCAGCAACTGTAAAAACAACAGCGGCAACAGAAAAAAAAACAACAAAATAAAAGCTTCATCAAGCAAAAGCAACCTGATGATGGTTATGTTGCTACTATATGGAACATACTACTAGCAAATACTATTACTGGATAGCCAGCAACTATGGATCAGAATTCTAAAACTTGATATTAACTTGTATATGGATTTTTAACTTAAAGATTTAAATGAAAAAATATTTCTACTCATAAATAACAAAGTTTGTAAATTATTAATTTCTATTGAATATTTGTTCCGAGAATTTTATAAAATCTTCGGAAACAAATTCTCTATATCAACATACATACATATCGCACTTGATCAACAAGAGAGTAGTAACTCAAAATTTTTAAATTTAACTTTTTACAAGAAATCAATTAAAAACATCAATATCTATCTACTGTAAAAATTTCAACTAGTTGCGATTACTCTTTCATCTTGAAAAGCACATTTGAGACCATTATCTTGATAATGTAGTGACTACCTATATACAACAAAAAGGTATTATTTTGAGTTAAAACAAAAATTGAAATAGAAATGAATCGTATATATTCATAAAAAATGTATTCTTTTGATTTGAGACTTCATTCATGAAAAAAATCAAACTGTTTCATTTAAATTTTGTTGTATTTTTAATTTGATACTGTTCTATTGATAAAATTTGTTTAATTGTATGATTTTAACTCGAAATGTGACTTTTTTTTTGATAAAAATGTTGAAATTTTTTTTGAGTTGTGACCCTTTACATGAAATATTTCAATCTATTTATATGTTTATAATAAATTTACTTTAACATAACTACTTGCTGATAACGAAATCAATTGCTCATTGCAGTAATAATGAAAATATTGAAATATAAAAAATTATTGTATTTTATATTGTACGACCAAGCAATATTTACTTAAAATTTAATATGACGTGTCCAAACATGCAACACTATTCTGCGTCTTTACGTTTAGAGGATATACATAGTGACAATAATATTTCTAATAGCTCTGCAGATCCATTCAGCGATGATACGAATGACGATTTCAATCCGTCGTTGGTAAGTCAAAGCAGTTCTTCGGACATAGATATGCAGAAAGCGGTTTTATTTAGCTTATCCTCTATTTATTCGGAAAGGCTTCCTCTGTTGGAAAATAAGAAAAAGGATCTTAAGGAACTTGTAAAAAAAAATATAATATCAACACATATTTATGAGTTGTATTACAAAAATTTAATAGATACTTAATTTAAACACTTAATAATTGTTGTTAACTTTATACATAAGATGTATATTATCATTTAATATATCTAAAATTAAGAACATGTATTCAGGATATAAAATATGTGGAGTTCATAGAATATCATAACGAGGTAAGATAAAATTTTTTTGACTTAATACCCTTTTGTTGAAAAAAAAAATTGGAAACGTTAATTAAATTTCAACTAAAGCGTCACAACTCAAAGTAATACAAAAAAAATGTAGAGAATTTTCAGAAAAATGGTATTAAGTAAAAAAATTGATTTTTTATTGCAATATGTGCAAAAATTAAAAGGAAAAACAATTTAAATATATTTTCAAATGGAAATTGCTTACTATGGTGTATTTGGATTTTTAAATTATCTTAAAATGAAACCACAAACAGTTTTTCGCCTCTACTGAACATTTTACAAATTTTGAGTTATTACGCTCTTGTTGATCAAGTGCGAATATGTATATACTATTTTCTTACGAAAAATTCTCATAATTTTATAAAAGATTTTATTTTACATTTTTCTTTCATTTACATAAATATACCCAATGGGGCAAACAAATATGTAAAAGATTTTCAATACTTTCCATATTGCAGATTGGTAAAATTTAAAGAAAATTTTGAAATCAAAAAGAGGTTTAAAATGTTGAACATTTGCTGAAATTTTGGAAAAGGAAATATATGATATTCAGCACTGTTCTTAGTTCCAAATAAAAATCAAAAATACTAAAGTGCAACATTTGGGATTTTCCTTTTTTATTTTTGTGGAATATTCTTTGTGAAATATTCCGTGTAGAAAAAGCTTGGTGAAAGTAAAACAAATGCACTATTTTCCTAAGAAATATTTATGAAACTATAAGAAAAATAAATTCATGTAACAAAATTTTGTTAAATATTTAGTCGGCGTTCTTTCTGTTAGTTTAGTTTCAATTTAGCCTGCTCGCACACACCTTAATACGTAAATAAATTATTTTAAAAAATCTCTAAAATTATTAACATTTTCTTTCGGAATCTTAGCTTATAATAAAAAATTTAACTTATGCATATTCTGATCATTTGCTCATATCTGTCCACAAAAATCACAACATTTTCCAGATTCCTTTAAATATGAATAGATCTAGATCTTAGCACATCTGGCCATAAAGTGTATCACAGATATCTTATATTATCATATGTGATCAGATCTGACATAAGATCTTATTAGATTCAATCATGTCTAAAGCAGATCTTAATCTAATCTAAACTTTTTAACACGGGATCCAAATTTAAAGTTTGTAACTGCGGTGGTTTGAGTTGATCAATTATTGGGGAAATTTTTTACTACCTTCTTGTTGGTAAATTTCAATAAGTTTTTTTCAGTGAATAATCTTAAAATTTAGCGGAACATAATTTACAATTTATACAATATTTATAGCTGATATCGTTTGACAAGGATGTTTAGGAAGAAAATTTTAACTTTTCGTCCCTCCCCATAAAATTCTCAAAACTCCATTTTTGTGTATACCTGAGCCAGTGTAGCACCCAACTTTATAAATTTGTTTTCATATTTGTAAAGTAAACAGATACAAACATATGTTGACAACCCGTGAAACGCTATAATCCTCAAGAACGCGGAATACTATTGTGACTATTTTGCAATGGACGATTCTTTGTACAAATTTATTATGAGCGACTGGGAATGAATACATTTTCATCTAATTGGATCCGTAAGCAAACAAAATTTGCTCTTCTGGGGTTGGGAAAATCTACGTGTCATTCACTAAAAGCCACTTAATTCACTAAAGTCACTGCATGGCCATATTTTTGAAGACTCCGTGGGAACTGGATGAAATATGGTTACAACAAAATGGCGAAACTATACACAAAGCTCGCGCGACGATGGATATTTTAAAGAATGTGTGTTCGGGTCACCTAATGTCTCGTTCTGGGGATTGGCTGTGGCTAACATGATCGCTCTATTTGGAGTTTCTTGAAGTCACGTCCATAGACTCTGGAAGCTGTCAAAGAGAATATTCGACAAGAGTGCGATAACTTATTGCAAGAAGTTTGCTCCAGAAAGAGCTCAAATTATCACCAACAATGGCGGCACCCACTTTCAATTCAAAGACTGGATGGATAAATGTTTTTAGGCCACACTGTAGTTTAAATTTTAAATATTTAGCCGAAAGGGAATGTAGAGGGAAGACTTTTGCCTTTCCGGTAAAAGTTAACAAGAAACCCTATCTAGGTATGAGGCCAAAACTTCACCACATATTTCAAGTCCCTGTATCCAGCGGGTTGGCGTAGTGATTAGGGGCACTTTTTTAACCAAGTTCTTTTTTGGAAATTCCAAAAGAATGTGTTTTAAAAATCTTCAATTTCAACCCCCATTTTCAATACGTTCCTGGCTGAATTCCAAAAAATATATATTTGGTAAATAAGCACATACTTAAAGGAACACATATTTGAATTTTTAGATTTCTTGCCGTTAGGGAATAAAAGTTTCCCCCTTACCACTGTTTTTACAACTCAGAAAAGTTTTCTCTTTAGCAAATGTTTTCTAATACAAAAATTGTAGAGTAATATTTCCTTCAAAAATTTATCAAATTCTTATAGATTTGTAGTTAGTAAAGAAACTTAAAAAAAATATTTATTTAGAAAAATTTATATTCCTTATAAAACTATCAAATAATTTCCCTATGATTTTAAAATTTTTAGAATCTCAACAAATTTCTTTTTGTTTCTTTGTATTTGAAAAAGTTTAAAATTAAACGCTTTCTACAGCATTGTGATAATACACTTACATTATTTTTACATAATATTCGTCAAAAAGTTGTTTTATAAAATCGAAACTTCTTTAAAATTTAGACAATAAAATCTTCCATAATTTTAATTAAGTTTTGAAATGTATTTTTGTTAATACAGTTTCATAATTTGGTACATTTAATAAAACAAACTATATAGAAAAGAAGTTGAATACAGATTTATATTTATTTATCTCGTTAATTTGAAAATTTTTTAAAACATTTCATTGGAGAAAATCTTTTGAAACATTTTTGCGAAAGAAGTTAACGGTAATAGGAACCACTGAGGCTATGGTATCCACTTCTACGTAGTCACTTGAAACAATTGAACAATTTTAAAGTTAAGTACAACATCTTATATTTTTATAATTTTTAAAGACGCATCATATGTCATTATTCTCCTTTTCTGTTTAATAAATGATCCATATCTTGAAGACTAAGACAGATGTATAATTTTAAATCTAAATGAAACTCATGTGGTTAGATCATCTGTTCAAAAATATTGTTAAATACCAAAACATTCCGTCCGATTGTGCAATTGACTGGACTCGACGATGTCGATAGGTTTCATTCTCTTCAATATATATTTCTTTTATTTCAATTTTTTCCGTATTCGTATCCCGTTGTTATTAGATTTTTTAATGTTCTTTTTTTTTTGTTCATCCTTTAAACTCATAAAATTTAATTTTCAATATAAAAATTTTCACAGCATCTAAAAACAAAAAATTAATACAAATTTACAAATATCGACAAATTTAATACTTTAAATGTACTTTTTATTATACTTCTTCTACTTTTTTGCTTATTTCATTTGCCTGAATCAAAAAATCATGTATATATATATATATATGCTGCCGCTAGAGATGTAATTTTGTTTTCTTCGACATTTTTATTACAAAACCATATTTCTTAAAATGTACACAGCATCCAGTAAAATTATATGCATAAATGAAATGCATACGCATTCTGTGTATGGCATACAAAATGCAGTTAAGTATGGCCAAGAACTCTGACTCTTACTAACTTAACAATCAGCTTTAACACAAATACAGGATGTATCTTAAGGATTATGTTCTTATTTTTCTATATCCAATCTTCTTTGCAAACACATGGCGTTTCCATTTAAGTCTTTGTATAGTTTATTAAATCCAACATTTTATTATAAATCGTCTTATAGTAAATTGAAAAACAACAACGCTATTTTAATTATTTTATATGAAAACTTATTTTATGATTTTAATTTAAAATTTTAATAAATACGTTTTAATGTAAAAGGTATTAAAAGTTTAATCCACTAATTAAGGTAAAATTGAAACTTTATGTTTATACCCGTAATTTCAACCAATAGATACTCATTAGTGCTAAGATACATATTACCTAGCTAGGTATTAGTTGAAATTACCTTTATTAGTACAAACAAGTAAAAAAGGGCTAAATTCGGCTGTGCCGAATCTTTGAATACCCTCCACCAATATCCTAAAAAGATGTTCTCTTCTGTTTTTGATACAAATAATATAAAAAAAACTTTAAAAGTAAAATTATGTAGCTGAAAACATTTTTTGAGGTGAACAACTTTTTTAGATGTGAAAAGAACTTTTTGGTGGAAAAAAAATTAGAGGTGAAAAAAAATTTTTAAGGTGAAAAAATTTTTTGTGGTGAAAAACAATTCTAGTGGTGGAAAAATGTTTGAGGTGAATACAAAATATTAACTGCTAAGCGACTGGTGAAAAAATATGAGAAAATATGTTATGTACCCGTCGCTACTATGAAATTGTACTTAATTTGTATAGGCAATTTAGAGGCACCTTTACAATTTCACTAGTTTTTTTAAACATGGACTGCACAAAAAACACATTTTAAAGCATAGTTTTTGTCAAATACTCGATTTCGTTCCGGCTAATGGGAACTAGCTCTGCAGCTGAATATGCCTAATGTATTTTTGAGATTTGAGGGATTGACAAATGTATATTTATGTTAATTTTTCTTTTATAAAAAAATACAGATGAATAAAGTGCGATATTGTGCTCTTAAACATCTAAATGAATATTGATTTAGAAAATTAAAGTATAATATATACATAAAACATGTATTTTGCATAGCTTTTGGCAAACATTCTTTTATGTTATGAACGAAATAGAAAATCAATAATGTAGCAGAATATGCGCCACCTATTGGGAAATAGTTTCAACTAATGTTCTTTCTTTAACAAATTAATGTCTTTGATTTATGTAACAGAACAGAACAGAACAGAACTAAATATTTAGTTTTAGTAATGTTATTTACAGAGGTCTGCTCTGTTAGCGACTCTAACATTTCTACTTACTTAACAGAAAAAAAATAGATACAGAAAAATTGTACCAATTTGTATGGAAAATTTAGAGGTATCTTCACATTTTCACTCATAACTTTAGAACCGCTCGCCGATTTTGCTCATTTTAAATACCAAACTGCTCGGGAGGATGTTTAATAATCTGGGTAAAAATAGGCAACCCCGCTTGCGTCTTCGCGTCGTGATCGCCATTTCAACAGACAGACAGACAGACTTAAAATTCCATAAGGATCACGAATATATATACTTTATGGGGTCTTAAACCTATATTTCGACATATTACAAACGGAATGACAAACTGATATATACCCTCACCATATATGGTGGAGGGTATAAAAATCATTAATTAAATTTCGTTTGATATTTTTTAATCGATAATGACCGACAAAGTTTTAAAACCAGCCATTTCTCCACAACACGGACTAACTATCGGACTCGAACATGCTCAGAGTCCACATAGCACGAGGACCAACTAATAATTTCACGTAATCCGCATTATGCGATACACTTAGACAAAAAAGTTAGTAGAAAATTGTGTAAATACACGCAGAGAAAAAACATGATTAATGAATGATCACTACGACCATATTTATTCATATTAGCCTAATATGTTTACCCTAATAAATTTATTATAGCCCTAGAATAAATTGAACAAAAATTTTTTGTCTTAAGCACGTTTAAATTCACCATAATAATATTTTATGGTATTTTACACCATAAATATCAATTTATATGAAATGTTTGCTACTATTATATGTATGTTTTCAACTATAAAATTAAAATCATAATATTAGTTGCACACAAAATTGTATGTTTATTACAAAAATTTATGTTTGCCTTTAAACACATTCTCTTAATGAGCAAACATTTATTGTCAAAATAAACAGTGTGTGTTTATAAAAAAAAAATTTCTGCCGCGTCATTTTCCGTTCGCCAGCAATAGTTAATAACAAGAGCGAGTATAAAATAATAAAAACATTCTTCGGGGAGCAAAAGGCCATGCTGCCTTGCAAATTTAATGATATAAATTATTATACGTTTATTGAAACAGGTAAGTAATTTATATACATATAATTAGAAAAATACATAACTAAATTCATACATGTATAAATACGTATAAATTACATTGTCTTTCTTGCAGCCAAAAAAACATACAACATTAAAAACGCCATTGAAATTTTGACGCAGAATTTTGTGATAAGCCTCGATTTTTTTTCAATAACAGTTCAACAATATATTGATTGAGTCGATTTCACAATAGAAATTAAAGGTACGTTTGTCTTTGACTTTATGTTCCAAGTCTTAAGTGCGGGGCAAAAAATTAACTATGGTTTTGATTTACACTACCATGCGTTTTTTAATTGATTACGAAAATATTTATTTATCAATAAATATAGAATCCTTAAGGTCGGATTTTATTGGATATATTCCTACCACAAAAGCTAATATAAAATTTATAAATTAAAACACACACACATGTGTGCATATATATAAATGTAGTTGTTGAGTTTATATTTTAATGTATATATTTTAATAAAAAATAAATCTTTGAAATTACATTTTCTATTGTGAGAACCATATAACATGTTGACAGACATTTTGCATGGTATTGGGAAATATGTAAACATGGTTTGAAATATCGTTTGCGTTTTTCTTGTGAACATAATAATATGTTTGAGATAATAATTAGCTATAAATATTATATCTGAACATATATTTTTACTTAAGACGTGTTTGACACAATCATAACCACAAACATTAAAGATAGTTTGTGATTGTGATTGTATCAACCATGTTTTTTCTTTGCGAGCAGTTTTCAATCCCACTACAATTTTTGCACTGATTTTTAGTAAAAATAATATTATTTAGTAAATTTTTTTTTCCATTTACATTTTACGAATTACAGAACTTTTACAGAATATTTACAAATTTTTGTTGCTAGCTTCAGAAATCGTTTTACTATTTTTTTAGTATTATTTCTTTCAAGAAACCGATTTGCTAAAATTCAACAAAAAAAATTACTAATTTAAAAAAAATTAATATTGAAGTTAATGTTATTATTAATAACACTGTATGTAAAATTTCAGCTTTTGAAATGACACACGAAAAGCCTGGCATACGTAAACTTAAATTTGGGTCGTAGAAATCAGTGGCGTAGAATTCAGTGAAGAGTCAGTTGATTTTAACAAGAAATTTAGATTTTAAATTTGTGTTAACTGTGATTTTTCCATTAAATTTTACTGAAAATACTTAGAAATCTCTTTTGCAATGTCTTTATTTTTTGATTTTTTTACTTTTTACTATTTATTAATTTTTTGTTTCGTTTGGAAAATAAAACGTCATAAGAGTTATTAAAATCTGTAACACCCATGTAAAAATCGAAATATTTATGAGCATACATGATCATACATGGGCATACATGGTCATATACGTCCATACATTGATCAATATATGACCATACATGATCTCAAATATGATCATATATCTTCGGATCCGAAATTTGAGGGTATATGGACGTATATGATCATATACGAGCATACATGAATAATATATGAGCATGTATGATAATATATGCACATATATCACCATATACCCTCAAATTTCGGATCCGAAGATATATGATCATATATAAGATCATGTATGGACGTATATGACCATGTATGCCCAAGTATGATCATATACAAGCCCATGTATGATCATGTATGTTCATATATATTTCGATTTTTACATGGGCAATAATAATACGTATACGTATTGGTGTACTTTTATTCGAATTAAACACATCCCAGTGTAGAATTTATTAATATTGGGGAATCATTATTTTTTGAGCTATAAATAATTGTAAGTTCTTACATTTTAGATTAATTTAAAAATAATAGTAATAAATAGTAAATAAGTAAAATAAACAATAAATTAAGTCATTGGAAGGCAATTTGCAAAGTATTTTCGTTAAAATATAATCAAAAAATTGTTTGAGCCAATGCAACTTAAAAATACAATATCTCTGGATTTTAACCTGACCTTTTAAAACGTGTTCTACGGCCCAAAATTTGTGTGTCTCAGCGTATTTCTGTGTGGTTCTGACGTAGTTAGTGTGTATTAAAACTTATACATACATACTTAAATTGCCTTAAAATGTTACATAGGTTGAAAAAAAGAGGTCGAAAGTGAAGATACTTTTCACAACAGACTCAAGTCCAAAAATAGGACATCCACTTAAATTAGTACTAACAATTATTTTAGTTCCAAAAATCAGCCCTTAAACTAATTAAAATTTGACCTTAAAATCCAAAAAATTTACTAAAAAAGTTTTTTCAAAACAAAAATTAAGAAATTAAAAGAAAATGATAAATTCGTTTATGTTTATATTGTTTATTATTTATTGTTTATTATTGTTTATTATTTATGTTTATATATTATAATAAATTATAATCAAAATTTCATTAAGGTTATGATTTTCTGGTATTGAAACAAAGAGTAACTAAAATTTGAAAAATTATTTTAAATAGTGGAATCAAAAAAATCTTAATTCCAAATTTCATCGCATTTGATGCGGATTTTTTTTTAACGATCGTGAAAGTTAAAATACAATTACTCATATTTTTCAATGGCCTTTTTAGACTTGCCAGGTAAATTTTGATATTTGCAAAAAATGCAAAAAGTTATATCCAACCATTGGCCTCCGCTGCTCATACTACTACCTGACTTCTCTATTTCTTGAATTGACATCGATATACCTTTTTGGCAGAGGAATGGAACAGAATTGATCAACTGAATTATATTTTACTGCACTGGTAGACAATTTTTAATAAATATGTACAAATACACCATCACTTCAAAAATAAGAAACTGTGGGTATCTTCTTGGATATAGCGATAATCTCGCTAATTCGTATATTAAATTTTCAATTCACGTAGGTCAGTATAAGAAAGATCATTCTATGCTAAGTTATCAGTCCCTAATTGCGTTGGGATGAGTTCCCGGCCACAGAGACGTTTACGGTTATGAACAGGAAGACGAGTAAGCAAATGGTTTCACAGCGATGTTAGCCACTACAATGCTGGAAACCATTAAGAGGGGATCTTCAGCGTTACGTCGCCCATACTGAATGGTGTTGCTGACTAGTCACTGGCTGACAGGCAAATACAGCAACTATTTCGGGCTGGTGCGCGATGTACAATAAGCAGCATACTGGCTGAGGAGGATACAGTAAGTTATCTCCTCTGCAATTGTCCGCCAATGCAGGACCTCAGGCATAGAAATGTTGGCGATCATATTCTGAACGACCTATCGGATGTATGACGATCTTATCCGTTATCTTAAATTTTCAGGTTGGGTCAAGTTCTCCGGATATCAGCGCTCTATGGATACGGTGGTATTTAAAATGGAGTCGCTTTTGACTCTACATGGTACTTAGGGGCGTATGATGCCACTTGAATGAAATAGTCAGTCATAGGGGACAACATAATACATTTTTTCAAATATTTTACTTTAAATACTCTTAACGCTTTACAAAAAAAATGGCAGTTCCTCGTTTTCGCAAAATATTACCTTGTATCAAATATAAAATATTTGTAAAATAGATATTGACACAACAAATTTATGCTGCTTCAAATCTTTTAGCTTTTTTACGGAGTAAAAATCGTTTGAAATTTAAGAATTCCGTGGTACACCTCTTTTCCCTACCAACCTTTTTGTCCTATTTTTTTTCTTTGCTATATGAAAAAAAATACGGATTAATTTCGCCTCTATCATATATACAAATTTCCATTTAATAAGGATTCCCATTCGGAAAAGTTCTCTTGATTTCGAGTGACCTTATTTAAAGACTGAATTTTTTAAAAACTAAGTCTTAAGTTGAGTATATTTATAAAAATGTAAAACTCTCAATTAGAATATATTATGATTAAACCATAAACAATAATACAAATATTCTTATTGTAAAATAATGTTTGTAATAAAATAACAACAAAAAAATTGAGATTGTAGAAAATCAAAAATTCATTAAATGGTAATAATTTTCAAATTGCAATAATTTAAATTTTCACTGCTGGCAACCGAGACGACACCAACAAACAGATGAAGGGACAGACAGATAGTGAATGAGAAAAAAAAACTCTAAAATCAAGAATATCTGCAACATTAAGCTTTGAGTGCACAAAAAACAAAAACACTTGCATATGATGGCATAAACAGATACAACCCAAAAAAAAAAAAAAAAACTCTAAAGAGGACCGTTTTGCAAAATTGAAATTCTGAACACAAATGTTACAGGCAGTATCAACGCCTTCTTTTTTGTTTGTCTTCATGCGTGGTTTTTTTTTTAATGTATGAATATTTTTAGCTTGGCTGTCTATTGGTTTTTTCCAACTGGCACACGAGGGATACGAGGTAAAAAAAATAAAACAAAAATAAACCCAAAGATGATCAACCCATTGCTGGCATTTCGATGTGCAAGAAACGATTAACATTTGTAAAGATTTAATGAAATGAAATTTTCGCGATCACCTGTCAATATTACCTGCTGTGATCTTAAATATGGGCTCTACTCGAAACTTAAATGAAAACGATGTTGTTTGACTAACAGAGTTGCGTTGTTGCGTTGGTTGAATTTAGTTGAATTGACTTTGTTGGGTTCGATAGTTTTAACTGTTTGGCAGACAACATACATTGGAGTATTGAAGTTTTAAATTCTGACTGTTGGTTAAGATTTTCTGTTTCAATTCTTTTTACTTTTATTTTAACTCAATGGGAGGCATACAATATATTTCTTTTTAACATATCTCTCATCCATGTGTTCTTTTTTTTTAAAGTATAAATGTTTATTGTACAGAGATTTGTTTGTGCCACAAGATTGTTAGGTTATTAAACAACCATTCTGAGAATTTATGGAACAACACAAATTTTATATAAAACAACAACAGCATCGATAATAAAAACAACATTTCTACTAAATAAATGATCATTAGGGTGTCCCTTTTATAAACAAATTTCAAAAAGTAGTACCCAAACGATACGACACGTATTTTTTAAGTTTTGACACGCGAAGATATCAAAAAAAAAAATATATTTTCTTAGTTCTTGTCTACAAAGCATTTTAAACTTAGATTATGTAGAGGTTATTACAGGAAAACAATTTAGACATTTTTTTAGAATAGTTTCGAAACACTACATCATTTTAAGGTTTTTATCAAGTATACTCATAATAATCCATATATAAAAATATGAAATTAATGTCAAAACAATAACAAATTTCATAAAAGAAACCAATTTTCCTTCATTACAAAAATTTTTGTTATTTTTAAATTTATTCGTATTTTGACGAATGGATTATTTAACTTTTATAAAAACACTAAACTAGCGTTACTATTTTAAAAAAAAAATAATAAAAACATTTTTCAAAGAGTTTTTGAATTTATTCGCGTATTATATAAAAAATTGTTTTCCAAAATTGGGCTTTACAAGTTTGCGGACGACCGAAAATTCTAAAAATTAGTTAATAATAATTTTTCCCATAATAAGTTCCACACAACAAAACTTTTGAGCTCTTTTTTCGGACAAAAATTAAGACAATTTTTATTGGAAAAAATATAAAATTTTGGATAATTTAAATTGCGTTTCGGAATCTAAACTTACCTCATAAAATAATTCAGCTCTTAAATATGCATCCTTTGAATGCTATTACATGTAAGGACATTTTATATTAGGACACCCTAACGCACACGTTTAAATAGTATTTTTAAGACTCAATCCAATATTGGGCAGGGTTTTTAAATCGAAAATAAGATTTCAATTTTAGCAACAATGTATTGGTTTTTAAAAGGTTTAAAATTTCAATATTTATTTACCTTTTCAAAAATTTTAATTAAGCCCCAGCCCAGCAAAACAAACAAAAATTATATTTTTTGAGTCCTTTACGAAAGCATTTAAATTAATTAATTTGTCTTATTTTAAAATCAGACCAAAAAAAAATTACAACAAAAGCCATATCATGAAAAATTTTGTATTTTATTTTTTAATCTCAAGACACAATTGTTACATGGACAGTAATCGTTATTTGAATGTCGCTTAAGATAAGATTGTTTTGGTTGCTGCTTCGTTCGATATCACCATTTTTTTTATTGCAGCTGCAGACAACATATTGTTAAAGATCATGACATCATTTTCTCGCAATATAAATACTGCTTGATGTTTTTATTTTCAAAAAAAATACAGAGCTGTTTTTTTTTTTTTTTTTTTGGTCAACAAATGCAAATTACAAAATCCAACCTTTAGAATCAGAAATGGAAATAATAATAACTAAGAAAGAACGAGGAATTTTAAAGTGAAACAAGTTTTCTTATCAGTTTCACGGTTGCAGTTGCGATATCATTTACCGCCTGTTGCTGCCACAATGCAGCAGCCAATATGCAGACACATTTCGTGATTTAATAAGTGCCGCTAAGCTTAAAGCAAACATCAGAAATGTTAAAATTCATATACACCTCACACATATTTGTTAAGGCCTACATACGAGGGTAGAGCTATTATTTATACAATTTATATAGAAGTTCAAAGGATTTAAAACTTTAAGCCCTCCTACTTAATGTACAGATAAATTTTATCCAACATTTAAATTAAAATTTATTAAAGTTCCAGGGTAAAGAAGAGAAAGTCCGAATAACTTTGACAAAACGCGATAGAATTCTCGTACATTTATCTTTCTTTAAGGTCCCAGCAAAAATAAATGGAAGTGATTCTTAAGGAATTAATTTTTCATTGATTCTAAAGTATCGCTTAATTCTGATTTTTCTCTTCTAAGACAGTTCTTTTTCACAACTTATAAAAATGTGATTTTTAATGAAATAAAAAATTTATTGTAGTAAAAATTGCAAGAATTTCGAATAGAGATAAATAAGGCTCGATTGCTGAATTTCCCGCTAAACTTTAACGAACAGTAAAACTCAAGCAACAACAAATGTGTCAGTTAAATTCCCAGGTAGAAGCTAACGGGAGATTGTCAAAATGAGGCTAAGGCCCGATTACTGATGTCCTGTAGAAATCTAAATTATAAATTCAAAATTTATTTGGGAAGAACAAAAGATTTAATTTTTCACTAAACCATAAGAAGGGCATTATGCAATGAAAAAGGATCATAAAAGAAAACTTCCACCCTATGACATCCCTATGTAAAAATCATTGGTTCCGATCCAAATTTTCACAACACCGGAATCAAAATCACTGCTTCTTTTTCTCTTCTTTTGCTACTTTTTTTTTGCTGGGGTATTTTTATACAAAATTAGCTAAAAATTACTAAAACATTCTTCAACTTTCAAAATTACTTCCATATTTTGTAGCGTGCGTTTACTGATACGAGTAAGATGCTTTTTGAAATTTTTTCCAGGAGCGTGTATAAATGGGACTTAAATAGGGTAACTACAACTACTTTGGCTGAAGGACTGAAATTGGAACTGTAAAATTGGGAAACACAATGGAATAAAACGGGGAACTGAAGTGGAACTGAAACACTATATAAAAGGACCGAACTAGAATGGAACAGGTAGAACAAATAGAATTTAATTACTATGTAAGGGAATGGAAATAGAAAGGAACGATAATTGAGTAGAATTGAAGCTCTGGACAAAATAAATGAAATAGTAGAACGATTAAAATTGAAACACTTGACAATGGCAAGGATTGGAATTGAAATACTAGAAAAGGGGAAGGAATTAGAATGGAACAGAGAAGAAATTGTATAGAAACACTAGACAGGGAAAGCGAACAAGTGGAATTGATACTCAAAATACAGGGTATGAAATGGAATGGATTCGATTTGAATTTTTGCTCTTTAAGCTATACTTCTTCATTTGACATACTTCAAAATCCTAACTGTCAATAGTAATTATGTTTTTCAATTTGGTGCAATATTAAGGTACTGAATTTTAAAATGCTATTTTGGCGTGGTTATTCTGAAAATATTTACAGAGAGAAGCAAATTGGGTATAATTCTTATCGCACTTGCCAAACCTCTTCTGCTAGATTTCTGATATTTGAAATATGTTTTCTCGAAGGTGTTAGAAAATTAAGTGATAATGTACTTTTTTAAATATTTAATAAGAACATGGCATTATTTACCAGCCCAACCGCTGAGTCGGGACTTTTGGACATAGGAAAAATCTCTTGTAAAGATGCTAGGCCAAACTTGGGGTCTTTAACGGAAATTCATGCATTGGATTTATACTGCAGTTACTAGGCCGATTTTACTTTCCTACAGAGGAGTAGTTAGGTTGGCAGGACTTCGCTCTGACCATAAAACCTTTAATTTCATCACGGTTGGTTCTATACTCACAAAAATAAAAGTCTGTAATGGCAACTGAAAATTTTTCTGTTATTACGGGAAATTTCGCTAATTTAAAAATTAGTAGCTGCTACTAAATTTTAGTAAATCTTTTGTAAAACCTTCAGCAAAAAAAATATTAAATATTATTAATTTTTAAATGTTAATAAGTATAAAAAAATTAGTAAGCGCTACAAAATTTAAGTAAGTTGCAGTAAACTTAATTTTATATTTAAAATAGAGCAAAATTTTAATTTATAAAAAAAATATTCAAAGGCACAAGTTAACTCAATTATTTTAAGATACACTTGTTATACTTTATAGCTGCTGATTTCTTTTGAAATTGCCTTACTAATTCAAATATACAAAATTTATATTTATTTTGTCAAACAAAATTTTATTTATTTTTTTTTTAATATTTAACAAAAAAAAATTCAAAGGCTTAAAAATAGTTAAAACATAAACAATTTTATAATTTTTTTTTAAATTACTAATTTTTGTTTTGAAAAATATTTTTAGTAAATTTTTTGGATTCTAAGGTCAAATTTTAATTGTTAAGGGCTGATTTTTAGAACTAAAATGCTTTTAGTGCTATTTAAGTTGGATGTCCTCTACTTTTGGACATAAGTTGGTTGTGAAAAGTATCTTCACTTCCGATCCCTTTTTTCAATCTATGTAACATTTTAGGGTAATTTAAGTTTGTATGTATAAGTTTTAATTATTAAAATAACATTTTTTTCAATATCCACAATCTTAAAATAACCAAGTCGATTTTAAAAAGTTTGTAAAACGATTTATAAAGTTAGCAACAAAAGTTTGCAATTTTTTTGTATAAGTTCTGTAATTTGTAAAATGTAAATAGCAAAAAAATTTACTAAGTGATAATTTTTTTACTAAAAGTTAGTACAAAAATTGTTAAGTGAGTTTGAAAACGGTATACAAATTATTATACTTACTTTTTTTTCCTGAGTGTAAGATGGGCGAGAAAGTTGGTGCTGCGGTTTCCTGCCGAAGGCTGGATATCGAGGAGTTGTATAAATTTTCCAATTGCAGCAGAATTTTTCAGGATGAAATGGCTGCTGATCTTCCTTTTTTTTCCTGACACAATTGGTTCTTTATAGTGTAAGGACTCTTAAGGTAGACTCTGTGCCATCATGGATACCTGGAATCTACTGTAGTAAAAATACTCGAGCTTCCAAGGTGTCGAGGATAACGTGAATGTCTTACGATCCTAAGGCGAATAGTCTTTTGTTATCCTTAACCAGAAACGATTGTAGAATGTGGGTGGGGGTACTGACGCTTCACAGGTGGACTGTGGTTCTTGCCAAGAGAGCGGGAAAGCTGGCGAGTAATAATTGTAGTTTTTGTGGAGTATTATTCGCCACTGTCTGGCTCTTGCGCCCTTCAAGGCAAGTTGCTTGAAAGATTATCTGTTACGCGATCTGAAGTAAATCTCCTGTTTTTTTATGCGGGTAATCCTTTCTTATCTGGTGTGTATATTATATTCCCTAATTTAAGTCCTTAAACTAATAAAAATATGTCGATACACATTTTTATAACCTGACATTGTAACTACCAAAAAGGCTCACTCTATAGTATATCAATCCACTCAGAATTATTTTCCAAGCTTAACCTTAACCCAAATCTAAATCCATATTCAGACCTATCTTTCATAGAAAAGACTTTTATGATTAAGTGTTTTTAAAAAATACAATTTAAATTTGGGTCTTGAACGTTATTTGTAGAATGTTTTATTTAAAGAAAATCGGACCATATTTAAACTTAGTCTCCATGTAAAGCCACCTTTTCGGTATTTGATTAAATAAAGATTTTCAGAAAATTTATTGATTTTAATCTCTGTATTTTGCGCCCCGTTCAAAAAAAAAAAAAAAATATCAGGCTCTTTCAGAATTTGGACGCAAAATTTTACCCAGATTATATCATATAGTCTACATGCCCGACTTTAATCTTTTTACTGATTAAAACTTTCTATGTGCGATAAGTTAAAACCTAGAGATGACTTGAAAAACTTATGTATAGCACTTTCGAATTCCCCATTCCCGAATAACTCAAATTCTGGTATCAAATGTTAAATATGTCAGATTACTTATGATGGAAAAAACTTTATGGTTTTATGATTTTCTCAAATACAATACCTTTCGATTATATACACCACAAGATTTTCTTTTAAATATTTAATTTTTTTTTTATATTTTGTACTTTGCTGACCCTTTTTTATATTTTGTACTTTGCTGGTCAGAGTTGTTATTGACTAGAAAATATTCTTAAAAGTAATTTCTTATTAAATTGAAACTACCCTCGTATACGCATATTTTATGAACTGTAAAATACTTAAAAATTGAATTGCATTTTCAAACTCAAAACAAAAGTACCGGCTGAATAGTTGTCTGGTTGGCTTGAAGGTTTTCTGTTAAACTGCTGGCCACTCATTCTTTTATCCAAATTGTTGTTTTTGTTGTTGGAGGACGTTTCATCTACAATATGCGATAATATTATTGCATTAATGATTACAAAAAAAAGAAATATAAATATATATAAACCAACACTGCACTTGCTTGCTCAGTTTTAGTCCACACACTACGCTCAGCAACAATCAAAGAAATGCAAAAAAAAAGGCTTAAAAAAGATTAAATGCCATCGATAGGGACTAAAAAGGCGGCAATCTTGTTAAAGTGTTAAATCATACACAATGGAAATTGGGTAAAAAATTGTATCTAAAGAAGACCTTAGACACTACATAAATACTCATCGTATGTATATTAAGCAATTATTTATTTCTAAAATTGTGACAGCTTTAAGTAGTTTATTTCTCATTTTAACAGCATTTCAAATTAAGCTGAATATTAAGTTCTCCTTTATTTCTTCTCCTTTATATGGGGTTTAAACTGTTGTTGTTGTTACTGTTGTTTAAATTCATTCACACAAAAATCCTTTTTTAATGGCTTTTAAGTATTTTGCCTGACATTTTGCCACTTATAAATGTCAAAATAAATATGTATTGATGTCTTCATTATCAAAATGTTAAGAAACGCACTCAGCGCATCAAGTTTAAAATTGCAATGAAACTAAAATCAAGTTCATTTACGAATTTCAGAAGTATATTTTTTACTATATGCAAGAATTTAATTTTAATAAAGATGAATATGTAAATGTGGTCTTACCGCACTAAAAAAAAATTAAAATAGGGATATGCAATGGTTAAGATAATAAATCAGACAGCTTTTAAAATTTTTGACATGAACATGATCACAATTATTTTGTGGCAAATTCTGTAAGTTTCATCTAAATATCGTAAAAAGGGATTCATGATGGAAAATTAATTGCAACACATTTTCTGTAATATTATCAAGATTTATGTAGTAATACTTTATTAATTTATTTAATTTCTTATATTGTACTTGACCTCTATGCATATAAGTATAACTAAAACTACTCTCAAGACAGTTAAAGATACATTACTGTTATTTAAATTCCCTAATTGACTAAATTGCCTTCTATCTGGTTACTATGAATTTACAACTTAAGAAAATAAACATGTTATTGTTTATTTGATATCTTAATTAAACAAAATTATAAATCAAGAGTAGAAGATGATTATTATAGTAGTCCTAAAATAATAATAAAAAGTATTCATACACTTACAACAGCTTTGGATGCAAGGAGAGATGTATGAGGGATAGAGAAAAAAAACAACAAATGTAACAAAATTTGCAAACAAAGAATCATGTTACATGTTGTGAATATACTAAGAGCAGTCACAGATTACTAAAAAGATAGTGAAACTGCAACCGGCACCATTTGTGATAAACAGTTTCACATTCTATTCGAATTAAAAAGCCATGTTCGTCTGTCTGCGAAAATCACTGTGGTTTTGACATTCGTAAAATTTATAATAAATAACACAAAAAATCACTATACGGTTTTGGAAGTATATGACGAAGTGGATAATTTTCCATGAACACTGATCACGCACGACGAGGCTCATTATCATCTCAGCGGCCGGTTCGGAGGTACGAAAAATCCACATATAATTCGTTAAGGAACATTAAACTCCCTTAAAGTCAACGTGTGATATGCAGTTACGAAAATCAGAAAAGGTGATTGGACTTTATTTTTATCGAAAGAGACGACGGTAACGTATTACGGTGAACTAAGACCACTATTAAAACATGGTGACTAAAGTTGACGATATACACGCGACACAATGAGTATTTTGAAAAATACCTTCTCAGCGTGTGTAATCTCGCGCTTTGGTGATTTAACTGTCTCTGAAGCTGCTAAAGAACAACATTTAAGTCATGCAAAATGTTATCATTTGTCGGACATAATTTTCCACAATTAATTGAAAATAAAAGTGCGAGTAAAATTCATCAGTTAAAAGCCAAATGTATTTTCACTTTCAACAAAAATTATAGCGAGGAAAAAATTAGATGATGGTTTTTGTCATACCCTTCCAGGGACTGCAAAATTTTTATACATAATGATATTTTTTTTTTTGGTGGGTGGGGGGAGGGGCACCGGAAAAATTAAAACAATCAACTATGGCTGCCATCACACCTTTAGACCAATTTTTGCAAAGCAATATTCAACAGCAATTAATATAATTTTGCAGGGCATTAATGACTTTAGTTTGCACTATACTTCAAATAGTTTGAAAGTTAATATAAGAGAAAATATCATTTAAAAGAAATAATATTTCATTTTAAACCTGGTCTACTTATTTTTAATTCAAATGAAGTGGTTTTTGTTATTTATTTTTAAATGTTGTTCAAACAGCTGACATATCAGTTAAAACAAATGATTAATAAGTTAAGAAAATGTTAAAATTTTACCTACAAATACTTCAAAAATAAATGAATATTTGAAATTGTTTCAGTTTTTTGTTTGTTTTTTAATCTCTAACAGTGGTATTCATAAAAAAATCTTAATTCAAGTTTTAAATGCATTTTAGTTAAAAAACATTTTAAGGTTTATTAAAAAATTCGTATTCATAATCAGTATTTTAACTAAAAAACGATTTAATGTTTTTTTTTTAACTTGAGGATGGCAACACTGTATTTTTTTATTTGTCACATTAATCGTAATGATGCAAATCAATGATTACTAAACCATACGGTACTCGTTTATATGTATTTTTTTTTGTCAATTTTCAGAAAAATATTGTTTTTATAAAATAAAACATTTATGAAAACTTGTTTATTAAATAAAAAGAGACAAAACAAAATGCCCAGTAAAAGTGTTACATAGATAATGGCTTTATTGTAGATAAAAAAGTATTCAAATAACCGGTTTTATTTTCTTTGTTTTGTTTAAACAACACACCATTAGTCTTATTTCAATAAATAATATCAAAAAATATTATTTCTGCTTAAATTCTTTATCCGGAATTGAAAACGGGTCGATCCTCTTTTTGTAAATTTTCGTCTGACGATTTTTTTAAATTTTGGCCATACTTTCTATTATGAACAAAATACAATTAAAAATATCACATTTTTCAAATAATAATGGTTCTTACCAATTCTTTTGATCAAATATAGAATGTTCATTATTTATTAAACAAAAACAAACAAATTCATTTGATTAAATGACAATTTTTTGCAAAAATGTTTAAAATGAAAATAAAAAAAAAAACAAAAATGTAATTTTAAAATAGGTTTAAAATAGGGTCGAACCAATTTTAAAATTCGTTTATTTACACAAGGTTTAAAAAAGTTATTTTAAGCTAAAACTCGTTTATGAATACAATTTTAGCTTGAAATTGATTTGAAATGCTGTTTAAAATTTTTATGAATTCCGCTGCAAAAATATAGACGCACACATCCGCACACAACATACATATACGTTGTGTAAATGGCCTTATGTGTGTGTTTATGAAGTTGTTGTAATTCAAATTAATATAATTTTGTACAATATTTAAATATAAACAATTTAAATAAAAAAACAAAATTGGAATTTTTTAGTTATTTTTTCATCAAATAGACAATAACGAAAATATAAATTTTGTAATAACTGAAACAGAAATTAATAAAGATCAAATTTCCGTTTTGTGGTTAAATTTTTATTAAATTTTAAACAAATGAAAAATAAAAATGGAACTAAAACTAAAAACAATCAGTAAATGACAGTAAATCATTTTGAACAAATGTATAAAAATGTTAAAAAAGTATTTTTTTTAACAAAACTGATTTTTTTTTTTTTAAATTACAAAGAGTAAACTAAAATATTATGTTTGAGTGTGTGGGTGTATATTATTATGGTTTGGAATTTTTCATAACTTTTTGAATCTTCGATTGTAGTATTGCAATATACTACTTTTCAATATACAATATACTACTTTTCAGTGTATATTATCTGTCTTTATGCGGAAAGCTGTGAAAGTTTTCTTATTTCATTGCCATGTATATTTGACATAAGCCAACGTTTAGTATTAAGGTTAACGTGACATGTATGTCCTATTTGTATTCGAATGGCGCAAGCCAACGGTGATAGATTGTCCCATTATTGTTTTAAATATATATTTTGTATACTATTAATTATGATAATGGTCAAATTTATTTACTTATTTATTTATTTATTTATTTATTTATTTCTTTATTTATTTATTTATGAAAATTCTGTTAGTTTTCTTCTATTTTTTTGATTTTTATATTAGTTAATATTGAGCTTAAGATCTTTTTTTATTTATAAAAATTAATTATAAATATATATTTATCCAAATATTTCGTCACCACATTGGGTGACTTCTACGGGGAATTTTTTTTTATAATCAATAAATTAAGATTATAAAAAAAATCCCATGAAGAAGTCAAATTTCCCTGAGGAAATATTGGAATAAATAAAAATTTATAGTTAATATTTAAATTTTGTATTATATATAATATTTTGTACTATTATTCGATCTATTTGTTTTAATTATAGGGTCCGCCATATAACGTTTTTTTTTCAACTAATGGTTATTTCGTGAATGGTAACACTTAGCTCATGTCTGATTTGACAGAAAATTATTTTTATCCTTCCGCTGAACGAATATGGTTGTGTATACGCTTGAACAACGCTGTGAAATATTGCGACATTACTTTGAAAATCATGGTAATGTTGCAGAATGTCATCGTTTCAATGTCATCTTTTCAGATGAACTTCATTTTATCTTGGCGGGTATGTAAACAAGCAAAATTGTCGCATTTGGGGCACAGAAAACCCGCATGCATACATTGAAAAGCCGATGCAGCCAAAACGAGTCACTGTTTGAGGCGGATTTTGGTCCAGAGGCATAATTGGGCCATTTTTCATCGAAAATGAGCAAGGAGTGGCCGTTACAGTCAATGGCGATCGTTATCGGGCCATGCTGAACGAATATTTGTTGACAAAAATTAAAGAGGAGGATATTGGCAACATTTGGTTCAACAAGACGGCGCTACGTGCCACACAGCCGAAGCTACACTCGATGTTTTGCACCCTGTTTTTGAAGATCGCATTATCAGCCGCAGTAGTTTTTTTTATAGCATTTTCAAAAAAAAAAGTTATTTGGCGGACCCTATATATATTTTTAAATTTCATCAGGCTCGAGATCATAATTTAATGTAACTAAAGAATAGTAAACACAATTTTTTTATTAAATGGAACAAATTGTAAGGATCAGCGCTAGAGGGAGTGCTGTTAGTTAGTAACATTAAATTATGATCACGAGAGTGATAAAAATTAAAAATATATATTTAAAACAAATAGACCGAATAATATACAAAATTTACATAAAAAACATAGGGCACGATGTAATTTATAATCTAATATAATAAACAACACTCAAATATGTTGTGAAAGGAAAAAAAAAATATAAGTATGCCAGATTCCCAATTCGTTCCCAGAAATTGAAACATTAAAATTTGGAATGGCAACCCTATCAATTTGTGCTTCGAAAATCGAAGATGGTTGCCAAAGGGTATTTCTAAAAATAGATGGAAAAAGGTCATTTGTACGGGTAATCATTCACTAACCGAACTATGTAATTTCGCATAGACATTTTCCTTAGAGTGTGTGATATAAATGCCTGTTCATAACCATGAGTTATTTGTGTTGGGTGGTTCATAAGGAGGCTGAAGATGACCTGGTCGCTCGGGTCGAAAGTGTGCACTCCCTCTACCGCTGATTCTTACAATTTTTTCCATTTAATACAAAATTAGTTAATAACATTAAATTATGATCTCGAGCCTGATAAAATTAAAAATATATAAATAATTAATAATTATAAATAAAAAAAGATCTTAAGCTTGATATAAAATAATATAAAAATTTATCTATTTATCATACACGATACACAGATGCCAATTGCCTCCCATTGAATATTTTCATGGTAACCCCTCGCTTTTGGGTAGGCCAATCTACACCTGTTTACGAGTGGTGTATTTGTTGGAATACAAACATATTCTGACATATAGAGAGAAACAATGAAAGTAGTTGTAGTCAAATGTTATGCATTTTAATAATTTGCACCTCTGTACGATTTTAGGGTTAAAAATAAATAAAGAGAGGAAACAAATGAGAGGCGGGAGTGTAGTCAAACATTTCGTTATTTAGGCGGAAGCATTGTTACTCTTGTTACATCAGCACAAATAGACAGCAAGCGGGTGAATCTCAGCTTAGCATTCATTTAACTTGAACACTGACAGTTAATCCAAAATGCAATGTTCCAATAAGTGAGCATCATAGTAAAAAGCATAGCATTTTAAAGCGATTTTAAATAAAATAAAAACTGCGATTGAATGCATGCTTTGTATTCATTACGCAGTTTGAGTATTCAGTATTCTAACGTCATATTATTTCGCTACAATTATGTGTTATATCTGATGTGTAGTGTAGGCTTGTCTATACCATTTCAAAAATAATGGTACTATTTTTAAGCAACAAGTTGAATTAAAATTTTAAATGGATCATATTTGAGTTCATTAAAATTGTAGACACAGTTATTTAAAAAAAAATAATCAGAATTAAAAATTAACAAAGAAAGTAAAAATTTTACATGGGTAACAAAAGCAATAAATGTGTCAGTTAAAGTCCTTCAAGTAGCTCACGGGATATTTATTTGTATCATATACAAAAAAAAAAAAAATTAAAAGAGAAAATTCTATTATTTATCTATCCCGATTTCGTCAACTCAATGGGTGAAATTTTTGGATTTTAACAAATAAAACTTTTTTACTAAGATCTACACAGGGAGAATTTTCTTAAAAGAGTTTAAATGAAAAATGTCTTATATTTCATGAGAAAGTTTTACGAAAAATGTTAAAGCCCTTGTTACAATTTGGGCCGTTATTTTGATGACACAACCTTACAAACTGGTATATTCTGATCAGTCATTGATAGGAATTGCAATTTAACTTAAAAGTTTGGCTACAACCATAATTATAATATATCATTTCAGGGTGTCCGAAATTGAGTTAAAAAAATGCATTGTCTGAATTTTTTAAAAGCTTAAATATGACCGAAGACAGATAAAAAAAATTTTTCGAATCGCGTTTTAAATTCTCTTTAAAAAATCTCGATTATTCATTGAGATTGGAATATAGAGAACAAAATAAAATTTTTATTTCGGCTCCAACCAAACCCTTCGGTCCAGAGTTCAAACCCCCAAAAAAGAATCAAATTCAAGATTGCTCATTAAGAGCTAATTTAGTTATTATTTAGAGCTATTACTTCGATATTTATGTACAGTGTTATTCATTCAGTGTAGTGTTTTTTTTTTTTTTGGTATTTCAATTAATATTTTAAAAATATGATTGATAGTTTGTAAAAAAGTTTTGGAAACAGTGTTGTTTAAATCAGTACCACATCCACAGAGAGAGAATGGGTGGGTTGCTATGGCATCTATTTAATAGTAAAATAGATTGAAAGCATTTGTGTTTTATGATTATTAGGGCTAGGAACTTCGTATAACTAAATATTCGTTGTGCATTGGTAGAAGAACAAGTTTAACAAAATATTTTTGCAAATCAAAAATTTTTCATGCTTTCTATATTTTTATGCATATTTTGCCATATTCTGTTGCATATTTTACCAAAAATGCACTATTTTAGCGTATTTTTATATATTCCTAAAAACTGCAGAACTTTAAAAAAAAATAATTTATTAAATTTAGAAAACTTTTTAGATATCTTTATCACAAAGAAAAAACTGGTATATTCTGATATCAAAAAATGGAATTGCGAATATTTTGACGGTGGTTTACGGCATTTTTAATTTTTTAAACCTATGTGAAAAAATTAATAAATAACTTAAAACAAATCAATAATAAAAGCAAATAAAATATATAATATACTGGATATGCGCATTAAAACAATAGAAAATCAGTTAAAAACATAACTACGTACTTTTCGTTTAAAACAATTATATTTGTCGTTTTTTTTTAATTTTAAAAAAATAAATAAAAAATTGAGTTTTCATTTATTTTAATATACAATTTACTATCAGAAGTGTTTTTTTTCCTGACAGAATATTTTAACAAAAGCGGGAAATCCGTATTGTTGTATTTTTTCTTGTTAAATGATAGAAAAATTACAAAATATTTTTTTTTTTTTTTTTTTAATTCAACAATTTAGTCCATTGAAAATAATTTTATAGATTTATTTTTAAAATAACCATTAATTTTTTACTATAAATAATATAATGTCAGTGTAGTTTTTTTTAAATTAAATGCATATTGTTTAATTTTTTATACATACTAGTATAAAATACATTATAAATGCTTGAACTTGCTAGCCCTAATGATTACATTTTAACAAACAAGTGTTTAACGGTCAGGTTCGTTGGTGGTTGACTGCACGCGACGCGATCAGTTTTAATTTTTGATGACGAATTTGAGAGATATTCGTCATTAAAAATAAAGCCGGTAGTACATTTCTAAAGAATATCTAGAAGTGAACAGATCATAAAATTTTTGTTATTGCTGAAATGGTAAAAAAAATATTAAAACAATAATTATGTAAAACAAAAATATTTTATATTTATTGCGATACTTGTGAAAATGTGTCAATACATTCAACAATAAACAAGTGTTAATTTATGTGAAAAAACCTCCAAAATAAATACACAGTGTGTTTTGTTAGCAAATAAAAGAAAACGTTGACTTTAACTTTAAATACAACTGTTTTGTTAAAAAAAAAAGTGTTAAATGCTTAAATTGATGTCGATGTTCTAGTTTAAGCTCATGTTTGCGCCAAAGAGCATGTCTGCTAGAGTCTCGATAGTGCTGGCTGTTACTACAACAATTATATTGCTACTAGTTGTTGTGACAATCGTTGTGACTGGAAGTTCATGTGGGGCTTTGAGAAATTGTGATTCATTTAAACCCATTTGTGCCTCGTATAAATATGAACATCAATTCTTTTACAGCCAATGTGATATGGTACGAGAAATTTGCATGACCGGAAAAAGTGAGTGTAACATATTTTAAAATAAATTAAAATAAATCAAACTTTTAATTATTAGGGAAAAACAATTTCATTTTAAAACTAACATATAACAAAAGCATAAAAACCATAAAATACCTTACACCAGTTCAGTTAAAAGTTAACTAAAGTTGTGTCCGAAATTTGAAAGGTAAAAATAAACTTACGTCAAAATTAGTCTACAAATGGCTTAAAACTTAAAGAAATCTGAATTATAAAAAAACCAAGAATATGTTAAATATGGGCACTATCTCAAAGCTTAAACCAATACTATAATAATCCCAGCAAAAAAAATGGTAGTCATTCTGTGACTATAACTTCTTTCATTTCAGTTGATATTCTTGTATGATTTTTTGGTGTTATTTCAAGGCACTTCCAAAAGCATACATGTGTTCATATTTCAAATGCAGTGATCTGGATATAAACCCGATGCATATCTTAAAATATCACTCTTCATTACTTCTAAAGCATAAATTATAGTATATCGTATATTTTTGTTGAATTTTAAGCATTTATTCAAATTGAGAAAATAGTTCTGATGAACTTTTTCAATTTTTTTATTAAATAATTTTTAATATTTTAGTTTAAAATTGTATGAGGGTTAGAATTTATGCAGTTTTGCAATTTTTATAAAAGTTTAGAAATATCAAGAAAGGCAGATTTTTTTAACCTTTAATTGAAACTAGCTAGCCTGTCATTTGCATTTTTTTCAGCCTTAAATATTTATGACGACGCAATCTGTGCATTTTTGCATTATGTTTATTATTTAACACTACACCATTTCCAGTTTTAATTCAGAATTTTTCAAAATAATTTTAAAATTGTGTAAAAATTATTTCAAATTACCCAAAAATATTTTAAAATTGTGAAAAAATTATTTAAAATTGTTTAGAAATATTTTAAAATTGTCTAAAAATGTTTCCAAATTGTAAAACCAGTTTTTAAATTATCCAAAAATAGTTTAAAATTTGTCTAAAATTCATTAAAATTTTTAAAAAATGTTTTAAAAATGCTTTTTCACTAATGCAGAATTATTTATTTGTTTTAATAAAGAGTATTTGTATATAAATGCATATATTTCGCTTCTTTAAACTTATTTTTCTGCATTCGTATGAATTGAATTTTCATCAAAGCTTAAATACTACAAAGTATATGAACATTTTCCACTCATGCATCAGAATAGAGTAAAGTATGAGTAATGCTAGTAGCTACATTTGAATACTTCCATCCTATGACACGCTAATGTTAAATTCATCGATGAAACCATTAGAAAAGCAAGGATGCCTTTGCCATAGTAGTGATGCTTTTATTGCTTCTTTGGCAGCTTCATTTTTGCTGGGATGCTGCGTAATGATTTTAAGACTATTATTTACCAAATATGAGGCAGATACTTATTACAGGGTGTTTTTTTATGTACCAGGCCGTATTTTTCTATTTTATTAAATCTTTTTATTTTGGCATATTCCGGTGTTATTGCTGTTTTCCCTTCAAGGCTCCCAAATTAAGAGATCGACGGAGCGGAGAGATTACAGTAGCGGCTTTTTTATTTATTAACAAATCCAGACAAGTCGAAATGTGCCTCGTCGCTTATAATGATTTGTCGCCAAAACTCGGGGTTTTATATTTTTTTATGTTTTATTAACTTCAACAGGTTGTTGTTGCATTAAATACACTCACAATATTAATTCGTTAAAAACAACTTAAAATACATATTCAATTAATCGAAAATACAATCAAAAAGAGGACTACTGATTTTTCATTATATTCAACCCATTTTAGTTGTTTATTTTCAATCATTGTTTAATAATCCACAAGAGTAGTAAAAACAATAGAAAGTCGTTTAAAATAACCATCAAATTTTTACCGACAAAAAGTTATAAAAAACTACTTTTGTGGTTTGTTTTTCAAATTGAAAGTTTTTTTATTTGTATGTAATTACAAAACAGAACACAACACACAGATGTACATATTTTTATTGGCTTTGTGTGTATGTATATTTTAATAATTTCTTGTAATTTTTATTGAAATAATTTTGTTTATATACAAACTATTTTGGTAAAAAAACAAAAAGGAATTATATGAATTTCTATTTTTTTAAACAGAACAAAAAATGTTACATTTAACTGAAAATATCAACTCCTACTAAATGTCTGTAAATTTTTATAGTTTGTTTTTTGAATGACTGATTCAAATAGTTAAAAAAGATATTTCTATGAATTTCAATTGATTCTTCATTTAAAAACAAACTTTACGTATTACTTTTTAAATAAACTACAGTCGGTAACGGAAAATATATTGTGAGTGTACAAACTGACAAATGTAAACCAAAAAGAAATGGCCGTCAAAAAACATCGATTTGAAACATAAAAAAACCCTGTAATTTGGAATTATTTTTATGAAATCCAAGCGTATTTTTACCATTTTAGTATTTATAAATACTAAAAAAGAGTTTCGAAAAACATCTAAAATATGAAAATTTTTCACAATAGTTTGCTTCTTCGGGCAGCCTTTAAAATATAGATTACACCCTCGAGAATTAAAAAGGAAAATTTATTTTCTATATGGTGTTAAGGGGGTCGGAGCTACTGAGATCCGCTAGGTGCAAGAAATTTTAACACACCGAAAAATGGTAAGTATGCCATCTCAAATTAAAGGAAATTTTCTCACGATTTCCAATATGTATTCGTATTTTGTAAAAAAAAACGTTTTTTGTTTTTGACATTTAAAATATTTTTCGAACATTAGCATTAAAATCGTACGAATTTATGAACACCGCACAGTGTCGTGATTTCATATAAGAGTTGGCCAAAAATAGAAGGAGTTATCCTAGGTAATTAAAAATTGGTACAGAAAATTTACGTAAGTAGACTAAGAAAAAAATTAAGTTTTGGAAAAATCGGCCCAAGGACACGCCCACCTCCCATATATCCTGAAGTAAAAAAATCGAATATTTTCTAAAGTTTCAATCCGAATCGAAAATTTTGTACGTATCGTCCTTGATACATTCTACCTCACTGTGTTGAATTTGATAAAATTACATCAAAGGACACGCCCACTGCCCATATATCCTGAAGTAAAAAAATCGAATAATATTTCTTATTTACTATTATTTATTATTTACTATTATTTATTATTTACTATTATTTCTTATTTACTATTATTTCTTATTTACTATTATCATCGCCTACATCTTCAATGTTATTGTAGAAATCATCCTCAGATATGATGATTTCATCTTCCACAAAAACAAAATCTTTTATATCATTTAGATCATATCTTGTTAAAATTTTTTTTTTGACTGTTCATCGAAATATCTGGCTCTGACTGCAAAATTAGGTAATGTATTAGATCCTTATTGGAGTCAACTCTACTCGTCTTTCTTGTATGCCTCAGTCTATTATTCCGAATAACTTTGTGACAAGGCTCTATGGCCTCTTCTGATTGTCTAAAAGAGATATCCATATCCACGTATAATGCTAACGCTTTTTTACTGAAATAGTTCCAGTCTTATTTGTTTCTGAAATTTTTTCTGCTGCTTTTGTAATAGCTTCAGCAGAGGTTGACACAACAAGCTCATCAACCCGTCTTCGCTTAGTTCGATGTGATGCTTCTTCGAAAGACAGACGTGGCCGACCTCTAACAAAGCTTGAACTTGGTTCCTAAAAAAATAACAGACCTGTTTTATCTCTGATTGATGCCAAGAACTGATGGTAACTTACAACACAAATAGAATCCCCATGGAATATTTCACTATCCAACCAGTTATTAAGGCATTTTTCAAATAACGCTTTTTTCCGTCCATACTTTTCCCAATTAGTGCTAAATTTCAAAAGCGTAAACATGAGTTTTCTTTCCTCAGTGCAGTGTAATGTTCTACGCAAATGATTTTTTACAAATTCATTTATCTTACACACGATAAGGCTCTTTTTAATTTGTTTCACTTCTAACCATTTGTTAAAAATATCGCGTATCTTCAATGGAGTAGACACTGAAAAATATTCATAAAAAATAAAATCGCACACTGTCGCAGTTGACATTTATAGATATTAAAATACATACTTTTTCAGACTTAATATCAAAAAATTAAAAAAGTGTTTTGATGTGTTTTTTTTAATTGTCTTCTAAACACGCGGTTCGCTTTCAACAGGTCACTTTGTTTTAGACATATCTTTGAGCTAACGGTTCTTTCCATATGATCAATATTTGTCAACAAAATTAGTGTTGCCATATTAAATGGTACGTAAATTTAACAATCTATTACAATCTATTACAAATATTATACCGACAGTTACATTAAATATTTGAAATAAGAGCGTTTAAAAAATATGTAAAATTCCAGATTTTTCAATGATCATACCACATGGTTAACAACTATCACAATTGAGCTACTATAAAAAAAATACTAGTTCACATATCCAGGAAAAATTTTAGATTTCATCTAATTTAAGTGTTTATTTGTTAATAAAGAAAAAAAAATTTGGAAATTTGAATGTTCACTTATATCATTTTTGGCCACTGCCGCGACACAGTGCACCGTTCTTGCAATTAGGTGAATTTGAAAAATTTTGCATTCTGATTTAGTCACTTATGCATCTGATCAAATTTTATAACTTTTTTTTATATGGGCATTAGGGCTTATAATGAATCGATTCTAAAAAATAATAATATGTTAAAGTAAACCTGAACCGCAAAAGTTGTGGACTCACATAGACATTGCAAAATTCTAAATTAATATTTTGGGTCCACACTCGAATATATTTTTTTGTGCATTTTTACTCAATGTCTATTATTTTCAGAAATAAAGTCACTGTATTTAATAGATGTGTCCTTCGCGATGTAATGTTAATAATATCAAACGCGAGTAGCGAATATCTAGCGGTTTTTACCTTGGAACTTTTAAAAAAAATAGTTTTTATATAAAATTAAATAACTTCCCAAAAATAATATTTGGGGATTTATTTCTTTTAGATAATTTTGTTCTTATATAATTTTATATAATTGTATATAATTATATTATATTTTAATTATATTTTTAATATATTTATATATCTTATTATAATTTTTTTTATGTTAATATGCTTTCCAGGCATTATAAATCTCTCCATTTGTAATTATAGGGGTTATGCATGGTTTTCACTATGTCATTTTTAGTGTCAATTTGTCCAAATTATTGGCAATTGTATGAATTTCATATAGTGTCATATAGTGTCATCTGAGTTTGCAGTCAGTTATGCACACGAACTGCCGTCTAAAATGACAGACAAGTGAAAACGTCAAATTTCAGATTGTCAACAGATATGGCAGCATTTTTTATCTAAAATAAAATTGACAACAAGTTGTCAATTTTTTTTTGTTTGACGATCGCAAAGTTGTTATTTTTTTCTTTTTTTTTTGCTGGAAAAATTAATTGCAATGGAAATTTTTTAAATAAAGAAAGAAATGGTAATGTAATAACACAAAACGCCGCACTATCTATAGCCATTTGTTTCTTTTTTTATCATTTTTTCCACTTTTTATTGAACACAAATTAATATTTTGTAATCAGCTGTTCGCTCGCCTCATCATATTTGACCTTTGTAATGAAAATGGCGTGTCAGTCAACTGACACCAAAATTTGCCATAAGTCTTTGAAAAGGCTCTACTTATAAGAATTCGTTCAAGTTAATTCTGAAATTCATAGTATTTACTAAAGGTTACAACTTTTACTATTTTATAGAAATGTGTATCAACCTCTAATTTTTGGAGATTTATTTCATTTTCGTTTCAGGAAATTTTTTCGTGTGTATTTCGTTCATGGAGCTTTCGAAACAAAATAAAATTTGTATAATTTTTAAGTCCATTTTTTTTTTCTCAAACGTGAAATTGAATCACTAGAAAAAACACATTAACTCCTGCTCCCTCTTTCAGATACATTAATTTCATTTAGATCGAAGGGAACTCGTAGGGATAGAAAACAAGAATTGGGAAAAAAGAAAAACACTTTTTCGAAAATTAATTTTGTTTGTGTAAGCTCTAGCACTTCTAAAACTTTGGGTTTTGATGACATGTTTTTGTCGGATCAAAATAATATTTAGTAACGCTCGAGCAGAAAATAATTAATGAGCTTTATATTTTGTTATAATGAGGTTTCATTATTAATAAATATGTAAAAATATAATAACTTTATTTTTTATATTTCTTTTAATGCAGTAATTTAATTTTAATTCATTTATTTATTTATTTATTTTTTACAGATTGGAAACGTGATCATTTTTCCCATTGCAATGTAAATAATTAATATTGAAAAATATAACTTTAAATATATTTATATTAGTATTATTAGTTTTATATATATATAGTCTAACAATTGTTTGTATTATAACTATGCCAAAAACCAAAGTTAATTGTGTTCTAAATAAACTAAAATTTTATTATAAACTTGACTAAATATTTTTTTAAAAATCGGCTACAGAGGTAGGTGGTTACAATAAACATAATTAATATTTATAAAAAAAAAATATTAAAATTTGACTGCAATATTGTTTTTTCTACAAACGGAAGTTCTTAAATAATAAAACATTTTTATATTTTTTTGTTCATTTCCGTTTTTATAGACACATTTTAAAGTTGCATTATTATAAAATATAAAAGAGTATCAAATTCTCCCCATTATTTATTTATACGTAATAATTATGTATGATGTTCAAAATGGTAGGGTTGTGCATTCATTATTCATCATTCGACATGCACTTTGCTTTGCAGTGTTTATAATGTGAGTTAAATTAAATAATAAACAATAAAACAGAACAAAATGTATCTGTTGTTTAAATATTTATTCACATTTTTTATTCATGTTTACCAATACTTAACAGCTTATTAAAAAAAAAAATGATAATTAAAAAGATAAAAAAAAAAAATACATTAAAACTACATATTTGAAATTAAATAATATTGGACACAGTGAAAGTAAATATTAGGTCATTCATTGATTTGCATAAAATTAATAAAAAATTTTATGATAACCCTACAAGAATTAAAAAAAAAGTTTTCGAAAGCTAATTAAAACAGTTTAAAAACACTTATAATGTCATTTTTTAAAGCAAGCCTTATGAACATTCTCTAATAAGATTCAAAGAATAGGTTACGGAACATCTTATAATTGGGTTTTTATATGGAGTTTATATGCTTTCAAACTTGTTAGATAACGGGTTCTGGGACAGATAAGTCTAACATTGTGACTTCTGGGAATAACTTCTAAAACCTGTTCGATGGAACCGGTAATAAAAGAACCTATTCTAGAATAGACTCACTGGTAATCCTTGCTAAAATTTCTTGCTGGGTATTTAATATAAATATATGGAACATTTAATGTCATTGGGAGAATAAAAGTGCTAAATTCGCATCAGAAATCTATAAAAGTGATTGCAAAGTACGCCTATATATCGGTATTTATAGGAATTAACGTTTATTATTAATATATATTTTTTTTTATAATAATTCCAGTGTTTCCAATAATGGGAAATTTTGCAAATGTCAGCCCAGCGGTATTGTTTGCAATAGAATACAAAAAAAGAACAACATTGAACACTGCCTTTTCAGTGAATTTTGGAAGGGAAAAAATAGAGTAGCGCTAAAAAATTTGCTTCTGTTTCTTCAAAAAGGGAAGCAACACTCAAGAAATTTTTAATATTAATGAATGTGTTGCCCTTTTTTTTAAGCAGTTTTCTATCTTAGAGGAGTAAAGAAAGGTGGTAAAAGATGTAGGGCTTCAAATATGAAAGCACTGTAATTGCGCGAAAAGTACACAGAGAAAACAGATTCATTCCGACAACCAAATTTTTTTGTCAACCGCATTGTTGGGTAGCGGCCACCGATATTTTGGTTTGATGCGACAGACATGCGGTTAGTACAACGGAATTTCGGTTGGAATATTATATTTCAATTGACCCGGGAATACATTTGATTGCGACAACCAAATGAAGCCGTTCCTGCAACCAAACTATTCGGTTGTCACAACGAAACTGTATATAAGGGATAGAAAACTCATACATATTATTTTTCGATATTAATGTTGCCGTCGCTGGGAATTGAACGCTTGATCTTGTGTGTAACAGTCCATCAAGATAATCATTAAAACACAACGCCTTAGACATTCTCATTTTATAAGTCATAAGTTTTTGCTCTTGAGCTGGCTTAATGTCCGTGCTATTTAAAAAAAATATAATTGAAATTTTGGGCTCGCTACTAAAGCTTTTCCCAAACCTGAATAACAGGTTGTTGTATAATATATTTTATTTTACTAATTGCTTGGAATTTATTTACTTAATGAATACAATTTTTAATACTTCAGTTTATTAAAACAATAATTTGTGTTCTTGAATATTCAAAGGCCATTGTATTGCCATTCACTTTTCACACAAAGGAAAATTGCACAGTTTGTTGAAGAAATATTATTCTATGTTATATAAAAGTTTTTTTTCTTTGTATATAGTATACTCGACAGGTAATGCTTGTTTTACGCGATTTTGTTGTAACACAATTAAATAAACATATTTTAGTAAAACGTTGAAATATGACGGTTTTTGATTTTTGTCCATTACACTTAACTGCGTACTTTCAGGTTTAACTGTATATACATAACTTTACTGACATAATAATTTATTTAAGAAAAAAAATATGATGAACACTATTTATATTTTATTGTACTTTTGTAATATTCATAGTTGGTATAGCAAAGAAATAATAATAGTAATGGTTACGATGAAAAAGAAGAATAGTTAAACAGTCAGAGTAATATTGCCAACAGCCAACAACTTACCAACAACATCTAAATAACAACAACAGCAACAATTTTTAAATGCCAACAAGTTGAAGAATTCATAACAAGAACCTTTTAATATGCAACCAAATGATGTTGTTTTTGTTGCAGAAAGTCGCTGCTACTTCTTTCTGTTGGAAGAAGGCAAAAATCTACACAAAACTTAAAAAAAAATAACATAATATAAGGCTGCAAGCACTTTTTTTATCCATTTCAAATTATGAATTACAAAAATAGGAAAGTATAGACTTGTATATAATATATTTCATGAAAATTGAGCCAAAAGTTGTAAGCTTAAGTTATTAAGATTTTCCAAATAAGAAAATATGTACAAAGTTTCCTAAGCTACTTATTCCATCAATAAGTTATAAATGTCACACGTAAGCTGGTAAAATACAGTCAAGGAATTTCAAACAACAGGATAAGCAGAATGAAAAATCAACAGGATAAGCAGAATAAAAATCACCAAAAGCTACAAAGCCAAAAAGCTACACTTAAAAAAGTTTGTACGTTAAAATAACTGAAAATATCATTTAAAAGAAATGATATTTCATTTGAAAACCGGTCTACTTAATTTTCATTTAAATTAAATGCCATTTGTTATTTATTTTTAAATGTTGATTAATCAACTGACACATCCGTAAGAAACAAATGATATAATCAGTTAAAATAAATGTCAAAATTTTATCTACCAATCCTTAAAAAATAAATGTTTTTTTCATTTATTTGAAATTATTTCCGTTTTTGTATTTTTTGTTTTTTTTTAATATACTCGTACAATACAAAATGTATGTATGCATATGAAGCTCTAAACACTTTTTGTGTGAATGTATTTGTATATGTATGTGTGTTTATGAAGTGCTTGTAATTTGTATATATACAACCAATTTAAATAAAAAAACAAATTGAAATTTTTTGAATATTTTTTTTTGAAACAGACAGCAAACAAAATTTAAATTTGTAATAACTGTTACGGACACAAATAAACCACAAGTTTCCGTTTTGTGGGTAAATTTTTATTAAATTTCAAACAAATGAAAAAAATAAATGAAACTGAAAAAAATCGGTAAATGATAGTAAATTATTTCGAATAAATGTATAAAAAAGTTAATATAGATGTTTCTTTGAAAAATAAATGTATCTTCCTTTATTTTTAAATGGAACGGAAAACTTTTTTATTAAACTACAAACAGTTAACTACATAATATTCTGAGTGTACCAAAACAAAAAGTCAGTTCCAGAAACTACAGTTTCAGAAAAGAGTATCAAAGTCTATGAATCTTTCAGGATGTACAGAGTTAATTATTGGGTCAAGGCTTTTAAATCTGTACATCCTGAAAGTTTCAAAAACTTACTCTTTGGTTTGATGGCTTTTTGGGTTTGGAGCTTTCTGGTGGGCTTTAGAATTTTCATGCTACTCATCCTATTGTTAGATATTCCTTAGTTCCATTTGGTTATGCTAGGAGAACTAAATTTTCAGATTTAGAAACCAAATTTTTCAGATTTAATAACAAAAGTTTGTTTATCAAAATTGAAAAAAATTGGTTACTTTAACCGAAGCTCTTAATTGATTCCACATGTGACAGTACAAATCTTTTTTCCATGTGTGGATTTGAAATTATATTACTTCCTGCACTTATCCACTTTCTCCTGCAATAGACAATATATAGAATATAAAAATTAGAGAAATAAAAGATGTTTTTAGTAGAAATGAAAAAATAAACAAGAATACTCCTAAAGAATTGTAATAAAACAATAGTAAAAATTTGAAATGAAACTTTTTCATCATTTCTTCTGACGTTCATCAGCATCAACAACTAGCAACATTCTCATTTTCATCATCTTGTCGCTATAAGTATGCAAATTAATCTTTAGAATTGTGTTTTTTTTTTTTTTTGTTTGTTTATTTTGCAGTCATAAAAAATCAACTATTTTAATGACTTTTTACTCGAAACATAGAAAAAAAAATTTTGTTAATATTTTGTATAACTAATTGCGAATCATTGATTTTCTTAAAAGGAAACTAATATTGTGGAACAAATTAAATTACATAATACTTCTAGAGATTGTATTTTATATGCACTTTTACAATCGAACACATAAAGTTTTTAAACAGTTTAATAAAATATTTTTACGTTAATTTGGCAAAAATAATTACCTAGCAAAAACAGGATTACAACTACTTAACTACTGACTTACTTACTTTACTCACTTAATTACTTTTATTTGCGATGTCCCAAAAGTAATGAGTGGTCATTGCCTTCTCAGTTACAAGAAACACAAAGTAAAGCTTACAAACAGCCATAAAATAATGAGTACGCATTACTTTTTGGATATCGCGAACAAAAGTAATTACGCGCGTTAATTGTAAGTAGTTTATATCATGTTTTTGCTGGGAAGACATATTTATTTATTTTACCAAAATTAGTAAAGGTTAGAAAAATGCATATCAAGTAACTTTTGTTTAGAATAACAGACATGTATTCTTAATATACTTTTATGTTCAAGGCCACAACTTTTGTTTAAAATTTAAAAAATAAGTGAAACACTAAAGAAACATTTAAGATAAACGTTTTTATTCCTTCAAATTATCAATTTTTTTTTGATGTTATTGCCAAAAATCTTTATAAATGTTTTGTGTGCGATGGGTCCCTATTTTTAGCGAGTAAAGCACAAGATTTCATGTGTAGCACTAGAGTCATTATTTGTTCACACATTTTTGCGTTATAAAACAATTTTAATTGTAGGTAAATAAAACCCATCATCTTAACATTTAAATTTAATTATGAACATAAAATTTATGAATTAACTGAAACAGTATCACATCATCAAAAAAAAAATGGCTTTTCTAAACAATATTGAAAATATATTATTTTCTATATTAATTTTAATACCAATAACATTTTATCGAAAATTGTGAGGTCGACCATTACCAAATTTTCTTTTGGATAACCTACAAATATTAACGGCATTTGAAAACTTATATTATTTTTCGATCAACCCAATAAACCATAAAGCCATACAGTATTGTTAATGGAATCATATTTTTTAAAAAATATCAGGTATGTTTTTTCGAATTTTATATAAATATTCCATACAAATTTTAGTAGATACAGACTTGCAAAGTAGTTATAGATATAGCTATTTAAAAATTAAGAATGTATAAAAATGCTGCCAAATCTTAGAAATTATTTGCTTTTCTCTTTTCAATGTAAACAAAAATATTTGTTATCAAAATATTTGAAATTTTTTTATTTTTAATTTGATAAAAATACAAAGGTAGCTTCAAATGTTGAAATTATATTTGTTTACAAAAAATAAAGAAAAGTTTTTTTTTACAATATTTATAGATATAGATATAAAATTAATTTTTAAATGATATCATAACTTTTAAAATTAACCACAAAATTTCTAAAGTACAAAGTTAACTTTAAAAAAACTTCATAAATATAAAAATTATTTAATTTATACATAGAAAAAAAATTGTTTTGGAATCTTCTTTGGAATCTTTTGAATATTTGGTGGATAGACATTTTTTGATTCAAAAAATTAGTCAGTTTTGTTCTTTAGATTTAATCCAAAATGTGATCCATCTTGCATCTTTAAATAATCGTGGGGGATACTGATTAGTGCACTTAAAAAAGTTTGTAAGTTAAAATAACTGAATATATCATTTAAAAGAAATGATATTTCATTTAAAAACCGGTCTACTTAATTTTGATTTAAATTAAATGCCATTTGTTATTTATTTTTTAATGTTGATTATTCAACTGACACATCCGTAAGAAACAAACGATATAATCAGTTAAAATAAATGTCAAAATTTTACCTACCAATCCTTAAGAAATAAATGTTTTTTTCATTTATTTGAAATCATTTCCGTTTTTGTATTTTTTGTTTGTTTTTTAATACACACGTACAATACAAAATGTATGTATGGATATGAAGCATTAAACACTTTTTGTGTGAATGTGTTTGTGTATGTATGTGTGTTTATGAATTTCTTGTAATTTGTATTGAAAAATTTTGTATATATACAACCAATTAAAATAAAAAAACAAATTGAAATTTTTTGAATATTTTTTTTTTTAAACAGACAGCAAACAAAATTTAAATTTGTAATAACTGTTACGGACACAAATAAACCACAAGTTTTCGTTTCGTGGGTAAATTTTTATTAAATTTCAAACAAATAAAAAAAATAAATGAAACTGAAAAAAATTGTAAATGAAATTATAAATATAAATATATAAATATAATTATAATAAATGTATAAAAAAAGGTAAAATATAGATATTTCTTTGAAAAATAAATGTATGTTCCTTTATTTTTATTATTCCAACAAATGTCAGATTAGTACCAACTGTAAGTATATTTTAAAGTTTCGTATATCCTTCATCTCTAACAGATCTGTATAACTTTGTTCTGAGATCAATTCTTAAAGAATTCTATTACCTCCATTCCATGGTAAGATTCTTATTTGAAACACTACATTTCAATTAAAACCACTATTTAACATTTAAATCCACTATCCGAAAATTATTTATTTAATTATTTATTTATTAATTTATTTAATTGTTGTTTTCTTAATTGTAATGAAAAAATTAATATAAAATGTATGCAATACATTACAAATTTTATAAAATGAATTATCATAAATTCTATTATTAGATAAATTTTTAGAGATATTGTTTTTTAAATCGTTAAAGATATCTAATATTATTTTTATATAATATATTTCTAAAATAACGATAAAATAACGACAAAAATTAATAAGTATATCGATATTATTATCGCGCTGCCTAATATCTTCGATATCATAAACGTATTGTTATTTCATCGAATAACGATATAATTTTTCTCCACCATACCTATTATATATGTGTCGTTTATAATATCATTCTCGGGTAAACTTATCATCAAAATGATATCGTTATGGTATCAAAACGGTATCGTATGGTTTTTTGGAAAGTTACTTTAAAATTTATTTTATGAAAGCTTAGCAAATAATTTTCTTTTATTTTTATTATTTGAATTTTGGAATTTGGAAATTATATACATTTATCAGCGTCGGAATGCTTTTAATTGTTTTGTTATATTGAACACTAAGAACGTGTGCATTTTTTTTATCACGACAACAAGCATTTACATATTGGTCAGCTATAGTTTGGAGAAAAGATAAAATAATTTTATTGCGGAATATTTGTAAAATATACCGCGAATATAATGGTGTGTTGTTGATTTTTTTAGTCCCTTTTTATTTTTGATTCTCATTCTCAGAATAAGAAATTTAACTTTTGCAATTCATGATCTTTGTTAATTTTCTGGTCCTGAAAAGTTTCTTAACGTTATATATCTTGAGCTCTGGTATATAAGTTCAGTGTTGTTGTGAATAGAGTGCAATTCCTGATTCCTAAATAAAACATGTCACAGCGATCTTCGATTAGGAGAATATTTATTATACTGTGAGATTAATAACGTCCTACAGTTTTAATTCAGACAAATACATAAAACTGTATTTATATATTCTTATATCACCCTATATAAAAATTATGTTTTTCTTCTGCGATATTTTTCACACATGAGTAATTAGATTAATCCAACGTGGGATTAAACTGGTGAGTTATTATAGGGTCCGCCAAATATATTTTTTTTTTTTGAAAATGCTATAAAAAAAAACTACTGAATATTTTCTCAAAGCTCTTTTTTTATTTGAAAGTACAATTCTCCGGTTAATAATGGAAAATAATTTCATTCAAATGGCTACCTCGGCTGGCCGTTACAGTCAATGGCGATCGTTATCGGGCCATATTGAACGAATTTTTGTTCACAAAAATTGAAGAGGAGGATATTGGCAACATTTGGTTTCAACAGGGTGGTGCTACGTGCCACACAGCTGAAACTACACTCGATGTTTTGCGCCCTGTTTTTGAAGATCGCATTATCAGCCCCAGAGCTGATGTCGTTTGGCCACCTCGGAGCTGCGATTTGACACCGTTGGACTATTATTTGTGGGGTGCCGTCAAAGATAAGTGTTACGCCGACAAGCCAGAGACAATTGACGCTTTAAAGGACAATATTCGTGAAGCCATTGGTGAAATACAGCTGCACACAATCGATAATGTACTTAAAATTTGGACCGAACGTGTTGGCTACTGCATGGCCAGACGAGGCAGCCATTTGAATGAAATTATTTTCCATTATTAACCGGAAGGATTGTACTTTCAAATAAAAAAAGAAATTTGAGAAAATATGGAGTAGTTTTTTTTTATAGCATTTTCAAAAAAAAAGTTATTTGGCGAACCCAATATATGCATCTTTTACTTATAAAAATAAAAATAACATAATTTTGTATGTTTTTATTTATATATTGTTAATATCGCTCAATAAGAAAATTTCAATTAATTATAATTTTTTCTTGTTTCAAAAAATAAAATGTATAATAAAAAATCAATTTTAATCAAATTTTGTTACCAATTGCTAATTTAAAATCATAATTTAAAGTAAAGTGTTATCTCTTTTTTTACATTTATTCTACAATTACCTTTATTACACTTAGAAAAATTAGATATTGGTACTTTATTATAAAATGTTAATTTTAATAATTTTATATTCCTGAAATTTATTTCGATAATGACTTTTTTAATAGTGACAATACGTAGTTATAATATGTTTGTTAAATTAAAATATATCGTTTAAAAATAACTTTTAAATATTTTTAGTGCGCAAAAAGTTTAGACGGTTAGTCAGGTAATCGTATTGGGCTGTCATTAACTTTAAATGTTGAATGATATCAAAAATATAGCGATAATCTAATTTTCCAAACGAATTCTATTACATATGGAGCTTTAGGCTTTCAAATTACAAAATGTTGAATATTAAAAAAAAACAAGATTGCAACTTTTCAAAATTGCAAAGTAAACAAGGTGGATGTCCTAATTTTTAGTAGTATTTTGTTTATTTTTATTTAATGGAGTTTTAGAATAGTGTTTTTTTATGTATAATTTAAAAACAGAAATAAAATTTTGTTAAATAACTTAAAATTTTGTTCCGAATTTTTAGTGCACTAGATAAAGTAGCTTATCTTAAAATCGGTCAACATTTGTTTATATTTTTTTTACAGAATTCACATGTTGCCTTCCTTTTGGGATGAAAGTACAAATTAATATTTCGAATTAACTGATTCCTCGATAAATCGTCTATATTTCGATTAGTGTCAAAATAAATAATTAAAAACTCAAATAATTATTCGACCAGTATAATCGGTGTAAATAGTTCGATTAACCGGATAAATTTTTATATTAAATTTTCCATTAATTTTTATTGATTCAACTTAATATTTTTATTAAGAATATGTTTAAGAATGTGGCAAGAAAAACTTAAATAAAATTAAATACTTTTAAAATCAAGTGGAAGAGATCCTTACGGATTAGATAACTTTTTTAACTAACTCACCGAAAGTGCTGCATCGACTTTATAAAATAAAATAGACAATTTTTGTTTTCATTCCTTAAAAAATCCATTTAATGTAAATTATATGTTCATGTCTTTCAAGACAACGTTGCATTTTTTTCGATGTCATAAATTAAACAATTGATATTTTAACTCTGTAGGTTTTTTAATTCTTTTTTTCTGATTTTCTAATTTTTCTTTTATATTTTAAAGAATTCCTTACATCAATTCTACAAAATGTTCTATTAAAAAAAATTCTATGGAACCCAAAATCGTTTACCTGAGTAATATAACCCGTTAGATTTGTAATATCTTCAAGCAAAAATTGCCGGTGTTATAACCGACGGAAAAACAGAATATAATGGGCAAGTTGTTCTACAAACCATTCTTTGTATCATAAAATTTACCTCTTAGATTATTACTCCAGATTCTAGGAAATAGTTCAGGCTCAAAAATTCTCATACTCCGAAGCTTGAAATAAGTCTAAAAGCTAAAGTCTTCAGAATAGGCAGATAATTAACAAAAAATCCTTTAAAATGTACATTTTGTCCTTTAGCACAGTTTCGTTAAAAATAACATAAAAAAATTTATAAAAACTAAAAAAGTTGATTTGTCAAACAATTTTAAAAGTTTAAAGAACTTAAGTAGAATGCAAAAAAGAAATCGGTACAATTTACTAGATGAGGATCTGACAGGAATATGCGTTGTATTGACTATTAAAAACTTTGAAAATTTTCTGAAGTCGACTTAAGTGCTTTTGTTAAAAGTCTACATATAATTACTATTTGATTTTTTTTTTTTGAGAAATCAAACTCGTATATTTTGAAAATACCATCACTGGCAGCTTCTTATAGCTTTTTTAATAGAAAAAACTCTTTAACTCGAAAGCCCAAACCAGATAGTGAAAGTGGCAGTGAACAGTGACAGTTCTGCCAAACTTTGTAAAATTTCGCACTGTGGTAAAACATTTTCTACAATGCGTTTAACTCTTTTAGACTTAATGGTTTACTTCCACGGAACATGTGTTGCAACACTTTTTTTAAAAGTCCTTAGATTCCTCCCAAAAACCACGCGATTCTTTAAAAGGTCTCAGATTGCTTTAAATCAACCGCAATTAACACTTTATAAACAAATGCAGTAGACTTAACTTGATATTTCACAAAAAAGCAGCACACAGTTTTCTTATTGATGAAAGAAATGAATTTATTTTGGATTAAACGACTAATCGATTAATCGCCAACTTTTCCGATTAATCGACCTGAATAACCGATTAATCAATTTTCATCATTTTTCGAATAGTACCCTAACTGTTCAGCCGGCAGGTTGGGTCGAGTAGTTGGAAACACTACTGCAAACATTTGTTCTAGGACTTCGTACGTATACGCAATATCGTATTCATCATACGTAGTGTTGATCCAACTGAATATAAAGTAATTGTTCAAATATTAATTGTATAGTTGAGATAGGCAAGTTTCTATTGTAATAAAAAATATAAAAATATAATTGAGTTTCCAAATACATCAAAAAATTCAGAGCTACTTCTTATTTTTTTTTTTTCAATTTACCCAGGAAAAACTATCCTTCAAAAAAATTTTTATTTTCTGCATTCTGCGGTTTAAGCTTCGAGATTATGGGGCAATTTTTTTTAACTGAGCACCATTTTGATAACAAAGCCAGTTATCCTGGGAATACACTGATAACACGCTGGCTTTATTCCATTTTGTTCCCAGGTTTTTACGGTCTTCCCGGTCTTTACCGGATCTATAGAACTATAGAATTCAAAAAATATAGAATTCGAAAAAAATGTTCTTCAAAATTTAGTTTACAACCGCCTACATATTTCGTATACTACGCCTTTATGTATTTACCATTGCTCGAAATGGGTTAAAACTCAGATTGAGCAAATTTATTTAAATTGTGGAGCAAAAATGTTCCAAAACCTGTTGTTAAATTTAGAAACTTCTGCGCTTTTCATACATTTATTTGAGAACGCCATGGTATTTTTCGATTCCATGTACGTTGTTTTTATAACTTGACTTACAATGGACTAAACCTTTGCAGAAATATTCTAGACTGTAAATTTTTTTGAACTTGGGGAACAAACATATTTCTTTAGTTCACTCAAAATAGTTTGTAAGTTAAAAAAACAGAAAATGTCATTTACAAGGAATAATATTTCATTTAAAAACAGGTCTACTTAATTATCATTTAAATTAAATGCCATTTGTTATTTATATTTAAATGTTGATTCATCCACTGACACATCCGTAAAAAACAAATGATATAATCAGTTAAAACAAGTGTCAAAAATTTTACCTACCAATCCTTAAAAAATAAATATTTTTTTAATTTATTTGAAATTGTTTCCCATTTTGTATTTTTTTAATATACTCGTACAATATAAATTTATGAATGCATAGCTATAGATACTTTTTGTGTGAATGTATATATACAACAAATTTAAATTTTTTGAATATTTTTTTGAAAGAGACAGCAAACAAAATTTAAATTTGTAATAACTGTTACGGACACAAATAAACCACAAATTTCTGTTTTGTCGTTAAATTTTTATTAAATTTCAAACAAATGAAAAAAATGAATGAAACTGAAAAAAACAGTAAATGATAGTAAATTATTTAGATTATATATTTAAAAAAGTTAATATAGATATTTCTTTGAAAAATAAATGTATGTTCCTTTATTTTTAAATGAAACGAAAAACTTTTTTATTAAACTACACATGGTAAACTACATAACATTCTGAGTGTGGCTCTTGAATTTAGAAAGTCTTTCACTTGACATACACTCAGAAAACAGTATCAGTTTTGGCCACCAAATTTGCTGCCAATCGAATTCTGGCGGTTAAAACTGTTTTCATATTAAATTATCTTTTTAGTTTTGAAAGCCAATATTAAGTAGTTGTACAATTTAATATTTATATTCCACAGATATATTATTACGTTCCACATAATTTTAATTTAAAAAAAAAAATATTTTTAGATTTTTCCGGTATCGAAACTGGGCAATCAGATTCGTAGTTCACACTCTTGCTTACTGCACGACGACTTATTTTAATTTTCTTTGATATATATTCTTTGATATATATATATTTTAATTTTCTTTGATACATTTAAACTTTTGATTATTTTATATTAATTAAAAAATATTTTTTTAATGTTTGCCTTTGAGCTACCTCTCTAGCCACCACACCACAAACACTTATAAATTTTGATGGCTAATTTTGAATTAAACAATATGCAAGAAAAACAAATATCAGTATAAAATTGGTTTTTCAATATCAATAATTAGTGACGTCTATTATCAATACAATCCACAATTCGGTTGCTTTTACCAATAATTAAATATAAGGATTGATTTTTAGTTTCTTTTGCCTTTTTGCTTTATTACCTAATTTAGGTTATTCCAAATAAAATTAAATCCTCACAAATAAATGTTTATGGTTTTGATCGAATTGCAACCAATCTTTTCTCTGGGTGTAGATTTATAGGAAAATGCCACGATCTTTTTCGGTCCCACGTCCGCCATTTGTATGACTTGGTTCACAATGGACTAAAGCTTTGCAGGAATAATCGAGATGTAATTGTGACTTTGAGTTCTAAAATTTTTTTTAAGTTGTCGAACAAAAAATATACCGATAGTTGCTCTTAAATTTAGAAACTCCTGTACCTGTCATACATTTATGTTTTTTTTACAAAAATAATCTGACATCAAATTTATATAAATTGTAGCAATTTTTCCAATATTTAATTAAATAAAAAAGTGTCAAATCATACATTTGGAAAAAGTACTACAACCCGGATAACCGAGTAGATCGGTCTACCCGTTCGACCGATCTAGACTGGGTAGACCTTAAAGACCGATCAACCGGTTTTAAAACCAGTCTGACTGTGTAGACTGGTTGACCATAAAACCGGGTAATGGGGGCTCTAAATTCCACTCATTACAAATTCCATTCCATTTTCTGGTAATCCAATTCCCCCTGTGTGTTAATCTAATTTCAGTTATTCCTTGTTTCATTCCATTTCGTGTTCTTATACTGTGTATTAATTCGACTTGTTCCTCTTGTCTAGTGATTCAAATCCACTTTTGCTTCATTCCATTCCATTTCGACCCCTTGTCTAGTCATTCAAATAAACTTGTCCCCCGGTCTGTTTCATTTCTTTTTCATACTACATTTTTCCCTTTTTGACTCACTGGTAAAAATTCTCAATTAACCTATATTCAGAAAACAAATAATTTACATTTCAGATCTCTAGCAATTAGCAGGCCGATATTCCAAAAACTATCCCATCAGTTAATGAACTCATACTCCAGGGAACACGAATTTTAAAAAATATGGTTTATAGCTAAACCAGGCCGTTAAGGTGGAGATTTCCTACTTTTCAACACCCTATTTTTACTACTTTTCTGGTCGAAATTGCAAATAGTACCTAATCAGTGAATGAGCCCTTTTCGAGGGAACATATATTTTCAATTTCGGGTTTCTACCCAAGTGGATTGAGAACGCAGTTTAAGAGGAACTTTACCTTATTGTGTCCCCATTTTTACCACGTTCCTGCTAAAAATTCTAAAAAGTACTTTAACATTAATTTAAACCTAGTCACACATTTTTTATAAAGGGCGTTTTTTTAAGTGCTTGAGAAATTTTATTTAAAACAAAATACATAAAGAAATAATTTATTTAAAATTTTTATCTCAAAGCTTATTATTAAGCACTTAGTATTGAAAATAGCAACCACCATTTTTAAAGCGTATTCGGAAGGACCAACTTTAAATTTTTTTATTCGGCTAAAATTATTTTTTTTCCATAATTATTAAATAACCTTTCTCTAATAACTTTTAAGATAGTCTTTAAAAAAAAATTGCCTGGAAAAAAATTACTTGAGCAGCAATTTTGCTCAAAAATTTGTCCATACAAGAGAATGATATTTAAAGTATGAATGATATTTCATACCAAAGAATTTTGTTCAGGCCGAGAGAGTTGAGCAGCCCTTCCCTAAAGTGTTTCCAAAAGTCATATCTTAGTGGATACATATGATGGATGAAAAGACAATGACATACATTTGAAGTTTCTAGCGGTTTGAGCTGGTTGATATTAAGTTAGTCACGTTATTCATTTATACTAACTTGAGGCACTAATTAAATTTTTAGTCATTATTATCAAATTTCCGTTACATTTCTCATTAGAAAGTTTTATATGCATATGTAAAGTAGCCCATTCTTAAAACCCACAACATGACTGAAGCAGCCAAAATCTTCAACCTGATTTTCGAAAAATTGTTCGAATAAAGCTTTTTATATTATTTCTGGGAATAATTACTTTAAACAACTATTTAAATATTTAAATAAAATTAAAATGTGTTTTTGCAAAAACATTAATTACACAAATTTTATAAATTTTCATATTAAGTTTCGTTTGAAATTCTTCTTGAAAAATGTCAGACTTTAAAATTTTAACAAAAATTCGAAACAAATTTAATCAAAACAAGACGGGTCAAGTTAAACAAATTTAATCAAGTCAAAGAAAGAGGGATTTTAAAATAACAACATAGTTTAACAAATTATTTCAGGTCATATTTTGTTGTTGAACAATATACTGATTTTATTAATAGCAACATTATTATTGTTTTGTTTTCGTGACGAAGACATTATATAAGTAAATTTTCTGGTGAAAATATTTGTGTATATAGAGGTTTAACAATACATTCCTTTAACACTTGTTTTCCCCCAAAAGGAAATCCCATATTATCGCTATCTTTTGATGGCAGTTGCAGCAACATCATGCAGCAGCTAAAAGAATGTTAAATGTTGTGGGGCATACATAACACTCTATTATCAGTAGTTATGTAATAAAATGCTAATATTTTGTATTACATCATATGCATGGTTAGTACGTGCATACAACAAATGGTTGGTTCCTTGGAACCACATGGAATGAAAATGCAACAAAACTAAATTTAAGGAAAATACAACGACGCATCATCAGACAATATAAAATCGTGAGATTGTTTAAAGAAGATATCATAATTTTTTTTTTTTTATTTTCGTTTCACCTCTTTTGCTTTCAGGAACCTCTAAAACCCATAAAATTCAAAATATTAAGTTTATGGTTAAAGCTTATGTTGTATTTAATATTTCTTTTTTCAGTTTCAATTGTGATATCAATGAATTGCATCGTATATTAAAAAAATGAACACTATACCAAACATAAAGGCATTCAAAATTTTAAATAAAAGTGGTAAATTCTTATTGCAATAAGCACCCGCAGCTTTAAGAAAACCAAACTAAAGCTGTTAAATATGTTTGCAACTTAGGCGCCAGGTTTTTTTTTTCTCCAGCACTGACACACACACAATGACCATGTGAAACCTAACAATTTATAAAAGTAAAGGTATATGTTAAAAAATGTGTTTAGCATTTAACGTTAGGTCAATATGGGCTAGGAATGTATAAATTGTAATTTAAAATAGTTTAATGCATTCTAAGGCGTATACTTAATATTAATTGATTAAACAAATTTATTTTCGAAAGACGGATATTTTTCACCGAAATTCTTATGTTAAAGATGTATATCGAAAGATTACACACATATTCTCCGGTAACTGTAAATATGAAATGAATATAAAAATTTTAAATGGTGGAGGAGTGGGGTGTTATCGAATCGACAACTACATAGTGGAGCAAAAATCATCACTCGCTATAACTTTTGTTTAAAGTTAAAGCTCATTTGGGATTTAACTATTACTTGTATTCGCACTTATAAATTTTGTTTCTATTAATTGTGGGAAATAATGTCCGACAAATGTCAGTCGTCGGCGTTGATGATTAATTTGTGCTTTTGTGATTAAATTTTACATAACTGTGCGACACAAATGATGTTCTTTAACCCCTTTGTACTCTAAAGCCAGATAAACTTTCGTTATAAAAAATTCAATCAGCATAACTCTAAAGCTGTCCCAGTTCACCGAAATAGTGTTACAGTCGGCTCCTTTGAAAAATAATATTCAATCACTTTTTAAAACAAAACTTCTCACCATAGAGTGAGAAAGTTTTATCGCTCGATGAATTATGGGTGGATTTTTTGTCCCTCTGAATCAAAAATTTTGCTTTCTGATCACTCACGATCAATTTTAATGGAAAATCATCTAGTTTGTCGATCACTTCCAAAATTGCGCATTCTTGATTCACTATAAATTTTGCTCCTGTTTACTTCACGAACCAAACTGATATCGGCAAAAATTTCAGCACTTTACAATAGGCTGATATTTACTGTCCCACCTTATAAGAGAAAACTGCACAGAGGATATTATGTACACAGAGAAAACAGATTCATTGTGACAACCAAATTTTTTTCCAGCCAAATGGTTTGGTTGTAGCCACTGATATATTTATTTGTGGCAACTGAAAGTCAGTACAACAGATATTCGGTTATTTCGGTTTAAGTAAAATATTTTAATTGTATAAGGAATACATTTGATTACCACAAACAAATAATTCAGTCGCTGCAACAAAATCATTCAGTTGACAAGAAATTCGGTTGTCACAATAAATATTCTTACACTGTGTAGCTTATTGCTTGTACGAAAAAAAAAAGTTTTCAGTTCAGTTAAAAATAAAGGAATATACATTTATTTTTGAAAAAAAAATATTATTTTAACTTTTTTATACATTTGTTCAAAATGATTTACTGTTTTTACCAATTTTTTTCAGTTTGATTTACCAACAAAATTGAAATTCGTAGTTTTTTTTTTCGATACAGTTATTACAAACTAAAATTTTGTTTGTTGTCTCTTTCAAAAAAAATATTCAAAAACTTCCAATATGTTTTTATTTAAATTGTTTTTTATATAAAAAACTATGTTAATTCAAATTACAAGCACTTCATAAAAACACACAAATATGGTGTTTCACACAAAATGTGTTTATAAAGTGTTTGAGTATACATTTTGTTTTTTTTTTTTAAACAAGCAAAAATACAAAAAACGGAAACAATTTATCAGTAAATTTTTACGGAATTAGTAGGTAAAATTTTAACATATATGTTTAGTTGATTAATCATTTGTTTTATACTGATGTGTCAGTTGTTCAGAGGTGGGAACGTGACATGAAATTTCACGATTTACGTGAATCATGTGTGAGCGTGAGCCAAAATTTAAATTACTCACATGATCGTGCGTGAGCGGAAAAAAGTTCGTTCGCTATTTTTTTTTTTAAATTTTTTTAGATGCAATGTAGCAAGACTCCATTTTTCTTTAAATATTAACTAGAGTTTGCATTACGGTTTTAACCGTAACCGAGATTAAAAGCTTAATTTAACCGCAAACGCAATCGTAACAGCATAAAATAATGGTGCGACTACGGCTAAAATAAAATTCTTTAAAACCCAGGTTAAAATATCTGCAATTTTTATTAAAAATTTATTTATTTTAACAGTGGAACAGTTTCAACTAGTTCAATTTTTTTTCAAAATATATTTTATATTAAAAAAGATTCGTCTAAAAAGTCGAAGCGTTAAGCCTGGACGAAGCAATATACATTACGAAAATAGTAATAAACAGATTTTTTAAAGTTAGTTATTCAAATTCATACTAAGTTGACCATTCTCGCTGCCTTTTGGTAACGTTTATTTTCATAAATTCTCTTTTCTATTTGCATCTGGACAAATTTTTATGGCATTTTTTTTTTTGTTAATTTAAGGTGAAAGTAATATTTAAAAAAATTTAAAAAGTTTTTTAAATATAACACACCAAAAATATTGTTATAATGCAAACATGCCTCCTTTGCATGGATATATAACTAGTTACACCACCAGTAGTTTCAGGGATGATTTTAAATAATTATTTGTTATTCCTTGAGAAGTGGCTCTAGAACAAATGATTTTAGAACCAGTACCAAATATTTAATCTTAAAATTGAAAGTTTCTTTTTAATTTTATGAAAAAGCATTTCGTTAAAAAATAGTTTATAGAGGGTAAACGTTCACCGCGCTTTATCGCATGCATTTTAAGCATAACCAATGTTAAGGAAACTTTAGTATTAAGTATGGAAATGCTTGACTCAAGTGGTTCAAGGAATAAAATTTTAATTACTCACGTGATCGTGCGTGAGTAGAAAAAATATTCATGCGTGATTGTAATTTTTGGTTCGTTATCCTGCGTGAGCCTGAGTCAAAAATCACTCACGTGCCAATCTATAGTTTAAACAATATTTAAAAATAAACAAGAAGTAGGCCAGGTTTTAAATGATATATCATTATTTTCAAATTCTTTTAAATAGTATTTTCTGTTATTTTAACTTACAAACTATTTTAAATGTATCTTCAGTATTTTATTATAAAATTTCAAAAAAGTGTTTAATAATCAGGTTTGGCAAGCAATACATTTTCATTATAACGGTAGTTGTCTACCACGCTCAGATCAATAGCGATAAAAAAATTATAAAACTGCGATTACAATAGTGGCATGTGTCTTCTAATATGACGGTGTTTATTAGTAAACAATAATAACGGTAGTTTAAGATATTTCAAAATTAAACCAGTAAACTAGCGCAATAAAACCATTTATATAAAAAGACACATGTCTGTAATGAAATCGCAATTTTAAAATTTTCATATCTGTCTTAAAATAGCTGTGGTAGCCAAATACCGTTATTATAAAATGGTATTGAATGCCAACCATAATAATAATAATATATTTTAAATATATTGCCCCATAGTGTTGCCAGTTAAAAATCACATATAAATGGAGCAAATTAAAATTACTGATTAAATTGTTACAGTAGTACATGGCAGTTAGCATATTTGCTTGAATTATTCAAACAGGCCACGCATGAGCATAAAATTGTTTTTCAAATAATATATTCGTATAATCATGCTGCTTTTAGGCTATAAACTAAATTTGAAAGTAACGTTTTAAAAAAATAATATACAATTTTAGTTTATTTCAATTGCCAGCATAATTGGTTTGTTATTCTATTATGGTTTTAATTAATTTTGTTTTTGTTAAATTTATGCAAAAATGTTTTTATTAAATTTGCTTTGTACAGTTTTATGTTAATAATAATCACTTGAACATTTTCTAACCATTGACTCGATAATTGAGTCATTGATGATGAAAAAGCATTAAATTTAAATAAATGGACTATTATTGAAAATGTAAGCATATGCAACAACTATCATTTATCTACTACTAACTAACAATTGATTGACAACACAAGTACCGTAGAACACTTGTAAATGCAATTTGTATAATAGTACTCTCATTGTTGTGTTGCATAAATTGTTAAAAAAAAAACAAATTTAATATATCTCATCATCAACAATAACTAGCAGCAATAGCAGAAACTTCGTCAGCATGTCGAGTAGAAGTAGCAGCAATTGTAAGATTCTTAACATCATTTTCATTGTCAATTGTTTAAGTGTTGCTGCTTATGTTGCAATTTTTTTTTTGTTCATAAATGATGTTGCACAAAGTCCATTTATATTGAGGCATTGTTACAGTATAGAAAGTTTATGAACATTGTAATAAATACAGTGGTGTAAAACTATACCTTTTTATTAAAAGTGAGGATTCGGAAAGTTTGAAAATTATTTTATTTTATTGATATAACGCAGGATATTTCAGTGACAGCACATTTTTTGAAAATATATTTCATATGAATTAATTGAACCTATTGTTTTAGATGTAACATTCAGCCCATGGAATAACTTTACTTTGTTTTTAATTTTGGCTACAGCCTATACCTTCGAATCGATTTATAAAAACTCAGTTTCGTATTGTACTTTTAATTGACTAGAAAAATTCTTCTTAATTGTCTTTTTTTAAGTTTGGAAAATGTTTCAGTCGTTGTTAATATTGAATAATTTATATTTCGTTATTCATCAAATTCAAATGAGTACCTGTAACGTATGGGTAATATAAAAAAAGTTTATAATATTAAGTATACGTCTTAGTTAGCTCTTTTTTTTATCGAATCTAAAATTTCATAGTACACACATCGTTTTATGTAGTTTTAAAATGTTCGTTTTTTTGCGTAATTATTAAACATTATAAAAAGAAGTTTTGTGGAGTCCTTGGCCTCTCCTTCTTTTAATAATGAGAATATTTTAAGTGATAAAAGTGATTATTTACCAAATGATGTAATTGTTCCCTCTAGTGATGACAGCAATATGGAACCATTTTATAAACGATGCAGGTAGTTATTACGTGATTCTGACACATAGAATGTGAATCAATCGCATAAAACGAGGTTTGTGTGTATTACTCTAGGTACTAACAATAACTTTAGCAGACACATTTGTTGTTGTTTTACATATAAAATTTTAATTTATTTGTTGAGCATTCGGTCTAGTAAGATTGACCGGTTTAACGGCTCCAGTGTTTTTTCTTTGGCATTTTTAACTCACTGGTCTATACTAACAAACCACAGATAATAGTGCGAGAACTTATCACCCGAAGTTCTCTCCAGGACGAAGAAAAATGCGGCGGGACAAATAAAAAAAATAAATTATATCATTTTATTTTAAATAAATTGGAAAACATCATCGGCTGCCATCTTCGAGTCACCCTATACCTTTCAGTTTTGAGATTCATCGCTACATAGTCATCTCTTGCCTGGTGGAAAAGAACAATGGTGAAACACATTTGAACTAAGCTGAACAGATTACAAAGAACTCCTGCTCTGATATCCCGAGTGCTTTGAGTACCATAAAAGGTGACACTTTCAATGTTATGGAACATAAAATATATGCAGATGCTATGAAATCGATATGTAGACTTGGTAAAAGTTTGAACGGACTGCAATTCGGGGCATGGTCCTATGATTGAAAGGCTTTCGGAGCTTTGTCAATGTTTATAATGCTTTTGGATAACAGAATTCCCTGTATCGAATTCGGTAGAAAGTATAGAGTAATTATTTCGACTAGGGAGGACGATGTGAATAGATACTTTGAAATTTTTTCTGTTTTGGATGTGGCGAATTGGATCATCGACGGAGTTGTGTCGGCAGAGATCGAAGTATAAGTATCTGTAGTGATAGCCAGGCTGCGCTTAAAACACTTGAACCTCTTAGCACCTCATTTAGGATTGTTCGGGAGTGCAGGCTCGTGCTCAACGAGATTTATATTGGGAACAAGTGCTGTCTTCTATAAGTATTTCAGGCAAAGAAATTACCGACTCGTTAGCTATTCTAGGATCCGTTTCGACTCCTATCAATACGGAACCGCATCAGGGTATCAAAAGGTTATGGTTAGTACTTTGGCCAATATATGAAACCTGTTTTAATTGAGAGTTGTGATACGAGCACCATACATGGAAATCTAGTACGACACGTACTCAGTTTAAGAATAGCTGACTGTGATAAACTGACTTGCCTGATTCGGGACGGCCATTGTCATACCTGGAGGATGAGGACACGACAGAACATTTTGTTTGTAACTTTCATTATGGATTGAGTTTATTAACTACCTCTCCCTGATTTTCTAAGGTTTCTAGGCGACGACCCCTCACCACCTCTTCTCTAATTTCGATCTTGTTTCTCTTGTTTCTCTTTTTTTCTTGCTTTCGTTTTCTCCATTTTTCCCCTGTCTTAGGTATGGACTTGTCTCTGTGCCTGTTCAAACCACCTCACCTTAATTTTAATGGAGAGCAAATATGGTCAAATCAATAAATTTATTTTTACTGCAATACGACGGTGGGTCAATAAGTCTGTGACTTTTAGAATGAAACAAAGATTGTTGAATAAAAATCATTTTATTTTTCAAAATAGTCTCCTTTGCGCTTTATACACTTTGTCCAGCGATACCTATGGCTTTCACAATCTCTCGCACTTTTAATCTCCAATAGGCCAACAGCATATCGTGAATTTGTTCAATTCTTTCGGGTGTAGAGATCTCAACTGGGCGTCAAGAACGTTCGTGCTTTTACGACCACAACGAAATTCAGAAATTGCCATCAAGCACAGCCTTGGTTTGAGTGATGGTTTTTTCGCAAAAAATAATGCTTAATTAGCACACGAAATTATTTTTTTTTTCATTTTCTCCTCAAATCACGGGTTAGTTCGCTATTAATGGCTGTCAAACAAAAACTAAATTATGCAGCTTGTGAAAATTTTAACAGGAGTCAACTATTAGATGCCTGTTGGAAGGAGCAATGCTGTTCAATCAACAATATATAATTTATAAGCGAAATCCTGCTAGAAAAGAAACCCGTTTTCTATTTCCTGAAATTTAAAATTTTTTCATACCAAAAACAGCTGACTCTGATAATTGTTATGGCAACTATAGCCAGTGGCATTGAATAGAGCACAAAATAACGATAACAATCTCTCCATAATATAAGTGATAAGAACATGATCTAGAAAAAAAAAACTACTACCACAAATTTACACTTTATCATATACTACAAATCTTTAAAACTGAAGCATACAACTCAAATTCAAAACTTATCTACATGATTCACTCAAAAATAATACAAGAAAATTTATCAAAAACGCATCACTGATGGTTAAGTGGAACACACTTGTAGTCCATAAACTGTATACGTCATCAATAAACCACTATGGATTGTTAAACAGATCCCAAAGATGTTCATGAAGTTTGTGAAGTTTTGTCCTTGTAGTTACATTATTATTATTATTTTTTTTTTCATCCGGAATATTTTTATCATTATCAGCTTTATGTTCATTTCAACGATTACTTCATTGCAATTCTGTAAAGTATATAGGATAAGGAATGATTATTAGGATGGTAGTTTATTTTATATATTCATTTGGATTTTTAAATAATACCTAACAGTTTATTGCAATTTAGTAAAAAAAAGTTTTAAAACTAGCATATGTAGACATTGAAAGTAAGAAGTTATAGTAAAAACCATTACATTCGTATGTGAGGATTGCTTTAACAGTACTAAATTTCGAAAATTATTTGCATTTTTAAACAATCGAGTTTAACATTGACAAAAGTATTTCACTGACATAAGTGTCACCCTTTTTTAATCTTCCCTTGTTTGCCAAATTGAATTAGTTTATTATTGAAAATGAAATTACAACACATTCATTCAATATATATTGTCGATTACGTGTTAGTACGTTCAATATGATGCATCACGATGCAACATCGTTTCAAATGATTCCATCTAAAAATTTTATATTTTGTAGTTCATTGCCAATATATTTCTTTTATATCTTTCTTGCTTTTTTCATTTAACGAATAGCTGCAGTTGTTAATACAGCTGATGTTGTTGAGTTTTATTTGAGGGATTTGTTAGATAGAATTTTTGACAAGATTTTTATAGATTTAATTATCTAATAGAAAAACTTTGATTTGAAAGACTTTGATTGTAATTTAACAACTTCTTGATTAGTTCCAGCAACAAAAGTCATAAATAGTTCAATTAGTAAAATTAAACTCTTTAACAAGGGAATTTGACTTGTTTCAAACCTAAGATGGGAATGTGAACGGATATTCGGACGCTGATGTGCTAAAATTTATAATCACGCTTGTACATATTATTTCCACTCACAAACGAATCTAATAAGTAATTTAAATTGCACTCGTACTAAAGTAATGCTTACAAAATTTGAATCAGAGTTCTGAAGGTGATACTAGAAAAAAGCCAATTGACGGCACTTAATTCTAAATATTTGGGCAATTCACAGCCGGTATTGTATATTGTATGTTGTATTGAAATACATTATACAAATATTTTGTTGTGAACAGTCAGTTGTATTTTCATGTTGTAAAACGTCAAATAGTGAAGAAGAAAAATAAAAATATTTATAAATTTTTAGAAACATGAAGAAAAAATAAAATGCAAAATAGAGGTGAAAGTGAAAAAAGTGGCATTCACTTGAGACTGATATGCTATGATACACAATACATTTAATAAACACAGCAAATGAAGTTGTAAAGTTGTATCAGATTTTTAGGTGTAAATTACCAACAACAATTTTACACTATTGTAAAGTAATACACGATACAACAGATACAACGATACAATACCCGTTGTGAATTGAAGAATTAAGAACAAGAACTAAAAAAGCACAAAATAATTGGAATCACGCAGGAATTTTTTTGCTAACTCACGCTTATACAATACTGAACCTTTTCACCACCGTACTATTTTAACAATTCTATTATTGCTTGTACCCAGAGAAAACAGATTCATTGTTACACCCGAATTTCTTGTCAATCCAATGGTTTAGTTGCCGCTATCGATTTATTTGGTTATCACAACTAGATGTATTCATGGGTCAATAGAACCGATTTTTTGTTTTCTCTGTATATAGATGAACAATCATAAATTAAAAAAAAAAAATTAATAATTTAAAAATTCTAGTATCCTTTAAAAGGCAGATATGTCCTGGAATTATATGTCCCACTGGGATTTTTGAATACCATATAATGGGACTAAATGTCCCAACGGTAATCTCTTGTTATCAAGATTAGATATATGCAGTTTTTTGTGTTTTTTTTTTTTTGATTATTTATGACTTTTTATTTTTGTTTTTAAAAATTCAGAAAGCTTTATAATTTTTGCATTGGGTATAGTTCAAAGAGTAATTCAAAACTGAAATTTTGAAAAAAAAATCTTCAACCATTCAGTATCGAAAGCCTATTTACATTTTGGTCCACAAAAACATTATAATAATAATTCCATGTCTCTAATAAGTTTCAACTAAAAAGTATACAGAGGCTTAAGTGTTTTCGTCAAAAAATGGTTAAGATGTTGTACGGAAGTGAAAACCGACCCAAAATGTCGGCAGCGGTGGCGGAAGTTGCTATAATAGATACAGAATACACGACGATACACGACGGAACGCCAGACTCATCAAGAAACCGGAACACTCGTGCACGATTTTTCGTCATAAGCCATGAGGCCCATTTTCATGTGAACACATACGTAAACAAACAAAATTCGCAGTTAAAAGTCATTGAAAAGCCACGTATCATTGAAAAAAGCCACATGCATCAATTCATAGTCACTAGATGGTGCGCCATTTATGCCGTAAGTGTCTTTGGGACTTAGGTTTTTGAGGACGCCATGGATAACATGACCAACGACATTTTTTTATATAACATTCCTTTTCTTTTTTGAATCTGCCCTATAGAGCCTCACAATAAGTTTTGAAATCTTAGAACTAAAATTTAAAGTAAATACTCATTAGCAGGGTGCTAGGTCGTCTCTACGAAGCCTTGTCACTGATTGTGTTGTTAACAGCTGTCTTGCTAGAGGGTTGGAATGTTCTCAGCACCTGCCTAACCGGCCGGAATATTTCTGTATGACCAGCACTTAGATTTCTTTCAACAACTGTGGTCTCATCAGAACTGGCATTTTGCCACCAGGGCCAAGTCCAGCTTAAGTTGACGCGACTTCCGGGCTGCGCAGTATTTCGCCACTGAATACAGGGTTAGGAACGCGGAGCTTGCTTTCTATTTCTTTCGCAGTAAAAGGAGTTGTTATTGCTTGGTGGATGTCAACTAATAAGCAAGTAATTACGAAACCACGAGACAGAGTGCTGCGTTCGATTTCTATTGCTACTGATGCTGTAAAGACTATGTTGATGTCGAAGTATTTACCGGCGCCTTAAAGATAAGTTTAGCCACTGAAATCTGCATTTGTTGGTTACTTGATTATATTAGTACCGTTGAGGAAGAGTTTATGGTTATAAGGGAAGCTTGTAGACTCTTGTGTGCTGTTTGTGCTCAGACAACAGTGGGTATCTTGGTCATTCGCTGGAAGGCACTCATGTCCCTGGAACTCGTATATTACACCGTCTATCCTAATCGGTCAGTAGAAAAAAAAGTGATGCCCTTTAGTAATAAAGTTGTTATGGGTCCCACACAGGGAGTTTTACGGTGATAAGCGAGTTGACGAGATACCAAGATTAGGGTTGGCTTTAAATATCTGCACAACGATGTAAGTTTCTACAACCCCGAAAATTATTAAAGATGGGGCAGATGGCGTGGAATCAACACTTAACTCATTCAAAGTAGTAATTGTAGCATCTACTCTGAAACTGTCCGGCACTGCAAGGCATGCGACATAGAATTGTGGGTGATCATAGATCGGACGGTGATCTGTTGGTGATCTTATCCATTATATCAATATTTAGGATTGGGCCTAGTTCTACGGATACTTATGATGTGGTGTTTCAAAAAGCTTTGCCCAAGGACCGTATAAACCATGATGTACAAAATGAAATATTGGTTTTTTTGCAATGCTGCCATGAAAAATATTTCATTTTATACATTCTGGTTTATAAGGTCCTTGTTTTGCATTTGACTCTACTTAATGAATAAAAGAGCGAAAGCTGCCACTTGAACCATGCAACCCAAGAAGATTGCATTTTTACTGATATATATATAACTAACAAAAATCCTTGAGCAAGACCGACTCATAATCCCTGTCTAAGTTTATTTATCGATATCAGTTCGTACATGTGTGTACCCATGAAAGCCTTGTATTCAAATTGTACTTTGCAAATATGTAGGCAATAAGATGAAATTTGCTACATAAGTTTCCACTTTTCCAAAGACGAACTCAATTGCAACATGTTTTCATCTATATTCAGTCATACATTTAAAATAGTTTTAATTTAAAAAAAACAGAAAATTTCATTTAAAAGAAATGATATTTCATTTCAAAAACCGTTCAACTTAATTTTCATTTAAATTAAATGCCTTTTGTTATTTATTTTTTAAATATTGCCTAAACAACTGACACATCCGTAAGAAACAAATGATTAATCAGTAAAAATACATGTTAAAATTTTGCCTACAAATACCTGAGAAAATAAATGATTTTATCATTCATTTGAAATTGTTTCTGTTTTTGTATTTTTTGTTTTTTTTTTAATATGCAAAATTTATGTATGCATGGCTATAGACGCTGAAAAAATCGTTAAATGATACTCAATTATTTCATTTATTTTTATTAAACTACAAACTGTAAACTACATAATATTCCGAGTGTACCTAAATTAAGTTTAATTGGTATATAACAATTCCTTTAATGGGGATTTTCACAGAGGTGCACTTAGGTGTGGAAAGCTCTCTGTCAGCTATTCAGACAGAGGAAGCGATTCTTCTGTCGGATCTCCGAAGCAGCTCACTACTTTCGGTTTTATGCCAAGAAACGGTTTTATTGCCTAGAAACGGCGACCAGGCATCGGCTTGTCGACAGCTAGAATTAGAACGCGAACTTGCAGCTGAGTAATTCGATTGGCATGCTAGCAACTATGTTTCTCAGGACAAATAGATTTTTAATGGTCACTTAAACTCACTGCTCACCATATACATATGTGTGGTGTACAGGGTGGCGCAAAAATAACCTTCCGATGTTTTTTGGCTGTAATTTAAAAAAAAAATGAAAAACTTTGATTCTTCTTGTGGATTATTTTTATTTGGTCTTTTAATATTTTTTACATCAAGTCGAGAATATGATGGCATGTAAATGGGCGCCGCCACAGTTGATTGTCATTTGAGCCCTTTTTATGGCAAAACTTCCGGCGATAGGTCCTCACATTCTTGACGGATATTGTCTTTAAGAGCTGCAAGAGTCTGACATAAACCCGCGACTTCAAAAAGCCCCACAAAAAGAAGTCTGGAGCGGTCAAATCAGGCGATCTTGCTGGCCAGAGCAAATCGCCAAAACGGGAGATTAGGCGCCCGGGAAATGCATCCTTCAGCATATCGGTTGTGGCACGTGCAGTGTGTGGGGTTGCACCGTCCTGTTGGAACCACATGTTTTTCAATCCCAATTCATCAAGTTGCAGCAAAAAGAACTCGTTGATCATTGCTCTGTAGCGCTCACCATTCACAGTAACCGTTTGGCCGCGACGTCTTCGAAAAAAAAGGTCCGATGACTCCTCCAGCGAAAACAGCACACCATACAGTCCCTTGAGCAGGTGTAATGGCTCTTCGTGGGTTACAGGCGGATTTTCAGTTCCCCAGAAGCGTAAATTTTGCTTAGTTACGTACCCGCTAAGATGGAAATGGTCCTCATCACTCATGATTATTTTTGATGAAAAATCATCTTAATTATTGCTCAAATAAATAGTCACCAATATTCCGCGTTCTGGAGCAGTGTAGCGTAACATTGCTTATTAACGTGTATTTCGCATGTATTTACTACACAAATGTCAAAACAGAACTGACATTAGGGGCCAATCGCAAAATTTATAGCATTTTCTGATAGGAGGATTACTTTTGCGCCACCTTGTATGTCTGACTTCAGACTACAGCTGGCAGCCCCCGCACCAGTCTAGGACGAAATGGACTAACCACCTTTACAGTTACTTTGGTATATTTTTGTCATTTGCTTTATTACACCTCTTAAGCCATTTATTTCTTGTTATTTCTCTACATTTTCGTACAACTATTATTATTATTATTAAAATTCGGGACCCCAATCTTTTATACAATTTTTATTTAGTTACAATAACTGATTAAATTATATAGATACATTGGTTCAGGGCAAATAAACTATTTTTAGTTATTCATTTATTTCTCAATCAAATTAAAACATTATAATCTTTTTACAATTAACTTTCAAAAAAAAAAATAAATAATTATAATTCGATTTTAATTAAAAACAACACGAATTTTATGATTATTTATTTTCATTTAAGTAAAAAAAATGTCATATCATAATGATTTCTGTGTTCATCCAAGTACGTGTGTATGTTATACCAAATATAACCATGAATTATAACTCATCTGGTTTTTCTTTTTTTTTTTTTTGGTTTGAATACATTTTACTTGTTGTCATTCAACTTTGTGATACTTTCGTAAATGCAACCTTGTATTCATTAAAGTAGCGGCAAGTTTTAAGTAACTTAAAAAGAATGAATGTAAAAAGTGAACATTTAATAAAGGATGCCCCCTTTTTGATTTTGCAACTGAATGAAACAAACTTCTCGGAACTAACTGAAATGCATACGACAAGGATCGTTCTCATATACAATGAATGTATCCATACATATTTTGCAATACAAAATGCTACAGAAAAACGTAACAAATGTAATTTACCATTTTGTGACGCTTATAAATTAACGCCAACAAACTCTGATGCTAAAGTTGTTTATATATACATTTTTTGAAGAAATAAAAAAATATGTTGTAAATGTAAACTGTATTACAAAAGTATACAAAATTTAACAAGTTTTCTCGAAAAGATTCCATACACTAAATTCTTAAAATATTAATATAAAGTTTTTGTGGTATTTATTTTAAAGACTTCAAAGTTGAAAAATATCATCAAGAGAAACCGGAAGTAAACGAATCAACAATTGGTCTGATACTCAATTCGGGCATGAAGCGTACTTTCATTTTTAAAGATGGATAATTTTATATACATTTAGAACTGAGTGTTCATATAAGTCCACATGTGAACGAATAACACAACAACAAAACCATCACTTAAAATTACTTTTTGCTCTGCAACAAAAACAACAGCTTTAACAAAAACATTCTTTACGCACACATGCATTTCTCAGTACTGCCCTACACTTTGCAATAAAAAGTTTGAACTGCATACAGAATGCATGACAGCAGAAAACAACTACAAAAAATGAAAAAAAAACAAGGAACGACAAAGTGTCAAGCAAAAGATGAATTTATCACCGACAAAAGTTGAATGAGAAACCCATAAGACAAACTTGTAGTTACTGTAACATACTCCTCTCTGTCATACATATTCACTAGTAGTCAGGCAGCCGGCCTGCCAATTTGGTAGCCAGGACAATATCAACAAAAACATCTATTGCAACTTGCAACATATACACTACACGGAATGTTCCAGTGCATTTTAATGCATATATGAATTTTCGTTAGCAAAAAATCTTTTATTTTAATTTTTAGGATTTTTATTGTTAAACTACTTTAAGAATAATTTATAATTGTATAAATTTTGACACACATTTAAAAATTGTTTTTTTTTTTTATAAAATGGAAAAGCTAAGTAGCATATGTCTATTGTTTTAATTTAACGTGTTAACATATATTCAGTTAATAGCTACCTAAAAGGGCAGTTTTATAAAATTGTGACTTTTTGAACTTCCCCTAAGGTAATAAAAACCATCACTACTCCTGCCAACTACCATTCGTTTGTGGACAACTATCAACTGTTTAGCATGATTTAGTTTGTGTTTGATGCCAATTGATAAAATAGTGTTAAGCAATATTACCAAAAAAAAAAAAAAAGATTACCAAAAAACCAAAGCTTAATGAATTCCTTTGTGGTCCTTAGGGCGAGCCGACGCCAAACGTTCAGGGCCTTCAAAAGTGGTCGTCATACAAGAAACTGTGTAAAAAAATCCATAGAATAATATTGAGAGATCTGAGAATAAATGTACATGTGGTGGCTGAGACTGTTAGCATCTCAGCTGAGCGGGTACATTTTTTATGAATATTTGAACATAAGAAGCTATCCTGACTATGGGTGTCGCGATTGTTTCATTCAGAGGAAAGCCAAAAAAACCCTTAAAATAGGCAACACACTGCTACCCCATCCAGCATATTTTCCAGATTTTGCCCCTGCAACTATTTATTGAAGAAATAGCTTGCGGCTAAGGGATCAAGAGGTCAATTATTAAGCAAACATCTAATTTGAGGACTTTAAGAAAATTTCTTATTAAAAAGGAATACAAATTTGGAAAAATAAAGGACTTAATGTATCGAGCTAAAAAATATATTTTATTTAAAAAGTAGGTGACTTTTCAAACCCTCTCGTATAATCCGCTTTTTCATCCCCATTACATTGTGACAACCGAATTGCTGGCCAACCGAATAATTTAGTTGCAGCAACCGAATTATTTGATTGTCACAATCAAATGTATCCTAATGCAATTGAAATACATGGTCTCAACCGAAATTCTGATGTGTTAACCGAATTTCGATAATCACAAACAAATTTATCGGTGGCTCCAATGTATCGATTTTCTTGAATCGAAATATAATTCTTTGACCCTATAAAGTACAATGCAAAATATTTATTAAAAATTTAGAGCTTGCATTAAACCACAATTTTTCTTAACTGCGATTCTCTCAATTTTTTTTTTAACAAAATTAATAAGAAATTTTCAATTAAACGTTAAAAAGATCAAAGTATGATATAACTAAACCTGTCTTTTCAAAAACTGCATAAGTCCATACATTAAAACTTTTCAAGATTAACAAAATACATATTTGTTCTGCAAAAGTCTATGGTGGATAAGAAACTGAATATATACTCAGGAAAAAAAGTGAGTAGAAAAAATTGTAAACGGTTTTCAATCCCACTTTACTATTTTTGTACTGATTTTTAGTAAAAAAATTATTATTTAGCAAATCTTCTTGCTATTTACATTTTACAAATTACAGAATTTTTACAGAATATCTACAAATTTTCGTTGCTAATTTCAGAAATCATTTTACAAATTTTTGAAATACGATTTGCTAAAATTAGCAAAAAAAAAAAACTAATTTTAAAAAGTCGATATTGAAGGAAATGTTATTTCTAATAATTTAAACTTATACATACAAAGTTAAATTGCCCTAAAATGATACATAGGATTAAAAAAGGGATCGGAAGTGAAGATACCGACTCATGTCTAAAAAGAGGACATCCACATCAGCCCTAAAAACAATTAAATTTAACCTTAAAAGTAAAAAAAAAATTTACTAAAATATTTTTCAAAACAGAAATTACCAAATTAAAACAAAATAATAAATTCGTTTATGTTTTAACAATATTTAAGATTTTTAAGCCTTTGATTTTTTTTTTAATTTTGTATAAAACATCTTTTAAAAAATATAATCAAAATTTTTGATGCTCGATAAAAAAAAATAAATCTAAAACTTTGTACTAATATTAATAGTATTTAGTAATTTTTTTTGCTGATTTTAGCAAACAGATTTTAAATTCCACTTTACAAAAAGTCTACTAAAATTTAGTGGCGGCTACTAATTTTTCTACTAATTTCATTGTACTGCACGTCAGCAGACATGTGTTGCTAAGATTAGCAAAAAATACCGCTGGGCTCAAATTAGCAGAATTTCCCGTAATAACAGCAAAATTTTCAGTTGCCATTACAGACTTTTTTTGGTGAGTGTAGAAGTTAATAAATAAAATTTTTGTGTCTTTTATTTATTTAAAAAAAGCATGTATCATACAGATTTTATTGTTTGCAATTTTTGGACTTCTGCCCTTTTCGAAATGACCTCTTTGAAATAATCGCAAATCAAAAGATATTCGGATAATTATTTTCTTCATATTATTTATTAGCTGAAGTTGTTGGGCTTGCAAAAATCTCTGTATAGAAATTTTTGTAGTTTTCTTGAATGTATTTTTCTAGTTTTTTCATTATTTTTCAATTTAGCAGTATACACAGTAGTATCATTTGATGGTAACGGCGGGCTGGTGCTCACTTTTGTAAGAGCTGGAATTCATAACTGTTTAAACAGTCTATAGCTTCACGTGTTGTAACAAGACCTGGTGGAGACTTGGAAAATGTGAAATGTGAAAGAATGTGAAGATAAAAAGTTTTTTTTTTAGTTTGATCATTTAATTCGATTTAAAAATTAGTCGATATACATCAGCATTTTGTTTCACTTGAAAGGGCATAGGTCCAGGACTCATGCCCTTTTGATACATTGCATTTAAGGCTCTATCTTTTTCACAGAGAATATGTAAAACGCTTAAATTAATTAAATGGCGTCAAAAAGTTATATTTGGAAAAAGTGTGACTCATGCCCTTTTCGAAATGACAGGTTAAATTTATAAAAAGAATATGGTTATATGATTTAAAATTATACTAAATATCATTCAATTACAAATATTTTAATTTTTTTTACATAATTTTTATATTGAATTCTCTACAAAACTAGGATTTTAGAGAATTTAATTTTAACCGTAACCAAACGATTTTATATGAGGTTACGGTTAAATATTGCGATTAACCGCGGTTACGGTTAAAACCGAAGTGCAAACTGCAGTAAAAAATATTACTTTTGATTTACATATAAGGGACAACTGAGCGTATGATTTATTTGAGATTAATCATACGTACTGTAGTTTTAACTAATGAAAAACAAAAAAAAAAAACACCTCAACTCAACTTAAAATATGGCGTTTTTGACATGACAATGAAATGTGTTAATTTTTGGTAAAAAATTAATATAAATACAAAGTTTGAGGGCGCTGACACACCTGGATCCGGAAATATGAGGTCTTAAAAATCGGGAAAAAATAAAAAAAATGTACAAAGTTGTACTTAATTCATTGTCATTTTCTTGAAAAGTATTAAAGGTGCGCGGCTCATAAGGGTCGCATTTGAAAGGTTATTTAATTACCTTTGATTTCATATGCAAATTGATTTTTTTGAAGAGGTCAAAGGTCACATTTATTGACCAATAGCTTGGGAGCCTATATTTCCGAAAACGATCACATTTATTGACCAATAACTTGGGAGCTTTTATTTCCGAAAACGATATTTTTAAAAATTAAAAAATTATGTGTTAAAGATGGTTTTCTTCTATACAGCTGTGACAAATTTCAGAGTGGAGGTGGTTTCGGATCAAGAAATAAAAATTAAATTGTAAACGAACATATTTCACAAGGAGATAACGACTGAAAATGGACCAGCAAAAGACGTAACTTACAGTGTGGCCATTGTCACATTTTTTGTTTTTTTTTTTTTTTATTTAATCCCGAAGCCCGAAATTGCGATTATGTCACCATCAAATTTCTAGAATTTTCCGAACTCAATTAGATTATAACATATCATGTCACCATCAAATTTCTAGAATTTTCCGAACTCAATTAGATTATAACATATCATAAAAAGTGAGCCAGTGGATAGGGGAATGTAATGTAATGGCAAACGAGTGGATTTGAAACACTAGAGATAGAGAACCAAATGTAAGGGACCAGAGAACAAATAAAATCGAAACACTATACAAGGGGGACGAGTGGAATTGAAAACCAAGATAAGGGAAATTAAATGGAATGAAAGGGGAACGAGTGCGATTGATATATACACAGGCAACGATATAAATGTAACCACAAATTTCTGGAATCGAAACGCTAGACAAAGGGGACGAAATGTAAAAGCACGGAGAGGAGTGGAGTTGGAAAATTAAATAGAAAACAGAGAATAAAATAGAGGGGTTTAAACAATAAATTTAAAATTGTGTTCCTTGTATTACAGGTTAATGGACTGATAACACACTTTATAGATTTTTTGCCAGGAATATGGTAAAAAGGTGGCTGTAGGTGGGAAAATTTTATAGGCTGATTCACTGTGGAGGGTTTTTTGGAATATTCGTCAGCAATGTGGTCAAAATGGGAATTGTTATAGAGAAAATGCGTTCCCTTTACGGCCTGGGTACCCCTGAAATATAATGAAATATAGAAACCTGAAATATAAAATGTATGTTGCTTCAGATAGGTTCTATGTTCATAGTACCGAAGATATCATCGAAAAAAATTAAAAAACCCCTCTTTAATCAACTGTTGAAGCTAGAAACTTTAATTTTAGCATTAACTCTAGCCACCCACTATTAAGACATATACGAAATTTTTATGAGAAGGGGAAAACCTAAAGAGTGGACCCAGTTGAAACCCCTTCGTATGGAAAACTAAAATTAAACATATTTGTTCCCTGAAGTTTGGCCGAAGTCACTAAAGATTTACATGTTCAAAATGGTATTAAAAAGGGGACAAATTTCGCTCAAAAACACCCATCCCAATCCACTGGAACTAAGGCTGATACTCCGATATGGACATCCACAAAGGCCGGTTTGGAAATTTTTACGGAGAGAAGCAAATAAGGGATGAGTCTGAACATCAAAGTTCTCTCCAAATAAATTTTAAAAAAATCTAAAATTTAAAGTATGTTTTCCACAATTTATAAAGTAATTGCTTTATAAGACTCTTTTTGAAACATCCAAGAAGATGGTAAAAATGAAGTTAAAGGGGGAAGAATTGTTTATTGTGGCATGTATGTTCTTTCTCCAACGTACACATCTATTAAAGGGATTTTTGAAAATATTTGCAGAATATTTTTCCTCATAAGTCTCTGGCCCATAAATAGTTGGTTATAAATCAAATATTTAAAATGTGTGTTCTCTGGGATATAGGCTAAATAGCTGCAAATATGTGTACTTCTTAGAATATTGCGAAAGGTGCCTTAAATGACTCGCTCACACCCTTAGCAAGAAATCTATGACATAAATTACAAAATGTTATTGTAAGTAAATTTATTAAAAGAGCAGCTTCTTAAGAAAAAAAATCCGATATTTAAAATTACCAGCTTACGAAGTATCGGATTTTTAAGCTGGTAATTTTTAGACGGTAAATTTGTTTCGAAACAATATAAAGTACTTTTATAATATGCAGCTTTTGTTATAAGCGGACTTAATCTAAACTACAGCATAAAATTTATAAAGAAAATGCTTCGAAATTAAAAAGATGCACTTTTTTTGATCAATGCTATATTATATGTATAACCACCATACAAGGACAGGTTTTTCTTTATATTTTACTTCCTTTTGAGTAGATAAATTTTAAATCATAAAGTTAGGTATTGAACTGTTACCAAATAATTAGTATAAGGCTTGTATTGAACAGTTCCACAGGGATAAGTTTGAGTATTCCAAACAATCGAAGATATCATCAAAAGTTTGTTGTAAACTTGAAATTCCTTAAGAGTATCAACGTTATGGACGTCCTTGGTAGTCATGGCGAAACTAAAAAATAAAAGATGATTTTAAAATATTCCTGTAGTTTAAATAAAAAACTTGTTGTTGATTAATTGGTAAGTTGTGTGTATGAATGTGTGATATGATTGTCATACAAAAAAAAAAATAACTGAAATCTACAAGAGGCAAGAATTATTACCACAATTTTTTAATTTATGACTTTGTCACATTCTGTGCGTGTTTATCACATTCTCCTTCTTTTTTGTTTTTGTATTTTTTTTTTAAGAATAAATGAAATCTCATGGGATAATGATTTCTGTTTTGTTCGTCTGTTTTTTGACGATGATGATGATGAGCATATTCAATATATTTTTATAAAGTTTTTTAGTATTGTGTGAATACATATGTTAGACTACAGCTGTTAAGGAACTACTACTGACTGTCTATCTTTTAAGTTTTTTGTTTTTTTGTTCAGTTTGTATAACTCTCTATGGCATATAAATTTGTTCATGTATTTTGTTGTTGGTGTTCGTATGACTCCTTTCCATTTGTTTATATTGTTCGATTACAACATTATTAATTTTTTACTGTCTCAACATTTGTTGTTTCTACTCAATTGCTGGATAAATGTCTAAACAAACAATACAATAGCAAATGAGTTGCAAAATTTGTCATGTCTTTGTGTGTGTCTATGTCTGGGTTATAGTGCAGTATGTACAATAAAAATATTAAGGCTTCATCAAACATCATCATCATTAACAACATCATGTGTGTCAACTATAACATCAGTAAAGCTTATAAGAAGACCAATGTCAAGTACTTGATAAGACTTGAAATACAAAAAAGTCTTACTACTATATTTAGTATAGATAGATAGTTAATAACATAGAATCAGTTGACACTTTATACATATTATAACAAATTCTCTTAAATATTCGTTACACATATAAACTTAAGCACCCGATAGGAACAATGCATACTAAAGTAGAAGGAAGAAACTATTCTCAAAATAACACAAGTTATAAACGAAACTTTGGAAACAACTTTTAGGTTGAACTGGCAACAAATATTAGGTTGAATCTAGCGATATCAGATAAGAAATGATATCCCCCACTCTTGATGGCATCCAGGGTGCTTTACAATGTCAGGAGTATTAAAATTCCGATGCTAGAAATATATATAGTATCCCAAGAAACTTGACCTGTAACGTGCAAGAGCTAGGCTGTGGCACATGACATGCTCCACCGTCTCCCTATCCCAGCAGTTTCCCGTCAGTAAAGGATATCAGATGTTCCGTCACTTAGGATCGTATGATCTCCAAATAATTTTCAAAGATCTGCCCGTTTCGGTATTCCTTCAAACCTTCTCAGCTTTGGCCATTATAGTGGAGTCCGGTTGCAAAAACTGAAGTGGCAGACGAATGTCCATTAGTCATTTGCCAGGGAGCTAGACCCTCCTTTTCACCATTTTCTAGGCAATCTCGCCAGAATTTCCGCCTGAAAATTGTTGTAGTAAAAGGAAAGTTTATACGACTGCACGATACTCAACTCGCTCTACAGAAAACTGCAGCGCCGACTCTTGCCCCACCTTAGAGAAATCTGTGAAAAAGTTAAAGGTTATGTGGCCAGATCAGACCCCCGCCCACCCATCTATACTCTCCCATGGCGACACGTAGTCCCTCAGTCATGGGATAATGTAGTTACTGGTACAATATTCCCAATAATTCTTTGGTAGTCATATGGTATATACAAAAGCTGCCTCGTAGTCTCCATCGAATAGTGGAGTTCAACGCGTTCTTTTTAGCCATCATCCAATGCTCATTTTTAGTACTATTTACCGCGCCGTCATATATATTTAAGCTAGTCTCTGCGCACTCTTCAGGTGTCCTCCTGTGCAGCCTCCACCACAGAGCTAATAGCATCCATATATTTTTTTATGTTATTTTACTTCAGTAGGGTTAAGTGATATGCAATCACCAAAGGCGGACGCATCGATGTGTATGAGGAATGGAAAATATAAATTTATGTTGCTGGTTCTGTGTAACATTCCAACGCGCTTACCTTTACAACATAAGCCAAGATATTTACCAGTGATGAGAGCGGCTACATCGTCTGCATATACGGTTATTTCAGATGTTTCGACCTTAAGTCCTTCAAGAAGTTCATTCATAATGGTGGAGATAGAAAGCCTACCTGAGGAGTTCCCTAGTGGTCCACCTTGGCATTGCATCTCTTCGCAGATATTTTTCTTCAACTCAAGAGGCAGCTACCGTTCATGCCACAAAATATAGCCTTCGTAGACTCCATAGCGCCAGATATGTATAGGAAGACTCTCATAGCAAATTCCCTAAAATCCAGAGCTTACTCGAATGAAGCGCCAGCAGATATGCCATTTGTTCATCTTGTACAAATCTTAAACCTATTTAAGCTAATGCTTAAATTGTCTACTGGGTTACAATTATTTTTTAAAATATCAAAAGCTTTAGTTATTATTTCCTTGTAGCTCTTGCCATGCTGTTAAAGTTTTCTGTTTCTATTGTCATATTAACATTGTTGTTGCTATTGTATTGGTGTTCTTTGTCTTCTTCTTTCTCACAACTAATTTATTTGATTCAATATCAACTATGGTGGCCGGATGTAACCCAAACGAAAGTTATCCCAATATCCGGTTTTGGGATTGTGTCCGAAAAATAATTATAAACATAATTATGGGCTTTCTATTTTCATATTTGGATAATTATCAGGAATATTTTGGTGAAAGTGCCAACTTCCAATATACAATTTGGGTTAATGTTCATTGGGGTTATGTCATGTCACCATCAACTATATGTATAACAAAATGCCTGCTACATTTATTGTAGTACTTTTAGTGAATAGTCAAGTATACATAGACAATAGTATTATCGCTACAATATTATCGATTTTAGTAAAGTACAATAATCCGCAATTAATTAAACATTAGACATACATATAGACAATAACGGCAGACGACAGATAAGTCTTACACACACAATGTTAAGGTTTTTAGCATAAATACAGTTGTGGTATGTAAACAACTAAAAACAAAAAGAATTAAATCTGCTGACAAGGATAACAATAATTTAGTTTAGTATCTAAAGCTGAATCTTCTATTACTTACCCTGAATTGAAAATTCATTATTATTCTTTTGTTTAATAAAAGTCAGAGCAAAGCATATGTTTATTCTATCGGGTGACATGACATAACCCAATGAACATTACCTCAATTTCCGGTTTAGGAATTATGTAGGGAAATGATTTTTGACGTGATCAATATATTGAATGCTGGATCTATGACCGCAGTAGTTCCCAGACGAGAAGGGACATAAGTCCCAGAATTAAGGACATAATTTCCATTCAATTTTTGGATTATACTTCGAATATGACTACTTCGCTAAATGAAGGTTTTATGAGCGGACGTCCTTTGGCAAATTTAGGGGTTTTCTCTTCTGGGGTATATCCAATAACTGTTTCTGATGTAGTCGATCTTTGGCCATGCTTAAGAATTTTCGCTCTATAATATGTTCAACATTTGTTTTGCCAACAAAATGTTTTTATATACACACAGAAAATGGATTCATTCATTTTGGAGTTATAGATTGTCCCTTATAAGGAACATGGCGCAGTAGGTACACTAGACTTATGATAAATTTTAAAGAATTGTTTGGGGTGAAGCCATTTTTTAAGATTTGCCTTATGCTCATCATCGCTTTCATCGGTTCTCGATCAGTATCGGCTCCATCTAATGGTGGAATTGTGTAAATTGTCGTCAAGGGCATCTAGTTCATTCAATATTTCAGACTGTAAGTCTGTATTTGAAAAAAATATTTACTCAATCATCGTATCACAATTGTACTACGGGGAAGTTGCATTCAATGTCACTATATGCACGTGGCATAATGTCATATCTTTTTACATCAATTGAATCATTAGACTTATTTACAAATAACAGCACGCAAAAATTAACAAATAGTCACATAATATTTAATATATTCAAATTCCTTTTAACCATCTCGAGATTATTGTTTTTTTACAAATTGGTTTTCCATATTTTGCATAAAACACAACACACAAATCACAAAAGTTGAAACAAATAAAAAAACATGAATGTCAGAAACGGCATAGTCTACTTGTTATTTAAATATTTAAAATTTAAATTTTTGGATGTGCTACAGTAGAAAATTCGAGCGTCCCTTATAAGGGACTCTGCGCACTAATCGGTTAACCGATTTACTGTTGATACAAACCAAACCATTCGGCTGGCAAAAAATTTGGTTGTCACAATGAGTTTGTTGCCTCTGTGTATAAATTCATTAGAATAAATAATATTTTACTATATTATTCCTTAAAATCGAGTTCAAGATCTTTTCATAAAAAATAATAATGATTATTTTATTATTTCATTCCAATATTTCGTCACCACATTGGGTGACTTCTTCAGGGAAATTATATATATTATAAATATTGGAAGAAAATAATAATAAAATAATCATTATTATTTCCCAAGAAACATTTTTACGGACTCTCCGATGTACGTTTACGGTCCGAAAATACGTATCCGTCAAAGCTTGTACGTAAACGGAACATTAACGGACCGTATAATTGAATTTTCGAAAACAATACCTTTTTACTCCGTTTTGGTGTATCCGTTTCTGTACCGTCAAATACGGACCACTGTTTTCCTTTCGTTGCTTTTGGATTTGCTTAGTAATAAAAAACGAATACTTAAATATCCCTCAGTTAATAATTATGAAATTGAAAACAAGTTTTACGATGAAGTGTGCAAAATTATGTTGATTTGCAAATAAAAATATTGCCCGACAGCTTAAAATAATTTTGTAAAAAAATTTGCAAATTTGCATTGTCTGCTTCATCATATCGTAAGTACCACAATTTAAACCAAAATTAAATATTTGTTTTATTTTTTTCATGATTTTTAATGGGCCACAATCGCAGTGATTGATAGATGGTTATTGTGCTGGAGTTTATTAAGTTTTGTTATTTTAATTTAAATATCTTTGTAAATAAATTAAAAGAAAAAAAATAAAAATTTGCTATTAACAATTAAAATAATATGCCTTTACACAAATCCGTTTTTGTTGGAAAAACGGTACGAATGCGGACCGAATACGGATCCGTAAACGATCCGTCACTGACGGACTATTAACGGACAACTCCGTTTTTCATCCGATATATCCGGTCCGTAAACAATCCGTCATTGACGGACTTTTAACGGACAACTCCGTTTTTCATCCGATATATCCGGTCCGTTAACGGTCCGTCATTGACGGTTTTTAAACGGATTCGAATCAGTTTCGATGTTCCTCAAAATCCGTTTTCTGGCCCGTTTACGGATAAAGAAAACGGTACGTAAACGGAGTTGGATTCCGTTAATGACGGACCGAAACCGGTACGTAAACTGTACGTATTGTTTGTTGGGTTTTTATAAAAAGATCTTGAACTCGATTTTAAGGAATAATATAGTATAATATTGAAGATCGAATAAAGGAAGATAAATATAGAGTAAATAATATTTCGGTCACAATCCCAATTAAAAGAAAAAATTCAAATACCAATTATCATTGTTGTCATTTTGACCGCAAGTTTTTGGTCAAGATGCCAAATTCGAATAGTGCAACAATATCCGTTGTGGTATTACCCAGACACCGTTCTCTCACAGGTCCAAAAGCACAGAGAAAACAGATTAATTGCGACTACCCAATGGCATATTTGTTTGCGGCGAACAAAACTTAACTGAATTTCGGTTTTAACTGCATATTTCAATCGCATCTGGAATATATTTGGTTGTAAGAATAATTCAGTTATTGTAATTAAACTATTCAGTTGACAATGAATTCGTTTGTAAAAATGAATCTATTTTATCTGCGTGTGCAGATTTTATGTTTTTATTTCATAATTTTTCACGAATTCATTCTTTCTATCACAGACTTAAAGAAAGTTGTAGTTTTCTTCCTTTTGTTTAATATAATTAATGTATGGAGATTTTTGTAAATTCTTAAAAAAATACCATCTGTATAGTAATAATCATTATCCTTGTACAGCCTCATACATACAAATGTATTGAAGGGTGGATAAAAACAGGAAAATTCATAACCTTCGACTACACCTGAAAATTATAGATTTTCCATATAGCTTTTTCGAAATTCTATAAATTTTGTTTGGTCATCCCTCCTAACTCACATAGTTTATTAAGCCTTCTTTAATATTAAACAAAAACAATAAATAACAACAACTCATGCTTTCAGTGTAAACATATTGTGTACAGAAATATATTTACATCTACATTGAGAAAATAATCTTTATGATTCTTAAATTAATTACATACATTTTGGGTAAAAATTTGATTTTAATTGTAAAAAGCTTTAGCAAAAGTTTTATAAAAAATTATAAATTTATTACATACATATTTCGTTTGTTTTGTGAAAAAAATGTCCATTAATTTAATGATAAATTTCATTAGCTGCTTTGGCCAAAAATTCTCTTTGTGTATATTCTCTTTGTGCAAAATAATATTTTCAATATCACACTATTATATGTATGAAATATTTTACCATTACTACCAACATCATGTGATAATCCATCATAATTAAAGTAACAAAATGTTTACAGAACAGCTTTAACAACACAGCATCAGAGTCCTCATCATCCTCATCTTCATCATCAATGAGGCAATCGAAAATTAATTATACTGCATTACATTTCTGTTTAGTATTAACCCTTCAATGTACGTATTTAAATTTGCAAACGGCGGTTGAACTGGGTGATTTAGGAGACACGTTTTCGCCCTTTCCGCCTAATTTTATCTACAATTCCACTAGTTTTCTCTCTTTGAACTTTCATTTTTACCACGTCCCTGGAGAAAATTCAAAAAACCTTTTTAAAATTTTATGTTTATAGCCAAAGCAGTATGGACAGGCCATCAATGGGTGACTTTTGCCCTCCTCGTAGGTATAGACTGTCAAAGAGGAGAGTTTTCCTCTTTTTAGTCCTCGCCATAGAAATTTCCTAAAACCGTCCTGACAGTGTTAAGCCTATACTCCAAGAAAACAGGTACATATATCAAATTTCAGATTTCAAGCCAAAGGGGTTTGTGCAGCCTTTCAAGGCGGAGTCTCCGTAGAAGAAACCTATGTACTGAATTTGAGCTAGCTCCAGTGGTTTGGCTTGGTCGATGTTAGGTTAGGTTGAAAAGAGGAAGGACCATTTGGCGTTCGATCATTTATAAACATATGACATATATCCATATAAACTTCAGTGATCCAAAGTCTTATCATACTGTCAGCAAGCCCTACTACTGGCTTACTTCTTCCTAATTTCGAAAGATGTGATCGTAGCGGATTCGGATCATGTTCACCTCTTTCCTAGCCCCAAGATTATCCTTGTCCTGCTCACATCAAGGTCACCTCACATGACCCTTGTGATCGCACGAATATTATATCCATTCCAAATCTTCTTGTGCATGATGGTTTGCCCATTTACCAAGCTCCGTTTTCCTCATTCAAAAAGATTAACAAGAAGAGGTTTGGTCAATCTCTGACCAGATCGTCAGTGCTCTCATTCCCTTCCACTCCACAGAGTCCAGGTACCCATATCAATCTCAGACGTCCTCGGCTAGAATAAACGCTCATCAACCTCTTAGAGTTCAAAACTGCACTCGATTTCGCAGACTCCACTGACAGAATTCCAACCCCAGCCAGACTATCAGTTTAGATGACTGCATTCGCAGAATAATCAGTTGCAGATAAAAACCGAATGTACTCTATAATAGCCACAACCTCCGTCTGAAAAAATGATGTTGTGGCCCAGGAGCCGGAAGCTTGGGCGATGTTAAGTTAGCGTGTCAGTCAGTCAGTCAGCAAAGTTATTCCTTTGTATATAGAGATAAAAAGTTGAGTATGTAAAAATACATGAATTCATATAAAATTGATTTTTTTATTAAGAAAAAATATAATGAAACCAGCATTGAAAAATTTTTACAAATTAGATTTGTTTGAGTTTTACTCACGTTAAAACATTTTTTATTTAACTATAAACGAAATTCATATATTATTCATATTCAAAGCAAAATTAAAAGTTCGGCTTCGGTGTTGACCTAAAAATTCTAAATTTGGCCATCAATTTAAATGCTTTTCTGATATTGCGAAATTTAACAGAAACATTCCTTATGTTTAACATTCCTGTATATATGTATACATTTTACTATGTGCACAACATATTAACATTTTATTCATTCTTCTAAATATTTCAAATAAGGTGATATCCTTTTAATGTATACTACCGTCATCCTAAAGCCTTGAACAATTTTAAGTTTTAAAGTAAAATCTAAAAGATTAATAGTAACATAGTAAAGTCTCGGGCTTTAGAGGGTTAAGTGCAGACTGTAATAACAATTACAATTCACACTACAGGATACAACTAAAACAAGTTGCCAGGTTTCTAATCTTGACAGTCTCATAAGAATGTATTCTTATTTTAAAGCATACTTAATCAAATGCAATTGTTTTTTATTGTTTGTAGCCAGTCGTTTTAATTGTAATTCATCTATTTTTAGGCATCTCATAATGGTTTATGATGAAATTTTGGCATTTTATGTACATATTTACATACTTGTGCCGTTTTTATTAATTAGGTTTATTTAATTATTTTTTCCTAAAAGTTAGAAATACATAATTGTTAATTTGTTAAGGATTTCATAAAGATTTTTAAAACTCAGTCACAGCTTCTTAATTATAACCAAATGAATAGTGAAATGTAAGGAAACATTCTTGAAACTTAACATACATATTGTTTGCTTAAAATCTTAGCTTTTACTAACGTTTATAAATTAGTGTACAACAAAAGTGAAACAATTTATCCAACATACAATTTTAGACAAATTGTAAGCTTAACAACAATTGGTTGATTTTCAATAGTAGTGCTATTGTAATTTATTATAATTCTAACTTTTTTATATGGAATGTCCCAAAAGGAAAGGTGTTATGTTTATGTGCAGGCTTACGAAAAAATAAAGAATAATGGGCTAGGCGTATGCATATTAACAACTGGTTACTAATAACTAATTATTATTTAGTTTTCCATTATAAATTTAGTAACATTTTTTTAACTCCTAGTAACCAGTTATAATTTAACTTTGAGTAAGCGACAATGTAATGCGATGCAGTGTTGTAAATTCCAATTTCTAATCCGCTTTTCTTTCAAAAGGAAATATACAAATTAACCCTTTGGCGGAAAATGGTTGATAAATGACCTATTTTTAATTTTAGTCATATTTGAACAATTTTCTTTAATGTGGCTTGTATCGACAGAGTATAGTTGATGATTTCACACAATACTAACATGGTCTCAGGGCCAATAGGATCACCACAAATTCATTAATAAATATATCTTCTTGAAAAATTTTCGGAACACAGAGAATCAAAATTTTGGTAGGATATAGTCCATTCCTTTAATTTTTAGAAACATCGAAATATTTGGAATTGGTCAACTCCATTTCCTCCAGGATACCGACACAATTTGGGACTTGTGTATCCCATGGGTCGTCAAAGGTCAAAAAAAAGCACGTGTTGCACAGTTTTAAACATTTTTTGTGTGCATTGATATTCAAATAATTTTTATTTGATTTGATTTTATAGATTGTTCCCTGATTCCAAATTCGGTCTCTAAAATTTTTTACCTCTTTACAATTTTGAACTACAGTTCAAACTCGTTACTTGAGCCCCAAGTTATCTTAAAATGCTTGTCATATTTGTAATCTGAAGACGAAAATTAATAAATTAAAATAAATTAATTCGACACAACTCTTAACCAATTTGTAGGATTCTTCCTGATCACTTACACATTTGTTTCATGATTTTTAATGGGACACAATCGCAGTGACTGATGGATGCTAATTGTGCTGGAGATAAATATGATATTTGTTTGTATGTTTGTTTGGTATTTTTGGTATTTAGTTTGTAAAAGTTTTGTTATTTTATTTTAAATATCTTTGTAAATAAATTTAAAGAAAAAAAAAATTTGCTATTAAAAATTTGTTCACCACAAATCCGTTTTTTGTTAAAAAAAAACGGTACAAATACGAACCGAATATGGATCCGTAAACGGTCCGTCATTGACGGACTTTTAAGGGATTCTAATCAGTTTCGATGTTCCTTAAAATCCGTTTTCTGGTGTGTTTACCGATCCAGAAAACGGTACATATAGGAAGTAGGAATCCGTTTATGGCGGACCGAAACCGAAACCGAAACTTAAACGGAACGTATTGTTTGTTGGGTACATATTAATAAATTAAGTTATTTTAACTATTAATAATGACTTATTATTTTTATATTAAAAGAAACGAAAACGTAAGCCATTACAGCTAACTTATTATTATTTAGTTAAAAATAATAATAAGTTAACATATTATAGGTAATACATTATTTTGAAAATAATGTTGCGTCTAAAGAGTACTCATTACAAAGTAATGTTATTACCATGTTTTTACTGGGACGTCTTGAATTTTACAGAAATATGTCTAATTTAAAGCTATAGAATCAAAAAAATTATGCGCTGTGAATGTACACAAAAAAAAAACAGATTCATTGTAACAACAGAATTTCTTGCCAACCGACTAGTTTGTTTATCGCAACCGAAACTCGGTTAATGCAATAGAATTTCGGTTGAAACCAAATATTTTAATTGGTTGGGACAACTAAGTAATTCGGTTGCTGCAACAAAAATATTCAGTTGGCAAGAAATTCGGTTGTCACGATGAATCTGTTTTCTTTGTGTACCTCTGAGGTAGAGCTTGTGTTTCAATGTCTTTTACATAATTACACTGTAAGTAAAATTTCAACTTTTGAAGTGACACACGAAAACCCCGAGACACTTAAACTTTATTTTGGGTCGTAGAATTCAGTGGCGAACCCCGTTCTGAAGTCAGGTCATTTATTTAAAGATTTTTTTAATTATTAATTTATTAATATTTTTTCGTTTGCATTAAAAAAAAATTTTCTGAAAATAAAACGGCATAAGTCATTAAAATCTGTTACAATAATATTACGTATACGTATTGGTGTACTTTGACTCATTATTTTTGGAACTACAAATAATTATTAATCCTTACCTTCTAGATTAATTTAAAAATAATAGTATTAAATAGTAAAGAAATGAAAAAACAATAAATTAAGTCATTGGAAAACAATTTTCAAAGTTTTTCGTTAAAATATAGTCAAAAAATTGTTTGAGTCAATACAAACTTAAAATCTAAATATCTTGTTAAAATTACCTGATTTTTCAAAACGGTATTCACCACTAAATTCTATGACTCAAAATTAGGTATACTTACTGTGTTATGCAAAGAATATTTTTATGTGATCACTTTTTGGAATGAGTGGAATATGTGTCTGTAGAATATCAAATATAAAGTGTTAAAGGGTCCTGATAACAAATTTGAAGTCTTTACTGAAAATTTTTAAATGACCGAGTCTATTAAGAGACTATTGTAGTCCAGGACAAGCCTAGCGACACTGTCCAAAAGCAGGTAAATAAGTGCCCCCCCCCCCCCTTGGTGAAGATCTCCACACATGCCCACACCTGTATCCCTATTGACCTGTTTCGAGCCTTCACTAAACCACACCTGATTCGGCGCCGTTCGCAGGAATTGGGCCTTTTTTGTCCAAAATGGAAGAGCTGAACTTGGCTGACATGTGATTTCCACAAAACGGTGCCACACAGCATGCAAAACAATGGCCCAATTGAGAGGCGAGTTCGGTGAACAATTTATTTCACGTTTGAGGCCGATCAATTGGCTGCCTAGATCGTATGAATTAATGCCTTCAGATAATTTTTTGTAGGGCTACATATGTTAAGGTTCATGCCTGTAGGGACAAGCCCGCAACGGTTGACGCACTCGAAACCAATATTGAAGAATTTATTCGTGAGATACGCCGATATGTTGGAGAGAGTATGCCAAAATTGGACCCAGCATATGAAATATTTAAGGCTCAGCCGCGGTCAACATTCACCTGAATCATTTTTATAAATTGAATTATATAGATCGTTCCATCCACTCAAATAAAGATTTCATACATTTATCTAAATTTTATGTGTTTGTCGGACACCAAAACAGATCTAATCTTTAGAGATAATATATGGCACATGTGATACACGTTATCGCCAGATCTGATCATATATAATGCCATATTTGGGAACTTTGAAAATTTTTTTATTTCTATGGCCAAATATGAGCAGCTCCGGCCGTAAAAGAGCATATCTGGTGCTAGATCTGTTCATATCTGAAATTAAATGCTAAATTTCGCAATGTATATGTAAGACTTGATTTCATTTCTTAGCATTTGAGACATTTAAAAATTTTATATATATTATTATTTCAGTTTATTAAGTCAATGGAATATATAAAATTTCCTTACAGACTAGATACAACATGTATTATAGTTAAAAAAAAAAATTAAAAATTAAAAAATTCAAAAAGTAATAATTTAAAGGTTTCTTTCGAAGTGCAAAATTCAATGACATGGTTTGGATTTTTATTGAAAGCAATCTCATTTATAGAATTTATATCACTACACGCTCGATTTAAAATACTATTTTGGGCATAGTTAGTGCGATGAAAGGGATGTTGAAAATATAATGCTTATAGCGAAGTATTCTACGTGGCACATAAAACGATATCAGCGATAACAGCTTAGGACAGTCAATTCTTATTTATAGAAATATATCGGATTATAGACGCTGCCGCAGATCATCTTATATTTGATCAGACCTTATTAAGAAATATGGAATCAAAATTGACGCACAAACTAGAACCTATTTTTTACATTCATCCAAGCAATTTTTTCGACTTCTTTCATAAACTTAATGAGAAGAACTTGCAAGATAAAATTAGTGATGACATAATAATAGGTTTACCTACCACTGCCAAAATTTTTGTATTCCTCACTGTGATAACCGAATACTTTAAGGTTTTCATGGCATCAGCCGTCGCCTAGATCTACACAGTGTAAAACTTATGGTCTTATTCATGAACTATATTTAAGTCAAGGAATGCCTTTTTTATTAAACTGATTTATTAAATTTCATCAAGAGGAAAACAGATGCTCCGAATGTAATATTGATTAAATAAAATAGAAAATTAAAATGAATTTTGCGAAAGCATACATCGAAAAATCGAATAAAGGAATTCTTTTTTTAAGATCTGGGTTCAGTTTATATTTATTTACATTGGATGCGTGAAAATAACAGAAAACAAGAAATCAAAATAGGAATATATATATATATTATTCATGTCATTTTGAGGTCGTGAACTCGTTTAAAAATGTTTAACTAGCCATAACTGTATTTCAGCATAATTTCAGCCTGTTATCTAAAAAGGACATAAGTAAGAATAAATTAAAGAAAATGGAAATAATTACTGCAGTATTTGTTTTTTTTTATAATTAAAATATTTTATGCGTTTTACATGTCTAAAGAACAGAATATACAAATGCAAAAAAGACTGTATCTTGTGGCCATGTACATGTTGACCACCAACACTATAATATGTACAGCACATACAACAAATGGAATGGACCAAATTAAATACACACAACTTACCATAAAATTAAAGTAAATAAATGCACAAAAAAACGGAGTGCAAATCTTAATATACACTTTAAATGTCCCTCCATAAAAATTATCACAATCTCAAGTAATGCAAGTAGTGGTTGTTGTTGTTGTAGTAATAAATGCTGTAGTGTGATGATGGCAGCATCTGTTGTGGTCATTCATGTGCAACGAATTTTTCCTCTAGAACTTAAACCAAATTAAACAAAACGTTGCACATTACTTTAACTAAAAATAAAACAACAAAAAAAGAAAATACAACCAGATTTTAAAGAAAAACATAATAATGATAACAAAAACAAAAAAAAAAATGTAAAAGCAGAAAACAACATGACGACACATACAGACAAAGGAACAGACATACAACCGGACGATGATAATGCTGATGAGGAGGAAGATGATGAAGAAGAACAAAAAAGAAGTTGGTAGATGGAGCAACAATTTATTGTCCTTTACTGTGTGATGCTTAATTTAAGCACACCCACACACATAATATGTTTAAGTTCAAGCTGTACATTGAATGCATAATAATAATAATAATAATAAAAGAGAAATAAGAACAGCAATATAATAGCAGGGATGAGTGTTAAATTTGGTTAATACGAATTTAAATTACCCACCAATTTAAATTTTGCTTAAAGAAGTTTAAAGGAATAATAAAGTTTAAATTAAATATTCCTAACATCATTTAACAATGTCCTATCAAGGTTACTACAGGATACACAGAGTTAAAATCATCGAACCACCAAGCCACCGAGCCAATCATAAATACAAGCAAGGACCGATATACAAAATGCCAATTTTATAAAAATTTGCCATTTTGTACAAGATTTTAAGGCAATGATTTCCCATTTAAAAATAAAAATGTATAGAAAAATGATCGTAAATGCATTTTTTGGCTCACTAGAATGAATAAAATAATTGTATTGAAAATTTTTAGTATAAGGTATTTTTATGATTGCCTTGGTGTCTTGATCATATTCTCGATGCTTTCAACTCTCTTTGTCCTGTATTTTTGAAATTAAACTATTAGTTAAATTTCAACGGGACTATCAGTAATCGATTTAAGTTTCGAAGCTTAATCATTGTTTGCTTAATCTTTAATATAAATTCAGGCATTTCAATTTTAATGGCGTACTTTATTTTTCAATGTAATGGTAAAGTTTTTCCCAAAAATTACTTTAAAATATGATGCATTTGACCCCACACACAGAGTAGAGATTCGCTGTGACAACCGAATTCTGGTAGGTACATGTGCATTATACATTATTCGATTGGGGATGAAAATTTTTTTCAGTTGTAGCTACTATATTTTCAAATGTGAACAAGAAGTCCCAACCAAAAATATTTGGTATTCAGTACATCCTAACGTATTTATTTCTAAATTTGTTTCAAATTAAAAAAAAAACACTGTTTCAAACATTTTTCAAAATTTTGTATTTATAATTTAAAGGATATATATTATATTGTATTTGATACAATACAGTAAATAATAAAACTAAATACTTCAGAAATTCGTATATTCCAAGGTATTTATCCCACTGACTTAAAAAACTTTTTCCTACAAAAAATTTTCAGATTGGGAGGACCTTTTCCTATAGAAAAATCCTGAGACCTCTGGATTTTCTAGCTGAAATTTCTTTTAGTAAATTCTCCCGATTTCAAGATTTTTTCCTAAAAAAAAACATCAGCATCTGAGAAAGCTTTCATTAAGAAAAACCTTCGTACTTTTTCCTAAAGAAAAACTTTCCTACAATAGAAAACCCCAATGATTCTTAGGACTGTCTATTTTGGAACAACTATCATATTCTGGCGATATTTACCTAACTATTATTTTCAGAAGGCTTTCCCATGGATTAAAAATTCTGAAAGTTTGAGGAGTTTTCTGTAGAAAAAAAGACAACACAATCTATGAGGTTTTCTAAACTTAAAACTCCTCAGGATCTGACAATTTTTGAATAAAAAAATTCCCCAAATTTTATGGTAGATTTCCTCAGATTTCAAGGACTTTCTGCAGAAAAGAGTAAAGTTTCTAAATAAAAAAGGTCATTAAAATCATAGGGTTATCCTGAATATGAAAACCTTTTTTCTAAAAAAGCCCATCAATACATTATTGAATCGATAAAACCTTCAAATTCTGTTTCTTTACAAAAAAAGCATTGGATTCTAAGGACATTTTCGATTTTAAGGACTTCCTCCATAGAATCGAAGGGTTTTTATAGGAAATCTCTGATTTTTAAAGGAAAAAGTTTTTAGAATCAATTTTTATACAGTTATGTAAAACTATTTAGAATCTAATGGGTTTTCTTGTAGAAAAGTTCTAAAAATCTGATGGATTTTCTATAGGAAGACCGCAAATCTGAGGGTCTTTTATTAGAATCAGAATCTAGTGATTTTTCCATAAAACGTTTTATTTAACAAAAAGTTTTTAATATCTAATTATGGATTGTTTTTCAATACTTAAAAACGTAGAACATAAAAAAAGATTTCCCGCAACTATAGTATTTAAAAATTTATAGACAAAAACGTCAATCAATTTGATGAGCCCTGACAATTATTCGCATTGCTGACCAAGATTCTTCCTTGTCGTTAGTCTTATTCAAATTGGTTTTCTATAATCTTGAAAGAATTGGAAAAATTTATATATAAATAAGTGAATATATCTTTTAAATTAATATTGGTATTTTACTTCATGTTGTTTTTCCACCGAAAAGCTTGATGGTGCTTTTCGGATTCATTATGATTCCTTAAGAAAACTATTTGTTTTATTTATTTTGTTTGGAGTTTATTAACTATTTTTATATTTTGTTTTTTTATTTAAATTTACTTCAAATGACGTTTTGTCCTGACAACAGAAATGTTTAAAAAGTTTAATATGTATAACAATCGAAAAGTTGGTAGTAAAAAATAAATAAAACAAATTAACCGATATAATATCTGAATGCGATTGTAATAACAGTCCTAGAATTTTATTAACGAAATAATTAGCTATATAAATATTTAATAAATAATTAGCTATATAAATATTTTATTATCTCTAACATAATTATCACTGCCAAATCCTTGTCAATATTTTGAACTTAATTGATTGAAAGCACCACTTTGAGTTAGGTGGTAAGAAATAAATAAGTTACAGATGTACAACATGGATTATAAACGCAAAAGATTTACAGCGACCAAAAATATTGTATTCTTGCAAATAAAATTATTGTTTTTCCAAAAATTGATGGTAGTAGTGATGATTTTCTAACTGAATTGTTTTCTACACTCACAATATTATTTCGTTAAATATAATCTAAAATACATATTAAATTAATCGAAAATACAATCAAAAAGAGGACTACTGATTTTTCATTATATTCAGCCCATTTTGTTGTTTATTTTTAATCATTGTTTAATAATCGACATAAGTAGTAAAAGCAATCGAAAGTAGTTTGAAATAACCATCAATTTTTAACTGACAAAAAGTAGAAAACAACGATTTTTGTGGTTTGTTTTTTAAATGAAAATTTTTTTATTTGTATGTAATTTTTCAAAACACAACACACACAGACGTTCATATATATTTTTTTATTTTCTTGTGTGTATCTATATTTGAATAATTTCTTGTAATTTTTATTGAAATAATTTTGTATATAAACAAACTATTTTGGTAAAAAAACAAAAAGGAATTATGTGAATTTATATTTTTAAAAACATAAAATTTTACATTTAACAGAAAATATCAGCTCCTACTGAATGTCTGTAAATTTTTATAGATTGTTTTTTAAATGACTGATTCAAATAGTTAAAAAATATATTTCTATGAATTTCAATTGATTCTTCGTTTAAAAACAAACTTTACGTATTAGTTTTTAAATAAACTACATTCGGTTACGGAAAATATATTGTAAGTGTGTGTGTGCACCAGCAAAAGTTGACCTCAAATGAACAATGAAAAAAAAGTTTCGATGATTGGATTGCCTCAATTTGTCAGAAAGATGGGAAAAAATTGTGGACCAATTGTTACCCATTTTTGCACAAAATACCGTAAATTACGATCAAAAAAGCTTATTATTAATTGAAGGTGGCAATACTTAACCCATTTTAAACCACTCATCGATCCAGTTGGATTTTTTTTTACAAAATTTGGTAGAAAAACGTGTTGATTTCTCAATAAGCATTTTTTTGTTATTTCTGTGCTTTAATCGCGCCCTCTAGTGGTGACATACATAATTAAAGTTCAATTTTTGATGCTTCGTCTTCACTTTACGGGTTAAGATTTTACTAAAATTTAAAATTTTTGATTTTTTTTTTTAAATTCTGTTATTCTTAGAAAATTTCCCAAATTTTCATATGGCAAATTTGGCTGTTTAGTTTTTGAAACCTTTCCACTTGTTAAATTATTTACACAAAAATAAGAAAATTTAGTAATTTTTAACATATTAAAGTTTTTCCTAGTTTGGAAATTTCGTGAAAATATTTCTAAAGTATCCTTACACAAATTGGGATACCACTTTTATGAAACCTCTCTTCTTACTACATTTGAATAATTTTTAAAAACAACTTAAAAAAAATAATTCAAAATTAATTTACTAATTGCAATAAAAATTATTTGCTAATGAAAATATGCTGTTGTCCTTTATTTCATTTTTTTTTCAGAAGACAATGCACGTAATAAATATTATTTTTAGTAATATAATTTATCTCAAATCCAGCAAAAATGAAGCTGCCAAAGAAGCAATAAAAGCATCACTACTATGGCAAAGGCATCACTTCTTTTCTGATGGTTTCATAGATGAATTTGACATTAGCGTGTCATAGGATGGAAGTATTCAAATGTAGCTACTAGCATTACTCATACTTTACCTCAAGGAAGCAATGATAATACAAAGATAAGATATTCTGATGCATGAGTGGAAAATGTTCATATACTTTGTAATATTTAAGCTTTGATGAAAATTTAATTCATAGGAATACAGAAAAAATAAATAAATAAAGCAGCGAAATTTATGCATTGATATACAAATACTCTTTATTAAAACAAATAAATAATTCTGCTTTAGTGAAAAAGCGTTTTTGAAACATTTTTCAAAAATTTTAAGGAATTTTTAGACAAATTTTAAAATATTTTTGGATAATTTAAAAACTGGTTGTACAATTTGGAAACATTTTTAGACAATTTTAAAATATTTTTTACCAATTTTAAATAATTTTTGCACAATCTTAAAACATTTTTGGGCAAATTTGAAATAATTTTTACACAATTTTAAAATTATTTTGGTAAATTCTGAATTAAAAGTGGAAATGATGTATTGATAAATAAATACATAATGCAAAAATGCACAAATTGCGTCGCCATAAATATTTGAGGCTGAAAAATGCAAATAACAGGCCAGCTAGTTTCAATTAAAGGTAAAAAAAATCTGTTTTTCTTGATTTTTCAAAACTTTCATAAAAATTACAGAACTGCATAAATTCTAACCGTTATAAAATTTTAAACTATAATATAAAAAAATGATTTAATAAAAAAATTAAAAAAGTTCATAAAAACTATTTTCTCAATTTGAATAAATGCTTCCAAAAAAATATACGATATATATACTTTAGAAGTAATGAAGAGTGATATTTTAAGATATGCATCGGGTTTATATCCAAATCACTGCATTTGAAATATGAACACATGAATGCTTTTGGAAGTGCCTTAGAATAACACCAAAAAATCAAAAAAGAATGTCAACTGAAGTTTAGGAAGCAATGAAAGAAGTTATAGTCACAGAATGACTACCATTTTTTTTTTGCTGGGAACTTACTCGTTCATTTATAAATATATATTTATTAAAATAAAAAAATTGGTGAATCCAAGTTCAAACCAGTTTTTGTTTTTTTTTATTCAATTGGTTTTGTTAAAATTACAAACAAAATATCCAACTTAAATTTATTTCATTATTGTTTATAGAGTGCATAAAAAATTATATAAAAACAACTTGACACAAAAACGACAACGGTCATAAGTTTTAGTTGGTATACTGGAGCAATCTTACGACTTGTAATGAATACAAATCTCGTGCCTTAAGTTATTTGCGCACGCGAGCATCATTCTTATAGTAACTACAACAAACAGATATTTATATTTTGGAATGAAAAGATTTTGGGGATCATGAATATATAAACAAAATAATAAAATATAAAGCCAAACTACCAAACTATCACTCCATATAGAATGAATATAAAAGCCCTACCTTTTTGAATATAAAATTTAGCCTGTTGGTTTATTCTTATAATTTTTTTTCTTTTGCCTGGTTCATAACCGTGAAATTCGATACACCATCATAAACACCAACAATTCATTGTTGGTGTCTTTTTTACATTTTTTTTTTTAAGTTTCTGTAGCAAAACAATGGCTTATGTACTTGCTACATACCAAAAACACTTGAATTTGCTTAGTATACTATGACAAAAGGAGCGCTTTGATACAACCAACACACACCTACACTAAATTGATGATGATGATGATGTGGATGATGGTGTAAAGTATGAGTGTTTCTTAGTCGTAATGCTGCATTTTTAAACGTTTTTTATAAAACAATGACAGTGTCTAAACGAAACAAACCATGGTAAATTTTAAATGAATACCTGAATGAATGTAAAGTGAAAGAGTGATAGTGATAAAGAAAAACATCAGAAACATTTTATGAACGCATTCTGGCACCTGATGATGAGAAAATGCAAATTTTTGATCCCTTTTTCTCAAGAAACATAGATTGTATTTAAAAACGTTGGGCTTTTAAAGTTTTTTTTTGAAAAGAGGGTATTAAATAGTGCATTTGCAAATTTATATGTAGAGGGTGCGCCATATTTTTTGTTTGTATATGAATACTCGTATTAAATAACTTAAAAAAACAACACATTTTCATATGTGTGATATTTTTATTTAATTTGGTTAGTACTTTTCAATTCATTTGAACTAGATTTTAAATACAATATCCTCTATTGGCCAAGGAAAAATGTGCACTTTTTGCGGCATTTTTCATAACTTTTCGAGAATCTCACGATCTGTTTTCGGCACGAATGTTTGCCTTGAGCTCATCAACAGTCTGAGGCTTGTTGGCGAACACTTTGCTTTCAAATACCTCCACAATCAGATGTCTGGAGGAGTCAGATCTGAAGATCTGGAGCATTGTTTAACTCGCAGTGTGGTATCGTTTACCATCTTCTTTAAACCAGTAACCGTCCAGACCATTTTCAAGCATTTTCGGGCAGACATAATGTTTCCCATCGATAATTTTTCGTTCTCGGAACAAAAATGTGATCGTTTTGGCCCACTATTTTGTAACGCTTGTTTACGCCGCCAGAGAGTGTGAAAAGGGCCTGTTGGTCATCAAACAATCGAGCGGTAATTTGACCGTATTGCAATATACGTACACTCACCAAAAAAAGTCTGTAATGACAACTGAAAATTTTGCTGTTATTACGGGAAATTCTGCTAATTTAAGCCCAGCGGTATTTTTTGCTTATCTTAGCAACACATGTCTGCTGACGTGTAGTACAATGAAATTAGTAGAAAAATTAGTAGCCGCTACTAAATTTTAGTAGACTTTTTGTAAAGTGGAATTTAAAATCTGTTTGCTAAAATCAGCAAAAAAAATACTAAATATTATTAATATTAGTAAAAAGCTTTGAATTTATTTTTCTTATCGAGCATCAAAAATTTTGATTATATTTTTTAAAAAACTTAATTTGGTAATTTCTGTTTTGAAAAATATTTTGGTCAATTTTTTTTTTTTTTACTTTAAAGGTAAAATTTTTACTGTTTTTATGGCGGATTTTTAAAACTAAAAAACCTTGTTAGTGCTATTTTAAGTGAATGTCCTTTTTTTAGACATAAGTCGGTATCTTCACTTCCGATCCCTTTTTTAAGGAAATTTAAGTTTGTAGGTGTAAGTTTTAATTAGAAATAACATTTCCTTCAATATCCACTTTTATAAAATTAGTAAAATTTTTTGCTAATTTTAGCAAATTTTCAAAAATTTGTAAAATGATTTCTGAAATTAGCAACAAAAATTTGTAAATATTCTGTAAAAACTCTGTAATTTGTAAAATGCAAATAACAAAAAGATTTGCTAAATAATAATTTTTTACTAAAAATCAGTACAAAAATAGTAGAGTGCGATTGAAAACCGTTTACAAATTTTTCTACTAACTTTTTTTTCTGAGTGTAGCCTGTCTACCAGCAATATGTTTTGAGTCAATTGCACTTTATATGGAAACAAATGAAAATTAACCTTTAAAATGCACCGCAAAGTAATTTCACAATCTGTGAAAAAGGAATCATTTTCCTTAGAGTGTGTGATATATAAGCCTGTTCAAAACCATGAGTTGTTTGTGGGCTGTGTGGTTTATAAGGAAGCTGGCGATGAACTGGTGTGCCCTCCCTCTAGCGCTGATTGTCAATTTTTTCCCTTAAAAAAATAGTGTTTTCTATTCCTTAGTAACATTCAATTATGATCTCGAAACTGCTAAATTCTAAAATATGTAAAAAGAAAAATTTTTTAAAAATTAAAAAAGCTTTATTAATTTGTTAAATTTATCAATTATTGTGAATTACGAGTACCATACAATAAATTTATGGGTTGCTTAATTTTCAACATTGTGGCAGAAAATATACGCTTGTTTGTGGGATTTTCCGAATTTAGCCAACTTATTGTTGAAGTACAGTTTCCTACTATAAATTGGGTAAAATTCAACAGAATAAAATTTGAGTATAACAAAAATCGTTTCAGTACTAAAGATTAAAGCACATTTTAATCTGTATGATTAACACTCAATACATCTTCTAATCTCAACAATATACACTCATAATATATTTTCCGTTACCGACTGTAGTTTATTTAAAAAGTAATAGGTAGAGTTTGTTTTTAAATGACGACTCAATTGAAATTAATAGAAATATATTCTTTAACTTTTTGCATCAGTCATTCAAAAAACAAACTATAAAAATTTACAGACATTCAGTAGGAGTTGATATTTTCTGTTAAATGTAAAATTTTATGTTTTCTGTTTCTACAAACAAAAATTCATATTATTCCTCTCAATTTTTTTTTTTACCGAAATAGTGTGTTTATATTTAAAATTATTTCACTAAAAATTACAAGAAATTATTCAATTATACATGCACACATAGAAAATAAAAATATATACATCTGCGTGTGTTGTGTTTTGTAAAATAAGATACAAATAAAAAAAAAAATTAATTTGAAAAATAAACCACAAAATACGTTTTCTCAGTTAAAAATTTATGGTTATTTTAAAAATTGCTTTTACTACCTTTGTCGATTATTAAACAATGATTAAAAATAAAAAACAAAATAGGCTGAATATAATGAAAAATTAGTAGGCCTCTTTTTGATTGTATTTTCGATTAATTTAATATGTATTTTACATTATTTTTAACGAAATAATATTGTGACTATATCTAAATTAATTTTGCACAACCCTGTGTGCTATAATTACTACTGTTGGCAACACTAAAACCTACACACATAAACCCAGATTAACCTTAACCCTGTAACAGGCAAGAGATTAATTTTAATGGCAACAGCTTGTTAATTTTTTTTTTAAATAATATTTGCCAAAAAACAAATAAATTAAAGACTGAAGTTGAAAATCTGTTTTATTTTAGTCGCCAGGCGGAAAAAAAGAAAAGCTGCCTCAGGGCATCCTTGCCTGTTTACGGTAAAAATTATAAACAGGTAGAGTTTTATTAATTAAATGAGTTTTATTCAAAAAAGGATTTTTTTTTTTTGAAAAAAGCAAAAACTTATACTAGTTTTGGTAATAATATGTAAAATAAAAACAGTTAGTATTTGAGCAACATAAATGTATATCACACTTTTTGCATTTACATTGTGTTGGGGGCTTCTTATGGAGTACGGAAGCGAAAAATTTTCTTGAAAAGCTACTTCGTTGACGTGAATGCGCATCGATGTGTTTCGCCATATTATATTTTAATATTCCGTTGACTCCTTTCGTATTTCATCTAAACCTTAAAGTAAATCAGATATTTATTCGAAAAATATATGGAATAACATATTTAGTAGTATCTGAACCAGAGAATCCCCCATTCGTTGGCAAAACAAGTGGACCAGTATCTTCCATAGAGGATAATGGAGATCGAAGTCTATTTCTTGAAGTTGATTTTGGGATATTAGGGATCTCCTTTGTAGTTACCGCTACATAACCCAACAATGATTGAGGTAAATTATCAATTGAAAGGTTAGTAGACAATATATGGACATCCTGAGGCGAAATGTTATTCGATTCCGTTTCCTTTGTTTCCCCAGAGTGACGTAAAAAAAGCTCACTATCTTCAACTTCTTCAAAAATATCATCATCCTCATAATTGGGATCTACAAATTCATCATTACTACTGAAATCTGATAGCTCTTCACCGGTTTCCACTGAGTCCATAAACTTTTGCAATTCATCATTAGTCAATTCAGAAATATTTAATTTATTTTTTCTGGGAAATATATCTGGGTTTTTCGTTTTTTAAAAGTAAAATCCACAATACAAAAAAATTAATATATATTACTGTGAAAATGGTTTAGAACACAAAAATTGCCATAAACGGGCAAGAGTGCCCTGAGGCTTCTATAATATTTTTGCGTTTAGGTCAAATAATATTATTATTTTAATAACCATTTTTGGTTTAATTAAAACAATTATATATAAATTACTTACCAAAAATTATTTTTTGTTTTTTTTTAATTGGAAGTCTGTTTTTTTTTCACAAAAATTATATTTTTTTTCAATATTTTTTTTTTTCTAATCACACTGATTTCTTGCATAAAAATAAAAACATAACACACAAAACTAATTCTATTTCATTCAACCAAAAATATAACGGTAAACAGAATATTAAGTAATCGAAAGTAACAAAGGTACACTTAAAAAAATGTTCAATAGCATCACAATAGAAAAAAACGGATAGCTGCCTTGAGGCATCCTTAACTGTTAGAGGGTTAAGACACTGCCGTAAAAATATTTTGCCGATTTCGACAAAATATTTGTTAATGCCGACATTTTCTGTCAAATAACGAGATATTGATTTCGGATTTCAAGCAAGCTGGTACAAATAATTTTTTCTACCATAATTTCATTAGAATCGTAAATTTTCACTGGAGGTGAGTTTGTGTTATGTAGTAGGCGTATGATAAATTTTTTTTATAATTCCATATAACTCATACGTATTTAACTCGGTTATCAAAATTACTTGGTTTTATTCTTGGGTAAGAGAAAAATCTTGGTTTTTCTGCGGAGTTGTTCAATACAATTTTAATGAAATTTCTATATATGGTGGAGGAGGCGAAATATTTTATCGGCCCAATGTCATATTAAGTAGGTAAAACGGAGGGGTAGAAATCGTAGAAATTTTCATGCATGTATGAGATATTCCAAATTTTAATTTAATTTTACATTTATTTCGAATTTTTCTCGAATCGTATCCGAAAAACTTAATCTTTTTCGAAACTTTAAAGAGTCTAAAATTGTAGCTATTTCCAGTTTAAAAATTAATGAAAAAAGTGAACCTATTTCGCTGCTTTAAAAAAAAATTAAGTGTTTTTCTTCAAAAAAAAATTTGAGATTTTGTATTAATTAAGTGATGTTGGGTTAACGTCTATAAATCAATTTATATAAACTATATTAAAACATAAACATAAAACAGGACATGTTAAAAAAAAATCTGTTAAAAATAGATCGGAGAACAATAAAAAGCATAGCCATCAAAATATATATAAGTCACTTGCTGAACAACTTTCTCTATAGTTAATTAACCATTAAATAAGTAGAAAAGCATAATGAGCACAATGAAAAACCGTCAGCTGAAGCAAAAAAGCAGAAAAAGTAAAGAATGTTGTAAAAAAAATTATATATTTTTACTTTTGGTTTGTTTTTTTTCGAATTTTATATATATAACTACTTACTCCTACTTACCTGACTTTTCTATATTTTTTGTATTGTGAACAAATAAAATATCAACACTTGGGGCCGCCTTTGTACGAAAGTTGTTTTCGTGTATGGTCTTCGCCGTAACGAGAAATAAAGCATAGAGAGAAATATTGTATGCTTTGCTCTACCTTTACTTACAAACATATAATTCATTTGTTTTTAATATTTTATGAAATTAAAAATTCTAAAATTTCAATTATTTTTATCACAAATATTTTTGTTTATATTTAAAAGAGAAACGCCAATAATTTCTTAGGCTCGGAAACATTTTTATACATTCTTAATTTTTAGTAAGTTTTATATATAACTACTTAGCAAGTCTATATCTACTTCAATTTGTATGGAGTATTTATACAAAATTCGAAAAAAAATAAACCTTTTGTATTTTTTAATAAATACAGGTTGGTTAAAAAGTTCCTGCGCTCAAATGAAAGAATACTGTTTTTGTTACGAAAAATATTTTTTTATTCAATATAATCTCCTAGAAGCTCAGTACACTTGTTCCAATGATCTTCCAATAATTTTATCCAATAATTTTACCGTCTACGGCTGCTATGGCCTCTTCATTCGACGAAAAATGCTTTCCACGAAAGAATTGTTTGAGATTTCTGAAGAGATAGTAGTCACTGGGAGCCAAATCTGGTGAATACGGTGGATGTTCAAGCAATTCGTACTTTAATTCTTTGAATTTAGGCATCGTAAAAACATTTTTGTGAGCAGGTGCATTGTCTTGATGAAAAATGATTTTTTCTTCTTTAAACCAGGTCTTTTCTCACGAATTTTTTCATCCAGCTGATCCAAAGGGCTGCAATAATATTGATTGTTTTACCTTTCTGAAGGTAATCAATCAACAAAATTACTTTTGCATCCCAAAAAACTGATGCCATAACCTTCTTTGCTGATCGTTGACTTCACCTGCTTTGGAGCTGAACAACCAGCTTCAGTCCACTGTAAACGTTCTTGTTTCAATTTAGGATCATGGTGGTAGATCCAAGTCTCATCCATAGTTATAAAACGACGCAAAAAGTCGGTTTTATTTGGCTTAAAACGCTCCAAATTACGCTGAGAAATTTGTTTTCGATTCAGTTTTTATTGAATTGTTAATGTGTGCGGCACTAACTTTCCAAACAGTTTTTTCATACGTAATTCTTCATGTAAAATAAGGAGTACTCGTTCGTCTGAGATACCTATGGCATTAGCAATTTCACGCTTAGTCAAACTTGGATCTTTACTAACCAGGTACTCAATGATTTCTGCTGTGGTTGCAGTTTTTGGTCGTCCTTCGCGTGGATCGTCTTTAAGGCTGGTACGACCAGGTTTAAATTCACCAGCCCAAAATACATACACTTCTAACAATTGTTCATAAATTTCCTTTGCTTTTAAACCCTTCAAAACAAAGAATCTTGCATGTGTTTTCAGGACAGTTATACCAACTTGGGAAAAAAAAAGTTTGGAGCTAGCAGTGCCATTTCTTGGTGAGCGCAGGAACTTTTCAACCAACCTGTATGTTATGTTATATACTTTAATTTTTCTGTTGAAATAAACGTTAAAATTTTAATGGTTTCTGTGTTTTTAAATTACCAAAATATGTCGTATTTTATAATACGTGAGTGGATACATACCTTCCAGCCATTTCCCATACTGGGGTAAAACAGAAAACTATGCCCGTTTAAGGGATATATAGTATCGAAATAGGTACAACAAATCGATAGAAAATCGTGTCACTAAATCAACATTTTTTCAACTCTATTTAACGTTGCAGATTACACACGAAAAAATTATGATACTCGGTAGGATATCGAACAAATTGTACGAGAAAACGATATATTTTCGATATCATTTTGACACATTCTGCTTTCTGGGTTGTATCTAATTTTAATGTAGATACTCGCACCCTTTTGACTGATATAATCTTTAAAAATTAATGGAAGGTCCAAAAACATTTAAATTAAAAAAAATTGGTTTAACTATATCAGTACCTGATATCGTAATCAAACTACAGATAGCAGATATTTGGATGAATAAACTTGATTAAAATCGGCTCATATTCCGATTTACTTTCCATAGAAATGTCTTTTCTGAATTGGGCTAAAATGGTATTTAAGTACACAAAATCGTTGGTATCTTGATAAAATTTTAGTTGTGAATGTTATATGCGACTTGTAAATAAATTATAGGTCCGAAGAACAATGAATTTTGAATCAAATTTGGAACATTGAATGTGGTTAATCCATAAATAAATCAGGCCTAAATTGTTCGAGGACGGGTCATAAAGTCCTTTTCACTGAAATTTCAGTACTGCTCCTGTCAATAGCCACCCAGCATAAATGAAGCTGCCAAAGAAGCAATAAAAGCATCACTACTATGGCAAAGGCATCACTTCTTTTCTGATGGTTTCATCGATGAATTTAACATTAGCGTGTCATAGGATGGAAGTATTCAAATGAAACTACTAGCATTACTCATACTTTACTCTAAGGAACAATGATAATACAATGATTAGATATTCTGATGCATCAGTGGAAAATGTTCATATACTTTGTGGTATTTAAGCTTTGATGAAAATTTAATTCATAAGAATGCAGAAAAATAAGTTTAAAGAAGCGAAATTTATGCATTTATATACAAATACTTTTTATTAAAACAAATAAATAATTCTGCATTAGTGAAAAAGCATTTTTGTAACATTTTTCAAAAATTTTAATGCATTTTTAGACAAATTTTAAAATATTTTTGGATAATTTAAAAACTGGTTGTACAATTTTGAAACACTTTTAGAAAGTTTTTAAATATTTTTGAACAATTTTAAATAATTTTTGCACAATTTTAAAACATTTTTGGACAATTTGAAATAATTTTTACACAATTTTAAAGTTAGTTTGGTAAATTCTGAATTAAAACTGGGAATGGTGTAGTGTTAAATAATAAACATAATGCAAAAATGCACAGATTGCGCCGTCATAAATATTTAAGGCTGAAAAAATTCAAATGACAGGCCAGCTAGTTTCAATTAAAGGTAAAAAAAAAATTTGTTTTTCTTGATTTTTCAAAACTTTTATAAAAATAGCAAAACTGCATAAATACTAACCCTCATGAAATTTTAAACTAAAATATAAAAAATGATTTAATAAAAAAATTAAAAAAGTTCATCAGAACTATTTTCTCAATTTCAATAAATGCTTTAGATTCCAAAAATATACGATATACTATAACTTATGCTTTAGAAGTAATGAAGAGTGATATTTTTATATATGCATCGGGTTTATATCCAGATCACTGCATTTGAAATATGAACACATGAATTCTTTTGGAAGTGCCTTTGAATAACACCAAAAAATCAAAAAAGAATGTCAACTGAGGCTTAGAAAGCAATGAAAGAAGTTATAGTCACAGAATGACTACCATTTTTTTTGCTGGGCATCTATCAGTTGACTCCTGTCGAAACAAGCAGCGTCATTTAGTTTCTGTTTGACAACCATTAATAGCGTGATTTGATTTGAAGATTGAGGAGAAAATGGCAGTTTCCATAGCAAAACTCCATTAAATACACCCTGATTCGCCCTCTTCTCCTTGTTTCCAATCTTAAAGAAATGGCTCGGCGACAAGAGATTTCACTTGAATGATGAAATCACCTCACAGACAAACTTATTTTCATAAACACGACATATCTTATTTTTTAAAAAGGATAAACAAATTTAAGAAACGTTGAACAAAATACATGTATAGAGGTCAAAGGAGACTATTTTGCAAAACAAAATGATCTTTTTATCAAAAAACCTGTTTTCATTCAAAAAGTCACTCACATACATCTGGATATCTAGTTGGAATTTGTTTGGCGAATGTAATATGAACCCAGTGATATTGCATTCAAATAGAAATAAAATTGTAATATATATTTATTTTTAAGAGATGCAACAATCAGTATATCCTTCGTATTTATTAATTTGTTGCTTTCTTTGGAAACGGGATAGAGGAGAAATGAAGGGATGAGAAAGAAAAAAATGCATAAAAAATATATATAAACCCACATTTACGGAATTCATTTAAATGAACTCTCTCGACAATTTCGTTTAGATTTATTTTTTAAATCTAAACGAAATTGTCGGAATTTGGATCGCTTCCAAAAATTTAAACCAAATTATTCTTGGTATATGGTATCCTATCGCCGGCAAGTCCGACTATTAGTAGTATATTATATAAATTATCACCCAGAGATAGATCTTGAAAATACCTTTCTTTTGATTCTACAGTATCTCTCGTGGAGCAAGTGGTTTAAATGGGTAATTTAGAACAATATTCATTAGGGAACTAAAATTTTAAATAAAACCCTTTATTATTGGTAAAATTATATTTTTTAATAAAAAACAATTAAAATTGTTTACATCTTGTCGCGATTATAATCAATAGCATTTGTGACAAAGTACAAAAATTATTTCTCTTAAGCTGTGGCCCTAAACTTGCAGCATTTTATTTGTATTTAAATTTATGAACTAAACTCATTAGAGCTCATTAAAAACTATACATGTCAGTGATGACATACCTAATGAGCTGTCATCATAAAACCACAAAAGTTGTTGTTATGGTTAACACCAAAACACTGAACACCAAATATCATAAGGACGCATAGAATAATACGCCAACATCAAGAGCCACCAACCACATATTTTTAAGTTAATATTATATTTTTTTTTTAATTTCAAAGCACCTGCACTATTTTGCAAAACAACAAAAAAAGTGCTAAACAAAACAACTCCAACAAAAGTTCTTAATTTTAATTTAGCATTTTCGTTTATTTATATTTTTTTTTGTAACAGTTGGCAGAGCTTTTAAAGAACTTAGTCATTCCCAGATACAAATAATGGAAGTACATTACAAATCATTTCTTTTATTGCTTATTTCATTTTTTATAATTAATTCTGAACAACTTCAAATAAATCTTTTATTTTATTATTTCCAAAATATCCGTTGGTATAGTTTTACAGCTTCTATAAAAGTTATTCTGAACTACCTCTAAAATAACACATATTTATTAAAAAGTGATGCTAAAAATGATTTGGATATATTTTATTTAATAACTCATGATTACGAGTTCTAATCCTGTCTGGACCAATATTTTTTTTTTAATTTCTTATATTTATAATTAATTTGTATAAATTCATTATTTTTCTATTTTTTTATTATTGCAAATTAAAAAAAATAAAAATGATTCAAAATTGTTTTCTCTGCAGTTGTGAAAAATGTACTGAACAGAATTTTCAAATGCATTGAACTTTTGCTCGTGTTTAATAAGTACTTCTATTGAAGACAATAAGAAGCAAAATCTTGCAATAACAAAGTGGTGCTAAGCCAATCAATATTAATTTAAAGGAATAGCTCAGGGGTAAAGGACTAGACTAGAAATATTAAGGATGTCAGTTCGATAACGGGTATTTCGACATTTTTAAAATATAAACAAAATATTTTTTTTTTGGTAATTTTTTTCTTTAATTGGCGAAAAGAACCCTCTATGCAGCCGCTCAAAAAGTACTGAAAAAATATTAAAGTGGAAGTTTTATGCTTCCAAAAAGTACTTTAACTTTATGCGTTTTATTGCACAGTTTTTAAGCAGGAAGAAAGGTAAATTTTTCTTTCTGCTCAATTCGAATACGTACAAAATGCACATCTATGTTCTACCTTTCCAGAGGCTATTTTTAACTGTTTCCTTATTAGAAAAGAAAGTTGTTTAGTATGGGCTTGCTTCATTTGAAATACCTTACATATCTAATTATAGGTAAGCAGTATTATCTACCGAGCTTTCATTTAAAAAAGAAAGGAATTTTATAAAAAAAACTGTTAAAATTATAAAAAAATGACTTTCTTGAAAAAATAATCTTTAATTAATTATTCATTCAAAGCGGTTATTTTTGCCAACGTCTCACAAACTAAGAGAGTATAATATGTTCTGCATGTGTATGATCCAAATGTTCATCTTTTTGCTTTATATCTTTTCGTTTTATACAAAAAACATATTATTTTACAATTTTATAACTTTATTCGATCTTGATTTAATATTAATATTTAATTTTTTACAACATTAAATAGTTTTGATCAAAACATTAAATTTACAATGGAGAGAGAATGTTTTCGATACTTAAGAGTGGCAACAGATTAATAATGGATTGGTATCAGAAACCATCAGGGAGAATAATTAATTAGTACTCTAAACATGGTAGGAGCATTATAATGAACACGGCTAAGAATTTTATAGATGTAGAATTTCATAGAGGAAACATTATAAAGATCAGAAATATATTACGAGATAATGGTTTTCCAACTGAGTTATCTTATAGATTAGTAGGTCAACATAGAAATAGGATGACACAAAATGGAACATACATAACTGAACCACGAATTTTTAAATCTTTGACATATGTTCCTGGATTATCAGAGAGATTGGCAAGATCTAACATCTTTGATAAAGGAAAATATGGAATAGCTTATCGTAATTTTAATACATTAGGGAAATTATTTAGTAAAACTAAAGATAGAATTGATAAGTGGGATATGTCAAATTTAGTTTACAAGATTCCTTGTCAGCGTAATGATCAGGAAAATTGTGATAAGGTATATATAGGAACGACAAAGAATAAATTAAAGACCAGGATTTCAGGACATAAATCAGACCAAAAACATAGAAATATTAATTCGGAAAAAACCATTCATTCATTGTTCTATATTAAATCACCATCCTAACTTTGAAAATGTTTCAATATTAAGAACAGAAAATAATTATAAAAAATGTTATATGTTAGAAATGTTAGAAATCATTAATACACCTTTGACACAGAGAATGAACTTTAAAGCTGACACAGAAAATTTAGCTCAGAATTATAGATATTTAATTAGTAAAAAATTAGGAAACTTTAATGTATAGATATGTTTTTAATAACTATAATAATTTAATTTTATAATGTTATTTTATTTTATAAACAACATTTATTATGTTAAATTTCATAAACCAAAGTATTAAACCAATATGAAAATATTTTTTATGATCTTTAGCAAGAAAATGTTGTTTATAAAATTACCACTTCTATTTGATTAAATGTTAATTTAATTTTTTAAAAAATTTAATTTATATTTAAATGTTAAATATTTTTTATATTTAAATGTTAAATATTTTTTTGTTTGTCAACTTTTTTATAATTATTAAAATTTTGTTTTCCTGAAGATGCTAACAAATTGTTAGCGAAATATCGAAAATAAAATAAGAAATTTTATAAAAAAAAAGATCTTTAGCTTTAAAAAATTGAATATTCATATTATTTTACTTTTTCTGATTTTATACTTCTGTAGTAGGCTAATTTTTTGCACAAGTTTATGAGTATCATTTAAAAGAACACAATTTTTATATACTAAAAGCGATAGTGATACTGTATGTTGTGGCAATTTGGTTGTTCGGTTCACTATGTCTGTCTGTCTTTTTGGCCGCTTCGATGAAGTATGTAATAATATACAACACTTCTTTTGATGATGATTCCCTGTTGTCGTTTTGTTTTTTTTTCTTTTTCATTACCATTTTGATTCCCTGGCTGCCTACCTTCCTACATGCTTATGTTGTTTCTTTAATTGGCACAATAAGTTTATGTTTTCATTATAAAAATTCCAAGAAAACTAATGTTTAATTCTTAAAAAAATATAAAAAAAAGGAAAAGAGCAACAGAATCAGAAAATAAAATTATTACACCATATTCTAGAAGGTGTTTTTAGATGAGTGTAAATATTGTTGGCTAATACAAAGGAATCATCATTTTACGGGTCTCATAAAAAAATTTTGGATACAAGCAGATGGCTTTTATTAAATTGAAATGGTTAATATGAAAAAAAAATTGAGAATGGATCAATGAATGCTAAATCGACTACATAATCAATAATTAGGTTTATAAGATTATACAATACCCAGCAAAAGTTTGATATTGGGTGCAATATTCAGGCATTAACCTGTACTGAAAGCTCAATATTCATATATGTAAAGTAATAATTGACATATATTTGAAAATCTTTTTTTTAGATACATTACTTTATGTTTATTGTAAGCAAAAGGCAACTTTTTTTAGAAGTTTTCCACGTAAACTTTTCATAAATAAAATTTTACGAAAAAATGCTTAAAGGCTGATAACACTACACTCAGAAAAAAAAGTTAGTAGAAAAATTTGTAAACGGTTTTCAATCCCACTTTACTATTTTTGTACTGATTTTTAGTAAAAAAATTATTATTTAGCAAATCTTTTTGCTATTTACATTTTACAAATTACAGAATTTTTACAGAATATCTACAAATTTTCGTTGCTAATTTCGGAAATCATTTTACAAATTTTTGAAAACCTGTTTGCTAAAATTTAAAAAAAAAATACTAATTTTAAAAAAGTCGATATTGAAGGAAATTATATTTCTAATAATTTAAACTTATACATACAAACTTAAATTGCCCAAAAATGTTACATAGGATTAAAAAAGGGATCGGAAGTGAAGATACCGACTCATGTCTAAAAAGAGGACATCCACTTAAAATAGCACTAAAAAGGGTTTTTTAGTTCTAAAAATCAGCCCTAAAAACAATTAAATTTAACCTAAAAGTAAAAAAAAAAATTGACTAAAATATTTTTCAAAACAGAAATTACCAAATTAAAACAAAATGATAAATTCGTTTAGGTTTTTACAATTTTTAAGATTTTTAAGCCTTTGATTTTTTTCATTTTGTATAAAACATCTTTTAAAAAATAAAATCAAAATTTTTGATGCTCGATAAAAAAAAATATAAATCTAAAACTTTGTACTAATATTAATAATATTTAGTAATTTTTTTTGCTGATTTTAGCAAACAGATTTTAAATTCCACTTTACAAAAAGTTTACTAAAATTTAGTAGCGGCCACTAATTTTTCTACTAATTTCATTGTACTACACGTCAGCAGATATGTGTTGCTAAGATTAGCAAAAAATACCGCTGGGCTCAAATTAGCAGAATTTCCCGTAATAACAGCAAAATTTTCAGTTGCCATTACAGACTTTTTTTGGTGAGTGTATAAGACAAGGATTTTGGTGATTTTTCCTAATTCTAGCAAAACCACACATTACCAAATAATGGGTAAAGTAATGTATAGCCATAGTGGCCGATGGATTACTTACACCTTACTTCATTGATGAATTTTACAGGCGATGAGCCTCAAAGTAATGTATATATCCATTAATTTAGAGGTGATAATGTAAGAGGTTACTTATATGGTTACGAGAATGGAAAAAGTAATGTGTCTAAAAATAGATTTTGAAAAAGAGGAATTTTTATTAAAAAAAAATTATTACAAATATTTTTTTTAAATTATTTGTAATTTAAAATAATGTGGTCAAGATGGGAATCGAACCAGGGAAATCTGGTTGCCAGCCAAGAACTCTACCCACTGAACTATCGACGCATATAGTATATGATTGCTTTAAACTTAAATGAATTGTTGAAATTCGTTTTTTCGCTAGTGTTATCAAAACACATATTACCCTTTTGCTTACAAAAAAAACACAAAGTAATATATCTAAAAATAAATTTTAAAAAATATTTCAATTATTACTTTTCATTTATAAATCATATATTACGTAATCAATAATGAGTAACTTATAACTTGCAAATAATGAAAATGGATCGAGCTATCATTACAATGTAGCGCATGAGAATATCGCACCCATTACCAAAGTTTAGCTGGGATGTGAAGCTAAACAATTTGCACCGAATCGCTTTTCCGAGTTAAAGCCCTGAACCAGAAAAAATATTTTATATTTTAAAATTGAGGAGAAATACTTGAAAATGTTTAATATATTAAATTGATTTAAATTCCATATAAAATTATGTATCATTTAAGTTTAATTATGTAGAAAAATATCCACACGGTTGTGTTAAGGGAACATTTTATCAAAAGTTTGTACTTTCTGGGTAAAAAAATTATCTGGTGCAATATTTAATCAAAGTCAATATGATATTCTTTCTAGCTGATCTTATTCCAACCGAAATATTAAATTTCTAAAAATCTTAAAAAACAATTAATTGGCCAGAATTTGTTCTAGCCCACCTTTTAACTCATATAACCGCCATGCATTGTGCATGTATAATTGTGTTACATAAATATATATTCGGGAATTTAAACAAAAAATTAAAAAAATTTGTACATATAGTAGTTGAATTATTAAGGCTAAATTCTGGTTAAATATAATTAAAAATAATATCATACATAACTACATATATTAAATTATATATAATTATATAAAATCTTATGATAAGGCCTAAGAAAATATGTCGAGAAAAAACAATAATTCTTAAACAAGACAAATATATTGTACAAACCCCGCGGGAAAAGGAAATATCCCAGGACACGTCATGTAACTGGTTCATTGTGATAGGGACCTGTCATGGGACCGGTTTCTTTATATGAAAAGGACCGGCCACTTTAACATGGGCTTATCCTAGGAGGTGATCAATTGCACTCTGTGACATGTTACAGGACTGGTCTAGAAGAACATGTCACACAACTAACCCCAAAGAATATGTAACAGAACTAACGCAAAAGAACAGGTCATGGCTTTTAAATCGATCACGTGGTGGGTATTTAGGAACCGGTCCTCTTTTCACTTATCTCTTGATATGTATTTTCGGAGCCCGTTTAGTTTTCACCTAACACTTCAAAGCCCTCAATTCCCAACTGACCCCTTTTTTCCCGCAGGGAAGAAAAAAACAGATTCATCGATATGGTCATCGATATTTTTGTTTGTGGCGTTCAAAATTCAGTTAAAATAACAGAATTTCAGTTAAAACATATTTTTTCAATACCCCAGGAATAAATTTGATTGCGACAATCAAATAATTTGGTTGCAGCAACCAATAATTTCGGTTGGCATAAAATTCGGTTATCACAATCTGTTTCCTCTGTGAACATATAAATTTTCACCACAAGCAGTTGTTGTTTTGGAAACAAATATAACTATATGTAACAAGGTTATCATAAATTAATTGTATACAGGATGGGCCATTTAAAATATTTTATTTGAATCGGCTATAAAAAATGTACTGATTATTTTTTCAAATTTCTGTTTTTATTAGCAAGGTTGAACTTTGTCATTTAGGAATGAAACACAATATCATTCATATGACTTCCACAACTGGCTCGGCAGTACCTCATTCGATTTTCAAAAACAGTGCGAAAAATATCGATGGTTGCGTTGGCTGTATGGTACACGTTTTATTGAAACCAAATGTCGTCCATGTCATTATCTTAAATTTTTGAAGAAAAAATTCGTTGAGCATGACACGTTGAAGGTAACGGCTCCTTGCTTATTTTCGAAGGTGGTTGTCATATGAATGATATTGTGTTCCATTCTTAAATGACAAAGTTCAACCTTTCCAACAAAACCAGAAGTTTGAAAAAGTAATCAGTACTTTTTTTAACCGATTGCAATTTAAAATTGTCAAAAATTTCAATGTATTGTTACCCCGAAACGGGTTAAAATTATAAGATTTTGTAGAAAAAATATAAAAAAATGAAATTAAAAATATATTTTTTCATCTTCCTGGCTGGGATTCAAAACCACTAACCGGACTAAATTACATATAATTATAAGAAATGTTTTGATTTAAAGAAATATATGCAATCATACATATAATTATAACTTATACCGTATTAAAAAAGATTTCTTATGTTGGACCATTATATAATCATATATAAATACCCAGCAAAAAAAAAAGGTAGCAAAAGAAGAGAAAAAGAAGCAGTGATTTTGATTCCGGTGTTGTGAAAATTTGGATCGGAACCAATGATTTTTACATAGGGCTGACATAGGATGGAAGTTTTCTTTTATGATCCTTTTTTATTGCATCTAAAGCCCTTCTTATGGTTTAGTGAAAAATTAAATCTTTTGTTCTTCCCAAATAAATTTTGAATTTGTAATTTAGATTTCTACAGGACATCAGTAATCGAGCCTTAACCTCAGTTTCACAATCTCCCGTTAGCTTCTACCTGGGAATTTAACTGACACATTTGTTGTTGTTTCCTATACAAAGTTTGAGTTTTACTGTTCGTTAAATTTCAGCGGGAAATTCAGCAATCGGGCCTTATTTATCTCTATTCGAAATGCTTGCAACTTTTACTACAATAAATTTTTTACTTTTTGTAGCGCCATAGATTTGAAAAGTGTTTAATTTCATTAAAAATCACATTTTTATAAGTTGTGAAAAAGAACTTCCTTAGAAGAGAAAAATCAGAACTAAACGATACTTTAGAATTAATGAAAAATTAATTCCTTAAGAATCAATTCCATTTACTTTTGCTGGGTATATATAATCATATATAAATATATATAATATTAAAAAATATTTTACATAAATAACCACATATTATTTCATCTTAAATATGAGTCATACACTCAGAAAGAAAAAGTTAGTAAAAAATTTGTAAACGGTTTTCAATCCCACTTTACTATTTTTGTACTGATTTTTTGTGAAAAAGTTACTATTTAGGAAATCTTTTTGCTATTTACAGTTTACAAATAACAGAGTTTTTACAAAATGTTTAAAAATTTTTGTTGCTAATTTTAGAAATCATTTTACAAATTTTTGAGAACCGATTTGCTAAAATTAGTAAAAAAAAATACTTATTTTAAAAGAGAGGATATTGCAGGAAATGTTATATAGATTAAAAAAGGGATCGGAAGTGAATATACCGACCCATGTCTTAAAATAGGACATCCACTCAAAATAGCACTAAAAAGTTTTTTTTAGTTCTAAAAATCATCCCTAAAAACAATTAAAATTTGACATTAAAATTAAAAAAATACTGACTGAAATGTTTTTTAAAACAGAAATTACCAAATAAAAACAATTAATTCGTTTATGTTTTAACAATTTTTAAGTTTTTAAGCCTTTCATTTTGTTTTTAATTTTGTTTAAAATATTTTTTGAAAAAATAAATAAAATAAAAAAATGTATGCTCGGTAAAAAAATAAATTTAAAATTTTATACTTATATTCACAATATTTACTAATTTTTTGTTTGCTGATTTTAGCAAACCGCTTTTAAATTCCGCTTTACAAAAATTTTACTAAAATTTAGTAGCGGCTACTAATTTTTCTACTAATTTCATTGTAATACACGTCAGCAGACATGTGTTGCTAAAATTAGCAAAAAATACCGCTGGGCTCAAATTAGCAATATTTACCGTAATAACAACAACATTTTCAGTTGTCATTACAGACCTTTTTTGGCGAGTGTATATAATATATATAGTGTTATACATTATTTCATATAATATAATATATAACATTTCATTTCAATTTAAAGCATAACAAATCTTATAAAGATCAATACGTTTTTTATAAGGCACAATATAATATAATTTAAAAAAATTATGAATATATATTGTAATTATGTATGTTAAGGCATACCGATATATGTTCTTATATATGGTAATATAGTATTATATAAGTCCACATATGATAATATATAAACTTTTTTACTCGGGTTATTAAAACTATGCTCAAAAAAGGACACTATAATAAATAAATCAAGGGGTCAAAATTGGAAATTCTATATTGGAAATTCTAAATTTGAATTCTTAAATTTATCAAAAAATTTCACTATTTTTATGCTATAAAAACTTTCTTTGCATGTTTCTGCATATGGACTTTGCCCTACAGTTACCTTAATAATCAATTGGCAAATAAAGAAAGTTCATACAAATTTAATTCATTAAAAAATTCAAATTTTTTATCTCGAAATCTGTTTAAAAATTTAAATTTTAATACATCAACAAAATAAAAATTTTATAACAACTTAAAGATTCTCTTTTTAATATTCTAACAGACAACACCCTCTTACGTTAAATATCTAAACAAAAAAACTAATATCCTTAATATCCATATCCCTTCATATAGAAAATGTACAAATAACGTTCAACTTCATGGTCATGTACAAAACATTTAATGTGAACGTTGTATGCATTTCGTATATACCAACTACAGCCATGCCTCTAACACAAAGTGGATATATGCATCAATATGCAGCTTAATATATGTTAGCTTGCTATGCTTTTAATTTTAAAAATTTGGATTATTTTAGCTTATTTTCCTCCAAAAAATAATGCTTTCTTACCTTTTTCTGACAAGCAGTATTTTGAGGTATTTTTTATAAAAATTAAATTTAAAAAATAAATTTAACCAAATTAAAGTTTTAAAGTTTTTTTATTTAATTGATTTATTCTTCGGTTTTTAAGACTTATTTTACTGAATTTTAAACTTTTTCATTACTGAGCTTTTGCTATTGGTCCAATTATGAAAAATAGACAGCAATTTTTCTAGTACGCGAGTTTTCCAAAAATGTTCTGTTTGATTTAAAAATAATCAAAGGCGTTATACGAGGGAAAAGTATATCTATATAGTAGTTCATCTATTTTATTTTTTGATATTCCTTTGAATTCATGTTTTGTATACCAATTTTTATTTGGTTTTTATTAAGGATTTTGTATAAGATGAAAATAATACAAATACATCCAACTACTAGAGTTTGTTGCATACACTTATAAAAGAAACTAACATGATGTTCTGACCGTCTAGAAAGTTTTCTTACAATACAACTTCGTTAAAAGAGCATCAAGGATAATAAAACCACTTATGGCACGTCTATCATTGTAAAGGTATTTTGTGGTAGAAGAAGAAATAAACGAAACGACAACATGTAAGAAAATCTACAAAATAAGAAATGAGAAAACCAACAACTGAAAAGCATGTATTATGTGTCTATTTGAAAAGATAGTAAAGAAGGAGTAAGAAGATTGGCAACAAAACTTTTTACAAATTCAAAATGCATTTCAAATACAATGTTCTTATTTTTTCTATATATTTTATTCTTGTTAAAGTCTAGACAAAGTAAATTTTGGTTGTATTGTATAAGAAAATTTTGCTAAAAAAGAAAACTTTTAAAAGTAAAAAAAAAAGCCAAAAAAAGATATTAAACCGGAAATTGTGTACAAGAAAAAGTTTAAATAGGATCAATCATTTCCAACAGTTACCTATCTGCAAAGTTTTTAGAAATGTTTAAGCTTTAGTTTAACATCAGCAATATATAAGATTATAATATTTCGATTTTTGCGAATTACATAAACTGCCCAATATCCTACAAACACTTTTGTTTTCATGGAATTAGCTTTACTTATGAACAAAGCTACAAATCGTTTATTTGGTTAATTTTTGTAAATATACGGAGGTTAAAAGCTCGCTATAAACTAGAAAATGTTATTAATTTTATGTTGTTTTTGTAATTACTAAATTGCCTACATAAATTATTATCTTACTTTATTTTAAAAACACAATTACTTAATTATTGCACATTTTTACAAATTTAGCAAATGCTTTTTAAATCATAAAAAATATTTGGTTAGGTTGAGTTGGAAAAGAGAAATCTAAAGCAAAGATACTATTTACAACTGGCTCATGTCCAAAAATTTAATTGCTGTACGCTCTCATGTAGGTTCAAATTTTTACTGAGGATCGGATCACTTCTTTTTCTCAAACACTCGTAATTTTTCCGGTCTTACGACCGGCTGACTACAGGCAAGACAGGTTTTTTAAAGAAAAGCTTTGGCGTACTTAGGACTCAAGCAAACTTAAAACCAGGTAGGTTTAAATATACAGGGGCGGGTCAATTAATCAGTGGCTCCTGTCAACAGGTATCTGTCAGTTGACTACTGCCGAATTTAGCCTCGAATGTCTTCTTCTTGTTTCCAAACCTGAAGAATTGACTCAGTGGAAAGAGATTTGACTCCAAAGATGAAATCATCTCACATACAAACCCATATTGATGACGCAGACAAATCTTATTTTTTGAAAGTGATGAAAAATTTTCTCCAAAGTTACAAAATAAAATTATTTTTTATCCAAAAACCTTTTTTTTATTAAGAAAGTCACGGACTTATTGACCCATCCTAGTATATAACTTTCGAAATCATAGTATCTGATTATATTAAAATTAATCATTAATGTTGTACACAACACTAATAATATAAAACTTAAACAATGAGATGCCGAGTAAAAAAATATGTCCAATTTTATATTCTTTAATATTCGCTGTTATATCTAGCTGGTTTTACTTCATCCGAAAAATGATGAATCGAATTGGATTCAGCATTATATTTGGAAATTAGGTAGGACCTTTATTAGTTAGAAAATGCCATATCATATTAGATCCAGCAAAATATTTGGAGATTTAGCAAGATCTGAATCTATCTAAATTTATCTTAAATAAGACATATCAAATTATATCTAGGAATATATTCGGGAATTAAGTAATATCAATATTAATCCGAAAATGGAAGATCGAATTGTATTAGATTATATGGAGACTAGTTTATTAAAGAAATTATACGATTCTAAAATTTTAATAAAAAAAACAATCTTCGACAGGATGTAAATTCGGTTTGCCAGAATCGTAGTCGACTGCTTAACTTACTCGGCCACACAAAGCTATACATAATGGCTGACAATTAAACTACATTGTTGGTATATATAATTATATATAATTAAATCTTTCGGACTCATGTATAATTATAAATAATTATATATTCGGAAATTAAAAAAAAAATATGAAAAAATTTGTAATATCATGACAGAATTTATGGGACTAAATCATTCCTGTAGTTATATGATTATATAAAATTATGTATATTTTTTTATAATTTATAGTCCTTAATACATATAAAAATAAATCTGAAGAAAAACTGATTACATTAAAAAAATAAAAATAGTTAAGTAAACGTCGTACCTTGGCATAGTTACGTCTGTAAAGGTTGGTTAAATTTTAAGGGCCGATGTTGAATGTGAACCACACCTAAACGTCAAGTTTTTTTCTGTATTTAATTTGACATTTCTCAATTTAAGACTAACTCAATTTGAACCATGGAAAGATACACAATCGAGCAACGCGTTAAAGTTTTTCAGGCTTATTATGAAAATGGGCGTTCAAATCAAAATGCATTTCGTGCACTTCGTGATTTTTTTGTTTGGGCAGCATAATCGACCAAATGTGTCCAAAATCGGGAGAATTTTGGGCAAATTTCAGCAAACCGGGTCTGTGAAAACACCTGTGCATGCTCGCTCACTTCGTTCTGCGGAAAATATTGCTGTTATTCGCGATAGTGTGTCATGAGGTCGTCCAAGGTGTTCGCTATCGCGAGATTATAACGAACTTATTGTGGCCAGGTATTGAGGATATGACCCTGGATGATATGTGGTTTCAACAGGACGGTACCACTTGCCACTTACGAAACAATGGCTCTTTTGCGCGACAAATTCAATGGCCGTGTTATCTCATGTGGTGGCGATGTCAATTGGCCGCCAAGATCATGTGATTTGACACCGTTGGACTTCTTTCTTTGGGGTTGTTTGAAAGAAAAGGTATACACCGAGCAACAATTTAAGACCTAAAGGATGAGATAATTCGGCATATTAACGTCATAGAACCTCAATTATTCTTTAGCATCATCGAAAATTTGGACCATCGGATGGAGGTGTGCCGCCGAGGTCGCGGCGGCCATTTGGCCAATATTTTGTTCTATATATAATTGAACCATACCAGATTATCATAATAAAAAGAAATGACAATAATTTCCTAAATAATTTGGGTTTAATTTTAAATCAACATCGGCCCTTAAAATTTAACCACTCTTTATTATAGTTATCATACTTAAGATTTTTTCACTCGCATTTCATTAGCATTAGTTGGGTAATGTTAATGCCAAAAAAAAATTAATAAAGTAAAATTTTACCACTTAATGGTAATGAAATTTCATGGCATTAGCATTTATCCTACTATGCCAATGAAATCGTACTATTTCCTGATTATTTTCCAAATTTCAGAATTGTATCTCCATGTAAACGGTTTTTGCTTATCGGTCAATTGCTATTAATTATTTTTAATTGATTTATTATTTATTGCATAGAATTTAAAAATACATTACCATTAATCAGAGATATTAAGCACTTTGAATTGTTATCATTTAAAAAAATGGTAAAAAAAATTATTTCAGTACAATCAAAACTAATGGAATGCTAATGAGATCATCAATTAATTAGACCAATCGGTTAATTATAAAAACGTTTATTCTTCTTTTTAACCTCAAATCCTTACACAAAATTTTTCTTCACCTCTAACACGACATTTGGAAATAAATGTTATGTATATTTATAATAATCTAGATTCCCTGCGAAAAAAGGATCTATTCCAGGACACGTCACGTGACCGGTTCATTGTGATAGGGACCGGTCAATTTAACATGGACTTATTCTAGGCGGTGGTCAATTGCCTTCCGTGAAATGTCACAGGACTGGTCTAAAATAACATGTCACTCAACTAACCCCAAACATATCTTAGAAACAACGCAAAAGATTATGTCATGACTTTTAAAGAAAGGACTTGAGGGACCGGCCTTTTTGTTACCTATCACATGATATGTATTTTCGGAACCGGTCAAGTTTTCACCTATCATTGCACAGGCTACAATTCCGCACCGATCCCCTTTCTCACACATGGTTATTATAAACTAACTACGTCTTTTATCCTGTCAAATATTTCGATGTATTGTGGCACCGAAACTGGCTTAAATTTTATAGTTTTGTAAAAAAAATATTAATAAAAAAACTAAAGTAAAAAAGAAAATATATGTATCTCCCCAGCGGGGATTCGAAATCACTAGAAATATAAAAAATTACATGTAGTTATATCTTATATAATATAAAACATTTCTATGTCATGTTGTCCTGAAATTGGTAAAAATGTGAAAGTTTTGTAAGAAATATTGATACAAAAGTTAAAAAACATAATTTTTTTTATGTGAAATAATGGAACCACGTCCAATTATGTTTTGTATCATATCAAAAATTTTCATCAATAGGAAATCATCCCATTAATTAGGATGCAAATCGATCTTAAGGGTTAAAATGTAAACCTTAAAAAGTTGTTTCTTGTAACAAAAAAAGTTAATATATATTTTTGTCCATATCTCCAAAAACGGTAAAAAAAATATAACATTGACAGGTGCACTCACAATATTATTTCGTTAAAAATAATTTAAAATACATGATAAGTTAATCGAAAATACAATCAAAAAGAGAACTACTGATTTTTCATTATATTGAGCGAATTTTTATGTTTATTTTCAATCATTGTTTAATAACCCACAAAACTAGTAAAAGCAATCGAAAGTCGTTTAAAATAACCATCAACTTTTAACTGACAAAGAGTAGAAAAAAACGATTTTTGTTGTTTGTTTTCCAAATGGAAATTTTTTTATTTGTATGTAATTTTACAAAACACAACACACACAGATATAACATATATATTTTTATTTTCTGTGTGTATCCATATTTGAATAATTTGTTGTAATATTTATTGAAATAATTTTGTATATAAATAAACTATTTTGGTAAAAAAACAATAAGGAATTATATGAATTTATACACTCAAAATATTATGTAGTTAACTGTGTGTAGTTTAATAAAAAAGTTTTCCGTTCCATTTAAAAATAAAGGAAGATACATTTATTTTTCAAAGAAACATCTATATTAACTTTTTTATACATTTATTCGAAATAATTTACTATCATTTACCGATTTTTTTCAGTTTCATTTATTTTTTTCATTTGTTTGAAATTTAATAAAAATTTACCCACAAAACGGAAACTTGTTGTTTATTTGTGTCCGTAACAGTTATTACAAATTTAAATTTTGTTTGCTGTCTGTTTCAAAATAAAAAATTCAAAAAATTTCAATTTGTTTTTTTATTTAAATTGGTTGTATATATACAAAATTTTTCAATACAATTTACAAGAACTTCATAAATACACATACATATTCAAATACATTCACACAAAAAGTGTTAATAGCTTCATATGCATACATACATTTTGTATTGTACGAGTATATGAAAAAAAAAATACAAAAACGGAAATAATTTCAAATAAATGAAAAAAACATTTATTTTTTAAGGATTGGTGGGTAAAATTTTGACATTTATTTTAACTTATATCTGTTGTTTCTTACGGATGTGTCAGTTGATTAATCAACATTTAAAAATAAATAACAAATGGCATTTAATTTAAATGAAAATTGAGTAGACCGGTTTTTAAATGAAATATCATTTCTTTTAAATGATATTTTCAGTTATTTTAACTTACAAACTTTTTTAAGTGTATTTTTAACAGAAAACATAAAATTTTACATTTAACAGAAAATATTAATTCCTACTGAATGTTTGTAAATTTTTATAGTTTGGTTTTTGAATGACTGATTCAAATAGTAAAAAAAATGTTTCTATGAATTTCAATTGATTTTTCGTTTAAAAACAAACTTTACGTATTACTTTTTAAATAAACTACAGTCGGTAACGGAATATATATTGTGAGTGTGGTAGAAAATTGCTTTCCCAATCTCAAAATTATAACATCATTAAATAAAAGGTCCGGCTATATTTAACTAGCATCAAAGAAACATCAAATATTGGGTGGTATAAAAAAATGTTTTCTAAAATAAAATTAAAAAAGTTAATCTATATTTTGTTTTGTTTATTATTTTTTTTCCAAGCCGGATTTGAACCCCGGCCTATTCCTTACATATTGCTAACTACAATACTTGACCTAATTTGTATAAATTTTTCAAAATTTTGTTGCACAACATTTGACAAACTTAAGATTCCTCTTTCCTTTATTATTGGATAAAAAAAAAACTTATTCTATTCCTTATTGTTACATAAATCTTAAATATTTTTCATTTGTTATTCTTCTGTTGTTGCATCATAATATTTATGTTTTCTTTAGTAGAGTGATTGATGACATCTTCAATAATCATGATTTTGCATGTTTTGTCATAACTTTAACTTAAAACACAGTTTTGTTTTCTTTTTATGTATTCAATACTTTTTATGACTGTTAAATATTATCAAAGCGTAAAAGAATAAATTCTTAAATTTACTTTGTTAAAGCTTTAAATTATATGAATGAATTCTACATTGAAAGATTCATAATTTTTCTTAATATATTTTAAAAAAAATTTAATTATGAAAAATATTTTAATTCATTTAAAAAAGGATATATTTAATTTTTCATTGTAAAATTGTCATTTTAACATCAAACCAAATAAAAGTACTTAAAATTAGTTTTATTAATTAAAAACAAATTCATTTTATGTTTTGTTATTGCTTGGTTATCATGTTTTTATATATATGAAAAACTTAACCGAAATTTCTTACTAGTCAAAAATAAAATTCCACATAACTGGTTGCAGAACAAGTTATATCGCATTAGCGTAGGTTCTAATTTATGTTCTACAATGGCTTCTTTGCTTTAAAACCGGTTCCAGACTCATTTATAAAACTGATTCCTGGACAGATAAACCTTATATTTTGTAATAAGTGATACGACCGGTTCTATGGAACCGTGGGAAAAGAACCTGCTCTAGAATAGTTTCAAAGGTAACTCATTCTAAAAAATATTGCTGTAAAATGTTGGGTGAACACATTATTTTGATCATTAAAGTTTGGAATTCATTCAACACCAATTAAACATTTGGAAATGAAACTAAAGTGCGAATTTCCCAAAACTGTTTTTTTTTTTAAAGACTGTGAGCAAGATTTCTTGAACGGCTGAACTCATCTGATTAAAATTTTAATACAAGCTTTTTAAGTATATTTTAAAATTAAATTAAACGTTACCTCACTGATAAATATTTTACAGGGTGGCGCACAAATAACCTTCCGATGTTTTTTGGCTGTAATTAAAAAAAAAATATGAAAAACTTTGATTCTTCTTGTAGATTATTTTTATTTAGTCTTTTAATTTTTTTTACATCAAGTCGAGAATATGATGTCATGTAAATGGCCGCCACAGTTGATTGTCATTTGAGCCCTTTTTATGGCATTTTCCATCACTTTGGCCAAAACTTCCGGCGATAGGTCCTCACATTCTTGACGGATATTGTCTTTAAGAGCTGCAAGAGTCTGAGGCTTGTTGACATAAACCTGCGACTTCAAAAAGCCCCACAAAAAGAAGTCTGGAGCGGTCAAATCAGGCGATCTTGCTGGCCAGTGCAAATCACCAAAACGGGAGATTAGGCGCCCGGGAAATGCATCCTTCAGCATATCGGTTGTGGCACGTGCAGTGTGTGGCGTTGCACCGTCCTGTTGGAACCACATGTTTTACAATCCCAATTCATCAAGTTGCGGCAAATATAACTCGTTGATCATTGCTCTGTAGCGCTCACCATTCACAGTAACCGTTTGGCCCGCGACGTCTTCGAAGAAAAAAGGTCCGATGACTCCTCCAGCGAAAACAGCACACCATACAGTGACTTTGAGCGGCTGTAATGGCTCTTCGTGGGTTACACGCGGATTTTCAGTGCCCCAGAAGCGTAAATTTTGCTTATTTACGTACCCGCTAAGATGGAAATGGGTCTCATCACTCATGATTATTTTTGATGAAAAATCATCATTATTGCTCAAATAAATAGTCACCAATATTCCGCGTTCTGGAGCAGTGTAGCGTAACATTGTTTATTAACGTGTATTTCGCATGTGTTTACTACACAAATGTCAAAACAGAACTGACATTAGGGGCCAATCGCAAAATTTATAGCATTTTCTGATATGAGGATTACTTTTGCGCCACCTTGTATAAGCAATTTAAGGCCTAAGTTAAGTCTTTGTCAAAAATTGATTTTTATAAAATCCGCAATTTAATATAAAATTATTATTTTTCTTATTTCTTCGATTAATGACAAGATTATACATAATATTAAAAAAACGTTTTTAGCTTTTTCATTTTAGATCAGCCAGTCTAGAGTTATTGTGCTTTTTTAGAGGTACTCCCGTACATCAGATATAGCAGGTTTTAAAATAATTTTTTTTTTTACTTATTAAAAATTGTTAAAATATAGTTAAAATTTAGCATAATATATATGTGCAAATATTTACTTTATTGATAAAATAATTTTTTTTGAAAAATCGATTTTTTGGGACTCCTGACTGTATATGACCTCCTAACTTTCTTAATGCTCAGATAAATATTTTATTTTTAATGATTTAATTCCTTCACGGCTCTTTCATATAGGAGGGAAAATGTAGAAATAATAAATATGACAAAATGTTCAGGATGAACATGACATTATTGTCGAAAAGAAAGAAAATATTTATTCATTTTACACACGACTTACGCAGCATGTCATTGTGTTATAAAAAGATTTTTGTGATTTATTTGAGAATTGTTGATGGTGTAAAAAGTATGATAACGATAAAAACAGAAAATAAATTGCTTGCCTGATGTAAACTTATTTACAAAAATTTATTCCAATTATCAAATTTTCCTCTTGATAAGTAATGGTAAAAATGTTAGCTCTATAACCCGGTGTCTTTACGTGCAATTAAATGTAAGCAAACAATTGCAAAATTGATTACAAAAAAAACTTTTAAATAATGAAATGGAGAACACTTTTTCATTTTATTGCTTACACTTAAAAAAGTTTGTAAGTTAAAATAACTGAAAATATCATTTAAAAGAAATGATGTTTCATTTAAAAACCGGTCAAATTAATTTTCATTTAAATTGAATGCCATTTGTTATTTATTTTTAAATGTTGATAAATCAACTGACACAATCAGTTAAAATAAACAAAATTTTACCCACCAATCCTTAAAAAATAAATGTTTTTTTCATTTATTTGAAATTATTTCCGTTTTTGTATTTTTTGTTTTTTTTTATATACTCGTACAACACAAAATGTATGTATGCATATGAAGGTATAAACACTTTTTGTGTTAATGTATTTGTGTATGTATGTGTGTTTATGAAGTTCTTGTAATTTGTATTGAAAAATTTTGTATATATACAACTAATTTGAATAAAAAAACTAATTGAAATTTGTTGAATATTTTTTTTTGAAACAGAAGCAAACAAAATTTAAATTTGTAATAACTGTTACGGACACAAATAAACCACAAGTTTCCGTTTTGTGGGTAAATTTTTATTAAATTTCAAACAAATGAAAAAAATAAATGAAACTGAAAAAAATCGGTAAATGATAGTAAATTATTTCGAATAAATATATAAATAAGTTAATATAGATATTTCTTTGAAAAATAAATGTATGTTCCTTTATTTTTAAATGGAATGGAAAACTTTTTTATTAAACTACAAACAGTTAACTACATAACATTCTGAGTGTAGAAATATCACACAAAATTTGATAAAAATTTTAATCTGTTTTCTAATAATAATAAATAATAATGCCATTACAATAACATTGAATATAATTACCTTTACTTGATACAAAATCAGAACTAATGAGATTGTCAAATACTTGTACAAACTGTTGCTGGGTTCATTTCATATTGTTCAGCAAATTGAATAATAAGGTAATTAATATATGTTTTTGTTTTCAACTTTGCAAAAGAAAGTCTATCGAACGAATGCATACATGAAACTGCCTTTGATTTTTGAAAATTGATTTCCACTAATTGATATTTTTGGAAGAAAATTTCCAAATTGACATGAACGGAAATAATGTGTTAAATCACAATGTATTATGCTAAATAGTTATATATGATTTTATTTTTTATTGTTGCGTATTAAAATTTTTCACATGACCAAACCATTACAGCATTATAGCAATTGTTTGACAGCTGATGATGTTGATGTTATTATGTGATGTCTATTGTCATGATATAAACAGTCTGAATGGTTTATGTTGCTGTTGCTGCTGTTGTTATTACCATTTGCTGTCGTTGTACCATTGTATTCAAATTTTTGTCAGTTGTCACTTTGTCACTCTTTTTTGGACATAAGTTTGAATAATAGCCTATTGTTACCATTGAACTCACGTGCGAAGCAAATACAAACTCTTCGATTGCTTCGATCTAAATAAAGTTTGGTTTATGCCTATGCATCAAATGGATGGATGCATGCATAAAAGTTTATGCATGAATAGCTTATAAGCGCAACAACAATGACAAAGATATAAAAATGAAATGATGAAAATTGTAACATTGTTATGGGATTTTGATTGAGATTTTTTGCATGTTAGTTTTGATATACAACATTGAAGATACTGTTATATATGTTTCATAAGCAATAGATATTTTCCTTGATTGTATGTAAAATTGCCATTGTTATAATATGAAATTGTCAAAAATTGCTTTTACATGTTTGCACTTTTTTTGAATTTATATGGTGTAAGAATTTAAATGATGATAAAGACAATTGTGTTTTTTTTTGTTAAGTAAGTGAAACACACTTACAAAAGTACATTAAAAAAACGTGGAAAAAAAAATTTTTAAACCGTTCTCAACCAAACTTTACTATTTTTGTACTAAATTTTAGTAAAAAATTATTATTTAGCAAATCTCTTTGCTATTAACATTTTTCAAATTACAAAATTTTTAACAGAAAATTTACAAATTTTTGTTGCTAATTTCAGAAATTTTTACAAATTTTTGAAAACCAATTTGCTAAAATTAGCAAAAAAAATTTACTAATTTTAAAAAAGTGGATATTGAAGAAAATTTTATTTCTAGTTAAAGGTTACACCTATAAAATTAAATTGCCTTAAAATGTTACACAGATTAAAAAAAGAGATCGGAGGTGAATATACCGATATACCCGGTAGGCTAGTTGGTAGCGTGCTAGTTTATCAGTGCGGGGGTCGTGGGTTCGATTCCCACCAGAGGCTCTGGTCTGTTTTCGCTACAACGCGCCGATGGCCTTTGTTGCTAGTGCTGGGTTAGGGTATTAGGATATAATTTGTAATTATAAGATTAATATAAGATGAATTTCATGTAAAAATCGAGATGCATTGAACCCGACCCCCTCAGATATCGATGAAATTTTGTTCATAGCAAAATTTGATCAATACAAACAAACTCTCATTTTTAGAAATGACTTTTTTGGGATTTTTCGGGCGTGGCACAGTGGGAAAGTTTTCTAAAAAACGCGAAAATGGTCGAAAAGAGATCCATTTAAACTACAATAACTCAGAATCGGCTGAACCGATTTACATGATCTTGTTATCATTAAAAAGATATTTTAACAGGCTTTATGACAAGTTTAAAAAAAATTATAGTATTGCAAATAAAAATGAAATCCAGACAACGAGGCAACTCTATCACTGGGCATCAGAAACATATAAGACCACCATACAAGTTGCTTACGCAGATGCTGACGAATACAACAACGTTAAAGAAAAGCTATTTTCAAGATATAAAGAAGCTCAAACTATAAGAGGAACTCAAGGCTTTCATTCATTCATTCCGATAAATGAAACTTTTGTACATGTGCGCAGATATTCTGACTGTGCAAAATTTGAGCAGCGCAAAATTTTTTACAAATAATTAACTTAAAAAAAATGTAATCATTATTCGAATTATTTTAAAAACTTTCGGTACGTATTACTAGAAGTGACACTACTTAAAAATTTGGGTTAAAACATATTCACAATTTTCCTGGGACAATGTTTATTTATTTTACCTGTAAATATAAAATATAAGGGCAATTACTAGAAGAGACACTACTTAATAAATTATATAAAAAAACTAAAAAAGAACGCATTTTTATTTTTTGATATGGTATAGGTGAAGGACAAACCTTTCTAAAAAAATAATACACTGTAAAAATACCCTTGATCTTTTTGGATTTTTCGTTAGTTAAAATTTTCTTTTTGTTATAAATTTTTTACAGTGTATTTTTTTGACGTGTCATAAAGCCTGTTAAAATATCTTTTTAATGATACCAAGATCATGTAAATCGGTTCAACCGATTCTGAGTTATTGTAGTTTAAATGGAGCTCTTTTCGACTATTTTCGCGTTTTTTCGAAAACTTTCCCACTGTGCCACGCCCAAAAAATCGCAAAACAGTCATTTCTAAAAATGAGAGTTTGTTTGTATTGATCAAATTTAGCTACAAACAAAATTTCATCGATATCTGAGGTGGTCGGGTTCAAAATTACAGTTTTATCTCGATTTTTAAATGAAATTCATCATAAATAAAAAATAAAATAAATGAATATACCGAATCATGCCTAATAATAGGACATCCACTAAAAAGTATTATTAGTTGTAAATATCAGCCCTAACATTAATTAAAATTGGACCTTAAATCGAAAACTTTAAAATAACGAAAATACGTCTAAAATATGTCTAAAATATTTTTAAAAAAAGAAAATTGATATTTTGTACTAATATTAATAATATTTAGAAAATTTTTTTTGCTGATTTTAGCAAACAGATTTTAAATTCCACTGTACAAAAAGTTTACCAAAATTTTCAACAAATTTCTACAAATTTTCTACAAATTTCATTGTACTACACGTTAGCAGACATGTGTTGCTAATATTACCAAAAAATACCGCTGGGCACAAATTAGCAAAATTTCAGTTGCCAATACAGGCTTTTTTTGGTGAGTGTATATAAAATTTTCAGTGTCGTAAATTCTTCGAACACCATAAAAAATTTTACAACGAAGAGGCGATTCTCTAACTTTTTAACGACAAAATTTTTGTAGTTGATATTGTCAAATCACATGGTCGAGGCGGCCAATTAACATCGCCACGACCTCAAATAACACGGCCATTGAATTTCTCGCGCAAAAGAGAAATTGTTTCCTTGGCTGTGTGGCAAGTGACACCATCCTGTTGGACCTACATATCATCCAGGTCTATATCCTCAATTTCTGGACACAAGAGATTCGTTATCATCTCAACAACTACGAGTCGAGGGAGACACCTTTTCTGTCACACTATCGCAAACAACAGCAATGTTTTCAGCAGAACAAATTGGGAGAGCATGCAGAGGTGTTATCACATTTCCTACAGACCCGGTTTGCTGAAATTCGGGCACAATTCTCCCGATTTTGAACAAATTGGGTCGATAATGCTGACCAAAAAAATTACGAAGGGCACGAAATGCATATTGATTTGAACGTCCATATTCATAAAGGGCTTCAACAATCTTAACTCGCTGTTCAATTGGGTACCTCTCCATGGTTAAACTTGTCAAACACTGAAACAGATAAATGCCAAATTAAGTTGGGCAAAAAACTTAACGTTAAGTTGTGACTTACAATTAATATCATTCATTATGGTTGGACTACCCTTTACTTTTCAATATTTATTTTGAATAACTTGAACGATTTTGAATATTTTTTAAATTTATCTAATATATTGAACATTTACTTTTGAGACGACGTGGCACAGATTTCAGTTAACGGCAAATATATATGGTCCGCCATCTAACGTTATTTTTTTTTCAACTAGTGCTTATTTCGTGAATGGTAACACTTAGCTCATGTCTGATTTGACAGATAAGTAGTTTTATCCTTCCGCTGAACGAATATGGTTGTGTATACGCTTGAACAACGCTGGGAAATATTGCGACATTACTCTGAAAATCATGGTAACGTTGCAGAATGTCATCTTTTCAATGTCATCTTTTCAGATGAAGCTCATTTTGATCTTGACGGGTATGTAAACAAGCAAAATTGTCGCATTTGGGGCACAGAAAACCCGCACGCACTGTTTGGTGCGGATTTTGGTCCAGAGGCATAATTGGGCCATTTTTCTTCGAAAATGAGCAAGGAGTGGCCGCTACAGTCAATGGCGATCGTTATCGGGCCATGTTGAACGAATTTTTCTTTACAAAAATTGAAGATGAGGATATTGGCAACATTTGGTTTCAACAGGACGGCGCTACGTGCCACACAGCCGAAGCCACACACGATGTTTTGCGCCCTGTTTTTGTAGATCGCATTATCAGCTGATGTCGTTTGGCCACCTCGGAGATGCGATTTGACACCGTTGGACTATTATTTGTGGGGTGCTTTCAAAGATAAGTCTTACGCCGAGGCAGCCATTTGAATGAAATTAATTTCCATTATTAACCGGAAGAATTGTACTTTCAAATAAAAAAAGAAATTTGAGAAAAAATTCAGTAGTTTTTTTTATAGCATTTTCAAAAAAAAAAAAAATTATTTGGCGGACGCTATATAACTTGATAAAGTGCATTTAAAGCACCGCCCTAATAAAGATTGTATTTAATTAAATTTCTTTATAGACTTTAAAATGTTAGTTTTTTTATGCGAATTTTCTTCTACTTTGCAAAAGTAAAAAATTTTAGTTATGAGATTTTTTATTTTAACAAACGATATGTACCGTTGGGGGAAAAAAAGGTTTTTAATCATACCCTAACATAGAGTTTGATTAATTTTATAGTTTAAACTCACAAATTACATGCAAAATATTACACCTTTTTCTCATTTAACTTTACTAATTGCCATATTTAAGACATTAAGATAAGGTCATGTATGTGTGCATCTCTTTGTTCTGATATCGTATGAACATAAATATATGCGAAAGACAAAAATTTACCGATAAAGAATTTTACGCATGTTACAGGAGACTACAAGGCAGACACTTAACATACCATACCGTCTAAATGACGAATTGCAAATTACACCCAATGCGGTGTTAAACAAAGTGAAGGTAATAAATTTTTGCCGTCGCAAAAAGAAAACAAGAAATCTGCTTTGAACGAATGCACCAAAGTTTGGTTTTTTGTTTAAAAATATTAACTTAATCATTCTTTTATTTTTGGCATACAACAAGCAACAAAAAAATATATAAAAAATACAAGTGGCAAAAGGTTTTGCAAATATTGTGACTTAAACACCTGAATGAAAGAAGACCTTTAAACAACAACAAAAAAAGGATAAACGTTGCTTAATACCAAACTCAAGTCTCAGCTACTTTCATTTTATATTAGTTTAAAATGCAATTTTTATTATTATTTTTTTCTTAAATTTTTGTAAAAGATTAATTTATTTTTATGAAAATTCTGTTTATATGCAATCAAAGATGCAAAAGTTTCGATTACAAAATTTAATATTTTTTTTATATTTTTTTCAAGGCTTACCGTAAAACAACTAAAAGACAACAAAAAAGAAACCCTACCAACTCTTTGTCTCTGTTGGCCATCATATAAATATTTAACAGCTGCATAGCGAACATTATATCGCAAACTCCAAAAGAAAACAAGTTAAGACACATATATTGCTAATGTTTGCCAATAATGCCAAATTTGGTCTTAAAAACGATCTTAAAGCAAGACAAAACATGAAATATAAAATATATTTATGTATTTATAAAAAAAATAAAACAAAAAGTGAGAAATTACACACACATTAATTTTCCTTCTGTTTACTTATGATTCTGCAATCTTCAGAAAAATCAACCATCTGTCTGTCCTTTTTTTCAACGTCTGTCCGTCCATTTATACAATATGGGTGTTGTTTTTATTCCGTTGCAACTAAAACATTGAGTTTTTTAATAAATTTTTCATATTCTTTTAAATTCATAACCAAACGAAAGCAAAAAGTTATTTGTCTCAAAAAAAAAAAAAAAAAAATCTGGCAACAGCAGCTAGCCAGCCATCCAGCCATCTCATGCTTCTTAACATTCATACCACCAAAAGAAAGAGTGAAAAAAAAACAGACGGATGTTTAAGAAAGATGTTCTCAATTAATAACGAAAATTTTTGTCATAATTTGATACGCCAGTTTCCCTTTAAATACAAAAAATTATCTTTGCGTATATTCGTTGTTGCCATAAGATGGTCAAAATACAAAAACAGTTACCATGAATTTATGGCATAATTTCAAAATGCGGAAAAATGTATGTGAAAGAATTGCATATTTTCTTGAAAACGGAATGTAAACAAAACAGCTCTTTTTTGTTTTTTAAATTAAAGATTTGTTGATGCCGTTAAATGTTAAATTAAATTTCTTTTATTTTTTGCACAACTTTTTAATTTGGTTTTACTGGGTTGAGCATAGATAATGTTCAACAGAAACGCCTTATATTAAATGCGCAAATAATAACAAAGTACGCTTTAGCTGTTCTGGCAGAATTTGTGAAAGTGATCTTATTTCAAAAATCCCTTTATTAAACAATAAATTTTGTGAAAAAAATATCATAATAATATCGCAATTGTTCTTCATTCTATAAATACAGAGTGGGGCAAAAATCATCATCTGATTTTCCTTTGCTATATCTTTTATTTAAAGTGAAACCTTTTTGGTTTCTAACTGATAATGTTTTCTTGCACTTACTAATTATGTTTCCATTAATTTCAGAAAATTATGTCCGACAATTTGCTAGCATCGGCGTTGAGGCGAATATGGGCTCTTTTGATTACATTTTGGAAAAAATTAAGCAGCATTTGTGTTGACACGTTGTAAATTTTGGCTCGAATGTTGTTCCTTAGCTCCGCTAAGGTACACCAGCGACTTTGAATATCCTCAGGAAAAAAAGTCCTGGACAGTAAAATTGTTAGGTCTGGCTGACCAAACTATTCACCAAAACGCCCGTCCTGTTGAAACCACATGCCCTCCAAAAGAGATCGTCAACTTCCAGTAAGAAGTTTCTCGTAACAGCGTTACTGTCGGCGCCTGCGATAAAATAAGGTTCAGTCACCATTTTAGACGTAACTGCATACCAAACAGTAACTTTTAGAGGGTGTAATGGTGCTTCATGAATTATGCATGGATTTTCCATCCACCATGAGCCATCAAAATGAGCCTTGTCGCTCATGATTAATTTTGATGCAAAATCATCCGCTCCAATACGGTTACAAAACTCGTTCGTTCTTGAGGCGTATAGCGATTCATTGTTATTTATCATAAATTTTGTGTGTGTCTGCTTTATGAATGTCAAAAACAAACGAGAGACGATACCATTTGCACAAATGACAGCACCTTCCAATTGGGTGATACTTATTGCCAAAATTTATAATTTGAACAATTTATATTAAAAAAATTTCTAGTTTTGAACCAGAGTATTTAAAGGACCGGGACCAAAAGTTTTATGTGAAATCAACATACAAATTTTGTTAACTTTTGCCGAAAGGAATTGTTAAACTAAAAATATTTTTATACAAATTAATGTATGTTTTATTAAAATGCACATTTTTATACTTTACGACGCATTTATCATTTTGATAACTTTTTCTTTGATGAAATCACAACCCTGCGGGAAAAAAAGGGGTCAGTTGGGAATTAGGTCCTGTTTCGTGATAGGTGAAAACTGGACCGGTTCCGAAAAGACATATCACGAGATAGGTGAAAAGAGGACCGGTTCCGAAAGTACCTAACACGTGACCGTTTTAAAAGTTATGACATGTCCTTTTAGGTCAGTCCTGTGACATATCCCAGAGGGCAATTGACCCCTTCTAGGACAAGCCCATGTTAAAGTTACCGGTCGCCTGACCGGTCCCTATCACAATGAACCTGTCACGTGACGTGTCCTGGGATAGGTCGTTTTCCCGTAGGGAAATACAATTTATTAATCTACAATAATTTGTAAACAGAGCAGTGAAATTAATTCAAAAGAAATTAACCTTAATTTGCAAAAGCATTGTAGCAGTAGAAAATAATTTTGTAGCATTATTAAGATGTAAGAGTGTGGTTGTCATGTATAAATACTTTAAAAAAAATTATTTTTTTAATATAAATATTATTATTAAATAATGTAAAATTATTAAAATTAGCTTAAAGAGAAATAAAACTGTAAGTAAAATTTTAACTTTCGAAATTTGTATTGTCTCTCAATAGAGTTATTGGTGTTTAAGGAAAATACATCAAAATCTCTTTTGAAATTACTTTATTTATTGATTTTTTTTTACTTACTATTTATTAATATTTTTTTTCGTTTGCAAAAACCAAATTTTTGTTCAGAAAATAAAACGGCATAAGTGTCATTAAAATCTGTTACAATAATATTACGTATACGTATTGTTGTACAAGGTGGCGCAAAAGTAATCCTCCTATCAGAAAATGCTATAAATTTTGCGATTGGCCCCTAATGTCAGTTTTGTTTTGACATTTGTGTAGTAAACACATGCGAAATACACGTTAATAAACAATGTTACGCTACACTGCTCCAGAACGCGGAATATTGGTGACTATTTATTTGAGCAATAATGAAGATGATTTTTCATCAAAAATAATCATGAGTGATGAGGCCCATTTCCATCTTAGCGGGTACGTAAATAAGCAAAATTTACGCCTCTGGGTTACTGAAAATACGCGTGTAACCCACGAAGAGCCATTACACCCGCTCAAAGTCACTGTATGGTGTTCTGTTTTCGCTGGAGGAGTCATCGGACCTTTTTTCCTCAAAGACGTCGCGGGCCAAACGGTTTCTGTGAATGGTGAGCGTTACAGAGCAATGATCAACCAGTTCTTTTTGCCGCAACTTGATGAATTGGGATTGTAAAACATGTGGTTTCAACGGGACGGTGCAACGCCACACACTGCACGTGCCACAACCGATATGCTGAAGGATGCATTTCCCGGGCGCCTAATCTCCCGTTTTGGCGATTTGCACTGGCCAGCAAGATCGCCTGATTTGACCGCTCCAGACTTCTTTTTGTGGGGCTTTTTGAAGTCGCGGGCCTATGTCAACAAGCCTCAGACTTTTGGAGCTCTTAAAGACAATATCCGTCAAGAATGTGAGGACCTATCGCCGGAAGCTTTGGCCAAAGTGAAGGAAAATGCCACAAAAAGGGCTCAAATGACAATCAACTGTGGCGGCGGCCATTTACATGACATCATATTCTCGACTTGATGTAAAAAAATTAAAAGACCAAATAAAAATAATCCACAAGAAGAATCAAAGTTTTTCATTTTTTTTTGTAATTTAAAAAACATCGGAAGGTTATTTTTGCGCCACCCTATACTTTAACTCCAATTTAACACATCCCAGTGTAGAATTAATATTGGGATATCATTATTTTTTTAACTACAAATATTTATAACCTCCTAGATTAATTTAAAAATAATAGTAATAAATAGTAAATAAGCAACAAAACAATAAATTAAGTCATTGGAAAACAATTTCAAAGTATTTTCGATAAAATATAATCAAAATATTGTTTGACTCAATACAAACTTCAATACACTTCAAAACGGGATCCGATACTAAATTCTGCGATCCAAAATTAAGTTTACGTATCCCAGGGTTTTTGTAATTAGTGATTCTAAATTTTTCCCATCTATGGAATAATATAATTTGTATTTTTTATTAAATTTCAGTGAGTTGTAATTTATGTCTTATTTTTTTATTTATATATTTTTAAAATTTGTTTTACACAGTAATTGCCTTTCTGCCTTTGTTTTTTATATGAGATTGAAACATTAAATTATTATTGTCAACTAATTTATACAGCATTATATTTTAAAATAAGTATGCGTTATGTAAGTCATTGACCAAGTTTAAGTATTACACTTAAGTTTTTAATTTCCTGTTTCATTACTTTTTATATTTTATCACATTCACTAATTTTCTTAAAAATATAAGCTTACAAAAAGACATATATTATTTAAAGAAAACTGTTTTAATATATAAAATATACAAAATAATAAAGTAAAATGTAAAAAATGTGTAATAAGTAGATAAAATAGAGTTGCATTGATTTAAATTCATTATTAAATTTAACAAACTGCCTTGGTTAAACTTACAAAATAATTTTTCAAATTGACATAATAGAATTGTTTAAATAACAAAAATTTCGCCAAAAAACACCACATCAAATAAAAAAATGTAAATATAAATATATATGTTTACTGAAAAATCTGTAAAACCAACGGGTTTATAAGCGTTTTCGTGATCACCCTTTCATCAATTGAATAAGGATTTTTGTAGGTTTTACTATTGTTTGTGATTTAGTGTATTAAAGTATTTTAAACAATTGAATTGGTTATTTGCTTTATTAATTTACAATATTGTTTCAGTTTAGCTGAAAACTTCATTAAATAAAAATTTCCAAATAAAATTAGTTAAATTCAATTAAATAAATCAACAAAAGCTTTGTAAGAATTATTTCGCTCAGTTGAAAATTTAGTAGCCAGTAACTAAGACATTTTTTGTAATAAAATATACTATAAATTAAGGGTAAATATTGTGAACATTGGTATTTTAATTGGTAAACATATTGGAAAACATATTAAAAACAAAAAAAAATTTTAATCTTAAATATTCGTAAAAAAAAGAAAACGTTTAACAACTAAATTTTGTAGCTTAGAGCCCATATTACCACGAAAAAACTAAGTTATATATTTAGCAAATCCACTAATTAGTTCTGAAGTTATGGTCAATTATGTAAATATGAGCAGAGACTTTTTCAAAAACAAATTCACTATTACGAGTACCACACGGCGTATGATTAATACGCCAATTATTATTAATATTTATTACTTATACGACATGTGTTACTTGTACACATATGTAGAAATTTGAAAAAGTCACACAATTAATTTGACATAATTGGACATATCTTAGAAAATTAATTAAAACAGTATTTTTACACTCAGAATATTATGTAGTTAACTGTTTGTAGTTTAATAAACAAGTTTTGCGTTCCATTTAAAAATAAAGGAAGATACATTTATCTTTCATTGAAATATATATATTAACTTTTTTATACATTTATTCGAAATTATTTACTATCATTTAACGATTTTTTTCAGTTTCATTTATTTTTTTCATTTGTTTGAAATTTAATAAAAATTTACCCACAAAACGGAAACTTGTGGTTTATTTGTGTCCGTAACAGTTATTACAAATTTAAATTTTGTTTGCTGTCTGTTTCAAAAAAAAATATTCAAAAAATTTCAATTTGTTTTTTTATTTAAATTGGTTGTATATATACAAAATTTTTCAATACAAATTACAAGAACTTCATAAACACACATACATACACAAATACATTCACACAAAAAGTGTTTATAGCTTCATATGCATACATACATTTTGTATTGTACGAGTATATTAAAAAAAAAAAACAAAAAATACAAAAACGGAAATAATTTCAAATAAATGAAAAAAACATTTATTTTTTAAGGATTGGTGGGTAAAATTTTGACATTTATTTTAACTGATCATATCATTTGTTTCTTACGGATGTGTCAGTTGATTAATCAACATTTAAAAATAAATAACAAATGGCATTTAATTTAAATGAAAATTAAGTAGACCGGTTTTTAAATGAAATATCATTTCTTTTAAATGATATTTTCAGTTATTTTAACTTACAAACTTTTTTAAGTGTAATTATTAATTGATTTGTTCGTTGGAATTTGACCATTACTTCATGTTGCAATTCTAAAGATAATTGTACGAAATATACATATTTGAACAGAGAAAATTGATTCATTGTGACAACCGAATTACTTGCCAACCGAATGGTTTGGTTAAAGCTACCGATATATTTGTTTGTGGCGACTGAAATTCGGTTAGGACAATAGTTTTTCAGTTGAAACCATATATTTCAATTTAATCAGGAATAAATTTGGTTGCGACAACCGAGTGTGTGTTAGATCAGGGACAAACCATGTTAAAAATAGTTTAAATCGGTCAATGTTTTCACCTAGTTTCCATAGAAAAGGGCTTAAGTGAATTGTTCTTAAAAGACATTTAAAAACAAAAGATCTTTGCTATATAGTTTTTAGTTAAGTTGTGAATTTAATGCTCCCTCATAAATCATGGTTGCTAATTTAATTCTGCATCTAGTCTTGATATAAACCGATATTAGTCTTATTCAGAAAGCAGTTTTTAGGCACTCTCTGTCTTGTATATTTTTGAACCCAAGGATCAGTTCCCTATGCAGAATTTGGTCATCTTCTTGTAGCATTACCCCATTTTTAATATGGTGTAGGGTATCTCATGGTCAGACTTGAGCGGCCATCATTTTTGTACTTGCCCATGTAAAACTCGAAATATATGTGAACATGATCATACAAGGGCATACATGATCATATACATAAAATAAAAGTTCATAAGACCATGCAAAATTTTACGGCATATGGCCGTATGAATCTTTATGTTATTCCAAGACGATCTAGCTATGTACGTTTGTCTGACATCACTTAAATTGGCGATTACCGCGCTAAGACCTAACCCGGTCTCCTGGGCTTCACTCAATTAGATAGCTTGTTATCATCGCGGGCAGTTTGGTATTCCAAATAAGAAAAATCGGCCCAGCGGTAAAACGTAATGTAAACGTACCTCAAAATTATCCATTTTATTTTGTAGATATAGTACAATTTTATATTAGAATCCAGTGAACAATATATTTTGTCATATTTTTTTAAAAAACGCCCAGAGGTGAATAAAATTTTATATACAGCTCATAAATTCTTTTCCAGCTCAAACATTTTTTTTACCACAAAAATATTTATTTTCGCCTCAAAAATTTTCTTTACCACAAAAAAATTTTAACATCAAAAACGTTTTTCACCATACACACAGATTTGTAGTTGTAACCGAATTTTTTGTCAACCGAAATTTTTTTAGTTCCATGTACCATCACTTTTATAAATTTTTAATACTGTTTTATTTTCATTTTCAAATTCCGAATTTTTATTGTAAAATTTGATTGCTTTTCCATTTATCGTTTATAATATTCTATAAATAGATATTCTCCTAATGAAAATGGGTTTCACAAAATTGTTTTTTAAAATAAAAATTTGTATGTCGTAAACTGGTCTAGAACTGGCAACCTTCTGTTTATCAGGCCATTGCTTTTCCTCTAGCCTAACTGTATTAAATTTTTTCTGGTATAATTTCAAATTTAAAAATTTTTTCAAGTTTATATTTGAATATTTTTGTTTAAAAATAACATAGTAGCCATAACAGAAAATAAATTTTATCTTTTAATTGTAATCAATAAAAAAATATTAAAAAAACAAAATAAAATTCTAAATTTATATACTAATTTATTTTCTGTGTGTACTAATTCCTTCGTCTGGATAATGTTTTTTATTTTTTTTTTCTGTAACCAAAATACTGTTGGGGATATAAAAAAAGGCTGTAGGCAACATCACCCCATGAAAATTGGAAAATCCACCCAAGTTAATGAAAAATTCCTTTTATATCAAAATATGAAAGTTCATACAAATAACATGAAAAAAATTCCCAAAAATACCCAAAATTCAAAAACAAAATAAAAATTATTATTTATTAGAAAAATGAATAAAATAAAAGACAGTGCAATATCTGAGTTTTACCAACATAACCTGAAAAATACCTGAATTTTTTGCACCAAACCTGATTTGGTTGCACCAAAGGTAAAAAAATTAGTTTTTATGGTGTTTGCTTGAACAGTTGACAAAAAACTAGCTCCTTCACTAACTTAAAAATACGGGTTTTTGAAGGTTCTAGAAAATGATTTTTTTTTTAACTTTTTATCTTTTTCCTATTTTTTTACACTTATCAAAATATTTGTAAAAAACTGGTGTAAATCTAAGGCATAAATACTAACAATTTTATAAAATCAAAATTCCAATAAAAAATTTTGTGTCAAACTTAAAATATAAACATAAAATTGTTCTGCTTAAATAACATTACCAAAACTTTTAAGAAGTGTTGCAGTAACAACTCAAAATGCCCATCCCAAATTAACATGATATATACAGAGTATGGTGGGTCAAATTTTTTGCGCCGAAGGCTCATCGCGATTCTTGATCTAAGAAACTTTGCCAATGAAACTACAGCTCAAAAATTAACTTCGATCCCAGGGACCTTGCCAAATTTCCTCTATACAAATGTGTTTGTGGGGGATTTTTGGTTGAGGAATCCACTTTTAAAATTTATTTTACTTTTTGAATGCCGTCATAAGGCTCTTTCGTAATTTTTTTGGATTTTATCGCCTTTTTTGGAGAAATTTTACAAAATTGTTGTAATAATTGAAGAATATTTGACTTCATTAAGTTCAGTATTAAAAAATAGGTCTAGAGGAAATAAATTCTTTTATTTCAATATTTTGGAAAAATACCTATTTTTAAAAATACGGGGGCTCGAAATTAACTTTTGAGCTACGGTTTCTTCGTCAAAGGTCGTTGGAATACCCCATATAATAAGAATCCCGATGCGCCTTTGTACATTTTTTCGGCCCACTACAATTTGACCAACCCTAATACACACACATGCTGGTATAAAGACCACTACAAAAGTGGGCAGGGGAAACTAAATTAGAACTTCTTTAGTGTCATTGATGAGTTTGAAGTCTTTTTGTAAAGAAAATTTATGACAAAACAAAAATAAAACTAAAATTCTAAACTAAAGGACTACAACTAACGAGTGCTGAATAAATACAAATAATCATATGAACACTTAGACAAAATATGGGTGGTGTATGCATGCAAAATAATAAAACCACATAATACAATGACTAACAAACCTAAAGAAGAGAACGATAGAGAAGAGTGAATCCACAATAACCATAAGAAAAAATACTTGACCTAAATATGTGAAAGAAACATATTGCCAACTTACAATTCTCACCAAGTAGTCATAGTAGTAGTATAGCTATAATAAAATAAGGAATGAATATCCAAAGGTGTTCCATTTATATGTATACTCCCAAAAAAATGTGAAGAAATAAAAATCGATATTAATGTTAAAGTGACGCTTTTTATTTCAAATAAAAGTTTTGTAGTTTAAATGAAGTTCCATAAATAAAAGTTAGTGAAATAAAATTAAATAGTTTTGAGACTATGTTACCTCTCAAATCTAAAAAAAACTTGCAATATTGTGATAATGATGGTTTCTTGTACATTTTGAAATTGATGACTTATTGCTTGATATTCAATATTATTGATATTATAAAAACATTGAAAATATTTTATTAATACAATAATCTAGTGATATGATTAATTTTTATTTTTTTCATACAACTCATGCAATGGACCGTGGATGTCATGGTTTAATATCAAATCCCTAGCGAGCTGCTTAAATTCAAACCTTTGGTAGAAACTGCTTATCATTAGTTGGTGTACCACGTTGAGATACCTTTTGATCTACATTAGGTTATATTTATTTATTGATATAAAAGGAGCATTTAATAATGTCTCGAACGAAATACTTATCTGATCCCTAGGCCAGTTTGACTTTGATTGTATCGGTCTCAATCGAACCGATTGAGAGTATCAGAAATAGGGTATGTTTTGGAACACCACAGGGTGGCACAACACAAGAGTGATCACCATGAACAGTCTCCTAAGAATTTTAGCCAATGATAGTTTCCAACCAGTCTAATGTGGCGATACTCCTAAGGGGGACAAGTTCAAAACATCTTAGGAGGAGGGATTTAGAAGTATTCAAAATGTCATACAGCTAGGCTAGGCCGCAGGGACTTAATACAAACAGGGACATAACTAAGATATGATGAGCCTAGTATTCTAGGCAAAACAATTACTGCCTCCGGAATTAGAAAAGTTAGAATAAAAAAAAAGGTTTTAAAAATAAAATAGATTAAATTTTACAACTTCAACGCTCGGCGCGTTTTTATTGTCAATTTGTAGGGAAAAATACAGTGAGGGCCCAGAGCACCATGTTCTGGGCCATCACTGACCATCTTATGCATTTAAGGCGGAACTACAGAATATGGACAGTTAATATGGGGCACCTCGACAGTAGGTGAGATCAATAAAATTCTAAGGTAAGGTCCAGACAGGGGAAAAACTAAGGGACTTTCAAAACTTGGAAAAAGGGAACTTGTTAGGAAATTAGGTATCCTCACCGGGCATTAAACGCTATTCCCAATAAGTCGTGTGACTCGGTTAATTTAGACAAAAGAAGAGACCTTAGAACACTATCTTTGTGTCTTTCTGGCAAAGATTTGAGTTCAATACTTATAGCTCGACAATATTCCAGCTTTAGGTGGCCTTATTAGGACGGGCTGGAGGAGACTGATTAATTTCGTTAACAGGAAGGAGTGACGCGACATGAGAGCTCAAAACAAGCCGACTTCCGAGCTTCAGTGTATGACAAAAAACGAATATTTGGACATGCGTTGTTTTTTTTTTCAACCTTACCTAATACAACTCAAATATGCAACTACCTCTTTAATTACTTTGTTTGTTTGAGAAACACGTACTTTGTTTTATATTAATTTAAGTAATCACAAAAATTATTCTTTAAGCAACACGTGTTTTGTGGTTTCCCAGAATATGTTTACATTAAATATCAATTGTTTCAATGAATAGCTGTAAATGTTTATATATGGCTGATGGTATTTTGTATTGTATTGTTTGTTTGAATGGTGTTATTATCCGCTAAAAGTTGACTAACAAAAAACAAGCGACTTAAATACAATAAATTCAATTGAATTCAATTCAATGAAAGCGTTGAAATGTATGGAATGAATAACAGAAGAATTTCAAATTTACCACACAGACTGAATGTATTAAAATTTAAACAAAACCACACACAAATACCCATACACACACACCCACACACACAGACTGACATCACTGGTTTGTTTAAGTAGAGAAAGAGCTTTTCAATTAAATTTTAATTAAATTTAATTATATGAAATTTTCCAGGTAAATAATATAAAAAAAAAATACAAATACAACAAAAGTAACAAACAGCATTTACATAGACAACAACATGGACAGACAAACTTATTTACATACTTGTATATTCACTCACACATACATAAACACAAATATAAATACATAATAAAAATAAACAACCATTAACATATTTTAAATTAAATTTATAAATAGAAAATTATTTATGAATGTTATGGACTTAACCCTCTAATATACAAATTGCTGACCAAAAATTGATAACTCAAAATTTTCGCCCTACTCTATCAAAAGCTCTTGAGCGACATTTTTTCTTTACAAATAATTGAACATCTGACCATCAATAAACTTCTGTCTGAAAATCAATCGGGTTGTCGTGCTGGAAGCAGCTGCAATACTGCTATACTAAAAGTTATGGGGGATATTCGGCCTGCATATGACAGGGGTGACGTAACTATCATTGTCTTAATTGACTTTTCGAAAGCATTTGCTACTGTAAACCATAATGTTGTAATATTAAAACTTGAAAAATATTATGGCTTTAGCAAATTTGCATGTAATCTTATAAAATTATATCTTTCTCAACGTTATCAACGGGTTAGCTCAAATAATACATTTTCAAATTTGAAACCAGTTTTTTCTGGTGAGCCACAAGGTTCAATCCTTGGGCCAATATTGTTTAGTACTTTTATCAATGATATAGTTCATTGTTGTAAGAATTCTTTGGTTCATCTTTATGCCGACGATGCATATTTATCTCGTCCATCCGGACTCCGTGAGGATCTGGTATATCGTTTAAATGAGGACTTACATGAAATTTGCAGATGGTCACATGAAAATAATCTTTCCATCAACGCTTCAAAAACACAGGCACTTACGATTTACAAGGACGATAGTTTAACTGAACTTCCACACATTTATATGAAAACACGTTAACTATGTTAGAGCAGTTTAGAATTTTGGATTTATGATAAACTCCTTTCTCAATTTTAGAGACCATATCGACTACACTACAGTTTGGTTGAAAAGTTCCTGCGCTCGAACTGAATGAATACTGTTTTTGTTACGAAATATATTTTTTTATTCAATATAATTTCCTAGAAGCTCAATACACTTGTTCCAACGATCTTCCAATAATTTTATCCCATCCTTATAATGGTTTTTCGGAAGCTCTGCAAAATAACCGTCTACGGCTGCTATGGCCTCTTCATTCGACGAAAAATGTTTTCCACGAAGGAATTGTTTGAGATTTCTGAAGAGATAGTAGTCACTGGGAGCCAAATCTGGTGAATACGGTGGATGTTCAAGCAATTCGTACTTTAATTCTTTGAATTTAGGCATCGTAAAAACATTTTTGTGAGCAAGTGCATTGCCTTCATGAAAAATGATTTTTGTTTCTTCTTTAAACCAGGTCTTTTCTCACGAATTTTTTGATCCAGCTGATCCAAAAGGCTGCAATAATATTCAGAGTTGATTGTTTTACCTTTCTGAAGATAATCAATCGAGAAAATTCCTTTTGCATCCCAAAAAACTGATGCCATAACCTTCTTTGCTGATCGTTGTGACTTCACCTGCTTTGGAGCTGAACAACCAACTTCAGTCCACTGTAAACGTTCTTGTTTCAATTAAGAATCATGGTGATAGATCCAAGTCTCATCCATAGTTATAAAACGACGCAAGAAGTCGGTTTTATTCGGCTTAAAACGCTCCAAATTACGCTGAGAAATTTGTTTTCGATCCAGTTTTTGTTGAATTGTTAATGTGTGCGGCACTAACTTTCCAAACAGTTTTTTCATACGTAATTCTTCATGTAAAATATGGAGTACTCGTTCGTCTGAGATGCCTATGGCATTGGCAATTTCACGCTTAGTCAAACTTGGATCTTCACTAACCATATTATGTACCTGCTCAATAATTTCTGCTGTGGTTGCAGTTTTAGTCGTCCTTCGCGTGGATCGTCTTCAAGGCTGGTACGACCACGTTTGAAATCACCAGCCCAAAATTCAACGGTGCGTTTTAAAGCTGAGGACTCCTTATACACTTCTAACAATTGTTCATAAATTTCCTTTGCTTTTAAACCCTTCAAAACAAAGAATCTAATGACTGCACGATATTCAATTTTTTCCATATTAAAAAAAATCAATGACACTTAAACTTCAAATGGCTTGTAAACAAAGAAAGAATTGACAGAATAACTTGCAACTTTGCATGTCTCTTTTTCTCAGGACAGTTATACCAACTTGAGAAAAAAAAGTTTGGAGCTAGCAGTGCACTCTCTTGGTGAGTGCAGGAACTTTTTAACCAACCTGTATAATGAAGATATATAGAGTACTAAGAAAACCTTGGTATTCATCCTCCTACGTACCTTGTGATACGAAATTAAAATTGTTTAAAACTCTAATTGTACCCTATATTACCTATGGGGCTAACGTATATGGTAATCTTGACGCAATGTCGAAGAGTAAATTGCAAATTGTTATTAATAATTGCGCAAGATATATTTTTAATAAAAGGAAATTCGATCGAATATCCCAATACTTTTTGCAGATTTTGGGGTGTAGTTTATCATCGTACTTAAATATTCGAAACGTTATTTTTTTACACAAAATTTTTCACACACGTCAACCAGACTATTTATACAATAAGTTGACAATTGGAAACTCTACACGCACGTGCAACATAAGTTTACCTTATTATACATATCTCTTCTCTTCTCGAATGTTTTTTGTCAGTGCTGTAAACCTTTGGAATAGTTTACCACATAATCTAAAAACCGATTCGCGTGTGTTGTTTTTTAAAAGGGCAGTTATAAAACATTACAATAGATTGTTTAATTTTTGATGTTTTTTTTTTGTGTTTGATATTTGATGTTCAATTTCTTTTTGATTTTTAAATATTTTATATTTTCTTTGTAAAAAATTCTATAGCAATGTTTTCTTAGTTTTAGTTCTAAAAATATATATTTTATAAAATTTACAATGTCTGAGAGACTGTTAAGAGACTTAAAGTCTTATTTGTACCAAAATTATATTGAAATAAATAAAAAAAATAATAGACGCATGTTTTTGTTGAAAAAAAAAAAACTAAAAGTTTCCTGCTGAATTTCAGCTAAATTTAATTAATTTTCTTAGAGGGTTTATACTCTAGTAAAATAATATAAAATTATTTTTTGTTTTACTTCGAACGGGTTTTATTTTATAAAAGTAACAGAGTTGCATTGTGATGAGTATCACCTATTGGAAAGTGCTGCCATTTTCAGTATCGTTTTGAGATTCGATTAGTAGATATGAGGAAAATTTATAGTGCAAAGTACACGCACGGTCACGCATGAAGATTTTATTTTTATTGAAGTTCAGGATCGCTCACGTGAGTAATACATATTTTAGCTCACGCTCGAGAAATACTCATGCGAATTAATAAAAAAAAATCGAAAAAAATAAAAACAAAAGAATAAAAGGAACAATAACGACAAAAATCGACTCACGCACACTCAAGCACTTAATTTTTCTTTACCATTCACGCACACGCACTATCTCGTGAGTACTTTAAATTTGGGCTCACGCTAACACGTGATTCACATGAAACACAAAATTTCGTGTCACGTGCCCACCCCTAGTGAAAAACAATGAATTCGCTATACGCCTTAAGATCGCCGGACTTTAGAACTCCATGACGAAGTGAATAATTTTCGATCAAATTTGATCCTGAGCGATGTGGATAACTTTTATATCAGCCGCCACTGACTGAAAATCCAGGCATAATTAATGAATAATTAATGAAGCATTTTCAGGAAGAAGCCGATATGCTACAAAACTACGCTAGCTGAATTTTTCTTACTAGAAGTGAACTTACTGGATTAAAAGGGCAGCACGCGACTATGAAAAATGCCTTTCCAGCGCGTGTAGTTTCGCGTTTCGGTGATTTGGCTTGGAAAGCCGGATTTACCAATTTTACTTTCCCGGACTTCTTCCCCTGGGAATATTTAAAATTATTGGTGTATGTGAACAAGCCCCGCACCTTATAGGAGTTGAAGAACAATCGACATTGTGACATTACAAATGCAGCACAGAGTTATGCAAACTTTAATCAAAAGAACCCAAACTGGTATCAACGCCGAGGGCGGCTATTCCTCTGACATAATTTTCAAAAAAATGTAAGTGCTAATAAAAGCAAAAGTTATAGCAAAAGAAAATGAGACGATGGTTTTTGTCCCAACCGTAAATTGATCTGATTTTTTTTTTAAATGTACAAAATTTTCATTATATAAGAAAATTTTAAGTTTTTATACATGGAAAATATTATTGACCATAAATATTTAATGAATAATTTATTTAAAATAAAATTAGTTTTTAAACACTTATGTTGACTTTAATAACTGGCGTATAAATTAAATTACAAAATGTTTGATTTATAGAACTGTTATAAAAATCAATAAAATCTATATGCTTTGGGAATTAATATTATTAGCGTGATGGAGGTATAATCAACACTCTGTTTATCAGACAATGTCTTTAAATCTTAAAATTTTTCAGACTGGGTTCAAAAAGGGTTAAACGAAGATACATTTGTGTGTAGCTTTATATTTTATGTTTAACATTTAATAAAAATACAACTATAGTCACATTATCTCTTATACTTTTGTATACTAAGTATAATGCTATGATGATGATAATGATTAAAGATGAAAAAGATTTAAAATGAGTTTTATTTTAAATATTCTTTTTTTCAAACTTGTGTTCATTTAAAATTTATACTCGTACATAAATACATTTTTCCCCTTACTAATGTGCATACTCTCACATAAAATACAAACATACATATTAACATTTATACATAAAGTGTATTCATTTAAGTTCTAAATGAAAACTCTTTAGAATTAAAGTTGTTATATTTATAGTTGTTTGTGAAATTAAATAGAGAATTTGTATAAAGTGCAATAGTTTAAGAATTAAAATTAAAACGTTTAGTTTAATGAATTTTTTGAATTCAGCATTATGCTAGTTGTGGTTGATGACGTTTCTTCATGTTGATATTGGTGTTGTTGTTGTTGTTGTTGTTGTTGCTGTTATTATTGTTGTTGGCATTTTACTTGGTGTTAAGTTAAATGAACTCAACACCTGTACAAGAGCAATTTTGTTAGGTTAAGGTTTAATGAATAGGAAATTTTCTACCTTTTTGAATTTTATTAAAATTTGATTTATGAAAATGTTGCACATTATTCATAAACGCTTTGTAGGATTATAGGAGATTTATTCAACAAAATGTTGTATAAAACAGTTATTTTGCAAACCCCGTATCAACTTATATATTATTTATGAATAAATGCTTTAATATATATTTGTTTTGTGTATGTTTATGATTTTTAGGAAATTTAAAATTTTCTTGATTAAATATTTGAATTAAATTTATATTTTAGAAAATTTTAATTTTAAAAATATGTGAAGAGTTTGTTATGAAATTGATATAAGTAAATTATTCACAAAATAAAATTGGTTAATAATTCGAAAAACAATATAAATATGTCATAGCCGTATGTTTTAACTTTCATGGACTTAATGTTTCTTAGAGTATTCAAAAATCAGTTGATAGAATATTATAAAATTTGTAAAATAAACACTGATTGAATTGAAAATATAGAACAACAACTATCTAAGTAGCTACTGGAAAACCACTGCGTAACCATGCAATTAAAAACTAATTACTGGTAGAACACTTATTTGGAACACTTTAAAAGCTTTTGCCAGTACTTGTTTTACAAAAATTTCAAAGTTTATAAAAAAATATTAGTCGGAAGTTTTCGAGTCTAATTACAGGCATACCTATTTAGATGTTTTTTTTAATAAATAATTTAAAAAAAAATTGATTTTTTTGTTCAAGGTTTTTACCCTTCAAGTATAACAACTCTCGTTAGCTTAGTCGGAAGACCTTAATTTTGCAATTGGGAGAGCACTTTTAGCCACCTTCTAAAGACTCATCGCTTTGCTCTTTGTACTTTTCTGACTCGGATTTTAAAAGTTTTGGTATATGACTGATTCTGTGTAAAACAATTCTGTATAAAGTGACTTTGTATTTTTTTCATTTTAATAAAAGTTTACTAACAGTTGCTAATTCTAACATTTAAAATGTTACTTGTTAAGCATACAAACTATTTATTCGATAATGTTAGGTATTCAAAAAATTATATTAAATATTTTTCATGTTGCAATCTAAAAATCTGTAAAGTGTTAATTTTTTTTTTTACTCTTTTTTGCTAAATGTTATAACATCAATTGTAATAGTTTTCCGAAAAGAATATTTCTATGTAAAAAAAAAAAAAACTTTCGTACATAACAAAAAATGTTTAACAATTTTAGCTGTGTTGAAAAAATATCAATATCTTGCACAGTACTTTGAATAGTAACAAATATTGGGCTTGTTCCGAAATGCATCACTGTATTGCATGTTATGCGCATCACATTCGTAGAAGCATCATATGACATTACTGCAAATGTACCCAGCAAAAATAAATGTTAGTCATTCTGTGACTATAGCTTCTTTCATTGCTGCCTAAAACTTCAGTTGACATTCTTTTATGATTTTTTTGGTGTTATTCTAAGGCACTTCCAAAAGAATTAATGTGTTCATATTTCAAATGCAGTGATCTGGATAAAAACCCGATGCATATCTTAAAATATCACTCTTCATTACTTTTAAATCATAAGTTATAGTATATCGTATATTTTTTGAATCTAAAGCATCTATTCAAATTGAAAAACTAATTTTGATGAAATTTTTTGATTTATTTTATCAAATCATTTTTTATATTTTAGTTTAAAATTTCATGAGGGTTAGAATTTATGCAGTTTTGCAATTTTCATAAAAGTTTTGAAATATCAAGAAAAACAGATTTTTTTTAACTTTAATTGAAACTATCTGGCCTGTCATTTGCATTTTTCAGCCTCAAATATTTATGACGACGCAATCTGTGCATTTTTGCATTGTGTTTATTATTTAACACTACACCATTTCCAGTTTTAATTCAGAATTTATCAAAATAATTTTAAAATTGTGTAAAAATTATTTCAAATTGCCCAAAAATGTTTTAGAATTGTGCAAAAATTATTTAAAATTGTTCAAAAATATTTTAAAATTGTCTAAAAATGTTTCCAAATTGTACAACCAGTTTTTAAATTAACCAAAAATATTTTGAAATTTGTCTAAAAATTCATAAAAAATTTTTGAAAAATTGTTTCAAAAATGCTTTTTCACTAATGCAGAATTATTTATTTGTTTTAATAAAGAGTATTTGTATATCAATGCATAAATTTCGCTTCTTTAAACATATTTTTTCTGCATTCTAATGAAATAAATTTTCATGAAAGCTTAAATACTACAAAGTATATGAAAATTTTCCACTCATGCCTCCGAATATATAATCATTGTATTATCATTGCTTCCTTATAGTAAAGAATAAGTAATGCTAGTAGCTACATTTGAATACTTCCATCCTATGACACGCCAATGTTAAATTCATCGATGAAACCATTAGAAAAGAAGTGATGCCTTTGCCATAGTAGTGATCCTTTTATTGCTTCTTTGGCAGCTTCATTTTTGCTGGGTATTTGAAAATTCAAATGATGAGCAAACAAATAGCAAACACAAAAGGCAAAAAAGGCTGATGCGATGCAAGGGTAAATATAAAATTTACTATTTAATTATATATTTTTTAATTATTTTAATTTTTTTTATTATTTAATTTTTGTAATCCAAAATCCAACTCACAAATAAAATTTTTTATTAAGTTCTTCATTTTTAATTATATTACGTTAGAAAATGTAAACTAAACTGAGCAACAAACAAGTATCGGCATCTGCTGATTTACATGAAAATGGCAAACTAATCACAAATGCTCAGAAGATGAAGTGCAGTGATGCATTTTCGATCAGTTCCATTATTTAATTTTTTGTACACGCAGAGAAAAAACATGGTTGCAATATGATCACTGCTACTATATTGTGCTTGTTGCAATCGGGTATGGTTGTCACAACCAAGTTATTGGTTTTCTAACCATCAACATGGTCGCTACTATCATTATTTAGTAAATATTTTACTATTTTATGATTGACACATTCTATTTTATATCATGATTGGTTGTAACCATACTGTGGTAACAAAAATTCTGACTATGAAAAAAATATGATAATTATGCAACGATAAAATGCTGGCAACAATCAATCAATAAATAATTATACAATCAAAGAAAGAAAAGTTCTTAAAGTCTATGATTTTTTTCTCAACAATTTTTCTTCAAAAAGTCCTTAATATTAATTTTTTTTAGAAAAACCATTTCTAAAGAAAATATTCTTAAATTTAAAAAAAAAATTCTAAGAACTTTTTCTTTAAGAAATTTTCTTAGATTATGGATCATATAATTATAATCCAGGAATTATAATATAGTTATGAGGGACAATAATATGATAACATTTTGAGTATACTATGATTACGTGCGATAATTTTATGATAAATTCATTATAACATGTTTATTTAGGACCATAATATGGTAATTTTTGAATCATAATATAACTGTAGGTACCATATTATGGTAAAAATATGGTTATTTTATTATCATAATATGATCCAATTGTGGTTGGCACAACCATAAACCCAAAAATATATGATGCTCTTCGAATATGATTAACCCAACCATGTTTGTTCTTTGCGTGTATTGATCTCTATAACTTGTCCGTCACCGTCTGAGACTCGGTTACTACACTAAAACCGTTTGTAGGTTAAAATAACAGAAATAACCATTTAAATGGAATGATAATTAAAAAATGATGATTTAAAAAACCAGTCTACTTAATTTTCATTTAAACCAAATGGTTTTTTTAATTTAATTTTAACTGTTTTTTTAATAACTGACACATAAGTAAAAAAAAATATTAATTAAGTTAAAAATAAATCTTAAAATTTTATTTACCCATGCTATAAAAATAACTGATTTATTCATTCATTTTTTTCGGTTTTGTGTTTTTTTTTTGTTTGTTTTTTAATCTACAAAATGTACACTCACACAGTCTATAGACACATTTAAGGTGAATTACCAAATGTGTGTGTGTTAATGAAGTTCTTGTAATTGAAATCGAAATAATTTTGTATATAAAAAAAAACAATTTAAATAAAATAAAAATTGGAATTTTTTTAATAATTTATTTTTCTGAAACAGGCAGCAAGCAAAACTTAAATTTGTATTAACTGCAACGAACACAAATAAACCAAAAATTTTCATTTTGTGGGTTCATCAAATCAAATAAAACAAATGAAAAAACTCGGTAAAGGACAGTAAATCATTTTGGCACAAATGTAGAATATTGGTTTCCCCAAGAATATTCCTTTAATACAACTAAATTTTAGTGCCGACAACAAAAATATTTTGCAGTCACATTTGAATATGATTGTGATAACTGAAAGAATCGGTTGTCACAACCAAAATACAATTCTCAGCTTCGTTCATATTGTATTTTTCTGTGTGTATACAGAAACTACTTGCTGTCTATTTCCGGTACTTATCTGAGTTAAGGAAAACCGATTTAAGCAACTTTTTATTTTACGACTTTTTTATCTAAAATATATATTTTTTTTTTTTTTTGTGAAAATCGAAGAAAATATCTGAGATTGAAATATATTTTGAATGAATACCCTAAATATCAAATTAAATTTCCTTTTAAAGCGAAAGAAGTTATTGTTCAACAGTAGTATAATTCACCAAGATAAAAGAGGAAATGCTGTCCAAATGATACTCTATATCACAGTATAATTTGTATCATATTCCGCCAAGCGAATCAAATTCAAGGAATTAAACGGGTAATAAATATATTAGAATATGATTAACAGTTTTGACCACAGACCAAAATATTTCTAACTTATTTTTCAAATTACTGTGCACACCACTAAATTGTTTAAATATTTTTGTAGAACATTATGTATATAGAATCTATAAAATGGTCAATTGTTTTCTATTACTTCATAGAGCACAAAAAACAAAAGAACAGAAAAAAGCTAAGCGTTAATGCTTACAATTGTTTAAAATATTTAACCAAAAATTAATGCACCTGAAATATACTGAGGCCAAAAGAATCAAGTTTAAATCTAGGAAAACACATACGTTAATATAGAACATAACACATAGAAAAGTAGTGGAAGTGGTAGAACATCAGCATTTTATTATAAAGACGACAACGATATACCAAAGACCAATATATGTTTGAGACAATAGAAATGAAACCCCAACAAAACAAAAAAATTCTTACAAAAGTTTTAGCAATAAAATCGTGCAATTAATACATGATCTTGAATTGATTGCATTCGCACGATTTTCAGAGAGCAACACGTGTTTACTTTCCACCAATATATTGTATGGATATAAAAGACCAAAACTGCAATACTACTTAGCTTGTCCTCTTATATTATGTACATTAGGGTGGCAGTTATTTGGCGAGTTCCAAGAATTCTCATTGGTTTCGGCAAGCTAAAAATATTTTTTAAATATCATATAAAGATATCTTTGGTTTTTGACATTTATATGCCATTTTTAAAAATTTTTTTGCGTTATCCCGAAAATTCGTTAGGCAGCTTGAAAAAAAATAAATTTCAATCGCCGGTTAAAGTTATCAGATTTGGTTGATATTTTCATTCTATAACTTTTACATTATTTTCTAGAAAATACAGGTGGGCACATCTCCAAACTCATCAATTCATTAAATAGCTGCCACCCTTATTGTTACATACAACAGCATGTAAGCGTTGTTTTTTTTTTGTTTGTAGTTGTTGTACCATAAAACAAAAGCTTTACATGCTTAACAAAAACACCATAGATTCCTGGGCCAATAACAACAACAACATCAGTAAACAATAAAAGCAGTTAAAAGTGTTTCCTTCAATTGTTTAAGCAGCCAAAAAAAATAAATAAAAAGCAAAAAGAATTGTGTGCATATTGCCAATCAGAGTTGTTAAAGAGTTATATGTATAATATTACTTAAAAAAAAATAGTTAATGCATATTATGATATTAATATAAAAACAGGACAATTAGAGTATTCAAAAACCGAAACCGAAAACCGGTCAACCGGTTTTTTTATTTTTAAAAACCGAAAATCGGTCTTTTTTGTTCGGTTAACCGGTTTTTGTTAATTACATCACCAACTGGTTTACTTGGTCTCTTTTATTTTTTCCGCAAACATAATCGTTTGTTTGGTTATGAAGATTTAGATGTAAGTCTGATAGATTCCGATGAAGACTTAACTTTGGATATTCCAAATTCAAATAGTTTAATTTCTGATCTAATAACACAATAAACAGTATTCAAAATCCTAAAAAAAGACTACAAAATCATTCATCATTATATGATGATTTCATACTATACCTTGATAAATGCGACAAAAGAACTGAAAAGTTGGAAAATTTATATAATTATTTTATGACTATTTGTCCAACATCTACTATTAGTGAAGGAGTATTTTTCACTTCTAGCTTTATCAAAAGCAAACAAAAAAATCGTCTTAAAACGAAACATTTAAATTGTATATTATTTCTAAAATATTATTTAAGAAGTGAAAAATAGATTTTCTTTTTACATATTTAAAATGTAATTTAAAAAAAACTTATTTAATGCCAAAAGTTTTAAACGCTCAAATTACTAACGTACCTAATTTTACCAATGTACGAACTTAATGATCTCTATTCATTTGATATGAATATAGTTTAATAATATTAATTTTTAAGATATTATATTAAAAAATATTAAAACCAATAAATAAAATGTTGAAATGAAATACAATACAAAAATATTATAAATTTTTTTTTTTTTTTTTTCAAAGAATGTATTTTTTTTATTTTTATTTCTTAATATATTAAATTTCTTTTTTATTTTTGTTTGTATTAAAACAATTAACAAATTATATAAGCTTTTTGTTCAAATTAAAAAAAACCGAAAAAACCGGTTGACCGGTTTTTTCTGCAAAAACCGAAACCGAAACCGGTTTTTTTTAAATTCGATTTTTCGAAGAAAACTGAAACCGGTTTTTTCAAAAGGCCGGCTTGTTGAATACTCTAAGGACAATAAACTTAAAAATTAATTTCTTAACTTTGATACAAAAATTTTCTGAAACCTGAACCAAAACGAAGTAGGGTTAAATTTGCAGATATCTATGAAATTTTATCGGAATTTTCGTCCAATGTAATGTTTTAAATTATTCATTGAATATTTCATAAGCCGCAAAAAATATTTCGTAATATAATACTACATGGATTAAAAAATCCATGGCCTAACAATGAAAAAACGGTTTTTTTCATCTGATATCAATTTTATTCCTCAACGCAATCTCTATTAAGTGAAATGCACGCTTGAAAAAATACGGTTTTTCTAACTCTTCAAAAAAGGCTTCCGTCTCTGATATGACATCTTAATTTGTGGAAAATGTCTTTACCTAGAGCTATATTTTCAATCCTAGGAACAATAATAATCGCTAAAAAAAATTAGCAAAACTAAAAATATATTTTAATTGCCAAATAAGTAGTTAAAACACATTATTAGTAACATATTATTTTCAATTTAGAAGTAATGCTGTGGGCCAAGGTAGGTGATTATTCGTAATGCAAAAATTAATGAGCTGCTATTACTAATTTTTTTACATTTCCGTAAAGACCGGGTAGATCGCAAATACTTGCTTTAAACCGGTCAATCGTTAATCCGGGTAATGTGGGGCTCTAGTAGGCACCTTAACTTTCAACGTCGATAATTATCAACGTTGAATAATTTTTATTTTACTGTCAACTTATTATTAACATTATTTTAAATAATTGAGTGAAATTATTTTTATACTTATCCCTAGATTTGAACTTTGCGTCAGTTGTGTGAATGGTCCTTCTGCATTAGTCTTGTGGCAAGTTCTTCTGTATCAGTCCTGTGATATGTCGCAAAGAGCAACTCATCCCTTCCTATGACAAGCTCAAGGTTAATTGACCGGTCCCTTTTATATAGAAACCCGGTCCCTGTCATAATGGACGTTTCTTATGATAGGTCTATTTCCCACAGAGACTTCAGTAGACTGTATCTCTATTTTTTCGAGATATGGACTGTATAACAAAAAAACAAAAAATACTGAAAACATTTTTTATCAAGTATAACGTAAAATTTTATGAAAAGTTTTATCATATATATGAACACTTTAGATGTGTAAGGAATAATTGATGAAAACGATTTATGGAACAATTTTATAAAAATGGTTTCTTTGTTAACAGCAGATTCTAAAAAATGTTCCGTGTTCAAAAATCGTACTCTGGCAAGAATTTCCTATATTCTGTGGAAGAAGAGAAATATGTCTAACAACGAATCCACTATTTGAACCTCTGATTACTTACAATTGTTTTTGTAGTTGTACATACGTCTGTCTATTTGTATGTATGTACGTATGTTTTATCATGCTCATTTTCATGCCTGCCTTGTTAACATATGTTTAAACCACTATATATGTACGAAATATTTTTTTTTTTTTTTATTTTATTGTTGTATATTATTGATCCTTGTTGGTTGAATTGCCTTGGTTTGCAGTATCTTTTAGTTAAAGAAAATTTTACTATTTTCACATTGTACATGTGGTTGTTTTGTTTCCTATGTATATCAACTGCTTAATATGCCATTTGTGTGATCTTATTGCTGTTTGCATGTTGTCTTGACCATAATATTTAATGGTAATTGTTTGTTATCAAATATTTTTATTATATTTTTATTCGTTTTATATTTAAATATAAAAAAACAGAACTAAATACGTATTTTATCTACTAAAAATATTTTACCAGAAAAGTGTTTCAAACAAAAATTTTCCATTTTTATGATTAGGTTGCATATATTTTTTATTAAAATAAAAGCAAAAAGAACATAAAATATAGTTTTCTTAATAGAAAAACGCACTTTGAGGCAAAAAATGTGGAAAAAGCAATTTATAGCTCAAAAATCTTAAGAAAGAGCTAGTTTAAAGCTAAAAAGTAGGAACCCGTCTAAAAATCGAAATATATATGAGCATACATGATCATACATGGGCCTGTATATGATCATACATGACCATACATGGTCATATACGTCCATACATTGTTCAATATATGACCATACATGATCTCATATAGGATCATATATCTTCGGATCCGAAATTTGAGGGTATATGGACGTATATGATCATATACGAGCATACATGAATAATATATGAGTATGTATGATAATATATGCACATATATCACCACATACCCTCAAATTTCGGATCCGAAGGATATGGTCATATATGAGATCATGTATAGACGTATATGACCACGCATGCCCATGTATGATCATATACGGGCCCATGTATGATCATGTATGCTCATATATATTTCGATTTTTAGATGGGAAGTCAAAAAAAAGGCAGGATAAAGCAAATATGAGTAAAAAAATAAAAAAAGAGCATAAACAGCATACAAGTTTGACTTCTCTGGTTTTTTTATAATTGCAGTAATTGAATTTTTCTTAATCAACATACAAATTAATTTGGTATAATGTCTTGGCCTATAAATTTTTAAATTTTCATTTAGAATTTATGAAAAACTAATTTTCAATAAATTAAGAGAAGATGGAAAAATTGTGGGGATAAGTGCTTCGATCTAAACGACCAGGTGACATGACAATGGACATAAGTTCTCGAACAGCTTAAGTTTCTTTAAACTAGAATGGAAAAGCTCGAAAAAGAAAAATTTAACTCTTTTTAAAATAGATTAGGCAGCTACACAAAACAGGTTGCCCTTTAATTATTCTCCTGCAAAGTTAATTCAAATCTGTGGTTCCCCTTCGGTGCCCATCTCAAGTTAATTTTTTTGTTTTAAGGTTCATGAACAAATTTTTGTGTCAAGTATTAGATCTATGGTACGTATGATTATTTTTAATTTAATATTAAGTATACGTAATCGAACAATAATCATCTAGATAAGAGTTTTTTAAAAAAACCATATAATAGTTAATAAAGTAGTTGTCAACACTAAAACGAACTGAAATTACCAAAGTTTTCTTAACCCTAAAATGGTACACTAGCGCGAGTTCCATATTTAAAAAACTCTAATTTTTAATACAGCCATTTTTCATAATTTACACCTGTAGGCTAAATACGTCTACACTCAGAAAGAAATTTAGTAAAAAATTTGTAAACAGGTTTCAAACCCACTTTACTATTTGTGTACTGGTTTTTAGTAAAAAAAAAATTTTATTTAGCAAATCGTTTTGCTATTTACATTTTACAAATTGCAGAATTTTTACAGAATATTTACAAATTTTTGTTGCTAATTTCAGAAATCATTTTACAAAATTTTTGTAAGCCGATTTGCTAGAATTAGAAAAAAATACTAATTTTAAAAAGGCGGATATTGAAGGAAATATTATTTTTAATTGAAACTTACACCTACAAACTTAAATTTCTTTATACTGTTACGTATATTAAAAAAAGGGAGCAGCAGTACACTAAAAATAGGACATTCGCTTAAAATAGTACTAAAAAGATTTTTTTGGTTCTAAAAATCAGCCCTAAAAACAATTAAAATTTGACCTTAAAAGTAAAAACATTGACTTAAATATTTTTCAAAAAGAAATTATAACAAAATGTATTCGATTATGTTTTTACAATTTTTAAGCTTTTGATTTTTTTTTTTTAATTTTGACTAAAATATTTTTTGAACGAAATAATTAAATACAAATATTTTGGTGGTCCATACAAAATAAATAAATTTGACATTTTGTACTAAATTAATAATATTTAGTACTAATATTAATAATATTTAGTAGCGGCAGCTAATTTTTCTACAAAGTTCATTGTACTATACGTCAGCAGACATATGTTGAGCTGGGCTCAAAATAATCAAAATTTCCCGTTATAACAGCAAAATTTTCAGTTGCCATTACAGACTTTTTTTGGTAAAAGTATTCTTCAAAAAAAAAAAAAAAATCAACACGCATACATAGATTTTTATTCCCCTGCGCAAAGTCGAGGGGCTTAGCATTAGTAATTTAAAATGAAGCTGCCAAAGAAGCAATAAAAGCATCACTACTATGGCAAAGGCATCACTTTTTTTCTAATGGTTTCATCGATGAATTTAACATTAGCGTGTCAAAGGATGGAAGTATTCAAATGTAGCTACTAGCATTACTCATACTTTACTCTAAGGAAGCAATGATAATACAATGATTAGATATTCTGATGCATGAGTGGAAAATTTTCATATACTTTGTAGTATTTAAGCTTTGATGAAAACTTAATTCATAAGAATGCAGAAAAAAAAGTTTAAAGCAGCGAAATTTATGCATTGATATACGAATACTCTTTATTAAAACAAATAAATAATTCTTTTAAAATATTTTTGCATAATTTAAAAACTGGTTGTACAATTTGGAAACATTTTTAGACAACTTTAAAATATTTTTGAACAATTTTAAATAATTTTTGCACAATTTTAAAACATTTTTGGGCAATTTGAAATAATTTTTACACAATTTTGAAATTATTTTGATAAATTCTGAATTAAAACTGTAAATGGTTTATTGTTAAATAATAAACATAATGCAAAAATGTACAGATTGCGTTTGTCATAAATATTTAAGGCTGAAAAAATCCAAATGACAGGCCAGCTAGTTTCAATTAAAGGTTAAAAAAATCTGTTTTTCTTGATTTTTCAAAACTTTTATAAAATTGCAAAACTGCATAAATTCTAAACCTTATGAAATTTTAAACTAAAATGTAAAAAATGATTTAATAAAAAAATTAAAGAATTTCATCAGAACTATTTTTTTCAATTTAAATAAATGCTTTAGATTCAAAAAATATACGATATACTATAACTTGTGCTTTAGAAGTAATGAAGAGTGATTTTTTAAGATATGCATCGGGTTTATATCCAGATCACTGCATTTGAAATATGAACACATGAATTGTTTTGGAAGTGCCTTAGTATAACACCAAAAAACATAAAAGAATGTCAACTGAAGTTAAGGAAGCAATGAAAGAAGTTATAGTCACAGAATGACTACCATTCTTTTTTGCTAGGTAAAGGCTGCGAATTCGAGCCTGTGAATCGTATATAAGTGTCAAATGTAAAATTTTAAAATGTGTTTTATAGACATTTTATAGATAAATATATGTATAAATAAATTTGTTCATTATTATAAATAATAATAAACAAAAAATTGTGCTTTAACAAAATCAAATAAATATGAATTTTCCATCTTGATAAAATAACATTTCCCAAATAAATTTGTAGATAATCTTTAACAAAACAATTAACATAATAAAAAATTACTTCAATTTTATAGTTTAATCGTGGAAGACATAGGGCAGGAAAAAAATCATAAAATTTTCACCATTTTTGGATAAAAATTGGCCAAAGCAAACGAATAATTTTTAATGCTGAGAGTCGAGTATTTAAATAATTAATTGTCATCAATTAGATCCAACAAAAATGAAGCTGCCAAAGAAGCAATAAAAGCATCACTACTATGGTAAAGGCATCACTTCTTTTTTGATGGTTTTATCGATGAATTTAACATTAGCGTGCCATAGGATGGAAGTATTCAAATGTAGCATTACTCATACTTTACTCTAAGGATGCAATGATAATGCAAAGATTAGGTATTCTGATGCATGAGCGGAAAATTTGCATATACTTTGTGCTATTTAAGCTTACATGAAAATTTAATTCATAAGAATGCAGAAAAATAAGTGTAAAGAAGCGAAATTTATGCATTGATATACATATAAATACTCTTTATCAGAACAAATGTATAATTCTGCATTAGTGAAAAAGTATTTTTGGGCAACTTTGAAATATTTTTCAAAAATTTTAATGAATTTTTGGACAAATTTTAAAATATTTTGGGATTATTTTTAAAATGGTTGGGCAATTTTGAAACATTTTTAGACAATTTTAAAATATTTTTGAACAATTTTAAATAATTTTTGCACAATTTTAAAACCTTTTTGGGCAATTTGAAATAATTTTTATACGATTTCAAAATTATTTTGGTAACCCATTATTTTCTAAACCCTCATGAAATTTTAAACTAAAATATAAAAAATGATTTAATAAAAAAATTAAAAAGTTCATCAGAAGTATTTTCTAAATTTGAATAAATGCTTTAGATTCAAAAAATATTAGATAACTTATGATTTAGAAGTAATGAATAATGATTTTTTAAGATATGCATCGCGTGTATATCCAAATCACTACATTTGATATATGAACATACACTCACAATATTATTTCGTTAAAAACAACTTAAAACACATAAATATTAAATTAATCGAAAATACAGTCAAAAAGAGGACTACTGATTTTTCATTATATACAACCCATTTTTTTGTTTATTTTCAATTATTGTTTAATAACCAACAGAAGTAGTAAAAACAATAGAAAGTCGTTTAAAATAACCATAAATTTTTAACTGCCAAAAGTTAGAAAAAACTACTTTTGTGGTTTGTTTTTCAAATTGAAAGTTTTTTTATTTGTATGGAATTACAAAACCGAACACAACACACGCAGATGTATATATATATATATATATTGATTGGCTTTGTATGTATAATAATTTCTTGTAATTTTATTGAAATAATTTTGTATATATACAAACTATTTTGGTAAAAAAACAAAAAAGAATTATATGTATTTCTATTTTTGAAGCAGAAAACATTAAATTTTTCATTTAACTGAAAATATCAACTCCTACTGAATGTCTGTAAATTTTTATAGTTTGTTTTTTAAATGACTAATTCAAATAGTTAAAAAATATATTTCTATGAATTTCATTTGATTCTTCATTTAAAAACAAACTTCACGATTAGTTTTTAAGTAAACTACGGTCGGTAACGGAAAATATATTGTGAGTGTATGAATTCTTTTGAAAATGCCTTAGAATAACACCAAAAAATCATAAAAGAAAGTTAGCTAAAGCTTAGGAAGCAATGAAAGAAGTTAAAGACACAGAATGACTGCAATTTTTTTTGCTGGGGAATAATTGTTTGTTTTAATTTCATAATTTTGTGTTTAAATTTAAATAAAAGTTATCTACCTTTAAAAAAAATAACCCTTTATATTGTATTTTTTTATAGAATTTTAAACACAATAATGAATTTTTAATAAAATGAAAATCATAAATCCTAATTACAATATCACCTGTATACAGTTTACATATGTTGGATGGCACCGCTTTGCCTATTTGGGGTTAACATTAGTTTTAAAATTAATCCGGAAAAACATAATAAATTCAGTCATAAAAATTTACATTAACATTATTTTGAAACCACAGTTTACTTACTCAATTTATAAATACAACTTCACATGAATATCTAAACAAAATTGCTTTATCAGGAAACGAATAACAAATTTTTGAACAATATCCAAACTGCATTTTATTGCAGACAACAAAAAAAAAAAAAAAACAAACTATGCTGAAAGACAAACTTAACGATAATAAAAAAAAGAAGCAGAAGAAGAAAAAATAAAGAAATCTCAACAAACTTTATGGGGAAATAAAATATAAAGAAAAACACTTGAAAACATAAGGATTTTTGACGAGTTTATTTACGCGCTTACTTAACAACATACCAAAAATAAATGTGCCAAAAACTTCTTTTGTATTTTAATATTGGACACCCTGCTGCTGGGTTAGAGGCGGATAGGATAAATGTAAAACTAAACTACACGTTAGGGAGAGAGAAAAATGGAATATTTTGGCTACAACTTTAATGTCGAAAGGAAAACTACTGACAAAATATGAGGTGTTTTGTTAAAGGGATACAAAAATATTCACTCACACCAATACTTTTCATACTAACACACATATTATCTATACATGGATAACAATGCAATACTAAAGTAGAAGTTTATGAGCATAACTAAAACCCTTCAAGTGGGTGGTCATCTTAGTTGCCTGTAACGAATTTGGGGTTGTGGGTTGTTGGCAGAAATTTGTGCCACATACAAAAAGAAAAATATTTGAAACTAGGGCAAATATAACGAAAAAATTCTTTTAAACAGAAGCTTAGAGAAATATACTTTGAACGTAATTTTTTATTAAAATTTTGTTTTTTATTGTGCAGCATACAAGTAGTTTTATACATTTTCTTTATTTTGTAACACTGCTACAATTTTATTGTATAAATACTTGTCCATAGAGTAAGAACAGTGGCAGTAACTCTAGATACTATACAGTGGTTAATTGATAATATTTTTATAAAATCAATTAGTTTGTTCACAAGAGATGTGTTAAGTCTTGTTTGTGTGGCAAATACAACATTTGTACCTATGTTAAGTGTGCTAGGTTTAAGTGTAGTTACAAAGAGAAAACCCAACAGAAAATCGTCATTATAGTGAAATAAAAATTATAATAACTGCGGTTTTTAATAGCACTATACAACACTTAGTACAACTTGTGAAATTTTTTAATTATACTGCCACAAAATTGGGATATATTATACTCAAATTTAAGCTTATATTTTGCAAATTTTGTGTTCTGCGTATTCTTTCAATTAAAAAAAATCTTGAGTTCTTTTTACTTCAAGTGCAGAAAGGAGTAAGTCTGTAACTTTTTTATTTATATTTAAAAAAATTTACTTTTAGAATGCAGATATATAAATGAAACTGCGTTTTTTAATATTGAAAAAGTATGGATCATATATGCCCCAAGTGGGTAAAAGCGTTAGTTTCGATATATTTTTTCTTTTTAAATATAAATTACCAATTACAGAAAATAGTTTAGTCAGCTTTCATTAAAATATTGAGAGAGCCCACGATATTTTGTAATCAATTTCTTAAAATATTCAAAATTTAAATAAAAAAATTACTTTAAAACATACTCGCCTGCAGTATTGTGCTGTCTATGGTAATACAGATATTTAATAAGTCTTTATAATAATATAATATGTGTTATTATTTTCTTATGTGTTTATCTTGAAACTGCTTATGTAATTGAAGTCAATAAAAAGTTTTATTTCTCCAAATTTTTCGAGTTTTCATACTATGTCACACCCGTCACATTTTCTAAAAAGTTTTTTTTTTAAGAAAAAAATTTTTTTGCATTAAGTATCTTATACATTAAGTATCTTATACAATCAAAAACACTCTAATGAAATAACTACATCAAAATAATTAAGCGCGTTCTACGGAAAATTTTACATAATATTACCTGAAAGGAATAATTCTTAAAGAGCTCAAATTTGTAAGGTCACACCAGTCACAGGGTTCTAATGGTCATTCTGAGCAGCATGGAATTTCAGTGTCAAGCTGTTATAAAACGATATGAAGATTAACATCCTTGGGAATCGCAGCTTTTTTTAAATTTTAAATTTTATATTCTTGAAATACATATAATCAAAAATGTTAGTATCATGGTCACAGCCGTCACAATGGAATTACCCTAATCAAGCATTCAAAAATAAAAAAAAAAATTGTTCTTTAATTTAATAACCTAGCAGCTTGGATGTTTTTCATCCGTTTTCCACTTGTTATACATTTGAAGAAAGATAATTAAGAAAACATTTGTCCTGCGGGAAAATGGCATATCACAGGTCACGTCACGTGATCTGTTTATTGTGGTAGGGACCAGCCACGGCATCGGTTTTTTTATATGAAAAGGACCAGCCACTTTAGCATATGGTTGTTCTAGGTGACCCCCTATGTGACAAGTCACTGGATTGGTATAAAAGTACATGTCACACAACTAACCTCAAAGAATATATCACAGGACTCGTACTTTGAAACTCATCACGTGATAGAGGGTTTTAAACCGAGCATGTGGTAAGTTTTTTTAGAACCGGTACTGTTTGCACCTAACACGGGACTATTACTTTTAGAGCCAATACGTGAAAGAGACTTTTTATACTGATCACGTGACAGATACTTTAGAAATCGATGCTGTTGCACCTACTACAGGACTGATACTTTATGACCCATTCCGTGGTAGGTACTTTAGGAACCGGTCTTCTTTTCATCTAGTAACAAATTTTTCTAAATAACTAAAAAGTTATTTTTTCACTATTCAAACATAATCATGCATGATCAAACATGACTAGGCATATTCGAAAAAATATGACCATATATGACCATATATTGTCTATGCCCTTAAATTTCTGATCCGAATTTATATTGGAATATATGAGAGTATGTTTGATCATATACTGAATTATGCATGGACGTTTATAATATATACCAACGTATGATCATATAACGGCCCATGTATGATCATAAGTGTTCATATATATTTAAATTTTAGCATGAAAATTCGAAATGTCATAATTCAACTCCATATTTCAGAATTTGAAATGTATGACCTAGGTTTAGCGTTAATCTCTCGTTTAGCCGTTGATCACTCTAAACGAGAGATTAACGCTAAACCTAGGTCATACATTTCAAATTCTGAAATAGAGAGTCCTCTTCTCGAAAAGAGAAAACTCAGAAGAGAATTGCAAAGAAACCGATTACCTGCCGCCAAGCAGGTGCCGATCACTTATCAACAGTCTTTCAGCCGAATACTCCGCTTAACGACTTTACTCTTCTCGAGCCCCTCCGACAAGTGAATTCGAACTTGGATTCTTTAATGAGCTTATTTCGGAAAAATCTCCAGGCTACAACTTTATTATTACGAAAATGATTAAAATCCTACCGAGTGTGGCAGTTTTTGTGCTTGGAATTTTGTTCAATGTGATTTTCCCGCTAATTCCCGAAATTCAGCTATTTCCCGCTAAGTTGGAAAAATCTCACAAATTAAAATGATACCTACGCCAGGAAAGGATTTAATAGTACCATCATCATTTAGGCCCTTAAGCTTACTTCCATGCCTGTCGAAACGTTTTGAAAAGATATTCGTAATGAAAATTAAGCCATTTATTATGAATGAGAATATTATCCCAATTCACCAATTTGGTTTTCGAAAGAAACATCGAACTATCGAGCAGGTTAACCGCATAACTGGAGAGATAAGAAAATCTTTTGAAAATAGGAAAGACTGTTCAGAAATTTTTCTAGATTTATATATAAAATAAATCACTTATTACTTCCATGTACCCATAAACTATTGGAGTCTTATTTATTTAACCGCTTTTTCGGGTAAAGCATAATGATCACGTGACAGCTGACTATGAAATTAAAGCAGGTGTTCCACAGGGAAGTGTTCTTGGTCCAACACTTTACCTAATCTACACATTTGATTTGCCAACAAGTGACCGTATGTTAACGTCAACATTTGCTGATGATACGGCAATTCTGAGCATAAACGCAAATCCTATTATCGTTTCAATGGAGTTACATAACCATCTCAGAAATGTGGAGGCTTGGCTAAAAAGTTGGCGAATACGGGTGAATGAACTTAAGAGTAAACACGTTACGTTCACTTTAAGAACGAGAAATTGCCCCCTGTTACACTTAATAACGTACATATCCCACAGACTGATGACGTCACATATGCATCTAGACAGACGTCTTACTTGGCGTCGGCACATTGAAGCCAAGAGGCTTCAGATGAAGCTTAAAGCTTGTGACATGCACTGGTTATTGAACCACCGATCTAAATTAAGTCTTGATCTTAAGGTAACCCTGTATAAAAGTGTGATTAAACCCATATGGACATATCGAATTCAACTATATGGAACAGCCAGCAATTCGAATATTGAAGTTATACAGAGAGCACAATCTAGAATTCTCAGAACCATAACAGGTGCGCCATGGTATATACGAAATTGGAATATTCATAATGACCTTGGGGTCTCGTTAGTAAAAGACGTATTTAGAGAAGTCCGTGCTAGTTACACTTCAAGGATGAGTGATTATCCAAATCCGTTTGTGAGACAATTGACCCGAAATCGAACGCACACAAGGCTTCAAAGAGTCGATATGCCGCCCCTTTAAGATGAGGCCCATATAAGAAAATGGCACCTTTACGGGAGTAATAAGTGTTCAAGATTAGTTATAAGATTTTATTACATATTGTTAGGCCTAAGGTGGGCAGATTCAGAATTAGAATAAAAAAAGTTAAAAAATTAAAAATTAATTCAACTCAAAAAATTACTTTCTGAAGTAGAATAAAATGTTTAAAAATCGTCAAAAATACATTTAGGCTTACGCATACAATATGTTTTGAGTTCCTTTATCTAAATAAGTTATTGTTTTTGATCCTGGTCTCACAGCATACCATCAGGACATGTTCTAAGAATATCTCTCTAACTCAAAAACCAGCTAGCAAATATTTTTATAATAAAGCACAGCTACAACCCGGTATGTATTAGGTAGAAGGTCTGGTTTTAATGCCAAAGGTCTGGTTTTAATGCCAAATATATATATATAATAACTTTTTTGCAATAATAAAGAGCATTTAAAGGCTAAGTTTTACTTAAAGGACAAATATTTTCCTTGAAATGCCACAATTTTCTGTTTTTAGTTGATAACTACAATATATCGACATCGTAAAGCGGTATAAGGATATAAAATATTTACTTGCTTCTTATTTTAAATCATTAATAGTGTTTTTGAAAGAAGGGAAGATTAGAAAATAAAAAACTATGTATATGATATCTAGTTATATTTAAAAATCAACTTTTTAGATCCAATCTTCTTGTCTTTTTTAAATAAATTTATATATGTATTATTAACAACACCAAAACCCCAGGGCAATTATTTAAGATATGCATAAATTATATTCATTTTAAATAAAGATTTACATCACGTTTCCTTATTTTTTAATTTTGCTTTTATTTAAGAATTCAATGCAATATATATACGAGTACGTATAAGTAATTTTACTAAACAGAATTAAAAATAATCATACGCCCTGGCGAACACAAATACCATAATCAACCTAGTGTAGAAATGATCCAACCTTGTAAAAAAGAAATCTATTTATAGCCGATCTAGAAATATTTATTTGGATGCAACACTAAATCTTCAAAAAAAGTAGGTTATTCGGATATAGGGAAGACGTGCCTCATCGGCACTTTAGTTTAAAAAACGGATTGCAACGGGAAAATAATAAGAATTTTTCTTAATTTTCTTCAAAAATTTTATATTTTAAACCGAATTCAAATTAAAAAGATTAAAAAATCATAATTACCTGTAAATTCAGACAAACCTAACTTAAATGGGACAAAATCTAAGTTATAACAATGACCCTCGCCATCTGATATGTCGCAACACATTTAATCAAAAAATTATAACACCAATTTTAAAATTCATTAAAATAATCTACCACAAAATAATTTTTTGGATTCTATTAGCCCCCAGTTAAGAAGTATTTTTGACCTTGTGTTTTATTAACTCGTTTTAAATTAATATCAAACAGCTCAGAACTTTTAAACAAGGTTTTCAAATTTGCAATTTTATTTTTTAAAATTTTTTTTTACAGAAATTTTAAAATATCCACATATGAACTTTAAGGTTTTGTTAGGCACATATTAGGAATTTTAAAATTGCAGAAATTGTCGAAATTTCTTCTTTTAATTGGCTAGTGCATTTTTGGACTTTGGGCAAGTTGTTTCATTTTATTTTTTAATTTAATAAGTGTTTGGGCGCAATATGACAACACAAGATTAGATAGCTCAAACCTCTAAATTGGGATAAGATGGAGACACAATAAATTACACCTCTTTAAGGACAAATTAAGTGTTATTGAGAATATAATTTTTAGACCGATTTTTAAGTTTCTATACAGGCGAAAAATAAACGCTTTTTCCATTTAACGGATCCCCATGGGAGTACACTATTGAGTGCTAAAATAGCTTCAGAACTATTTTTACATTTATGTTATACCCAAGGGGGTAGGATCTTGGAAACTGGGTACATCTTAAAGGTTTTGCTGAGAGCCGTATGAAAGTAAATCCTTTCGAAAGTGTCCATCTTTAAGTTCACAATGAGTAATATTAGATTGTCCAAAGTTTTCATCAATCCCTTCCCAGTAGAGCAAAAATGCAGTATGTCGGCATATAACAAAATAAATACTTTCGTTTCGATTTAAAAGACCCACTTGGGAGTAACCTTTCAAAAATTGTTCCACAAGTATCTAATAGATTTATAAGAAAGATATAATCTGCTGCCCAAAGTCTACAGTAATCCCAATATTTTTCGGAGATTTTTGGGTGTTCCAGCTAGAAAAGATGTGATTTCCTGGCATCAGTCTACTTTAATCATTTCATTTCTTTTTTAGTCAATCGTCATTTGGCAAATTTTTACCATAAAAACGTTATAGTGTACGGTTCGTTATTTAATTTTAAAATAGCAAAATATTTTACAAACTTAACAAAAATTATTTTTTTGATCTTGTAATTAGTTTTATAAATTTCAAGACCGATGAGGCATACATTCCCGATATCATTTTGTACTAATTGATTTATTTTATACTCAAATAAATTTTTCTATATCACAATTTTTTTTTGAAGTACCCCACTGTTCATCAATTTAAAAGATTTTTGTTATTGTAGCTACAAGTTTTCATACAGTTTTCCCTGTAACAGTATGTGTTAGTATTTAAAAGCATGCATGTTTGTATGCGGGTGTATGGTAAATACAAATACATAAAAAATAATGTACATGAATATGTAATAGAGTGGGTCAAAAACTGAGAAAATTTTTGATTTTAGTTATCTTTGGAATATAAAATTTTAAGATTTTTATACAAAAATATAACACAAAACATAATTTATAAATAATAATGTTTGCGAATAAACTGTTTCACGCGCCCATCTCTACTGCCGTTATTTTTGTGCTTGTTTATATGTTTTGTTTTTCAGTGGGTTTTTTTTTTCGTTTTAAAATTTGAAGTTTTTGTAAAGTGCGTATTGTATTTTGCATTAAATAAAGTAATCGGTATAAGGTAATTGGAAAACCGATTAAACAGTTAAATCAAATAAGAACAAATTTAATATTTTTAGGAATAAGCCCCAAAACTATTTTGATATCGCGCCTAGAACTATACAACTTTATGAGAAAAACTGCTTTAAATGATTGGAAGGATAAAATCAATTTTCTTAAAATGAAAACCATTAAGCGTATATGAGTTTTTTCAACCAAACGTTTGATAATTTTATTAAACAGTTTAAATCTCGATATAGTAAATGTAAAAGGTACCATGATCGTTTTTTTGGAATTAAATACTAAATGGCTAAATGCTTCTATCTCATTTGTTCCTCCACCAAAAAAAGAAGGTCGCAAGGAACTTTCATTCGAAGATTGCAGTGAGAAATCTAAATCAAAGAAAACTAGAAGCATAAGAGATAGTATTTCATTGCCAGTTTTGACTCATGCTACACAAATGAGTTTAAGAGCTTCTGGATATGTTGAGGCAGCAAAGCTAGTTAAATAAATAACAACGTCAACACCTAGAAGGGCTGCAAAATATAGAAAAAGCTTTAAGCAGGCTAAACCAAAACAACTAAGTGCAGAAGAAGCACTTAGCGTTTTAATAGAAGCAAAATTAACTTGACATAGTTATAATATTATAAGAAGGGTGGCTCCGGAAAAATTTCCTTCAACAAGTTCAACAAGCAAAACAAAGATGTTATCCCAAACGAGATCAACTTAAATTTTGTGAAACTTCAGCACATGTTAGTCTTTAAGGACTTTTAAATCACACGGTTGAAAGACTAGTTATGCTGCCAAAATGTTATGATATTTAAACAGAAAAAAAACTATCAAACTTAACCTTGTTTTTAAAGTGGGGTTTTGATGGAAGCTCCGGACATAGTTCGTATAAACAGGCTTTTTATAGTTCTAATGCAAGCGACTCTTCAGTGTTTATAACATCCATCGTACCACTTAAACTTGTCAGTGGAAATTAAGTAGTTTGGAAAAATCCTCGTCCTTCATCAACAAGATTTTGTAGGCCTTTCAAGATAGAATGCACCAATGAAACAACAAGTGTATCTAAATTAGAAAAAATTAGGGTCGATGATGAAAAAAAAAAATCTTGAAGAAACGTTAGTTTTAGTTGGAGAAAATTCCTTAAAGGTTCATCACGATTTGTTTTTAGTAATGATAGATGGAAAAGTGTTATGTATGTGGCGCTACAAGTAAGATGTTCAACTCAGTTGATAGCATGATTGCTAGGGAAGTTAGAACCGACACTTTAGAGTTTGGGCTATCAATAATACACGGGTGTATTCGATTTTTTGTCTGCCTTCTCCACTTATCGTATAAAATTCAAATTAAAAAATGACAAGCACGATCAGATGAGGACAAAAAAATCGTTGCTGAAACAAAACTACAAATTCAGAAAGAGTTTCGTGAAAGAATAGGTTTAATTGTTGACCAGCCAAAGCCGGGCTCTGGAAACACCGCTAGAAGTTTTTTAAAAATGCTGAAATAACAAAAATGGACCTAACACTAAATAAAAAAATGCGTATTGTGTGCATTTTTTTATTTTTTTTATTTGGTGAACAATTTATAAAGTCCAACGCTGACCTTCCAACAACGCCGCTACAAATTGCAATCAATACCATGCAGATCGGTAAGAGACAAACTTTCTTGTGTAAAAAAGTAGCTATATGCCGATCAAGCTCCACTGACATAATGTTCATATAGTTATTAGCTATGACTTTAACATATACAATTTTTTTTGTTGTTTACCATATAAAAATTGAATTTAGTTGACATTTAATATTGTATTTATTGGGAATAAGTTATATTAATAAATATAAAAATATTGAAAATTAAATATTTCTTATATTTGATCCTTCCTATTGTGTTATGGAGAGTGCGTTGCCATTTTTAAAATAAGAAGTGTGTATAATAAATTTTTTTAAGGTTTTTGTTTTCACAACAAAAATAAACTTAAGTAATAATGAAGAATTCTTGTAAACTGGAGACTATGAAACAAAACAGCAACAGCAACAACAATAAAATGAAGAAAATGTTTTCCGTTTATCCTATATACATAGAATAGGGTTTAGGGACATATATATAAAAGGAAGTAAAAAGGGATGCATCTTAATTAAATGCCGTACATTATAAACAAACTAAAAGCTTTTACTGTTTAATGAGATTCTTCTTTATAGAAAAAAGCAAGCAATGCTTAAGAAAATAAAAGAAGATAACCGATCATTTGTTGTTACTTTTGTACGAGTAAGAAGGAAGGCTGTTAACCAACAACAAAATGCAATATTGTTCTTCATTAAAGTAAGCAATTATTAAAATAAAATAGCATTCCAATTGGGACCAAAATCTTACAACAAATAATAGAAAAATGAATATGAATTATTTGTTATTATATTAAACTTCAATTAAGTTGGTAAAACTTACAAAAAAATATGAAATTTTGATAGTTCTAGAATTGAATAATCTTCCTTTTTATAAAAATTCCGGTCCCATAGTACTATACATAAAAAAAAATTAATTTTGACTGCACTTAAAAAATAGATTGGTAAATAGAAAATTTTGTAAAAGGGGTAGTATGTTATGTAAAGTATACGAGTCTTCAGTAGTTTTTTTTTGCAGAAACTGTGTTGTCAGTAAAAACCTTAGTACTTTATTTCAGCATTAAACTATTTTTTAAGTAATTTTTTTTTACTAATTTATTATGCTAACAAAATATAGATGTCGCAGCTTATACTACATTCAGTACAGAACAAAAATTAAAACTTAAAATACAACTCTTCCAGGACATAAAAAATTCAATCGTGGAAAATTGTAGTATCGTTCTTTCATACACTCACAATATTATTTCGTAAAAACTAATCTAAAATACGTATTATTTTATTCTAAAATACAATTCAAAAGAGGACTACTGATATTTCTTTATATTTAGCACATTTTGTTGTTTATTTTCAATCATTAATAATCGGCAAAAGTAGTAAAAACAATAAAAAGTCGTTGAAAATAACCATCAATTTTTAACTGACAAATCGTTAGAAAAAACTACTTTTTTGGTTTGTTTTTCAAATTGAAAATTTTTATTTGTGTGTAATTGTACAACACACCACACAGAGATGTATATACACTATTGGACAATTTAAAGTGCAATTGAGTACGGTGTAAAAGAAATGTTAAAAAAAAAATTCTAAGAGAATTTATAAAAAAGACGTATACTATCCCGTTATTCCTAGACCTGTTTTGTTTACTTTGTAATAAATAAAAAATGTGTTTAGTCTTATCTTGCTGCGCTGGAGATAAAAATCAAATAGTGGGCCTATTTTGCAGTTGGTCAAAATAAAGTGCAATTTTGTTTCATGTACAGTTATTTTTTTTATTGTCCAAATATTGAATTAAAAATTAATGGTAAACTCTTTTACAATGTGAATACGTTCATAATATCTTAATTTTTTGTTTCTATTATTATTTTAAAGTACAAAACAATATCCCAAAACCCAAACAGCTTCAGACAACAGAAAATGAAACAGTTATCTAAAGAAATGAAGGATTTATTAGTAAAAGACCGTAAAAATGGTCTTACATACAAGAATCTGGCCCAAAAATATGAAATTTCTTCATCAGGAGCAAGAAAAATAGTTCAAATGTACGAAACCAGGAACTCAAATGAAAGTTTTAAGAAACTGTGTGGAAGAAAACGCAATACTTCGCAGCGCGACGAACATCATATCGCAATTTTGATTAAAAAAAACTATTTTCTTCATCCAGAAAGGTAAAAGATGAATTAAAATTAAGCGTTTCATCCCGAACCATACGCAGAAGGCTATTGAGCACCTATGGACCATTCTCGATGATAAAATTCCAATGGAATCACGTACCAACATTCCAATATTTTGGGAAAAAATGCAATCCGAATGGAAGGTGATTCCACAACATATTATTAAAAATCTGGCTTCAAGTATGCCCAACAGACTAAGAGAGGTCATTATCAATAAGGGAGGAGCAACAAAGTATTAATATTTTATTATGTTTCTGTTTTATATTAAAATATTTTGAATTTGCACTTTATTTTGTCCAACAAAATCTTTTACTATGTTTAGTTTTGTTGAATTTATGAAAAAAATTTAAGTTTAATATTTATGTTTTTTTCTTTTTTGTATCATATAGTTGATTAAATAAATAAATTCAGTTAAATTTTAAACAATTGAATTCATTATAATTATTTTTTCTTCAACGATAGGAAACATATGTAGAGTTGCACTTTATTTTGTCCAATAGTGTATTTTATTGGTTATGTGTGTTTGTATATTTGAATGAATTCTTTAAATTTTATTGAAATGATTTTGTATTTAAACAAACTCTTTATAAAAAAAAAGGAATTATTTAAATTTTAGAAAACATAAAATTTTACATTAAACTGAAAATATCAAATCCTATTGAATATCTGTATTTTTTAATAGTTTTTTTTTTAAATGACTGATTCAAATAGATAAAAAATATATTTCTATAATTTTTAATTGATACCTAACTTAAAAACAAACTTCACGTATTTATAAAATTGGAATTGAGATAATTTTGTTTCTATTTTATTTATGAATACTTTTATATATTTTTGGGTTTGCAATAAAATAATGTCGACAATGCGGAAGTCTGGATATTTTTTTATATATTCCAAAGTATTGTATATTTTTTAGAATCATACAAAAACAATAAATTAAATATAATTTTTCTAATAATTTTTTAAGCTTTTCCACTCTACAAATATTTAGCAAAAAATTTTATTTGTTTTAGCAAGGTTTTTTATATTTTAAATGATCTAAGTACAGGAAAAAATTTTGCTGAATTTAATAATTTTTGTGCTAAAAATCAGCTCGCTAATTTTCACTAACACAATTCTGCTTACTTTGTAATTTTTCTGCAAGCACCTCTTTGAGTAAAATTTTTCTGACTTGCCATCATTTTTGTGCTGACTTTTTTAACTTTTTTTTTGAGTGCACTTCTACTTTCACTTAATAACAACGAATAATTCTTCTTTGGTTTTCGTTTTTGTTGCATCCGAATTTTTCGGAAATTACGCGTCGTTTAATTAAATTTATGACCTGATGCATTTTTTAAGCATAAACTTTTTATGTTTACATTATTTAGAATTCGCAAAAAAAAAAAGAATTACCAAGATTTATTTCTTTTCATATATGGGCTATTGGGGAAGTAATGTGTCTTTATGAATTTTGTTTAACTGTTAACAACTACACACATATTTGTTGAAAAAATCCATATTTTGAATTCTTGTTGATTCTATTGTACTGGCATGTAACTAACCAATAGATGTTCTAGTTTGTTGAACAGAACTTTAAATGCATATTTTATCGTATTGAAATGCTTTCATAACGATAGAATTGTTTTTTACACAATATTTTTAAAATATGAATAAAGATTATTAATTATCAATAAATTAAATTATTTTAGAAATGTCCTTCTCAACGTGATTAAAAATATTTATTTGGGCAGCCTCATTTTTCCCTATATATAAAGCCAATCCCAATCAAGCCAATCACTCTACAAGTGAAAGATTTCAAAACTTCCAACAGCTATATTGTATATCCATCAAGAAATTGTAGTTTCCTGCCGTGAAGGCTTTGACATACGAAGAGCCCATGTTCCACCGTCTCAATATCGAATTCGCTCAACCTACAATTTTCCTTAACAGACAAACCACTAGTCCCTAAATGATACCTTCGTTTACAGTGTCCAGTTAGGGTGCTTAAGTCCTTTCTGTCCACGAAAAATGGTCACTTGATACCCGAAATTTTTCTCAGATATAACCCGCAAGAATGCCACAGAAAGGATTTGAACCAAAAAACTTACGACAGGCTTGCAGTTGAACAACCGGTAACTCTATCCCTTACCTACGTGCCTAGGAACCCAGCATAATACTAGTCTGTTGCATCCACCAAGTTTATGGAGAGACTAAATGCAGTCCAGAAAATCATAAGTGCTTCCTTATGGCCCTTCTCAGATACTCCGACGCTCATACATAGATAGCCAAGACCGGCACCGGGTATATGAACGGGTATTTTCCTATGGGAAGGGCACGTTGAAAATTGGGCCCATTTCCGCACCAGTATCCCTATTGATCTTATTTAAGCTGTAAGTGAACCACCACATTTTATGTTCCAAGTAACCCTCTGGAAAATGATCACCTCGAAATTCGTAGCACAAATATACACTCAGAATATTATGTAGTTAACTGTTTGTAGTTTAATAAAAAGGTTTTCCGTTTCATTCAAAATTAAAGGAAGATACATTTATTTTTCAAAGAAACATCTATATTAACTTTTTTATACATTTATTCGAAATAATTTACTATCATTTACCGATTTTTTTCAGTTTCATTTATTTTTTTCATTTCTTTGAAATTTAATAAAAATTTACCCACAAAACGAAAACTTGTGGTTTATTTGTGTCCGTAACAGTTATTACAAATTTAAATTTTGTTTGCTGACTGTTTCAAAAAAAATATTGAAATAATTTCAATCTGTTTTTTTTTTTTAAATTGGTTGTATATACACAAAAATTTTCAATACAATTTACAAGAACTTCATAAACACACATACATATACAAATACACAAAAAGTGTTCATAGCTTCATATATGCATACATACGTTTTGTATTGTACGAGTATATTAATAAAAAAAAAACAAAAAATACAAAAACGGAAATAATTTCAAATAAATGAAAAAAACATTTATTTTTTAAGGATTGGTAAAAATTGGTAAAATTTTGACATTTATTTTAACTGATTATATCAGTTGTTTCTTACGGATGTGTCAGTTGATTAATAAACATTTAAAAATAAATAACAAATGACTTTTAATTTAAATGAAAATTAAGTATACCGGTTTTTAAATGAAATATCATTTCTTTAAGTGTACGAGTACCTTGGTAATATTTTATCCATGACCCCATTCAGTGAGTCATTAATAAAAAAACACTTCTGCTGTCCTCATGTGGCCCGGCACGTCACATTACTTAAAGTTGCCAAACTCACATAGTCACTAAATACCCATACAGGCATCTTCAGTTACCGAGATAAGCATCCGAATAAAAAAATAATCTGTCACAATATTTAATCATATTCTATTTTATATTCCTTAATATCTTATTTAACACGAAAAATGGCAGATTAACCTAGATCTAGCAATATATTTGGGAATTAAAAAGATCTAATTTGATCCGAAAAATGGCAGATCAAATTAGATCCAGCAATATATTTGGAGATTTAAAAGGATATAAATTTTTTAGACCCAGATCGATTACTTCCTCAAGTATCTCATCAATAACAAAAAACAAAGAAGTGGTGATAAAACATTGACATGTGGAAAGCCCCTAGTGGCACTTATGTACCCAAAATAATTTGTAGTTTATATTACCTGAAAATTCAATTTAAAAGAAATGAAAAATCACTTTAAAATCATTTACTTTTTAATGTTAATAAATTAAATTACAATATCCGTAAATAATAAATGATTTTTCATTTATTTTAACTGTGAATAAATCCATAAAAACAAGAGATATTTCCTCTATTTAGTTCTTTTAAAAATCCACTAGTTGAATCTAAAATCCGTAAAAATAAATGGCATTTCATTTATTTCGCTTTTTTAATTGTCTGTAAAAATAAACGACTTTTCATATATTTATTTTTATATTTTAACTAACAGACAATTGACAATCACAATTTTAAAGCTATTTTTTTAACAAACCATTTTAAATGAGAATATCAACTGTAGCAGAAAATCCGTATTTATATGTAATTAATTCTTTTAATAAATTTAAAAAAAGGATAAAAATATATTTATTTTTTTTTTAACTATTTAATTATTCAAAACTAAAGTCAGTTACTGTAAAAATATTTTGAGTGTGTATCCTATATTCAATCAAATAACCCTGGATGGTAGCATCTCATTGTTCCATTAAATGATAATTGGAGCAATGTCCTACTGAACCATAGTCCCTTTAAACGCGTCTAATGGTGTTTTATCGAAGGCACCCCTGTACGTAAATTAACCCATTAACGCCGAGGTGATCAGAATTGTTACTAACTTTTCAACGTGTTTATTTATTATGTTATCGGACCAAACAAATAATGAAATATCTCTATTCCTACGCGAAATTTGATGCTCTTTCAGAATCAGAATGTTTTTCAAACATTTTTCAGGTATTTTTAAAAAATTGATTTTTCGATATTTTCGAATATCAAAAATTGTCTCAAAAAATTCTGAAAAAATTTGACAGTGTTCTTTGACTAATTTTAAGACATTTTTTTCTTAAATTTTTTTTTTAAGTTTATAGTTTTTGAGAAAACGATAGATTAAGATTTTTATAAAATTTTTTCATTCTCGCCGCCATTTTGAAAAACGCGTCGATGAAATTTTCTGAAAAAAATTCCTCTTAATGTTCGAGTGCCATGATCACCTCTGATCATAGTAACAAGTTGATACCTTTGCGGTATCATTGTGAAAAAAAATGCGAAACAAATTTTTTTTCGAAAATTTTCACGTTTTTCACGTTTTAATCAGCCATATTGTTTTTTCTCGGTGTCTAATCTATATTTTGAGATTCTTAAAGAACATCAAATTTCGCGTAGGAATAGAGATATTTCATTATTTATTGGTCCGATAACATAATAAATAAACACGTTGAAAAGTTAGTAAAAATTCTGATCACCTCGGCGTTAATGGGTTAAAGCACGCAATATCATACAAACCATACAATAAATGAACATTGTAAGTCTGTTTGTTTACTCGAAATCTTACTACTTTTACTGCAATTGTAAAGTACACTTTAGGTCATGGTTGGCAATCATTAATTCTAAAATATCCTTACCGATTTAAAACCCTTTCACATAATCTAAAAATACACAAAACAAACAAAATATTATAAATTATCAAAAACAAGAAACTCTTTTAAATTTCTGTTGAAAGTAAAAGTGTTTTAAAAATTCATATAAACATTCTCATTCCCATTTATTCATAAAAGTAGTGATAAATTAACACTAGTTTTTGTAGTAAAAACAAAGCTGTAAATTATTTGCTTTTCTTTTCATTCTTCTTTTTTTCTAATGCATGTGTGTATTCCACCATATAAGTTAAATTATAACTTTAGGATTTAGGTCACACATAGAATATAGAAAAATGTTTATATGTACATAAGAATTTTTGAGATATAAAAATTAAAGGAAAATACAGAAAAAAAATAAAAATTTTTGTTTTTAACTAGAATATGACAATTTTATTTAAACACTTAGTTAAAATTTAATATGTTATAAAAGTTTTTATTTTTTTACAAAAAAATCCTCAACACAAACAGAACAGAAAATTTGAAAATTGTGGTTTTATGTTTAATTTAATACTCATTACTAAAAACCACGTTTCAAAAACAGCTTTTAAGTTCACACTATTACACAATTTTTATTTACGTTTCTATATGGTATTTTTTTTTTTGTTTATATAATTGAAACACAAACTTAATTAAAAAAAATATATAGTATATAATTTAACAAGAATAACAGCAACAACAGAAAAAATTACAAACCGTGATTTTCAGGTAATTCTGACCAATGGTTTGTCATACAAGCGGACATTAATTTATAAAACATTACATGCCACAGTATTTGACAAATAATTTAAAAATATAACGAGTAATCGAATTAACAGCAAAAAATGTAGTATGTAGTATTTAAAAAAAAAAAACCAACAACATTAATGAAAAATGGTTGATAAAAAACCACAATCATATAATGAAATTGATCACATACAAAAAACTGAGATAAAGGACTAACATAATGACTGGATAGAGATGATAAAACAAAACATTTAAGATTGATGAAACAATTTCTAATCTAAGGTAACACTTATATTTTAGGCCTGATAATTAGTTAGTAGAGCGTTATAAGAAAGTAGCAAAAATCATGTAAAAGTTATAAGTAGTATTGGCTATGCAAATATTTATAAAAATATGATTGAAATAATCATAAACGCAAAATTATCTGACGCTTTTTGACAACACTCACAATATTATTTTGTTAAAAACAACTTAAAATACATATTAACCCAGCAAAATAAAATGGATGTTATTCTTTACGAATCTCTTTTTCAGAACATCCAAAGAAGTTAATAGTGCAAATATTTCGATTTGTAAGAAGTCATTTTAAACAACTTCCTAAATGTTGATATTAATCCCTACTAGTAAAAAACACAATCATTTAGTTGGTCCATACACTCAGAAAAAAAAGTTAGTAGAAAAATTTGTAAACGGTTTTCAATCCCACTTTACTATTTTTGTACTAATTTTTAGTAAAAAAATTATTATTTAGCAAATCTTTTTGCTATTTACATTTTACAAATTACAGAGTTTTTACAGAATATCTACAAATTTTCGTTGCTAATTTCAGAAATCATTTCACAAATTTTTAAAAACTTATTTGCTAAAATTAGCGAAAAAAAATTATTAATTTTAAAAAATTGGATATTGATGGAAATGTTATTTCTAATAATTCAAACTTATACATACAAACTTAAATTGCCCTAAAATGTTACATAGGATTAAAAAAGGGATCGGAAGTGAAGATACCGACTCATGTCTAAAAATAGGACATCCACTTAAAATAGCACTAAAGTTTTTTTATTTCTAAAAATCAGCCCTAACAACACTTTAAATTTCACCTTAAAAGTAAAAAAAAAAATTGACTAAAATATTTTTCAAAACAGAAATTACCAAATTAAAACAAAATGATAAATTCGTTTTATGTTTTAAGAATTTTTAAGATTTTTAAGCCTTTGATTTTTTTTTCATTTTTTATAAAACATCTTTTAAAAATATAATTAAAATTTTTGATGCTCGATAAAAAAATAAATCTAAAACTTTGTACTAATATTAATAGTATTTAGTAATTTTTTTTGCTGATTTTAGCAAACAGATTTTAAATTCCACTTTACAAAAAGTCTACTAAAATTTAGTAGCGGCTACTAATTTTTCTACTAATTTCATTGTACTACACGTCAGCAGACATGTGTTGCTAAGATTAGCAAAAAATACTGCTGGGCTCAAATTAGCAGAATTTCCCATAATAACAGCAAAATTTTCAGTTGCCATTACAGACTTTTTTTGGTGAGTGTAAATGGTTGATTCCGGCAGTCATTTAATGCCATATTAAAAAAATATTTTGCATAACAGTGATGTCTACTTTGTCCTGGTCGGAATAATAATTCCTGGCGTGTTCAAAATCACATATTTAACTTAAAAAAAAGCCACTCCCTATATTTATTTTGCAGTCCCTATATTTAACAACTTCCGTAAACTAATGAAAAAGTCCATCTGCTCATTTCATATTTCATAGCACCGAAACAAACTACTTCCTCCCAATGACACGCCAATGTTAAAATCATTAATGATTCACCGAAATTTTCACAACTTCGTGTTCAGTAGATGTAGAGTTTAACTACTTCTTCCTCAGCTCTTATTTAGCTGGGAAATTAATCGAAAATACAATCAAAAAGAGGACTACTGATTTTCCATGATATTTACCCCATTTTGTTGTTTATTTTCAATCATTGTTTAATAACCAACAAAAGTAGTAAAAACAATAGGAAGTCGTTTAAAATAACCATCAAATTTTTACTGACAAAAAGTTAGAAAAAACTACTTTTGTGGTTTGTTTTTCATTGAAAGTTTTTTTATTTGTATGTAATTACAAAACAGAACACAACACATGCAGATGTAAATATTTTTATTGGCTTTGTGTGTATGTATGTTTAAATAATTTGTTGTAATTTTTATTGAAATAATTTGGAATATATACGAACTATTTTGGTAAAAAAAAACAAAAAGGAATTATATGAATTTTTATTTTTTGAAACAGAAAACATAAAATTTTTCATTTAAGAGAAAATATCAACTCCTACTGAATGTCTGTAAATTTTTATAGTTTGCTTTTTGAATGATTGATCAAAATCGTTAAAAAATATATTTCTTTGAATTTCAATTGATTCTTCATTTAAAAACAAACTTTACGTATTACTTTTTAAATAAACTACAGTCGGTAACGGAAAATATATTGTGAGTGTATGATTAAGCTAACCGTGTTTCGTTGCTTGTGTGAAGGTTTGACAATAAAGTATGTTACCTACACAGAGGAAACAGAATTATAGTGACTACCGAATTTCTTGCCAACCGAATTGTTTGGTTGCAGCAAACTGAATTATTTGATTGTCGCAATCAAATGTATTTCTGGATAAATTATAAAATATTGTTCCCAACGAAATTCTGTTGTGGTAATGTAGTAACCGAATTCCTGTCGCCACAACTAAAAATATCGACGACTACAACTGAACCATGCGGTTGGCAAAAAATTTGGTTATCACAATGAATCTTTTTTCTTTGTAATGATCTTAAAAATCTAGATATATAATCTTTGTTTTCAAAAGTCTTATTAGTGGTTAGAATTTAAAATTTTTTTTGTCTTAATTATTTCTGCAATTTTTTTTGATAAATATATATTTTTTTTAAGAGAAGCAACACTCAGGGAATTCTCCCTACTTATTACTTGTAATGTGTTGCTTTCTTTGGAAAGGGGATAGAGGAGAGATGAAAGTTAGTGAAAGATGAATTACTTCAAATATGGCAACACTGTAATTGCGCGAGATGATAAATCTTAGAACAGTTCTTGATCGCCATCTGATAGGGACTTGTCGAAAATTATTTAAGCTTTTTAGTTAATATCCCAGTTTTGTTATTTTACTTCGGTAAAGGTTAAATGCTATTAAAACACCGAAGGAGGACGTTGCGATATGTATGAGGAAGAGAAAAATCACACATATTTTTTTTTCTAAATTGATATTTCCGTCGCAAGGAATCGAACCCGCAACCTTCTGTGCAACAGCCAAACGCGCTAGCCATTGCACTACAACGCCCACAAAATATAATTGTATACAATATTATTTATTATTATACATATATAATCAGATAAGTAAAGCAAGCATTTAGTCTCATAAATTCAGAATTTTTTCCAAATGTCCGAATATATAATTATGTATATATAAGTTCCAAAGACATATTTATATACTATAACAAAATTACACAAACAATGAAGTCTTATAAACCCAGCTATTATGTATGGCAGTGTATGTCTGAGTAAGCTAAGCGGTCGGCTTCAACTCCGGCAGTCCAGGTTCAAATACTGCTGGGGGAAACTTTTTTAGACTCAAGTTTTTATTTAAATTATTTTTACAATTTTTTTTATGTAAATTTTGTTATATAATTTTTACAAACTAGAGTCCATACAATATATTGTTGGATCTAATCTAATACAATTTGATCTGTAATTTTTTGGATAAATTTTGTTTTTACTAAATCCCCAAATATATATTGCTGGATCCAATTTGATCTGCCATTTTTCGGATCCATTTAGATCCCTAAATATTTTGCTGCATCTAATTTGATCTAACATTTTTCGGATGAAATAAGTTCACAAAGATATTACAACATATATTATAGAACAGTGATTCCCACTAACTTTCACTTCACGGAACCCTTAAAGCTGACGGACCGCCAAATTTAATTTTTTTTATGTTTAAACAAAAACATTTAAATCCGAAGATTTTCAGAAAAAATAGTTGTAGTAAAAAATACGACAGAGGAATTGTAAAATTTTCACAATTTAAGAGATTTACCAGATAAAATTTTTTGAAGAATCTTTTAATTAAATCACCCTAGAAAAACTTAAAAATTTTGGGATTTTGAGGTGTTTTCTATAAAAAAAAAGTTTTTTAGTATCTGTGATTTTTTAATTGCAAAAATTGATTTTTAAGTCCATTGTGATTATTTTTTTAGCATCTTAGAACGTGTTCTATAGAATAAATAAAAAAATAATGTGTATTTAATTAAACGAAAAAAATGCCAGAATCAGAAAAGTCTTAGAATTGGAAAACCACAACTTTTTATCAGTTTCCTTTTTTTGATTTTTTAAATGCAATTATGGCAACCGAAAGATTATTATTTATTAATACCTTTTTATATGTAATGAATTTTTTTCGCTCTTTGAATGCAGCTACGGACCACCAGGGGGTTGCGACCCCCCATTTGGGAACCCTTGTTATAGATTATCAAATTGCATATGATTAAATATTGTGTCAGATCAACTTTATTTACTCGGGTAATCTATATTTATTCAATTTTGATAGTAAATGTTTGTTGAGATGTGTCGTCATGTTCCTGAAACATTTAACTGATATAATAATTTTCAAAAATATTTTAAAAATATAAAATCTTAAATTGAATAAGTCAACTTTTATCATCGCTTATGTCATCCAAAATCTTTAAACAACATTTATCTTGACTTATGATTTCCACATAATCTACGCCGTAAATATTAAATACAACGAATATACTACGAAGATTTGCGATTTGACTAATGATTAAAATGACTAATTAATGCAAAAACACCATACTCAGTCAGACATAACATTATCACGATGATGTTGATATTACCACGGTCGTTCTAAGGTTGAAATTGTTGTATTCAGAGCTTTAAACAATTCATTATTTTTGAATTAATTTCTCAAAAACCGAATTATATTTTTACCTTAAGTGAACGATTTATTTTTTTCACTAAAACAAATAAATTTATACAATTGAACGCTTTTATCTGCAACCATAATCTTAGAATTAATTTAATTCTAACAGCTCTTTTAAACAAATTATTTTTTTTAATTAAACTATTAAAAGAAATTCCTTAAAATTATCAATATTTCAGTGATTTAAAATAAAAAAATCTCCGTTCAGTGATTTAAAAAAAACTATTTTTTGGCTCACTGATTTCAAATCAATTTCTTAACATCCAGTGATTTAAAATCATATTTTTGTCGTTCAGTCAATAGAAATCAAAAAAAATCTCCGTTTTGCAGCTTTAAGCCAGGATTAGCCAGACGAAGATGGGTTAGGGTATATTCACATCCCTGTCCATCCATATTTACAGAATATTTTGTTTGCAGCAACCGATTTTTTCAGTTGTCCCAACCAAATGTATTCCTGATACAATTTTTATATTTTATTTCAACCGAAATTCTGTTGTATACACCAAATTACGATTGCGACAAACAAATATATCGGTGGCTCCAACCAAACCATTCGGTTAGCAAGAAATTCGGTTGTTACAATGAATCTCTTTTCTCTGTGTATTTGTAATACAGCTCTTCGTTTACGTTTAGCTAGTCCAGGCTTAAAATTGATAAAAGCGATGATTGGCAGTATTGTATTTAATTTGTTATACTTCAATTCGGAATTTATTGAATTAAAACTTTGAAGCTCTGATTGTATTGCTATTTTTTCTAAGGAATTAAACCATAAAATCTTAGCAAACAAACATTTACTCACACATGCAACTTGTTGCTAACGATTATTGTTGCATTTAATGGCTCATCTCACATCTCATCAGCAGCAGCAACAACAACAACAACAATATCTATGAACGTCTTTTATATATAAAAGACGTTCATAGATATATCATTTACCACTACAGATACATACATACAGAAACTGAAGACGACGCTTCTTCTATGTTATCTCTGTTGGTTGCTGATACTGGGTTGGGTTGTTTTCATTGCATCATCACAATCTATTTATATGCATACAATTAAAGCCTCAAACAGCGATGCAACACTCGATAGCAAGCAATTTACACGTAAAATAATATTTACAACAACAGTAACACCAAGCAAAAGAAATGAAAACGGAAAAAAGTTAAAGAACATATACAAAATACTAAAAGTAGCAATCTACCCAGCAAATATATATCATTCATTCCATGAGAGATCGTCACAAATCTGACCAATGGACGTAGAGACTGTATGGAGCCCTAAATCAAATTTGATATTCTTTAACATCTGCTGTAGTATTTAGCTTAATTTTTTTTTTGATCCGAAAAGTGGCGGGTGAAATAAGATCTAGCAATATATTAGATCCAGCAATATATTATAGAAGGATCTTCATTGTTTCGAAAAATGGTAGATCAAATTAGATCGGGCGATATATTTGTGGATATAGTTAGATCTAAATTTTTCCGAAAAATGGCATATCAACTTAGTTAGGATTTTGTAAGGCTACACTCAGAAAAAAAAGTTAGTAGAAAAATTTGTAAACGGTTTTCAATTCCACTCTACTATTTTTGTACTGATTTTTAGTAAAAAAATTATTATTTAGCAAATCTTTTTGCTGTTTATATTTTACAAGTTACAGAATTTTTACAGAATATTTACAAATTTTTGTTGCTAATTTCAGAAATCATTTTGCAAATTTTTGAAATCCGATTTGCTAAAATTAGCAAAAAAAATTACTAATTTTAAAAAAGTGGATATTGAAGGAAACGTTATTTCTAATTAAAACTTACACTTTCAAACTTAAATTGCCTTAAAATGCTACATAGATTAAAAAAGGGATCGGAAGTGAATATACCGACTGATGTCTGAAATAAATTCAAAGCTTTTTACTAATATTAATAAAATTTTGTAATTTTTTTTGCTGATTTTAGCAAACAGATTTTAAATTCCACTTTACAAAAAGTCTACTAAAATTTAGTAGCGGCTACTAATTTTTCTACTAATTTCATTGTACTACACGTCAGCAGACATGTGTTGCTAAGATTAACAAAAAATACCGCTGGACTCAAATTAGCAGAATTTCCCGTAATAACAGCAAAATTTTCAGTTGCCATTACAGACTTTTTTTGGTGAGTATACACTGTTTGTGTGATAAGGGCGGGTAGATGTTGAAATGGATTAAAACAAGCTATGTGTAAGGTATTAACGAAATTCTTTTTTTAATTGAAAACCAATGCATAGCATTATGTATGGAATATAACATCGTTCAAATGTCCGCCGCGGATTCTAACGGTGGCACGGATCCGAGTGGTCGAATTTGCAATGAATCTGTCCACATATTCTTGGGACTTCAGTAAAATCACACAAGAAAAATTCAACTCAGGTTAAATCGCACGATCTTGATGGCCAATTTACGTCAACCATATATAACCATACCCTCAAATCGTTTACGCAGAATGTGCATCGTGGTGTCCACTGTGTGGCACATAGCGCCATCCTGCTGGAACCACATGTCGATTACGCCAAAATAAATCGGCTATCATCATTCTGTAGTGCTCGGCGTTAACGGCGATAGCCTGACCAACATCGTTTTCAATATACGGACCATTGACAGTAACTTTTTGTGAATGCATTGCCACATAGTGAAGCTCGTGTGGCTTCACGTCATCCCGTGTACGGAAATTTTGCTTATTAACATAGCCATTCATCCAAAAATTCGCATCGTCGCTAATAACAATTTTTCGGATAAAATTTTGAAAAAAGGTTTATCGTTTGCTCGTGCTGCTCAATCGTACCACTTGTCATGATGCTGTTAGATACCACCAAAACAAAATGGCCGTCACAGGCCGCCAACATCTAGCCGTGGAACTTGCAAAATCCTTTATATCAAAAATATTTCTAATCTTGAAGAATATATTGAAACATATATAAATATACCTCATGCAATATTAAAAATATATTGTATGGTATAATAGATATCATATCTTATATGATAAGATCTGACAAAATAATTTTATAACTAGATGAGATTCTATATGTCACAATAGGTGCCGTGTAATAAAGCTATAGGCAATAAAGCCATATGGCCTTATTTCACACAGAATTGAGAAATAATTTCGTATGACTTTATTTCCAACGGAGAAGTGAAATAAAGCCATTATGGCGTTATTGCACCTTTGATAATTTTCTGGGAAATTTTTGTAGTGTATTTGATTTCTTTTAATTACAAAAAAAAAAAAAATAAACAAAAATACAATAAGTTCAGTTAACAAAGGGAATTGCGAATCGATTTTTTAAAAATTAACAATATATGAATGTACGTGCCATCCTTGATAATAAATGGCACGACAAATTGGCACAACGCTTGGGAAGAAAAACGTGCTCATATAAACTAACGATTTTTCATGCATAGCCAGTCACCAGAAAAAAAAACTTTCAATATTTTGAAGAGCAGCAATCAAAATGCAATACGCCGCGTAATTGCCGTGCTGGCCGCCAAGGCCAGGCGCCGGCCCCTTCCAACTTCTGCACGCCATAATTTTTCAACGCTTGACAATAACAACACATTTTTTCGCAATATATATGTAACTAATACAATTAATTACATTTTACACTGGTATGGCATTATTTCCACTTCAATTGACGAACAACGAATATGACTTTATTTCATTCCCTCTGTGGAAATAAAGCCATATGGTATTATTCCTCAATGTGGTGTGATATAAGGTTTTATGGCTTTATTGCCTATGGCTTTATTACATGGTACCGTCACAATATAGATATTTTAAATAAAAATTATATATGGTTATCCATACCGGCATTTGATACATATTATTGGATAAAGCCACATATGACTTTATATAAACCACCTCTTTACTCCGCTTTATAAGAAAATATCTTTAACTAAGCAAGACTGTTAACCATTTGTTCTTCTAATATTAAATTTACCAACCAAATCTCCCACCCAACCTGTTTCCTACAGTCGACGTGACAATATCAATATCATTTTTATAAGTAGCATCTAATTAATTAATAAAACCTCTTAAAAAAGTTATTGGGATATGGTTGTTGCATGATCTGTGCAAGTGCATGCACATCTGTGAAAAGTGTAAAACAGGTGTTCTTATATTTGTGTTATTATATCAGTTGCATTTTTCTCATTTAACAACCCACAATTGTTGCTTGGCAACTTCAATATTAAAACATTTTATTTATATGATGACAAAGAAATTGCAATACAAACCCAAAGAGTCCTTAATATACAACAACAGTAAACTCTGTTATTGCTGCTGTTGCAGCAATTAATGTTGCTGCTGCACCACCATCATACACAACAACAAACAAAAAGTAACATGTAAAATGTCACATTTTTTTATACTTAAAACCAGGTGTTGCAAGAAACGCAATTGAAATTGCGTGTTCATATATCACTAGCAATGAGCAGCAGAACAAAAACTAGATGGAAACATTAAGGAAATCCTTAAAGTCGCTGGTGGTGGTAGTGGTGGCTGCGAAGGTGATGTTGTATATCATTATAAAAAAAAAAAAAAAACGCGTGGCATTATGTACGTCAGTATAAATGCATGCATGTATATTTATATATAAGTGCTCATATGTGCGTATGCTGGGAATATTGTCCCTTTTGTATTACTTGGTATGCATGAGCATTATACTGAAGTATTGTTGTTGAAGGATGCAAATAAATTGCGAACAAGACACCGACAAAAGATGAAATAGCTCTTAAGTTGCATTATGTTTAAAACAACAACAAGCTAAAGTCTTTGTCACATAGTGGTTAAATGAGGCCTATGTTTACTCTATTTATAAACAACATAACAACAACAAATAGGAAAATCTTTTAATGTAATAATAAAAATATGGGGTTAGAAATGTGCATGTGATGTTAAAAGGTAATATTAGGTGTATTCATTATTTTCTTGCCATCTAATTAAAAAGTATATGTCATGTTCGAAATAGTGCTACGTAAAATAGTTTTATAAAATTTAAGAGATTTATTAGGTGCTCATATACCAGAGCTTCCACTGAATAATGTTTGAAGAAACAGAATTGTTTGTTGTTTGATTAATGACATTTTTGTGTTATATCACTTTTAACAGAAATTTTCGTAAATTTCGAGCTAATCGGTAAAAATAATTAAATGGGTTTTAACAAATTTTGATCTTAAAAAGTCACATAATCGCACTAATTTGCTTTCAAATATCCACGAAATATCTTCCAAATAGCCATAGGAAATAATCTTAAAATATGTAACTAAATAATTTTCATTCAAAATAGAAGAACTAAAAGTATTTGAAATAATTTTTTGCAATAATGTTTATAAATAATGATTTCAGATGACCCATCCCGTTATAGGTGAAACCTGTACCAGTTCCGAAAATACAAATTTTCGTCATTAGGTGAAAATAGGACCATTTATAAAGTCATGAGATGTTATTTTGCGTTGGTTCTGTGATATATTCTTTGGAGTTAATTGTGTAGAATTTTCTTTTAAATAAGGCCTGTGACATGTCACATAGGACAAGTACATGTTAAAGTGACCGGTATTTTTTTTATAAAAACACCGATTCCGTGACCGGTCCCTATCACAATGAACCGGTAACGTGATGTGTCCTAAAATAGGTCGTTTTCCTGCAGGGGACACACAAATATTTTCAAAGCCATCTAACACTGCAATTCAGTAACTACTACATGTAAAATCTGCACTTAAAAACTTATGCGTGTTTGCTTTTGTATGGGTTAAAATAAGCAGTAATATGTACTTAAAAAAAAGGATGACATATAACATGTTGTGACAGATTATGTTGTTAAGTACTAACAATTACTTTAAATAATAAGAAAATTGCGTTACTTATAAACATACTGTTTTTCAACAGCCTTCAATGAAAATACAAAGGAAATTGAAAAATAAAAAAGAAATCAACATGGGAAGTAAAACAAAAACAAATACTTTGTGGAACAAAAAGCCTTTGTCATAAAAATTAAAAATTAATTTTTTTTTTCATTTCTCCCACAGCTTGTTGCTCGTGATGCAATATGATGATACTCCTTTTTTGTTATGGTTTGTTGCTGGTTAAACAAAATTTAAGATAATTATGGTATGACAAAACTTATGACAGCTGTCATTAATAAATAATTCTGCTTTAAAAGAAAAATTACACAACAACTGGTACAATAACAACAATAACAAACAGTTTTTAACCAATTAATAAAGATTCCGCAGAATGTAGTAAGAAATAAAAAGTAAATGTAGAAAAAGAATAAGCATTATTAACCCAAAACAATAAAAACAAAAATATAAATAAAAATTATAACAAGCATTCAAAATGTTGTTTTAAACACTACAAGGTGGCGCAAAAGTAATTCTCCTATCAGAAAATGCTATAAATTTTGCGATTGGCCCCTAATGTCAGTTCTGTTTTGACATTTGTGTAGTAAACACATGCGAAATACACGTTAATAAACAATGTTACGCTACACTGCTCCAGAACGCGAAATATTGGTGACTATTTATTTGAGCCATAATGAAGATGATTTTTCATCAAAAATAATCATGAGTGATGAGGCCCATTTCCATCTTAGCGGGTACGTAAATAAGCAAAATTTACGCTTCTGGGGCACTGAAAATCCGCGTGTAACCCACGAAGAGCCATTATACCCGCTCAAAGTCTCTGTATGGTGTGCTGTTTTCGCTGGAGGAGTCATCGGACCTTTTTTCTTCGAAGACGTCGCGGGCCAAACGGTTACTGTGAATGGTGAGCGCTACAGAGCAATGATCAACGAGTTCTTTTTGCCGCAACTTGATGAATTGGGATTGTAAAACATGTGGTTTCAACAGGACGGTGCAACGCCACACACTGCACGTGCCACAACCGATATGCTGAAGGATGCATTTCCCGGGCGCCTAATTTCCCGTTTTGGCGATTTGCACTGGCCAGCAAGATCGCCTGATTTGACCGCTCCAGACTTCTTTTTGTGGGGCTTTTGAAGTCGCGGATTTATGTCAACAAGCCTCAGACTCATGCGGCTCTTAAATACAATATCCGTCAGGAATGTGAGGACCTATCGCCGGAAGTTTTGGCCACAGTGATGAAAAATGCCATAAAAAGGGCTCAAATGACATCACATTCTCGACTTGATGTTAAAAAAAATTAAAAGACCAAATAAAAATAATCCACAAGAAGAATCAAAGTTTTTCATTTTTTTTTTAAATTACAGCCAAAAAACATCGGAAGGTTATTTTTGCGCCACCCTGTATAAATATGGATTGATCGATTGTTGGTTTTGTTGGTTGCTTGGTTGGTTCATAGCAGCCAACTGTGTTTTGTTTCATTGTAATATATAGCTGTCATAAACGATCGCTAAAATATCACTAAATTAATGTTTGTATGGTCTGTCAAAAAAAAAAAATATATATATATAATAAGAGATATTTAAGAAAAAAACTGATATTCGCGTTTTTGTTTAACTTAAACTTGTTCCAGATCATTACATTTTTCTCGGTCGTCTTAATATATTGAATGTTGCAATACAAAAATTACTTTATAATAAAACAAAACTTATACACTGAAGATTATTATTCTGTAATTTAATACAAATTCAAAAAAATGCTTAATAAAAATTAAATTTTCAATGCATTTGTTAATACACCGCATTTATCTTTATATTGCATTTTTGAACGTGCTCCTTAGGTTTTAAATAAAAAGAAGGATATGGAAAAAGGTGAATTTGTACGGGTAATCATTCATTGACTGTGTAAGAGTTATTTCACAATAACCATTTTCTTTTCTTCAAAACCATTAGTTGTTGTGGGTAGTGGCTCAGAATGATCGCTCAGATCGAAAGTATGGCACTCCCTCCAGCGCTGATCCTCACAACTTTTTCCATTTCCTCTTACACTTCTAATTTAGCCCTTGCTATTCATAAGTAACATTTAATTATAATCTTGCACCTGACAAATTCTAAATATATAAATAAAAGCAAAATATTAATACAAAACTCTTCTAAAAGTTTTAAAATTTAGTAATCATCAAGACCACTAATTATAGTTAAACATATTTTTTCAAGTGTATATGTATATATATTTTAGCAGCTTGTTTTCATTTCGTTTTTCTTCTTCAGTTTCAGTTGTTAAACAGAGGTTAAGGATCGGTAATTGATCTTTTATGATCGTTTTATTATAAAATTAATGTTTATTGCGCTGCGATAAACAATGCAGTAAAGATATTTTTGCTTTGTTATTGCAAAAGCCCAACATAATTTTTTGTTTTTGTGGAAATCAATTATTTCAAGCCGAAATTTTGAAATATTTTTAAGAGCTAAGAATCTTTTTTAAAAATGAAATAAACATACTTGTATTTTGTGTACCACAACTTTATGACGAAATTTATACCAGATCTGTAACTTTAACTTTTGGGATGTGTGTTAAACTTGGTTCAGTTTAAACGACATATGCATATCGATGCATACACGCAGAGAAAAAACATGTTTGGGTCAATCATATTTGCAGTTATTATTATGCCAACCATAGTCGTACTATAATATTATTATTATATTATGATAATGAAATAACAATATTAACATATACGTTCCGAAACTATGAAAAAGTTCTTTAAGAAATGTTTTTCCTAAAGAAAAAATTGAAATGAAGGACTATTGAAAAAAAAAATTAAATCCTAAGGAGTTAAAAAAAAAAAAACATAGATTTTAAGGTCTATTTCTAAAAGAAAAATTCTTAGATTTTTTTTAGATACACCTCAGAGTCTCAGAATTTTTATTTTTGAAAAAGTCCCTGAAATCTAAAAAATGTTGTAAGAAATTAAGTGTTTTTCATGATGAAAACTCTTTAGAATCTAATAATTTTTAAATTTAAAGTATTTGCCTCCATCACACAGCAAAACTAAATACCTTCCGTTCAGGTACTATTTTCTTAACTCGAAATAGACATACATATATTTTTCTTAATCCTTATAGTGATCTCAGACATTTTTTAAGTACTAATTTTTGACCAAACGAATTCAAAAGCAACGGAAGAAAAACTGATGAAAATCGGTTAAGTTCGTATTTGGCGGTACAGAAACGGGGTTAAAACGTATTGTTTTCGAAAATTCAATTATACGTACTTTTAAACGTACGAGCTTTGACGAAAACGTATTTTTGGACCATAAACGTACAGTAGATGCCGGATTAATGAACCCTTACGTGGTGCAGAGTCCGTAAAAATGTTTATTGGAATTGTTCTTTGGGTAAACCCATTAAATGGAGGACTAAGGAGTATGTAATTATTAAAACTTTCCAGAATTTTGCATAATATCCTCCATATGGATTTTCGGGAGCTTGTGCCAGTGAATAATTTTGAGGCTGCGACAGACTTGTTTTGAGAGAAACCAGTATGTCTTGGCATTTATATGTGATCATTGTGTTCGGTCTATTGTTGAATTTGAAGAAGTTGCTGAAAAGAAAACGGAGATAAATTAATTAATTTTATAATTTAATGTATCTATAGAGAGATTCTTTTATGCTCATTTAAATTATCAAGCTTTCAAAAAGTATCTCGCTTGGTTATGATTAAAAAAAAAAAAAACTTCTTCAAATAGCGCTTAAAATTTGTTTAAGTTGGTCTGAAATAACACAAGTCTCATAAAAAATTAATCGAAAAGTCGGCAAAATTCTTTCAGTAATACAACCTTTAAAAATCATTAAATTAAATTAAAAAACTTAAAAGTTCAAAAAGCCTTTAATCGATATATTGAGAAAATAGTTTAATGAGTTATTAAAAATCCTCCTTTGAATTATTTCATATTCTTTGCGTTTGCAACATTGCCCTGTTTCGCTTTACTCCACCCTCAGTTTGCTATCAAGTATAATTTTAGTATAATAAATAGGGTTTTTAACTCGGAAATTTCCCAATCATTCACTTTCCTATTTCCGATGAATACCTTAAGCATGCCAAAAAATTCTATTATAAAAATAGTTTTTACATTAATTTTTTTTTTTAGTAAAATTTGGCTCAGACTGGATTTTAATGTTTCCAGTCTTTATATTATATTACTTATAACGGGTTTTTAAAAGGGACGCTACAAAAGTAGAGCGACAGGGACAGCAAACGGCGCCATATTTCTTGATGCTCTTTTGACATTTCTCTTCAGTAAGGTGATGGAAAGATATACGAGCCAACAACGAGTCGAAATTATTAAAATTTACTACCGAAATTCGGAGTCAGTGGTCTCAACGTTAAGAGCGCTACGTCCAATTTATGGTTGTCATAATCGTCCTAGCAGATCAACAATTGAGCGTCTAGTGGAAAAATTTGAATCCACAGGCACAGTACAAAATGTTCCAGTGCCAGTGAGATAAAGAAGGGCTGAGGCTTCAGTTGAAGAAAGCCCAAATGTGTCTCTCACACGTCGTTCTCAAGCGTTAGGCATATCTGTGACGTCGTTGTGGCGAATTTTGTGAAAAGATCTTGGCCTACATCCTTAAAAGATCAAATTGACGCAAGAACTGAAGCCGCTTGACCACCAGAAGCGCCGTATGTTCGTGGATTGGGCTGAGTAACTTGAAAATGATTCGGATTTTCATCGAAGAATCATCTTCAGCAATGAGGCTCATTTCTGGCTGAATGGCTTCGTTAATAAACAAAATATGCGTTATTGGTCAGACAGCAATCCACACGTACTCCATGAGTCATCATTGCGTCCCGAAAAAATTACGGTTTGGTGCGGTTTATTTGGCCGGCGGCGTCATTGGGCCGTACTTCTTCAGTGATGATCAAGACCGGCACGTTACTGTAAATGGGAATCGCTACCGTTCAATGATAACCCCAATTGGATGATATGGACTTGGAGGACATGTGGTTCCAACAGGAAGGCGCCATAAGCCACACAGCGAATGTCACAATCAATTTATTGGAAACCAAGTTTGGAGAACGTGTAATCTCACGAAATAGTCCAGTCGATTGGCCGCCTCGGTCGTGTGGTTTGATGCCGTTAGAATATTTCCTGTGGGGCTACGTCAAGGGTATGGTCTATGCCAAGAAGCCAGCGACGATTGATGAACTTCGTACGATTATCGAACGTGAAATTGCAGCAGTATTGGCCGTTTAATGCTTGAAAACCGTCGAAAATTGGGTTCAGCGTGTGGACTTCTGCAAGCGTGACCGTGATGGCCATGCAAAAGAAATGGAGTTCCATACGTAATGGCATCGAACGTACTTTAACAGAAATAAAGAATTTCATAAACCTTTTTTGTTTTATTGAAAAAAACATTTGTAGCGCTCTTATTGAAAACCCCTTTAAATGTTAAACCCCTTTAAATGTTAAAACCCTTTAAATGTTAAAACATATTATTTACGTTTTTATAAAACATTAAAACAAATCGCGAGTAACAATTTACAAACACTGAAATGTTTATTTTGGGGTTTAATATGAACGTAACTTAATGTCAAATTTTAGGAAATTCTGGAAAACTTTAAAAACGTTGTTGATTTTTCTGAATTTTCTCCACATTTCAAGTAATCATGAAAATAAAATCATACTTACAAGAATTATTTCGAGTTTAACTATTTTAATTTCAGGGAGGGGAACTTTTACTAGATTCTGGCACAAGTATATTATTATATTTTTTTTCTAACTGAAAATAGTTTTACTATCAAAATCTCAATAAAAGTATATTTCAGGATTCGCGAGAATGTAAAAAAAACATCGATCCCGGTAGTTAGAAAAAGTCGTGAATTTGAAAACCCTAAACATTACTAAATGACTGACATATTTAGCAACTTGCCCTGATTTTTTGTTTTGTTTTCAAATGAATAAATTCAGCTTTTTCCACTTCTTTATTAATATAAAATATTCCCTGGTTTTTGGGTTGGTGTTTGGTATTTGTTGTTGTTGTTGTTTTAATGTGGGCTATTATATATATTAAATAAGAGTGTTTTTGTTGTCATATTTTTTTAGGACTTCCTTACGCGTCACTTCAATAAATACCATCAAATTCCGCTTCAATTGTCAAAGTCAATATGCGACGTTTGGCATTTTACGCTTTTCTTCGTCCTCTTACTCATCACATTATGTTTTTATTGTTGGTGTTGATGTTGTTGTTGCTTTTTCCTTAATATAAATATAATTTTGTTTTGTATGATATGGTTGTTGTTTTTCTTATTGTTTGAAGGCTATCCACAGTAATAATAATAATAACAAATGAACGTTATGACAACTCTGTTGTTGTATGGAAGTATTGGTGTGGATGATGGTAGAGTGTTTATGTATGTGTGTATCATTTATAAATATTGTGACATATTAATTTGTGTTTGGGTTTGTTGATATTTTCCTTTGGTAGTACTTAAATCATTTCGTTGTTATTGCTATTTCTGCTGTGATTTTTATTGTTGTTGTTGCTGCTTTTATATATCAATACCCCAATTTGTTTACACAAAACTATTTGATAGTTAAATTGTTTTCTTACAAAATATTCTTATGTGCGTAAATATATTTCCTATCGGAAAAACTCAATTTACGCAATCAATTGATTTCATTTAATTTTGTAATTTGTATTGTTATATTTAAAGAGCGTTTTGTTAAGGAAATTTGTTTATTAATATTACCCAGCAAAAACATGGTAATGACAGTTCATTATTGCGTAGACTACTATGTAATGATAGGTCGTTACCTGTTGCATTACTTTAAAATATAAAATAATGATCTGGTAGAAGTACTTATATGTACATGCAAAATAATGATTTACGGGTATTATGTATCTTTTAATATTTATTGATAAATTTGTTTTGAAAAACTATACAACAAAATAGAAATTAATTTCTCAAAAAGGTGATTTTGCAAAACTTTTAAGATTTTAAAAAGTTTCTAATGTGAAAAAGGATTAAATCTATATAAACTTAAATTTTTTTAAGCAAAAATATTATATATATTAAATATTTTCTTTTTATAATTTCAATTACAAATTATTTTTTATCGATTTCGTTAAGTAAAAAAATTTTACTTGTGATGGTCCACTATTATTTTACTAAGAGTAACTACTTACTTTACTTTAGTAAGTAACCACTTATTTTTTCACTATAATTAACCATGCTGGTAACTCATTATTCTCACTTTTTTGTAAACGAGAGAGTAATGACCACACATGAATTTAGGGACATCGCGAACAAAAGTAATTGAGCGAGTCTGGTAACTAGTGAAATCTTTGTGGACTACTTACTCCCTTAATTACTTGGTAATGTCTGTTTTTGCTGGGTAATATTGAATTCAGTAAAATAAAAGACAAATAATATAAAATAGGTACTGATTCGTTTAAACAGTAAAAAAATATTTCATTATTCGTATTGAAAAACTTTAATTAATAAAACTGCATTTTATTTTCAAAAAAGTTATCAATGTTGTTAATCGTGTATACTCCACTTAAGGTATAAAAAAATTTCAAAATTCATTTGATATCCAATTTGTCTGCAGTTTTTAGGAAATAAAAAGATATTTAGAAACGTAGAGAAGAAAACATGTTTGCTACAATATTATTCTTGCTGTATTCGAGTATGTTTGTCACAATTAAGTTATTTGTTTATAAATAGTAAATATATTATTTCATGATTTTCATTATCCAAAAAAATCATTGTCAAAAAGATTTTGTATTTTTTCAATAAAAACAATAATAAATTAAAAATACAATATTTTTATTAATTAATTTCTTGCAAAATAATGACGATCTTGTGAAAAAAGCACTCAGAGTTGTTTTGTACAAAAAGGTTTCTTATACAAAATACTATATGTATTTTTAAAAATTTTTCTGTTAGAAACATTTTAAGATTCAATGGACGTTTTCTTAAAGTAAAATTTTAAGATTCTTCACTGTTTCTTAGATAAAAATTCATATATTCTTAAAAAGAAAATATGGATTATAAGGTCACTCCTTGAATAAAAAATTCTGAGATTCTAAGGACTGTTCCTAGTAAAAATGTTTTTTTATTCTAATGGCTTTTTCTAAAAGAAAAATTCTACGACACTAAGGACTATCTAAGAAAAAATCTTAAAAACGTTCTTAGAATCTAAGAATTTGTCTATTAGAAAAAGTCAATATAATCTATGTTTTTTTTTTATTTAAAAAAGTCCTTAGAATTAATCATTTTTTTAGAAGTATTTTTCTTTTAAAAAACCATAGAATCAAAGAATTTGTTTTTAAAAAGTTCTTAGTGATAGTACAAAGTATAAATTAGTAAATAAGAATCCTACAGGTAGATTACAAAGGATAAATAACAGTTTGGTTGAAGAATTATTTAAGAAAAGAATTTTGATGAGTAATGAGAAAAATAAATTAAAGACTAACATTGCTATCGCACCTAGGTTATATGGACTACCGAAGATTCACAAGGAGGATTTTCCATTAAGACCTAATTGTTCCTTTATTAATTCACCCTCTTACGAATTATGTAAATATATTGTAAATATTCTTAAAGAGATAACGAAATTTTCTAGATACAATATTAAGAATTCTTTACAATTTAAAGATAGAATTAGAGGACAACATATAGAAAATGATGAGATTTTAGTTTCATTTGATGTTGTTTCACTATTTCCTAGTATACCAGTTAATTTAGCAATGAGTACTATAGAAGAAAAGTGGGACGTAATAATGCAACATACAGAGATGGAAAAATGTTTATTTTTACGTATTTTCAAATTTTGTATAGAGGACAATAGATATTTTCAGTACAATAAGAATATATATATACAAAAAATGGGACTTTCAATGGGATCTCCAGCTTCTCCAATCATTGCGGATATAATAATGGAGAAACTGTATCAGGGAGAATAATTAATAATTACTCTAAACATAGTAGGAACATTATCATGAACATAGCTAAGAATTTTATAGAGAGAGTATTGACAATAAGTGATGTAGAATTTCATAGAGGAAACATTATAAAGATCAGAGATATATTACGAGATAATGGTTTTCCAACTGAGTTATCTTATAGATTAGTAGGTCAATATAGAAATAGGATGACACAAAATGGAACATACATAACTGAACCACGACTTTTTAAATCTTTGACATATGTCCCTGGATTATCAGAGAGATTGGCGAGATCTAACATCTTTGATAAAGGGAAATATGGAATAGCTTATCGTAATTTAAATACATTAGGGAAATTATTTAGTAAAACAAAAGATAGAATTGATAAGTGGTATATGTCAAATTTAGTTTACAAGATACCTTGTCAGGGTAATGATCAGGAAAATTGTGATAAAGTACATATAGGAACGACAAAGAATAAATAAAAGACCAGGATTTCAGGACATAAATCAGACCAAAAACATAGAAATATTAATTCGGAAAAAACCGCATTGTCATCTCATTGTTCTATATTAAATCACCATCCTAACTTTGAAAATGTTTCAATATTAAGAACAGAAAATAAATATAAAAAACGTTATATGTTAGCAATGTTAGAAATCATTAATACACCTTTGACACAGAGAATGAACTTTGAAGCTGACACAGAAAATTTAGCTCAGAATTATAGATATTTAATTAGTAAAAAATTAGGAAACTTAAAAGTATAGATATGTTTTTAATAACTATAATAATTTAATTTCATAATGTTATTTTATTTTATAAACAACATTTATTATGTTCAATTTCATAAACTAAAGTACTAAACCAATATGAAAATATTTTTTACGAGCTTTAGCAGGAAAATGTTGTTTATAAAATTACCACTTCTATTTGTTTTAATGTTAATTTATTTTTTTAAAAAGTTTAATTTATATTTAAATGTTAAATATTTTTTTATATTTAAATGTTAAATATTTTTTTGTTTGTCAATTTTTTATAATTTTTAAAATTTTGTTTTCCTGAAGATGCTAGCAAATTGTTAGCGAAATATCGAAAATAAAATAAGAAATTGTATAAAAAAAGAAAAAGATCTTTAGCTTAAAAAAAAATTGAATATTAATATTAAAATAAGATCAAATAAAGTTATATAATTTTTAAAAATTACAATTTAAAAGAAATAATATTTCATTCAAAAACTGTTCTACTTATTTTTCATTTAAATCAAATGGTTTTTGTTATTTATTTTTAAATGTTGTTTTAACAACTGACATATCAGTTAACAAAAAAACAAATAATTAATCAGTAAAAAAAAGTGGTAAAATTTTACCTACCGATTCTGTTAAAAATAACTGGTTATCTTAACTTTTTTGATATAGTTTTAATTTTTTGTATTTTTACTCACATAGTCTATAGACACATTTATTGTCAATGGCCGTATGTGTGTGTTTATTAAGTTCTTGTCATTTGAATTGAAATGATTTTTTACATAACCAATAAATTAAATGAATCACAAATTGTATTTTTTTTTTGGTTAATGATATTAATAGTATTTTAGATCATATAATCATATTCTATTTAATAAGTTGTTTTTTATTGCAAAGAAACTTTAAAATTTTATTAGCAAATTATATAAAATAAAAATTGAAAAAATTGCACAGAGCCAGAGTATTTGCTTTTGCCGCAACACAACCCTCTTCAGTATCCTTGCCCTTGTTGTGTCAATATGTTGGTTATTGTCTATTTTATATTGAGTGTTTGGAAAAAAAACAAACCCGAAGATAACACACAATTAGACTAACATCAACGAAATTAAACAATTTATATTTATACTCTATTTTTTATTGTTTTTTTGTCATAAACTTTAATTCTTAAAGTATCCAATAACAAAGCTTATATAAAGCCGGCAATTTCAAGTGTTTGTCCTAATCAATATTAAATCTACAACATTATCTATGCTAGCTCTGTCGAATTTTTTCAGTTTTTATTCTCAATAATTTACTAATAAAAATTTTCATGTTTCTTTGCAATAAAAATAATAACTTATAAAAAAGAATATGATTATATGATCAAAAATTTTATTAACACCATTCATTTACTAAAATAACAAATCAACAACACATAAAAACCTTTTTTTTTTAATTTAAATTTGTAACGGAAACTAATAAATCACAAATTTTTGTTTTGTTTTATTGTATTTCAAACAAATTAAAAAAATAAATGAAACTGAAAAAATCGTTAAATACCGTAAATCATTTTGTACAAATGTATAAAATAGTTAAAATAAATATTCCTTTATTTTTAATTGAACTGAACTTAATCTTAATAAAAAGCTACATAATATTCTGAGTGTACCAATGAATTTGTCTCTCTTGGCCATGCAACTGAAAAAAGTCCTGCCACCCCTGTACTAGGAAACAAATTAAGTGATAAAAAAACTGAAAAGATAGTAAAATTAAATTATTTTAAAGAATTTAATAATTTCCAGTGAGGAAGTTATTAGCTCTACATGTTAATGAATATATGTATATAATGTAAAACACACATACTCTGTTAAGTTTAGTATAAAAAGAAGTTCAAATATTTTGTTATATATTATAAACCGAATAATAGCATCCGTTGTACAGTAATATCATCTTTTAAAATCATCTCCATTGTCATAATACATAATGGAACAACTCATATTTGTAGGTATGCATAAAACTATATAAATTTATTACTACTTACTGAGAATAGTTGTAGTAGTTAGTTGTTGCTGTTAGTACTATTCGTAGTAAGAAACATAATTATTTATAGTCTACTGCCCTTGAAGGAGACATAAATTGACAAATAATTGGGGGTCCATTCAGTGAATGATTTATGGTAGATGGTAATGGTCATGTTAATGGTATGCTGTTGCTAAATCTGTTCTCTATGGCTGCCTGCTAAAAACAATTTATAGTAAAAAACTATACAACTATTACACAATATCCAGCAAAAACAAAAAATATTCTGTACTTGTCCATTCTACGGCTATGACTATCTTATACATACGACCCATCCATTAGTCGTATACTTTAGGCATAGTTAATATCAAGACTCAAAAGAACAAGAAGATGAAGATGAAAAAGAACAAGTACAATCAGCAAGAAGATTAAATATATTTTGCCAATATTTAAACAACATAACACACATCACAGTGGCAACAGTTGGAATAGATTGGACAGACAAACTGAATAGCAGACGGACATAGTTGCAAAAGGCATTTTCATAATAACTGCTCGTGTGCTGCATCATCATTTTTATTCAACTTGCATACAAAAAAAAACAACAAAAACGGAACCAAACTTCATCAACAACAGTTACGAGTGTTTAGCCAAGCAGACATCCCAACCCATTCTATATTAAATTCAATTCACTCCCGTACAAAGCTGTATGAATTCCGAACTCGTATGTTTAACATCTACTAAAATTGATAAGTAAAATAAAAATTGCGGTATTGTGGCAAAAAAAAAGCGTAATTTTGAAAATTGTAAGTTTTAGATCATTGAATAGGTATGTAGATTTATACATATGAATGTTTACATATATGCATACATACCTAAACTAAATGCTACTACATACTACCATTATTTCACTTTATTTTTTTTTATATTTTACTATTATAAATGCGTCTCTTACGTTTGAATGAATACGAATTGTTTTATTACCATGAATACTAACGCATTTTATAAATGATGGTGATGATTATTATGGCATATAGATGAAAAATATGTGTAGCAAAAAGTGAGAAAAAAAATGAGGATAATGGGAGGTAGTTCATTAGAAATCGCATGAATAACTTTGAAAGGAACAATTAGTAGAGAAAATTTAAATATAAATTAAATCTGTTTTATGAATAATGTGATTTTGTTATATTAATGTTTAACTTTAACTGGTTAGATTTTTAGATAACTTTATTCGATTTAAAAAAGACTGAAATCTTATTTAATTTTAGTTAAAGAGATTTGTTTACGTATGAGTTACATACTGTTGTTAAATATTAATCATACGCACCCATACATCTTAGCTCATAATAAATATTTTACATCAAAAGTTCTTACCGAAATTAAGATCATTATAAATTTCAGAAATTTTAATTCAAACTTTATCCACTATAACTATTTCTTAGATATGGAGCTATTTGTAGTGTCATTGGGAGAAAAATTTGAAACACTAATAAAATCCCGGCCATGGGATAAACCCTATATCACACTACGAGTTATATTTGAACAAACTCAGGGAGGGTACTTAATACTTATACCTATATAATGGACGAAAAAATTAACGGGGCAATAAATACATTGAAAAATTACGTATAGAAATTGTTGAAAAAGATATATTTAAGCAAAATTGAGAGACCATGTGGTCTGATTTCCTTTATACACCCACAAAGTACTATCAGTTGTGTCCACCGAATTTGTTGCCTATCGAATTCTGGCGGTTACGACAACTGTCTTCATATTAAATTATATTTTTCTATTCAGTTGTACAATTTAATATTTATAATCCACAAAAATATTATTACGATCCACAAAATTTTATTTAAAAAAAATTTATTGTAAAATATAATTCAAAATATTGTCTAATCATTAACTATCAACATAGATTATGTTTTAGATTTAATATGGATTAGGACAAACATTTTAAATTAACGGCTACATATAAGCTTTGTTATTGTTCATAACCAAAACAGTAAAATATAGAGGATTAATATAAATTGTTAAATTTCGTTGATGTTAGTCTAATAGTGTGTTGTTTTCGAGTTTGTTAATTTGTTTCCAAACACTCAATATAAAATAGACAATCATCAACAAGCAATGACCAAAGGGGAGAATTGTTAAGGTTGATTATATGATCTAAAATCCTACTAATACTTTTCATTTACAAAAATAACAGATCAACCATTCATAAAACTCCATTAAAAAACTTTATTTTTAAATTGGCAATCAGATTCATAGGGCGATCAGATTCATAGTTCACAGTCTTACTTACTGCACCACAACTAATTTAAATTTTCTTTGATATATTTGCCATTTAAACATTTGAATGTTTTATTTTAATTAAAAAAATATTTTTTAAATGTTTTGCCTTTTCCAGGATTCGAGCTCGGAAATTATGAGTACTAGGCTAGTTGTCTACCCACTAGCCCACAAGCACTTATAAATTTAAATGGCTAGTTTTGAATTTAAACAATTTGTTAGGAAAACAAATATACTATACAATTTGTTTATCAATACCAATCATTAGTGATGTCTATTATCAATACAATCCACAATTCAGTTGCTTCTACTGAAACCCTAATTAAATGATATATTTGATAAGAATAACCATACTTGCAGTTATCACTTTTGAATATCGAAAATTTTTTTATAAATTTAATAGAATGTACCAAATTTCTAATATATTCACTAAATAAATGATTGCTTCCACCGCACACAAATACTAAACGAATTTTAGTTTTAAAGATGATTGGAAATATCAATAATTGAATAATACGATTTATGTCTATATTCTTTTTCCTTTTTTTTAATCCCCAATACAACACTTTTGCTTTATTTATGGATTTTATGTTATTCCATCTTTTATAGAACATCTGGAATAGAACATTTTGGTTAATTAGATTTAAAAGGCCCAATACATCGCGATCAAACATCGATCAAACGCAGGAACATTTATGTAAATAGAAATGAAAAATATTTTAAAAAGCCACCAATAATGGAATTTGTAAACACTAAAAACTTTTTGTTATAGTTTTATTTTTTGTTACTTCCCTTTTCATTTTCAAAAAATTTTTATAACAATTTACAAACTTTTCAAATCAAATTTGAGTTTTAACATATATTTTTAATTACACTCACAATATTATTTCGTTAAAAATAATCTAAAATACATATTAAATTAATCGAAAATACAATCAAAAAGAGGACTACTGATTTTTCATTATATTCAGCCCATTTTGTGGTTTATTTTCAATCAATGTTTAATAATCGACAAAAGTAGTAAAAACAATAAAAAGTAGTTTAAAATAACCATTAATTTTTAACTGACAAAAAGTAGAAAAAACGATTTTTGTGGTTTGTTTTTTAAATGGAAATTTTTTTATTTGTATGTAATTTTACAAAACACAACACACACAGACGCATATATTTTTTTATTTTCTTGTGTGTATGTATATTTGAATAATTTTTGTAATTTTTATTGAAATAATTTTGTATATAAATAAACTATTTTGGTAAAAAAACAATAAGGAATTATATGAATTTATATTTTTAAAAACATAAAACATAAAATTTTACATTTAACAGAAAATAGCAACTCCTACTGAATGTCTGTACATTTTTATAGTTTGTTTTTTAAATGACTGATTCAAATAATTAAAAAATATATTTCTATGAATTTCAATTGATTCTTCATTTAAAAACAAACTTTACGTATTACTTTTTAAATAAACTACATTTGGTTACGGAAAATATATTGTGAGTGTACTTAAAATTTTATGATACCTTTTTCACACAGTTATTTTTCCTTACATTGTTATTTGTTTATTGAATGATAAAGTACACAAGATAGGGTTATGTATAGAACAGCACATCGGGCAATCAGTCCCCAGGGATTTGCTGACACAGACGCATTTTCCTGAGAGATAATGCCCAATAAACCTAGAAAAGATACAATATCGTTAATGGTATCATCTATCATAAATATAACGATATAAATATAAAACAAAAAATTAAATAATAAATTTTAAAATAATTTCAAAACTTTTCTTAAATAAATTAAAGAATGAATTCTTTAAAAAAATTGCAATAATTTCTTAAATACTACTTTAGTAAACTATTAAAATTTCAAGTTATCGATACAAATAACTATATTGGTAAGTAATCATTTGCAATCCGTGAAAATAAATTGAAAGCATGTAAATTTCTGTTCAGACAAATCTGAATTGTGTACCAGATAATACTGAAAACTATAAGACGTTTCCAACTTTTTATTTGTGTTAGTTTCTGTTATGTTTTCATATTTGGATTTATTATAAAAAATCCTATAAGTAAATGTATTTAAAAAATAATAATTAATTCCTGATTAAAAACCATATCATAAATTTTATTATTTTAGACATCGTAAAAGATATCATTTTATTTTTTTTATTCCGATATCGTTGAATATAAAGGGTGGATAAATTTTAAGGGCCGATGTTGAATGTGAACCACTCCTAAACGTCAAGTTCTTTTCTGCATTTCATTTGACATTTCTCAATTTCAGACTAACTCAATTTGAACCAGATACACAATCGAGCAACGCGTTAAAGTTATTCAGGCTTATTATGAAAATGGTCGTTCAAATCAAAATTCATGTCGTGCACTTCGTGATTTTTTCGGTCAATTTAATCATCCAAATATGCGTAAAATCGGAAAAATTGTGCAAAAATTTAAGCAAACCGGGTCAGTAGGAGATGGAAAAACACCAGTGCATGCTCGTACAGCTTGAACTGCAGAAAATATTGCTGCTGTTCGCGATAGTGTGGCTGAAGAGCCGTCCACCTCAACTAGTCGTCGTGCACAACAACTGCATCTCTCACGCTTGTTGTTCATGAACATTATGCATAAAGACTTGCATTTACACCCTTACAAGGTGCAATTGACTCAAGAACTAAAGCCTCTTGACCATTTCAAACGTCGTCAATGGTCAGAATGGTGGCAAGAAATGGATGATAAATTTTCGAAGAAAATCATTTTCAGTGATGAGGCACATTTTCACCTCAGTGGATTCGTCAATAAGCAGAATTGCCGCATTTGGCGAATGATAATCCAAGAGTGATTGTTGAAAAACAAATGCACCCACAAATAGTGACTGTTTGGTGCGGTTTATGGGCTGGCGGCAAATGAGGCCGAACAGGCAGTTACTGTGAACGGTGTTCGCTATCGTGACATGATAACGAATTGGAAGATATGGATGTGCACGATATGTGGTTTGAACAGGACGGTGCGCGACAAATTCAATGGCCGTGTTATCTCACGTGGTGGCGATGTCAATTGGCCGCCAAGATTATGTGATTTGACACCGTTAGACTTCTTTCTTTGGGGTAATTTGAAAGAAGAGGTGTACGTCGATAAGCCACCAACAATTCAAGAGCTAAAGGATGAGATAATTCGGCGCATTAACGGCATAGAACCTCAATTATGCTTCACCGTCATCGACGGTGGTGTGCCGCCGAGGTGGCGGCGGTCAATTGGCCGATATTTTGTTCCATACATAATTGAACCATACCATATTATCATAATAAAAAGAAATGACAATAATTTCCTAAATAATTTGTGTCTTATTCAAAATTAACTTCGTCTCTTAAAATCTAATCATCCTTTATCATATTTCTATGGAATAACGTAAAATAACGAAAAAAAATCGGAATATAGGAAAAGTCCTTAGTATCTAAAAAGTGCTTTTTTATAATATATTTATTTTTTATCAAAGGAACAGTTTGCAGAATCTTAGAAATTTACCTAAAGGAAAAGCCCAAAGTATCTTTAAATATTTTAATCAGAAAACTTTCTAAATATTTTGTATTTTGCATAAGAAGCGTTTTCCTATACAACAATTCTTGGGTGCTACAGACTTTGCTTTTTCCACAAGAAAGTCGTTATTTTGCAACAAATTAATTATTTAACATATTTTAAAATAACAAAATATTATTATTAAAAAGAATTAAAAAATACAAAACTAATTACAAATAGAAACTGTAAAAAATAGAGAATAAATATAAATTGTTAAATTTCGTTGTTGTTAGTCTAATTATGTAAGGTTTCGGGTTTGTTAATTTGTTTCCAAACACTCAATATAAAATAGACAACCATCAAAGCAATGACACCCAACAAGGGCACAGGGTTGTGTTGCGGCAACCAAAAATACTAAGTATTTTATCCTGCTGGCTCTATGGAATTTTTTAAATTTTTATTCTCTATAATTTACTAATAAAAATCAAGTTTCTTTGCAATGAAAAACAATTTATAAAAACTAATTCGGTTATATGATCAAAAATCCTATTAGTACCATTCATTTACCAGAATACAAAATTTTTATTTTAAATCTTTTTAACAATGATTTTTTTCGACAATGAATTGATTAGTATAAAAGAATAAGGCATTTTTGAAAATAAATTCACCCAGGTGAAAATCATCATATATTATCATTTTTACATGGGTGACAGAACAGCTGCAATTTATTTTTATGAGAACAAGAGAGTATTATGACTGTAAATTTTAAAGTCATGTATTATTTGATTTATAACACAGAAAATACTTCAAAATGACACACGAAAACCCTGGGATACGTAAACTTAATTTTGGGGCGTAGAATTTAGTGGAAAATTTCCGTTTTGAAGAGTCAGGTCATTTTAACAAGATATTTGATTTTGAGTTTGTATTGACTCAAACAATTTATTGATTATATTTTAACGAAAATACTTTGATTGTTTTCCAATGAATTAATTTATGGCTTTTTCACTTATTTACTATTTGTTACTATTATTTTTAAATTAATCTAGAAGGTAAGGAGTTATAATTATATATATTTCAAAAAATAATGATATCCCAATATTAATTCTACACTGGGATGTGTTTATTTCGAGTTAAAGTACAACAATACGTATACGTAATATTATTGTAACAGATTTCAATGACTATTATGCCGCTTTATTTTCCGAAAAAATGTTGATTTTTTTATTGAAAACGAAAAAAAAAAAAAGAAATCAATAAATAAAGCCATTGCAAAAGAGTTTTCGAAGTCTTTTCAGTAAAATTAAATCAAAAAATTGTTTGAGTCAATACAAACTTGAAATCTACATATCTTGTAAAAACGGGGTTCGCCACCGAGCATTTCCGTGCCAGGCTCAACAAATTTTTGTTTACAAAAATTAAAGAGAATGACATGGATGACATTTGGTTTCAGAATCGCGTGGCCACATTTCACACAGCCAACGCAAGCATCAATATTTTACGAAAATATAGTAATAATAATAATAAAGTACTCGAACAGGTGATGTCTCATTTGGGTGCCCTATATTCACTTTTAAAATTTCCAATTTTTCTTTTATTAACTTTTAAATGTTTTATATTTGAATTTTATATTTTAAGTAGTGAAAAGGAATTTGGAAGAATTTGGAGTTTTACAAGTATTTGTTTTACTCACAAGAATTTAAAAGCATTGAATGAAAACTAACCGAAAATGTAAAGTAAATTTCGTGCAGAAAATAAATCTTTAACTAAGCAACACAATGCAAATATGTACAATTCTTCTTTGAAGGTTTTTTAGTTCATATCACTGGTAAATTGCAATCATAGATTATCTGCTTGTTCAATAGGGGAAGTTTCATCAAAGTTGTTATTTATAAACCTCAGACTTCTCAAGCTACTCCTATCAATAATCAAAATTCATCCTCTATCCCTGTCACAATTATTTTGTATTTGTTGCGTACTTATTTTATTAGAAAATAATTTTCGTTTAAAACTTTTGTATATGAAATTATTGTTGGCTTAAGTTAAAAATATGATATAATAATGCCTGTTAAGTGTTATTGCGGTAGTGACTGGCCTTTTTTTATATTTATAACCGTTCGGATTTTAGGCGCCTTTTTATACCCTTCACCACAGGTGGAAGGGTATATATAAGTTCGTCATTCCGTTTGTAATTTCTACAATATTGATCTTAGACCCTATAAAGTATATAAATTCTGGGTCCTTATGAAGAGCGAAGTTGATTTAACGATGTCCGGCTGTCCGTCTGTCCGTCTGTGTGTTGAAATGGGTTTTCCGAAGAACCCAGACTTAATTGTTTTTTATTTCTGTTACATGTGATCCATTTCTGTTTGCTATTAAAAATCAGACAGATCGGTTAATAAATGGCTGAGATATTAGCAAAAAACCAGGACTACCTCTAATTTTTTCGGTAAAATCCCTTTGTTTAATATGTATGTAGAATATTAAGCATAACAAACACATCCATGTGTTAAAATTCTTTTCCTTCATCTCCACCTTTTATACACAAACAACACACATACAAATATTTGCCATTTAAATAAAAACTAAACAAATCTCTAATGAACGAAGACTTTTATATATGTACCTCTATTGACGATGATTTTGTGTGAGCTTCAATAGCTCAGTTGTCTAGACGCTATGTCACAAATCTTTTTTTTTTTCTCTAAGGCCGCGGGTGCGAGGTTCGAATCCCGGTCAATTCACTTTTTTTTGTACATTTTTTTTTATTATTTTCTTAAGACTTTTTTTTTGTTTATTTTTGGTTTTTTTTTTTAACATTTAATAATTAATTTATATAAAATTTTATATTAATAATTAAATAATCCATAAATAGGCTAAAAATATCAACATTTTTATAAAAACCCTCTTGTACAAACAAAATACAAACAGTTTTATTTCTATTTTTTGCTCCGATTTAAAATAATTTATAAAAAGATTTTTAAACCATTTTATTTCTCATATATTAAGAAAATTTTATACATAATTTCCCTTTGAGTGCAACTATTTTAGGTCATAACTCGTAATAATTTATAAAAAAAAATTATAAACTATTTTCCTTCAAATTTTTAAAGTTAAATTTCTTTTAACGATTTGCTGAACTTCTTTTCTTTCACCTCTTCACCTTTTATACACAAACAACAAACACATAAAAAGATTTCTTATTTAAATGAAAACCAAACAAATCCCTATTGAACGAAAACTGTTCATTTAACTCTATAAACTATGATTCCATATAGCCTTCATAGCCGAGTCGTCTAAACACTATGTCACAAATACTTTTTTTCTCTAATAACGCGAGTTCAAATCCTACTGAAGACACAATTCAACTTTTTTTTGCACATTTTTTTTTTTTTATTTTCTTAAAAGTTTTTTTATTTTTTTTGTTTTTTTAACATTAAATAATTAATTTAAATAAAATTTTATCTTAATAATTAAATAATCCATAAATAGGCTAAAAACATCAAAATTTGTATAAAAACCCTCTGATACAAACAAAATACAAACGGTTTTATTTCTATTTTTTGCTTCGATTTAAAAGAATTTATAAACAGGTTTTTAAACCATTTTCTCATATATTAATTAAATTTTATACATAATTTCCCTTTGAGTGCAACTTTTTTAGGTCATAACTTATAATAATTTATAAAAAAAAAATTATAAACTATGTTCCTTCATATTTTTAAAATTAAGCTAAATAAATTAAAAATAAAAAAGCGAAATAAAATCCCAAATACAAGTTTGCCAGCTAAATCAAATTTTTTTGTAGAAATAAAACACATGCAGTTCTAGTGATTTCTTTTAACGATTTGTAAAAAAATATTTTTTTGGTCGAAAAAAGCTTTTTTTAGAACTAAAAAGATTTTTGAAAAAAATATGACAACACTGATTGGCATTATGATCGTGATTGTTGTTGTTTTTATTTTATTTGTTGAACTTTTTGTCTTTCACCTCCTCACCTTTTACCCACAAACAACAAATCCATTCAAAGGTTTGTCATTTAAGTAAAACCCAAACAAATCTGTTTTAAACGAAAACTCTTTATTTACTTCTATTAACGACGTTTGCTTATGTCCTTCAATGGCTCAGTGGTCTAAGCGCTTTGTCACAAATACTTTTTTTCTTTTAGTCGCGCGATCGAGCCCCGTCTATTCAACTTTTTTTATTTTTATATTTTTTTAACACTTTTTTTTATTTTCTTAAGACTTTTTGTTATTTTTTTAACAAAACAAATGCGTCCAGCACAGTTGTCTAAACGATGTTGTTAAGCTTTTCTGTATAATTGGAGAACGGAAAGAGGAAAAGTTTCCAAATAAGGTACAAGCATCTTGGTTATCAATACACAACATCTGACCAAATGTGGGCGGGATCCTTGAATTGGGAGTGGCACAAAATAGATTAATTTATATCTTAAGAACGGTAAGACCGTGATTAAATACTCCATAAATGGGCTAAAAACATCAAAATTTTTATAAAAACTAAAATGTAATATGACCTATGGATACGTCTTATATATCCAAAGATCGAAAATCTTTAGTAGAACATATTTGCTGAAAGTAGTTATGACCAAAACCTAAAAAAATACCTATTTTCGGGAACCATAAATCTTTCAGAGTCCAAGTTTTATCACTAAACTAAATGGTAAATTTCCACTTAAAGATGTACGGACATCTTTAAGTGGAAATTTACCATTTAGTTTAGTGATAAAACTTGGACTCTGAAAGATTTATGGTTCCCGAAAATAGGTATTTTTTTAGGTTTTGGTCATAACTACTTTCAGCAAATATGTTCTACTAAAGATTTTCGATCTTCGATATACATCTGTCCATTCCATATATGTCCATGTATAAACTTCACTTTTTTCCCAACCATGGTGAAGGGTATATAAGATTTGGCATAGCCGAATTTAGCCGCTCTTACTTGTTTCAAAGTACTTTTGCTTTCCATATTACAAAATTTTATATTAAAAAATTTGCTTTCTTGAGTACTACTGATATCCTCCATTACATATCTGAAATCCATTTAGATCGGACAGAACCCAACATGTAAGTAATATTTAATAAATTACAATAAATATTGGATGTTTAACAGTAATATAAATATGATTCCATTAAATATGCTAGTAATAGCAATTAAACATTAATACGCCTAAAGCTAAATTATTATAGAAACTCCTGCAAATAGTTATTCCATATTCATTTTTATAATTCACATTCAATATCTGATTAGTATTAACAAAGTTTAATTTATATAGAGTAAGATAAAATCAATAATGATTATAAACATTGAAAGTGTACCTACCCGATGAAAAAAAATTCCGATGTAATCATATATAGTCATATACATAATTTCATATCGCATCATATTTTGTTTGATCCAAAAAATGATATACATAATCTTTTCCAATGCGATCCAGTGATATCTCATCTGATATAAATTGATCCGAAAATTAGATTTAATTTGATATTAATTGATATTATATCAATTAATATCAAATTAAAAGATACAACATTGAAATTTTTTCAAACATGAAATTTTTTTTCAAATATATTTCTAATTGCCGGGGTAAATTACTTTTTTTGTTGGCAGCTCACTGTTCCCGAGCCATAGAGTAGAGAATCATATCTTCATCTTATTTACATACTTCAAAACTGTCAGAAATAAAATAAAAATATCAATTACACGGGTAAAAAAGGTTTATATATAATCATATATGGCCTTATCTAATAATATAATATTACATATATTTACATATGTCAGTATGCATTTCCATATATAATTATATATTACAATAATTTTTTTAAATTACGTTATATTTTGCTATATATAACCACATATTCAATAAAATATTATCGGACCAGAACAAATAATATATCCGGCGTTACCAACGATATGCTATATGTCTTAATTTATTACGAGCTGGATTTTTTTTTTCAGATTTTATTGAATCTTTACTAATTGAACTAACAATAATTATTCAAATCTTAAAACTATGAATTATAATTTAGTCTAGTCTCCAATGTGTCCCCATTAGCATCTCTCAATTGATTAAGCGTGTCAGGTCTGCTGTGGCCAACCTTCTTAGGCGCAGGTGGCCATGATTATTCAATAGATTTCGAGCTAGTATGTTAGGGTGGGTTTCCAGTTTCCTGAAATAGATTTCACTATATCTTAGAATTTCATTCTTTGCAAGAGAAACATTTAAGTCTTTGTGAATATTAGAGTTTATGATATACCAGGCTGCATTTGTAATTATTATTAAGAGTAAATTTTGTTTTCTTTGTAATTTGTCTACATTAGACGCAGTGGCAGTACCCCAAAGCTGAATACCATAGCACCATATTGCTGGATTATGATGTTTAATTTTTCATATATTTTTCATATTGTTACTGAAACTTCTTTGACAGGTGGACAAATCTAGTGTAGTAATAGCTGAAATAAGTGGAATACCTGACTACTCATAAAAATACGGGTACTTGGTGATGCAACAAGACAGTTTTAAATAAAACGCTGAAGTGTTAAGAACTTATGTGTGGCTAACTCTTAGTATATTTACATCGTGTAAATAAAGTGTGCTATTAAAGTGTTTTTCTGTAATTTTAGTGTCTGTTATAAATAAGTGGAGCTATAAATAATTTCAAGCAGTGTTTATTCTTTGCAATACAGAAAGAACTCGATTTCATTTAAAAGGTAAATAAAATCAGCAATTTTATAAAGGGTAAAATCGTAACAATATACAGCTGCTGTCAAAATAATAGCACCACCTACATTGCTCATTTTATAAAATGAATGAAAGTATATATAAAAAAATTGATTTTATTTTTGTAATACGAGTAGTTTTCTATTGTAATATCCTTACATATTGGCACACATTAGTATTTAGTTGCGTTCCCTTGTTGGAAATAATGGCTGAGCATCGTCTCCCCATGGAGTTAACCAAATGCTGACACCTTTCTATAGGAATAAAATACTCCACAGATCATTATTATTGATCGCTTTGATTTTGGATACTTTCTTTTTTACATCGGCCCATAAATTTTCAATAGGGTTTAAATCTGGCGACTGAGCAGGCCACTCCAGGACTGTAATTTGGTTGTCCTGAAACCACACTTAAAAAAGTTTGTAAGTTAAAATAACTGAAAATGTCATTTAGAAGAAATGATATTTCATTTAAAAACCGGTCTACTTAATTTTCATTTAAATTAAATGCCATTTGTTATTTATTTTTAAATGTTGATTAATCAACTGACACATCCGTAAGAAACAAATGATATAATCAGTTAAAATAAATGTCAAAATTTTACCTACCAATCCTTAAAAAATAAATGTTTTTTTCATTTATTTGAAATTATTTCCGTTTTTGTATTTTTTGTTTTTTTTTTTTAATATACTCGTACAATACAAAATGTATGTATGCATATGAAGCTATAAACACTTTTTGTGTGAATGTATTTGTGTATGTATGTGTGTTTATGAAGTTCTTGTAAATTGTATTGAAAAAATTTGTATATATACAACCAATTTAAATAAAAAAACAAATTGAAATTTTTTTAATATTTTTTTTTTTGAAACAAAATTTAAATTTGTAATAACTGCTACGGACACAAATAAACCACAAATTTCCGTGTTGTAGGTAAATTTTTATTAAATTTCAAACAAATGAAAAGAATAAATGAAACTGAAAAAAATCGGTAAATGATAGTAAATTATTTCGAATAAATGTATAAAAAAGTTAATATAGATGTTTCTTTGAAAAATAAATGTATCTTCCTTTATTTTTAAATGGAACGGAAAATTTTTTTATTAAACTACAAACAGTTAACTACATAATATTCTGAGTTCATTTTTTAGCTTTTTTACTGGTGTGTTTTGGGTCATTATCTTGTTGCATGACCCAAATCAGTGGCATTTCCTCGGATGCATATGGCAGCATGATTTCTTCGAGTATTCTCACGTATTCGGATGCATCCATGATGGTTTTTATACGGTGAATAGGTCCAACTCCATAGTACGAAAAACATCCACACACCATGATACTGGAACCTCCGTACTTGACTGTCTTTGCGGTAAATTTTAGGTTATATTCATAGTTAGGTGGTCTTCTTACATATGATCGAGAACCCTTACCACCGAATATGATTATTTTTGAATCATCAGTCCAAAGAATATTGCGCCACTTTTCAATTGACCAGTCAAGGTGGTTCTTAGCGAATAATAATCTTTTTGCCAGATGCTTCTTTGTCAAGAGTGGAACTTTTCTTGGACTATGAGCTTTCAGGTTATGTTCTCTTAGTCTCCGGCATATAGTTTCAGTGCTTACCGGCAGATTTAATTCATTTTTTACTTCTACAGCCGACATAAATGGTGCTTTTTTGATTTGCCGTACTATGCGATTGACCATTAAAAGTGGAGTGACCGTTTTCCTTCCACGTTTTTCGGCTTTGAATTTGTAGGTTATTGCGTTTCCTATCATTTTATTTGAACAGCCAATAATATCTCTTACTTGGGAGTACGTTTTTCCTTCTGAAATTAGTTTTTTAATGAGATAACGTTTCTCAAAAGTACAGTGCTTAGCACGACCCATTGTTAACAATATAATGCAAAAATTTTTAAATTTTAATGTGAATATTATTAACACAAATTACTAATAACGGTTATATATTGTTAAAAATAAAAACTTCTACTTCAGGTGGGTTTTTAACAGAACTTAGAAAATTGGTGCTATTATTTTGACAGGACTTTTTACGACTCGTTATGCTGTTCTCCATATTTCTGAAAATACACTCTTTAGTTTAGCTGAAAATTATTTACTCAGTGTGAACACATACTATTTGAAACGGAACTGTAAAGTTACAGACGAAAACCAAAATGCAAAAAAAACAGAATTGCCAAATAAAGTTTATATATTTTGGTGGTGCTATTATTTTGACAGCAGCTGTATTTATATAAAAAAGAAATATAATTTTTTTTTTAAATTATAATATACATATGTATATTAATACATATAATTATATCAAATTATATATGACTTGAACCAACTCTTTTTCGTCGGGTTCATATAATTCTAAAAATGTTTTTTTAAGTATATTTAATATAAAAAATGTAAATTAATTTAAACAAAAATAAATGTATTGAATAAAATGGCATGTCCAACATATGATTTGATATGACGTTTTGTTTTGCAAGCATTTAAAAATTAACATACAATAATGTAATGAATATTAAATTACTTTATAAATATAGAATACAAATTCAATTAGTTTTTATGAATTACTATTTGTGTAAAACAGGGTCGTGGCAATAAATATTATTAGAAATAGCAAATCATGAAATTAGCTCTACACACAGAAAACGTTTAAGTTAAGAATCTATTAAAATTGACAATATTTTAATATTAACATCAAAAAATTAAAACACAATCAAACCGTAAGTAAAATTTAGATATAAATTTAAATTTTACCCCCCAGCCAAAATCAATTGCATGCCAGAAAATTTTGTTTATAATTTTATATTTCACTTTCAACTCAAAATCTATGTAGTGATGTCTTTTGGCAAATGGAAAGTCAAACCATATTGAAATTCCTATTTATATTTCTAAAAACATCCGACTTAAATATTTAAAGAAATCTCATGATACACAAGCAGCAGAGGTATAAGAAATATAATTTTCCAAGAGAAAAACTACACTTTTTCCTCAAAAAAACACTCCGATACTGAGAAATACTTCCTATAGATAACTTCCTAGAACCTCTGCAAGGAATAAGAAACCAAATATCACAATGCTCTTAAATTCCTATTGCCCAAAGATACACTCACCAAAAAAAGTCTGTAGTGGCAACTGAAAATTTTTCTGTTTTTACGGGAAATTCTGCTAATTTGAGCCCAGCGGTATTTTTTTGCTAATCTTAGCAACACATGTCTGCTGACGTGTAGTACAATGAAATAAGTAGAAAAATTAGTACCCGCTACTAAATTTCAGTAGACTTTTTGTAAAGTGGAATTTAAAATCTGTTTGCCAGAATCAGCAAAAAAAATTAGGAAAAATATTAGTACAAAGTTTTAGATTTATTTTTTTTATCGAGCATCAAAAATTTTGATTTTTTTTTTTAAAAGATGTTTTATACAAAATAAAAAAAAAAATCAAAGGCTTAAAAATGTTAAAAATTGTTAAAACATAAACGAATTTATCATTTTGTTTTAATTTGGTAATTTCTGTTTTGAAAAATATTTTAGTCATTTTTTTTTTACTTTTAAGGTTAAATTTAATTATTTTTAGGTCTGATTTTTAGAACTAAAAAACCCTTTTTAGTGCTATTTTAAGTGGATGTCCTCTTTTTAGACATGAGTCGGTATCTTCACTTCCGATCCCTTTTTTATCCTATGTAACATTTTAGGGCAATTTAAGTTTGTATGTATAAGTTTAAATTATTAGAAATAACATTTCCTTCAATAACGACTTTTTTAAAATTAGTAATTTTTTGGCTAATTTTAGCAAATCGGTTTTCAAAAATTTGTGAAAGGATTTCTAAAAATAGCAACTAAAGTTTGTTGATATTTTGTAAAAATTCCGTAATTTGCAAATTGTAAATAGCAAAAAGATTTGCTAAATAATAATTTTTTTACTAAAAATCAGTACAAAAATAGTAAAGTGGGATTGAAAACTGTTTACAAATTTTTCTACTAACTTTTTTTTCTGAGTATAATAAGGACTTTTTCATAGAAATCAACCACAAAATTTAAGTATTTTTTATAGGAATAATTTTTTGAATTCAACTAGAAAAAGTCATCAATTTCTGAGGGCACTCATAAAGGAAAATTCCTTAGAATCTAAGAATTTTATTTTTTTTGGTAAAGGGTCCAAGAATCTGTGGAGTTTTCTTAAGGAAAATTTCTAAGAATATGAGAATTTTTCTGTATAAGAACTCCTAGGAATCTGGAAATGTATTATCATATCTCAAAGTCTGAAAGATAAACGTAATCGAAACGTGAAAGTTTTTCTAATATATATATATATATATATATATATATATATATATATTTGTTCCATTAACTCTGGCAAGGAGCATAGGGCCAGAAGTTTTTCCTTTAAGAAAAAGTCCTCTGAATTTTCAGGCTTTGCAACGGGAAAACTAATCAGAATCTAAAAATATTTATTGTGAGAAAGTCATCCAAATCTTTGGATTTATTTTATTTTATACAACAAAAAGGATTTGCTAAGTAAATTTGGTTAGATCAACAGAATGCAAAATAAATTTCATTGGGGTAAATTTTTATATCCCAAAATATAGTAGGTATAACTCGAAATATATAGAGTTCCTTGGCAGGGTAAATGCCAAAATTCGGTTGGCAACAAATTGCGATGACATAAACAATGCGGTCTCTGTATGTAGTAGTTTCAACATATTTGCAATTTAATTTGTGATAGAAGCTATTACAATACAATGAACCTCTTGATGTCCTTGTATACATACAAATGTGGACTTTTACTTTTTCATTCTCTATAATTTACTAAAAAAAAATTTCAAGTTTCTTTGCAATAAAAAACAATTTATAAAAAATAATACGGTTATATGATCAAAAATCCTATTTATACCATTTATATACCAATAGACAAACTTTTTATATTAAATCTTTTTGACAATAAATTTTTTCGACAATGAATTGATTAGTATAAATCACAATATTCCATGAATAAAGCATTTTTGAATATTCTATGAATAAAGCATTTTTTGACTTTTACTTTTGGTTTAACAGAATATGATTTTTTAACGCACAATAAATCCACAAGCTGATATAGAATTTTTTTTTTAAATCTTCATTTACATAACCGAGCCACTAGGGCCTTTTGAGGTTAATTAAAGCTACTATCTAAATAACTAACTTCTAGATAAATCCTTATATATTATATAAATTATATCCTAAATCCCTAACCGAGCACTAGCAACAAAGGCTATCGGCTGGTTGTAGCGAAAACAAACCAGAGCCTTGTGGGAATCGAACCCACGACCCCGCACTTATAAGCTAGCATTTTTTTTAGCTTTTCTTTTATAGTTGATCTTTTTAATACTTATATGTATGAAAATGTATTATTAGTCTGGTTCAAGATCTTAGAAAATATTTTCAAATATAAAAATTTTCTTATTTTTTATTTAGTAATCATGGAGATTACACAAAAGAAGTAATTTAGCCACAATCTGAATGGAATTCACTTTCTGGTCAACTACGACCTTCATAAACATTCTTCGTGCCTTTTAAAGTCAAAGGTAAAAACTGTTTATTCCAATTGATTTTTTCATGAGTTTAGATGAAATTTACTTACTATTTTTTGTGTTTTTTACATTATCCTTTTTAACAGTGTGTCCAAATCAGCATTTAGCTAATATTAAAGACATGTGTTTAAATTGTTGTTATTTTTTATAAAAAAAAATTCTTTTTATTTGTAAAAAAACTTAAAAAATTTATTTAAAAAAAATTTCCTAATCTATTTTGAAATTTGAGAAATGTTTTGCATTCAAATTTCGGTAAAGTCATATTACTTGTTAGAAATATATTTAGCCACGTGTTTAATTCCTAATAGTAAGAAGATGAGAATGAAGTAAAATATATATACTAACAGGTTTTTTGTTCTAGCTTTTCTTAAACTTCGAATTCTGATGATACATATAAAACCTTACTTAAAAAGAATTAATTTTCATAGTTTTTTGTTAGTTTATAAAACTCCTTATAAATAAGAAAAAAATAACAGAAACAAAAATAAAACAAAACTGTAAAAAGTACATTTTAAATTTTGTTATTTTGTTTACTATTGCATCATTTACTAGAGAAAAAATATTAAAACTGAGCCACACTTTTGTCTATTTCTTCGTCATTAAATTCATTCGTACAGCCAAGGAATCCTATTGTGGTACTACGGACATAAGTCTAAACTAATGAATCGAATTTTTACTACAGATTTCGTATGAGTTGGCAGTGGTGGTCTGTTAATAGTAGTAGCAATTTTTATTATTTGCCGTGAACCATGGCGTATACTTAATATTACAATTCGTACGTGCACACATTGTGATAATAAGTATACGCCATGGATCACATTTAATAAGAAAATTTGTTTCATTTAACACACGCCCTCTAATATTTCGAAATGTTTCCAATCCATTTTATATTTAAAAAAATATATATATAATGGCCTTTCATTGTAAAAATCTCGTTAATTTTATTTATTTATTATATTTTACATATTGCACTTCATTGTAGTTATAGATTCTAAATTTTTACACATGTTTTGAATCTGCATACTTACAGCGAAAGGTATTCTAAGCTCCGATTTTGAAGAAATTGCAGGAGCTATAGAAAAAATAATTGCAACAACAAATTTTTAAAATTGACATAAAATAAAAGGTATTTGAGAATTTTATTATTTTTAGAAAAGATTTTTTTTCAGATCAGTGACATGTCACAAATGGCCGATTTATCATTTCTAGGACAGCGATATCTAATATGACTATTCTATATGGTTTACATATAACCTGTCAGAGCTGAAACGGACTTTTCACGTGATAAATATTAATCATGCACCTAAGCGAATGTGCCAGGAAAACAGTTTCGTGATGGCAATCAAACTCGTTGTCAATCGAATGGTTCAGTTGAAGTAATCGAATTATTTTTTTTTTTTTTAATATTTATGATTTATGATTTGTATCTCATACGATATTAAAAAATAATTTTAATAATGCACTATATATTATTATATCTCAAACATGTGATAGCATATATAAATAAATATAGTTTTGTTAACTATCATATATGACTTATGAGTATATATGATTATTTATTAGTCATATTTCAATATATATGGTCATAATAATATATAATTTTATATGATAAAACATAGGGTGAAAAAATAGAGAAAATTTGCAAAAGTGAATCAAATATTTATTTGGGACGATAAATGAATGCCAGCCATTTAGTTTTTAAAGATTATTTCATGTGGTCCATCCGTGAGTTCCCATTTTGACAAAGTTTTTCCAGCATTTTGGCCGGTATCCCTCCAATGGCAGCTGTAATGTTGTCTTCTAGGGCTGGAATTGTGGCTGGCTTATCCCTTTACACCAGAGGCTTCATGTATACCAACAAACAATTAGTCTAGTGGGTTCAAAACGTGCGATTAATTGCTTACCAAACTCGCTTCTCAATAGGTTTATGGCATCGCGTACCGTATGGCACCGTTTTGTTTAACCAATTCCAAATCTTCTATTTTGGAAAAAAAGCTCTGTAATCATCGCACGGTACCTTGCTCCTCTGACTGAAACGATGCTATTTTCATCGTTCATATCTCATCATATAAAGCATATCTAATTTTACAAATATTAATTAATTAACAATACTGAACAAGAAATTGTATGTCAAATCAACATAAAACTTTTGTTAACTTTTGACAAAACTAATTGTTAAAATAATTATTTTTTATTCAAGTAAACGTATGTTTTTCTAATATCAACAAAATTTTTTAAAATGCACTTGGTTATTATATGCACGAAGACTTTACGAAGCAATCGTCTGTTTGACAAATTTTGGTTTTTTAAAATAAAAAAAATCAATTTGTTTATTCCACAAAAGTTTGTTAAAAGGGAAGTAAAGTTAATGTGATTCAAATTATCTTGAAGCTGAAGTCGTATTGTAGCTGTAGAAAATAATTAATCGTGGTTAGTCTTGTTGTGTCATTACATGAGGAAAGATGTGCAGTGTTGTTGTCTATTGTTATCTATTAATATCGAAAAGAAATTGTATTTATAAACTAATATTAAAATTAATATAAATTTGTATTCATTAGTGAATTATGTATATTGAAATAATTAGTGGATCTGTATTTTTCTAATAAATTTATTTAATTTGAACATTTTAATTTATAATAATTTTCTGGCTTTAATTTTTTTCTATGTGATTGAATTATTATATCAAATAAATCGGTAAAGCTTTGTCTATGTAAATTTTACATGTGTAGTGTAACTTGTTCACAAAGATCATGTACTTTAATATAATATTTAATCTCATTTGCTATTATTTTTTATATTTTATCAAATTAACAAATTTTCTTAAAAGCGTAAACTTATGAAAGACGTTTATTATTTAAAAAAATATAAAACATGATGAAATATAATATTTGAAATGTACGAGTTGAAAAAATAGGGTTGAACTGAAGCAAATGCATCGTTAATCTAAATAAAATGCATTGGTCAGACATACAAAATAATTATTCAAATAATTAAACGTCAAAATATTTGTTTACTAAAGAATGTGTTAAATCAACGGATAGGTTTTCCTAGCTGTAGAGTGATCAACAATTTTATATGGATTTTAGTTAATTTCACTGCTGTTTTTGGATCAGAGTAGTTGTGATTATCTCTGACACAATATGAGATACATTTAAAAAATAAACCATATATATGGTTTTAAATACCGAAATATATATTTATGTATGTTAATGTATTACACTCAGAAAAAGGAGTTAGTAGAACAATTTGTAAACGGTTTTCAATCCCACTTTACTATTTTTGTATTGATTTTTAGTAAAAAAATTATTATTTAGCAAATATATTTGCTATTTACATTTTACAAATTACAGAATATTTACAAATTTTTGTTGCTAATTTCAGAAATCATTATACGAATTTTTGAAAACCAATTTGCTAAAATTAGCAAAAAAATTACTAATTTTAAAAAAGTGGATATTGAAAGAAATGTTATTTCTTATTAAAACTTACCCCTACAAACTTAAATTGTCTTAAAATGTTACATAGATTAAAAAAGGGATCGGAAGTGAATATATCGACTCATGTAGGACATCCACTTAAATAGCACTAAAAAGTTTTTTTATTTCTAAAAATCAGCTAAAAACAATTAAAATTTGGCTTTAAAAGTAAAAAAAAAATTAACTAAAATATTTTTCAAAACAGAAATTACCAAATTAAAACAAAATGATTAATTCGTTTATGTTTTAACAATTTTTAAGATTCTTAAGCCTTTGATTTTTTTTTAAATTTTTATAAAATATTTTTTGAAAAAAATAAAATAAAAAAAATGTTGATGCTACATAGAAAAAAATAAATTTAAGATTTTGTAGTAAATATTGCTGATATTAGCAAACAGGTTTTAAATTCCACTTTACAAAAAGTATACTAAAATTTAGTAGCGGCTACTAATTTTTCTACTAATTTCATTGTGCTACACGTCAGCAGACATGTGTTGCTAAGATTAGCAAAAAATACCGCTGGGCTCAAATCAGCAAAATTTCCCGTAATAACAGCAAAATTTTCAGTTGTCAGTACAGACTTTTTTTGGTGAGTGTAGTAAATATGGCCACATATGATTATATACATATATACTTATCTAGTCGGACACAGAATTTTTCATATATCTTATCTGATTTTTAAATTACCTAAATATTATTTGTAAAAAAAATAGTTTATTATGCCAGACAGAAGATTCTAAATTGACACCGTTAATGCTGCGTGTCCAGTACTCATATATGTATTACAAAACAATTTTTTTAAGCAATTCATTACTAGAAGATATCATTTTTAGCCCCCACATTAACTTAAACTAATAAAATCAATAACACTTCTATAACAAATACTTAAGCAATTTTCATAGAAATCAGAAAACTTAAAGAATGGCAAAAATATATTTACATATGTTAACACATACTATTAATCAGAAGCTTTAATAGTTAATCGATTTACATTTTTTTTTGTATTAGGTTTAAGCCATTATTTACTATCTTTTGGCAATATTTTATGTATGTGTGCCTATGTATGTAGAACATATGATCATATATCACACAGGTAAATATAATGTATTCACCACCAGCCTTTTATCAATCCAAACTTAACGTAGGTGGAGAGTTCCTGGAAACTTGTTACCACATGTGTAAGAGAAAATTCAAAATACAACATTAAAACCCCTTTTCCAATAACAGCCTACTACTACTGCTACGCATAGAGTTAAATGTATACTGCAGTATGGATAACAACAGTAGAGAATGGCCATAAAATTACCACATCGTAATAATTCCGATACAATCAGCACTTGGGCCAAATGGTAATTGCGTATTGTAAATTAGTTGGTTGGTTTGGTTGAATGGTTGGCAAAATGTATGAATGAATGTATTAAATGGTTTTTGATAAATCTTGGTGGAGGAGTAGATGAAGAACAAGAAGTCGTAAATGGTTAAGAGGGGGGAATGAATGTATTGTAAATATACTCTTAATGCATATTTACGCACTCGTACATATAAAATGTTAATAAACCCACACATTATAATGAGCATATTTATGTGAATGTGTGAATGTATTATGTTCTAATACAAAATGTTTGTATGTGTTGTTTATTTATAGATTAGAAGATATTTTTTTGGGTGGCAATTGCGGAGTGCAAATTACTAAAGAGTATAGTGGAGGACAACAAATCTGCACTAAAAATGATACATACAACCATATATTAAAAATTTATATTAGGAGGGAATTTATTTCATAAGATATTTAAATAGAAAGATACAAACGTGAAAGCGATGGCAGGCAATTAAACAGGTGGTCAAAATGTTGGTAAAAGTGTTTCGCAAATTCATCGGAGGAAGAAGATGAAGTCACTACAGCTGTTCACAGATCAACAGAGGTTAATGTTGTATACATTCCACCAGAAGTAGATGAGACAAGTGACACTGAACAAATTAACGATGAAATTATCGAATTTAACGAGCCACTTGCAATGGATATCGTTGGTTCGGTCGAATTAGAATACGAAGTCGTCGAAAATTACCCTGAAGATCAAGAAGAAACTGAAAGAAGCCTCGAACAACCTCCAAAAAAATTTAAATCACAAGCTGAATATGGCCCAGCTTCTTGGCGTAAGCGTCCCTTTAAATATTCCAAAGAACCAGCTAACGTTGAAGCTACAAAAATCGAGGGCATTGTACAAGAATTAGGTAAATATTATTAGAATTAATAATAAATTTATGTCCATAAATCGTTCTCTTGTTGAAGGTGGAAAATCACCTGCTGAGCTCTTTGCCCTTTTCTTAGATGAAGACTTATGTACAATGATTATTGAGCTCAGTGACAAATACGCTGGTCAGCAAAATGCAAGCCTTGGACTCCAACAATATGAATTGAAGCGATTCATCGGTATTTTATTTCTAAGTGGTTACCATGTCCTTCCGCAATGGAAGTTATATTGGTCACTTCAACCAGACTTAGAAGTCCCGATTGTTCGCAATTCGCTACCTCGATCGAGATTTGAGGCAATCAAGAGGTTCATCCATTTGTCGGATAACAACAGTTTGGATACGTCTGATAAATATTCAAAGATAAGGCAATTTTTTGACGCAAGCAACAAAGGATTTATGCAGTTTGGAATTTGGGCTCATAATTTATAAGTTGATGAACAGATGATCCCCTACTTTAGAAGACATTCCTGCAAAATGTTCATCCGTGGCAAACCTATTCGATTTGGGTTTAAAGCTTGGTGCTTGTGCTCATCAAGTGGATATTTGTATTAGTCCATACTATATGGAGGAGCAGCAACTCCACACGACAAAACCATTGGACTTGCAGCGGATGTTGTTCTCAAACTATTGGAGAATATTTCATCACCATCGTCTCACAGAATATTCTTCGATAACTTTTTCACTTCTTTTCATCTCATGTGCCTACTAAGTGATCGTGGATTCTTTGCGACAGGAACTGTTCGGGCAAATAGAACTGGAAAAGCCATGCTGTCTGAAAATATGAAAAAGGCGAACAGCAATGTATGATCATGACAAGGAGCTGGTTGTAATAAGATGGATAGATAATGCAGCTGTTACGATGTTATCAAATCATTCATCAATAGAACCACTCGCTCCAGCAAAGCGGTTTGACCGCAAGCAAAAAAAAACATATAAACATAAACGTTCCCTGAATGACAAAGGAATATAATGAAAATAATCGATGTATATCTCAAGAACCTACTATCTGTTCCTATTTTTTTTTTCGCCCTCTCTCATAGGTATGGGGGGTGTTGACCTCCATGATAATGCTTTGGGTAATTATCGTATTGGCATACGGGGGAAAAAATGGTGGTGGCCTCTTTTTACAAATACCCTTTTCAACATGATGGTTAATGCATGGAAATTGCATTGCTTGGTTGCAAACACTGAGAAAAGTAATATAATGCCACAACTGGAATTCAGATGCCAAGTCACTCGAGCTCTTTTATCATCGGAGAAGACTGACCAGGATTTGAATAATGTTCCTGGTACTATCAATGCTTCTAGACATAGCGATGCGGCTAATATCAATGATATTAAGCATTTTCCTGGCAAGCGGGGTGACGATGTGCCACCCAGACGATGCAAAGTATGTTCGTCAAAGACTCCCTTCATATGCGTCAAATGTAACGTAAATTTACACGCCATATGTTTTGGTAAATATTATAAACATCAATAAAATATTTATTCTATTATATCTTTTTACTATTCACTGTATATAATAATAATTTTTCAATAAATCTTGATGATCTCTCTACTAAATTTGTTTTATTGTTATTATTAGTTTTACGCATATTATGTATATGCAACGGCCCAAGGGGTAGAAAACTACCCACGCCATATCTCGGAAACCAATTGAGATAACTCAAAGATTTTTTTAATTTTTCTTAATGAGGTCAATAAGAGGTAGTATTCCAAAAATCATGAAAAAATTCCAACGGGAACGGGTAGCGGGCCGAAATGGGTTAATGCATTTAGTGTTTGTCCCGATAAATATAAACTCAATTTTAAATATGTATTGTTTTTGAACATCTGTTAATTTACGGAAGATATACTCTTCAGAATTTCCAGTAGTAAATATGGAAATCAGTTAAAAAAAATTCTCAAAGCTTAAACAACAGTATCTAGAAAATGCAAATATGGCATCAAGCTAGAAATATGAAATTTAAAATTGTATTCCCTGGAGTATGGGCTAAATCAACAAAGAGGTAATTTTAAAAATTTCCCCTTATTCATCCATTCCAATCCGCTGAAGATAGAATATTGAAATTTGCTGCCAGCTATTCTGGGATAGACATTCACTAAAACGTGGGGTTATAAAAATTTTTTTGGAGTAGAGTTTTTCATGGGTAATAAAACAAAAATTTCAGAACTAGCTCTGAATTTTTTGCTGTAATTGTAAACTCATTTATTTTTATATTTTTTATTTAAATAAAAACTTTCCCATCTCAACTATACAATTAATATTCGACCAATTATTTTATAACAGTTAGATCAACACTACGTATGATGAATACGATATTGCGTATACGTACGAAGTCCTAGAACAAATGTAACAACTTGTACTATTAATTCTAACTATTCGACCGACCCTGCCGGCTAAAGATTTAGGGTATTATTCGAAAAATGACCGGTTATTCAGGTTATTCGGAAAAATTTGCGATTAATCGATTAGTCGTTCAATCCAATTAGTCGTTCAATCCAATTTTATTAATTAATTAATAAAAACACAGAGTACTGGTTTTTTGTGAAATATCAAGTTAAGTCTGTTGCATTTGTTTATAAAGTGTTTTTTTCGGATAATTGCTTAATCTAAAGCATTTAAAAGAATCGTTGGGTTTTTTTGTGAAGGAAAATAAGGAATTAAAAAGAGTGCTGCAACAGATATTCCGTGGAAGTAAACCCTTAAGCCTAAAACAGATACACTCAATGTAGATAGTGTTTTACCACAGTGCGACATTTTGCTGATAAAGCTGGTTTTTTATTTTCTTTATTTTCACTGTCAAGAAATTCTAAAGTAAAGTTTTTGCGAAATTAACAAAGTTCACTGCCACTTTAACTATCTGGTTTGGGCTTTCGAGTTAAAGAGTTTTTCTTTTAAAATTGCTATAAAAATTTGCCAGTGTTAGTATTTCCAAAATATACCATTTTGATTTCCGTAAAAAATGTCAAATAATAAATAAACTTTAGACAAATGAACTTTAGTCGACTAAAGAAATTTTACAAAGGTTTTCATAGTCAACATTCTTTTAAGTTTTTATAATTTTTTATGTAATTTTTAACGAAACTGTTTCTAAGATATTTAAATTTTTAAATTGTAATCAATTTTTGTAACATATGTAACGTCATAATGCTTTTTAGAGAATAACTAGCCACGTATTTAATTTATTGCTAAGGCCTATTCTGGAGGCTTTATTTTAAGGTTGAACTAGCTTCCTCAGAACAGGTAAATTTTCTGTATGTCTTAATACCGATAATTTTCGTTTGAAATTATTAAAAAATTTACGGGTTACATTTTTCCAAAAATGTGTTCCCAGAACCCCTTTCAAATTAGTTATAGATAATTATATCTTACATTTAAGTTCAGGTAAACGGGTTCAGTGCTTACGACAATTGTCTTTATATCTAATTATATTTTTAGTTGTCAAAGCCAATATTCAGTTGTGTAATTTAATAATTATATTCCATACAAATATTATACGTTCCACAAAATTTTATTTTAAGGAAAAAAAAATTTTAAGTTTTTCCAGTGTCGAACCTGGACATTTCGTTTCATATTTCATATGAATCTTACTGCACCACAACCAATTTAAATTTTATATTTTTGCTATTTAAACATTTGAAAATTTTATTTTAATTAAAAGATTACTTTTTAAATGTTTGCCTTTTCCAGGATTTGAACTTGGGAATTCGGAGTAGTACTCCGCTATCTCTCTACCCACGAAACCAGAAACACTTATATATGTCTAAAGCTTATTTTGAATATATAGGAAAACAATATTCGTGGCGTTTATAATCAATACAATTAATGGTTGATTTGATCAATTATACCTACTTGTAGTTACCACTTTTGAATATCTACAATTTTTTTAATAAATTTGATAGGCTGTAGTAATTTTCTTGTACATTCACTAAATAAATGGTTAATTATACTGTACACAATTACAAATCGAATTTTATGTTTAATAGCTTGAATTAAAGCTAACATCAAGTGTTATCCAAGTCATGTTTTTTTAGTTTCAAGCCTTGATTTATACTTTAATTACACTTTAATTCAATAGTATAATCCAGTAAAACGGACGCTGGAATTTAAGTCGAACGTTTCAGTGACAATATACTTTAATTCAAGCCTTGAATCACAGTTTATTTCAAGTTTGAACAACACAACAATTACAATTGTTTTCAAGCTCTAACTTCAAGTTTAAACAAAACCATAAAAACACGGTAATGCTTGGTTGTAGTTAAATTTATTAACTCTTTTTAACAAACATACATTTTTATAATTTTAGTTTTGTATATTTAATCTTGATTTTGTGACTTTCGATGCTTTTTTCACTAATCCGTTTTTTATTTAGAAGCGTAGAAATTTTGTAGAATCTTTCTGAAATAAGAAAAAGGATAATGTTAGGACATAGTTAAGCTGCAAATAAATGTGTCTAACCCTTTCGTTAAAGTCCATGGGAGAAATTCAAGTTATATTAAAATCTTCATAGGCAAATTGTAAATTTGAACAAAATTTTTCATTTTATTTTAAAATATTGACAATAAACCAAAAACATGAAACAAATTCTTTTTATTTGTATGAACTTGATTTGGGTTGTACAAAACATTTAAAAAAATCACAATACAAGCAATATTTAAAGCGCTTGATTTTTAAATTTTTGAATGTTTATTAGGTAGATTTGTTTTTCAGTTCCACTTTCTTCTTTTCATTTCTTAATAAAATGTATTAAATTTATTAATGGATTATTATTCCAAAAAAAAATAACATACTTACAAATAATTGCATTAAAAATTATTTTGATAGAATTGCAACCAATATTTTTTCTGTGTATATAATAATAAAAGTATAATATAATGTTAGGAAAATATATACAAAAAGTTGGTTTTAATAAAGTTTTAACACAAACAAAAATATAACTAATTTATTTTTTGAGCTTAGGGTTTATTTTTTTATAAAAAATATTTTTTTTTATTCAATATTTCGCTACTCCATTGTGTAGCATCTTCAGGAAATAATAAATAAATTAGTTTTTTTAAAAGAAAAAGGTTAAATAAAAGATAACAATTACAAACAGAAAAATTACAAACTCAAAAAATTCCGACTATAAACCGTTTTTAACAAAGTGTCAAAATTTTTATGAATTTAATTCTCGAACCAATTAATAGGTAGGTATCGATTTCTTATTTTTTTTAAGAATCAAGCAAATCTAGAACCAAGCAAGTTACAATTATCTTTTTTATTTTCTAAAATAAATTTAACCCTAATATAAATCTATCCACTAATAACGATGCGTTTTATTAGTTCTCTGCGCATTTAAAATATGAATTTCTGGAAAGAGATATTATTGTTGTATGTAGCAACAACAGGCTCGTATAATTGTTGATAATGACAACCATTATTATGATCATTATAATTATAATGATTACGTTTGCTGATGGTGATGTGATGATGCCCCTTGGCTATATTCATTTTTATATTGTTATTATTAAACAAAAACATTTTAGTTATTATTCAACACTCTGCATACAATTTTAAGGCTTCTTCTATCAACTGTTAAAATCATCAAATGTACAATAAAATGTGGCTTAAAACTTTATTGTTCTAAATTCACATAAAAGCTTCACATAAAGTGTTATTATTATTAGAAACAACGAATAAATTTTAATTTATTGTGAAGCAAAAGTTTAAATTAACTGTGACAATTACAGATGGAAAATAAATTTTAAATATTATAAAATTATTTTATTTCGATCGCATTTTATACTTTATCAAATCAATATTTTTCTCTTACTAATATGTATCGTCTACGTATCTGCAAAAAGTTCTATGTGTCACTTTAACAAATCTTGAAATAGCTTGGACAATTTAAAGTTCTGATTTGTATGTATACAAATGATTATGTAAAAGTAATGAGTTTTCTCTTTTGAAATCCATGACATTTCATAGGTCACCCAGTATACACCCAGTTTCATCATAAATTTGATTATAATTCTTTAGAATTTTTAACTCTTTTTAGATATGTTGCGAACAATTAATATACAACTTGTAACACGTTAAATATGTAAAAACAAAAACTATACAGACATGCTGTAACCAACCTCCTCTAGCTACAAACGACAAGTTCTATAGAATTTTTATAAACTTCATTTTCATGTTAATGTCTTGTCTCATGTCCACCTCATCATCATTTTTCTTAAAACATCCGATACTCAGGGTTCGGTCACAGCTAAGTAAATGAACATTAATTTTCCGTCGTCCTTCTAAAAGAAGGAGCTGGATTTTGTAAAGCTTTACATTCAATTGTAGATCAATTTGTCACAAAATAAAAAATTACTTTCGGTATGAGTTGGAAGAAGAAAGAGATAATAATAACACTGTGTTTTAATTGTAAGATTTTAAAAAGAAGTTTTATGTAAAAACAGTGGCAGATAAAGTTTTTTATTTTAAGAAGGCGACTGTTTAGTTGTTAGTTTTATTGAAGTAAAAAAATTGTGATAAACTTACTGCCGAAACTACTGAATCTTAGATTAAAAAATTCGAGTAATATCGTTGTGTATTTATAGAATTTTTTCCAAAACTCATAGATTCTTTCTTTCTCGAAAATTTTGTTCTTTAATAAACAGGGTGACCCAATTTTTTTTACATACTTGTATATTTTGCGATGGAAGAGTACTCAAGTCGATCTACGAAAAACGAAAAGTTTATTCAAATATAGCGTTTGAAATTGTTGCTCTCTACAAATTCAGTGAATTGTGGTGATGGCATTAATTGTTTGGAAGCAGTAAAGAGGTGTTTAATAATATTGGGCTTGAGTTCCGGGTAGACTTGTGCAGAGAGTTTTGTTCCACATGGATGTACATATGAATGAGTTCTTCATTTAAAACGTTGTGTGCAATCGATCACAAACGGATAAACCCTACTGGATAAGCGAGTATTCCGATCAAATACTCGGACTCGCGGGATAAGTTCACTTATTTCGGCAAAACTTGCCCCAAACTCGGAAAAAAAAGTTAGAAGAGGCATTTGTAAACGGTTTTCAATCCCACATTACTATTTTTGTACTGATTTTTAGTAATAAAATTATTATTTAGCAAATCTCTTTGCTATTTACAATTTAAAAACTACAAAATATTTACAAATTTTTGTTGCTAATTTCAGAAATAATTTTACAAATTTTTAAAAACCGATTTCCTAAAATAAGCAAAAAAATGACTAATTTTAAAAAAGTCGATATTGAAGGAAATGTTATTTCAAATTAAAACTTACACCTTCAATCATTAATTTTAATATAGATTAAAAAAATGGATCGGAAATGAATATACCGGCTCATGTCAAAAAATAGGACATCCATTTTAAATAGCACAAAAAGTTTTTTTGGTTCTAAAAATCAGCCTAAAAACAATTAAAATTTGACCTTAAAAATAAAAAAAAAATTACTAAAATATTTTTCCAAACAGAAATTATCAAATTAAAACATAATGATAAATTCGTTTGTTTTTACAATTTTTAATCTTTTGATTTTATTTTTTTTTTAATTTTGTCTGAAATATTTTTTGAAAAAAAATAAAAACAATAAAAAATTTTTAATGCCCTATAAAAAAAATAAATTTGAAATTCTGTACTAATATTAATAATATTTAGTATTTTTTTTTTTTTTTGCGGCAGCTTATTTTTCTACAAATTTCATTGTACTACACGTCAGCAGACATGTGTTGCTAAAATTACCAAAAAAAAAAAAAAATACCGCTGGGCCCAAATTAGCAAAATTTCCCGTAATAACAGCAATATTTTCAGTTGTCATTACAGACTTTTTTTGGTGAGTGCATAGTAATGTTGATAGAATAGTGTCACACAATTCACACTCTGACGATCTATCAATGAAACAATAGAACTGTATACCTGACTATAATTGATAAGTGACAGTTATGAGCTGGTTGCTGCCTCCGACCTCTAAAATGTTTGGCCTACGATCGAAGCAAAATCACTGTTGCTGTTATCTGCGACAGAGCTAAGAAGGTTATAAAGAAAGATAAGCAAACGGGAAGGTAAAATAACAGAAACTTTTCTATGGAAATCTAACGTTGGGGGATGTGAGCCGCCATCAAAACAGCGCCAGGAGCCTTTCTAACTCGACCCTGTTTTTCTTTTGCTTAGCTAGATTTCTATCTGGCTGTTTACGGATACAATCCCACTCTTCTAATCTGTTGGAGAACCAATTTTTCTAAAGTTTCACACTCCTGCCGGCTATCAAACTAAATAATGAACTTCCTTCAAAACGACAACTTTTATACTGTATTATTTTCCTCAATCTGTCGTTTTTCTTGCCACATCCTTTAGTTTATCTTTTGTTACATATTTTTTCTACAAAAGTTTTTCTCCTATAGTTTATTTCTTGTAAATATAATTTCCCTAAGCGGGGAATATACTTTCTTATATATTAAAAAATGAGCCTTTTCACTAGAATCTCTCTCATTGCTTGTTAGATGGGTTTAAATCCGCCTGTAGACGGATTTTATCCCACCCTAAGTTTTCACACTTCTGCCGGCTGTCAAACTATGGGAAGATCTTCCTTCAAATGCTTTTGGACACCACGTAAATATTTTATTTTATGTAGCTACTGTATGGTCTATCTAATCCTGTTTTCTCCTGTGCGCGGAAGCTAACATTTTAGAATATACTTTTTGTATTTTGATAGCTCCATGAAAAGGAATAAAGTTGATTGGTAGGAGAAACAATTGTCCGAAGATGTCACACTCCTACAGGCTGCAAAACTAAGGAATGATCTTCTTCATTCAAAACGCCTTCTTTTTGCACTTTTTGACATCCTTTACTCTGCCGCTTTTCTTTATCACGTCCTTTATTGTATGTTTTGTTATACCCTTCACCACAGGTGGAAGGGTATATATAAGTTTGTCATTCCGTTTGTAATTTCTACAATATTGATCTTAGACCCTATAAGGTATATATATTCTGGGTCCATATGAAGAGCGAAGTTGATTTAACGATGTCCGTCTGTCCGTCTGTGTGTTGAAATGGGGTTTCCGAAGAACCCAGACATGATGAGGACTTGATTGCTTTTTTATTTCTGTTACATGTGATCCATTTCTGTTTGCTATTAAAAATCAGACAGATCGGTTAATAAATGACTGAGATATTAGCAAAAAACCAGGACTACCTCTAATTTGTTCCATAAAATCCCTTTGTTTAATATGTATGTAGAATTTTACGCATAACAAACACATCCATTTGTTGAAATCCTTTTCTTTCAACTCCACCTTTTATACACACACACCAAACACATACAAAGATTTGTCATTTAAATAAAAACCAAACAAATCTCTAATGAACGAAGACTTTTTATATATGTACCTCAATTGACGATGATTTTGTGTGAGCTTCAATAACTCAGGTGTCTAGACGCTATGTCACAAATACTTTTTTTCTTTCGCGGGTTCGAATCCCGGTCAATTCACTTTTTTTTATTTTCTTAAGACTTTTTTGTTTGTTTATTTTTTAACATTTAATAATTAATTTATATACAATTTTATATTAATAATTAAATAATCCATAAATAGGCTAAAAACAGCAAAATTTTTATAAAAACCTTCTGATACAAACAAAATACAAACGTTTTTATTTCTATTTTTGCTCCGATTTAAAAGAATTTATAAACAGATTTTTAAACCATTTTTTTTTCTCATATATTAAGATAATTTTATACATAATTTCCCTTTAAGTGCAACTATTTTAGGTCATAACTTATAATAGTTTATAAAAAAAAAATTTATAAACTATTTTCCTTCAAATTTTTAAAATTAAGCTAAAGAAATTAAAAATATTTTTTAATAAAAAAGCGAAATAAACTCCCAAATGCAAATTTTCCGGCTAAATCAAACGTTTTTGTAGAAATAAAACACATGCAGTTCTAATGATTTCTTTTAACGATTTGTTGTAATTCCTTTCTTTCACCTCCTCACCTTTAATACACAAACAACAAGCACTATTCTAAAGCTGTAATATGATCTATGGATACGTCTTATATAGAAAAAGATCGAAAATCTTTAGTATAACATATTTGCTAAAAAAAAACTCGAAAATATCGGTTCAGATACAAAAAAGTTATGCCCAAAACATAAATTTTTTTTTAATACCTATTTTCTGGAACCATAAATCTTCCGGAGTCCAAGTTTTATCATCAAACTAAATGGTTAATTTCCTCTTAAAGGCGTCCGTATATAAATCTGTCCATTCCATATATGTCCATATAGAAACTTCACTTTTTTCCCAACCATGGTGAAGGGTATATAAGATTAGGCATAGCCGAATTTAGCCGATCTTACTTGTTTTTATCTCCTGTAGTTTCTCTTATGTGGCTCTATCCTGTCGATTTTATCCTGTGGTCTCTTTTCTGTAGTTTATTTCTTGTACGCCGCGCTGCAAAGGTCCTACTTCTCACATCTGGTGGTTGTTACACTTCCCATTAGTGAAGAAGCACACGTTTTATAATATACTTAATTCCCCTTGATGGATCTAATTCATCATCTTGATTGAATCCGTACCGGTTTATGACAAATCCCGACTTGAGAAACCCCTCCCCTTGCGCTGTATTTAACTCTATAACAATTCCATATATTCTATTTCAGGGACTGCACAAACTGAAGCGGAGACTGAGCACAAACTGAGTTATGCAATATCGCTACCGAAGGTGAAAATACAGTTTTCCTTTCCCCTTCTAACTATCCATATTTCTTATTTCAAGATCTTGGTTCTGTAAATCCAATAACATGCTTTAAATACTTAAATGAAATTCACTTGAAAATACTAATAAACTGAACATCTATAAACTTGACCTTTAGAGAGCTTGGGAATTTTAAGTTCTCCCCCATTAACGTCCGCTTATGACGTAAAAATGATTTTGCATTAGTTTCTACATATATTGTTAGTAACTAAAAGGAAAATCTGTGCATTAATGTCTAATGGAAAATCTACCATATAAACGAGCAAGTGTCTAGTAATAACGAACGAACACACAGTTTGACAGGTTAGTTGATAAACTACACAACATAGTTTAGTTTATTCAGAGTCCAAGTGCAACAATTGCTTGTAATATAAAAGGTGCGTTGCTAGCAGCTGCATAAATTGCAACACACTTTAATGCCGCTTACAATGCAACCTGAGTGGAATACGCAATTTGTAAAGCAATTTATTAATATTCCATTAACATTTTGTTGGTCATGGATGCATCTTCTTTTCTATTTTATTTTTCAATAATTTTATCCTGCTTGCACTAGCTGTACCATAACCCATCATCATTAAAGTTTAAAAAAAACTCATCAGTTTGTAAAAGGCAATATAACAAATAATATACTATGATACACAATGGATCCGATATTTCATAAGTTGGGAAAAAGTAAAAAAAATTGGAAACTAAAGAGATAATATTTTTAAACTAAGTAATTTAAAATTATAAATCATATTATCAGAAGCTTGCTAAAATACTTTTAAACACTGTTTTATTTTGCTCGGAAAGACCAAAGAAGTTCCTTTAAAAATCTAAATTTTGAAGACAAGGAATTTTTTTCACCTATTGTAAGAAATCGTTTCAATAACTTTTAAATTAATTTGAAAATATTTAATTTCATTCCCATTGTTTTTGTACAACACTGTATACATACAGTAGCAAAAACTAATCATAGCATTACTGAAGAGAAATTTTTCTTCATGTAGCCAAAGCAAATACTTTTTTTTTTTGTATTTGCAATTTTAGAAAATCAGGTTCATTTTTCTCAACTACTCCAGGAATAGCAGCAGCGGCGGCAACAGCAAATTGCGTTTTATTGCAAACTCCATTTATTTTAGTTTATATTTATTTTTTGTTACGGTTTGATGGAAAAACAATTTTGAGGCGCTTCCAGTTTATAATGGATTATGATGATGCAAAGAAGACTCTAGGAGAATTTGTCGATGTTTTTGTTGTTGCTGTGTTATTTTGCGCCAAGTCATGACCATGAATTATAAATTTATAAAATTGTACTTATTGTTCCTGTAAAATATCCAATCTTTTATTGTCTTTAAATGCACGTGTTGTATTATTGATTTCTTCTCATTCTCTTCTTCAACTACTTCCATAACCACTTTTATTTTGAGTTTCCTTTTATTTTCGATTTACATCATCTAGTGTTGTATCATCTCTCACGTATGAAGTTTAGCGGTCTGATGAAAGATTTCAGCCAGCACCATAACTGTCTTGTCTGTACGTCTGTCGTTTTATTTTCTGTTTTTGATTGTTGCTCATACGGAGGCATTTGAATTATGAAAAATCCACAATGAAATGTACAAAAAAATGAGTCTACAACACAGACACACATACACTAGGACATATTAAAAAACAATTGCATAAGAAATATTGTAGTGCATGCATGTATGAAATTGTATGCATTAATGCGCGTGTGCGGCCTTTATGGCAATTGCAATTTATGATTGAAATCATGAGCTTTAACTCTATATAAATGTGCACCTTTGCATAAGCATGACAGTAAATACATATGGTTGCCATGTGAACTTTATGTAAGATCTTCAGGGAAAATATTGCTTAGTTATGCAGATTGTTAAGTGGATTACAAATAAGTAAAGCAGCTATTTTAATGCAAATGCATATTTAGGATTTTTAAAAACTATTTTTCAGAATCAAAGAATTTGCAATAAAATTACATTGAATTATTGTTGCATATTTTTAAATATGGCAACACTGTAATTGTGCGATATTTTTAATATTAGAACACTTGTTGGTGAACTTTTTTGCACTGTTATTTTATTTCGGTGGTGTTAAGAGCTATGAGCACATTGAAGGAGGACGTTGCGATGTGTATGAGCGACTGAAATCTCATACACATTATTTTTGTTAATTGGTGATGGGGATCGATATGATGATATAGTATGTATAAAATAAAGAATTATTCTGTTGTCATGTAGGGTAAAAGGGGGAGCATTCGCCATATATAGTGCTGTTCGTACTAAACAAAAAACCCTTTTTTTATTTTAAACCTACATATCTCGGGTATAAATATCTATTATCTTTAAATTTTCTATTTCTTTTTTTATATTTTTACTGTAAAGTAAATTTACCGATGAACCCTTACCGGACGATTTAAAATTTAAATCAACGATCTCCAATACCTAATATGATTTATAACAATCGGCAAACTTTAGGTGCATATTTTTGGATTTATAGAGCATTCTTTGGTTTTCAGTGCATATTTTCTAAGAGAATATTTTTACTGCAAATTTTTAGCGACTATATATCAGTGTATGAATGTCGCTTTCCTGGTAACAGGTGAAAGCAGTAATAACACAAAATTCGGGCATGACGACTCTATGATAACCCACACGAAGTATAATTTGGGTCAAATTTTGGTAACGGGTCCGAATTCCGGTAAGGGTCCTACTTTTTTATGATCAGGACATAAAATATAGAGATGTATCTGAAAGAAATTGTCGAAATCTTTCATTTAAGCAAATGTCGGACAGGTGGGTTTATATGGGGACTGGTCCAAGTATGCTCCGTATTTCATTGAATTATGAGGCGTGATTAATGGTTCCAAGTAACATTCACAACCAAAAACTCCGATAGCAACTTTCTGTGGAAGGTAGATCTAAATTAAGACCAATTCTAACCAAATTCAAAAGCTTTAGTCGTTGGAAAAATTGAAACCTATGTCTGTAGTGTTGTACGATATAAAAATTGTTAATTGGATTATAACATATTGTACCATACATATCGAAGCAGTTTCACCGAAATTGCCTTCAAGGAAATATATTTCTCCAATTTTAATGAAAATTTGAATTATGATAAAAAACATTTAAAATATACCTGTATCGGCTGTTGAAAAAAAAGAATTTGGTCTAATATGTTTTTTTAGAACTTTTTTCCTATTTGTAAATGTGAAAGCATTAAAACGCTCTTTTGGATTTTAAAATATTCTTGCTAGCCCGGGCTATTTTTTAAACACATGTTTTGTTATAAATACACATTTTGACATACTTCAATGAATATATTGCTATAAATGCATATTTTTGCACAGTGCTAAAATTCATGTTTTTAAACAGTTTTTGATATTATACTTAAAACTGGCCTTAAAACAATTTATATCCTTTATGAAATATATTTTTTAAAAATTTCTTAATATATTTTTTTATTTAGTTTTATCACGAATACAAAAAAACCGCAAAACCACAATCACTAACCCAGCAAAACCATGGTAATGACATATGATTACTTTATACATTACTTTGTAATGAGTATATTCAGCAGTATTTTCAAAATAAAGGTGATGTATTTCCCATAATACATTACTTATTATATTCACCCTAATTCTAGTTGTCGTTATCGATGTCGTCGTCGTTTCTGAGTCAACATCACTTTGCTTCGACGTCGACATCACTTTGACACCAAATTGGTATTCTAAAACAGTGTTGTAACGACGTCGACCGTTTATCGATTTAAACAAAAACACATCACTAAAAATTGAGTCGGCAGATTTATTTTGTTTATTATTTTTGCGAAAAAATGTTTTTTATGTGTAATTTAAATTCTGATACCAGTGATGAAGAAAATAAAGAAAATCTATTATTGGAAAGAAGACTTCTCATACAGAAATCAAATATTTTTAATCTTCCGGATAACAAGTGAGTAGCAAAATTAAAATCTGTTACTTTAAAGAATGTTAATCTTCTCATTTTTTTAAAAGGTTTGAAAGTTACTTTCGGCTTAATAAAACAGCCTTCAAAGATGTGCTGGAAACAATAGCACCTAATTTGAAAACCGGAATCAAGTCCACATTTATTTCCAAAACAATAAAGTTGGCAGCTACATTACTAAAAATTGTGTCGACAAAATCAGAGTCGTTTCAAGACAATATCGTCGTCACATTTTCTTACAGAATACCAAATACTTGTCGACAGTTATCAATTATTTTCGATAACGACAACGGAAATACCAATTTCAAAAAAAAAATCCCAAGACAACATTGTCTTGTGTCGATGACGTCAACTGGAATAAGGGTGATTATTTTGAATAAAATAATAATAATAAGAATACCAAGGATTTTAAAATAACTTGAGTCTAAAATGTAGTTTTAACTGTAGTTCCGAAATAAACTTTATATACAATTTTTTAAAATTGTAAGGAGATAAAAAATTTTGGAGACCAGATTTAGAATCAGAGAAAATATCTATAAAAATTAAATCAAATAAAAATTTCCTTGAATTTCAATGCAAACAAAAAATGTTTAAAGCTTAGCAAAAACACTTCATCACATTTTCTTGTCGCTTACTCAAAGTTAAATTATAATTGTTTACCAGGAGTTAAATAATTATGTGTTACTTAACTTCTTAGGGAAAATTAAATAATAATTGGTTACACAGTAAAATGAAACACGAAAATCTTGGGATAGGTAGAATTCAGTTGGGAACCTCCTTTGGAAGAGTCATGCCATTTTAACAAGATATCTAGATTTTAAGTTTGTATTGAAAATTGTTTTCCAATGACTTAATTTAAGGTTTTTTTCACTTATTTGATATTTATTACTATTATTCTTAAGTTAATCTAGTAGGTAAGGAGTTATATTTATTTCTAGTTCAAAAAATAATGATACCCCAATATTAATTATACACTGGGATGAGTTTAGTTCGAGCTAAAGTACAACAATACGTATACGTAATATTCGTAATAATTCTTATGCCGTTCTATTTTATGATCAAAAATTTGATTTTTTTATTGCGAACGAAAAAAAATATAATTAAATAGTAAATAAGTTAAAAAAAAAAAAATAAATGAAGTCATCACAAAAGAGTTTTCGAAGTCGTTTTAGTAAAATTTAATCAAAAACTTGTTTGAGTCAGTACAAACTTAATATCTAAATATCTTGTTGAAATAACCTAACTATTCAAAACGGGGTTCGCCACTGAATTTTACGGCCCAAAATGAAGTTTACGTGTCTCGGCGTTTTCGTATGTCATTTCAAAAGTTGAAATTTTACTTACAGTGTTATTAGTAACCAATTATTAATATGAATATGCGTAACTTATTATTCTTTGTTTTTCGTAAGCTTGCAGGTAAGCACAACACCTTACCTTTTGGGCATGGTTGGCATTAAATACCTTATCAGAGCCACTTTTATGGCGATTCCATAAAAGGCATGTGTCTTTTTGTATAACCAGGTTTTTGCGCTATTTTAACCGTTTAATTTTGAAATATCTTAAACTATCGTTAAAATAATGCTAAACTACCGAAACACCGATTTATAATGGTATTTTGTAGACAAAACAAAATGTAAAAGGTACACTCACAATATTATTTCGTTAAAAATAATCTAAAATACATATTAAATAATTCGAAAATACAATCAAAAAGAGGACTACTGATTTTTCATTATATTCATCCCATTTTGTTGTTTATTTTCAATCATTGTTTAACAATCAACAAAATAAGTAAAAGCAATCGAAAGTTGTTTAAATAACCATCAATTTTTAACTAACAAAAAGTTGCAAAAAAAAAAACGGTTTTTGTGCTTTGATTTCCAAATTGAAAATTTTTTTATTTGTGTGTAATTTTTATTGAAATAATTTTGTATATATACAAACTGTTTTGGTAAAAAAAAACAAGAAAGAATTATATCAATTTCAATTTTTACATTTAACAGAAAATATCAACTTCGTCTGAATGTCTGTACATTTTTATAGTTTGTTTTTTGAATGACTAATTCAAATAGTTAATAAATATATTTCTATAAAATTCAATTGATTCTTCATTTAAAAACAAACTTTGCGTATTACTTTTTAAATAAGCTACAGTCGGTAACGGAAAATATATTGTGTGTGTAATATTATGAAATAAACCCCTTGATATTAGAAGAAACATGTCACTATTGGAATCGCAGTTTTAAATTTTTCGTGTCGGTATTGATCAGAGCGTAGTAGGCAACTATCGTTATAATGAAAAGGTATTGCTTACCAACCATGCTTATGGCACATCTCATATAAAAAAAGTTAGTAAGGTGTGTTTTGTTGGGAACTTTTAACGAAAACTTTTCATTTTGAAAGCAATATTTAAATCGTGAAAAAAAATCAATAACAAAAGTATATTTACGATATTTACCATACGCCCATTGCAAAAGTTAGCTTTCTTCAATAAAAGTTTTTAGAGTAAACGATGGCAACCCTTTTTACCCACACAGACTTTAGGGCATGCGCGATGAAGCATAACGATCTTTTTTTAAATTTTGTGGCATCGTCTATCCGCCGGCTCTTATGCCAAAGTTACTTATATTAGCTTGATGATGTTGAATTGGTTGGTTCGTTCGTTGGTTGGCTGGCTGAATGTCTAGCTCTCCATGTCTGGCTGCTTGGTTGGTTCATTGGTTTTTCTTAATATTATCAACATGCAAAAAGTAAACCAAAAAGAATGGCATGTGCAAATAATCAAATAACAATAATAAATTATTTACTGAGTGCTGACTTTTATTGTTATTATTACGATTACAATAACAACAACAATAACAACAAAAGCAATCGAAATAGTAATAATACTAATAATAACAAAGATGACAACGTACATAGACGTACCAAAATTACAATGTGAAATTGACGTCAAGATGTACAGAGAGAATATAAAAAAAAAATTAGAAATCATGTGGAATATGATGTTGTATATAATGATAGGTCCTAGGTTTGTATATCAGTATATATATGAGTAAAAATTATGACAAACTTCATGGTCTTGAACTAATTTGATAGATTGTAACTACGTGATCATATATTTCACTGGATGTATTAAGTTTGCATTTATTTTTTGTAATTCAAAATAAATACCGACTTACGTTAGTATTTTAAATAGAACTTATAATGTCCCAATAAATTATCTTGCAGGAACTATTAATTAAATTGGTAATTTACTTAGCCAATAAGACATTATTATTTCAGGTCAAATGTGTAGGTTTTTTAGGAATGAGTGCCTCTGTAAAGATATCTGGTTGCATCTGCACCAGATATGATCATAAATAAAGATATGGTATATGTAATAAACTAATGAGATCTATACAAAAATATATGGAATCAGCTCTGATCTTATATGACTAGATCTGTTCATATCTGGCTATAAAACACAATTGTTTATATGGCTTTATATGAAAATATTGTATCTGGCACCAGATCTACCCAGATCTGGATGCAAAGTGTACCACGTATGGCATGTGTAATTATACATTATCATATCTGACACCAGATATAGTTAGATTCAATCATGTTTAATTAGGTCTCAACAGATCTGGTTAAATCTTATTTTACATACTGGTCATGGAATCTGGGCAAATGTGCTCTTTTTTTTATCGGGGTATATTTTTTAACATTAGTTTAAAAGTCCAAATCAAATTAAATCCAATCAGATCTAACTTGATATACAATTTGTCCCCAATTATGGGAATTTATTAGATCTATAACAATCAGATCTAATAAAAACTTATCAGATCTTTTCTAGTTATTTACACGGGTATTTTCCTAACTGATATTTATCCACTTCTACATATCTCGGTAAGTGGGGACCCCATCCATAGTTTGGTAACATTGAGAAAGGTGACCTGCGCGACTACATGGGGATAGCAGAGTTTTTTATTGACGTTCCACTGGACAGGGTCGCAGAAAATTGTTTTGGTAACATTAGCAGATTCTTACGAGGTGATCACTTTCGAAAGGAACATATGGACCAGAAAATCTTTGGGGCAAACACTGGGATCCCAGGTGTGTGCCACTCTAATGGGAAAGTACCCGTCCATAAACCAGGCGGAAATCTTCGGTGAGCATAGCTACAAGTGCTGAACTTATTTATGTACTTTCAGACAGTCAAGCGGCACTCAATGCATTTTTGTCCTATGGCATATCTTCTAGACTTTTCTTGTACTGCATTGAGAGTTCAATAGACACGGTCGATACAAGAGACTTATCCTAAGCTAGATTCCTGGGCACTAGGGGCACAAGGGCCAACTACGAGGGCCGTCGACGATTCTTGTACCCTGCGCTTTTATCTGATGTGCCTGCGAGAAATATTAGATAAAAACTTAGGATGAGGATGGAATCCAAGTCCGCTGCCAGCGCAAGGCGAGAAGATTTATTGTTCCATCTAGTGAAAACTCCTGGAAACTTATTTGCTAATAAGAAAGGACCTAAGGGCCCTAACAGAATTTTTCACTGGACACCATTTGACGACTAGGGGTTTGTCTGATAAAAACACTTGTAGGTTTTGCGAAGTGGTCGTTGAGACAGCAGAACATATACTCTGCATATGTCCTGGGTTTAGCAGCAACAGACTCAATATCTTGATGGATACACACTATCATCTTTGGAAATCTGTGCCAAGTAAGGTGATAAAATTAAGAGCCTCAATATTTTGGGCAAAATCAGGCTGCACAAAAGAATGATTTTTGGTCGCGGTGCACAGGACCTTCTAATGTAATCGACTTAGTTGGAAATGTCTTAAAAAACGTGTTTATGTTTATTTCTAATCTGCTTCCATGCAAAATACCTATAGTGTTGAACAAATTATAAAATATAATAAGGAAGTCATCACTGATATTTCCAGCATAGTTAGATATTATCATTTCTACTTTAATACTTGGAAACTCCTAAAAATCATTTTCGCGTTTTCTTAAAATATTTTCAATACTAAAATATTATTTTCTTTGTAATAATTTTCTCTTTTATTGAAAATTCAAAGTCTTTTATTTTATATTACAAGGTGGCGCAAAAGTAATCCTCCTATCAGAAAATGCTATAAATTTTGCGATTGGCCCCTAATGTCAGTTCTGTTTTGACATTTGTGTAGTAAACACATGCGAAATACATGTTAATAAACAATGTTACGCTACACTGCTCCAGAACGCGGAATATTGTGGACTATTTATTTGAGCAATAATGAAGATGATTTTTCATCAAAAATAATCATGAGTGATGAGGCCCATTTCCATCTTAGCGGGTACGTAAATGAGCAAAATTTACGCTTCTGGGGCACTGAAAATCCGCGTGTAACCCACGAAGAGCCATTACACCCGTTCAAAGTCACTATATGGTGTGCTGTTTTCGCTGGAGGAGTCATCGGACCTTTTTTCTTCGAAGACGTCGCGGGCCAAACGGTTACTGTGAATGGTGAGCGCTACAGAGCAATGATGAACTTGATGAATTGGGATTGGAAAACATGTGGTTCCAACAGGACAATGTAACGCCACACACTGCACGTGCCACAACCGATATGCTGAAGGATGCATTTCCCGGGCGTCTGGCCAGCAAGATCGCCTGATTTGACCGCTCCAGACTTCTTTTTGTGGGGCTTTTTGAAGTCGCGGGTTTATGTCAACAAGCCTCAGACTCTTGCAGCTCTTAAAGACAATATCTGTCAAGAATGTGAGGACCTATCGCCGGAAGTTTTGGCCAAAGTGATGGAAAATGCCATAAAAAGGGCTCAAATGACAATCAACTGTGGCGGCGGCCATTTACATGACATCATATTCTCGACTTGATGCAAAAAAATTAAAAGACCAAATAAAAATAATCCACAAGAAGAATCAAAGTTTTTAATTTTTTTTTTTAAATTACAGCCAAAAAACATCGGAAGGTTATTTTTGCGCCACCCTGTACACTCACTCAGATTCGAGACAGAAGCCTTTGTGGTTCATCGCCTTACCCGATCCTCTTAAATAAAATAAAATGAGTAGTTATAAAAAAGTTTTAGTAATATTATTGTGCCTGTTAGGAAAAGAACTTATCCACATGTTTTTTTTTGCTAAGACAAAAATGGAGCAAAACATATATTTTAAAAGTTTTTTTTGTAGTTTAAACTCCGCCTTCTTTTGGAGCCTCACGCTTTTCTAAAACTTTAGGTTCAGAAGAGATTTTTTTTTTTCAGATCGTAACACTTGTGTCAGCCTAGCTAAAAATAGTTAAATTGCTTTGTTTTTGTAAATATACATAAGTTAAAAGTACATAAATATTTACAAAATATTTAAATTTTATTTGTATCTTCCTTTATTTAAATTATATTTGTATGATCCTTCACAATTTGATATTTGTTAATTAACTGTAGTACATATAGGTTTTAAATCGATAAGTTAATAAATATAAGGTATCGATAAGTTTTTAATTTTGAGGTATGCGTTTCAAATCGCTGTCTCGACAAAACTATATTTTCCTTCATTATTTTTTTAGATCAATGTGATGTGCAAAATATGCATTTTTTTAGGGATCATTTTTTAAGAAAAGCATCACTCAGAAAATTCTGCCTTTTAGAAAGGGAATAAATGGTTTCGAATATAAATAAGAAAAATATTAAATCTTAAAACAGATTTTGCGCGTCATCTGATGGAGAGTTGGAAAAATTGTTGAAGCTTTTTAGTTCATAGCGTTGTTATTTTATATTACTTTGGTGGTGTTTAGTGTTATGGGAACACCGAAAAAGGTCGTTGCGATAGAAAATTTATGCATACGATTTTTCTGAATTTATGTTGCCATTGCTGGGGAGCGAACCTGCAACCTTCCGTCTAATAGTCCAATGAAGAGATATTTTTAAATGTCTGCACCTGATGACTCATTCCCTAAAAAGCATGGTCTTATAGACACAATTTCCAGTTGCTTAAGCATTCAAAAAAAGCTTCTTCAAATCGATTTGAACTCTCTCAACTCGAAAATATATTTCACCCTAATTATTCCTAAATATTTTCTTTTGTACTCCAGGAATGTTGATTGTAGAGTGAAGGCATTACTATTTACTAGATCACCATATTATTTATTTTATGAACTTTTGCTATGCAAATGTCAGACGTATGTACCTTCTACGACTTTGTCGGCATAATATCACAAAAAAAAGACAGATGCAGATTTAAGGTAATCAACATACATATTGCAAGCAGATATAATTTGGTCCTCCATTGTAGTGTAAAGAAGGTATAATAATTGTAATGTTTAGTGTGTTTGCATAAAATTCAGGAAATTTTTCAAATTAAAATCGCTAAAAAATACAACGCCTTTAATTATCCACAAAATGAAAAAAAAAAAATTATAAAAAGCAATTTAATCGAAATAAAAAATGCTATATGCAATTTAATCTTAACAAAAGTATGCTGCAATAACAACAACAACTCCACTTGATACATAAATACTTGCAACGCTTAAAACTTCCTTATAAACAGAAATACTTAAAAGGTACTATAAATTAACCCTAGAATGTACAAATATTTAAATTTTTAGAAAAAAAAAAACTATGGAAAACCCAAGAATTAAAAATGTTATGAATATACAATCTATTAATTTTATATGATTCGATGATTTCATAAAAAACTGTTGGAGTCTACAAAAAGATAGGATAATGTAAGGTAAAGTGGAGTATAATTTTAGTGCAAAGTTAAACAATTGGTTTTGGTAATTTTTCTGGGGGACCATCCATAGATTTTCTTGTGGTCTAACCGTCTGCTTTGAGAAAATATATTATTATGGATTAATATATATATATATATATATATATATATATATATATATTCATTTCGCATACTTTGAAGACATCTGTATATACAGCCAAAAAAGTCCCTATAATATGCGCCGTATCCAGTAAAATGTCTTCAGTGTAAACAGTAGAATAATTAAAAGTTTAAGGACGGTCCCCAAAGTACCAAAATGTCTTCATAGTAACTTGTGGAACGAAAACCCGTCCCCGCAACATGCGCTGTGCACATATATATATATATATATATATATATATATATATTACTATTATTTCCCAATGTTTCCCTATACAAATTTCTTATTAATTTTGTTATATATCTTTAAATATTCATATATTCTGACATTTTGTTGATCCGTTGTTGTTGTTTCACATGTTTATTTGATTTATAAGTTTGTCATTAAAATCGACAAAATATATATGCATACGGCTGTAAAAATATAAATCTTCAGCAAAACAAAAATTTTAAAAATGTTAAAAAGACACTGTGATTTTTCTTTCTCGTTTTGTAAAAATTTGGATCGAAACCAATGATTATTACATAGAGATGTCATAGGGTGGAAAAATTATTTTGTGAACCATTTTCATAGCATTTAAGGCAGTTCTATGTTTAGTGAAAAATAAGATCTTTTGATAATTTCAGGACATCATTAATCGGACCATTACCTTATTTTCAGATTCTAAACGGAAATTTAACTGGCACATTTTTTTTAATCGAAAATTTAGTAATCGAGCCATATACATATATTAAAGATATATATAATAATTTTTTACTCTTTGTATTGATAACTGCGATTTTAAGAATTTAATATCTGGTAAATCGTAAATTAAGGATTAATAAAATTACTCAAACCCAATAACTTGCTGCAAAATAACCAAAGTTTTATACTTAAACATAGTTATAAATATTAAATTTATAAGGCAATTTCTGTGGTTAATGTTTACCTCGGGTTGTTTTTGAAACAACCCTGCGGGAAAAGGACCTATCCCAGGACACGTCACATAACCGGTTTATTGCGATAGGGACCGGTCACGGTACCGATCACTTTAACATGGGCTTGTCCTAGGAGAGGGTCAATTACCCTCTGTATGTCACAGGACTGATCTAAAATGACATGTCGTGACTTTTAAACCGGTCACGTAATAGGTACTTTAGGAACCGGTGCTCTTTTCACCTATCTCGTGATATCTTATTTAGAAACCGGTTCAGTTTTCGCCTATCCCGGGACAGGTCCCAATACCCAACTGACCCCTTTTTCCCCGCAGGGAAGTTCCTGTCATAGATTCAAAAAGTGGTAGTTTCATTTAAAAACACATTTTTTGAAGTTGTGAAGAATAAGTGTTTTAGAAGAGGAATATTAGAACTAAATGATACTTTGGAATCAATGAAAAATTAATTCCTTAAGAATTACTTCCATGAGTTTTTGCTGGGTCGTAAATATAGGTAAAATATGTGTTTACGTCATTTTTTTTCTGTATTTTGCGGTACATACTTTTAAAATAAACGAATCTTCGGAACAAAATTTGCTCTCTGACATCTCTTCACTAGTAAGGTGAGATGCGTCATTAGTTTTAGCAACATCCATTAAATAATTGAAAATTTAAATACTCGATAATTTCTTTAACTAGATTAAGGTTGTGGTGTTTGTGTTAGCTTTTTTTTCAATTGTTTATAATGCAAGAAGCTCTACGCATTTAAAAAAAATGATTTTTAAGTCGCAGGAAGGTTCGACCTGACTTTCGTTTAGATCACTAAAACGGTCATGCTAAAGACTAGTACGAGTGTGCAAAAATACGGAACTTATCCAGCTAAATTTAAAAATCACAGTGAAGGACGTTGGATGTTTGGTCATAAGTATGGTGGTGTATGGCGGCCAGTGGTGCAGGTAACTTGTTTTTTTTTTTTAATTATAAAAAACAATTTCCCCTGAATGTGATGACGATATATTGGAATAAATAAATATTTATAATTAATTTTTACAAATAAATATCTTTAGCTCAATAAAAAATATTCCTAAGAGAATTATCATGAATAAAAATATTAAAAAAATAACTTTGAACCCAGTTCTGGACAAAAATCAACAAGAAAATGATAAAAACCCACCGCAATATAGTAATGAAATAATTGCTTTACCGGACCCCTATACAGCTGGATCATCCCCCTAGTCACCCAATCACAACCACATTGAACATTTTTGGAGTATCTGGACCGAAAAATAAGAAAAATAACAATTATTATTATTGATAATGAACGAATGGCAAAAAATCTCTCCCGAATTAAGAAGAAGAAGAAGGTTTCTAAAATATCCCTGATAGTCACAAAAAATTAAATTAATAAACACATTTAAAATTCAAAATATTCTCAAATCTATTCTGGTGCCATTTTAACTACTAATATACTTGAGGCTCTGGTATAAACTTAAGGGTTAACCTATTCACATATGTACGCGTAACAAGCAAACAAAAATAACAAATCCAAAGCCGACATTTGCTTGTCGATTATATGACACTAGGGTTTTTATACATTGGCTAGCAGGGCTGGCGAAGCAATTAAAATCTACACAAACTAATTTAATCGCTAAAAATTACTACTACCATGAGGTGCCACAAATGTGCGCTTTTCTCACTCCAACCATACCTGGAATACAGCAACCATTTACATTTAGCCAAGCAGCAACAGATTAACATTGACGCCAAAATACTACGTCAGGCTAAAGCAATTCATTTTATAAAATTGAATGTAGTGTATCCTACTTACTTTACTTACTTATTGTATATTAGATCTAAAAGTTTAACTGAACAAAGTATAAGATCAATTCAACACTCAGGTGCGATCGTATATTTAGACGTCATTTTGCTTATATAGTGTTGCATTCTTATCTACGTTATTGACCATCAACAATTTTAAGCGGCTTATAAACGTCCTTTCTACTCCATAGACTTCATTTCTGTGTCCCCCCGTCTACTTCCATTTATAAACAGTATATGAATGGGATAATGTGGAAAGGGCCTAACTCGATATTTTTGTAATATACCTCCTTTCAAAATTTCAGCGTTATATGATTGCAAATAACTAACTAAAAATTAATTTGAAAGCAACAAGTCCCAGTTTCAAAAAAATTCACCAACTCACCACAAAAAGGCGGGCAACAACATATGTTCTAGGAATTAATAATTCGCGAATTTTCTAGTGCTTTCATATTTAAATTCATTCATTTTTCACCACATATCATATCTCCTCTATACTAAAGAAAGCAATACATTTATTTATAGGAAGAATTCAAAAAATATTACTTAAAGGTAACCGTCCTAAGTTTATCTGAGTGGAGAGACTTAAAAGCTAAACCTGTTATATTCATTGCTTCTAAGCAACTAATACGATTAGATAGATTTCCAAGAATATAAATGCAAATGTGTTCAAAATATCTTTCTTATGATGTATAATGTAACCAACCTATCATGGATCAATTGATTATATTTTGAATGCTCTTTTACAAAATTCTTAAAACTTTAAAATATGACCAATATTTTAGGGGGTATAATGGTTATGGCGTTGGACTGTTACACAGAAGGTAGCATGTTTGATCCCCAGCGACGGCAACATTAATTTAAGAAAGATGTTTTGTATGAGTCTTTATCCCTCTTACATAACTCAACGTCCTATTTCGGTGTTCCCATAGCACTAAGCTCCACCAAAGTAAAATAACATAAAACGCCTATGAACTAAAAAGCTTCAACAATTTCGCCAAGTCTCCACCAGATGACGGGCAAGAAACGTTCTAAGATTTATCATCTATGAAGACCTTCGTCTTTCAAAAGTTGAATTTCTTATTGAAGATTGGCTCAAACCTTCATCTATTCATCTAAATACCGAATTAACACACGTTCGCATTCACGGAGGGGCAGGCGGCAGAGGAAAACGGAATTCAGAGAAAGTCGATAGCAAATGACTTTTAGATTTTACTAAGTTTTTTCCCTCTCCTGTAAGGTAACAGAAAATCAAGTTAGGCCCTTTCTATATTAAGACAGTGGAACTCTTGAACAAAGAACATTTTGCGTTACTTGTCAGTGTGTATTAAGCTCTAATACACTCATTTTGCAGCTTAATTTGAACGACTTTGGAGGGTGTTAAATTTCACAATACTGCCAACAAGAGATATTCTTTTTTATTCATTGCAATCTCAAGATATCTTTCTTTTTCTTTGGGTTTTCCTTAGTAAATCGTTGTATATCAGCACCTTTTTTTTTTTTGTTGCTTGAACTGACATTTTGGTTGCCGGCAGTTTATTTTTAATTCGTATTATTGTGTTTAGTGTTTATTATTGCTTTATTCATAAGAAAATTTTAAGAACGCATTGTGAAATCATAAAACATGGTAATAACAAACGAAAAGCAACTTCTTGAAAATGTGTTACTTTTTCAAATTGTTTTTAAGTACTTTTGAAGGTAGTTTTAATTCTAAAATTTTTCTTTATACTTTAAGTCTGAAATCGGTTATCAGACAGAAGAAGACACGCCTTTGATTCATCGCAAATTTAAATAAATATCGAACTAAAAGTTATCAGCCTAACAAATAAAAATTTTAAAATATGATTAGTAAATCATATGTGCAGATAGGTATTTAATTGAACAGTAAAAATATATTTAAAAAAAATCAGCTTGCGGTCAGCTTAAATTATAACAAAAAATCCCTAAATTTTATATTTTAGAATTTTTTGGCATTATAATTTATAAGCAATATTACTATTTATATATATTTAATCTATGGAAAATAAATTCATTACAGACTGTTATTATTTAAACTAAATATTAAGGTTCTGTATTTTTGAAAAACTGGAACGGACGAACTTGATTATTACCTGTATTATAAAATTCGACATCAATTTTAAAAGATTATTATATTTTAAGAGGTCAATTCGAATAATTTATAACATTGTAAATTGTTATTTTTTAATTTTGGTATATTTTTAAATATACACAATAATTTGCTCCTCACATAGACTAGGCTTTAATTAAGATAGGTGAGCTCATTTTAAGTTATTTTGATTCGACATTAATCCAGACGATTTTCTAAGTGTACCCTTTCGCACCGTAAAATCTTTATCCAATCCCGGATAATTAACCAGCAAACAACTGTGACAATTTCCGCTAAATTCTGCTTATATCTGTTTTACAAAGTGAAAACAGATTCATGCTGACAACCGAATTTATATTCAGTCGAATTCTTCGATTGCGGTTATAGAATTTTTCAGTTTTGACAATTAAAATGAGTTGAGTTAATATTTATTTGATTGTGAAAACAGAATTTCGGCTGTCTCAAAAGAAACCATTCGAGTGGCAAAAAATTCCGTGTACGCTTTTGAAGTTTATAGGGAGTATTGTAAATACCCAAAGCCCAGCTTATTTCGTAATGATCGATAGTATGGCTTTAGACGTAGTTAATCTGAGAATCTGATGGCGTTTCTTTCGTAGCGTTAAAATAGTTCAATTTAAGTGGTTGTTTTAGATATTTTCTAAACACTTAATGATGTTCGGCTAAAGTTTGTGATGACTCGTTTCAAATCATATCGAATTTTCTTAAATTTTGCTCTATAAGAGATAAGTTGGCACTTTTCCACTTTTGAACCTTAAATTCCAAAAAGTATCTCATTATTGAATGAGCCCTTATTTAAAAATACCGTCTTAGTGGAGAGAAGGAGAACCTGCTTACCAAAGTTCAAGTTCCTAGCTCATCATAGTATGGTTTAAAAGGACATTTCACACAACTAACCCCAAAGAATATATCACAGGACTCGTAGTTTCAAACTCATCACAAGCATGTGGTAGGATTTTTGAGAACCGGTACTTTAGAAACCGATGCTGTTTTCACCTACTATAGGACTGGTACTTTCAGATTCATTTAACTGCTCTACACTTTTTCTGTGGATTTATTGAAGTCACGGTTCAGACTCTGGAAGCTCTCAAAAAGAATATCCGACAATAGTTCTTTGACACATCGCCCGAAGTTCTTTCCAGTATGATGCAAAATCTGTTAAAATGAATTTAACAATGGCAGCGACGACTTGACCGCTAAAATCTTTAAAAAGTAATGGAAAAAAGACTTAAAGGTCCAAATAAATATTTAAAAGAAATATAAACATATAAAAAAAATCGGTTCAATGTAGACGAATATATTTTCATTTTAATATTTTATTAATATTATTGGTAAAAAGATATTACATCTATAAATTTAACCTGTTTACACAAAAACCATTTAATGCGACATACCAAAACTCTTCAGAATGTTTTAATTAATCCCACTGTACATGTTCAATCCTCTTCAATCAATAAACATAGTAACTAAAAAAAAAGCAACATAATGCGTTTTGATGCCAACAGTTTCCTTTCAAATACTTTTAGTGAAACTAAAGTTTTAATTTCAGATCGTGACTCAATTACCTGCACTAAATTGCCCGAGGCCTAAGAAGTACAATTTGAAATATAAAGCAAATAAATATAGAGAATGATAACAAAAGAAATGTCTTAAAAATAATTACAATAAAATTGCAACAGAAAAAAAACACACTTGAGTTTCAATTAACGGCCTTGCAGAGTAACAACGTAGTTATATCAAACACAGCAGTTTAAAATTAAAAGCATTTGTCCTTAGTGTATGTTTGTATGCAAATTTTTAATTTCTTTTAAAAGTTCGGTAAATTGAACGATTTAAAAAGATTGATCATTGATTTAAAACTTTAACAAAAAACTTTCTAAATGCAAAATAATTACCTTTCATTCTTGGGTGGTTTAATCAAAGAGTATGTATTTTAGAGAGAGATTTTGGCTCTCACGATTCTTTCGATATATGTGTGAACTATTACCGAAAAAGAAAATCCATAACCTAACCTATTCATAAAAAACTCGAACAAAAATAAAGAGTTCAGGTTGAGTACTTAAGAGAAGCATAGGAAGATTCTGATTTTATAATAAATGCAAGTGATTCTATTTTCCCTCGATTTTCTGTTAAATAAAAAAATACACGATTTTGCTGTGTAAAGATTAATAAATATAGATAACTTATTTTGAATATTAATTATGTATAGATTTTAAACATGACAATGCAACAAGAGAACCAGTTAATTCCCAGTTAAATGCACCATCAGTATTTTCCCCACCATTTATTCAGCGAAAAGCAATAAAAACAACAACAATGTAATGGCAAAATTAAAAAAAAAAAAAATAATTTAAAAGTAATTTAACCATTTTTTTTTTCTAAACAACAGGGGTTTTTTACAAGGAAAAAAATCTGCACAAACAACAACCTATAAGATGAGTGTAGAATGAACTGGAAAAAAAATTACAAAAATAAACGTGTCTTAATTTATTGTCATCATTTTAATATTAGCAATAACTTTATAATAGCAGTCAATCAGTCAGTCAGTCGGTCGGAGTCTGCATGGAGCTTTATAGTTATTGCATTGGTTGCTTATTTTTTGGTTTGACTTTTCTGGTCTGGTCTGGCTGGTGGCATAGGCCACCCATACAGTTTAATCATGAAACGCCAAAACTTATTTGACTTAAAGTTTAAGCTAGTAATATAAACACGAAAAAATTAAATCGCACAAAAATAGTATAGAGAGCCTCAAAAATATATGTATTGCTTATTTTTAAAGTGATGTTGCTTTGTCGAAAACCTTAGTGTTTTTTTTTTTGTAATTTGTGTACCCTAAATTATGCATTATGGTAGGATATTTGAAAGCTTAAAAATACTTTTTTTTTTATTAATTTTTGTTATAAAATCGAACGCTGAAGTCAGATTTCCTATAAATGCAACTGTTTTTGCTTCAGAGGAAAAGTGTTACCAACAGTTTTTGACATCCGTGCGCATGTGCAAGAAGTTTTAATAAAAAAACTTTTAAAAAAATGGTGACATTGCAAAATTAAATATTTTTGTATATATTTCTGGTGAACTTAAAATTTTGATATAAAAACCACATTACTGTATTTTGGCTTCCCTTTAAACGCCTGTAAATCTAAGAGGCGAGGAAAAAAACAAAACGGTTCTTGAAGTGTTTTAAAGCTAATGGAAAGGAGTAATTAGTCAAATGTGTAGTACCAATTTGTATATCGTAAGAAACATGTCCAAATTGTAGCATGAAATATGCAAACTTTTAAAATTTCAAGTAACGATGTTTTTCACAACGAGTTGCCTGCACGAGTCAATTTTAATTTTGTATTTTTCTACTACTTGTGTATTTTGTATCAGAGAATTATTATGCTTTTATATTCATAAGCGCTAATACTGGAGTTAATTAAAAAATACAAAAAAATAAACAATAAAATGTGCGTATTTTCAATACCATGTAATTTTTCAGATATATGAACTAATAGCCTGTTCCTCGATCTCGAACGAAAAACTAGTCGAACGAAAGCTAGTCACTCGAATTCGAATCAATTTGGGTTTCTCTATTTCGAAAGCCTTCGATCGACTTGACTTACGTGTGTCAATTTTTGTTTCTTACGCATTTACAAATCACAGAGATGCCAGATCATATATTTTGAGCATTTGTTACAATTTTCTTTAAAAGTAGCAAAAATACTACTAAACTGCTTAAAGACAAATACAACCCTGTTTAACAGTGATCAGCTGTATATGACAAATAAAATAAGAAAATAATAAACAAATCAATTTTTATTTGGAAAGTGTGTTTATTTGTGAAAATTTTTGTTATCGATTGGTTTTCTGTTGCCTGTTATCTGTTCGGTGCGGTCACTGCTAAAGTCCTTGTAAAATAAAAGATGTAAAATAAAAAATGTAAATATGAGCTTCTTGGGCAAACGTAAGCCACAATCAACACACACATACCTTTTACCACTCAGCAACAGCGTAATAGGGGGTGAAACATTTTTTACTTCATTTTGCTTTTAAAAATAACAAATATATATTTACTCGGCAAAAAAATAGCAAGTGACTGATTTTGACATTTGCGTTCGAGCTGTTCGAAATAGAGAAACCAAATTTTGTATGAAAACAGTTACGTTTTCATTCGACTTGTCGTTCGAGTCATCGTTCGCATAGAAATAGAGTTAGTGAAACCAAAATCAGTTTTCTTTCGACAAGAAAGCGAACGAACGTGTTCTTTCGAAATAGAGGAACAGGCTATAATTAATTTTTAATATTTCTTTTTAGAAACTATAATCTTTCATCTTCAAAACGATGTCTTGGGCGGGTAGATATATCTAACAATAAAATTTTAACAGCTCAAATCGCAAGGCACAAAAACAGGAATTTTAAGTTGCTTTATTTTACATGAATCGCCAAAATTAAATTATCTTGGAGTTTGGTTTTGTAGTTAATTTCAGTAAAATCTATGATATACCAGCTTTGCCGATTTGATAATTTTATATAGAACAACTCAAATGTAAAAACCAAAAAAACAAAGGAGACACTAGAGTGGTAAGAAGCTCTACAGTACTCTTTACACTAATGTATGGCACTTTATGGTCGGTGCAAACTAAAAATAATTTGATTTTTTTTATGTGTGTTATTATATACAATTTATTCCCATGATTTTGGTTTAAACATATTCATCTAGTGTGTTACATGTAGTTTTTCTGAATTTTTTTTTCTACTCTACCGCTTTATTTACTTTAGTAATTTCTTTTAATTTTTTTTTGCCATTTTCGTTCAAATTATTTGTTTTAACGTGGGGTATTTTAGTTTGAGGTTCTCATGTTAAAACAAGATTTGCTGTAGCTAGTTTTCTGCTAAAATGCTCTTGATTGCGTTGGTGTATTATTTATCTAGACTAGAAATTTTTACAGGCTGAACAACAAAATAAGAAAACCGGCAAAAGAAAAAAACCCAAGACAACATTACAATTATGTCGAAAAGCGATCATCATCAACAACTATAATGGAACATCAAGAATAGAGCAACGTCATTGTCATCCTCATCATCATCGGCAGCAACTTGCAATAGCATGGTTTTGTGACTGACTGCTTGATTTTGTATTTAAACGTTATTGAGTCTTACCTCGATTATATGGCTTTACATGAATGATTGTCATGTATAATTAACCCATTATGACTACAAATAGCTTATTCGTATGCAAGATATTGTTAAGAGTAAAGATCTATTCCCAAAAGAGCTTTATCTACAACCAACAACAAATGTTATTAAAAAATCTGAAAATTCTCTTTTAAGGTAAAATTTAATATTGAACTTTTAGCGAACTTTCGTAAAATGATAAATTATATTAATTACGAGTAGGTTACATTCCCAATATGATACCCTACACCACAGTACGATTAGGATCATATTCCAGGAAGAAATTCAAATTAACAGGGCAATAAATACTTCAACATATATAATAATTGGTTATCTTTTTCGTAGTAACAACCATCAGCACATATACCGACAATAACACATAGTCTGGGGGTATAATACTATACAAACATATTTAATAATTTAAAATCCTCATTTCTGAAATATTTCGAAATATTGGCAGCCTATAAGATCAAATATTCTTTTCAAATTGATACGTCACATAGGTATTAGTTCGGCAGTTTCTGATTTAAATCCGAAATGGCGATCGTGAATTTTTTGGATTTAAAGGTATTTTTTGCGAGGTCTTTAAATTTTTATGTAAAAATTTTGGCTTTCTAGCCGAGTCTGGTGCACAAAAGTTAGTCTTAAGTTAAACTTACCGAAATGATACAATTCATCATAAAATTTTATTTCAAAGGACGAAAAACCTCGAAAGAGCCAAAAAAATGTCTGAATATTTTGAAGTTTTCAGCCTTTACAATCCGTCAGGTACTGATCCAAAGTTGAACACGACTTTTTTTCCGAAATCATTATTGGCTAATGAAAAAAATTATATTGGCTACGTGAAAGAAAAGGCTACGTATAGGTTATGTGAATCTAATACCATCAGAAAAAATTGTCAGTACACTCAGAATATTATGTAGTTAACTGTTTGTAGTTTAATAAAAAAGTTTTCCGTTCCATTTAAAAATAAAGGAAGATACATTTATTTTTCAAAGAAACATCTATATTAACTTTTTTATACATTTATTCGAAATAATTTACTATCATTTACCGATTTTTTTCAGTTTCATTTATTTTTTTCATTTGTTTGAAATTTAATAAAAATTTACCCACAAAGCGGAAACTTGTGGTTTATTTGTGTCCGTAACAGTTATTATAAATTTAAATTTTGTTTGCTGTCTGTTTCAAAAAAAATATTCTAAAAATTTCAATTTGTTTTTTTATTTAAATTGGTTGTATATATACAAAATTTTTCAAAACAAATTACAAGAACTTCATAAGCACACATACATATACAAATACATTCATACAAAAAGTGTTTATAGCTTCATATGCATACATACATTTTGTATTGTACGAGTATATTAAAAAAAAAACAAAAAATACAAAAACGGAAATAATTTCAAATAAATGAAAAAAACATTTATTTTTTAAGGATTGGTGGGTAAAATTTTGATATTTATTTTAACTGATTATATCAGTTGTTTCTTACGGATGTGTCAGTTGATTTATTAACATTTAAAAATAAATAACAAATGGCATTTAATTTAAATGAAAATTAAGTTGACCGGTTTTTAAATGAAACATCATTTCTTTTAAATGATATTTTCAGTTATTTTAACTTACAAACTTTTTTAAGTGTAGTACAAAAAATGATACACGCAAAGAAGTAACATAGTTGGGGCAATAATATTCGAAAAACATCATTTACTTTGAGATTATAATTGTTCCAACCATAGTCATACTATAATATAGTTATCATATTTTGATAACAAAATAACCACAAATCATCATAATATTGTCCCTAAAGTTATATTATGATCTGAAACTTTGAAAAAGTTTCTAAAATTTAGAAATATTTTTTAAAAAACATGGACTTTTTCATTTTTTAGATTTTTTAAATAGTCCTAAGAGTCTCAGAATTTTTCTTTTAGGAAAAGTCCCTAGAATAAAAGAATATTTCATTATGAAAAATCATCAGAATTTTTTATAATCTAAGTTTTTTTTTAAATGTATGAATTTATAGAACAAACAGTTTGCAAAATCTGAGAATTTTACTTTTAGGAAAAGCCCATAGAATCTAAAAATGTTTCTATCAGAAAAAACTGTAAAATCTAGTATTTTGTATAAGAAACCATTTCTACCAAAAAAAAAACTATTTTACAGGTTGGTTAAAAAGTTCCTGCGCTCGAAATGAAAGAATACTGTTTTTGTTACGAAATATATTTTTTTATTCAATATAATCTCCTAGAAGCTCAATACACTTGTTCCAATGATCTTCCAATAATTTTATCCCATCCTTAAAATCGTTTTCCGGAAGCTCTGCAAAATAACCGTCTACGGCTGCTATGGCCTTTTCATTCGACGAAAAATGCTTTCCACGAAGGAATTGCTTGAGATTTCTGAAGAGATAGTATTCACTGGGAGCCAAATTTGGTGAATACGGTGGATGTTCAAGCAATTCGTACTTTAATTCTTTGAATTTAGCCATCGTCAAACCACTTTTGTGAGCAGGTGCATTGTCTTGATGAAAAATGATTTTTTTCTTCTTTAAACCAGGTCTTTTCTCACGAATTTTTTCATCCAGCTGATCCAAAAGGCTGCAATAATATTCAGAGTTGATTGTTTTACCTTTCTGAAGATAATCAATCAACAAAATTCCTTTTGCATCCCAAAACACTGATGCCATAACCTTCTTTGCTGATCGTTGTGACTTCACCTGCTTTGGAGCAGGTGGTAGATCCAAGTCTAGTCCATAGTCTCATCCATAGTTTTATTCGGCTTAAAACGCTCCAAATTACGCTGAGAAATTTGTTTTCGATCCAGTTTTTGTTGAATTGTTAATGTGTGCGGCACTAACATTCCAAACAGTTTTTTCATACATAATTCTTCATGTAAAATATGGAGTACTCGTTCGTCTGAGATGCCTATGGCATTAGCAATTTCAAGCTTAGTCAAATTTGGATCTTCACTAACCATATTATGTACCTGCTCAATGATTTCTGCTGTGGTTGCAGTTTTTGGTCGTCCTTGGCGTGGATCGTCTTTAAGGCTGGTACGACCACGTTTAAATTCACCAGCCCAAAATTCAACGGTGCGTTTTGAAGGTGAGGACTCCTTATACACTTCTAACAATTGTTCATAAATTTCCTTTGCTTTTAAACCCTTCAAAACAAAGAATCTAATGACTGCACGATATTCAATTTTTTCCATATTAAAAAAAATCAATGACACGTCAACTTCAAATGGCTTGTAAACAAAGAAAGAATTGACAGAATGACTTGCAACTTTGCATGTGTTCTCAGGATAGTTATATCAACTTGCGAAAAAAAAAAGTTTGGAGCTAGCAGTGCCATCTATTGGTGAGCGCAGGAACTTCTGAGCAATTTTTTATAAAATTCGTTATTTAACAAGAAATGAATTAATAAATATATTTATAAAAAAAATTATTGTTTTTATTGAAAAGAATAGAATCTCTTTCGAAAATAAAACCCCCAGGTGACAATTATCATATATTAATATTTTTACATGGGTGACTGATCTGATACAATTTTTTTTATGAAAACAAAACAGTAATATGACTGTAAATGCCACTCATGTCTTTCTTGATTTATAATTATTCACATTTTATATTTGCATACATGTTATTTCTCTGGGTGTACCTGCTTGGTTTGAAACTTGTTTGATACTTATGTAAACCAAAAGTTTTCTTTAGAAATCTTATATTGACTAAAGTTGGTCGGTCGTAATCTCGGAAAATGGAGAGTGTGTGAGGAGAGTGATTCGATCCTTGGTAAAATTCAAATCTACATAAAAGCACACAATAAGCCAACTTTCGGGCTTAAATATATGTCCTGTTTTTGAACATGAGATGGTTCTGAAGATTATTTTTACTTACGATTTCTAGTACAAAAAATCAAGTACTGGTAAACTACTGGGAACCCGTGAAATAAAAATGAATTTTAAGCACAAAATTTATTTGAGACGCTTACCAGCATTTGCAGAAAGAATTTTGAAAGTATTTATTTTAAAAAAACTTCAGTGTTTTATGGTTTATAAAAAACTCACTGACAGTTTAGAAAATCTATATTTAGACCACTTCATTTTTAGTTTGGACAGCGTTTTTGATATTATTGAAAAACTTGTTTCCCCATTGCTTCTCAAAAGCTTTTTTAACAGCCGGGATTAAGAAAGTATTTTTATTATCTGTTAACGTGCCTTGTTAGCGCTTTCCTGTTAGTATTTTTTTATACATTCCAGTTAAGATAGAACATTTTTATGGCAACTTCGTTAAAACATGAACCGATTATAACCATATCAAACCCTATTGAGGAATACAAACTTGTGTTGCAAATTTTGTTCAATTTTCTACAGAATTGCAATTTGTAGTTTGACTAAAAGGATCGTTTATCATTTTACATGAACAGACGGACAAACAAATATGGCTAAATTGACTATACAAGTAATATTGAGTTAATTGGTATACTATCTGTTGACTCTATAATTTAGCTTACCCCTCAATGCGTTAAATATCGCATAACGAAAAATTACATCACGATTTGTGCAGCTAAATAAAGTATTCAAGTTTTTTTCTGTCTTTTTTTTTGGAAAATTTTATAAAACAAACGTGTGCTCGTGGCCAGCAGTTTTTTTTATGTGTTACACAGCATATAACGAAGCGTCTCCCTTGGAGGCCCTATAAATGCAAAAAAAAAATCTTATGCAAAGACAGTGTATCTAAGAGACCAAAGAAAAAGAAGTATGATTGTAAAGTTTTATAGATCGTGGGGATTTTTTTTCCACAAAAATCAGTTTATTTTTTTATAAACAATAGGAACAACATATAAAGCCGCTTATCAATAAACGTTTTTCTATTTTTTTTTAATTTTTTTTTGTAATGTTTGCTATTGTACAAGCTCCAAAAACAAGACGAAACACATGTTTGTGATTGTTTTAAAATGATTATATTAAATACAACAACAGTAAAACAAAAAAAGTTGATTCTTTTTATTAAAACGCTTGGAACACTGGGCTAAAGGTTATAGTTTTTGAACAGAAATTTTTAAAAATCTAATAACTGTTACAATATTGTTTAGTAGAATAGGAAAAAACCTTTTTGTATAGTAAGGTGGCTAGATCCGGTTTGTGGAAATTTTCCATCACAACTCCTAAGCCAAAAGGGGAACTGTGATGAATATAATTTTAGGCATAATCTTCAGTTAAAAATGGACTATTCGCAACATTTTTTTAAAAGTATGTCATAATCAAAGTGAGGATTGTCTTAAGCCCATTAAAGTTTTCCTGTGTAGCCGACCAGCCGTAACTTCAAACATAATCACATTTTTCTTATACATTCCAAGTATTATGCAAAGTATGCGAAATCATACAGAAACTGCCTTGAAATTTAATCCGAAGATTTAATTGATTTCGAAGAGCATCGAAGTTGAAATCCGTTAAGGAGCTACCATGTATATTATTCAAAGTATTCTACATTACATACAAATCACTAACAACAGTCGGAGATAAAACAACAACATGATCACTGCAACTATATTATACTTGCTGCATTCAGGTATGGTTGTCGCAATCAAGTTATTGCTTTATGAATAGGCTCTAACCATCAATATGGTGGCTATCATCATTATTATAGTAAATATTTTATTATTTTATAACATGATTATTATTTTTAAACATGATTGGCAGTAACCATACTGTGGTAAGAAAAATTGTGACTATGAAAAAATATGATAATTATAAAACAGTTAAATGCTGACAACAATCTGTGAGTAATTATAAATTAAAAACAACATGACACTCACTATACCGTCTTGTTTCAATAAAAAAATTTTTTCAGTCACCCATGTAAGAATGATAATCGGGCATGTTCTGGATTTCACTTTTAGGTGAAAGTGAAAATATCATAATTTCTTTTTCTCAATTTCTTTTAGTTTCGTTAAAAATTTAAATGAATTATGACTGCACAGTGGTCATTTAATGCAGTAAGTTGAAATCGAATCAAATAAAACTTTTCAATACAAATGATATAAATTTTAATTTCACGCGGATTTGAATTCGCACCAATTCCAGAACATTTGCGAATATTTTTCACCTGGGAGTTTTTATTTTCGAAAATGCCTTTTAAATATCGCATTATATTTTTCAAAAATCAATTAATTGTCGAAAGCTTGTTGTTAAAAAAAATAAAACTAATAAGATTTATTTTTTTCAAAAAATGTGTTTATTAATTCATTTATTGTGAAATAACGTCTCTCTTGTAAAAAAAAGTACTCAGCATATTAATACAATAATTATTTATAAGAAAAAGTTTGTAGAAACGAAGAAGTGTTTCGTACGAAAAGGTTTCTCATACAAAAAACAAAAATTTTGGAATTTTTTTCTATAGAAAATTTTTTAGATATTTATGGACTATTTCTAAAAGTAATATTCTCAGATTCTGAAAACTGCTTTTAAGATAAAAATTCATATATTCTTTGAAAAAAAAAACAGACTCCAAGGACTTTCTTTAAATAAACAATTATTAAATTCTAAGGACTTTTCATCATAAAAAATACTTAGATTCTAAGTATTATTTTTAGAAGAAAAATTTTTTGATTCTAAGGACTTTTTCTAAAATAAAAATCCTGAGACCCTACGGACTATCTAAAAAAAATCCTAAAAATTTTCTTAGAATATAAGAATTTTGCTATTAAAGTTCATATAAACAATTTTTTTTTTTTCATAAGTCTTTAGAATTTAAAATTTTTTTAAAGAATCAAAAAAGTTTTCTTGAAACAGTCCTTACATAATATCTAATTTTTTCTTTAGAAAAAACATTTCTTAAATAAATATTCCTAAATTTAAAGAACTTGTTCATAGTTTTGAATTATAATATAAAATTATAGTTATTTTATTATTATAATATGATAACTATATTATAGTATGACTATGGTTGGCACAATCATAATACCAAAAATACATGATGTTCTTCGAATATGATTGTCCCAACCAAGTCTTTTCTCTGCATGAAGGGAGTTCTTCTAGTAAAATTTCATACTTAGGAGCTAATAAGTGGAGTCAAAAGTGTTTCAAATTTTTGTTTTTTTTTTTATTTTCGTTTCTTTAATGTTGGTTACAAAAAAACAAATACAATTTGGGTATCAAAAGGGAGGTATTTTAAAAGACTATTCAGTGTACATTGGGGAAAATTGAACTTTTTCGGAGCACCTTTATTTACAGTTAACAGTTCTAATAAATTTTAGATACTATCTTAAAAATTTCCATACTGATTCCTTATTACTTATTTTTAAAACTTAATTCCTTTTTCTTTTTATAAAATCGGCAATCTTTGCGAAATAGTAATATTATGAATACTTTTCCTGTAACAATTTCTTAAATTTTATGAGATATAAACAAAATATATTTTAACTTTAAGATAACTTTATTCTCGATTGAATGCCGTTGAAAATCCGCGGAAATTTTATTGTTTTGTTTTGTATAAAAGAATTTTGTTTACAATTTATCTCTGTTATTTTTAACACGATATCTTAAAAAGGGATCCAGAATATAAGATAAAATGTCATTTGCCATTGCTGACCATAGTTAAAGATTCTCATAAGCAGTCATAGTAACTCTGCTGGGTATTGGGTCATAATGGGTACCGGGTCCAAATTTTGCTAAATTGAGACAACACGTTTATTTTTCACAAAAATCAAAAATGTTGTCCTACGAAAAATTTTAATCATCTACACAGAGGAAAAAAATAATTTAATAATGAAATCAAACTAAGTTAAATTAAATATGTTTCTTCTTTTTATTAAAATGCGAACATAAAATCTAAAAAGTTGAAGTAATAATTTAAATACGAAAAAATTCATTGTAACAACCGAATTTCTTCCCAACCGAATGGTTTGGTTTTAGCTATCGATATATTTGTTTGGCAATAAATTCGGTTTTCACAATGAATTTGTTTTCTCTGTGTATATAATTTAAAATATTTCACAGGAAAAGAAGATGCTAATTTAAATATTATAGAATAAATGATTTAACTATGATTGTTTTATCTGTGTAGGGGAACATTCCCTACGGGAAATGGACCAGTCACAGAGTTAGTCACGTAACCGGAACTTCGTGGCAGAAACCGGTCCTCGAGTTAGTTCTCTTATATGAAAGTAACCGGTAACTTTAACATGGGCTTGTCATAGGAGGTGGCAATTTCTACCTTTTAAGCTACTTGCGACATATCTCTGACCTTGTATAGGGTACCATATCACTGCATTGGTGTAAAGGAATTCGCAACAGAACAGGTTAGAATTATCTAACACATAACTAGTCTCATGTTAGACACTACGTGATGTGTATCAGAACTAGTGCAAAATGAAACGTTACGTGACTGACTCAAATGTACATACCACAGGACTGAGGAAAAGTAATTTATAAAAAACTGGTTACGTATCATTCACAATGTGTAATGTTGCTGAACTTGTAGGGAATTAATTGTTTCGTGATATATCACTTGACTGTTGCAAGTGAATATGTCACAGAGCAAACGAAAATTAGTTAGCATGTAACCTGTCAATATTTCTTCCGCGTGTCTCATATTAAGAACATGTTTCTGAAAGATTCCATAAGGTCCAGTCACTGAATTTACATGCAAAGTTTATTACAAACGTTTTTACAATTTTTTATATTTTGCGACATTAAACTATTTTCTCAAAAAAAAAAACAAAAAACATCACAGAATGTGAATATTTTTCAAATTTTAACAGAATTGAAGAACAAAAAAATTTTCAAATTATGGGTGGTCTGTGAAGGCAAATCCGCCCCCTACTTGGAGGCCAGTCTGCCCTACCCCACAAATTAAAAATTAACATTTCGCAAATCCCACCGATTGTCATTATTTTATACACAGCAAAATTTGTTGAACCAGTTCCGTGTTCTGTCATTATTTCATCTATAATAGTCCTCATTTCTTTAGTCGACATTTGTGTTATGCTCATTTCTCTCTAGTTACATGATATATTTACAAATAACTAGTCAAGGTTCTGCCACCATTTTAATAGTTAGGGCACTGGTAATATTACAGCTATAACCACTTTTTCCGACACTGAATTATATTTTACACCAGTATTGTGATATGTCCTTCATTCAGCTATCACAGATTTATCACCTTGGATCAATTGACCCTTCATTTCCCGCAGGGTTACTATAAATGAAGAATTTGGTATATCATGCCTGAAAACTGATATTAAATCATTACAAATAAAAGTAAGAAATAATAAAATAAAATTTCTTTGTTTTTTCATTTCTCTTGTATTAATGAAAATGCAATATATTCAATTTGATGAAAGCTACCCTGTGGGAAAGAGACTGGTTACAGGACATGTCGAACCTGTTTTTTTATCCGAAAGTAACCGGTTATTTTTTTCATGAGGTTATATTTTGCGACGTTTTATAGGACAAAAATAACTTCTCGCAGGGCAAACGCAAAAGAACATATCACAAGACTAAAGCAAAATAACCTATCACAAGTCCAACGCAAAAGAACCAACAACCAACGCAAAAGAAATAATTTAGCTTAAAAATAATGAGTAACATTTATAAAAGCTTTAAAAATAATGAGGTCTTGCAACAAAAAAAAATGTACATAACGAGACTCTTTATTAAAATTACGAAGAAATTAATATATTAAACTAATGTAACCAATTGGATGAATTTTTTTTTAATATGTGTCAATAAAACTTTCACAAATAAAAAAAAAAACTTCATTCATTCAATGAAAAGTTTTGGCCGCTTAGTATTCAAAAGTTTTCATCCTATTTATGCAAGAATCATAATAATTGAAGTTCCATCCCAATGTACATGAACAGGATGCTCTAGTAGCGAGAAATATTAAGCTCAACAGATTTTTTTTTAACTAAACAATCGTGGGTGTTTTAAAAAACGTTTTTAACAAAAATATTTTATTTTTTTGGAGTGGATGATTTAAAACTAAAACAATTTCTTTACAACTTAATTTTATCAAAAACATTAAGTTTTAATTTTTTTTATGTATTTCAAATGAATGTTGCTTTTTTTTACTATTGTTGTTAATAAAATAACATTTACATAACTTACATTTAAATTGCGGCATGTAAACAATGAATATGTGGCATATGTCCGTATATGTGTTCGAATATGTGTATCAGTATTCTGGTATTTCATTCTTTGTGGTATATTCTATAAAATCGAGTAAAAATGTCATGTTTCATATAATATGAAAAATGACATTGAGAATATTATGAAACCATAAAAGTGCATATAAATATGAATAAAAATAACAATATGTTTGTTGTTACAACAACAAAAATATTTGGAATATTTGTAAATATGAAGCAAACAAAAAAAAAAACAACAAACCAACACATAACCTTAAACACAACCACTAATAATATTATACACAAATGTGTGAGTATTGAATCTGAACACATACATATACTTGCACTTAACATCATCAGCACACCAGCTCAATCATCCAAAAAGTATGCTATGATTCCATAACACTGGCACACACAATCAATTTCTTTCTGTTTGTTCTTTATATTTTTTTTCTCCTGTAATATAAATACTATAATACTGCTCTACCAAAGTTAGGTAACAACAAAATCGAGGTATAAAAAAACAGAATGCTGAAAAAGAACTGAACAATTGAATTCTGTAAAAAATTGCAACCTTCATAAAGGTTTTTTTTTATCAAAGTTTCCTTGCATTTTTACTTAATATTTGAAAAATGCCAACATTGTACCATATACGAGTAACTTGTTTATGTATCTGTAGTTACAGAAATTCCATAGAACAAAATATGAACGAAAAGTTTTTTCCTAACTATGTTTTATGATATGTTTTGTTGATTGTATTGTTTGTCAATTTAAAAATTTAAAATAAAAATTTTAAAAAGGCAATAATTATAATTTTAATAATTCAATAAACCAAATTTTGCGTAAAACTTGGCACAACAAGAAATATTTCTAGACATATTCTGGAAACAAGATTTCTATACTATACCTCCTCTTGCGGCATATATTTTCTAATTAATTTAGTTTTTACGACTAATTTATATAATATCTTTCTCTGCGGAAAAAAGGGGTCAGTTGGGAATTGGGAGCTGTCCCGGGATAGGTGGAAACTGAACCGGTTTCGAAAAAAACATATCACGAGATATGTGAAAAGAGCACCGGTTCCTAAAGTACCTATCACGCCAATGTTAAATTGATCGGTCCCGTGACCGGTCCCTATCACAATGAACCGGTCATGTAACGTGTCCTGGTATAGGTCCTTTTCACGCAGGGTTATTACTCGTAAAAGCATTAAATTTGCCTTTACCGGATTTGTATACCTTCCATCCTCAGTATATTCGTTACAGACAATAAAACAATTAAAATTGAGAAAACATTTTCAGTGAAAACAAGAGAAAAATTTAAGGTGAAAAAATATATAAAATTCTATTTACCACTGGGGATCTGGTAAAAAAATATGACGACATGTTTTACTGAACCGACTAATATGAATTTGTACACAAATTTGTACGGAAAATTAACCAAAAAAAAACTTAAAATCCAGTTAACCTAAAAATGTCCTTAACGAAATAATTTTTAAATACCGTTATTAAATTAAATTAAAGCAGGACAACACTATATACTAGACATAGGTTGGAAGACAAGAGTCACGTATTTTTTTTTTACTGCAGAACAAAGAATTCATATTTATTTTCTAGATAGACGGGTGTCACAATTTATTGAGGGATGTGATCAACCTTTCTAACAGAGGGGCGCGAAACACATATTATATTCAATATCGTTGTGCTTAGGCAGCTCCGTTTGAAGGGATGAAAAGGAGGATCAAATGTGAAATTTTTGGTTTAAAAAAAAATTAAATTGTTTTTAGTATTTTTAGCAAGTTGGGTGGAAATGAAACATACTTGGGTTAAATCATTGCAGCATTAATTTTTTATATAAATGGCAATGTCAATGCATTGTGATCATATATTTTTGGGATTATGACTGTGTCAACCATACTATAATATAGTAATCAAATTATGGTAATAAAATAACTATAATACCATAATACAGTTATACTATGATACAAAACTATGAAAAAGTTCTTTTATTTTAAGAATATTTCTTTAAGAAATGTTTTTTTTTTTGAAGAAAAGAAGAAAAAATTTGATCACTTAAAAAAGTTTGTAAGTTAAAATAACTGAAAATATCATTTAAAAGAAATGATATTTCATTTAAAAACCGGTCTACTTAATTTTCATTTAAATTAAATGCCATTTGTTATTTATTTTTAAATGTTGATTAATCAACTGACACATCCGTAAGAAACAAATGATATTATCAGTTAAAATAAATGTCAAAATTTTACCCACCAATCCTTAAAAAATAAATGTTTTTTCATTTATTTGAAATTATTTCCATTTTTGAATTTTTTGTTTTTTTTTTTTTAATATACTCGTACAATACAAAATGCATGTATGCATATGAAGCTATAAACACTTTTTGTGTGAATGTATTTGTATATGTATTTGTATATGTATGTTAAGTTCTTGTAAATTGTATTGAAAAAGTTTGTATATATACAACCAATTTAAATAAAAAAACAAATTGAATTTTTTTGAATATTTTTTTTTTGAAACAAAATTTAAATTTGTAATAACTGTTACGGACACAAATAAACCACAAGTTTCCGTTTTGTGTGTAAATTTCAAACAAATGATAAAAATAAATGAAACTGAAAAAAATCGGTAAATGATAGTAAATTATTTCGAATAAATGTATAAAAAAAGTTAATATAGATGTTTCTTTGAAAAATAAATGTATCTTCCTTTATTTTTAAATGGAACGGAAAACTTTTTTATTAAACTGCAAACAGTTAACTACATAATATTCTGAGTGATATTAAAAAAAATAATACTTCAAAAAAAAATTTAATTCTAAGGACTTTTTTAATAAAAAATAAATAGATCCTATGAACATTTTAAAGATTTCTTTAGATAGTGCTTAAAGTTTTAGAATTTTGCTTTTATAAAAACTCCTTGGAATATAAGAATATTTCTACTAGAAACCGTCTTTAGAATCTAAGTATTTTTCCATGATGAAAAGTTCTCCGAATCTAAATACTTTTTATGCATATAAAGGCCTTAGAATTTAAGTTTTTTTAGAAATCTATGAATTTTTATCTAAGAAAAATATTGATAACTTTACTTTATGTAAATGTCCATAGAATTTAAAAATGTTTCAATCAGAAAAATTTCAAAAAAGCTTAATAATTTTTATAAGAAAACTTTCCTACAATTTTTGTGTTCTACAAATTTTTTCTCATAAAAACTTATTTTATTAATATTCTGTTTACTTTTTCCACAAGAAAGTCGTTATTTTACAAGAAATGAATTAATAAGCACATTTTTAAAAAATATTTTATTCTTTTTATTAAAAATAATTAAAAAATATAAAATCTGGATATAGCATAACAATGATTGATTAGTGTAAATTATACGTATAATATTATAATAACTGATACATTTTTTATGAAAACAAGATGATTGTAAATATCAGTCATGTTTTATTTGATTTATAACTATGCCAGTATTTTATAGTTCCATAATTATCATATTTTTCATCGATTTTTTTTACCACAGTATGGTTACATTCAATCATGTCATAAAATATAAATAAAATATTTACTATAATAATGATAGAAGCGTCCATATTGATGGTTAGAACCTATTTATAAATCAATAACTTGGATTTGGCAACCATACCTGAATGCAAGCATTATATTGTGCTGGCTGTTAGCGGCAGAAGTTGACAAATTTCGTATATTTTGGTCATCATTTTCTCGAACTTTTCGACAAAATGGAGCTCTATTGTATTTTCCACTTAACCCAATACCAATAAATAAATCTTTTGAAAGTTGGAGGGTATTTTTAAATATTCAAAATGATTTATGAAAAGGTTAATTTCACAGTTTTGATTAATGTTTAACATGTTATTTTATTAAAATAAACGTTTAATTTGTTTATTTTATTCCAGATGTAGCAGTTTTATTAAAGCTGTAGCAGTTTAAAAATATTAGAGTATAATGAATTTTAAGGTGGCAGCAAAAGTCATGGGTGGATTAAGATAAAGGGGAGATATGCCATCGAATGGCTCTTCCACACTATCTTAGCAGTCTTCAATTACTTCACATCTCTCATGCATCATTATTTCTTTTCATAATTTTAATGGCACCTTTTTGGGGTAATTGTATAAATAAACTAAGATTTTTAACAACGAGTTCTTCTTTGTTTGAAGCAACAAGGTCTACATGCCAAATCTCACTATGTAGTCACGGCCAAAGCAGTAGGTAGCGATATTTCTTAGTAGACAAAAGCCGGTGAAGTAGATGCACTACAGAATAAGCTCCAAATATTTTATAAGAAATTTGTTGCACTAGGTCGAAGGATTTTCAAATTACATCTACTTAATTTTTAACTAAAAATCTTAGTTATTTCTACATTCAAATAATTTTCCATATAAAGTAACAATTTAATTCGTTTTATGTTTTTTTTTTTGTGGGTGCACGCAGAGAAAAAAACATGGTTGCAACATGATCACTGCTAATATATTGTGCTTGCTGCAATCGGGTATGGTTGTCACAACCATGTTATTGGTTTTCTAACTATCAATATGGTCGCTACCATCATTATTATAATAAATATTTTACTAATTTATGATTGACACTTTCTATTTCATAACATGCTTGGCTGTAACTATAATGTGGTAACAATAACTTTGACTATGACAAAAATATGATAATTATGCAACCATAAAATGCTGCCAACAGCCATACAAATTTATACATCAAATAAAACATGATTTTGACATTTACAGTCATAATATTTTCTTGTTTTCATAAAAACCAAAATTATATCAGTTCAGTCAGTTTGTTTTTACTACAAAATGCCTTAAAAAACAATCTCATATTGTTTAATGCTGCCATTTTATATTTATATATATGAGAATCATAATATGATATTATTTAGTCATATTATGTATATTAATAATCATAATATAATAAGAAGGATTATATATATATATTATTGTAGGGATCATATAATGATAATCCAGGAATCATAATATAGCTATGGGGACAATAATATGATACAATTTTGAGAATACTGTGATTACATGCAATCATATTATGATAAATTCAAGATCATAATATATTTATTTTGTATAATAATATGATAATTTTTGAATCATAATGTAACTAAAGGGATAATATTATGGTAAAATTATGATTATTTTATTATCAAAGTATGATAATCATATTATAGTACAACTATTGTTGGCACAATCATAAACCCAAAAATATATGACGCTCTTCAAATATGATTGTCCCAACCATGTTTTTTCTCTGCGTGTGCATTTTCGAAATACACTTGAACTATTAAAATTTTTATTCATAATAGTATATTTTTTCCCCCAATATTATGGAGGTTATAACAAAGTCAGTATATACCAATATAAAATAATCCATTTTTTCCATTTCATCACAAAAAAATAATCATCATATTATCATCATTGTAACTTGTTGATGGTTGTTTTGTTATGAAAAATTTACACTCTTAAATAGTTGCGTAGAAGGTAAATAGATGTGTTTTTTTTTCAAAGGATTTCAAACAATGTGTTAAATTTTTTAAATACTTTTGATATAACGGAAAGTTATGAAATGAAACAAATGAAGTATAAGATGACATGGTGTTATGTTAACCCTGTTTCATTTTTTAAAGCCCATTACCCCCTACTGAAAGTTGACATATGACCAAATTATTTTCGGTAGTAGTGCCCAGAAAAAATATCGCAGAAAAAGATCAGAATTAGGATAATAATCGCCATAATATCTTTCTAACTTTAGATTCGCTAACTAAAGTTTTTCAATATATAAATAAAATATAATAAATAATATTTCGGCGGTAATCTCACTGAAGAGTTTTTCAACATCATTCAAAAACAGGATATTGGGTAAATGTTCGTTGTTAAAAAATTGCATAAAAAAATCATATTTATCCCGAAAAAATCGGTCAAATTAAACTGCATAAGAAATCATAAGACCTATATCTAATAACTAGATTTGCCAGTAAACCTGGAATGACCTGGATTGTCCAGTTTTTTGGGGTCTTTTCCAGCTCAAATACAATTTTTCCAGTTAACAAAGAATTATTTTAATTGTGGAAATATTTTATATAATAATTATATTTTTTTTATTCCCCAGGTGAAAATGTTTATATATGTTCATATATCATAATATATGGCTTTATATATGATCGTATATGCTTTCATATAAGAGCATATATGAGCATATATGAACATATATGTCATTTATGAAAGCATATATAGGCCAATACATTTAAAGATGAACTTCATATATGGAAGTATATGAATCCATATATGGCAATATGTGGTAATATATTGCATATGTTGGTCTATATATTGATTCATATATGCCATATATGTTCATATATGAGTACATATATTATTTCATATATGGGGTAATATATTTTAATTTTTATCAGATATTGCCATATACATATGAGGGAAATTTAAACCTTTGTTCTACCGAATTAAGATACAGTTTGAATTCTTACGTGAAAGGCAGAAACGTAATTAGATTAAGTGGCCTTGATCTATTAATAATTTTCAGTCTTTTTTATCCTTCGTCTCTGGCGGAGTAATACGTAACCAAGAAAAGGATTAAGATCAATAATACAAATTTCTAAATCTTTCTTATTAAAGAAATATAAATGAAATTATTATTATTAAAATTATTAATAATATTAATATTATTTTTAGATTATAGTACAACAACTCTTCATTTAATGAAACAATTCATACTTTGTTGTTTATATTTTTATTATTTATTTATTATATTTTTAATACTGTTAATAACAACAATAAATTTTGAATTGTAATATAATTTATTAATTATATAATTAATTAATTATTGCATGTAAATATCCCTTTTTCCCTTGAATTTAATGTTGATTTAATGTTACTTCATTTAATTTTAATAAAAAAAGCAATATTTTTGTTTAAAAATAAAAAAGCATTTTTAATATACCGGTATATAGAAAAAGTACTTATATATGACCATATATGACCATATACGGCCATATACCCTCAAATTTCGGATCCGAGCATATATTGAATAATATATAAACCCATATATGTAGCCACATATGACCATATATGAACATTTTCACCTGGGTCATTAAACTTATATTTTGTACCGATAACTATAAAGAAAAAACATTTTGTATGCTTTTACAATTGTGCTTGCAAATGTAAAACCAATTGTATTTTTTTCCTAACACCGATTAGTACCTCTATTTTGTACATCACTGACAATTTATAAAAAAAAATAGAAAAAAATCTTTAGAAAGTAAAAACGCCTTTCTATCATTTTAATACATTTTTTATAGAACGATTTATCTTCGGACTCAAAATAAGCCTCTGTTTCGGCAATCACCTCTTCATTCGAACCAAATTTCTTTCCAGCGAGCATTTTTTTTGAGGTTTGAAAACAGGTAAAAATCGCTGTGAACCAAATCCGGCAATACGGTGGGTGTGGAAGTAATTGGAAGTGTAATTCGTGCAATTTAGCCATCATCATCATCATCGACACGTTGTTGTTTTTGGTGTACTATAAGTAAACGCAGTAACCATTTCTCATGGACAAATATTCATGCAAAATAAGCCCAACACGTTCCTTCGCTATCTTTAAGGTATCAGTAGCTATTACCAACTTCACTTAACGGTCTGCCAAAACGATTTTGTGAAAGCTTTTGATGTTTTTCGGTATCACCACCTCTTTTGGGCGACCACGTTTAAAGTCAGAAAACCACTTTTCTGCCATACGTTTCGATGCAACAGGGTCCGAATAACACTTATCAAACTAAGCTTTGGCCTGAACGGTCAGCGTCACTAAAACAGCTGTAAATGGTTAACTAATGAATGAATTGTCATTAAGTTTTAACAGGAATCATCTGACGGCTAGCCACCTATCTGTTAGCCGATGTGTTAGGTAAGCAAGTTTTAAATTTTTATCAATCCTAATGAAGCTCTGAAAAATATCTTCGGTAACATTATTCATACCAATTAACAATGCTTTTTGTGAAAGGACTTTTAGAATTTTAAAAAATCTATACCACAAGAAAGGAATAGAATATAAGAATAAATTTTAATGAAATTTGCATTTTTGCTTACAACTAAAGTAAAGTATGTAAATAAAAATATAAAATATTTACATGTGGCAAAAATAGTTATATATTTTAATGTGACTTTAATTAATATATGTAATGTGAAATAAGACTGAATTTTAATTGTTACATTTTTCTATTAATTATGTTAGTTATTTTTTTATTTTTAAAAAAATAATTTAAATAAAATTTTACTTATTTGAACTATAAGTGCATTTTAAAATCGCCCAGTTATGTTTTAAAAATTTAGGTGAATTTTTTCCATTGTCTAGTTATTTAACTTTTGGCATCTGGCAACCCTACTAATAACCCATATCGAATAATATTCAATAAACCTAATATTTTTCGGTTTAACCCTCCGGCGGGTGAGAGTGTCCCTGGGGACCTTTTTCATTTTCAAACTGAAATTACTCCTTGATGGTCCACATGTTTTCCAAGGAAATTTTATCTAGAATCGTTTAGAAAAAATTTCAAAGCGATCTGACTAATAGTTTAGTTTCTATTGAGATTTAAATGTGTTTAGTACGGGAACGTGTTAAAAGGTCCGCTGGGACCTTGTACTGAAATTTCAAGAAATCGTTAATAAATGCACTGTCTTTTGGCTTGTTTTATTGTTTGAACACATCACAAACGTGTTCCTTGAAACATAATAAACTTTTCGTTGTTTGAATTTACCCTTACTTTTTACGCATATTCTTACCTACTCTTACTCTCACATAGACGCAGATGTACAAGCTAGGAGCCAGGTAGACGTAGAAAAGGGTATAAAAGCGGCTCTAGTTTCGTAAACCAAATCAGTGAAAGTAGAGACAGTGAACAGTGTACATCGAGTGCGAAATTTTATTTTGAATTTTATAAAGAGAAATAAAAGCACAATACAATGGCAGAGGAAAATTTAGACATTGCTGAAATTGTGCTACGTCGTAGTACACGCTACCAGCAAATGAGTGAGGATGAAAGACGTGCAGTGGATGATAGATTTGCAGACTTCATGAGTGATGAAGGTGCTATTCCTGAAGGGGCGGATGATGACGATTTCACACATCAAGCAAATTTTCATGTTAATGATTCGTATACGGAAACTGAACCACATATAGACATCAATGAAGATATTAGTGATGACGACGATGATGAAGAGGAAGAAACTGATGCTCAGCAAACAAGTGACAATTACTTTATTTCCAAAGATAGCACCAAATGGACTAAAAATGCACCACCGACTTCCCGTACTCGTGCTCATAACGTGGTCGACTACACAAAGAGGAATCCGGGACCAGTAGGAACCACATATGATCCCTTTACCATATTCCGCTCGCTCATCACCGAAGACATGGCGTACATCATAATACGCGAATCAAATCGGAAAGGCAGGGAAGTGAACGCTGCATGGAATTTGGCAAATCCAACTAACACAAAGGAATAGAAACCAATCACTTTGAAAGAGTTCGATGCTTGTTTGGCTATTATTTTGTATGCTGGACTCATTAAATCGAATAGTGAACCTCTGGAAGAGTTATGGGGCCCAACGCGCTGTCCAATATATAAAGCTGCATTATAATTAGATCGTATGAAGTGCATTAAACAATGCCTTAGATTTGACAATGGAAATACGCGACAGCAGCGAGTAATCAACAGCAATACTGTGGCTATTGATGATATTTGGCAAATGTTGCAGTCTAACTTGGCTGCAGCTTACACTCCGCATGATGTAGTGACCGTTGATGAGCAGTTATTTCCATACAGAGGCCGCACCCGCTTCACACAATACATTCCATCGAAGCCTGCCAAGTACGGTATAAAGATATGGGGGTTGTGCGACTCAAAATCATTTTATCCTGTCAAAGGAATGATTTACTCTGGGAAATTGCCTGACCAGGCACGAGAGGTGAATCAAGAGCAGAATGTTGTACTTCAACTTTCGGCGAGATATTAGAATACAGGCCGCGCAATTTATGCCGACAATTTTTTCACAACTTTGGATTTGGCGCGTACTTTGATCAGGAAGAAAACCGCATATGTTGAACCAGTGCGCTCGAATAAGACATGTGTGCCTCGGGAATTCGAAAAAAATCATACGCTTCCTGTCAACAGCACATTGTTCGCCTTCAACGAAGGCGATATAGCACTATGTTCATATGTGCCCAAGAAGAACAAAGCGGTTATTTTGCTGACACAACATTATACTTGCGGTGTGATTTTTGATTACAATGCCAACAAATCGGGCGTTGATACAATGGACCAGATGCTTGGCACATATACATGCAAGCGCTCAACAAACCGCTGGCCATAGGCCATGTTTTTTAATATAGTGGACATTGCTGCATTGCTGCATTTATTTCATACAACGAGATGAAGCCAATAAAAAGAAGTGACAGACGACGGTCATTCCTACTGATGCTGACAAAACACTACCAAACATAGAGAAACGAGCGCTGAACAACCCCATAACCGCATATCCAAGGATACGGCAAGCAATGGAAGCATTTGATGTAAAGGTAAGAAAAAACAATTTTAATTTTCAAAAGCAGAATATCTACATAATTTTTTTCTTTTTATATATTATCAAAACCGGCAGAAGAAGCTGCACCGTCGTTTGCGTCTGGAACGAACAGAACGTCATGTCGCCTATGCCGTTCTGAGTACCGAAGGCAGCGGAAAACAAGGGCCTATTGCCATTTCTGTAACAATCCAGTTTGTGCAGAGCATTCAACACTTATGCATCGATGCTACAACCTGCACAGAAAATATGTTGGACGCGGGACAATCTACACAACAATAGTTTTTTAGGCTTAGGCTGTTATATATAAAAAAAAAATTTCTAACATTCATTATACATGTATAATTAGTAAAGAAATAAATAAATAAATAAATAAATAAATAAATAGATAAATAAATAAATAAATAAATAAATAAATTAATAGATAAATAAATAAATAAATAAATAAATAAATAAATAAATAAATAAATAAATAAATAAATAAATATTTAAATAAATAGATAAATAAATAAATAAATAAATAAATAAATAAATAAATAAATAAATAGATAAATAAATAAATAAACAAATAAATAAATAAATAAACAAATAGATAAATAAATAAATAAATAAATAAATAAATAAATAAATAAATAAATAAATAGATAAATAAATAAATAAATGAATAAATAAATAAATAAATAAATAAATAAATAAATAAATAAATAAATAAATAAATATTTAAATAAATAGATAAATAAATAAATAAATAAATAAATAAATAAATAAATAAATAGATAAATAAATAAATAACTAAATAAATAAATAAATAAATAAATAAATAAATAAATAGATAGATAAATAAATAAATAAATAAATAAATAAATAAATAAATAAATAAATAAATAGATAAATAAATCAAAACAAAAAAATGTAAAAAATGCGTTTTCATATAAAATTCCATACAAATAGAAATAGGTGAAACTTGTACTGTGAAACTTGTACTTCGTATAAGGGCAATGGATGACTCAACCGTCGGATGGTTAAAAAAACTCTACAAAATTATCTTTATCTTTGAAATTTGGAACTTTTACATTTTACTTTTAAAAGAAGAAAAAATGTCTCCTTATCTTTTATCAGAGCTTTTAATTTCGGTATAAGTGCACTTCACATATTATTTTTTTAGGCATCCAATCCTTCACCCCTCTCCCCCCCCCCCTCGTACGCCCTTGTTTAAAGGACAATTTACATATACATACATATGTGATTCGAATAATTAACACATTGTCGGTGTATATTATGTTACAGTAAAAAGCTTCTAATAAAAACAGCATAATAGTACACCCTACGTATACGTAATAATATTTTGCATAATAATCATACGCTTCTCTGGACATACGTAGTGGTCGCTGCTATTATTTAGTTTAGTTAATTTTTTAATGGATATTTCATGTTATTAAAAAACAATTCATAAATATGCAAATAAAAAGAACACGCAATTTTTTCCAATTATAATAAAAAGCTGTTAGGAAAACCATGTTTTTCACTATGAAAAAAATTAAGGTTTTATAATTTTTCATAATCTTAAAAAAAAAATGCTTATAGTTAGTATTAAGAATTCATTCTACATAAAATATTTTAAAAAACTAACTTATATTTAAGTATTTGTTGCTTAAAATGATTTTAGAATTTCAACACTTTTTTTCTTGTTGATTGTATTTATTTTGTAGTTGTAGTTAGTTGGCAACACTTTTGTTAGTGTTGATTCATTCTTTAATATTTTTTTGCACTATTTCTTGAACTTCCTTTAAGAGTTTCGTTTCCGTTTCCTTTGCCATTTAACACGTTGTAAAGAGAAAGACTATGTTTTGTTTTTTGCACAAATCTACTATTATAAATAGACAAAAAATTTAAAAAGTTTTTTAGTTACATTTCTTTTTATTTGTGTGCATATTCTATTTTATTTTTCAGAAACCTTTTGTTATAATATATTTACCAAATGCATAGCACAAAGTCTTATTGATAAGGATTTATAGTAGTATTTGGCATGAAAACTCCTACTATTTGTAACATTAAAATTGTATTGCTTCTGCTAAGTAAAAAAAAAATAAGAAAATAAATACATTTCAAAAGATTTCATTTTAAAGATTTCAAATACAGGAAAATCCTTCTTTCGACACTTTGGTTTTTTCATTTAAACTATTAGAGTTGAATATAAAAATGCAATTTTTTGTCCTTCTATTTTTAAAGCACTTTATTAAGATTTAAAAAAAAAATCTATAATTTTTATACTTTAAATGTTATTTACTGCTTACTAGTAGTGGCGTTAGCGTAAGCTTAGTATAAGAAGCCAATTTATCTAAATTCTATTTTCAACAATTTCTATTTACTAACAATAAATTCTCGACTCCACTACCACACTCCAACACACATACATGTGTTGCACTAACAATAAGCTCTTTTATATTTAAAGTCCTCATAACTTCATGTCTATGACTGTGAGTGTATGTAAGTAAGTATGTATGGATATGGCTTCTTTAGACTCTTATATCTTCTTTGCCATTTTTTTCGCGTTATTATAGTTTTATTCCTGAATCTTGAGATCAACTCACTGCAGTAAATACTTGCAAAAATTTAATTTTCTAACTCAGATAAAGTGATTTAATTCTCATAATTTAAAGTTTTAAGTGGAAGACAAAGTTTAAGGAAAAGAAAATTAAGTACGTTTTCTTTTAAATATGGCAAACTAGCGAGAAAGCCCTTTACGTTGTTAGCATAGTTTAGATGTTAAATTTATAAATATTCGCCATTTTTTAAGTTTAATCAAGAGTGACTGGTATACTCTTCTTTGACCACTGGTAAGCCTTGATGAATCAGCCTCTAGAAATTATGTGTTATTGGATAACGGTATTTCAAAATTGTTTCGTTATGTAAAAAGATGTATGTATATATAAAAGATGTATATATGTATAAAAGATGTCAGTATATTATGTTTTTTCGTTTATATATTCAATGGCCGTGTTATCTTACGTGGTGACAATGTCAATTGGCCGCCAAGATCATGTGATTTGACACCGTTGGTCTTCTTTCTTTGGGATTAATTAGAGTATTCAAAAAACCGGCTTTTTCGAAAAACCGGTTTCGGTTTTCTTCGAAAAATAGAATTTTAAAAAAACCGGTTTTGGTTTCGGTTTTTGCAGAAAAAAACGGTCAACCGGTTTTTCGGTTTTTTTTTAATTTGAATAAAAAGCTTATATAATTTGTTAATTGTTTTAATTACAAACAAAAAAAAAAGAAATTTAATATATAAAGTAATAAAAATAAAAAAATATATTCTTTGAAAAAAATATTTTATAATATTTTTTTATTGTATTTCATTTTAACATTTCCCAAGAAACATTTTTCCAATCCGGCTTCTACTGTACGTTTACGGTCCGAAAATACGTATCCGTCAAAGCTTGTACGTAAACGGAACATTAACGGACCGTATAATTGAATTTTCGAAATCAATACGTTTTTACTCCGTTTTGGTGTATCCGTTTCTGTACCGTCAAATACGGACCACTGTTTTTCATAATTTTTTCTTCCGTTGCTTTTGGAATTGCTTAGTAATAAAAAACTAATACTTAACTATCCCTCAGGTAAATATTGATAAAATTGAAAACAAGTTTTACGATAATGTGTGCAAAATTGTGTTGATTTGCAAATAAAAATATTGCCCTACAGCTTAAAATAATTTTGTGAAAAAATTTGCAAATTTGTATTGTTTGCTTCATCATATCGTAAGTACCACAATTTAAACCAAAATTAAATATTTGTTTTATTTATTTCATGATTTTTAATGGGCCACAATCGCAGTGATTGATGGATGGTAATTGTGCTGGAGATAAATATGGTATTTGTTAGATTTAGTTTATTTAGTTTTGCTATTTTAATTTAAATATATTTGTTAATAAATTTAATGAAAAAAAATAAAAATTTGCTACTAATAATTAAAATAATATGCATTTACACAAATCCGTTTTTTATTGAAAAAAACGGAATGAATACGGATCCGTAAGCGATCCGTCACTGACGGACTATTAACGGACAACTCCGTTTTTCTTCCGATATATCCGGTCCGTAAACGGTCCGTCATTGACGGATTTTAAACGGATTAGAATCAGTTTCGATGTTCCTTAAAATCCGTTTTCAGGTCCGTTTACGGATAAAGAAAACGGTACGTAAACGGAGTTGAATTCCGTTTATGACGGACCGAAACCGGTACGTAAACTGAACGCATTGTTTGTTGGGTTTATTTTAAAAATTAATATTATAAAACTATATGCATATCAAATGAATAGAGGTCATAAAGTTTGTAAATTGGTAAAATTAGGTACGTTAGTAATTTGAACGTTTAAAACGTTTTTCATTAAATAGTTTTTTTTTAATATTACATTTTAAATATGTAAAAAGAAAATCTATTTTTCACTTAGAAATAATATTCAATTTAAATGTTTCGTTTTAAGACGATTTTTTTGTTTGCTTTTGATAAAGCTAGAAGTGGAAAATACTCTTTCACTAATAGTAGATGTTGGACAAATAGTCAAAAGACAATAATATAAATTTTCCAACTTTTCAGTTCTTTTGTCGCATTTATCAAGATATATGAAATTATCATATAATGATGAATTATTTTGTACAGTCTGTTTTTTAGGATTTTGAATACTGCTTATTGTGTTATTTAGATCAGAAATTAAACTATTTGAATTTGAAATATCCAGAGTCTTATATATATTTTTTTTTTAATTTCAATGTTTAAAATAACACTGTAAGAAAAATTTCAGCTGTCGAAATGACAAAGAAAAACGCTGAGACACCCCAACTTAATTTTGGGCCGTAGAACACAGTGCTATACTCCGCTTTAACAGATCAGGTCAATATCAAGAGATATTGCATTAATAATTTTGTATTATCTTTTAAGAGATTTGTTGGTGTTTTAAGGAAAAAAAATCAAAAAAACTTTTAAAATTACTTTATGAATTGAATCTTTATTATACCCTTCACCACAGGTGGAAGGGTATATATAAGTTTGTCATTCCGTTTGTAATTTCTACAATATTGATCTTAGACCCTATAAAGTATATATATTCTGGGTCCTTATGAAGAGCGAAGTTGATTTAACGATGTCCGTCTGTCCGTCTGTCCGTCTGTCCGTCTGTCCGTCTGTGTGTTGAAATGGGTTTTCCGAAGAACCCAGACGTGATGAGGACTTGATTCTTTTTTATTTCTGTTACATGTGATCCATTTCTGTTTGCTATTAAAAATCAGACAGATCGGTTAATAAATGGCTGAGATATTAGCAAAAAACCAGGACCACCTCTAATTTTTCCAGTAAAATCCCTTTGTTTAATATGTATGTAGAATTTTGAGCATAACACACATCCATGTGTTAAAATTTTTTTTTCTTTCATCTCCACCATTTATACACAAACAACACACATACAAAGATTTGTCATTTAAATAAAAATAAACAAATCCCTAATGACGAAGACTTTTATATATGTACATCTATTGACGATGGTTTTGTGTAAGCTTCAATAGCTCAGTTGTCTAGACGCCATGTCACAAATACTTTTTTTCTCTAAGCCCGCGGAGTTCTAGGTTCAAATCTCGGTAAGGTCAATTCACTTTTTTTTTTGTACATTTTTTTTTTATTATTTTCTTAATATTTTTTTTTTTTTGCTTATTTTTGGTTTTTTTTTTAACATTTAATAATTAATTTATATAAAATTTTATATTAATTATTAAAATTATTTTCTTTCATCTCCACCTTTTATACACAAACAACACACATACAAAGATTTGTCATTTAAATAAAAACTAAACAAATCTCTAATGAACGAAGACTTTTATATATGTACATCTATTGACGATGATTTTGTGTGAGCTTCAATAGCTCAGTTGTCTAGACGCCATGTCACAAATACTTTTTTTCTCTAAGCCCGTGGAGTTCGAGGTTCAAATCTCGCTCAGGTCAATTCACTTTTTTTTTTGTACATTTTTTTTTATTTTCTTAAGATTTTTTTTTGTTTTTTTTTTACATTTAATAATTAATTTAAATAAAATTTTATATTAATAATTAAATAATCCATAAATAGGCTAAAAACATCAAAATTTTTATAAAAACCCTCTGATACAAACAAAATACAAACGGTTTTATTTCTTTTTTTTGCTCCGATTTAAAAGAATTTATAAAAAGATTTTTAAACCATTTTATTTCTCACATATTAAGAACATTTTATACATAATTTACCTTTGAGTGCAACTATTTTAGGTCATAACTTATAATAATTTATAAAAAAAATTATAAACTATTTTCCTTCAAATTTTTAAAATTAAGCTAAAGAAATTACAAATATTTCTAATAAAAAAGCGAAATAAAATCCCAAATGTAAATTTGCCAGCTAAATCAAACTATTTTGTAGAAATAAAACACATGCAGTTGTAGTGATTTCTTTTAACGATTTGTTGAAATTCTTTTCTTTCACCTCTTCACCTTTTATACACAAACACTATTCTAGAGCTGTATTATGACCTATGGATACGTCTTATATAGCAAAAGATCAAAAATCTTTAGTATAACATATTTGCTGAAAAACTCGGAAATATCGGTTCAGATACAAAAAAGTTATGCCCAAAACATAAATTTTTTTAAAGTACCTATATTCCCGAGTCCAAGTTTTATCTCCAAACTAAATGGTTAATTTCCTCTTAAAGGCGTCCGTATATAAATCTGTCCATTCCATATATGTCCATATATAAACTTCAGTTTTTTCCCAACCATGGTGAAGGGTATATAAGATTCGGCATAGCCGAATTTAGCCGCTCTTACTTGTTTTTTATTAATATCTTTTTTCAATCAAAATTTTGTTCAGAAAATAAAACGACATAAAAGTCATTAAAATCTGTTACAATAATATTACGTATACGTAGTGGTGTACTTTAACTCGAATTAAACAGATACCAGTGTAGAATTAATTTTGGTGTATCATTATATTTTGAACTACAAACAATTATAACTCCTTACCTTCTAGATTATTTTAAAAATAATAGTAATGAATAGTAAATAAGAGCAAAAACAATAAATTAAGTCAAAATAATTTTCAAAGTCTATTCGTTAGAATATAATAAAAAAAATTGTTTAAGTCAATACAAACTTAAAATCTAAATGTCTGAAAATGACCTGACTCCTAAAAACGAGGCTCGCCACTGAATTCTACGACCAAGAATTAAGTTTACGTATTCCATGCTTTTCGTGTATCATTTTTAAGTACTTCCTGTGTAATTTGCAATGATTATTGTTTTTAATGTTTATTTAGTTTACCTCTTTGTTTGAACAAATTATAAAAACTTATAATGGAGTTATAAATATATGTTTATTCACGAAAAGTTAAGGGTGATTGATTACGTTATTTATGGGATATCTTTAACATCGATTAAAAGATCGCATGGCAGGGTGTGTTACGAATCAGAGGAAGGAAAATACACCGAACCCCTCTTCTTCTTCTTTTTCTAATTCTTTTCTATAATCTTATTATCGTATTATTTAATTTGTTTAGTGCTCCCTAATATTAAGTTTATTTAGTTTCGCCCCCACTCCCCAACCTATTTACTATTTAGTTGTCCCAACCAAATGTTTTTCTAAAATAATTGAGATATTTGCTTTCAACCGAAATTCTGTTGCATTAACCGAATTTTGGTTTCGACAAACAAATATATCGGTGGCTCCAACCAAACCATTCGGTTGGCAAGAAATTCGGTTGTTAAAATGAATTTGTCTTCTCTGTGCAGGAATTTCTTCCGACTAATTAATGTGTTGTTATTTTTGGAAAGCGGATAGAGAATTCATCTCTTCTCTATCCGTGAAATATGAAAAGTTTCAAATATGTCAACACAGTAATTGTGCACTTATTCCGCTATATCTTAGTACATTTGGCGAAATCGTTAAAGCTTTTTTAAGTTTATAGCACTGTTATTTGGGGTGATATGTATGAGTGATAGACGACTATTAATATTATTTTTCTAAATTCATATTTCCGTCGCTGGGGACAGTCGAACACGTTATTTACACCACAACACCCACAAACATTTTAAATTTAGTATTTGCTAACCATGAAAAAGAAACAATGTTAAAAATTAATATTTTGAATTGCTAATTTTTAAAACTGTAAAAGGTTAAATGGTACTTAAAGCATCTTTTTATCTACTTCATAACCTAAATCTTACTCATAATATGATCCTAAGCCTGAATAAAATCATACTCAATGATTATAATAAAACCAATTGGGATCATGGTTAGGAATCTTTTCGTATTTCCAATTATAACATGTACTTTAATAGTTTGCATTTTAGGTGTTTTTTTGCACATTTTTCACTTTTATTTAATTGACAATTTTTTACTTTACTGTTACCAGTATGCGCAAATTTTATTTGAAGGAAGTTTTCAGATTTTGTTGAGTTTTTTCTCTTTCTTCTACACTTTAAATACTTTTCAAGCTATTTTGAGCAAAACCAGTTCATTTGAATCAAATATTTTTTATTAATCAATTTTCTTCAAACAACTGAAAAATCAGCAAAAACAAATAATAAATCAGTTTATAAAAAATTTTTTTTTAAATTTTACCTAAATAAAAAAACAAATAAAATCGTTTCGGCTGTTAAAAATTAATTACTATCACTTACCGATATTTTTCAGTTTCATTTATTTTTTTCATTTGTTTGAAATTTAATAAAAATTTACCCACGAAAAGGAAATTTGCGGTTTATTTGTTTCCGTTAGATTTATTACAAATTTAAATTTTTTTTAAAAATTTTTTTTTATATATAAAATTATTTCCATTCAAATTGCATGAATTTCATTAGTACACAACAGAGAACTGCAAATGCTGATTGCAAAACGTTCATACGCAATCAACACAAGAATAAATATGTGTTTGCGTTTAAACCTTGAATATACTCCAACACACATATTTGTTGATGATTTTAAATCAATCAAACGACGTGCAAATTGTTGTCACTGATTTATAATCATCGGTCGTTTTTATACCATTGATTTTATTCTTGTTCGTTCGAGTCAACAATAATTATTTTGATGTAGAATAAATCAGAAAAAGCAATAAATAACACGTATGTGTGTATTCATAATTAAAACAAAATAGTTTCTTATCTATAAAAAGGGGGTGGTTTTGTAGAAACACATTTCATAAATAAGGGTGGGTCTAAAATCCATTTTTTTAGAATTTTTATTAGTAATACCAAAAATCATGTTCTTTGTGGAATTTTTTTTTTTTTTATTTAGGTCGATATCTTAGGCTCTCCCAAGCCGGTTAAAGTTAAGTTTTGCCTAATTTTCCAATCAAAATAAATAAAAAAAAAATTAAGACAATATTTAAATTTTTCCGGATTAGGCAAGCCTGAGATATCGACCTAATTTTTTTTTTTCCAAAAAAATATTTTTATTTTACAGAGAAGAATATTTTTAGTATTGTAAATATTACTAATAAAAATTCTAAAAAAGCGGATTTATGTCCCACTCTAATGTACATTTATGAAATGTGTTTCTATTTTGTTTTAATTATGAATACACATACATACTCGTTGTTTGTTGTATTTATGCTTTATTCAACGCTGACTTTTTGTTGAGTGATTACATTTGCAGTAAACATAATCGACAGATGATTCACACTGATCCCAATTACGCGTTCAGTAACATGATGCTGATTTTATTCTACAGTGAATTTTGTTGAATTATTAAATGTGAACAAGAATTTTTGTGTATGATTAAATCAAAAAAAAAGTTGATTTTGCAGTTCTCTGGTACACACACATATGGTCATTCACATGAAATGTGTCTACAGGTTGTAGATTTAAAAACAAACATAAATACAAAAAACGGAAACAATTTTAAATAAAAAAGTAATCAGTTATTTTTTACGCACTTTATTAATCATTTGGTTTTTACTGATATGTCAGTTGTTAAACAACATTTATAACGTTTGAAATATTTGTAGTAAATTTTTTTAATAATTTTTTTTTTATAATAGTCTATTTTTATTTCCCTTACCTTCCTAACCATGTAAGTAATCATTTATTTTATCACCTTTAAAGTAATGGAGCCATAGGCTACCTTGAGACTCATCGCCTGTAAAAACCAAAAGCTCTGTCTTAACAAATAAAAGATTTAAAAATGAATAGGTTTTTTTTTATAGAATATGCAACAATTCCATGAGAAACTAAACACCTGTGTTTATCATTTTAGTCAAAACTTTAATAAAAGGTTTAAAATATACCACAACTACAATTCAATAGCTTGCCATTCATGAATAAGCTACAAACAAAAGGTGCAAATATAAATGTTTACACAAAAGCGAACAAAAACTTTCCCATGTAACGAATAAGTTTTGCTTTTATTAAAAAACTATTGAGAAAAACCAAAATGAACAAATTAAAAGGCGTTGTATTAAAACCCTCAGAAAAAAATAAAACCTAGCATGAACTAAAGAAAAACTTCAATTTTGTCTAATTCAATTAACAGTGGAAACAATAACATGCAATAATTAATACAATGAATAAACTTGGAAATTAAATTTAAATGCAAGTGAAAATTTAACATTAAAAAAAGGTAAGAAACATTTTAGTTAATTAATAAAATGTACTCTTTATTGCATTAAAGAACATACAGAAATTCTTATGTAAACTTTAGTTTTAATTAACTGCATATAACATTTTTAAACAAGGTAACTCAAACTATTTATTAGAATTTTTCAAAAGTCGTATTTCAAAAAACAAAAAAGAAATTTGTCAAATGAAATCAAAAAATTCTTATACGGTAACACAGCATAGTAAATTGATATCTCGTAAAAAAATTTAACTCAAACTTTGGGGGTATCAAATCGTAATTTAAATTACAAAAATTAATATATATTTTTTTATAACAAACAAATCAATAATCACAATAAACCCTAAATTTTACTTTGCCACTTAATAAATAATAGTATTGTACATCAAATTTGCGTAAAAACAAATTTTTACAAATTTTTATGTGAAATATTTTTTATATATACAGTATAACAGTTTTCTTCACGTGAAACCCGAACAACTTACTATGCTTATAGTAGAAATACCCCTTCTGTGTTGTACATAAAAGTTGGATAACCTGCATAGAGGAATTTATATTAATCTGCCTTAAGTTATACATTCACCTATTATTTTATATTTGATTAATTTTTTATTTTGTAAGTGTTACTCAAAAGATTATTATCATTAAAATCATTACCACTATTTTAAAATGTTTTTGTTTTGTTTTTAATCAACTTGCCAGTCAAAGTTTCAGCAACAAAAAGTTCTTGCAGCCAAGCGGAAAATTGCTGCTTTTGATAAATTTAATTTCTTGCCATTATTTTTGCAGCCAACTAAAATAATAAAGAGCTACTTTTTGTTCTATTTCTAAACAAATTTTTTTTGTATTATTGTTGCTTGTTGTCTACAACATTTAAAACTTTTAAGCCATGTTTTTTTATGCTATTGAAGTCAGTCAATGTTACGGATTTTTTTTGCACTTAAGTGCGCAAGTGCAACATGAAGTGTTTTGTACAAATATTCTTTTTTAGGGGAAATGGTTTTATTGCCATTGGCTTAATATTGTGCTACATGTTGATATTTTGCAACTTAAATACCCTATAATATGCAAGAGTAGCTTGAAATGCAATGATTTCAAAATATATTGAGTCAAAAGAGAAAGAATATACTGTTACAAAAAATTCCCACATAGCACCCTAAAAGTGTAAATAAATTCAGTCTGTTATATTTAATATTTATTTGTAATATTTTTTTTTAACAAATTTTTGTTCTATAAAAGTCTATTTTTTATTTTATTTATACAGGTTGGTTGAAAAGTTCCTGCGCTCGAAATGAAAGAATACTGTTTTCGTTACGAAATATATTTTTTTATTCAATATAATCTCCTAGAAGCTCAATACACTTGTTCCAATGATCTTCCAATAATTTTATCCCATCCTTATAATTGTTTTCCGGAAGCTCTGCAAAATAACCGTCTACGGCTGCTATGGCCTCTTCATTCCACGAAAAATGCTTTCCACGAAGGAATTGTTTAAGATTTCTGAAGAGATAGTAGTCACTGGGAGCCAAATCTGGTGAATACGGTGGATGTTCAAGCAATTCGTACTTTAATTCTTTGTATTTAGCCATCGTCAAAACACTTTTGTGAGCAGGTGCATTTTCTTGATGAAAAATGATTTTTTTCTTCTTTAAACCAGATCTTTTCTCTCGAATTTTTTCATCCAGCTGATCCGAAAGGCTGCAAAAATATTCAGAGTTGATTGTTTTACCTTTCTGAAGATAATCAATCAACAAAATTCCTTTTGCATCCCAAAAAACTGATGCCATAACCTTCTTTGCTGATCGTTGTGACTTCACCTGCTTTGGAGCTAAACACCCAGCTTCAGTTCACTGTAAATGTTCTTGTTTGAATTTAGGGTCATGGCGGTAGATCCAAGTCTCATCCATAGTTAAAAAACGACGCAAAAATTCGGTTTTATTCGGCTTAAAACGCTCCAAATTACGCTGAGAAATTTGTTTTCGATCCAGTTTTTGTTGAATTGTTAATGTGTGCGGCACTAACTTTCCAAACAGTTTTTTCATACGTAATTCTTCATGTAAAATATGGAGTTCTCGTTTGTCTGAGATGCCTATGGCATTAGCAATTTCACGCTTAGTCAAACTTGGATCTTCACTAACCATATTATGTACCTGCTCAATGATTTCTGCTGTGGTCTTTAAGGCTGGTACGACCACGTTTGAATTCACCAGCCCAAAATTCAGCGGTGCGTTTTGAAGGTGAGGACACCTTACACACTTCTAACAATTGTTCATAAATTTCCTTTGGTTTTAAACCCTTCAAAACAAAGAATCTAATGACTGCACGATATTCAATTTTCTCCATATTAAAAAAAAATCAAAGACACGTCAACTTCAAATGTCTTGTAAACAAAGAAAGAATTGACAGAATGACTTGCAACTTTGCATGTGTTCTCAGGACAGTTATACCAACTTGAGAAAAAAAAGGTTTAGAGATAGCAGTGCCATCTCTTGGTGAGCGCAGGAACTTTTCAACCAGCCTGTATTAATCATATAATTACAAATTATATCCTAATACCCTAACCGAGCACTAGCAACAAAGACTATCGTCTCTTTGTAGTAGCACGCTACCAACTAGTCTACCGGGGCGCTCAAAGCCTATTTTTAGACACATTACTTTTTCCATCTTCGTAACAGTTACTTTATCACCTCTAAAGTAATGGTTGATGAATTGAGACTGGAGAATTTGTGGTTCCAACTGCACACACAGCTCGCCGAAAATTAACATTTTGAAGAATGTAATTCAGGGTCACTTAATGTCTCGTTTTGGCGCTTTGCAGGTCTGGCGACTTTAAGAGAATGTCCGACAACAATGCGAAAAGATATCGACCGAAGTTTTCTCCATAACGATGGAAGATGAGGTAAAAAGAACCCAAATGAGCGTCAACAATCGTGGCGACACAAATAAATATTAAAAATAAAATTATGTTGTTGCATTTTAAAGATGTAGCTATTTTTAGGTACACGAAACTTTTAACAGCGGGAACTTTTAAGATTTATTATGCTGAGCCTCGTGGTGAATATACATGAAAAGGGCAGTTTCGCCATTTTTAGTTCTTCTGCAGATAGTGCAAAAAATGTATATTAAAAAAAATGACCAGTTTAGCAACTGAGAACAGTTATATGAATGTTATTTGTTTAATACTAAAACGTACTAAACATACGATTTGTATTAAACAATTTTATATTAATTTATTTAAAAAAAATTACATATTTTTGTGTATAAATTTGGAATTTATCCATAGATTTTCTTTTTGGAAAATTTAGATTGATTGTATCACCATACATCAAAATCACGGTACTCATTTAAAAACTAAAATTTGATTTTAATGAAATGAAAGTGATATTTTTAATTATTATTATTATTATTATTATTATTATTATTATTATTATCATGTTTTGTAAACTATTTTAATTAAATTTATTTTTTTATTATTTTTATATTCTCTGCACTACTAATGAATAATTAATTTTAATTTTTAAAAAAGCACTGTTAACAATTTGTATCAATCCCAGTTCGCATATATAATAAAAGAGACACCAGTCCTGTGGTTAACTCTTTAGTTTATACCTTAAACCAATTAACTGTTTAAAAACTGTCGAGTTTGTTATCTTATTAAATTGTCTTTATACTGGTACTATCTGCGAACAGAATCATCGAGATATGAACTATAGTCGAAATGGTCAAACCGCCACTGACAAAAATTACAAAAATTAAAATAAAAACAAAAACTAATCCACAAAAAAACAAAGATTTTATTTTCAAGAAAAACCTAGTCCAACTTCGAGTGCCGACAATTTCAATGATTTTGTAAACTAGTTTTATTATGACAGATATTTGCCTTTTTAAATAATGCTTTTTATAATAAGGACAGTGTTAATCAAATATCAAACATTTTTCCACTTTTGACCTTTCCTTTAATTTAACCCTTATCCTGTGTAAAAATAAAATTACGTATAAGGCGTAAGTGGGTAAATTTTGCCCAATAGTAATTTATTATAAAAACATATAGTATATTTATTTGAATATTTTGTACTGGATGAATGTTGGGGGCATATATAGCATCGGCCTCTCTTTAGAGCGCTCTTCTCAACCACTTTATCCTTCTTCTGCAAACTTTGTACAGTCAACTTGGCAAAATTTCTTCTCAGCAATATATAACGACGTGATATTTCATCATGGACAAGGGCATTACCTAATTTTTCCAAAAAAATGTGTGTTCGTTTTTTTTCACCGACTTTGACGGTATGAATTGTTTGAAGTGGCATCTTCCTCGAAATGTAACTAATTACTCATCAATTGTTACGCATGGACCAGGATTATACAGTTTCCGTAAATTATATTCCCATCGATCCCAAAGATTTCTTATTGAAGCAAGTTTATCACGAGCGCGTCTTTCAATTCTATCGGTTTTTTTGGCATAGTTGCTTTGAAAATAGGTCTTCCGTTTCGATCATCCCATAAATTTTCCAAAGCTTCACCATGCGAATGAAATGCACCAGCCAACAAAAGAATACCCAAATACGCCTTCATTTATATCTCGTTAACTGGCTTCCAGTTGTTGCCATACACAGAAACTTATAAATTACAAAATAATAACATATTCCAATGTAAATTTATAATTTACCAGCTAAATTAGTTATATCTATGATAATTTTAACGATTTCCCTGGGCATAAGCAAATCGAAAGATGTTTCTGTAGTAGTTATTCTCGGAATTGCGTAAAGAGTTGATCCAGGTTTGGTATCCAAAATGTTTTGACCTGCACGTCTTCCAGCATTATCAAAATTTGGCATCTGGTCTGTCTATATTCCGTCATTAGAGATAAAGTTCTCTGTGATTTTATTATCATTGGTTTTATTATTATCACTTTCATTTTAATCTGATACATTTTGATTATATACGGAATCAATATCTGATATCACTCCATCATCTTTATCTGTTGACAGATCGTTAGCTATTTCATCATCTTCTGCTTCACATAACAAAGCATGAATTTCATTTTCGTTCAATCGCAACTTTTTTTTATTTTATTTTACAATAAACGCACGCTTTGAAATTGTATTCAGACTAAAGTAATATTCATACAATGTATTTAAAAAATTATTTGCTTGCATTGAGTTCTTTTTTCTAAAATAACAGTAGTTTTTATGAAAAAAAAAATCTTTTTGGCGAAAATTCGAAACTGCAAAGTGTTTTTCATTGAAATTCGAATTTGAAATATTGTAAAATAAATGAATGTACAAGTAGAAATACAAATAAACGTAAAAACTATCATGCAATATGTATTGGGCAATTTTGACCCACTTACACCTTATAAGCTACTTTTTGTATGGGGACGCTCATTAGGTGATAGGATTTTTTTTTTCTTGGTATTCTATACATCTTCTCGAATGATTAAAAGTCAAGAAAAAGCAAAATAAAAGTATTTTTTTTTTTGGTTTTGACCCACTTACACAGGATAAGGGTTAAATTTAAAAAAAAAAATTAAATATCATTTAAAAACTTTTCTTAGAAACAAATATTAATAACATTTTAATATAGATTTTCACATTCTATTCATAAGCTAAGAAATAAATTTCAAGAAAATCGTTATTTTGCTTATGATTTTTTTTAACTTTTTAGTATCAATTTGTACATTTTTATTAATTTATAATGTTTTTATCATCTTTTGGAAAGTGTAAACAAGTTTCATATAATTGGATTTACCTGGAAAAAAAAAGTTTTTTATAGCTTTAGTAAAATTATATTCTTTTAACTATGTTTTTGTTTTATTTTTCAGTTTTTTTGCATATTTCTTATATCGAAAAAATGTAATTTGTTGATCCAAAATAAAACATTAAAAAACCAGCTTAAGAAACACAGCAACATTTTTTATTTCTCTTTTTCAATTAGTTTTGTAAAATTAAATTTTTATAACAAAACCACATGAATATCATAACGAAAGTAAGCTTACCTCAAAACACGTTATTTTAAATTTATATTGTATGTAACATGTTTTGAAAAATATTTTATTTCGTTTTATTAAACCGAATATTAATTTAAAATTGAAAAATTTTCAACAAAAAATTAATTAATTAAAGTTTTTATAAAAAAACTAGTACCGACTTTACGGCATGCCAACTATATGATAACCTACAAATTGGGTTAAATTATGTAGTTTACTGTTTGTAGCTTAATAAAAAAGTTTTCAGTCCAGTTTAAAGAGCTTACATTAATTTTTCAAAGAAATATTTATTTTAAATTTTTTATACATTTGTTCAAAATGATTTACTGTCAATTAACGATTTTATACAGTTTTTTTGGTTTGCTGTCGGTTTCAAAAATATTAAAAAAATTCCAATTTGTTTTTACTTTAATTGTTTGTTTATATACAAAATTATTTCAATTCAAATTACAAGAACTTCATAAACACACACATATATGGTCATTCATATAACATGTGTCTATAGACTGTGTAAGTATACATTTTGTAGACTGAAAATTAAACAAAATTACATAAAACGGAAACAAGTTCAAATAAATGTATACTCAGTTATTTTTTACGGAATTGATGGGTAAAATTTTAACATTTACCATATTTTTAACTGAATAATCATTTGTTGTTTTCTGAATATGTTAGTTGTTTAAACAACATTTAAAAGTAAATAATAAAATCCATTTGATTTTAATGAAAAGTAAGTAATCGCATTCCATTAAGATTATTACATTTTTTTTTTTTAACCGAAATGACGGAATTTGCCGAATTTGTTGCCAGTCGAATAAATCAGTTGTAGTAATCGACCTTTTTGGCTTTGATAACTGAAAATCACGCAAAACAACAGTTATTTGGCTACAAAATAATGGTTTGGTATTTGCTACCGAAAAAATTGATTGCTCCAACTGAACTCTTCGATAGGCAGAAAATTCGCTTGTCGAATTTATTTTTCTGGCTACACTACATTTTTTATATCAATAACTTAAATTTTTTAAATGTTATTTTGCACAAATATTTTATGATTCAAGAATTTCAAAAAGAGTAAAAACAAATTTAAATAATATTTCAGATTGGAAAAATAAAATACAAACACTAGGGTAGAAAACCATAAATTATTTCTTTTAATCTTGATTATTTTTCAAAGTTAGAGCATGCATTTTCTACAGGATGGCGCATAATTAAAATTCATTATAACACTTTTAATTATTATTTTTCTTTGTTTTCTCCAGCATTTTGTAAAGTATTTATATGGAATAGCCTGTTCCTCGATCTCGAACGAAAAACTAGTCGAACGAAAGCAAGTTACTCGTATTCGAATCAATTTGGGTTTCTCTATTTCGAAAGCCTTCGATCGACTTGACTTACGTGTGTCAATTTTTGTTTCTTACGCATTTACAAATCACAGAGATGCCAGATCATATATTTTGAGTAATTGTTACATTTTTTTTAAAAGTAGCAAAAATACTACTAAACTGCTTAAAGTCAAAAACAACCCTGTTTAACAGTGATCAGCTGTATATGACAAATGAAATAAAAAATAACAATAAACAAATCAATTTTTATTTGAGAATGTGTTTATTTTTGAAAATGTTTGTTATCGATTGGTTGTAAGATTGTTAATCAGAAAGCTTTTCTGTTGCCTGTTGCTGTTGTCTGTTCGGTGCGGTCACTGCTCTTGTAAAATAAAAGATATAAAATAAAAACATGTAAATATGAGCTGCTTGGGGCAAACTTAAGTCACAAACAATACACACTTACCTTTTACCACTCAGCAGCAGCGTGATAGGGGATGAAACGGAGTTTAGTTTTCTGTTCAAATTTTCCTCCTCTGCAGAAAATTTGTTTGCTCCGTACACCAGAGTTCCTCTGGCAAAATCAGGCCTTTCTTCCATATAAAATACATGCGACTTCGGCTGGTCCATTGTTGATTTTTTTTAACTAAAATTTAAAATTCTTAATAAACTATAAATAATTTCATTTTTTTGTACTTACTTTTTGTTATCCATTGCTTTTTTTACTTCATTTTGCTTTTAAAAATAACAAATATATATTTACTCGACAAAAAAATAGCAAGTGACTGATTTTGACATTTGCGTTCGAGCTGTTCGAAATAGAGAAACCAAATTTTGTATGAAAACAGCTACGTTTTCATTCGACTTGTCGTTCGAGTCATCGTTCGCATAGAAATAGAGTTAGTGAAACCCAAATCAGTTTTCTTTCGACTAGAAAGCGAACGAACGTGTTCTTTCGAAATAGAGGAACAGGCTATAATTCTTCTACGAGTGATTTTAACTGGCCTCCACGTAAACCGGATATAACAGCTCTTTGCAACTTTCTTTAAGGATATTTTAAAGAAAGAGTGTATGTAACCAAAACAAAAACCACTCCCCACCTAAAAACCTAAATTCATAACAAAATCCTAAATATTACACCCGAAATTTTGCAAGAAGTTATGGAAAATGTGTTAGAAAGAGCATGTACATATGTATATATGTTCTAAGCAGAAAATGGCCACCCTCAGCATATATTTTTCCATGGTTTATAAAAAAAAAAAATAAATAAATTCTAAATAATATAATGTACTTAAAAAATATAATAATCACTTAAATAAAAAAGTTATCAATAATGTAAACCAAATAACTCATTCTGTGTGATTTTGTATATACCAGCCTTTCAGAAGAAAAACGATATATGAAATTACTTCCTACTAGTAGTGAATATATTACAGGAACAATGAAGATTTTTTCATGTTATAATAGACATTAGTTCACATCCTACTAATCCTATATTTTACTTTAACCAACAACCTTAAGTCTTAACGCTTTCTATACTAATTGGCCTAGTTGCCAGACTTTCATTGTTTATTAAACAAAATTGTAGTCCAAATGTCTGTTGCCATAAAAATATGTAAGAAAAATATAAAAGAAAAATATCTCAATTTCCATAAACGCTTAAGAGAAAAAATTTATTTTATTGTCTTGGAAAAAGTTTCTATAGTTTTATGTGTCATTTCAGATTACAATATATGCTGTTGGTGTTGTTTGATAAAATTGACAATATGTTTTTATAGAAATAATAATACTTCTAAAAAACTTTATAAACTTATACAATTTATAAGGAAAACAACAAGTATAATTTAAAGTACATGCATGAACACATTTTAAACAAATCAATATTTTTTGTTGTTTTATTTAAATTCCTCCTACTGTCAATAAAATAATTAAAAATTAAATTAAAAATTACATTTCAATAATATTCTTTTCATTTAACCTTCGACAAATTATACTTTGTAAAATGTCCTGTTATTCAATTTATTAATTTATCAAATGTGTCACATTTCAATTTTTGTCTCTTGACATTTTATAATATTTAACAAAAAAAAAGACATGTTGTCACTTTATTTATATCGTTTTTTTTCCAACAATATTTTGACAAAAAAAAAAACGCATAAAATGTCAGCACATTTTCATTTGACAAATATGTTGTTAGTTGGTTGGTACATTGCAAAATAGAAAATGTGTAAAAATTTTAAAATAATATGTATAAAAAAAATCTTACACACATGTTATTTAAGCATTTTCTGAATATATGTCGATGCTTGCAATGACACACATCATTACAAATTGTTGTCATCCTTGTTGCAAGCGTCAACAATATAACACAGTCACAAATAGCATCGTCATCATAATATAGCACATCAACCTGTCAATATTCAGCTTTTGGTATAAACAATATTATGTTGAGAATATTATTAAAATTAGTGACAAATTACACTAGCATACAATTTCTAAGTCACCTATAACTTTTTAAATTTTAGAAATATTTTTCCAACTTTGTCATTTTGGCTACAGTAATAAATATTTTTTTTCTTTTAAGTTTTATGGGGACTGGGACCCCCGTGTGGAGAATAAGATTTTTTTCCCCGTTCCATAAATTGTGTTCCCAACTAGAAATATTTCAGTTAATATCAAACCATGATGGCGGATGATATTGGGGAAGGGGGTGTATCATATTATGCCTCCCCCGACCCCGGTCATAATATGATACACTGCGAAAATATTATTAAATGTAAAAAAATTTTCTTACGATTACAATTTTTTTTTTTTTCATATTGAGAGGTAACAACTTTCCCAAAAGTTGAAATTTTTTAGAAAATTCGCGTAATTCTTCTAAGAAATTTTTCCTTGAGCGCTTTTTACCTGTTACGAACAAACTGAAGGTTCACTAAAAAAACCACGAATTTTTTGAAGCTTTTTATAATTGTGAGCAAATTTCCATCTATTTTAGCAGGCATCCTTCGGGGTTTTAAAGTTTAGTTCATTTTATATAATTTTGAAAAATATACTTATACTAGCGGGCAAAGAATGCACCGTTGTTAGCGTAGAAAAATGTTACCTGGATTGAAGTCCAGGATTGACTTGGCTAACTGGTTGCCCTATTTTTACCATTTCCCTCGACAAAATTCTAAAATGTTTCTAATCAATGAGTCAGCCCATACACCGTAACATATATTTCATATTTCTGGTTTCTAGGTAAATAGGTGTGGGCAGGCCGTTAAGGAGGGGACTTTTCACCTTTTTTCTCTCCGTATGAATTTCTAAAATTTCCGTCTTAGAGTATGTCAACGTACCAAAATTCAACTTTCAAGCTCCAGTTAAATGAATTAGTGAATGAGTCGATCAGTCAGTCAGTAACATTATTTCTTCATATATAGAAATTTGGACCACGCTTTATGCAAGCAGGGAAAAATGATAGTTGGGGCAATCATATTCAAAGAATATCATATATTTTTGGGATTATGATTGCGCCTACCATAGTAGAAATAAAGGGTGGTTAAATTTTGCGGGCCGATATTGAATGTGATCCACACCTAAACGTCAAGTTTTTTCTGCATTTCATTTGACATCTCTCAATTTTAGACTAACTTAATTTAAACCATGGAATGATACACAATCGATCAACGTGTTAAAGTTATTCAGGCTTATTATGAAAATGGGCGTTCAAATCAATATGCATTTGGTGCACTTCGTGATTTTTTTTGTCAGCATAATCGAACAAATGTGTCCACAATCGGGAGAATTATGGGCAAATTTCAGCAAACCGGATCTGTAAAAACACCTGTGCATACTCGCCAAATTCGTTCTGCGGAAAACATTGCTGTTGTTCGCGATAGTGCGTCATGAGGTCGGCCAAGCATTTACCGTGAATGGTGTTCACTATCGCGAGATGATAACGAACTTATTGTGGCCATGAATTGAGGTTATGACCCTGGACAATGTGTGGTTTCAACAGGATGGTGCCACTTGCCACACAGCTAACCAAACAATGGCTCTTTTGCGCGACAAATTCAATGTGCGTGTTATCTCACGTGGTGGCAATCATAAAATTTTGATATATATTTCCTATAATAACGATGGTAGAGAGCACACTGATGGTTAAAATCTATTTATAAACCAATAACTTGATTGTGACAACCATACCCGAATGCAGCAAGTATAATACATATAGTAGCAGTGTTGCAACATGAACAATGTTTTCTTTTAAGGTGTATATGTAGCCTTACAAGAATTGAAAAACTATTAAGTCTAAAAATAGGTTTCCAAAATAAATTCATAAAAGAAATTTAACATAACTTTATATATTAAATAAAATTCATTATTGGTTACCTATTATTTTTGTTTGAAAATAATAAAAAAAGTAACTAGTCATTAGTCATTAGTAATTCATTATTTTATATTTTAAAGAATGTAGTATCATTCCGAAAAATAATCATAAATCATTGATTTAAGCGAAGGATTGTTTTAGCTGTTTCAATGTTCTTGGCCATTTGAGTTTTCCTGAAGAGCTATTTTAATCTTTATTTTATATATAAAATAGAATACGATTAGTTTTCACAGCAAAATACAAATTATTAAAAAATCACATATGGTTGTGCTGAACAAATTAAGTGGTGGTATCAAATCAAAATACCTTTCAAATCGGAAGGCAATGTATTTTTCTGTTAGTAAAATTTATTTTGAAATCGGTAAATCTTAGATGTGCCGCTCAAAAACTAATCAAGAGAAAAGCGCACCAAATTTGTTCATATCCAGGTTTAGGAAAGGTCCCGATGCCGTTAAATTTTTAAAAAAAATTTCTTAACCCTCTACTGCATGAACATGTTTTAAATAAAGAAAGAAATACAACTCCGTAAATATGTGTTTATTTAGGATAATTTAATATATATTTAACAAAAATTAAAAAATTCACTGGACATTTTGGAAGAAAAAAAATGGAGCCATATATGGCCTTATATGCATTTACAGTTATTTGAAAATTAAAAAAATGTATTTAGTGTGGGAACTAGTACAACAGTTTGGTTTGTCGTTTTAATACAAGAAAACGTTGCATTTTTCGCAAAAGGAGTATGAACGAAAAGTGTTATCATTTTGACAAAGTTGTCAGTTTTCCATCCATTTGGGGAAATGTCCTATTCCGTCAGCCCGTACAGAATTAAAGGGAAAATCCTGTCGCTTTCTTTTTTACTGTGAAGATTAACCGCCCCCTTTTTTTTAATTTACCAACCTTGCATATCTTGTTCCGATTTGCGGCACAGAATCCAAGCACTGACAACGCACATGTCAATTATGTGAAAAAAAATCTTTTTACAACACTTTTTTGTTCTTATTTGTAAGGTGTCCCAAGAAGAACGCAATTTTTAAATTTTAAATAAAACAGAGATATTTAAAAAAAAAATCGTGAAACTTTATTATATCGTAAAGTAGACAGAATGAGGTTATGTATGGAACAATATATCGTGCAGATGGCCGCCGCGGCTTTGCTGGCATGCACGCGATCTTTTAATGAAATTTTCAATGACCGTTTTGCATGAATGCTGCGGTATTTCATTAATGCAGCGTCCAATTTCCTCTTTTAAGGCTTGAGTCGTCGTCGGATTATTCGTGTAAACCATCGACTTCAAAAAACCCCAAAGAAAAAAATCTAATGGTGTTAAATCGCACGATCTAGGCGGTCAATTCTGATCTCCAAAACGCGAAATAACAAGACCGGGAAATGACTGATGCAGCAATTGAATTGTTTCTCTGGCTGTTGGTTGTTGGAACCACATGCCCTCCACATTAATTCCTTCAATTCTAGGCAAGAAAAAACTGGTTATCATTTCACGATACCGAACACCATTGACTGTTTGCGCTTGACCTGCCTCATTTTCATAAAAAAAAGGTCAAATGATTCCTCCAGCCCAAAAACCACACCACACAGTGACACGTTGAGGATGCATTTGTTCTCGTGAATCACTCGAGGATTTTCCTCACCCCAAATGCGACAATTCTGCCTATTGACGAAGCCATCAAGATCAAAATGGGCCTAGTCACTGAAGATGATTTTATCGGCAAAATCAGCATTTTCATGTTGTCTCTCCAATACCCAATTAACGAACTCCCTTCGCTGTCCATGGTCAGCTGGCTTCAGTTCCTGAGTCAATTGAACTTTGTATGCATGAAGATGCAAATCTTTCGTCAAAATTCGCTGCAAAGTGGATTTGGAGACACCAATTTGCTGAGCTCGGTGTCGAATTGAGGTGGATGGATGCGACATTTTCGGTCGATCGACCTGGTCGATGGCGCGTTGTTGTCTTTACATCACTAACAGACCCAGTTTCGGCAAATTTATCCATTAATCTCTTTACAGTTGACTCTTTTGGAGCATTATTGTGACCCCAAATTGATCGCAATTTGCGAACTGTAGCCGCAAAACTTTCACCATTTTGGTAAAAGAATTTGACAATGAGAATGCGTTGTTCATTCGTGTAGCGCTCCATTTTTACTAACCTCGTACCTTCTACTAACAAACAATAACAATTGTTCAAATGTCAAACAATGACACTTCGAATGTTGCCAGATTTAAAAATTGCGTTCTTCTTGGGACACCCTTTATTTTAAAAATACCTAGCAAAGAATCCAGTAAATCTACGCCCCCCATATAATAATTATATACATCAATTGCCCTAGGGTATTTGATTTCTTCTCTCCTTTACTGAATCGCTTTTGTGTTGATATAGGGTGACATCCGACGTAGGTTGAAAGAATATTTACCACTTTATTGTTAAACCAAGTGACGAGACCAAGTTAAACCCCATCAATGTCAGCTACTTTTACGACCCTGCTTCCCAGGCCCAACTTTATCATTTTCTTTTCAGTTTACATCTTAAAGTTTGTTACACGATTTAGCCTTACTGTACCTAAAGGCAATAAACCATTTTTCATGAGATACACTTAAAGCTTTGGACTGTTAAACCAATTATCAACAAATATTTTATGGTATTGTCCTTTTGGTATTGTAGTTGCTAATCTTGTTACAACGTTTCCACTTACTCCAAGATTAGGTGCTCCTTCCCGAAATGTATCACTTTGAGCTTCAAGATGTCAAAATCACAACTGAAACCTTAAACTCCACTTAAGACACAATTTTTAAATCCCCATTTGTGCGGTTTAGCTGGATTATACTGTTGGAGGTGATGCCGGCACTTTGTGGGAATTATTTGTCCATCCACCACTAAATGTTCTTCTTTGGGTATAAGCAACAATCGTTCACGCAATTTTTTCCAACAATGGTCGAATCTTGAAGAGCTTATCAAACCCGGGTTGAACTGGTGGTCTTATATTTTCATTATTGTTGAAGTGTAAAAATCGTTTGATGGTTTCCCATCTGTTACATGTCATTGTGCTACGTAGAAATTCTTGGCCAATAAATGTATTGCAATAATGTCTTGATGATGGTAGCTTTAACATAGACATGTATATGACTATGCCTGATAAAATTTTTATTAGAAATTTTGTCAACCTTGTTTAGTTGAACTCACCTATAAACCGATCCATTTCGTTCCGAGTAATATTAACAGGTTTATATCAATTTCTAATGCGATTAAATTCGATTGGTCTACAATGAAGATCATTAAATCGTCGGTAGAAATAAAATTAAACAATTCTGCTGGTGTTTCCAGTTTCTCAATAAAGTTAGAAAGGTTCGAAACTCCTTGAAATGGAAAATTTTCACTCGAATAAGTGGGCAAACCACTTTCTTTCCAAATTGGAGTTTTTGGTTTTTTACTAGATTTTGCATTTGACGTAGTAGGCTTCTCATAGTCATCTGAGTAATCAGTCTCCGGTATGTAAATATGACCCTGACCAGACTTCTAAAATCTTCTTCGTCAGTATCTGATGTATTGTCATCATCACTTTGATGACCAATAGTAATTTCATTAACATATTTTAAATTACCATAAAATGATCGTACATCCATTTCTAGAAAAAATAAACCGCACATATGTATGTATGTAAGTTAATTATGTACTATTAGTGCATAAAAGATTATATATAGTTTCGTCAATTTTCACGAAAAATAATATATATAATACTTCCCAGCAAAATAAGAGCTGAGGAAGAAGTAGTTAAACACTACATCTACTGAACCCGAAATTGTGAAAATTTCGGTGAATCATTAATGATTTTAACATTGGCGTGTCATTGGGAGGAAGTAGTTTGTTTCGGTGCTATGAAAAATCGATGAGCAGATGGACTTTTTCATTAGTTTATGGAAGTTGTTAAATATAGGGACTACAAAATAAATATAGGGAGTGGCTTTTTTTTAAGTTAAATATGTGATTTTGAACACGCCAGGAATTATTATTCCGACCAGGGCAAAGTAGACATTACTGCTATGCAATATATGTTTTCAATAAGGCATTAAATTACTGCCGGAATTAACCATTTATGGACTAACTAAATGATTGTTTTTTTTTTTTACTAGTAGGGGTTAAAATCAACATTTTGGAAGTTGTTTAAAATGACTTCTTACAAATCGAAAAATTTGCACTATTAACTTCTTTGGATGTTGAAAAAGAGATTCGTAAAGAATAACATCAATTTTATTTTGCTGGGTTACTTTGCAGATAAATTAGATTTTTATTTGAAAAAGAACATCACTTTCTATGGGAAAATATTTTTTTTATTATATTGTTGTTTTTTTATTTGATGTAAATTAAAGATAAATCACTTCAAAATTTACTTTTGTTTTCACACTTGAAGCACTTAAAAAAACTAACGGAAACATTGGCTAAAACACACTTTGTTAATATTTAACTTTACATTGCAGTAGAAAACAAAGCAAACAAAATTTCCAAATTATTCTCTTTTAATTATGTTCCGTTATTATAAAAATACAATGCAATACAAGTTAAAAACCATATATGGCGTTGTATGCGGTAGAAGGTTAAATTTATTAAGAGTATTAAAATTAGTAAATCGACATTTAAAATTTTCCTTTAGTTTTTAATATTAAATTTAACTTACATTGTTATTTCCTTAAAAACAGCTTTATTAAACTTAGAAGACAATATTGTATAAAAATCTTTATTTTATGATTATTAAACGCTGTACAATATGCTTCATTACATATCAAAGTAAAAAGTTTATTGCTTTAGATTAAATGAGGGGAAAACGATTGGATACAATTTTTTTCTCTAATACAATAAATCTAAAGTTTAACGAGAAAGTCACAGTTAAAAAGTGAAAAAAAAACACTTGTTTGCTAAAAACTTTTTCTTTTTCAATCTCTTTTATGAGTTTTAATTTCTTGTCTTCCGGTGTTCATTTTATTTTTGCAAATATAAATTCCAATCAATGTCATCATCGTAGGTATTGTCCTGAGTTTAACCAAAGCATGCAAAATATACCTTTCCAACATACATTCAAAAAAATTAATATCAAAAAGGAACCTAAAAGAACACAATATGTCAACAGCACAATAGTTAAACAACAAATCGTTAAATATAACAATTTAACAAAGGTACAAGGATATCTCCTGAGTCTATATGGGTGAACATTGTTAGTTTGTTAATTCATGTTAGTGTAGTTGCGTTTTTAAGTCCTTATTTGTGTTTATTTGTTCAATATACAAATGGCAATGAAATGGTATTAAAAACATTTCCATTCAAAAAGTCTTAATACAAAAGATTCGATTACACAAAACCAATGACATAAAAAATAAACCTATAAATGGTGAAACAAAAAAAAAAAAAAAAAAAAAAACAAAACATAAAAAGGGACAGAGATAAAAATGTGTGCTGGTATTAGGGACAGTAGAATACAACAATGACAAAGTCTTTATTTTTGCTTTTACCTATAGACATTATAGCACAGTAAGCTGTTCGCGGTTCACGTGAAAATCTGTTTTACTCGGTAAAAAAAAAAAATTATTTTTCACGATAATGAATTTACGTGAAAATTTGTTTTCACGCAAATTATATATACAAGACAGTATTTTTCAAATAAGAAAGCGATTGTCTGTTTCTGATAAAATAAAATAAATCACTTTTAAAGGGTGTCCCAAGAAGAACGCAATTTTTAAATTTTAAATAAAACACAGATATTTAAAAAAAATCGTGAAACTTTATTATATCGTAAAGTAGACAGAATGAGGTTATGTATGGAACAATATATCGTGCAGATGGCCGCCGCGGCTTTGCTGGCATGCACGCGATCTTTTAATGAAATTTTCAATGACCGCTTTGCATGAATGCTGCGGTATTTCATTAATGCAGCGTCCAATTTCCTCTTTTAAGGCTTGAGTCGTCGTCGGCTTATTCGCGTAAACCATCGACTTAAAAAAACCCCAAAGAAAAAAATCTAATGGTGTTAAATCGAACGATCTAGGCGGCCAATTCTGATCTCCAAAACGCGAAATAACACGACCGGGAAATGACTGATGCAGCAATTGAATTTTTTCTCTGGCTGTATGACATGTGGCGCCGTCTTGTTGGAACCACATGCCCTCCACATTCATTTCTTCAATTCTAGGCAAGAAAAAACTGGTTATCATTTCACGATACCGAACACCATTGACTGTTTGCGCTTGACCTGCCTCATTTTCATAAAAAAATGTCCATTGATTCCTCCAGCCCAAAAACCACACCACACAGTGACACGTTGAGGATGCATTTGCTTCTCGTGAATCACTCGAGGATTTTCCTCACCTCAAATGCGACAATTCTGCCTATTGACGAAGCCATCAAGATGAAAATGGGCCTCGTCACTGAAGATGATTTTATCGGCAAAATCAGCATTTTCATGTTGTCTCTCCAATACCCAATTAACGAACTCCCTTCTCTGTCCATGGTCAGCTGGCTTCAGTTCCTGAGTCAATTGAACTTTGTATGCATGAAGATGCAAATCTTTCGTCAAAATTCGCTGCAAAGTGGATTTGGAGACACCAATTTGCTGAGCTCGGTGTCGAATTGAGGTGGATGGAGTTTGAGCGACATCATCACGTACAGCTGCGACATTTTCGGTCGATCGACCTGGTCGATGGCGCGTTGTTGTCTTTACATCACTAACAGACCCAGTTTCGGCAAATATATCCATTAATCTCTTTACAGTTGACTCTTTTGGAGCATTATTGTGACCCCAAATTGATCGCAATTTGCGAACTGTAGCCGCAAAACTTTCACCATTTGGGTAAAACAATTTCACAATGAGAATGCGTTGTTCATTCGTGTAGCGCTCCATTTTTACTAACCTCGTACTTTCTACTAGCAAACAATAACAATTGTTCAAATGTCAAACAATGACACTTCGAATGTTGCCAGATTTAAAAATATAAATTAAATTCCGACTTGAGACCATTTAATTTCGGGTGAAACATTTTCACGAAAAAAAAACAGTTTACAGTACTTAATTATTTAAAGCAAATCCACTTTATATTAATTAAAGTTAAAATCATTTAAAATCGTTAATCTTTATAATATTTTTGTTTTAATTTAACGTGTCAATTATTAGAATAATCGATATCACGACATGATAACAGAGTTCTTTCTAACTTAATAAGATATTTATGCGAGTAATAAGACAGTGCGGCATGTTTTACTGCCGTGAAACAATGCAATTACTGCAATATACTCTCTCGTTTCGGTGATCAGAAAGAGGGTATCTGTGCCATCAAAGCTGTGAACCCTAATGTGTTTTTTATTTAAATCAAATCTTCCATGAATTTCGAAACACCCATTATACACTCCATTGGTTTATTTAAGTATCAAGTAAGTCTCAAATCAGGCAAGTTTCCAATTTTTGTATACTTTAATTTTTTCATTAATTTTTGCGGATTTTTTATTCTTTGTGTTTAGGCAAAAACATAGCTATAATTAAAAAGCAGATTTTGATTTTTGTGTGAAAATTACAAGGCCTCTAATATTTCTCCTGCCGTCTCAGATTATTACGCAGATTATTACGTAGTTTACTGTTTGTGGTTTAAAAAAAATATATTTAGTTCAGTTAATATTTCTTTTTACTTTTTGTTCAAAATGATTTATCTACTGTCATTTACCGATTTTTTAAGATTCATTTGGTTGCTTTTTTGTTTGTTTGAAATTTAATAAAAATTTACCTACATATCGGAAAATTTTGGTTTATCTGTTTCCGTTAAAGTTATAACAAATTTAAATTTAGTTTGCTGTTTTTTTCAAAAAGTTCCAATTTTGTTTTTTATTTAAATTGTTTGTTAATATACAAAATTATTTCAATTCAAATCGCAGGAACTTCATAAACACACACACATAAGGTCATTCATATTACACGTGTTTATAGACTGTGTGGGTCTACTTTTTTTAGATTAAAAACAGACAAAAATACAAAAACCGAAACAATTTCATTTATTTTTGCGGAATCGGTAGGTAAAATTTTAACATTTATTTTTAAAATGTTTTAAAAATTTGTTTTCATTTGATTTTTACTGATGATATATAACAAAAACCATTTGACTTAAATGTAAAGTATACTGATTTTAATTGAAATATCGTTTCTGTTATTCTTAACTTAAAATACTATTTGTTTGTTGTTTTTTTTTTAAAGCAAGTTTTATTAAAAAGTTGTACATTTGTTTTATAAATGATTAAATAGTTAAAGAATATAGAAAACATTTTTTGAGATTTGTTTTAAAAATAAATTATATTTTTATACAATATTCTGTGATAGTCAATATTTTAATTTAAAATGTTTTATTGAAAAATAATTTTTTTTTTTTTTTTGTAGTAAATAATAGTTAGAATAAGCACAATTATTGAAAATTTATTTTTGCTTGAAAATTCGTTTATTTTTACATACTTTGTAGTTGATTTTTAAGATATATAATTGAGCGAAATAAACGTCATTTATTTTTATGGATTTTGTAGTTGATTAGTTGCAATTGTTTTTACAGACTTGTGGTTAGTTGTTTAACAGTTAAAATTAAATTTAACATCAGTTATTATTTATGGATATTGTGAGTTTATTTATTTACTAACATTGAAAACAATTGAAAGGATCCCTTTTTTATTTTTTTTGTTTTAAGGGAAGTAACATTTAGCAAATTCTTCCTACAAATTAATGCGTTGCTTTTATTGTAAATGGGATAGAAAAGAAAAAAAAAGGTGGTAAAAGATGCACCACTTCAAATATGTAGTTGTTCGGGATGATAAATTTTGGAACAGTTGTTCCACGCAAGCTCATGAAAATATGTTCCACGCAAGCTCGTAAAACTGTCGTGTTATTTCGCTCCGTAGGGATTAAGTGATATAAGGTGGGTTTAATTAATTTAAATCAAAATCAGTTAGTTTACACAACAAACTATTTCGAGTGTAAACCAAATGAGTTCTTCGATGTGCCTGCAAAAAGTCGAGTGTGTAATATTTACATCTTATAACATGGATTGGCAGGAAAAGTTATAACTACTACAGCTTACCTTTAGCAAAGAGAAAAAAATTTAAAAATATCAAACGTAGTACTTTTTTTTAGGCAAGTCGACAAGTTTTTTTTTTGTGGTATTTTTTGTTCAATATTTCGTGTTATGTAAAAAAAAAAATAATTTTTGTGTGTTTCAATGCTCGCACGTCAATCGAATCGTATTGTAATAAAAAAAAAATAACAACAAAAAAATAAGGATTGAATGGCGGTAGGAATAAAGAGGAATAAAAAAAACTACAAAAGAATATAAAACAATTATTTCACTTCAATAGAATTTGACAAAAATTAAGGCAAACAATTTAAACACACTGAAATGGATATCAATGTCAAATGTGTTTTATTTTTATTTTTTTCTTTTTGTGTTAAAAAAAAAAAAACACTAAATCCTTATCTAAACTTCAACAAAAAATTCTTTAGAAGTTTTGTTTACCAGGTGAAAAATATATTTAAAACAAATTTCTTTATAAAACTTCAACCCTTTTTCAAATTAATGTTACCTAAATATATGAATCATGTTAGATTTAATAACTTGAACGCGTAATTTAAGAACTTGAACTTATTTTTTGTAATTCTTAAGAGCTTCCTTTTTTGTTAAAAATTTATATTCAAAAATATTCTTAAAATACTAATAAACCTGAAATATATTTATTTTAACAAATTCATCAGTGTTCCACAAAACCTGTGTTTTCAAATCGTATGAAATTGTGACATTACACTAACTGCCTATTTTTTTAAATAATCAAATGAATTCGTTTAAAGTTTTGCATTAAAATAATCAACTTTAAAACGTTTTTCTTTAAAATTATTTAGAAGCATTTGTTTTACACAAATTAAAATTCTTCCAAAAAATTGTTATACCAAAAGTTTTAAGATTACGGTTTTTTATGCAATTTGTTTTTAACGATGTCGCTCAAATCCCCTTTGAAAAACATCCACTAAATTGAAATTTAGGCTTTTCGAATTTAAATTTGAAGTTTGTCTTTTCTTTAGACTTCTTTTCAGAAATTATTACCTTAAAGAAAGTCACATTATTATTTTAGTTTAAGTTGATAAACACCCAAAGCCGACTTACTGTATGTCAGGATTTAAAAGTTGTAATTTACAATATATTGTCAATTGAATATAACAATAGTACATTAAAAATTTTTCTGAATATTAACAAACAAAAAATAGTAAAAAAAATGTTATATTAACAAAATTATAATTATTTGTTAAATTTTATTGAATAGGAATCAGAGTATATATTTCTAAATTCCTCAAAAATATTTATTAAAAATAAGGATGTGTTTGTCTTGGATCGACCTTTTTGTTGTAATAAAATCAATAAATATTCAAGCTCGAGGTCAGATTTATAAAATAATTTGTTTTATATTGTAAATAATATTCTATATTTCGCTGTGTTCTAGACAGCATCTTCTGGAAATAGGAGCAACAATAAAATAAGTATATCCGAATAACGCAGTGAGTTTTGTTGTGTCATTAGATGTGAATAAGAATATTAAAGTTTGATTAAATAAAGAAAAAAATGATTTTGCATTTTTCTGCTTGGTTACTTGGTTTCTGTTGTTGGTCTTATCTTTTTGGATACATGCATAGCTGCCAGATTTGACGATTAATTTGTTTGGACGATTTTGTGTGAAAATAACATTTTTTTTAAATATTAACCACAGTAAGTTGTTCGAGTTGCATGTCAAATAAGTGTTATACTCCATACAAAAAAAATTTCTTTCACGAATTTCACGTAAAAATTTAGTATAATCTATTTTTACGCAAGTTAAATTCAAAACTAAAGGGTTTTCCAATAGGTACTTGACAACTTTGAATGTAATTTGTGGACGCACTATTTCACTGATCATCTAACTGTTACTTTCCTTTTTTTTCAGTAAACTTAACATTTTCATCTGGTTAAGTACACGAACAAACAACGTATGCAAAGTATAAAAATGTACTACCGAACTTCGGTGTCGGTGACCGCAACTTTAAGAGCGTTAAATCATCTTCAGTGACGAACCACATTTTTGGCTCAATGGCACACATTTTTGGCTCAAATGGTCAATAAGCAAAATATGCGTTATTGCTTTGGTGAAAACCCACATGTGCTTCATGAATCACCACTTCATCCACAAAAAATAACTGTTTGGTGCGGTTTGCATGCCGGCTACGTCTTTGGGGCATATTTTTCGTCGACAATAACGATCGTTATGTTACTGTGAATGTCGAACGTTTTCGTGCCATGATTACCGATTATTTTTGGCTCGAATTGGAAAACATGGACTTGGACGACAAGTGCTTTCAACAGGATGGTGCCACAAGCCACACAGCAGACGTTACAATTGATTTATTGAAGAGTAAGTTTGGTGAGCGTGTTATCTCAAGAAATTAACCAGTTAATTGTCCACCTCGTTTGTGCGATTCAACGCCTTTAGACTTTTTTCTTTGACGCTACATCAATTCATTGGTCTATGCCAACAAGCCTACGGGGTTGGAAGAACTCAGAGCCAACATTTAACGCGAAAGAGCAGCCTTTACGGCCGAAATTTGTGACCGAGTCCTCGAAAATTGGGTCCAACGAATCGACCGCTGTGGCTATATGAACGAAGTCAAGTTCCATTCATAAATGTTTTGATTGTATTTCAAGTCGATTATATAGTTTTGGAAATATCTCAAATAGTTTGCGTTTTATTTAAAAAAAAATGTTTCAATTCCATATTGGAAAACCCGGTATTATTATTTGGAACTCAGTAATTAAAACAATTGTGGACACACGTGTACTGCAACCACCTCCTTTAAAGCTCATTCGGAAGGTCCAATTTTAATTGTTTTTTTGCCGATGATTTTACAGTTAATATTGAACATAAAAAACTTATTGCCATATGACAATTTACTTGTAATGCAGACTAAGGAGTGTAGACAAAATTATGTCATTAATAGTCTAAAAATATAAAAAAATTCACCACATTTGCTCTTAAATTAGTCGATACAAGAAAATTAATATTAATACTGAAACTTAATTATTTAAATAATTAATTATTATTAAATATAGTTTCAATTGGAAATTTTTTTTTATTTATAAGTCTGTTTTTTTTTAATAAAAGTTCTGCACATAAAATTTGTTGAAATAAATGTTCAATAAGTATCTTCTCAACTTAATAATTGTAAAACACCTTTAAGTGATTAAACACATCAAGGGAATTGCCGCATGCAACAAAACTAGTTTTTCCCATATATTTTATATGAAGAGCAAAGTGCTGCCAAGGCTACAGACAGGCACATGTGTTGCAGCAAAACTAGTTTTTCACATGTATTTTGTATGAAGTGCAAAGTGCTGCCAATGCCACAGACAGGCACATGTATTGGATGATTTTATATTACAGTGCTAGCAGTATTATTTTTTTTTTTACAGTGCTAGCAGTATTAATTTTTTGTACCTGCAGCTGGTTTGCTCGTCAGAAAAAATATGCGTGATATGCAGGTTTTGCTGCTTGCAGCATCATCTTTAATTGTGTTCAAGCACTAATCACAATTTTTTCCCAAGTCGGCCACGCAAAGAAAAAAGTGTTATATAATTTTTAAATAATGTATAGTTTATTTATTTAAATTTAAAATTATTTTTTTTTGAGTAATTTAATAAAAAAAATGTTTTTGGAAAATTTCATTTAATTTATTAATAGTTAAATATTGTTCAAGCGTAAATTGATTAATTTTGGTCGTGAAGGTATGATACAGACTGTTAGTAAATATTTAGAACAGAAAATATCCATCAGTATCAAAAACAAACAATTGATTTGAAAAGATACCTTCGGGAATGGTTGTTACAATTAAGTTATTGGTTTATAAATAGTTTCTAACCATCAATATGGTCATTATTAAAGTGAAGAGTTTATCATTTCATGAATGTGATTTTTTATTTTATAACATGATTGGCTGTGGTAAAAAAAATTCTGACTATGAAAAAATATGATATTTTTGGAAATATAAAATTCTGACCAACTATCTATGTATAATTGTAAATCAAATAAAACATTACTTTGATATTTAAAGACATAAAAATGTCTTGTTTTCATAAAAAAATTGTATCAATTCAGTCACCCATGTAAAAATTATTATACATGGTCGTTTTCACCTAGGGGTTTTACATTCCAAAATGCTTTATTCATAGAACATTATTATTTGTACTAATCAATTCATTGTGTCATTGTTTTTTTTATTTTTTAATTAATTTCAATAAAAATAATAATAATTGTTTTTAAAAAAATATGTTTATTAATTCATTTCTTGTCAAATCACGACTTTCTTGTGGAAAAAGTACACAGAATATTAACAAAATAATTTGTTTATAAAAAAATATCTGTAGAACCTAAGAATTATTTTATACAAAAACGTTTCTTATAGAAAATATTAGTATTTTTAATTTTTTTTCTCATTGATACATTTTTAAATTCTATCAACATTTACTTTAAGTAAAGTTCTAAGGTTCTGCAAATTATTTCTTAGATAAAAATTCATATATTCTTAAAAAAAAAACTAAGATTCTAAGGTCTTTCTATGAATAAAAAGTTCTTGGATTCTGAGGATTTTTCATCATCAAAAATACTAAGGACTTTTTCTAGTAGAAATATTCTTAGATTTTAAGGTGATTTTGTAAAAGAAAAATTCTGAGACTTTAAGGACTAAAAAAATCTCAAAAATGACTATAGAATCTATGTTTTTTTTCTCAAAAAAAGTCCCTAGAATTTAAAATTTGTTTTAAGTATTTTTCTTTAAAAATTCTAGGAAATTTTTTATTGAAAAAATTCTTAAAATAAAATTTTTTTCTTTGCGAATAACATTTCTTAAAGACAAATTCTTAAATTTAAAGAACTCTTTCATAGTTTCGAATCATAATGTAGAGCGCATGTTATGGTAAAATGATGGCTATTTTATTATCATAATATGCGACTATGGCACAATCATAATCCCAAAAATATCATAAGATTCTCTTCGAATATGCTTGCTCCAACCATGTTTTTTTTTCTGCATGTGTATTTCGACGACCCTTTACATGTGTGATATCCGAAAAAAAACTTTTTCAAAGACAAAAACAGTAGGACTTGCTCGCATATGTTGTAGATGCGTCTTCAAAAACTTTTCACTTAATATCCAATTTATGTTAAGTTATTCTAAATTGTAAGCAATAAACTAAAAAGACTAAACTTCTTAACCCCTTAATGTTAGATTGGGCAACCTAATATAACGTTTCTTATATTTCCTCTTTTATACCAATTTCATTTCGATCAGAAGGAATCCATTGGGATGATACTCTTCTTGTTAGTGAGCCACATGTCCTACTACAAATGGTAAACATAAGTTGTACATTATTTACATTGTTGCAAGATTACTTATCACTTTATGTCATTCTACAAAATACTTGTATACACACACACAAATAAAAAATGTGCTAAATTACGCAAAAAAAAAAAAAAAAACCTTAAACGTATTACAAAATAAAAAAAAAAAATACCAAAAGCTTTTATGCTGATGCGTAGGCACCTGATTAAGCAGAAATTATGCGATTACACATTGTGACATAATGACTCACGCCAATTGCCTACAAATATAAACTGCAACAAAAAAAGTGCATAAGTACATGAAAAAAGAAAAAAAAATCAAACCTAACTGCATAATAAAGTCAGTTAAGTAATTCAGTCAAGTTTACAAAACTCACTGTCGGACTGACATTATTTTTACTTAAGATCTCCCCCTTTTAGCTGGCAAAGTTGAGTTTAAAATGTAGGTATGCAAGCAACACTCGATTACATTTACATGTTGCACAAGACTCATTTTATGTATTGTAGATACAGTTTTTTTCTGCATATATTTGGGGTGCGTATGACAAGACTCGCACACATTTTTGTAATTCAATGCATTTTCAATGAAATTCTATATATATTCATTCTGAAATTAGTGTGTTTTCATTTTTTGTTTCTACAAAGACTGGTTAAAGTGCACTTAGCATCAAAGTGCAATTGACTGTCATCGAAGGTGGATAAATCCAAATTCATCGTCCGGCTGAAATGTAATACATTCTGTAGTATGTTTTGTTAGTGGTTGGTTTACAAATTTGTTGGGAAGAGTCATAATTGTAATATAATGTCTTGCACTTTGGGTCTTTATTACATTTAAAAGGTTTTTCTAAAGGTGTTAAAAAGTAGGGTTCCTTCTGTATGTAGCTAGAAAAAAATTTTAAAATGATATCTATTTTTAATCTAATAATGAATTTTTAGTACTAAATCCAAAACAATTAGATTGATTTTAAATTAAAATATCATTATTCGATTTTTGCCCCAAAATTCTGATAACTGAATAGTTAATCTCATAACAAAAAGTTATAGCTTATAACGTAAAATTAGCATATTTTTGTAGAACTAAATCTTAATACTCTAAAAAAAACTTTTCCCAGTAATCTAACTGCAATTTATTTTTTTTTTTTATTACATTATTTTTTTTTTTCTTTTTCCAAAAGTTTTTCTTACGTCACAACATTATTAACGCATAATTTACTTATAAACGTCTATTAAATTGTTTCACTAGAAAAAATTACATCAGCAGATATTAACAGACAATAACTCAAACTTACTTTAAATGTTTTGCCATATTAATGAGTCTACGTTAGCAGCTGTTGGAAAATAAATTAATTTTGCAAATGTTTGTTCTAGACATTAATAATAAACATACAAAAGAAAAAAAGTGTAAGAGATGAATGTTGTTGCACTTAATAAAAACAAACATAAATTCTAGAAATCTTAAAACTTTATCCATTGACCTTACTTTGGTAAAGTGTCAGATGCACTCAAAGAAAAACATCAATAAAATTAGATTTAGAAAAAATACAAAAATTTGAGACTAGTTTAAAAAGTTACACAGGGAAAGCAGATTTGTGCTGATAACATAATATATTGCTAAACCGAATGGTTCGGTCGTGAATCTGTTTAATGGGTGTAAAGTTTTAAAAATCGGAATATTTTTAGAAGAAAATTTAACTATCTTTTCGGCACCAAAACTCTGTTATACCAACAGTTTGGAATGGATGATAAAATCAGGACTTTCTTTTATTTTAACACATTTTTACAATTAATACATGTGTATTTATAACTGCACAATTCTTCTAGCTTAAGGTTGGTTTTTTATATAACAGTATTATTTTAATATTAGGTTTGTTTTTTCGAGTTTTATATAAATATTTCATATAAATTTATGCAGATACAGACTTGCTAAGTAATTAAAGATATAGCTAACAAAAAAATTAAGAATTTAAAAAAAATACTGCCAAGTCTTGAAAATTCTTGGCTTTTCTGTTTTAAATGTAAACAAAAATATTTGTTATAAGTATATTTGAAATTTTTTTATTTTTAATTTAATAAAATATTTAAAACAACAAAAGCTAATAAAGGGTGCCCAATATAATTACTCTATTACACGTTTCGGCAAAGTCCATATACGAAAAACAGCTGCTCAAATTGTATTTGTTTATAAAAAATAAAAAAAGTCAAAAAATTAAGGTATGTAGGGATAGTCGTTTTTGTTATCAAGTTTATTTTAGATATAGACATAAAATTCGAACAACAAACCTATTATTTATTAACCTTAAGCTCAAAGAATTAAATAAAAAAAAATATGTGTACCTATTAAAAATTTCAGATTTTTAGCCGAACGCGTTTTGTCTCAATTTGCAAAAATCCGATGTGCCAAATTGCAAATCATTAAGGGAGCATTTTTACTCTGTAACTCCATTTTACATACCATGTTTAAATTCGATATTCGAAAAATTATCTCTTTAGTGATTTTTATTATCCCCTAGGGAACTCATATTTTAAATGTCAGATATATAGCAGCAGGTTATCGCTAATTGAGGAACATTCCCTAAAAAATTCTATCCCAGGAATGTTTACGCTGGAGGTGAAACTTTCTTGACAAATTCCAAGTTCCAAGATCTAGCAATTTGAACTGGATGATTAATTATCAGTGAATTACCTGTATCAAACACATAATTAAAATTTTAGATTTTTAACAGAAGTGAATTGGGAATACTTTTTGCCCCATAAAATATTGATTAAAACTACCGATTTAATAAATGTCTATCCCGGAAAAGCAGGGTATGATCCGAATTTGAAGTTCTTGGTTGCAGCAGTTTGGGGCCAATATTCCCATTTTAACACCATATTTAAAAAGTGTTTATTGAGAATTCCAATTAGCTAATTCGCTATATAAATTAGTCCATAAGAAGTAAAGGTTTTCCTAAGCGTCCAGGTATGCTAGTTGGTAGCGTGCTAGCTTATCAGTGGCTCTAGCCTGTTTACGCTAGAACGAGCCAATATCCCTGGTTGCTTGGTTAGGTTATTAGGATATAATTTGTAATTATATGATTAAAACAAATAAATAAAAAAAAAAGTATTTCCTTTTTGCCCATTCCCGTTGAATTTTCCAAAAATACCGTCATGGTATTTGCTTAAGATTAAGGAGATACTTTTTTCCTATTTAAATTCCAATTGTACTACACCCAGAGAAAATATTGGTTGCAATTCGATCAAAACCATTAACATTTATTTGTGAGGATTTAATTTTATTTGAAATAGCCTAAAATCCATTAATAAGGCAAAAATGCTGTATTGGAAAATTAAAAAAAGTGGAAAGAAACCAAAAATCAATCCTATTATTCAATTATTGGTATGTTCAATCATCTTTAAAAATAAAGCTAATTTAGAATTTTTGTGTGCGGTGGAAGCATCCATTTATTTAGTGAAAATATTAGAAATTTGGTACAATCTATAAAATTTATTAAAAATTGTCGATATTTGATAGTGGTAACTACAAGTACGGTTATTCTGATCAAATCTATCATTTAATTAGGGTTTCAGTAGAAGCAACCGAATTGTGATTGTATTGATAATAGACATCACTAATGATTGGTATTGATAAACAAATTTTATATTAATATTTATTTTCCTAACAAATTGTTAAAATTCAAAATTAGCCATCAAAATTTATAAGTGTTTGTGGGGTTGTGGGTAGAGAGCTAGCCTAGTACTCCAAATTTCCGAGTTCAAATCCCGGTAAAGGCAAGCATTTAAAAATTTATTCTTTTTTAATTAAAACAAAATATTCAAATGTTTAAATAACAAATATATCAAAAAGTATGCAAGGGAGTGAATTATGAATCTGAATGCCCAGGTTCAATACCGGAAAACTCTAAAAATATTTTTTTTTTAAATAAAATTTTGTGGAACGTAATAATATTTATGTGGAACATAAATATTAAATTAGATAACTGAATATTGGCTTTCACAACTAAAAATATAATATAATATGAAGATAGTTGTCGTAACCGCCAGAATTTGATTGGCAACAAATTCGGTGGCCACAACTGATACCCATTTTAAATATTAGATTTTTTGCTACAAGTATAAATGTTTCGGCAGAACGTACAAAGGCAGACCATCTCTCTTTTACCAAAATTGTCAAAAAGTTCAATATCTGTGATTTTTCTATTTTTGGCTTGAACCAACACTCAGGGGTTACCTACCCCCTATAAATGCATTAAATTGTGTTGATATCCAGAAAATAGGTTATGAAGAGGAGGAAGAGGGACTAGTGTTTGGAGATATTAGATTTCAATTTATCTACATTGCGATTCCCATTTGAACTCACATTATTACCACCTTACCATCGAACACTTTAACTTACCAGTGAATTAGCTTGTACTTTAGATAACATACCCTACGGGAAATGAAGGGTCGATTCATTCAAGGTGATAAGTCTGTGATAGATAAATGAGGGACCTGTCACATAATTGATGTAAAATATAATTCAGTGTCTGAAAAAGTGGTAATTGCTGTAAAATTACCAGTGTCCCAAATATTGAAATGGTGGCAGAACATTGACTGGTTCTTTCTGGATATATCATGTAACTAGAGAGAAATGCACATAACAACAATGTGGACTAAAGAAATGAGGACTGTTATAGTTGAAATATTGACAGAACACGGAACTGGTTTAACAATTTTTGCTGTGTATAAAAGAATGTCAATCGGTGGCGAAAACCTCAATCCCGCGACTGTTGCAAAGCTGACATAATACTGAACTGATTTAAACAGAACCCACTTTGTGTCTGCAGAAATAATGACATAACACTAATCTAGTTCAAAAAGAAGTGATTACGCATCTGTTTAGATAGTGACATATAACTGCAATGTGCATGATGAAGTGTCAAAGACAGGCAAATCAAGCAGCCCGAGCTTGACTAATAGGTATCACAACACTTAAAAATTTATTAAGATACACTTAGGGGGGATGTTATCCCCAAAAATCCAAAATTTGTTATTGTTTCGATCGACGACTCTTTTCTCTTAACGTTGTCAAAATTTTATTAGAAAATTCATTAAATATATAAAAATTATTTTTCGCTTAACTCCATTATGGACACTGTTTCATTCAAAATGGCTATCTGTTTGAAAATTTCTTAAGTAACATTTAAGTGAAAAATGCTAATAAGTTGTTACTATAATACAGGCTCTTAGACTTAATTTGTCTAAATTATATTAATCCATTTTCCGAATAATTTGAACAAAAAATTTTCACAAGTCTATGATTGATTTATTGAATTAAGTGGGATATGATTTAATATAATTTATATTAAATTAATTTTGTTTCTATAGAAAAATTTGTTTTATGATTTAATACGTGAAATATACATACATACATATGTGCATGATTTTTTGTTGGAATGATTTGGTAAAGTTGATTCCATGATAAATAAATATATAACGATCACAAAAATTGCATAAGAGTCAAAAATTTGATAATTAAAGGAAAAGTCGTGAAAACATTGACAGCCAAAGAACTAAACTTCGTGCTGGGGCATTAGCGTGAATAGGACTGTCTGGGGCAGACTTGCCTCCGCAGACCTGCTGGTAACCCGAGATATAATGTGAAAATTTCAAATCCATTTTTTGTTTAATTAAATAGCAAACATTTTTTTGAGGAAACAGTTTAAAAATCGGAAAATATAAAAAATTGTAAAAACCTTGGTAATAAACTTTGATTGGATCTTATGGAATCTTTCAGAAACATGTTCTTAATATGAGATACGCGGAAGAAATATTGATGAGTTGCATGCTAACTAATTTTCGTTTGCTCTTTGACATATAACAAGTTGTTTATTAATTACTTGTCCTTAGACCTGTAATATGTACACTTAAACCAGTCACGTAACGTTTCATTTTGCACTAGATCTGATACATATCACGTAGTATCTAACATGAGAATAGTTATGTGTAAGATAATTCTAACCTGTTCTGTTGCGCTTTCACTTACACCAATGCAGTGATATGGTACCCTAAACAAGGTCAGCGATATGACGCAAGTAGCTTAAAAGGTAGAAATTGCCACCTACTATGACAAGCCCATGTTAAAGTTACCGGTTACTTTCATATAAGAGAACCAACTCGAGGACCGGTTTCTGTCACAAAGTTCCGGTCACGTGACTAACTCTGTGACTGGTCCATTTCCCGTAGGGTATATTCAAAATTTTAGGTATCTAGACAAAACGGTTTGGGGAAGGCCTTAAGGCCTGCTATTGAACCTCCACTTTTATCACGATGTGGGTGAAATTCTAAGAACCTTCTCAGTAAATAAGCCCATGGCCCAAAGAAAACACATTTTAAACATCAGGCCTCTAGCCAAAGCTGTTTGGACAGGACCAGACTTTTCCTCTTTTGGAGAACATATTTTCAAGCTGGATTTTAAGGCAATAGCACTAAAATACCGTTACCGATTAAAAACCCTTTTAACTGAATACCGTAACCGAAAATCAGTGAATAAATAAAATACCGTTGTCCCTAAAATACTTTTACCGTTATTTTTAACGTACATTGCACATGTTTTTTTAAGTATTTTACATAATAACATAAACTCGATCAGTTTGATTTTCCTCTTAAATTGTTCTTTCTAAAAAACATCAGTATGCGCTGAAACAATTGACTATTGTTGCACTTAAAATACTTTTATTGAAATAACTGAATAGCCCTAAAATATCATTACTGAAACAACAAAATAAACATTACCCTAAAAATACCGTTACCGAAGTAATCTAAAATAGCGTTAACCTTACCTTAACGTTTCGGATACCAACCATGTTTTAAAGTCTTTTAATTGAATGTCCATAAGTAACTTCTTGAACACCCTCTTATAAATCAAAGGAATTTTTCTGAGAGTGTAGTACATATGCAAAAACTTATAAAGACAAACAATCTCTCATCTGTGATTATCAAAATATTATTTGTACATTTTCTTACACATTGCAACCTGTGTTAAATTTTGTATACCAACATGTGAAATATATTTGTGTACAATTAAAAATAAACATTTGTTAACTCACACTCTTAACTGTTAAATTATGATGAAATGTTAAACATTTTAAAAATATCATAAATGTCCTCGATATATAAAAGTTACAAAGGTTACCACAAAAATAACAACACAGCATCAAACAGAAAATTTAACCAAATATAAGGATACAGAAGAGAGGCAGTTTTCTTTTTTTTTTTTTTGCAAAATTTTAAAATAACATGATGAACACAAAAATAACCAAACGCCTTTGGTTATTTGTAAAAAGGATTAACAAAAAATTACATAAACGCTTGAAATAACATGTAAAAGAGAATCATATATTTGAACTTTTGATAAAAGCACTTAAGTCGACTTGAGAAAATTTTTCAAAAACTTTTAAAATAAGTATATTTTTAAAAATTTTATTAATTTCTTTAATTCATTACTTTAGCGATTTTTGTAATGGAAAAACTACATTTTAAAGAGAAAGTAATAAATTGTAAGGTTTTTATAAACATAGTTTTACAAGGTGGCGGAAAAGTAATCCTCCTATAAGAAAATGCTATAAATTTTGCGATTGGCCCCTAATGTCAGTTCTGTTTTGACATTTGTGTAGTAAACACATGCGAAATACACGTTAATAAACAATGTTACGCTACACTGCTCCAGAACGCGGAATATTGGTGACTATTTATTTGAGCAATAATGATGATGATTTTTCATCAAAAATAATCATGAGTGATGAGGCCCATTTCCATCTTAGCGGGTACGTAAATAAGCAAAATTTACGCTTCTGGGGCACTGAAAATCCGCGTATAACACACGAAGAGCGATTACACCCGCTCAAAGTCACTGTATGGTGTGCTGTTTTCGCTGGAGGAGTCATCGGACCTTTTTTCTTCGAAGACGTCGCGGGCCAAACGGTTACTGTGAATGGTGAGCGCTACAGAGCAATGATCAACGAGTTCTTTTTGCCGCAACTTGATGAATTGGGATTGGAAAACATGTAGTTCCAACAGGACGGTGCAACGCCACACACTGCACGTGCCACAACCGATATGCTGAAGGATGCATTTCCCGGGCGCCTAATCTCCCGTTTTGGCGATTTGCACTGGCCAGCAAGATCGCCTGATTTGACCGCTCCAGACTTCTTTTTGTGGGGCTTTTTTAAGTTGCGGGTTTATGTCAACAAGCCTCAGACTCTTGCAGCTCTTAAAGACAATATCCGTCAAGAATGTGAGGACCTATCGCCGGAAGTTTTGCCAAAGTGATGGAAAATGCCATAAAAAGGGCTCAAATGACAATCAACTGTGGCGGCGGCCATTTACATGACATCATATTCTCGACTTGATGTAAAAAAAATTAAAAGACCAAATAAAAATAATCCACAAGAAGAATCAAAGTTTTTAATTTTTTTTTTTAAATTACAGCCAAAAAACATCGGAAGGTTATTTTTGCGCCACCCTGTATATGACGGTAAATTGCGTTTTTAGCTCTCCTGGAAAATGTATGTTTTTGAAATAAGTGCTTTTGTCAATAGTCCACAGATATTATTAGGAAGGAATTTATTAAAAAAATATTAGTTAAGCAGTGGCATATAATAAAATTATTATCAGTCCTGGGCAATTTTAACTACATTTTGCATTTCTGTAAATTTTTCATGTAAGGATTAACAGACCTAAACTAACATTTATGGGATTAAAGGTTTTCTTGGAAAATTTGTAAATATTTTAATGTTAACTTAATTACTGCCTAATAACTCAGTTACACCTATTATGTGTTATTAAAGTAATCACATGATATTTAAGAACACAAAAATATTAATTATTACCCAGGGTTGGTATTAAAAAAATTAAATTTTCCAAAATAGCCTTTTTTAATAAAGGGTGTCCCAAGAAGAACGCAATTTTTAAATTTTAAATAAAACACAGATATTTAAAAAAAAATCGTGAAACTTTATTATATCGTAAAGTAGACAGAATGAGGTTATGTATGGAACAATATATGGTGCAGATGGCCGCCGCGGCTTTGCTGGCATGCACGCGATCTTTTAATGAAATTTTCAATGACCGTTTTGCATGAATGCTGCGCTATTTCATTAATGCAGCGTCAAATTTCCTCCTTTAAGGCTTGAGTCGTCGTCGGCTTATTCGCGTAAACCATCGACCTCAAAAAACCCCAAAGAAAAAAATCTAATGGTGTTGAATCGCACGATCTAGGCGGCCAATTCTGATCTCCAAAACGCGAAATAATACGACCGGGAAATGACTGATGCAGTAATTGAATTGTTTCTCTGGCTGTATGACATGTTGCGCCGTCTTGTTGGAACCACATGCCCTCCACATTCATTTCTTCAATTCTAGGCAAGAAAAAACTGATTATCATTTCACGATACCGAACACCATTAACTGTTTGCGCTTGACCTGCCTCATTTTCATAAAAAAAGGTCCAATGATTCCTCCAGCCCAAAAACCACAGCACACAGTAACACGTTGAGGATGCATTTGCTTCTCGTGAATCACTCGAGCATTTTCCTCACCCCAAATGCGACAATTCTGCTTATTGACAAAGCCATCAAGATGAAAATGTGCCTCGTCACTGAAGATGATTTTATCGGCAAAATCAGCATTTTCATGTTGTCTCTCCAATACCCAATTAACGAATTCCCTTCGCTGTCCATGGTCAGCTGGCTTCAGTTCCTGAGTCAATTGAACTTTGTATGCATGAAGAGGCAAATCTTTCGTCAAAATTCGCTGCAAAGTGGATTTGGAGACACCAATTTGCTGAGCTCGGTGTCGAATTGAGGTGGATGGAGTTTGAGCGACATCATCACGTACAGCTGCGACATTTTCGGTCGATCGACCTGGTCGATGGCACGTTGTTGTCTTTACATCACTGACAGACCCAGTTTCGGCAAATTTATCCATTAATCTCTTTACAGTTGACTTTTTTGGAGCATTATTGTGACCCCAAATTGATCGCAATTTGCGAACTGTAGCCGCAAAACTTTCACCATTTTGGTAAAACAATTTCACAATGAGAATGCGTTGTTCATTCGTGTAGCGCTCCATTTTTACTAACCTCGTAGCTTCTACTAGCAAACAATAACAATTGTTCAAATGTCAAACAATGACACTTCGAATGTTGCCAGATTTAAAAATTGCGTTCTTCTTGGGACACCCTTTATAAACAAATTACTCAAATGAATAAATGCAAAATATAATTAAAATCGACCAAGTCTGATAATAATTAAAAATATAATATTGGAAATTTAGTTTAATACAAATTGCTTTATATAAACTAGATTTAATTCAAAAGATGCAGAAAAACATCGAGTTGTGCCAGAATATTTAAAAATTCTCCAACTTCTCAGAAATTTCCCCTAACGAAGTTTAAAATTTTCATTTGTGCTAACAAAATAATATATAAGTGTCACCTTATTACTTATACACACATTATTACTTATATTTATATACCTTCTCAATACCATATGATACCAAAATAAAGAAAAAACCAACATAAAGCAGATAGTCATAATGTAGAGTTTCATTATCAAAATATATGAAAAATAAACATTGATAATAACTAATAGACAAAATGTGGAAAACACCAGACTACCGAAGTTTGAATTAAGAAGGGCATCGGATGTGGTATGAATTGGTACTTGGACTCAACAGACAGTTAGATAAATTTACTTGGCCTAAAGCAACCACATGCATAAACATATAACCAAATACACTCACATTTAAATAACAAACTCCATTTTCCAATTATAAAGTACACAACTGTGTGTGTGTGTCTGGTAAAATTTTCGGTTTTGGTTAGAAAAAACAAATAATATAAAGACATGCAGACACAAATTTTTGGAAAAATATTTTTATTACCATTGCAAAACAACATTCATTTACTTATGTATACTTACACATTCAGATACACATACATACCATTCATCCTTAGATAGTTCTCTTTGGCCATTTGAAGTTGGTAAATGTTTTCAAAATAATTATTTTCAATATTAAAAAGCAACAGGATGTACAATTGAGAAAATTTGTACATTTTAAAAAGGAGTACCTACTGCAGCAGACAGCAACACACATGAAACATTATTTAATGAACAATTTTTGTTGAAGCCAAAGGAAAAAAGTTAAAATTAACTTGAACATTTTAAAAGCTTTATGGAAATGATACTATTTTTTTTTCTTTTATTTTTACAAAATGGTCATGCTGCATTTATAGCAATTATCAAAATTACATGTTCGAAAAACAACAACTAGAAAATGTACAAAATGGTCATTAAAATGTTGTGTTAAAATTGTAGCATAGAAAAATTTGAAAATTATTTTATTTGAAAAAAAATTAAATAATGTTAAGACATTTTTCTTTATAAGAACGTATTGAAATCTTAGCTTTCTTTGGCTACATAAGTGCTAGAAAAAGTAGCTGAAATGACTTTCGAATCAACTGGATTTGCAGTTGAAAAGCTGTACACTGTAATTGCAAATGCAGTTAAAAACAGCTACATATGCAGTTAAAGATTTTTACATTTTACTTTTAAATTTGACACGAATCACTTTCTTTGTCAAATTTAAACTATATTACAAAAAAACAAACGAGAATTGTAAAGCAATGAAAATACAAAAAAAATAAAGAATTATTCAAAAATGTTTAAACAACTATATATTTCAAAAGACAAAAAAAAAATAAGTAGCTTTTGTGGGTTGTTTAAAAACAAGTTTATAAAAATCATTGAAATATTTCTTCTTTAGCAAAACAACTACAATTGCAGTGAAACTACAACTCCTTTACTAGACAAATAAATTTCATATGGTAAGTGCGAAATTTTTATGATCCAAAACAACAGCAAATTTTATTAATTTAAAGTAAATTTCATGTCCACTGAGAATTGTCTTCATTCATTCCATTTAAAATATTCATAAAGTCTTTGCGTGTTTTCACAAAAGTGTCTGACTGAAGAATTTTAGTACAAAAATTTTCGTTGATTTAATAAATTTTTCATTAACTTTGTGAAGAAAAATTGCATTATGTTTCGTACAGTAAATTTCTCTTTGTATTTCATAATGAATATTTTATAAGCCCAGTACTTCATTATCGTTGTTATTTTAAATAACAAAATATATTAAGAAGAAAATTCAATTATTTTTGCTAAAGATTTTTCTTGTTCAATAATTTGTTTATTCCTTTTTTGTAGTAGATATTTAAACCTTTTAATGCGATCTCATATTTTTGTATGAACAACATTCTTTAAATGTCTGATTTTTAGCCGAAGGTTTTAGGCAGGGAGATTCTTTATTTTTTGTCCAAACTCACAAATATGTTTACGCCAAAGGAGGAACATACCAAAATTCAAGATCATAGCTCCAGCAGTTTTAACAGGGTGCTTAAGGAGCCCTTTTCCTATTTGTAACCCGAACAAACTCATCAGTGATTTAGCCCATACCCCCGGGAAAGTATAATTTAAATTTTAGATTTCCATAAGCAGACGTTTGGGCAGGCCGTTAAATTTTACAAATCCCCTTTATTGGTATCTACACTGGAAAAGCATCGCACAAATTTTATATTCATAGATCCACCGGCTTGAAATGTGTAATTAGGGGCGCACAGTGGAAGAATGTGTCAATCTGGAACACAAAAATTAATTAATTCTAAACTACTAGTCATACAAAAAATTGTACTAAAAATCATATTGGTTTAAAAAAGATGCACTGGGTACCCGTGGAATTAAGAATAAATTACTTCGAGAGCACTTATTTGTCAGAATTTGTTATTAAAAAAATTTCAGTGGTTTATAAGAAAGCATCAGTCAGAAGTTTTCGAGTCTAAGCCCGGTTACAGGCATATATTTTTTATTTCTATTTTTTATTCCCAGCGTTGGCAAAATAACTTGCAACCAATGGCTAACCAATAGTTATCATTTAATCATGTTTTTAGCTTTCAAGTATTATATGTTTCGTTAGTTTAGTAGGTAGAGCTCTAATCTGACATTCTGACCGTCTGGGTTCAAGTCTCGCCATGAACAAAAAAAATTAAATATTTTTTTTTAATTTTATTTCGGAATGTTTTGCCAACAACGAAAACTTTATTTCTCAAGTGCTTTTCGGGCACAGTCAACGCATTTGTCTAACGATGTTATCATTTTGGTATTGGGAAAATATTTTTTTGCTAGCACTTGTAGTACGAGTTAAAGTACCTTGCCAGTGCTATCACGTTTGTATTTTTTTGACCGAGTAGTTTAAGATATGCCTTCGTTGTTTTTTATAACAAAAACAAAAATTTTTCATTGCCATAAATTTTCGGGTATTATAGGATTAATATTTTCATTGTAGTATTATTGTTTAAAACATACGCATATACAATACTATATTGAATAGCAATTTAGTGCTTTCTAATTGAAGTACACCAATGCGTATACGTAATATTTGAATTTATAACACAAATCACTCATACGACTATGGGGTAAATTATCCATTAATGCCAAAAACTTTAAACAGCCCTGCGGGCAAAAAGGGATAATTTGGGAATCGGGACCTGTCCCGTCATAGGTGAAAACAGGACCAGGTCCGAAAGTACATATCAAGAGAAAGGTGAGAAAGGACCGGTTACTAAAGTACCTACCATGTGACTGCTTTAAAAGTCATGAAAAGTTTTTTTACGTTGGTTCTGTCTGTGATATGTTCTTTGGGGTTATTTGTGTGACATGTTCTTTTAGACCAGTTTTATGACACGACACAGAGGACAATTGATCCCTTCCTAGGACAAAGCCCATGTAAAGTGACCGGTCTTTTTCATATAAGAAAACCGGTCCTTATCACAATGAACCGGTCACGTGAGGTCTCCTGGGATAGGTTCTATTCCCGCAGGGAGGTATGTGATGGAAATCGAAAACGATCAGATTTTTGATCCTCTATATTTTACGAACAAGATTTCAAAATTATTTTTAGTTGTCTAAATTAAAAAATTCTGAGTAATACCAATCAATTTTATATAATAATTCAAAGTTCATTTTATTTTCTGGATTGAAAAGCTGTTCGTTATGCCGTTTTCAATGTTGATTTTTTTGGGTTGCGAATGAAAATTAATATTAATTAATAAAAACTAAGTATAACAAAACAATAAATAAAGTCATTGTAAAAGAGTTTTCAAAGTCTCTTCATTAAATAATAATCCAAAAGTCGTATTAGTCAATAAAATCTTAAAATCTAAACATCTTTTTAAAACGACCTAACTTTTAATAACGTGGTATATCACTGAATTTCACGGCCTAAAGTTAAGTTCATGTGTCTCCGTGTTTTCGTGTCATTTCAAAAACTGACATTTTACTTACAGTGTAGTTAGACAGCTTAATGCTAAGTTTATTGTTACCAGACTGCTTTCGGGTATCATACACTTTGACCACCTATTTCAAAAAAATAAAATATGTTTTTAAAAGATTGTAAATTTTTTAGCTCTAAAAAATCATCACTGATGGCCGCAGTAATGGTGATTTTATTAACATGTGAGAAACGTATAACTTGTTTTGCCACAACTGCGTAAAATTTTGGTTAAAAGTGGTTTTAGAAAATCACAATTTCAATAAAATAAAACGGGAATTGTAATGCCAACAAATTTAAAGTTTTAAAAATTTTTTAAAAACTTTAATAGTTTTTATATATCATCATCGTTTTGACTTTGGTATGTTAATCAAGAAAATACTTTGTTTTAAATTATAATATATTTGAGTGCAATTTTGTGTATTAAAATTTGATACAAAATTTTTTATCTTTCAAACACTCGGCGACATTGTAGAATGTAGTTTTTGTGTAAAAATCGTATCAGATCTGCTTATATTAAATTAGATATTATGTAATCTAATTGGATCTAGTGCTAGATGTGGTCATGGGCAATAAGATTCAAAAAATTCTTCATATGCGTATTAATCATATGATAAATATTATTATACTCAAATAAGTATATAAAAGTACATTTCTTTGAAATATAATTATACTCATTATTATTACCCCTTTCATGTTTTTCACAGTTTGGCTCAGTCACACGCAACCACAACTCATTTGGCACTTTTACTAATTAATGGACATACAAACTCGTACAACTGCATCCTCACCACAGATGGGATAATTCCATTGATATTAAATTTTCTATAACACTTAACCGCAAAATTTTTGATAATTCATTTAAGTATTCTATAGGGCAGAGGAAGTACCAATAAATTAAGAAAAGAAACAAACTTTTTCATTAAAAAGCTTTTTTTCGAAAAAAATTTCAAAACGTGTTACCCGATTACTCTGTCATACTGCTATTGCTCTTAAATATTTGAAATGCGCTTTTACTACTCGTAGCTAAAAGATGAGACTACATCTTATGTGTCACTATAAATTTGTTTTTGCTTTGAGCTAATGCTAATTTCATTAGCATAGTTTTTAATTAGAAGTCAATACAATCAACATTTTATATGTCTGAATTAAGCAATAGTTCCAGCTATGATACACATTACTATACATTTCATATAATCGTACTTTACGTACATTTGCATTTCCATCAAAAAAAATTTTAATGCATTTTTGTGCATAAGAATATGTTTGATTGGTTATGGACACTAGAGTGTCTCGTAGAATGTGTTGAAGACCCTTAATGCATTTAACCCTGTAATGCCCTTTACAAATACCTCTAATAGCGTACTTGGGACTAATTAATTGATTGATTTTTTATATTTAGTAGATGATTTTCATTAGCATTTCATAAATATCAATGGTAATACAATTATTTTAATTACCATTATTTTTAATAATGACACTGATTTTAATTGTTTAGTTTTACAAATCAACAATTAAATTGGGAACCAGTAAAATTGGAACACTGAGCAGTGCGAACGAAATGAAATGGGTAATGAAATTTGTATTATTAGAGGGTGACCCTTATCGAGCTTGCAAAACTTTTGTCCGTTTTGCTCTAACCCGCTTAGTTTTCAAGATATTTGTAAAATAATAATTTTTAAAAACTGCCGGTATGTCGAAAACTAATCGAGATAGAGTAAAACGGACAAAGTTTTTGTTCTATTGAGTGAATCATTTTTATATGAACGAAATGCAACAAGAAACGAAATTTATATTATCGGGGTGAATTAATTTATATTATGATAGAAATCGATTAAAAAAATAGTCACTCTGTGGCTGTTTTATAGAAATTCCATAGAATCCTATCGAATCTATTCTGCGTAAGCTCGCTAAGTTTCCGAGGTATTCGCCATTTACCAATACGGACAAAATGTGTGTTCTATTGAGTATTAGTATACGGTAATACTGAGTATACTGCAATAATAATATCCTAAAGGATCTATTTTTGAAAAACAGCTACAGGCTGACCAATTTTGTTACGAACGAAATGGAACGTTAAACGAAATTTGTATTATCGGAATGTGTTTACCTATATTATCATTGAAATTTGTCGAGCGTTGCAAAAATGTTGTCCGTTTTGCGCTATCTCGCATAGTTTAAGAAATATTTCCCATTTTGTAAAACAACCGGTGAGAGTATTAATAAATTGCTATAATAAGAATTGGGGAGGTTCTGGTGAGATACCGAGGGATGTATTTTATAAAACAGCCTAAGTAAAGCAATTTAAACATTCCCCTTTTTCGTAAACTAATGCATTTTATGAGAAATTATTATTAGTTTTTGAGGCATTACTAAATACAATATCATTAGTAGGATACGTACACTCAGAATATTATGTAGTTAACTGTTTGTAGTTTAATAAAAAAGTTTTCCGTTCCATTTAAAAATAAAGGAACATACATTTATTTTTCAAAGAAATATCTATATTAACTTTTTTATATATTTATTCGAAATAATTTACTATCATTTACCATATTTTTTCAGTTTCATTTATTTTTTTCATTTGTTTAAAATTTAATAAAAATTTACCCACAAAACGGAAACTTCTGGTTTATTTGTGTCCGTAACAGTTATTACAAATTTAAATTTTGTTTGCTGTCTGTTTCAAAAAAAAATATTCAAAAAATTTAAATTTATTTTTTTATTTAAATTGGTTGTATGTATACAAAATTTTTCAATACAAATTACAAGAACTTCATAAACACACAAACATATACAAACATTTTCATACAAAAAGTGTTTATAGCTTCATATACATACATACAGACATACATACATACATACATACATACATACATACATACATACATACATACATACATACATACATACATACATACATACATACATACATACATACATACATACATACATACATACATACATACATACATACATACATACATACATACATACATACATACATACATACATACATACATACATACATACATACATACATACATACATACATACATACATACATACATACATACATACATACATACATACATACATACATACATACATACATACATACATACATACATACATACATACATACATACATACATACATACATACATACATACATACATACATACATACATACATACATACATACATACATACATACATACATACATACATACATACATACATACATACATACATACATACATACATACATACATACATACATACATACATACATACATACATACATACATACATACATACATACATACATACATACATACATACATACATACATACATACATACATACATACATACATACATACATACATACATACATACATACATACATACATACATACATACATACATACATACATACATACATACATACATACATACATACATACATACATACATACATACATACATACATACATACATACATACATACATACATACATACATACATACATACATACATACATACATACATACATACATACATACATACATACATACATACATACATACATACATACATACATACATACATACATACATACATACATACATACATACATACATACATACATACATACATACATACATTTTGTATTGTACGAGTATATTTAAAAAAAAACAAAGAATACAAAAACGGAAATAATTTAAAATAAATGAAAAAAACATTTATTTTTTAAGGATTGGTAGATAAAATTTTGACATTTATTTTAACTGATTATATCATTTGTTTCTTACGGATGTGTCAGTTGATTAATCAACATTTAAAAATAAATAACAAATGGCATTTAATTTAAATGAAAATTAAGTAGACCGGTTTTTAAATGAAATATCATTTTTTTTAAATGATATTTTCAGTTATTTTAACTTACAAACTTTTTTAAGTGTACTAATCCGAGAAAATTGTAGTACCATTAAATGGTGATGATTTTTTTTTTACTAATAAAACTTCAATGCCAACATAAAACAAGATAAAAATAAACCCTAAATAAGAATTTAAAAATGGTCTGCAAAAGTTACACAAAAATCTGCAATTTATACAGAAATGCTTAGCAATTTTAGTACAGCATATCTCTCACAATATTATTTTGCTAAAACAATCTAAAGTATATACTAAGTGAATCGAAAATATAAACAAAAAGTGAACTACTGATTTTTTATTATATTCGACCAATTTTGTTATTTATTTGGAATAATTGTTTAATAATTGACAAAAGCAGTAAAAGCAATCAAAAGTCGTTTAAAATAATTGTCAATATTTAACTGCTAAACGTTAAAAAAAAAATTTTTGTAGTTTGTACTATTAAGTTTGAACGTTTTTTTATTACTAAACGGAACACACATATATCATATTTTCATTTTCTATGTTTGTATTGAAATCACCTTTTATTGTAACAATTATTGTGATAAAAAAAATGAAAACTAATTATTTAAATTTCTAGTTTTAGAAGCAGAAAACATAAAATTTGACCCCAATAAACATTGAAAAGTTAAAAATTCAAATGCTTTAAATATTGCGTTTTTTTAAGTGTTTTTTACAGTCAATTTGATACAAAAATAAATAATTAAATAAAGCATTTCTTCAAATTTACAATTTTTCTATTAAGATTTTTATAAAATCTGAATTTCTTCCATGAATTTCGGCGAAAGGCTAAGACATATGTATTTGGAGCTAAACTCTGTCCTTACATTATATCTTCTTTTATTTCAGAAAGATTTTACAAATTTCTACGTTTCTAAATAAAGGAAGGATAAGTGAAAGAAACATTGAAAGTCAATAAATCAATTTTAAATATACAAAACTAAAATTATAAAAATGTATGTATTTTTTAACATACAGTTAATAAATTGTACCAAAACCAATTATAACCGTGCGTTTATGGCTTTGTTTACACATAACTTTAGGGCTTGAAAACAGTGTTATTATTATGTTGTTTAAACTTGAATTTAACTGTGATTCAAGGCTCAAGTTAAAGTATTTTCTCACTTTAATTTTCGACTTGAATTCCAGTGTTATTCCAATTTCAAATCTTGATTTATAACTTAATTACACTTTAATTCAATAGCATATTCCAGCAAAACGGACACTTGAATTCATTACATTACAGTGAGAATATACTTAAATTAAAGCCTTGAATCATAGTTCAATTCAAGTTAAAAGAACATAAATAATAATAACACTTGTTTTCAAGCCCTAACTTCAAGTTTGGTTTTTGCACAATTTTTTTACAATTTATTAAAAATTTATTTACACACATACATTTTTAAAATATTAGTATTTTATATTTAGTCTTGATTTTTTGACTTCCGAGGGGTTTTCCACTAATACTCATTTATTTTGAAGCGTAAAAATTTGTAGAATTTTCCTGAAATAAGAAAAAATATAATTTGAGGATATAGTTTAGCTCCAAATAAATGTGGCTTACCATTTTTAAAATCCATTAAAGAAATTAAAATTTTATACAAATCTTCACAGAAAAATTGTAAATTTGAACAAATGTAAAGAAAAACATGAATTAAATTATTTTTATTTGCATGAACTAGATTTTGACTGTAAAAAACAATTAAAATGAAACACAATACAAGCAATATTAAAAGCTCTTGAATTTTTAACTTTACAATGCTTATTGGGTTAATAATAATATTTAATATTATGAGTATTTACTTTTCCGAAAAAGTTTATTTAAGCAAATACGGGGACTTTCAGGACATAGTTTAAATATGATCCGCCATGATTGCAATATGGTTTTGTAGCTCTACCCAAAGAAAACAGATTCATCGTGGCAACCGAATTTCTTGCCAACTGAATATTTTGATTGCAGCTACCAAATTATTTAGTTGTCCCAATCAATTGTTTTCCTGACACAATTGAAATATTTGGTTTCAACTAGAATTCTGTTGCATTAGAAGAATTTCGGTTGCGACAAATAAATATATCGGTGGCTTCAACCAAACCATTCGGTTGTCAAGATATTCGGTTGTTACAATGAATCTGTTTTCTGTGTGTAAATATCATTTAGGTCCAATTCAGAAAGTACCTTTCTAAGGGAAGTTGGTTTGACTATACAACCAAATAATAGGGTTCGTGCATATGCCCATGCTTTTAGTAAAAATATCCTCCAAATATCTTTATATTTGCTGTATTTTAATTAAAGTTCATTGAAGCAAATTCAAGTAGGGGGTTTTTATGGATCCTACATATGATTTATGCATCTAAATATGATTGAAGTTCAATTCAGAAAGAACCATTCTTGTTAGAAGGTAAGTATGAATATTAACAGATTCCAGACAAATTTCATACAAATGTGTTTATAATTGCGACCTGTAGTTTGCAAAAATGTTATGTAAATGGCAATAGTTGCAAGTGTTTTCATTTCAAATTGTTTTGCAACGGGACACTCTAATAAGCACAAAAACACTTACAATATTAAAAACATTGGAATTTAAATTTTTGAACTTAATATTTACAGGAACAGAAAAAAAATCAATATGATGATTGAATAAAACGCAGAGAATTAAGCCTTTGTTTGCCATTTCAATGTAAATGTATGAAAGTGAATAATTAAAATTAAACTTATGCGTGCGTAAAAACTTATTCACAAACACAAACAGATGCAACCCAGTAAAGTCACAATAATGGGTGCTCAATAATAAACAGTAAAATTAGGGTCAGATTGATATAATTGGGTGCAAAAATCTTTATTTTAATTTTACAGAATAAGTTTTGTAAATAATTGTATATATTCGCTATATTCACAAATATGTAAAATTTTTGCATCTGCTGAATTACAAAATTTGTGCATCTGCTGAATTAGAAAAATTAAAACAATAAGTATTTACTCTGATAAGAATTTGAGAAATAAGTAGCTAAAACTTTTAAATGATAGGGCTTACTTACATACCTATTAGTAATTATAAAATTATTAGTTAGCATTATCTAATAAAAATAACTAATACTTACAACGAATTTAAGTAGCAAAAAATTTTGTTTTATTATGTTATGTAAGCATTTATTGTTTTTTGCTGCGAACAAATGAAATATCAACGCAGAGAAATTATTTAATTGGTAATATTTATAAAATAGAATTTTGTAAAATCGATTTATAGTTTGGAATTGGTTCCTATCAACCGGAAAGTCTCCCAGCATAAGTACTGGTCACCCTTTCAATTCTGATGCTATTTTAAAATTGATTTTTTTTTTAATTAAAAACTTAATTTCCCAAAATACAGATGTATTTTATGTTCACAATTTGTTCTGTCAAGGATAACAAACAGTAATATTGAAGTAAAATAAAAAAAATGTCTGGATATAATATCCAACATACATATTAGGGAACTTCAAAATATAACACATTAATATCCTTGCGAATCCGATGCGAATGTCTCTTTATAAAAACAAATTAAGTTTTTGTTTAGAGATCACTAAAAGCTGACTAAGTTTTTATTGTTTATACCATAGACCGTGATATACTCGTATTAAATCGAATATAATGTCAATGGTTGTTACGGATATCAAATTAAATATAGGTTTTCAATATATTCGCGAAATAATAATAAAAATAATAAAAATTTCCCAGTTAAACTATTGAAATGTAATAAATTTTATGCAAAAAAAATAATTTTTACATTATTTTATCCTAATGTTGTTTAAAATCAATAAAAATAATACAACAAAAAATTAATAAAGATTGCTTTCTATGCAGTTGTAGAAAAAGTACTGAAAAAATAATAATCGCAATATTTATCGCAAATTATTGTTTTTATGAGAGTCACACTGGTCATATGAAATAAGAGTTCAGTGGAAAGGGGATAGTACAGCAAGTTTAAAGCCTCAAGTTCGATACCCTTTGACGATAAAAATCAATAATAAATCATTAGAGTTTCCGTTAAAAACTAAGTACATCTTGATCTTAATAAAAAAGGGGATTAAAAATATGCCATTTTTTCATTAAATTAACAAACTCGTAAAAAGAAAAAGTTTGATATGCATAGGCAATGTTTTTGAACTGGCTCAAAAATGGCTTTAGTAAAAGTTATCCGTGAAACCCTTTAGGATAAATTTTTAGAAACAATTTTTTAGGATAAATTTTTAGAAACAATATTGATTGTTCCAATTAAAACATATTAACCAATTCTGCACCGAATAAAGATCATCCCACATAACATTTATACAGATCAGAGGGTCAATTCTCTTTCTGTGAAACGGTGAAATGAAAAGTTTTTTCACGTTTTCATAGTACTTTTGATTCGCGTTCTGTGAAAAAATGTAAAGAAACATCAAAACGTTTTCATATGAAAAAAAAGTGGAACGAAACAAGATTTTTTCACGATTGCACAGCAATGGCGATACTTGTTTTGTGTAACAGTGCAAACAACTGTCAAAATATTTTCATATGAAAAAATTGTTTACACAGACTATTTATAAGTGAAATAAACATGGAGAAGATTGTAAGAGGAAAGCGTGCCAGCGAAAGCCAAAAGGAGTATTTAATTAATTATAAGGAAAAGCATGTGGACATTGCAAACGATAAGTAAGTAACTTAATAACGATAAACACACTTTTATTAATCCCATATTTACGGATTTGTAACTGCAGATGGTGCCAAATTTAGAGACGAAAAGTGTAACGAATTAGCGGCGAGCCTTAACAGTTTTAGTGGGACCCAAAAGAACAGTGAAAAATGGCAAAAGTATGGCATATTTATTTATAGTTTATTTATATTCTTTATGAAACTTTTTTTCTTTAAGTAATATTAGACTTCATACGCGCACCAAATATAGTTTACTTAAAGTAAGTCGATATAAATCCATGAAGTGCTTGTCGGTTGCCATCTCGAATGGATTGTGGTCAGCATGAAGTATGCGTCTCAGCACTCTCAAAAAATTCCTATAAATTATTAAATTATTTACTGCAATGAAATGCTTGTAACATCATTGTCTTACCTTTGTTCATCATGAATTCTTTGAGTAATATCCAATAATACAATTAATCCAGATATTTTTATATAATAATTTAAAATAAATTTTACGAACTTTATTCACTTTTGTTAACGTTTTTCTCTGTTTTGACATTTGCTTTAAATTTTGGATGACACAGTTACACAATTTTCATGGGTACAGTGCGAATAAAATATTTTTTTCATAATACATACGAGAATCGCAATTTATGTATTTGTGAAAAATTCGAGTGAAAAGTGCTCAGCAAATAAAACTATGAAACCACACACACGGTACAGTGCAGAATTGCTTATAATGTTCTAATGAGAACATAACTAATAAAATGAAAATCGTTGATGTTTAGTGCAGAGGTTGCGTAATGATCCAGTATTAAGAAGACAAAATATATATTCATACAATTTATGTATTTGTGAAAAATTCAAGTGAAAAGTGCTCAGCAATTAAAACTATGAAACCACACACACGGTACGGTGCAGAATTGCTTTAAATGTTCTAATCAGAACATAACTAATAAAATGAAAATCGTTGATATTTAGTGCAGAGGTTACGTAATGATCTAGCATTAAGAGGACAAAATATATATTTATACCATTTTGAAGCACCCTAATACAAATGTATGCAACACCATTAAAATCATAGTGTTATTTACAATTGTTGTCTGACCAGAGGCAATTTACAGCAAATGGCAAAACCACGCTCAAATATGTTCGCACTTGAATATACATAATAAACAATGGTGGGTTAATTTGGCCCTTTCGTTTTAGGAGCACTAACTTGCTATTATACTTTAAATGAACTTGTACATGCCCAATCCTGGTATAGAACATCAACAAAAAAATAAAATAGTTATTGATGTACTATGGGGTTTTCCTCAAAGGTTGAGTTGCGTTAATGAAAGGTACAATATTTTTACTTATATGTATTGTACAGTTATAGTAATGCAGATAAATTTTTAATTAGATTGCAAATGCTTAAATATTATGAAAATTCAACATGTATGTATGCCAACCAGTTATTATTAAAACGATTCATTGGTATCTAAAATTTTAAATTATTTATAGGCTAATGTAGAAAATAGCATCATTCAATAGCACATATTGCAGAATTATCAAGCTAAAACAGGCGTTACCAAGTAATTAAGCAACCAAGTAGCACACAAAGGTCTTAACTAGTTATTTGCTCGCTTAATTACTTGTGTTTGTAATGTTTCAAAACTCATTGGTGGTCACTACCCTTAAGAACGCGACATGCAAAGATTCCTGCTGTGAGAGAAAACGCTACCAAAATAATGGCATACGACGATGACTACAAAAAATGACATATTTATTTTAGTGTAAAGAGTACCGTATGGATTCTTTGTCTCTAGTGTATCCTTCCCTTACTAAATTATTTTAATAAAAATTTAGTAACGCACATACTAAGTTCGTTTATAGTAAGTTGTTCGTTCGCTTGTAAAAAAGAGAGAAATGAGAGCCATAGAATATTGTATGTTAGTTTTACTCCACATGGTTTTTGTTTACAAATGTGGTAACTATGTTAAGAGAATTAGAAACAAAAAACAAGAGTATAAGAAAAAACGCTTTGAATATAAAATAGACCAGGAGTGCCCAAAAGTTTCTTATGGAAGAGTAAAACCAATCCATACAAAGAAAAAAAAATATTTCATATCATACGTTAAACAAAAAAAAAAAAAAAGCCAACATTGATGATCGCTGTCGTCAATGTTTACCAGCAAAGCATACGAAAGTGTTGTTGCTTTGCACTTGCGTGTATACAGCGCAGAACGAAAAAAAAAACGAATATAAACAGACAGCCTATAGCTAAGTGCTTTTACAAAAACAAATGAGCACCAAGCGCATAGGGCTTGGGCACCCTTGAAATAGGCTACATTTAACAACATTTGATGTTCTGGGCCGTCACTTTCAAAAAAAAATAGAATAATGAGTTACCACAATGGTTGTTTATATTAAAGAATAAGTATTTTACATATAACAGTGAAGAATCTAGTTACCCCTATTAAAATAATAAGTCGCAATAACAAAATAAGTGGTCACATGGTAGTTAAAAAATAAATAGTTACCCTTGAAAAGCCTTAAACTAATTTATACTTTTTTATATAGACTCATATTAACAGAGTAATTTAACCCTTTAATGCATGTAGTACATACATAAGTTATATAAAGAAATAAATTTTCTTTTAGAGTAAACCACACCGCAGACCTTACTTGCTACTTAAGTAAAATTTTCTTACCTTAAGAAACCCATAAGAATAATTTGAAACCCACTTTTCCGCCACTACCGGGTAACAAACTAGTTGCGATGCGGTGGCTTAAGTACTATAGGGTTAGTATGCCTGGTCACTGAGTATGTATCGTCCCTCATCTTTGTCTAAAAGGAGCATGATTAAAAGTTTCCTACGCCCTTTTCCAATTTGTATACTTCTATTATTAACTTACCGATCCTACTCGTTTTTACGCCCTTTATATATCCTCTTACGTTATCACCCACTTGGATGGTTAAGGTTGTTAGTAGCATTGTTTGCAACCTGTTGAATATCGAGTCGTATAAGATGATTAGTCACTAAAAGTTTTCCTCCGACGCCTGGGAACGGGTCGGTTGTAATGTTTTTCACTATCTGCCATCAGTCCAAACGCAATCCGAAAAAGAAATCCTTAGGCGACGTGTGGAGGTCCAGATATTCGCCGGAAAGGCACATTCTTAACAAAAAAAACGAAAACATGTTGAGTGGGCCGTTCGTGAGCGTAAGGGAGAGGATCGCGTCAAATACCAAGATGTGGTACATATGTTAAGTAAAGAGACTGCATTCAGCCCGTCGATCACAACCAAAAATGTCGTTAGGACAAAGCGAAATTAATCACAGGTTAAAAATGACAAATCACCAAGAAGGAAAAATGTCACGAGCAGAGGACCGTTGTGCAGCCCATATCTACCTCCCAGACACCATTTACCGAGGTTGTTAGGGCTTTTCGGAATGGAGTGTCGTCATATCCAGTTTGTCTGAGCTCGTGATGGACCATGTGCTCTCCAACAAGAGTAGTCCAGTACCCCGCGTGGCTTAGATTTAATCAGGGGAAACTGGGTAAGTGACCGAAGGTCAGAGGGATAATTGACAGGCTCGAACAGTCCGTGCGTGTCTTTGAAAGCGCTATAAAAGTGGCATTTTAAATTTCTTGCCCTCGGCCCCGGTCAAGGAAAAGTTTCTCTCCCTGGTGACGTTCAGGGCTTCACGATGAAACACGGAAAGCCTTCAACGATAGTTATTGCAGCGAACAGTGACATACCACGACAAGCTGAAAATCTACAATAAAGTAGTGGCGTTAGCGAAACGGCTCATAGAAAATGTTCTACAACTCAATAGACAACATTTGTGACTCTGGTGGCAAAGAGTCACTCAAACCACAATTATATAAAGAGGGTGCATGAATCCTGGCCGGAATCGTCGACCGAGTCATTGGATATCCTACTTAATATTCATTTCTCAGACTGCATTGATACCATCAGTTTGGAAAATGCTCGACACTGTCTCGCACGAAGGGCTTACAATGAGTTTGGAAATTATATAATTACCGTGGAAAGAATAACCTTGGCAATTGTCAGTTTCTCTCCATACAAATCATCGGATCTAAATGTCAGTCCATACAATATAACAGAATTCTCACTCCCTGGCTACTCATGATATATAAACTTTGTCTCTATCTTCACTACGTACCTGTCAGCTGGAGAAAAATTAAGGTGGTATTTATGGTATTCCTAAGATTAACAAATCTGCCGCCTGCTCAAGACACTGAAAAGGATCATCGATACACACATTATATCACAACTTGCGACATCACTACAACCCTCTAGCAGTCAACTTGCATATCTCAAGGACCACTCCAGGGAATCTGCACGTCACGAGTTTGTAAGGGTGGCTGCTCTTAAATATACGTAGTTAAAAAAACGTTAAGTTGAAATTGATTGAAGTTCAAGTTAACTATTTTTTTTTTTAAATAGTTAACTTGTTTTTCTGTTTCATTTAGCTTTTTCAGTAACGGAACCGACAATTATTGTTAGTTAACGAAATCGATAAAGTCGTAAAGAAAGTTATCAATTTTTTTAAATTTTAAAGCAAATAATGGTGAAATTAACAACTTTATATCTAAATAAAAATTAAAAAAAAAACAGAATTGCTTTTTGGGCAACTTAAGTTATAGTAGCGAAATAATTAGGAGTGTTAGAAAGTTAGACAACTGGTATGATATCAATTGCAATGCTATTTTTATATTAGAAACCTTTTATAATTATTCAATTATCCAAAAATTACTTTTGGTTTTGTAGTAAAATTTTTCAAAATAAAATTAAAAATTTTAATCACTTTAAAATCAATTTATCTTCTCTAGACAAATAATTCAAACAATAGAAATAAAAATTCAAACGAAGGTCTAAGTTTCTTTTTTAAATAAATCTGCTGCATTTAAAATTATAACCAATTTTGTGACAAGCAAACTGTTCAAAGTTAACAGTCCATTAATTTGTAATCATTCTAAAAAAATAAAGTTTGTATGAGTTATAACATTTTGAATAACACTCATACGCCACATATGACCAGTATGTACTATTTAACATGAAAAAAGTGAATATGCAAACCCGTGAACAAATTAAAAATATCTATGTATATAAAAAATTAAAAATCACCCTATAAATCAGCAATTAGAAATAACACCCTTTTAAAATATCTTAAGGGACATGAATATATTTCAACTACTATTGCCATCCACCACCCATCCACTCACCCACCCACCACTAAACAAAATATTTGTACATTATGAAATTTTTTCATAATTGACTTTCACATAAAAGCCAATTAAACGCGTTAATCTAAGCGTAAAGATAAATTGTATTGATGCAAAAATTTACAAACGACCACAACAACAGCGATGTTGTCTGTCTATGATTTTGTATAAATGTAAGGAATTGTGTACCTATATGTCGGGGCCAGAGTTTCTAAGGAATACAATCTGTGAAACTTTTGTCATTTAATTTTGGCATTTTAAAAAAATCTACTTATTTAAACAAGTATACATACTTTAAAGTTCTGTTCGAGGGGTGCTTGTATACATGTGTGTAAATGTCATAGAGTGCGGTATAATGACAAAAACATGTCTGCTGTATTTTAGTTTTTTTTTTTTGTATTATTGTTATATTGCGCAACTGGGCACTTTAAAGGCTTTTCAAAAACAGAAAAATTTAAAATCATTGAATTAGAATGAAAACAAGTTTTTAGGAATTTTTTAATTAAAACAAATTACACTTTACGGTAATTGCACTTGTTAAGGGATTAAAAATTGGATTAAAAGTTTGTTTCGTAGATTAGCTTCTCTAAACCTAAATAAAAAATTGCCAAACTACAACAACAGTAATTGTATTTCACTATAGCTTTTATAAAATAATTCGATTATATTACCCATTCCTCTCATAGGTCCCACAACTATTTGTACTACATACTCCATACGTATATGTGGCTTTACACATCAACTGCACAGCTAATAAATATGAATAAAAAAGTGGGCAAAGTAGGCGAGGTTACTGTCAAAAGAATTTGCTGAGTTTTTTTAAAATAATACACACAGAAAACAATTCAGTTACAAAACCATCGCCACTACCATAAGTTTTTTTGAGAAATCATAATTTTATTTACAAGAATATAATATTTTCCGCCACTCAAAATATTTTGCATTGATAACCCCATTTTTACATATACAACTAACACAAGGTGGTGCTTTTAACCAATTTCGGTTAAGTTCAAATATTAACGAGGATTTGGCAGTCACACTTTCGTTAGAAATAATTAAATATTTATCTTAACCAATTGACTGGTTGATAAAATTAAAAGACAGTTATTACACTTATTTGGTTTTATTTATTATTTACTACTAAATTTTGAACATCATAATAAAGAATATTTAAAAGGAAAAACAGAAGCAAAAGATATCAATAAATCCAAAAAAAAAAAATAAATAAAATAAATAATTTTCATAAGTGACGGCCCAGAATAAAAACGCGACATGCAACTATTGTTGATATGAAAGAAAACGCGCCTTAAATAACGACATACGGCGGTGAATGCAACTGTCATATTTATTTTAGTGTAAAGAATATCGTAGAGATTTTTTACTCTTCAGTGTCTCCTTTCCTTATTAACAACCAATTTTTTTTCTTTTTTACATTTTAATTTTATAAAAAAAAAATAATAAAAATAAATAATTATTTTAATAAAAATTGAGAAACGATGATACTAAGATGGTTTATAGTACGTTGTTAATTCGCGAGTATACAAAGAGAATATAGAATATCGTATGCTAATTTCACTCATCATATGTTTTTTGTTTACTTTTAAAATTCGTGAACTCTGTTAAGAGAATAAGAAACAAAAAAAAAATGAATAAGAAAAAAAGTTTTGAAAATAAAATTAATTCTATGTCACAACTTCAACACTCGGCGCGTTTTAACTGTCAATTTGTATGGAAAAATACATCACGATGTTATTTTGAGCCGACACTAAGGAATCACAAAGCGATTTAGGTGAAAAAACAATATGAGATAAAACAAAGATATTAGTTTAATCAAGATAATTTATGTATAAACATTCCCAATTTTTTCAAGATTTTAGAAAACCAATTTAAATAATACCGACGTCATGAAAAAGCTATTATGTTAAATCTCAGTCGTCAAATTAAAAATGTAGAAGTTTTTAGATACCCTAGCTCCAAGAAATCTTCCTTATGTTCTTGTTTTTCCGCTGATCATGTTTAAAAATTTAAAATGTTTAAGTATTTAAAACAAACCCATTGTGAGATTTCAAAAAATTTTTGAGGGTTTTATCGATTCGAAAAAATATTGATGGGTTTTTTTTGGAAAATAATCATGATAACCCTTTACTTTTTTCTGTAGAAAAATTTCTCGGACTTTGAGGAAATCTGCCATGAAAATCAGAGAAAATTTCTCAGATTCTGAAGACCTTTTCTTTCTGAAAACCCCTTAGATTATAATCTCTGTTTTCTATTGAAAACGCCTCAGATTTTGAGAACTTTTTTCTATAGAAAATAATCATTGGGTTTTTATATTGTAGGAAAGAGTCCTCCAAACCTGAAGTCCGAAGGTCTGATAGTTTTTTTCAATGAAACCCCATCAGAAGCAAACGGGTTTTTTTACAGGTAAAAACGCTTGAAATCTGTAGCATTTAGGTAAGGAAATTGAAGCTTGAAAAATCCAAGAAATCTGAAAATTTTCCTATAGCAAAAGGCCTTTTGAATCTGATAATTTTTTATATGACAAAGGCCCAGAAATATTGCTGTAATATTTAGTTTTATTTTTTACTGTATTTGATATTTACATCAAATACAATAAATAATGTATATCTTTAAATTTTTAATAAAAAAAAAATTTTTGAAACAGTTTTCTATTTAATTTTAAACAAATTTGGAAATAATTACGGTGGAATCTACTGAATGCCATAGTACATGTAACTACAACTAAATGTGATAGTACATGTAACTACCAGGTTTGAAGCAAATTCGTTTGCCCCGACAAATCTCTTCTCTGTGTATATGCAATATTTTTTTAAGTTTGTTAATTTTTTTCCAAACACTCAATACAAAATAGACAATTATCAAAACATTAACCCAACAAGGGCATGTATACTGAAGAGGGTTGTGTAGCGACAATCATTCTATCCTGCTAGGTCTGTGGAATTTTTTCAATTTTTATTCTTTATAATTTAACATGGGAAATTATAAAAAAAGAAATTAAAATTACATAATATTTAGACTGAGCAATAACTTGTTTTTATCAAAACCTAGTTCTATACAAAAACTTGGTAATTTTTGACTAAATGTAGTTAAGAGAAACTTAATTTATCTAAAATCTGCCCAAATTTTGTTTGGTTTTTTATATTTTTTAATTAAAAAAAATAAGTTTATATCGACACAGAAAGTTTTAGAGTTCTATTCGGATTTGTTTTGATGAAAATATTTGTTGATTATTGTAAATCGCAAATATTAAATCCAATCAGGATTAACATTAAGTTCATATGGTTAGCAATAATGGGTGATTACATTTAGAAATTATTTGGTTGGTTTTTTTAAGGTTATTGGTATCGTAACCTATTGCGTTGGGTTATTAAAGGGTTTTAAATCCGTAATGGTATATAAAGGTTAGTCCGTGGCAACCATTCACAAATTGTATCTGTAATCCATTAGTACCTATGGCGTATACTTAACGTTGTATTAAGAATACGTATACGTATAGAGGCGTTCACAAATTAAAATAAATTTAAAGAATTATAAATGGGCTAATATTTATCGATTGCATACAAAAATTCATTAAAAAAATCGGCACGGAAATTGATTTGAATTTTCATTAGTATTTACAATGCAAAAAAAAAGAAATATTTTTTTTTAGTTTTTTCAATTTTTTTTTAATATTTTTTATTTATACCAAATCAATCGTAACTAATATGGTAACAAAATTTATAGCATTTTTAAAACTTCAACTTTATTATCTCTTTATAGTTGTTGAATCAAATATTCTTCTTTTAAGTTAGCAGTAGCAGCTATTTAATTTTAGAGAATTTTATGCATTATTTTGTCCATAAGAAATTATTCAAATTATGTTGAAACAACATTCAGAGTATTTTAAACCGAATCATAAGGATTGCACTCTAAAACTTCTTTAAAATGTTTCCGACGAGGCTAAATGTCACTGTTTTGAATACTTAATGTTTTTTTTAAATCTATCAAAATATTTTGTCCGAAATTTAAAACTGATATTTTCAAAGAAGAAAATCTAAATTAACCCCAATAATTTTTTAATTTTCAATACACTGATTGATAAAAATATGCTCATTCCTAACTTTACAGTGTTCTAGTTCTAAATCTTTAGGAAGAAAATGGGTCACAGAGAAGACAAATTTTCTGTTTTTCCTTTTTTTTTCCTTTTTTTTGCCGTTTTTACTTGTTTTTGCTTTTTTAGTTTTTTAGATTTTTTAATTTTAAACATTTTCTTAAGATTCTTGAGATTTAAATTGCTTTTTCTTTTTTTTTTTGTGCCCGAAAGTGCTTTTTTCTAATAAATTTTTGTTCTGGCAGTTTCTTGTTTTTTAAAAAAAGTACTTTTTTCCCCAACTTTTTTACTTTTACTTTGATTTTGCTTTTTTCAATAGTTTTTGCTTTAAATGCATTAAGTTTTGTTTTTATACCCTCCACCATATATGGTGAGGGTATATATCAGTTAATGTAATATGTCGAAGTATAGGTTTAAGACCCCATAAAGTATATATATTTGTGATCCTTATGCAATTTTAAGTCGATTTAGCGATGTCCGTCTGTCTGTCTGTTAAAATGGCGATCACGACGCGAAGACGCAAGCGGGTGTGCCTATTTTTACTCAGATTATTGAACATCCTCCCGAGTAGTTTGGTATTTAAAATTATCAAAATCGGTTTAGCGGTTCAAAAGTTATGAGTGAAAATGTGAAGGTACCTCTAAATTTTCCATTCAAATTTGTACAACTTTTCTGTATCTATTTTTATTTTCTGTTAAGTAAGTAAAAATGTTATTAATACTTCTTGTTCGATTACATTTATTGTCTTACATACTATGAGTATAATAACATTCTTAGAGCTATATGTGTGTTACTCTAATAACTAAGTAACGTAAAAAGCAACATTGTTAAAGTCGCTAACAGAGCAGACGTCTGTAAATAACATTACTAAAACTAAATAAATAACATTACTAAAACTAAATAACAAAAGTTCTGTTACATTAATTGACAAAACATATTCATATTACAGTTCATGCAAAATTTAGTATATACGTATATCATCTTCAGCTCCTATGATTGCCGGAGGCTGGGCTCATATAGAATAAGGTAAGATCCAAAGGAGCTGGATCGTCGATACTACGTCCATTAATTATACCGATAGGAGAAAGATATGTAGATCCAGCCGAGATGGTGTTTTTCTCGCTTTTGTATATTTGGCTGACAAACATATTATCGTGTAGCGAAAGTTTCTCAACAAATCTGGCTTGCAACGACATGGAGTACCTACAGAAGGGTAAAACATCGACATTTTCATAGACGTAACTATTTGAAAATCGTTTTATGAAATTTTCATATTTTTTTCCGATGCATTTTCCTAGGATTTTCCATTCAAATATCTACAATTCTTTGGCTACTATAGGAGATTTAGTAAACTAGTTTTCTGTTAAGCTTTGTTGGTTTTTCGATTCATTCTATAAAATGTATTTTTTGTTTTTGTAAGCAAAGACATTTATATCTTTAGAAAGAGCAAAATACATAATTGCTTTAGTGCCGCTACTTTTGAATAGCTGTCACTGATTTAACTAAAACAATACCCTACCTCATGGCTACGTCCAAAGAAATTTATATATAAAGAAAGTGCATAATGCATAATTGCTTTAGTACCGCTACCCTGCCCCATGGCGATATAGCCTTGTATTAGGCTTTCAATTAATTTATTTACCAAAAATATTAAACTAACTACATACTTTAAATTATAATGCATTCAGATGTTGCTAGTAGACTTATTACATAATTTTAAAGTCAATTTTTCTAATGTTTGACGTAATAAAAGCATTCGTTTTACATTTTTATGTCATAAAAGAAATTTTCATAGAGGAAAATTGTATTTTTTATTCGATTTGTATTTTTGAGAATTGAGGGATTGGCAAATGTATATTTATGTTAATTTTTTCTTTTATAAAAAAATACACATGACTAAAGTGCAATATTGTGCTCTTAAACATCTAAATGAATATTGATTTAAAAAATTAAGGTAAATTATGCACATAAAACATATATTTTTTATAGTTTTTGGCAAATATTCATTTATCTTACGAAGAAAATAGAAAATCAATAATACTCTACTGCATATTGTAGCACAATATGGCTAATTGAGATTAGCTCTGCAGCAAAATTTGTCTAATGGAGAGAATGCACCTTCTGATGGGCCATCAATTGACAAATAGTTAAAACTCATGTTCTTTCTTTAACAAATTAATTTTTTGCTCTTATTTTTTTTTTCACCAAAAAAGTTCTTTTCACATCTAAAAAAGTTTTTCACCTCAAAAAATTTTTTCACCTACTTAATTTTACTTCAAAAGTTTTTTTATATTATTTGTATCAAAAACAGAAGAAAACATCATTTTAGGATATTGGTGGAGGGTATTCAAAGATTCGGCACAGCCGAATTCAGCCCTTTTTTACGTGTTATTTTTTGTTTTCTCTAATTATCAAACACTGTTCGATAAAAAATATTCTTATAATACACTTGTATAGGAATTCATTATTTATTTTCATAAAGAAAACATCGAAATTAACCCTTACATGAATTTGTGGGATGCCAACTCTATATAAAGGTTAATTTAAATGTTTTCGTTAAAAAAATATAATCATATTATTTAGTTTATTATAAAATCATGTTTTTCAAACATTATATTTTAGCGTTTTATAAACTTGGGGTCAACCAAGTACATATAAGGGTTATTTTAGATTTTTTCTTTTAAAATATAGAGATCAGACTTTAAAAAAAAGTAAAGTCGAGTTTCATCAAAATTCGTAAAAGCGAACAACATATTTTGATGTATTTTCATGAAATATCCAAACATTTGACTTTGACATCCGTTGGAAAACGACAGGCGTTGCCAAATAATATACAAAATTTTAGAATATAATCTTCATGTGTTGGGTTAAAATAATCTGGATATTATTTAATAGTAAAAAAAAATAAAAAAAATCGTAGTTTTATTCAAATTCACTGGAATTAATTAGATGACATTGCTAAATTAAAAGATGGATATTTGCAATATTTGTTGTTTTCTTGCCTATAATCTAATTGACAAAAGCAAAAAATACAATCATAAATTTTTTAAGTTTTGTGTAAGAAAATTTAAAATTCTCTCTGAACACACTAACCTACAGAACAAATACAACTAATTACTGAAAATTTCTGGTACATAATATTCCACGGATCTTATCTCCAAAATGAAGCAGACAAACTATCTTAGACTTTCTAAATGAACAGAAAAAAATTTGGAATTCTCTTTTATAAATTATATTTCTTTGATAAATTAAAATGATTGATGTTTTAAATTTTTTTAAATTACCTGTATTGACACAGTTAAATTAGCAAAAGTTTTCAAATGCCTACAAATTTTAATAAAAACAAAAATTTGTTTTTTATTTAATATTCAATATTTAACCATCATCTTTTTGAAACAATTGAATGAGATGTTTCATGCTTTATGCGCATAAATTGGGACAATAAATATTGTAAGTATAGATCTGGCATATTCTTTCCGGTGGTGGTGCAGTTCGTATGGAAAGCCTCATATGTACTGCATAACAATGTTTGTTGTGTAACAATAAATTTGCAATTTTACACTTTGCCAATTTATATTTTATTTTACCTTTTTTTATATGTTAAGGTTTATAAGTAAATTTAGTATAGATGTAAATTTTTTTTTTGTGGATTTACAATAAACTCTCAAATGGTTGCAGTTGTTTTACTTTATTTTCGTGTATATGTATTTAAATGTCAGTGTATGTGTGAGTGTAAGCTGTATATGTGAACAGTAGGTGGTAAAGAAACTTTTTAGAAAATAATTCTAATAATTTTACAATATTAATCGAAACATTATATCGATGAAGTCGTTTAAGATTTCCAAGCTCAAATATTTTTGTATCCTTTAAATTCAATGTAAAAATATATCGGCTTTTTGTTCCGCTTGTAATATAGAGTTTAACTGGTGTGTTCCACATAAAGTGTTTATTGTTAATTCTTAAAACAAACTGTATTTATATTGCGATATCCGTCTATATGTCTGTTCAAATCAATAAATATTTAGGGATTATTTATATTTACTTAAAACACAGCTTAATCCTTTGGAGACCGAATTTAGCCTTGCGGAAAATTTGACTTTTTTCTTGCTTAAGGCCATATGACAAGTTTCTAGTATTTTTACTAGATTTTTTTTTTTATAGAAGGAAACAGAAAATGTTAGACAAAAACAGGAATATGATTTCATATGGCAATCAACCAATGATAACAACTTTGTAAGGGTCAAAAGCTCAATAACTTATTAAAAAACTTTGAAATGCATAAATTTTATTTTTAATAGTACAAAAAGCACCAACTTGGTCTCACTGCAAGTAACTTCAAGCAGTTTATTTCAAATTAAAGTTGAAAATTTTTGGATTGAAAATCGGATTATGTTTTATTATTTATCAATAAATAAATTTTAAAATTTTAAAATTTTAAGTTTTTAATTTTTAAATATGTTTGTTCTCTTTACACGTATTCAACAAAAGAAAAAGACATAAAAATTCTTGTGTCACACCGGTTTTGAAAAAGCCAACAGAACATATACACTATCGGACAAAATAAAGTGTAAAGTATATACATGTTTTATTTTATGAAAAAAAAAAAACTTTAAAATGGTATTGAATATACAATTATTTCATACATTACACAGTGGGGCGTTTTTAAAATATTTTGAAAATCAATTAGCGATTTCTTACAAGCTGGCCAGAAGCTATACACACAAAAAAAATTTTGAGCTTAAGTTTTGATGAGGGGCCCTTCAGACCGATCGAGAGCTGAGCTATTTGGTCTTAAATAACGACACCTCAGGCAGGCTTCTTAATTCTCTATTTATAAACCGATTTTTGGTTATTTTTTCTTTCAGAATACATTTTTCATAAATTGAAAAACTTAATGTGGTTGAAAGAGGGTATTGCATTTAAAAATACATTTTATGGTTAATAAAGAAATAAGAAATATGAAAAAAGTACTAAAATTGATTTTTTCTCTCTGAAATTTTTGTCAGAGATGTAGCTGTCATCAATAAGCAGATTTTCAAAAAATTGATTCATAGAGGGTATTGTATATTAGATATCAGTAAATATTCCTAAAGAAATTTTTAATCCAATACTCTCTATTGGTACCTTTTTGACCAAAAAACAAAAATTAAAAATATTTTTTTTAAAAGCATTTAACTTCAAGCGTGAATAAGGTATTGTATTTAAATTTTCTTTATGATATATTAAAATTATTTGTAATTGTTACCCATATTCTTTAATTTTAATTTATTTCTCTTAACTTATTTTTGTGGTATACAGGTTGGTTGAAAAGTTCCTGCGCTCGAAATGAAAGAATACTGTTTTTGTTACGAAATATATTTTTTTATTCAATATAATCTCCTAGAAGCTCAATACACTTGTTCCAATGATCTTCCAATAATTTTATCTCATCTTTATAATGGTTTTCCGGAAGCTCTGCAAAATAACCGTCTACGGCTGCTATGACCTCTTCATTCGACGAAAAATGCTTTCCACGAAGAAATTGTTTGAGATTTCTGAAGAGATAGTAGTCACTGGGAGCCAAATCTAGTGAATACGGTGGATGTTCAAGCAATTCGTACTTTAATTCTTTGAATTTAGTCATCGTCAAAACACTTTTGTGAGCATGAAAATTATTTTTTCTTCTTTAAACCACGTCTTTTCTCACGATTTTTTTTATCTAGCTGATCCAAAAGGCTGCAATAATATTCAGAGTTGATTGTTTTACCTTTCTGAAGATAATCAATCAACAAAATTCCTTTTGCATCCCAAAAAACTGATGCCATAACCTTCTTTGCTGATCGTTGTGACTTCACCTGCTTTGGAGCTGAACAACCAGCTTCAGTCCACTGTAAACGTTCTTGTTTCAACTTAGGATTATGGTGGTAGATCCAAGTCACATCCATTGTTATAAAACGACGCAAGAAGTCGGTTTTATTCGGCTTAAAACGCTCCAAATTACGCTGAGAAATTTGTCCAGTTTTGTTGAATTGTTAATATGTGCGGCACTAACTTTCCAAACAGTTTTTTCATACATAATTCTTCATGTAAAATATGGAGTACTCGTTCGTCTGAGATGCCTATGACATTAGCAATTTCACGCTTAGTCAAACTTGGATCTTCACTAACCATATTATGTACCTGCTCAATGATTTCTGCTGTGGTTGCAGTTTTTGGTGTGGATCGTCTTCAAGGCTGGTACGACCACGTTTAAATTCACCAGCCTAAAATTCAACGGTGCGTTTTGAAGGTGAGGACTCCTTATACACTTCTAACAATTTTTCATAAATTTCCTTTGCTTTTAAACCCTTCAAAACAAAGAATCTAATGAGCACGATATTCAATTTTTTCCATATTAAAAAAAAATCAATGACACGTCAACTTCAAATGGCTTGTAAACAAAGAAAGAATTGAAAAAAGACTTGCAACTTTGCATGTGTTCTCAGGACAGTTATACGAACTTGAGAAAAAAAAAAGTTTGGAGCTAGCAGTGCCATCTCTTGGTGAGCGCAGGAACTTTTCAACCAACCTGTATATATTAATAAATTAATGTTGTTGCAATTCAAATCTCAATTCACCCGTAACGGTATAGGTGTTTTAAGATAATTTGGCTCATAAATTCCCGTAGAGTAACTACTGGTGGAGATTTACTAAATGTGATATAACCAATGTTCCACTGTGCAACACTTATACGTTAAGTCACCTTAATATGTATAGAATATTATCCTTTTTTTATTTTTTAATTTTCTCTTCTATTTGACTATGGTTTCAACGACAACAAATATGGGAGAGAAAAAAAAACGTTGCCCTGCACACAATATTGTAATTCGATTTGGCACCATACGAAAACTTCGTTAAGTTAAATGTCGACATTGTCACTGCGGTATCGCAATCTCAACTTGACAAGGACATGCCACATACAACGATGCTACATAGCGAACATTACCATCAATACCACTAGACATGTAACCTTTTTTTTTGAAGAAATACATGGTACATCCGTATTGCATACATTGATACATAGATGGGAATTTAAGTATTTGTACGTTTTTAATGCTCTACTTTGAGGTAAGAGCTTAAATTTATCACACTATTTGGAACAACTTAAATTAGTGAAACTTAAATTTTAGTAACAGCTATAATTTACAGCAAATTGTGTAAACCTCTAAAGCTGAAGGTCGGAAAAAAGCGGAATTCACATCTTAAGTCAGTAAGGAATTGGGACCTGTCCCGCGATAGGTGTAAACAGGACTGGTTCCGAAAATACGTATCACGGGATAGGTGGGAAGAGGACCAGTTTCTAAAATACCTACCACGATAACCGTTTAAAAGTATACACTCCTCGCCACATGAATAGGAGATCCCTTTTTCTATTAATTTATGCGTTAATAACTTCTAAACTAAAAAAGATAGAACTCAATTTTTTTAATTATTGAAAGAACATTTTATACCCTGTAAAATGTATCAATCATAATTATTTCCTTGCCTCGTACCGAGCCAAACATTATTTTTGTTATTGAATATGAAGAAAAAGTTCTTAAGATTTTGCGCCACTTGAATAGAACACCCCCAAGAAAAAAAGATTTTTTCACAATTTTGAACAAATTTAAATATTTTTATTTACATTTTATTAAATTCTAAATGTTCTAAAGCTATACTAACAATATGTTGAGCCACCTTTTTTAAGGATTACTTCGTAAATACGATTTGGAATGGAGTGGTATAAGGATTTCAAATAATCGAGGGAAATTGAAGACAAGCAGCTTTGATCGCTTCAATAAGTTCCTCCTTGTTATCGTACTGCTTACCGGAAGCGTAAACCATTCGAGCGAGCCAACCCCAAACATTTTCTATAATATTCAGGTCTGGGGAGTATGGTGGCAGTCAAGCATTCTTACATTCTGGTCACAAATCCATGACTTCACTGCTCTGGCGGTGTGAAAAGGAGCGTTGTCATGTTGAAACGTCCACTGCAGGTTTCCAAAAAGCAAGCTGAAGAATGGAAAAGCCCGCTGGAGCACACCCTTGTAGCAATTCGCCGACTATGTAGGCTATTCAATATATGTTCTTTCCGTAAGTCATGAAAATAAGAATTAAATCCATTTGGACCCTCCAGGTTAAACTTTTTTTTTTTGTTAGAAAAAACGACACGGTACCACTCATTACTCCATGTCATATGACTGCGACAGTATGACAAGCGTATTTCCTTGCGGACCTCTGTTAGTGGTGGTTTTTTCTTTAATTTTAGTCACTTCAAATGTCTAGCTTTGGAAATAACACGCTGTACAGTTCCCACACTGGCGGAAACAACCGATTTAGCTCTTATTTGGAATAGAGTATCTTGGGAATTAGAGGCTAATCTAAGAATTGCTCGCTTATCAGCAGGTGAAAGCACGCTTTTTGTACGGCCTTTCATATTTTTCCGTCGTTTTCATTATTTTTTATAAAATTATACACGACATGGCGACTTCTACCAATTTCTTGGGCGATTTGATTAACAAATTTCCCGGAATCATTAAAAATTTTTATTTTTATTTTTTCCGCTTCGGTCAGACACTTTCCTCTACCCATTTTTAATTTTACCTTAAAAATCTTAGATTGTATAAAGAAACACAAATTTTGAAACCACAACAAGTGAACTCTTAAAAAACTCGTATCAACTGAGACTGTTCTATTCAAGTGCCGCGAAAAACTGCAAGAATTTCGTTCATCTATAAAAGAAACCCTAAAAAAAGCAACGGTACTTCAAAAAACTTGAAAAAAGGCTCTCAGATAGAACAAGTGTAATTTACCGAATGAGAGAACAAAAGAAGCTTAGAAAAAATTACACGCTTTTATTCTTAAGCAACTTTTTAGTAAAACTATTAGGGGTGTCCTATTCAAGTGGCGAGGACTGTATATCACGTGTTGGGACTGAAAGTACCAGTCCTGTGCTTGGTGAACACAGGATAGTACGAGTCCTGTAATATGTTCTTTGAGGTTTGTTGTGTGATATGTTCTTTTAGAACAGTCTTGTGACATCTGACAGATGGCAATTGACCCCCCTTAGGACAAGCCCATATTAAAGCGACCGGTCCTTTAAAAAACTGGTCCCTATCATAATGAACGTGTCCTGGGATAGGCCCCTTTCCCGCAGGTTATATACACTAAAAATAGTTTGCAAGTTAAAATGACAGATAATGCCATTTATATGAAATGATATTCCATATAAAAATCGGTCAACTTACATTTCATTTAAATCAATTGGTTTTTGTTATTTATTTTTAAATGTTGTTTAAACCACTGATATAAATGGTTAATCAGTTAAAATAGATGTTAAAATGTATACTACCAATTATGTAAAAATAACTGTTTTATTCATTTATTTAAAATAGTTTCTGTTATTGCAAAATTTTGTAAATGGGTATGTATGTATATTTCTGAAGGTGAATGGAAAAAATTATGGAATTGGAATTTTTGGAATATTTTTTTTTTCTTTTTTTTAAACATACATACAAACAAAATTTAAAACTGTAACGGACACAAATTAACTACAAATTTCCGCTCAAAATTAAATGAAACTGAAAAAATCGGTAAATGATAGCAAATTATTTCAAACAAATGTACAAAAAAGTTTAAATAAATATTTCTATGAAAAATAAATGTATGTTACTTTATTTTTATTAAACTACAAACAGTAAACTATGTAATATTCTGAGTGTAGAAAACACAATTAATTTTTCTCTACTAATAATATCAGGAGACGTTTTTAAATATGTCTCCAACTAAACTAGCCAACAGATTTGACATTTAGCAAAGTTAGTAGAAACTAAAATTAATGTCACCAATATTTATTGATATTTACTGCCAATTATGCTAAATTTTACAATTTCTAAAAAGAGTGGTATTAACTCAAGTGATTTTTTTTTTGTATTAACTTAAGTGATTTTTTGATTATATTTTAATGAAAGAACTTTGAAAACTCTTTTGCAATGACTTTATTTTTTGTTTTTACTTATTTACCATTCATTAATATTTATTTTAGTTTGCAATACAAAAAAAAAACTTTTTTCAGATAACAGAACGTCATTAATCTGTTACACTTATGTGTAATTCACCCAAAAGTCGTATGAGTGATTTGTATTATAAAGCAAATATTACGTATACGTACTAGTGTACTTTATTTTAAATTAAAAATATCTCAGTGCAGAATTATATTTATTAAAATCAAAAAATCGTTTGATTCAGCCAGTACAAACTAAAAATTTTAATCATTTTTTAAAATGACCTTACTTTCCAAAACGGGGCACACCACTGAATTATACGACCCAAAATTACGTTCACGTGTCCCGAGATTTTCGTGTATAATATACTCTTTGTGTAATAGATTTCATGGTATGATATTTAGTTCTATAACAATATTTGTATTATTTTGTATTCCTGGTGTGATAATCAAAGAACATATTATGATAAAAAATTAAAAATATGATTTTCACAACTATTTAAGTGCTTAAGTTTCAGCGGCTGATTTTTTTAAAAACTCGTATATCAAATGAAATATTTAATTCAATCAAATAAGCATATAAAATTTACCCTTTTGACAAGTACTTTGAATAATTTTTTTTTTAAATTTTTAAAATTCAGCCATTGAAACCTCATTTACCATGAGCTCTCACGGCTTAAGCAGGATAACTCATGACTGGCTCATCAGAAAAAAACCCCAATTTTTTTATATTATAAGATGTAAAAAACTTCCACTTGAACAAGGGAAACATAAAAAAAGTTAAATTAGAATTTTTGGCGAAGTTGTGAACAAAAATTCCCATTTCTTTGTCAAATTTTCTGCACGATTTGCCTCATAAAATAAGTTGTGATAAAAAAATGTTCACCACGAATTGCATCATTAAATAAGATGTGATAACAAAATATATAAAAATCCTTTGTTCAAGCACCAGATAATGTCATTTTGAAAAAGTGTGCAACGTTTTCAAAAAGATCAGTTTTTATTAATTTTTGAGAAATAATGTCTACCGACTTCAAAAAAATCCATCGAAGTTTTTTTTTCTTAAATGTTTAAATTAACATAGAATCATCGATTCCGAAACCACAAAGTCAAGAACCTGCTGAAGCGGCAATATATAGCACATCCTTTAACTCTTGCTTGTAACGAACACTAATTTTTGAACTCACCTAACCCCCAATAATATGATTGATGTGATTACAAACCCAGGAATATATGATGCTCTTCGAATATAGTATTTGCGTGAGGGTATATAAAATTCGACCTGATTGCTTTAAAAAAAATACTACAAGGTTTTGTACATTGTTACAAATTTTTAAACCAAGTCACAAGAGATAACAATTTTTGCATTTGTAAAGAATACATATGATAAAAAAAAGGTATGCAAAAAGAATATACTTTTAAAAAGGTTAATTTTCTATCGATTTTAAACATTTACAAAAATAAATAAATAAATAAAATTTACAAAAGATACAGATTTCTAAGGACTTAAAGAAGACATATTTGCAAACAATTTTGTGGGGATCACGCGGTTTTTTATTCACACCATAAACATATAAACTATTTAAAAAAAAAAATTAACAATTTATTTTTTTTTTTTGTATGATTAACTTACCCAAGAACAACAAGATGAAATATAAAAATGTCATAAAAGTTTCAAAGAAAAAATAAAAGAACCTACAACATCAAGGATAATAAAAACTAAAGGAACTTTTACGAGCATAAGAAAAAGAGAATATCATATGTATGCTTATAAAGGAAATTACATTTTATATTAAAAATATACAAATCATAGGCTGGTTCAAAGCACGTTTTACTACAAGTCGTAAAAAAGTTACGAAATTTTATTTCTTCCCCTCAATTTGGCTTTTGGAAGGACTGCAATAATAAAAAAAGGAAACTAATGCAATGTCAGCTTAAAAAGGGAATAATGAGTTTTCCGTTTTATTAATATTTTTTTAGCATCATGTATTATTTTTGTTTCAATAATAAAGGTTCTTTTATTATTAAGTATGCATAAAATTTTGGAATTTTTATGGTGTCAAATTGTATGTATTTTTGTAGGTTAACTCATATTGTCCAACAAATGATTATTTAAGGCAGGATAAGCATTTTTTGTCGTAATGCAACAGCATAATTAAATTAATTATTTACAAACTTTTTTATATTTGCTAATAAAAAATAAATATAAATATTTTTTTCATTCGTATTATAAATATATGATGTCGTAAAATAAAATTACACACTTAACTAAGATATAATTATATGTATATCATGAATATAAAATTTTTAGTTGTTTGGTTTTCGAAAATTACAAAATTGTGTTAAAAATTTGCAATGGCAAATGGAGATAGCGAAATTTGCAGAGTGTTAAAAATTATGTGAAGATCATACGATACTTAGGCTGCGGAGCTTCTGATGTTCTTAACCTTCTAATGTCCAAGACGGCCAAAAAGCGGTTGTCAGATATTAGATCGTTTTTGGCTAAATAATAACTTTTTATTAATGCAATTATTTGAAATCGTTTGTTGCTCAACAAACGATTTGCAAGCGAGGTTTAAAATTTTAAAACAGAAACGCTCTGACATACATACCAAACAATATCAAATCAAGTTAAGAATCTATTTTTCGTCCAGGACTCACAGGACACCACAAAGACACATTTTACAAGCATCATTCTAACTCAAACACCAGTTAACAGTTTTCCTTTTTTAAAATTAAGGACAGCTAATAACATACATTCAGGCTTTGCAGTAAGCGGAATCAATTAAGAAAAAAATTAATAATTTAGTTGCAATTTCGCAACTTTCAAAAATCGAAATCATTATAACTTCTACAAAATAACACTTAATCAACAATTTTCGGTAAGTAATATTATTTTACTGATAGTGTTACCCAGCAAAAATATCGGCTGCAAAGAACCGGTTGTAGAACAACTTGTACTTGCATGCAACCTGTTCTACTTTAGGTTCTATCATCAATGATTTTTGTTTGAGTTTGTCCCAAAAGCAACTGGTTCTTTAACGCAAAAGTAGAACATATACCCGTTCTTTGGAACCTGTTCTGGAATATGTTGTTCCATTGATGAATTTTATATGGGAATTTTAAAAAAGGAATAGATTCCGTAAAGCTTAACAAGAACTTGGAAAAAATGGGCATCTATTTTACCCCTAACTTCGTGTTTTTGAAGCTATGTTTCTAAACTCGATGTGTTCTAATTCTGATTAACTAGTTCTACAACGCGTTCTACAACATGTTTAGTGCCACCGATTCAGTGGAACCATAAATAGAACGGGGCCCCGTTACCAGAGAACCTGTTCTAGAACAGATAGCTATAGCAACAGGTTCCACAATTTTTTGCTACTACTTTTGCGTTAAAGAACCATTTGCTTTTGGGACAAACTCAAACAAAAATCATTGATGATAGAACCTAAAGTAGAACAGGTTGCATGCAAGTACAAGTTGTTCTACAACCGGTTCTTTGCAGCCGATATTTTTGCTGGGTATAGGAAAAATATTATTGATATCTGAAGAAAGAGAATTAGAGGGTTAACCAGAATCGATTACAGAAAGCTGGTAGTGGTTCTGACGGTTCACGGCTAGAATGCGGATTTTACCCACAGAGCGGGGGCTGGCGAGTAATAATTGTAGGATTTGTGGGCTGCCAGGTTATAAAGAGCAATCATATTCTGCTGTCAGGCTATTGCGAAGAGAGTGTGGGGTAAACGTGGAGATTATCGTTTTATGGGGGGGAGGGGGCTTATAGTCTCATATTTTTATTTAATTTAGATAAAACATTTTATTTAATTTTTATAAAATTTAATTTTGACCTTTAGCTCAAAAAATTGACCTTAAGCTCACAAAATTAATAAGTTATTTAAAAAATGTTTTTTTTTGTTGTTTTAAAATTTAAGTCATAAATTAAACTGAAAATTGTTGACATAAAAAACTTGGAAATATAATTTACAAAATTATAACTTCTTTGCAGATATACTGGGGACATTAGAACTATAGCTTCTCAACCAAGTTGATATGGTACTTGACAACTTTGAATGTTATTTATGAATGCACTTTTTCACTGATCATCTAACTGTTACATTCCTTTTTTTTCAGTAAACTCAACATTTTCATCATGGTAAAGTACACGAATGAACAACGTATGCAAATTATAAAAATGTACTACCTAAATTCGGTGTCGGTGACCGCAACTTTAAGAGCGAAATCATCTTCAGTGACGAAGCCCATTTTTGGCTTAATGGCTTCGTCAATAAGCAAAATATGCGTTATTGGTTTGGTAAAAATCTACATGTGCTTCATGAATCACCACAAAAAATAACTGTTTGCATGCCAGCGGCATGTCAAAATTTTACCTACCAATTCCTTAAAAAATAAATGTTTTAATCATTTATTTAAAATTGTTTCCCTTTTTGTATTTTTTTTTTTTTTTCATATACTCGTATAATACAAAATGTTTGTATGCATAGCCATAGACACTTTTTGTGTGAATATGTTTGTGTATGTCTGTGTGTTTCTGAAGTTCTTGTAATTTGAATTGAAAAATTTTGTATGTATACAACCAATTTAAATAAAAAAACAAATTGAAATTTTTTGAATATTTTTTTTTGAAACAGACTGCAAACAAAATTTAAATTTGTAATAAGTGTTACGGACACAAATAAACCACAAATTTCGGTTTTGTGGGTAAATTTTTTATTAAATTTCAAACAAATGAAAAAATAAATTAAACTGAAAAAATCGGTAAATGATAGTAAATCATTTCGAATAAATGTATAAAAAAGTTAATATAGATATTTCTTCGAAAAATAAATGTATTTTCCTTTATTTTTAAATGGAACGGAAAATTTTTTATAAAACTGCAAACAGTACACTACATAATATTCTGAGTGTAGTAATGTATTTAAAACGTACGAACTATAGTACGCATATTTCGGATATCAAAACGTAAATTAAAAATGTTCTACATTAAAAAATTATTCCCCAACTTTCTTTAAATCCATAAATAAAAATTTTTATTTTACGGTTGGGCGCGTGAAGACCAGAATAGCTCTAACATCTTAAGTTACCCCTTTAAATCATTAACTTACATTCTCAATCCTTTTCATCATTATTTTCCAGCGTTTGATAGCTTGTTTTGGTAACTTTTTTTAACTGAAATTTTCCTCTGAAGGGATAATGACCAGCTTCATAGAGAGCCCTGCCCAGAAGAGTTTGTAACAAGGTACTTAAATTTTACTAGTACTTTAAATTTTAAAATGCTAACCTAAGTGGTTTGAAAGGGCTGTTACTAGGGCACTTTTGCCAAAGTTGCAAAAGTTCTAAAAACCACCTTATTAATGTATTGGTCAAAATTAAACACATATTTTGAATTGCAGAACCCGAGGTTTGAAAAAAGCAAGAGCTTCCAGAATGGGCAGAGTCTTCAGTCAAACACGTGGTTAGATATTTTCCTATCAAGCAACATGACGTTACTAAATTTTAAAGATTAAAAATTATCTATTTCTGTAAAAATATAAATTTTTTTTTGAAAAAAAAATTATTTCTATGATATCGAAACAAACTAAAAAAGTTTTTTTAAAACATCATTTAATTGATAACAGAATTAAAAAGAAATTGAAATTTCAATATATATTCACAACATCCATTTTGATTAATTTTATTTCTCTGCATACAATTTTCGTATTTTCTTATATGTTTCTGCAAAGGAAAGGCTCAACTTTATTGCAACAAAGTTATTTTTTTTTTATTATATTAATTACTATTTTATTTATATATATTTTATTCTACTTTTTTCCATCAACTTTTTTTAGCTTTCAACTCTGGTGTTAAACGCACTTGTTCAGAATACTAAAAAAAAACTATGGTTGCTTAATAGTCTGGTTTATTTATGGATGCTTTTTTTATTTTTCGCTGGTCTTCTACACGTTTTCATTTTCATCTTATGAGAAAATATGAAAAAGAAAAAGGGTTTTGATATTTTTATTAATAAAGCCTTTAAAAACCACTCTAAAGAAAATATAACCCACAAATGTGTTTGACCATCATTCAACGCCTTGGCTTTCATTCTATTGCCTTTTATTTTTATGGACAGTTTGTATGTATTTTATTTACCTACTATTTCTTAACACAGAAAGAAAGGTTGTTTCCACTTGAAAAGTTTATATAAAATGTATTTTTGCTTTTAGTATTTTACAAAATGTTATAAACAACTTTCGAATAAAAACCAAGATGGATAAAAATATATATATATATATATATTTATAATAATCTTGGCCTTTCTTTCATTTTCCTTTAATAAGGGACTTGCTTTCTTCAATGCAACAACCATTTTTAATTAAAATTTAATAAGCTTGTGGCCAGTGCTAATTTGTGGTTAATCACCATAGAAATACAAGGAGATTTTCCAATTTAAACAAAAGTTAAATGCTCTTAAGTTAGTTTGAATATAAAAAGTATTAAAAGATTGGTTATGGTTAGTGTACGAAGATAAGTTTTAATAATTTCTTTTTTTTATAAGGAAAATAATTATTTACTTTTATTAAATATAAAGATTTAAGAGGACTTGACAAATTAAAGACAAATCGGCAAATTTAAAGTTATGACCAGCCATTTATCAAACTTTTCTTATTAGAAATATAACAGATTTTACTTTATCGCTAATCTTTAAATCTGTGTTTTTTATTTAAGTTTTGTCTTTTTAAATTTCTTAAATTTGTGTATTTTTTTCTACATTCTCTTTTTTTCTTTTCATTGTTTATATTTGTATTTCTTTGGAAAAATTTATTACATAAACGGAAATATTAAGTTGTGATTTGTTCTGCATGTCGCAGTTCAAGTGACGCCAAAGTTTTTCTTGCCACTATCTACCCCAAAAAAATTGAAAAAAAAATATATATTTGTGGTTGCATAAATCAAAGTAAAGAACTTATTTTTTTTCGCATTCTGTCGTTCCCTACACCATTGTAACAAAACAAACAAGCTGTTGTTGCCACCTAATTTAAATTGTCCTTCTTTCCTTGTCGTATTCTTGTGTTTGTTTATAAATTTTGTTGAAGGAAAATTTAAAAAATTACTAAATTACCCAGCAAAAAATTTAAATAAACTGATCTATGATCTGTTTTGAAATTATTTATATATTTATAATGTAGTGTGTAAGTTTGCAAATATTTATAAATAGAAATCGTAAAATAAAATACTAATTTTAACCCAGATATGCCCATTGCTTACACATGATCTTTTTAAAAAACTTTTATATTATTTTGGAAGTAAATGAGAAATAGAAAACAGTGCAATTAAAGGTTTTTAAAAAAATATTGAAAAAAAGGGTTTTTTTAAAGCCGTCCTATATATAGGATATTGGGCACATAACTCATTGGGTGTGATACGACAAAAAACATTTAACATCTAATCTTATGTCACATTTTCGGCATCTACTTAAGGTTTTTTGATGAAAGGCTCCACATTTTGTTTGTTTTTCCTGTGAAATTACCCAATGGTCCAATCGATCATAACGCAATTCATTATTTAGGCTTAGCGATATATGACCTCTTTGGTGAACCAGCACAAGTAGAGTTCGGTGAATTATCCCTTAAAGACAATTGATCCATAGTTCCCCCATTATGCTTGTGAATCTACCAGGCATTATATACCACCATATACACACAGTGTGCTATGAGGAGAAAATATCATTTCTTTCTTTTTATAGCACTGTGGTATAAGCTTATGTTCTGATCTGAGAGAGAGCGATATCATCCTCTGTGTCCCAATCACTATTTAAATTGATTTTGTTTACAATTTCCACCTCGTTTTGCATTAGCGAAGCTGGTAAATTTTTTATATCGACGTAGTCTTCATCGTCGGAATCTTCATCTGTGATGTCTCCACATGCATTATTGGGTGGGAATATAGTTATATTATCCACATCAATGTCCTTATGAAAATACATAGCATATTATATCCCCAATGTCCTACATACACTCACCAAAAAAGTCTGTAATGGCAACTGAAACTTTTGCTGTTACGGGAAATTCTGCTAATTTGAGCCCAGCGGTATTTTTTGCTAATCTTAGCAACACATGTCTGCTGACGTGTAGTACAATGAAATTAGTAGAAAAATTATTAGCCGCTACTAAATTTTAGTAGACTTTTTGTTAAGTGAAATTTAAAATCTGTTTGTTAAAATCAGCAAAAAAAATTACTAAATACTATTAATATTAGTACAAAGTTTAAGATTTATTTTTTTTATCGAGCATCAAAAATTTTGATTATATTTTTAAAAGATGTTTTATACAAAATGAAAAAAAAAATATCAAAGGCTTAAAAATATTAAAAATTGTTAAAACATAAACGAATTTATCATTTTGTTTTAATTTGGTAATTTCTGTTTTGAAAAATATTTTTTTTTTTTACTTTTAAGGTTAAATTTAATTGTTTTTAGGGCTGATTTTTAGAACTAAAAAACCCTTTTTAGTGCTATTTTAAGTGGATGTCCTCTTTTAGACATCGGTATCTTCACTTCCGATCCCTTTATTAATCCTATGTAACATTTTAGGGTAATTTAAGTTTGTATGTATAAGTTTAAATTATTAGAAATAACATTTCCTTCAATATCGACTTTTTTAAAATTAGTATTTTTTTTTGCTAATTTTAGCAAATCGGTTTTCAAAAATTTGTAAAATGATTTCTGAAATTAGCAACGAAAATTTGTAGATATTCTGTAAAAATTCTGTAATTTGTAAAATGTAAATAGCAAAAAGATTTGCTAAATAATAATTTTTTTACTAAAAATCAGTACAAAAATAGTAAAGTGGGATTGAAAACCGTTTACAAATTTTTCTACTAACTTTTTTTTCTGAGTGTATAGGTCACCAAACTTTAAGGAATCACAACAACAAAACTAAAACACAATAATGAAACGTTTACGCATACAACAATCAAGCTACTCCTCATAAATGTAAATTCAAACAAAATATAGTACTAGTTCACCTTTAAATGTAGAAAATTTTACCTTCAGTAATTTTGAATAAATCACAAATTAATAATTCAATTACTCAAAAATAGTAGCAAAACTTAATGCGATCACACAATCTCCCACGAGGTATTGATAAGTACTGAGTATGTGAACAAAAAAAACTGTACTTTGATAAACGTGACGTATCATATAAATAAAAATTTTGGTGTACTATATATAGGTCATTGGGCAAATTTGGGTTAAATAATAATAATAATAATTTTAAATATTAAATTAAAATTATTTTAAAATACAAACTTTTAAAAAGAAATAAGAGAATATGTTTTGAAGGAGTATAAAATAGCTTTGGCGTTTGTGATCCACATTAGTTTTTGACATTATTTTTATTTTTTGACGTCAGTGATTTTAAAAGTGGTTTCTAGAGCGGCAGTAGCTGCTGTCAGCAGTAATTCCTTCCGAACCAATGATTTGGGTGTGTCGGTTTACCCGCAACACTTTAAAATATTTCGAAATGATCAAATTAGTCATTCTCTTCTCCACCGGTTTTATAAGGAACTTCATAGCGGAAAGACGCCAAATCAAAATCCATTTAGTATTTTAAAATAACTTGACTTAAAAAAATATATTGGCATTTAAAACTATATTTTATTTATAGGAAAGAGAGTTTTAAATCTGTTGTTTTCTTTGTGAAATACTTTATAATGTGGGGTTCTAACGTAAAAAGATTTCAAAACTTAAGGCTCCTTCCATAGAAAATAGTTTTTGGAATCCGAAGCGTTTTATAGGCTACAGTCATCAGAATTGGTGAAAACAAAGTGATTGCTCTAGATATTTCCAAGGCATTTGATTGGTGTCGGTGATAACTACTATCAATTTATATTGAATTTTCTCAGGGACCGCATTATGATCGCTGAATTCGTGGGTACCGCAGTGTTCCGTTCTTTCTCGCTCCCTTTTTCTTATCTTTATAAATGACCTTTCATACTCTTGAAAAATCATTATACCGGTGTTAAAATAATTAGTCCAGTGTTTAGATTTTCTTGCAAGAACTATTTTACTTTATTTAAACCACATATAGTCGACCGAAAATGGAATACAGCTTGTCTACGCGACACTTTTTATTGAGCAGCGGCGAGATACCGCCGCTCTCTTTCCCTGGCGATGTGGCATCACCATTCAGCTAGTGGGAATGCAGTTCTTAGTTTTGCTGCTTTTGCTTACTCTTCCCACTAGCTGTTTGAAAGCGACAGCGACCGGCTTTTTTTGGTCACTCGTCTATATAAATTAAAAAAGGAAAGAACATAAAAAGAAATCAAGTGTGATAATATATATAAAAAAAAAGAAGAAGAAAACTTTGAAAATTAAAGAAAAGTGAAAGGAAAGCTGAAAACCTAAAGAAAAGTGGAATTTTAATCGAAAAATAAAAACTATATCCTGTAAATAAAAAAAAAATACTGTAAATTTAACTAAAATATAAGAGAGAAAAAGAAACCAAACTGTAAAAACCAAAAAGAACTTGAAAAGAATAAAACTTTAATTAAAAATAAAAAAGGTGCTGTGTTTGCAAGTGATTCACCATCTGCAAGGAACCAGGATTCATCCGCAACCCCAACACACAGCTCTTGTATATAAGTATGGGCTTCAAAGTTTATTTTGGAGCTCTTGGACCGTGATCAAAAAAGTTTTTTTTGTCGGTTGACATGTAGTTCGAACTACACCTTACAGGAAAAATTCCTTCTTTAGTAGTATTATCCGTAAGTGGAATAAACTCCTTGTTAAGGACTTTCCTGTCACTTACAACTTAAAGTAATTTAAGTCAAGTGTCCCCAGACACTGCTGCCTCTTTACTCTAACCTTTACCTTAACTTCATTTCACAAACGCAGTGCACTGCATTGGTAGGGGAATCCACGTTGGTTCAAATTAAAAAAACCGAGAATTTTTCAAAACAAAAATGTATCAAAGAATATAAAGCTTTTTAAAAGGTATTCAAAACTCAGCACTTTTTTTCATAAGACAAAGACCTTAGAGTCTAAAGTCCTAAGACTTAAGGGAAAAATTACTTAAAATGTCAGTCTTTTTTACGAAAAAGTCCTTGGAATCTGATGTTTTTTAAAAGAAAAAGTTTAAGGACATTAAAATTATTTAAAATAATGTCTTAGTCCCTTATTCTCGGAGGAGTGCAGTCGTCTACTATTAGTTGGATTAACTTAAAGAAAAATTAATTAAAGTGTAAACAAGTATTTTCAGTCTGGTGTAATTTACTTGTGGCTGTTAAATTTTTTAATAAAACTGTTTTATCTTCTTTTTTCTGCAAAAGAGTACTTTTAATAACTCTGTTATAAGTTATTCTAATATAAATTACGATTGTTCTTTTGAAAGTTATAAACCTTTACTCAAAACAACATAAAATGTGCCCTGCGGCAACGACTTCACTGATCTGCACTTAGTATCTAACTATGTAATACGAATAGTGTGATAATTACTTTCGAAAAACAGATATCAATATGATTAGTAAAATTAAAAATTTTAATTGAAAAATAAATTATTCATACGTTAATTAATTCTGACTAATCTGATTACAAAAACTTTCAATAGCCCAAAACAAAGGTTTTAGTGTATCTCGTTAAGAGGTGATAAATTCTATGAATCAAGGTCTGTAAAATGCTCTTGGTTCAAGTACCGGTCAAGAAAAAGTTCATATATAGACAACTACAATGCTTTAAATATTTTGGACACACATACAAATTATTTTTTTTTTTTATTATTTGAAATGCAAAATAATTTTCTGGATTTGTGTTTATTTTTTCAACAAACATTTTTTTCACTTCAAAATTTTTTTATCTCGACAGTGTTTTCTATGTTTCTATTTTTATTTTTATTTTAAAAAAGTTTTAATAAACACAAAAAACTATAGGCTTTCCATAACTAAAAATGTTTCAAAACTCGCGAGCTCTTCCAATTGTATTATAAAAAAGTGGGAACTCCATACAGTTTTCCTCTTTACATTGAAAATCGGAAGACCCTTTGTCAGATTTGTGACGATTTTTAATGAACGAGTGATATTATTTTGATGTATATAATTAATGCACTCAAAATATTTTTTGCAGTAATTGACTTTAGTTTATTTCAAAAAGATATCTATAGATTTGTTTTTAAAATATTAATTGCGGATAGCTTATCTAATAAATATCCAGAGTAAAACCTTAACCACAGGCATTTCCATATAAATTTGTCATTAAGATTTGGTTATTCTGAGACAAGTTAGCAGCTTTAAATAGTTCAAATACAAATAAATTTATATTTCAACAAATTTATTTAAAGAATAAATTACATATAAATACGGATTTTCCGCTAGAGTTAATAATTTAATTTTAAATGATTTTTAATAAATCATTGTTTTTATTATTTTTATAGTTTTTTTATAGTCTATAGTTTTAAAGTTTATAGTTAAAATAAACAAAATAAATTAAAAGTTATTTATTTTAACAGACTTTTTAATTGATTTTTATGATACTAAAAAAACGAAATATCATTTATGTTGCCGGATTTTGTAGTTAATTTGTCGACAGTAGAAAAAAAACTAAATAAATCAAAAATAATTACTTTTTACGGATTTTGGAGTTAATAAGTCGATAGATAAAAAAATTAAATAAACGAAATATTGTAAGGAAACTTACGTCACTCACTATATTAATTAAATGAATATTGTATTTAACCTATACTAATAGAAACTTATATTACCCACTGTATTTATAATATATATATATTTACTTTACTTTTATATATTTACTTTACTTTTATATATATTTACTTTACTTTTCTATATTTACTTAATATTATCCATTCCATTTTAACTAGTACCGTTAGAATGTAGCTTTGTAGTTTTAAGTCAATAGCATTAAGATTAATATAAATAATGAACAATAAAGAAAAGACAGGGAGAGTCTGGTTAAAACCTTAAACAAACCAAGTCGTTCTTTTTTTGCAATCGCATCCACTACATGGCGACCGTGACTTTTTAAAAAAAAAACCGAAAAAAGTTAACAAACATAACATTAAAAAAAAAAACAAGAAGTGCTAAGACTAAATAAATAGTTGAAAAAAAACAACCCTTAAAACTTAACTTAAACCAAAATTGTTTGTTGCATTTAAAATAAAGATACCTACTAATACCTACGTTGTATTTTGTTAATAACAAAATTGAGGTGAAAAAAAAAGGAAAGCTGGAAAAGTGAAAAATAAAATACTAAAAATAAAAAAAAATGAAGAAAATTTTTTTATAAAGCTGGTGTAAAAATAAAATATAATATAAAACGTAATGAACTGATATACATATAAATACAGAAACTGTACTAAATTTAAAAAAAAAACCCCCGTTAACCAAAGGTTCAAGGACAATTTATCAAATAATTGGAAAAGTAATGAGAAATAATAAACAGTTAAACATAGAAATATGAAAGAACAGAAAGAAGAACAGTTAAAATTTAAATGAAAAAAATTGAGACAAATTTGAAAACGTTAACTACAAAAATATCAAACTACAAATTAAAATAAATCAAAAACTTCAAAAGAGACAATAAATAACAATAACAAAAATCAGCTTTAAAAGAACAACAATGGAATATTGACCACACAACATCACACTATCACCTGCATACAGAAGAATGTCAGCTACTCCAAAACATCCAAAACAGTTGACAATGGAAAAGGGGAAAGAGTGCAGCAACGGCGTTAGTTTTATTGTATGTATACATATATTAGTATAAGTATGTAGATTTACATATATATTAATAGACCTAATATAAATTGTACATACTTACATATGTTAATAGAAAAAAAAGAGAAAAATGATTATCGATTAAAAAAAAAAATTTTTTCTTATTCAAAATAAGATTAATCATGTATAATAATTAATATTAATGTACCTAATTTCAAAAGAGAAGATAAAAGGGAAAATCAAATAATAATGAAACATTTATTTAAGAGAAAACACTCTTTGAATAAGTTGTTGAAATAAAAACAAAATTATTTTATTTTCTCTTGGTTTAAACATGTTAGTATACGCATATACATACATGCAAACATAGAAACAAAACAAAATATTAGATCAGAATTTTAGTAAAAGTTAAAACATATGAGCAACGCAACCACGCGAACATTTCATTATGATAATATTCGTTATATTTAAACATGGAAAAAGTCTAAGTATGAGATCTAAATTTTTTTGCAAACCAAATTAAAGCACAATTAGCGCAACCACGCAAACATTTCATATGAAAGTATTTAATAATATTTAAAGTTTAATATTTTATTCTCAAGTTATTTAATAACTTTGCATATTTTATTTTTTTTATTTAAATAATTTTGAGCCAGATTAATCAATTTAATTAGTGGATTTAATTGAAAATAAAACATTTTTGTTTCAAAATATTTTATTTTTATAATCATACCACAGAGTAATGATAAATGTCTACAACACTTGAGTTTAATGTAGAAACATTTGATAAATTAATTTCAGATTTTTATAAAATAAAGAAAAGAGTTTTGCAAAATCGTCCCATTTCTGAGAAACAAAGTAAAATTAAAGAATACACAGACTTGCTTATTGAATCATATAACAATATTTTACTTTATGCAAAATCGCATAATGAGAATTTAACTTGTCATTTAGAAACTAAAATCCACAATAAAATTTTACTATGCAGAGGAATACTAGTAAGGTGTTTCTGTAAGCTAAATTGTAATATCAGAGTACCATATGGTGTATATTTGTTTGAGTTAGTAAGAACTGAGATTCTGACAGATTTAGATTCCGACACAGATATTAAAGATATTGTTGAAAATAGGAGAGAATTGGAAGAATTTAAGGACCAAGACATAGAAAATAACATTATTGATTTTGAGACAAATCGTTCTACAGACAATTTTGAAATGGCTTCCATGGAAGAAAAGACGAAATTTATTTCAATGTGTTCGAATATCATAAGAGAGAATTTCGATGGAAATCCTCTTAGTCTAAATTCATTTCTTGATAAGATTAGTTTAATTGAGGATCTGACATCACCCAGTTTGGTAAATTGCTTAATTTCTTTTATTAGATCAAAATTGGATGGTAAGGCAAGGGAAGTTTTACCGGATCAAATAACAAGCATAGAACAAATTAAGGATACCCTCAAAAATAGAATAAAGCCTGATAGTTCTAAAATGGTAGTAGGGAGATTCGCGGCTTTATGTATTAAAAACAATAACTACATGGATTTTTCTAAGAATGTCGAAGACTTGGCTGATGCTTTACAACGTTCGTTGGTAATGGAAGGAATAACTAAGGAAAAAGCGCAGGAAATGGCTATAGACCAGACAATTACCACTTGTAGGAAAAATGCAAAGTCCGATATGGTGAAAGCAATTTTAGCATCAACAGTTTTTAAAGAACCTAAGGACGTGATTGCAAAGTTGATAATAGAAGAATCAACTAGTGAGAAGGAGCATCAAGTTTTGAGAATGGGTTATAGTAATTCATTTCACAGGTATTCTAATGAGAACCGAACAGGGATTAATTTTGTTAATCAGGACAATAGGTATGGGAATAATTTACATAGTAACAGTCGTGGTCATAACAATAATAACAGTTATCGTGGTAGAAATTACAATAATCGTGGAGGAAATTATAATAATCGCGATAGGAATAGCAATAATTATAGTAGAAATTATAATAATCGTGGAAATAACGATAATCGTGGTAGGAATCATAACCATAATGGTGGAGATAATAATAATCGTAATGGCGGATATAATGACCATAATGATTCGAGTTATAGGCCAAGGAACAATTTTCGTAACGAAGGAGCTGCAGTGCGGGCTTTAAACGCAGAGGCCCCTCAGCAGGAAATGTTGAGGGAAGGACATCAAAATTTATAAAGGAAGATACTTTTAAATCGGTATACAGCTTCAATCTAAACTATTCAGATTTCATAAATTTAGATTGTTCTGCATCATATAAAACCAATTCATTTTTAGTAGACTCACAAGCTGACATATCCATTTTTAAAGTTTCTTGTTTGAAGCGTAGTTTTAAAGTAAATGAGCAACAAACTGTTAATATAGTTGGCATAACGACAAATACTACGAAATCTTTAGGCACAATTAGTACAGAGCTTATTATTTCCAATAACGTAATACCACAAATTTTTCATGTTGTGTCCGATAATTTCAATATACCTTCGGATGGAATTTTAGGGAAAGATTTTTTAAAGAACAATAAATGCAGAATTGATTACAATTCGATGACTATTTCTTTTTATGTTCCCAATACTAGGAGAACAGTAATTATTCCAATTTGTCATGGAATCAGTGAAAATTCGTTTTTCATTCCGGCAAGATGCGAAGTGTTTAGAGAATTTTACGTAGCAAATATTTCAGAACCAGTCTTTGTGGAAGGTCAAGAAATTTGTGAAGGTGTATTTATTAGCAAATGTATAGTAAATTCAAGTAATCCGGTTCTACGTATATTAAATACAACAAACGAAACGAAATTCGTGCATAATTATAATGTGAAATTTGAAAAACTTTCTCAATTCAATATTTATTCAATTAACAAAACATTTGTTAGCAACGATCGTGCTCAAAATCTAGAATTGATTTTAAATGATAAAATGCCAAATTATATCAGGGAAAATTTAATTCCTTTGTGTAAGGAATACGCGGATATTTTTACTTTAAAAAATGATAAAATGACAATAAATAATTTTTACGAACAAAAACTGAGATTAAATGACAAAGAACCAGTATATATTAAAAATTATAGGCTTCCATACACTCAAAGAAATGAGATAAAAAATCAAGTTAAAACTCTTCTTGATAATGAGTTAATAGAACCAAGTACATCAAATTATAATAGTCCATTAATATTGGTTCCAAAGAAAAGCCCAAATGATAGCAAATCATATCGCATGTGCGTTGATTTTAGAGCTATTAATAGGAAATTAATCGCTGATAAATTTCCATTGCCGAGAATTGATGATATTCTTGATAACCTCGGTAGAGCAAAACATTTTTCAATTTTAGATCTATTTTCTGGTTTTCATCAGATTCCACTTCATGAGGATTCAAGAGATTTAACGTCATTTAGCACAGATCAGGGTGCATTTCGTTGGAAAGTTTTACCTTTTGGGTTAAACTTGGCTCCAAATTCATTTTCTCGTATGATGTCAATAGCATTTTCAGGTCTGGAACCTAATAAAGCTTTTCTATATATCGATGATATAATTGTAATTGGTTGTAGCAAACAACACCATTTGAATAATTTAATGAAAGTTTTTGAAATACTAAGGAAGTTCAATTTAAAGGTTAATCCTTACAAGTGTAATTTTTTTAGACCAGAGGTGACGTTTTTAGGTCATAGGTGCACTTCAGCAGGACTTTTACCCGATAACAATAAGATATTGGCAATAGAAAAGTATACAGTTCCCACCGATAAGGATTCAGTTAAACGTTTTGTCGCATTCGCAAACTATTATAGGAGATTTATTCCTAACTTTGCATCCATGGCAGCTCCATTAAATAATATAACACGGAAAAAAATAAATTTTGTATGGGATGACAAATGTCAAGAATCTTTTGAGAAAATCAAATCGGAATTAATTTCACCTCAGATACTTCAATACCCAGACTTTACGAAGGAATTTTTAATTACAGTAGACGCTTCCAAGGTTGGTTGTGGAGCAATACTTAGTCAAAATTTTGAAGGTCATGACTTACCTATATATTATGCATCCAAAGCTTTTAATCGTTCAGAACAAAAGAAACCAACAATTGAGCAAGAACTTTTTGCAATATATTTCGCAATTAATCAATTCAGACCATATATTTATGGAACAAAATTTGTCGTAAAAACTGATCATAGACCTCTTGTTTATTTATTTAATATGAAAGATCCATCATCAAAACTAACAAATATTAGACTCAAACTTTCAGAATACAATTTTTCTATAGAACATATTAAAGGTAAAAATAACGTTGGAGCAGATGCTTTATCGCGTATTTCAATTGACGAATTGAAGAAAGATACGGATAAAGACATTTTGGCAATGACAACTCGCGCGATGTCAAGAAAGCCTAATATGAATAAGAATAATTTACAGGATGATACCGTTGTTAATCTCAAAGTGTATGATAAATTTCCACGTGAATTTAATAAAAAAGTAGCAAAAATAAAGTCAGAAATTTTTTACAAAAATAACAAGCTAGCGAACATTAATATAAAAATGTACAATAAATTTAAATGCGTTGTAAATGTTAATATTGTTAACGAAACATCAAGTTTAGACGGGATGCTTTTGAGGCTGCAAAAGGAAGCCAACGATAACAACATTTATTCGGCAGAATGGCCAAAGAATGATTCATTTTTTCATGTTTACACAATACAAAATTTAAAAGACCATGGTAATAAAATATTAACAACACTGGAGATATTGTTAGTCGACCCAATTGATATTATATATGATGAGGATGAGAAGAAAAGAATTTTGGAAATTTATCACAATGATAAGCTTATAGGAGGACATTGCGGACGAAAACGATTGTATGCGAAACTTAGAACAAAATATTATTGGAAAAATATGACTCGGGGTATCGCTTCATTTGTTAAGAATTGTAGGGATTGTAATTTGAATAAAGTAAGAATTGGAACGAAAGAACAACTTACATTAACACCAACACCTGTGAATCCATTTGACATTGTTGTACTGGACACAATCGGTCCACTACCTGTTTCGAAATATGAGAACAAATATGCTGTAACTTTAATTTGCGATTTTACGAAGTATCTTGTTACTATACCTGTACCAGATAAAAGCGCTAGGACAATAGCTAGGGCAATTTTTGAGAATTTCATATTAATTTATGGGAGAATGAAAACCATTAGATCAGATTTAGGAACTGAGTTCAAAAACGAAATATTTGGAGAATTGTGTGAGCTTTTAGGGATTGAAATAAATTTTTCTACAGCTTACCATCACCAAACAGTGGGAACGGTAGAGAGAAACCATCGTGTTTTTAATGAATACGTGAGAGCATATATTAGTGAAAATATCTCAGACTGGGATACATATTTAAAATATTTTACGTTTTTTCATAATACGACCTCCAGTACAGTATTTGACAATAAATATACACCCTATGAGTTAGTTTTTGGAAAAAATGCAATTTTGCCTAACGATATAAATTTAAAAGATATAGACCCCATTTATAACGCTGAAAAATACAGCAACGAAGTTAAATACCGCTTACAAAAATCTTATGGTATTATAAAAAATTTTATTGAAAAACACAAGAAAAGAAATAAAGAATTGTATGATAAAAAAGAAAAAAGATTAAATCTAAACATTAATGATAAAGTTTTTGTAAAAAAAGAACCATATGACAAATTTAAAAATATTTATGATGGTCCATATAAAATAACACATATAGATGGAGTAAATATAACCATATATGATGAATCTGTAAAGAAATCCAAAACATTACATAAAGATAGATTAAGAATAGCAAATTGAATGAATTGTAAACTAAGAAACTACTAATTACAAACTAATTATCTAAAAAAAAAAAAAAAAAAACAATATAAATCAGTTTTTCTAAATTTTCATAACTAAACCATATAATAACTTGTACAAAACCAAAATTTAACATATTTTATTGAAATATATATTTAAAAGAAAATTATTATAATAAATATTTTTTTTAAATTATTATTTAGCTCATCAAAATTAATATTTTAGTTAAAAAAAAATATATATACACAGTAATTTACTTATTATTTAATAACAAATATATATATAAAATGTAAATAAAAACAATAAAACCTTTTTAAACTTATTATACATAAATTAATATTTGAAAAAAATTTTGAATCAGCCTCAGCCTGATCACCTGATGCGATTCAACATTTTTTTTTCCCTAGAAAGGGAGGTGTAAGGAAACTTACGTCACTCACTATATTAATTAAATGAATATTGTATTTAACCTATACTAATAGAAACTTATATTACCCACTGTATTTATAATATATATATATTTACTTTACTTTTATATATTTACTTTACTTTTATATATATTTACTTTACTTTTCTATATTTACTTAATATTATCCATTCCATTTTAACTAGTACCGTTAGAATGTAGCTTTGTAGTTTTAAGTCAATAGCATTAAGATTAATATAAATAATGAACAATAAAGAAAAGACAGGGAGAGTCTGGTTAAAACCTTAAACAAACCAAGTCGTTCTTTTTTTGCAATCGCATCCACTACAATATCATTTAATTTTACGGATTTCTAGTTAACAGTTAAAAAAAAGAAAAAAATATTATTTACGGATATTGGAAGTTAATTTATTAACATTCAAAAATAATTAAAAACCTCTTTCGATTTAAATAAAAAGTTAGTAGACCGGTTTCCTTTTCATTTATTTTAAATTACGTTTTCAGCTAATTTCAACTACAAACTATTTGGAGGGGGTTCAATTCAAGTTCCTTTTTAAATGATAAATTGAATGATAAAGTGAAGATACTCTTTACAACCGACTCATGTCCAAAAATAGGACACACACTTAAGCCTAGAAGTCGGCTGATTGTGTGATCTCATGTTGGTTCGAATTTTACTGAGGATCGGACCACACCCTAACCTCAAAAACTCACTATTTTTCAGGTTAGATATCTGAAGAAATCATTTAGTTTTTTGAATGAGATACAAACAAAATGATATGATACATACCTTTTTAAAAAAAAAACTTTTCCTTAATTAGCAAATATAATGCAATAATTTTGTTCCATAAATTACCACTCGTTAGAAAGAAAAAAATCTTCGGTCTTATTTTTAACTGGGTTGATTTTAATATATTTGTAAACATACTCATAGTTTTGGGTGAATTTATCTACTTAAACAATGCAAAAAATATAAACTATACAAAAGACAAACCATTTGTTGTTCAAATAAAACTTCTGCTTTTATTCTTTCTAACCATAAACTTCTTACATTTTTGGTAATTTGTGGTTTGAAGCATGCTTTAACATGCTTTCAAATACATGATACTTACTACGAAAAAAAACATACTACATAACATGTTGTCTGTTGTATAGTATTCCTTCGTTTTTATAAACTACACTAGAATTTATATTATAAGTTCAAGCTCGGATTTGTAGCATCTAGTTAAAAATACAACTAAAATCTCTATCGTATATTCAGGCTACAAATAAGTCATAATACAGCTTAAAAGTAATCTAAACTAAAGGAAAAAAAAGAAAATTTTGATGACCTTATTTTCATTTTTTTAAATCTTCTAAAAAGTTATCTTTTAAAAGCCTTTACATTGAAAGTCATTAATTACCCTTCATGACTGAATAGTTTATATACGCTGAATCAAATTTTGAACGGTCTCATTATAGTCGATCTTCATCAACAATTCATTTCCTTCTTGTTTTTTTCAAAATTTTCTTTTCTTTTTAGAATCATTGTTAGAATTTTAATGATTATATATATTTTTGTGTAGCGTTTGTCTGTTTTACTAGCATTGCCACAATGCTATTTTATTTAGTTGTACATGAAAATATTAAAAGAGTCTGGTACATTTCCAAGTAGCTGCTTAAAAGGCTTTATTGCACTGCATCTAACATTTATCATTTTTATTATATCCAACAAAAATTTCTTTACATTTATTTTAGTTTTGAAATCATCATCGTCGCCTTTTTGTTATGTTTTTTTTTTCCTTCTTCTTATTTTTATTGAAACAAAAAGATGAAGACAAAAATATATATATATATATATACGTAGACATTAAACTTGATAAAATATTTGGTTCGGTTCAGTTCGTCCTTCATGGTAATGGAAAAAGCTTGAAGAACATGGCTAACAACAAATGCTATTTCGCAGTAAAATACTTGAACTTGACTTTACATTTCGGGTTATGTGTGTGTGTGTGTGTGTAGCAAAGTATTGTTTTTGTGTGTTAATGTTTATGTTACAGGAAGTCTTTTTTGAACTTTGTCTTTTTCATTTTCTTATTCATTTTTGTCTTTTCCTTGTCTGTATATTGAAATTGTGTGTGTGTGTGTATGTGTGGGTGAGAGCTTTTGTTAGTTGGGGTATAATATCGTTTACTTCTTTTTAATTTTCCTTTTCTTCTTAGCACCGACAATGAATTTTTTTTCCTTCTTTTTTGTTATATTTCTTATTTTTCGCTGCAATGGAGCGGAAAAGTGTTTCTTCATATGTATGACTAACTGCTTGTCTTTGTGTAAAAGTTGCTTTAATAAAAATTAAAACAAAAAAAAAAGGTTTTTAAATTGTAGTGATCTTGTGTTACAAAAGATATTTTCAAATATTATTTTCTAATTGTAATAGCTAATGGACAAAGAACAAAATGTTGTATTTTGCAAATATCAATTGGAATTAATATACATAAATTTAAAATTCAGATTTTTGATTTAAAATTCACAAGCCATCATTTCTTATTATTTATTTATGTGCCAGTTACATGTTATCTTAAATTCATTTTCCGCCTGAAATTTAGAAACTATATAAATATCTGAATTTTAACTGGTGTTTTGTGAAATTTATATGATATTTTTTGTAAATGAAGTTTTATGAATTGTTGATCTGTTATTTTGTAAATAAATAGTATAGTAGGATTTTAGATCATATAATCATATTCTTTTTATAAATTATTTTATTATAAAGAAACATGAAAATTTTATTAGAGAATAAAAATAGAGAATAAAAATTGAGAAATTCCACAGAGCCAGCAGGATAGAATACTTAGTATTTTCGGTTGACGCTACCCAACTTTATCAATATCCACGCTAAAATAGACAATCATCAACAAGCAATGACCAAACATTTCTTTCCTTTTTTTAATTATTTTTGGAGTTTTAGTGCATATTACCTAAATGGTAGGTACATATTTTAACGTATATTGTGGATTTTTGACTACATATTTAAAACGCATATTTTCGATTTTCTACTGCATGAAAGTTGCTACACTGTACTCGTTATAAAAAACTTAAATTACTATACATTTTTATCAAATAATGCAGCCACAAACAAAAAAATTTAAATATTAAGACCACAAAAGGATTTAAAAAAAAAACTGTTGCATGTTTTTTTATTTTTGTTTTAAACAATTGGTGGTATTTCTGTTGTGGATGATGGTGATGATGACGATAATACTCCTGCCATATATAACAGTTAGATAGAGCCACCAAAATGAACCAACAACGAGACGGTTAAAAAACTCATAAATACAACAAAAATGCCAACAAAAAATAAAAAGGAGAATAAAACGTAATGGTATATTTCGTTATATAGTTAAAGTATTTAACACCTGTAAAATACATATACACAGATACGCAACACGTTCATTGAAACAAGCAACAACTGCATTCAAAATAAAGTTCATTTAATATTTTCCAAAATAGACTCTGATAATAAAGGACATTTTACCAAAATTATTGTGAAAAAAAGGAATGAAGAGTCTACACTCCTATTCTAAAGATTTTCGAGTATGATGATGATGAAATTTTATGGGTCTGGGTTGGACATTTTTTTTTTTTTTTGTTTTAAAATAAATGAAAATTTTAAATTTAAAATTTTAAATGTAGAAAAAAGTACAGGAATGTTGGTTTTTATAATAATGTCATTGTCTATAAAATGGATACAATAAAAAAATTGTCAGGAATATATAGTTAAATTTACTACATATAGTATATTTGTATGTCTGTAAATATTTTGATATAAATTAAATTTCAATGTCACTTTTGTGTATGTGTGTATTTTTTCTACCAATAGCTCTTTGCTTAAATGAATACTGAATTTTATTTGCTGATTGTGCGTCTGCTTTAAAAAAAAAAAAAACTGCTGTTGTATTGTTGACTATCCATACTTGTATAGTGTAGGTGAATAAAAATAAAATGATTTATAATAGCATCGTCATTTATCATTTTACAGGAATATTGTTACATGAAAATATACATGAGTATATATTTATTTTTTTTCTATCATGTCTGCAATGTGACCAACAAAGGATTTGGACATTAATACACTGAGAAAAGGAGAGTTAAGGATATAAGAAGGTTATTAAAAAATATGCCTAACAATAAAAGCTAATAAAGTGGCCACTTCATTTTCGAAATTGTATGGAAATAATCAATTTCTTTGTATAGAGAAATTTTACAAGGAAGCAATTTCCAGTGTATCTGTTTAAAAGTTTATTATACATATGATGTGAGTAAAATAAGGCTTTTTAAACTTGTCGTCCAATAAACAGTAAACTACATATAAAAAATAGCCTTCAAACTTTATTGGATTTATATTAAGTCAAACATTGATCTACAGTGGGAAAGATATTATGGTTTTGAATCAAATTTACGGAATTCATATAATTTTTTAAATCTAGAAATTCATGAACATTCATGAGAATCCCTGGGAGCACTTTGGGACAAAATCTACAAAAAAAGCATATCAGGTAGAAATCTTGACCTTTTCACAACTGAATTTTATGTTATTTAATAATAATATTTTTGTTTACAATACGTTAAAGTCAAAATTTGATTTTCTAATTAGAACATGTTTTTCCGAAAACAAACTGCAGTTGTTTTAAAATCTTTCCTAATATATGACTGAACTGTACATTAGGTTCTCACGTTAAACAAATTTTGTAATAAAACTAATACGATGCTCATTGAAGAGCCAAATGTTGAAAATATAATAAAACTATATTTGGTGAGTTTTCTCCAGAAAAAAAGTTGTCTTATTTTTTTTGTCTAAAAAAAGGCTCAAAAGTTCCGTGAGCTGATTAAAAAAAAAAAATAAAACAAAAAAAGTTCCCATTTAATTACAGGTTGGTTGAAAAGTTCCAGCGCTCACCAAGAGATGGCACTGATAGTTCCAAACTTTTTTTTTCTCAAGTTGGTATAACTGTCCTGAGAACACATTCAAAGTTGCAAGTCATTCTGTCAATTCTTTCTTTGTTTACCAGCCATTTGAAGTTGACGTGTCATTGGTTTTTTTTAATATGGAAAAAATTGAATATCGTGCTGTCATTAGATTCTTTGTTTTGAAGGGTTTAAAAGCTAAGGAAATTTATGAACAATTGTTAGAAGTGTATAAGGAGTCCTCACCTTCAAAACGCACCGTTGAATTTTGGGCTGGTGAATTTTAACGTGGTCGTACCAGCCTTAAAGACGATCCACGCGAAGGACGACCAAAAACTGCAACCACAGCAGAAATCATTGAGCAGGTACATAATATGGTTAGTGAAGATCCAAGTTTGACTAAGCGTGGAATTGCTAATGCCATAGGCATCTCAGACGAACGAGTACTCCATATTTTACATGAAGAATTATGTATGAAAAAACTGTTTGGAAAGTTAGTGCCGCACACATTAACAATTCAACAAAAACTGGATCGAAAACAAATTTCTCAGCGTAATTGGGAGCGTGTTAAGCCGAATAAAACCGACTTCTTGCGTCGTCTTATAACTATGGATGAGACCACCATGATCCTAAATTGAAACAAGAACGTTTACAGTGGACTGAAGCTGGTTGTTCAGCTTCAAAGCAGGTGAAGTCACAACGATCAGCAAAGAAGGTTATGGCATCAGTTTTTTGGGATGCAAAAGGAATTTTGTTAATTGATTATCTTCAGAAAGGTAAAACAATCAACTCTGAATATTATTGCAGCCTTTTGGATCAGCTGGATGAAAAAATTCGTGAGAAAAGACCTGGTTTGAAGAAGAAAAAAATCATTTTTCATCAAGACAATGTGTCTGCTCACAAAAGTGTTTTGACGATGGCTTAATTCAAAGAATTAAAGTACGAATTGCTTGAACATCCACCGTATTCACCAGATTTGGCTCCCAAGTGTATTGAGCTTCTAGGAGATTATATTGAATAAAAAAATATATTTCGTAACAAAAACAGTATTCTTTCATTTCGAGCGCAGGAACTTTTCAACCAACCTGTATATATACATAGTCCTACATAATTCTACAATTATCAACCGTTCAAATTAATAATTGTTTTCGAATTGAGATTTTTTTTTTTTTTGTTTTTGTCATATTTTAACTTTTTTTTAAAAAATTTTAAATATAATTTAAATAGTGAAAATGCAAGTTTTTACTCGGTCCTTCCAATTCCCGAGTTATTGTATAAATCAATAAATCATATCATTCTATATATAACAATAGTCATAATAATAGATCAGAACAAATTATATGTCATTGGAAAGGTACTTCACATACATTGCGAACGATATGCAAAATCATTAAATTTATTATCATGACGTTTTATTTTCTATATACCCATGTAAAAAGATATTTTGTGACTTATCGTAGTATATAATATATATTATTCGAAAAATTGTATAACATTTGATCTAATTTTATACAATTAGATCTAATTTTTATAAAATAAGATGTAGTTTAATACAATTTTATTTGAATTTCTAATACATTAAATTACTTGTTATATAATATAATTATATCAAATTAGATACAATTGCATATAAAAATTTTTAATTATATGTTGCATAAGTAATTCGATATTGTCACATATTGCACAATATAAAGTGTTATATAAAGATATATATAATTATATTGAATGTTATATCATTTGGTATGAGTATATATTTTGCAGTATATGCGAGTAATTACACTCCCAGCAAAATAAAATGGATGTTATTCTTTACGAATCTCTTTTTCAGAACATCCAAAGAAGTTAATAGTGCAAATTTTTCGATTTATAAGAAATAATTTTAAACAACTTCCAAAATGTTTATATTAACCCCTACTAGTAAAAAAACAATTATTTAGTTGATCCATAAATGGTTAATTCCTGCAGTCACAGCGTACACAGCCTTTTAGAAAACTACGTGGAAACTACTTTTTTAATACACTATAAAAGCAACTGCGCTATGAAAAACTGTAGGTGAAACAACTGTATGACAATTATTCTGTCTCTCTTTCTTGCGTCTGATTTTCCAATTCCTCAGCTTATTATTGGTTTGGCCCACTCACCATTTTTGTAATAATAGAGGCGAATGGATTATATATAATATCAATATCCTCTTTCTAATTCTGAAACCCGTTTTTCGATATCTGGCTTCATAACTGAGATAACTAATATCAACTTTGATATAAAATTAAGAATAAAAACCATTTTCATTGTTTTTCTTTTAAATCTTTGGGCAAACTAATAATAAGCTGATGATTAATTAAATGTGTTTTGTAAGTGTGTTTATTTGCTTATACATTTCACAGATCATATAAATGTGAAACTTTGTTGTATGTTTTGTTCTTTTGAATACTGGGATAAAATTAAAAAAATACATTAATTATCTGCAAAAATGTTATAAAAACATAAAACAGTTTTTATTATTACAATATGTAACCCAAGTATAAAATTTGTTGTGAGTTTGTACTAAGTTTATGAAACAACAATTTTAGTAAATACAGTCATGTTGCACTTCTATGGTATCTTTTTGATATTTTTGGCGATCATATGTTTTTAAGCATGCTGTGAAGTTGTTCACTTTTACACATTATTTTTTTGAATACATTGTTTTTAAATCTCTTTCTCGCCTAGGACATGAAATACAACAACAACCCTCACCATACGGTTTTGGATCACTCTTTTGACATCACTGTGTACCCTGTGCCTGCAGTCATTAAGTGCCATATTGAAAACATATTTTGCATACCAGTGATATTCACTTTGTCCCGGTCGGAATAATAATTCTTGGCATGTTTAAAATCAAATTTTTAACTTAAAAAAAGCCACTCCCTATATTTATTTAGTAGTCCCTATATTTAACAACTTCCGTAAGCTAATGAAAAAGTACATCTGCTCATCGATTTTTCATAGCACCGAAACACACTACTTCCTCCCAATGACACGCCAATGTTAAAATCATTAATGATTCACCGAAATTTTCACAGCTTCGTGTTCACTAGATGTAGTGTTTAACTTCTTCTCCCTCAGCTCTTATTTTGCTGGGCTGTAAAACAATTTCAAACTGTATTCAAAATTTCGGGGTTCTGAAGATTGATTCTTGTTAAGGAGACCAAAAAAAATGTTTTCTTTACATTTGAGGTGCAGGGTATGTTTATTAACTTTGTAGTATTTGTGTTAAATTTTGGGCTTTAGTGTGCTCTGACATATATAGAGTTAATTTTATGGCCAACATTTTTGTAGAACATTTGATCCGCGCCGTTCCTTTTTTCGGGGTGTTTTTTACAATTTGTTAGAATAAAGCCAACAAATGCCGTTATGAGAGAAAGTTAGAGGGTTAATATGTTACACAAAAATATTTGCCATACCATTAACTACAAAGTTGCTGAACATACTCTACACCTCAGATGTAAAGAAAGCATAGTTTTATATACCGATATGCTGCAATAGCAGGCTAGAGCTGGGAAACCTTGACCGCCTCTAAAATGAAATTCCGGTGTAAACAATCAAAACGCCGAAACACGTATATTAGTTTTGGTGTACTTTACAAGAATCACTCATCGGAACCCCGTAATTTTTTTGTGTTGAACGGTGTTATAAAATTACATTATTTTGTTCACAACTCTATCAAAAGTTCTAATTTAATTTTTTGTTATTATTTTTAACAGAGAAAAATGTTTATTTTTTTTTTTTAATTGCTGATGACATCCTGACTATGCCGAGAGACCTTTTTTCCAGAGGTCAAGGAAAATGAGGTTTCAATTGCTGAATTTTAAGATAAAAATTTCACAAAGCACTTTTTAAATATGTATCTTTGATATTCTAAATTGTTTGAATAAAATATTTCATTCCATATATTTAAGAAAAAATAAAAAAACATGCTTCCAAACTTTCATAACCCCGTAAATTTTACTATATATAATTATACCAAGTTTGTATGTTAAAATTATAGAAAATATTAGGAAAACGATATCATATTTCATTTAAAAACTGGTCTACTTACTTTTCATTTAAATCAAATGGGGTTTTGTTATGTATTTTTAAATGTTGAGTAAACAATTAACACATAAGTAAAAACAAATAATTATTCAGTTAAAAATAAATGTTAAAATTTCACCTACAAATTTCGAAAAATATATATTTATTAATTTACAAACAATTTAAATAAAAAACAAAATTATAATTTTTTGAATACTTTTAGCAAACAAAATTTAATTTTGTGATAACTGTAACGAAAATAAATAAATCACAAATTTTCATTTTGAAATTCACGAAAATGAAAGAAGACTTTTAACTGGCAAAAATTGGCAAATGACAGTAAATTGGTAAATGACAGTAAATATATAAAATAGTTAAAATAAATATTTCTTCAAAAAATAAAGGCATGTTTTTTTTATTTTTAACTGAACTGATATGAGATATAAATATATTTCGTTACATATAGGCAGATACATACATATATAATTATATTTTATAATTATAATAAATTATATATGACTATATACGTGAAAAGTAGCAAAAAATAGTGTTTTAGGAAGAAAAAAAATAAAAAAAAATACGAACAAATTTTGAAATAATTTGTAGAAATCGTATTGGCATCAGCCAAGGCTAATTCCTTTCAAAAACAGGTTTGTTCAACGCATTGATCGAAATTCAATGCTTTATATTTTGAAATTTTTATATAAAATTGCCTTTCCGAGTAAAAATAAAATCGTGATTACTTGGCACCATTGAATTCTGCGATTGCGAAATGCATTGAAATGAGATTTACTAAATTTTTAATAAAAACCTTATATTTTGTGCGACTTTATAAGAATCTGATATACTATTTATTTTTTTCTTAATAAAAACTTACTAAATCAAATTCAAATGTCCTAAGAATGAGTTAAAATTTTGTTGGTCTGATTGCCACGATCACTAGTCTTGTTTGTTTTTAATTTCGCTTTAAATTTATTTAATACCACTGTATTAGTTATTGTGCTTTTCTGTAAAAGTAAATGGTTTAAGTTATAAAATAACAATAATGTTTAACAAAAAAAAAACTTTAATGTCAAAACTGACTGACAGTTTTTTAAGATGTCCATGTCTGTGTCTATATTAAATTCGGTATATGTACATACATATGTGAAAAGAGATTTTTGCCATTGTACATTTAAAGGTATTAAACATATAAAAAATTGATATGCATTACAACAGCTTGTGCAACATAATACATACTGCTTGAGCAAGCAACATGCCAGTGTTTGTCATTGTAAATATGTGAAACACATTACAAAATCAAGTGCGTATATTATGAAAAATAAAAACATATACTTACATATAACATAACAATGCAGTGAAAGTATAAAGGCTTTATTTTGTTTACCCAGGAGTAGCATAATATGTATTAAATAAAAAATTGGTAATAAATTTTCAAGTACAATGTCCGCCTGAGCATTTTTGCACGTCAAAATTTTATTGTTATTTTTTTACTGTTTTCAATTTTTTTACGCCAGAGAAAGATTGTCTATGCCAGCATATTATAATTGACATTACTGCAGTATCTTTCCTTTTTATTTTTTATGTTAAAAAATTCCTTACTACCTGTTTTGCGGATAATTATAACAGGATAAAAAAAACTTGTTTGTATTCATCAGCATTAAATTGTTATTTAATGGTTTAAAATGTTAATTTATTTATTGTTTTGGGTAACGCAATACGTGGCGTATGAGAAATTTATTTATTTATAGTGCTCATACGTCACGTATAACCCATATTAATGTTCTTCATATCATAACATAAGTAATAAACAGAGAAGACAAAAAACCAAAATTCAATGTATTTAAAGCAAAAAATATAGTAAAAAAAATTTTGGGAAAAAGCACTTTTTGTTAAAAAAAAAAAAGAAAGAAATTAGCAGAATAAATATATTTTTTTAAGAAAAATAAAACACTGAGGGCAAAAATGTGAAAAAGGTAATTAAAGCTCAAAAACTTGAGAAAAAGCTTATTTAAAGATAAAAACTTGTCTTCTTTGGTAATAAAAGAACACTTTTTTATACACTCAGAATATTATGGAGTTTACTGTTTGTAGTTCAATAAAAAAGTTTTCCGTTCCATTTAAAAATTAAGGAACATACATTTAATTTTCAACGAAATATCTACATTAAGTTTTTATACATTTATTCGAAATGATTTACTATTTTTTGCCGATTTGTTACTATTTGAATTTGTTTCAAATTTAATAAAAATTTACCCACAAAATAGAAATTTGTGGTTTATTTGTGTCAAAAAAAAGTATTCAAAAAATTTCAATTTGTTTTTTATTTAAATTGGTTGTATGTAGAAAATTTTTCAATTCAAATTACAAGAAATTCTTAAACACACATACATACACAAAAACATTCACACAAAAAGTGTTTATAGCTTCATATACATACATACATTTTGTGTTGTACGAGTATATTAAAAAAAAAAAATACAAAAACGGAAATAACTTCAAATAAATGAAAAAAAAACATTTATTTTTTAAGCAATTGGAGGTAAAATAGTTGACATTTATTTTAACTGATTATATCATTTGTTTTTTACGGATGTGTCAATTGTTTAATCAACATTTAAAAATTAATAACAAAAGGCATTTAATTTAAATTAAAATTAAGTAGAGCGGTTTCAAAATGAAATATCATTTCTTGTAAATAACATTTTCTGTTATTTTAACTCACAATCTATTTTAAGTGATATACATTTGGTTCCCTCAATGTTGTGAACTCTATTATAAGGGGAAACGGATATTTCTCAATATTAATAGAATCCACTCACGCACTCCACATTTAGATTCTAGTCGATAATACCCCCTCTTTCAAATATTAACGTAAAGTAACATACGCAGCAAATCTCCAGTCATACGGTGCCTTTTGACTTCGGTGGATTATGATTACGTAAGTTGTGCAATCTTTGTTATTTTTAAATACATATATTTCATTTTTATACTCTCATACGCATATTCACTATTTTTTCCCCTAAATTTTTTTCTTGCTGATTTTTTTTTTTTTTTCAAAACGAGTATCTAGTGGATTATTTTATAGTTTTTTTTCCAACTAACGTAAAGATAATTAAAAATATTTGCCATTAGGGTTGCCATTAATTGAGAATTTTATTATTTTACGGTATTCATGTTTTGTTTCTTGGTAGTTAACTAATAAATAATATGAATTTAAATTAAATATTAATTCAGTTAAAATACGAAAATTTTAATAATTATTAAATATAGATAAATTTTAATTCATTTTTTTAATTCAATTTTTTTTTATAATTGTAAGAAATTAAGTTCTAATAATACTTATGAATCTAAATGGTCACAAATTTTAATTTTATTTTTTTTTTTTTCTTTCTAAATTTATTTTTTTTTGTTAATAAATAGCAATATGGCATGAATCTGTAAGATGGAATCTTTTGTTTCATTACGAAAGGTAAAGTAGAACTAATTTGGGCAGACTAGAATATACCCTAGTATCGACAAGGTAGGGAAGGTAGAGACCAGTGTAGCCTAACACCTAAAGCTACCCCTGTCAATCATCAACAACCCTTCTCTATACCTCTTCACCATTTTTTGTATCATTTGTTTGTAGCTACCTTTTAATATTTTGTTTTCAAACCCGAATTTACCTACAAAGGGGCAAGAATACCCCCCAGCCCAGATCACGGCCGGCTTTATATGTATCACCGCCCCAGAGGAGGTAGACCATAAATGGAAGGTTCGTTACAAAATACAAAGTATAGTGTAAAATTTACTCCCCATAATGGATGCTCCGGATGTTTATGTCCGAATATACTTCTTAAAGGAGGACTACAAATAAAAGAAGTATCCACTAGAGCCTAAGTCCAAGACCGGTCTACCTGTTCTGTATGGTCAAAACGGTTAAGGCAGGCCGTCAAGGGAAGGACTTTTCTCCCGTTGAACCAAGTTCCTAGCGAAGATTCCAAAAATTTGCTTTACCATTGAGTTCGCCCATACATATTTTGAAAATTTCCAGGCTTCCTGGCAAAGAGGGTTTGGAAAACCTTTAAGGGTGAATCTACCCACTTTTTATTCCTTCCCCGGGAAATGTTCAAAAATCCCCCTTATAGGACGTTTTCTCTGAAGACTTAACCTACATATAAAATTAAAATTTCCTAGCTGTAACGGTTTGGGCAAAGTTGAATCAGTCAGTCATTTAGGCAGTATTCACTAAGAATAAGAAATCAACACAAAAATTTTTAAACGGTTTTCAATCCCACTTTATTATTTTTGTACAGATTTTTAGTATAAAAAAAATATTATTTTTTGCTGTTTACATTTTAGAAATTACAGAATATTTACAAATTTTTGAAAACAGATTTGCTAAAATTAGCAAATCAAAAACGTATACATACAAACTTTAATTGCCTTTAAATGTTACACAAAGGTTGAAAAAAGGGATCGAAACTGAAAATACTTTTCACAACCGACTCATGTTCAAAAAATAAGACTTCTTTAGTTCTAAAAATCAGCCCTTAAAACAATTAAAATTTGACCTTAAAATCAAAAAACTTTACTAAAAATATTTTTCAAAACAAAAATTAGCAAATTAAAACAAAATGATAAATTCGTTTATGTTTCTATTATAGTTTAAGTCTTTGAATTTTTTTTTTTAATATTGTTTAAAATATTTTTTGAAAAAAAAAATAAATAAAAAAATGTTGCTTGATAAAAAGAATATAAATTTACAAATTATCAGCTTCAAAGTGTAACAAGTGTATCTAAAAATAATTGAAATAATAATAAAATAATCAAGTTAATAATTTTTTTGTATACAAATTAAAATTTTGCTATATTTTACAATTCATTGAAATTGCTGTAGAAATATTCTAAAATTTTTTAACGCTTTCTAATTTTTTATACTAATTTGATTGTACTAATATTAATAATTTTTAGTATTTTTTTTTTTTTTTTCTGATTTTAGCAAACCGTTGTTAAATTTTAATAAACCTTTTGTAAGGTTTACTAAAATTTAGTAGCGGCTACTAATATTTTCAACTAATTTCATTGTAAACACGTCAGCAGACATGTGTTGCTAAGATTAGCAAAAAATAACGCTGGGCCCAAATTAGAAAAATATTCCGTAATAACAACAAAATTTTCAGTTGCCATTACACACCTTTTTTGGTGAGTGTTTACTGTTTTATATATAATTTTTTTCCTAATTTATGCATATAAATTTTGTTATATCTACAAAAACAATAATAATTATTGTTTATTTTTTTCCCAATAATTTTTTTCAAGAAATTTAATTAAAAAGATTGGTAATTATTTAAATTTCAATGAAATGAAATATTTTTAAGAAATGTGAACTTTTCAAATTCATATACTACGAGGCGGTGCGTATGAGTTATACATAGTAGACATATTATAAATTAATATTAAGTATACGTCTGATATTAACAAATAACCCGCAGGCTGGCACGCACTCTAACAAATTGAAACTAATCCTACTGCCTTTTACAAGATTGCAAAATTATGATTTTAACATGATATCATTTTAATTTCAATCAGCTTAAAAGTATTTCTGCAAAAGTTGTAAATATTTTTAAAGTAGTTTTAATAAACATTGCTTAAAATAATATTATGTGCTTTAATGAGCATTTCATTTACTTAAAAAAACAATAAATAAACTATTTTTCTTGGGTATTTTCAGTAATCTGTGCCTATTTAAAAGAAAATGTTGTTAATAGATCCAAGCAAAATATATATAATCAAAGTAAAATATAATTTCATAATTTTGATATTTAGTTTAAAAAGACTTATTTATTTATGACTAAGTACCTACTTACAACATATTTTTTTAACTAATAAATTGAATTCTAGGAATATATTTCAGTAAGAAACTAAATCAAACAAGCGTAGACTCAAACTTATAACAAGTTCTTTTAACAGTTTCATTGTATTTAATGTTTTCACATCGGTGGTCACATTTTCATAAGTTAAACAACGTTTAGTTTACAACTTTTCCAAATAGATACAATTAATAATTTCATTTATTATTTTCACTAGGTACTTGTGTATCATGAATACTTATACAAGTAAGATTTTTAAAATTATATGAAATTGTATTATTTATTTTATTGCCAAATTTCAATTGTAATTTTTGTATATTATCATTTATTAATTCTAAAAAAATTTAGGAGCTCTTTTTTTATTTTTTCTTAATGCAAGTATAAAAAGATTACTAGGTCCAAACATGAAACAATTTTAAGTAAAATTAGTAGGGTTTATCATATTATATTCGAAGAGCATTATATATTTTTGGGATTATGATTTGCCAATCATATTCGTACTTTAATATAGCTATCATATTATGATAATACAATAATCATAATTTTACTATAATATAATCCCTACAGTTATATTATGATTCGAAACTACGAAAACGTTCTTTAAATTTAAGAATATTCTTTTAATAAATGTTTTTCATAAAGAACAATTTGATATTAAGGACTTTTTCAAGAAAACTTCTTTGATTCTATGGACTTTTTTTAAGAAAAATGCTTCACAAAAAATTTTAAATTCTAAGCACTTTTTTTAATAAAAAAAACATAGCTTTTATGAAAAATTCTAAGATTCTAAAGACATTTCTAAGATTTTTTTTAATAGTTCTCAGAGTCTCAGGATTTTTCTTTTAGAAAAGTCCTCTTGGGTTCTACTGACTTATTTTTATAAATATTAATATTCTGGGTACGTTTTCTACAAGAAAGCCGTTATTTTACAAGAAATTAATTAATTAATATATTTTTTAAAAACCTTTTTAATTTTTCTTATTGGAAAGAATTAAAAAACATAAAATCTTGATATTGAATTTGAATTTGAAAATGGTGAAAATTATTATATTTTATAATTTTTACATGGCTAATTAAATTGATACAAATTTTGTATGAAAACATAACACTGTAATTATTATGTAAATGTCAAAGTCATGTTTAATTTGATTTTTAATTATTCATTGATTGTTGTCAGTATTTTATCGTTCCATAAGTATTATATTTTTTCTTAGTTGGAATTTTTGTTACCACATAATGGTTACAGCCAATCATGTTATAAAATAGAAAGTGTCAATCATGAATTTATAAAATATTTACTATAACAATGACGGTAGCGACCACATTGGTGGTTTGAATCCTATTTATCAACCAATGATAATATAGTAGCAGTGATCATGCAGCAACCATATTTTTTCTCTGCCTGTGGGCAGCATTACACTCCATTTGAGGCTGAGGGGCATTTATAGGGGCACTATATCATGGCCAATTTGTCACTTGCTAATATGATTCAGTTTATCAAGCTTCATCAAAAAATCTTTGTTTTTGCGATCTGTTAAGTTCAAAAATAAATATGACGGTAAGTGTTCTTTCATGTTCCTATTTCATTGCATATAAATCGTTCTTAAGGTCTAGTGAAAGATGAGATCTTTAGGTGTTTTCAAATAAATTTTGAATTTTTGATTTAATTTTTAACAGTAATCGGACATTAACCTCATTTTCATATTATCCTGTTAGCTTCTACCTGTAAGTTTGACTGACACATTTGTCGTTGTTGCTAGAGTTTGACTATAGTTTAACCCTTTCGGCCCTATTGGGATAATACGTCCCAAGTGTTAATGATTCTATTTGTTCTCTTAAGCAAAGAAAATCATATTTTAAAATATCCCAGTCGTACTTTTGCGTTATATAACGGTACAAAATTTTTTCATGAGAAAACAAGTATAAGTTGATGACAACTTCTCGTGAAGGTAACTTCATTTTTTAATAACATTAAAAATAAAATAATAAAAGAATAACTCTGTTGAAAAAAAAAACATTTATTTTATTTGTGGCAACAAGCTTTACAATTCGAGTGTGAATAAATAGTTTTTTTCTTTTAAGTGCAGTGTTTGTTTTTATTTTACTCGATTTGGGATATATTGTCCCAGTCGGGATTTTCATTGGGTCTATATGTCCCATTCGTATAATTTTCAGGAAACAATTTCCCAACTTAGTAAAGAACTTCAAGAACCTTAAGAAGCCGAAGTTTCTGATTACAGTGAATCTAGTGACTTTGAATCAAAGAATGAGTCATCAAAATCAAGTGAGGAAGAAGATGAAGTTGATAAATCAAGAGATGATGATAGAGAGTTTGATGAGAGTTTGTTTTTAAATGAAGAATCAATTGAAATTCATAGAAATATATGTTTTAACTATTTGAATCAGTTATTCAAAAAACAAACTATAAAAATTTACAGGCATTCAGTAGAAGTTGATATTTTCTATTAAAGGTAAAATTTTATGTTTTCTGTTTTTAAAAATATAAATTCATCATGATTCCTTATTGTTTTTTTAACAAAATAGTTTGTTTATATACAAAATTATTTCAATAAAAATTACAACAAATTATTCAAATATAGATAGACACAAAAAATAAAAATATATACATATGTTACATCTGTCTGGATGTGTTTTGTAACATACAAATAAAAAAAAATCCATTTGAAAAACAAACCACAAAAATTTTTTTTTTACTTTATGTTAGTCAAAAATTGATAGTTATTTTAAACTACTTTCGATTGCTTTTACTACTTATGTCGATTATTAAATAATGATTGAAAATAAACAACAAAATGGGCTGAATATAATGAAAAATCAGTAGTCCTATTTTTGATTGTATTTTCGATTAATTTAATATGTATTTTAGATTATTTTTAACGAAATAATATTGTAAGTGTAGTTATAAATATCAAATTAATATGGAAATATTTGTGCTTAACGTTTAACCCTGTTCGTGACCCGTCATAGATTTGAAAGAGTTAATTTCATTAAAAATCGCATTTTTTTAAATTATGAAGAAGAACTGCCTTAGAAAAGAAAAATCAGAACGGAATCAGTTTTTCATTGAAAAAATGATTCCTTAAAATCACTTCCATTTATATTTGTTATTTTATTTTACAGCACAGCTTCGAATATTAAATTCTATTTGGAGTGATTTTTCTAAAAATCTAGCTATATTAACTTTGAAATCGGGTGAATTAATTTTTAAACAGTTACAGGGAAACCATTCCTGCGATATTATTCAATCGAATTCACTTACAGGGAGAAATTAATCAAATTCTCTAATTCAATATTATGAATCATTTGGAGATTGGAAATAAATTGTTTTTTTTTATTTGATTTTAAATCATAAAAAGAAATTGCTTTAAGGGAACATACATAGTATAACAACAAATTTTTTACCATAAATATAAATTTTTATTCAGAGTTCAAGAGTATACATTTTTTTTTTATTAAAAACTTTAAAAATATGTCGGTAATGTTCAAAATTCTACATAAAATCATTGGTCAAATGAGAAAGTTTGCTATAATAAATAATATGTTTTAACATATGATTTTTAAGTTGTTCCTAATAGCGGTAAAAGATCATTAATTTTAAAACTAATTGAAGTAAATTTAATGTCAATCCCGATTTTCTCAAACTAATGAAACAAAATCGAATGAAATCGATTACATTCTTAAATTTGTAAATCCAATGAAGTCGCCATGATTGAATTCAGTTAGTAAAAAAATCAAATGATAAATATTAAATGAATTTATTTGAAAAAAATTAGAGAAATTAAGAATTCTTTAGATTACGAAAACTGTAGGTTGAGAATTCAGTCAGAATTACAGATGTAATTCTTTCGAAGCTCTGTAATGCAGTAAGATGCCAAATTAAGCAAATTGTTGATGTTTCTAAGTACAGCGATACCATCTTTGGTATTAAAAAAATTTTAAAATGTTTCAAGAAAACGTTTTACCCCAGGTCTGGTGGTAAATAATTTCAAAATATAATACAGATCGATTACTAAGAAGACAAGAATGGAATTGAAAATTCTTTCATAAGTTTTTTGCTTGTTAACTGCAATTTAGGAGGCTTTAGCTCTTCTCAAAATTCGGATTCTGATGAGATCTTTTGCGGGATCGATATACAAATATCAGCTTAGCTAACAATTACACTGTGCTAGTCCCAAAAGTATAGAAATATCGTTTTATGGTACTTTAGTATTGAAATTTTAAATTGCACCATGAAAAAGTGCTTCAGTTTATTTTTGACTCTAGCTCCTTAAATTAAATAATTTCTTAATTGGAATGTAGAACAATTTATTCCTGAATTAGCAATGATTCGATTGATGATTTTCACTTATACTAGAATCACCATTAATTTTTAAAAATAAGGTTTAGACTTGGAAAGTGCTCTCCTGCAAAATGACAGAATCAGACTTAAGCAGTTTTTCCTTTTCGCCACAGAAATTCAGCGTACTCAAAATAGCTTTACTAGTAGGGTGCCCAGCTTGTCAAATTCGAGCACAGTGTTATTAATTGGGTTTTTTTTTGTAAATATGCAGAAGTTCAAAATTTTGTTAATGCTGAACACATTATGGAACAAATATTTATATTATTTCTAAAGAGTAATTTTGCTCCACCACAGCATCATATAATTTAAAAGAAAAATTTTTTTGTTGTTTTGCTTTAGAAATTTATTAAGAACATGAGCTTTTTATTTCAATATTTTTTATGAAATTGGAAAGTCTCAATTATATCATTTAAATGATGCTATCAAACTGGTTGGGGAAAATATTTTCTTGTTCGAAGTTGGCTTCAAGTAGTTTTTGGATTTTTTTTTTAATTTTTCAATAGATTAGGGCTCAAAAGTTTGGTTATGCTGAACATGTTATGGGAAAAATATTAAACGAAAAATCTATGAAATATTTATTTAGTTTAAAATTCGAAAAAAAAAATTGTTTAGTTTTCTTCGATTTCCTTGATTTATGATTTTGTTTAAAATGAGATTTTTTTAGAAAAAAATTGCTATAATTATTTGTAAAAATTTTTATACATAAGTTTTTATTTATTATATTCGTTTATTAATTATATAAAAATTTACACTAAAGAAAATAAATTATTATATTTTTTTTTTTTAATATTTTATGCTCATTTTAAACAAAAATATTTAAAAATACACAGCGAAGCTAACTTCAAATATGGGTAGTGAAATAAAACTACCCGAGAAAAAAATTAACTACCCGATAACACGCATCATTTAAGTGCAATTTGCTTGAGATTTTCCAATTTTGGTGAACTCTATATATACATGTATATGTAATTTTAAAAGCTATCTTCAACTAAATAAACAACTACAATTAAACATTTTATAACTCTTTTATATCAAGAAATACACCACCATCTAAACCACTCATAAATGAATCTGCAGACTGGTAATTATCCTTGCGCGTTCTTTCATTAACCGTTAATTCAAAATGTTTAATTACCTCGACAATGGCTGCCTTAGCCTGAGTCAAAGCAAACTTTATACCTGCAACCAAAAAAAGAAACAAAATAAAATTTACATATTTACATACAAAATGAACAAACGTGATGTTCGTTTATTATGTACGTATGGCAGAATATATTTATGCAGCATGTATTACAAACCTAAACATATTCTTGGACCATCGCCAAATGGTAAATAAACTCCCATATCTTTGAACTTTTTCGTGCCACCATTCTCTTGAGCAAAACGTTCTGGAATAAACTCTTCTGGTTGGGGGAAAAATTCTTTATCATGATGCATGGAGTGTATAGAAATGAGACAAATATCTCTGGGTTGTATTTCAAGGGAAACACCATCATTGTTGGTGAAATCACATGGTTGGGTACATACTTTAGCCATAAATGGTAGAGGAGTAAAAATACGTAGAGTTTCTAGAGGAGAGTGGAAAATGGATTAAAAATTATAATTTTTATATGATGATTTACGTTAACCATTATACCTGCCACACATTGTTCCAAATATGCTAGACTCCACAAATCATCAAAATCTAATTTGTTTGCATTATTTTCAAGATGATCTTGAATCTCCTTTCGTAACTTTTGTTGAGTACTAGGATAACGGGCCAACTGTTAAACATATTTTTATTTTAAATTCAAATAAATGTTAGTAGGTTTTGTTTGGGCTTTACTTACCAATAACAAACAATGACTTATCAATGTGGCAGAGGTTTCAAAACCATCAAACAAAAATGTTAAATTATGTGCCACTATTTCCGTATCACTAATATCTTTCTTTTGCCTGAGTTTTATCATATACTGCAAAAAATCTGGCCTTGAATTATTGCCTGCTGATTGTCTAAGCTCTAAGGCCGAGCGCGTTAATTTTAAGAAGAAATGATCTGTTATTTCGGGAAAAAATCTCACATAATAAAAATTTCGTATAATGGGAAAAATTCTCTGCAAAAAGTAATAGTTAAAAGCATTAAAATTTTGTGCTATCATTGTTTGAGACATGCTAAAAATTGAAGTTTCTTGCTTTGCGATTTCTTTGTCAGCAGACAAATTTCCAGCATCTATACCCCAGACTATATCCGCTACAACATCACCGGTAAAATGTAAAGCAGCCTGTAATAATAAGATATTTAGTACCTACTCTACGAAAAAATTATTTGTAATTGACCGCATCTCCCTGTCCCTTAAAAATATATATTTGGGTGTAAGGCTGTGTTGCCAAAAATTAGAAAAATCGGCATTGAAACTTGAAAAATAAGGATTATTAGGAAAACATATGTGTTTTTATTTATTTTGTCAAAAATATTGATATTTCATATTCAAATTTAAAGGACTGAATTCTTTAATTTTGTGTCCGACAATAACAATGTGGAATTTTAAAAAGGAAGGAAGAAAATCTTGCTTAAAAACTAAATAAGTGATATAAATCGCTTTTTTCTCGAAATAAAACCACTGCGCTAGCCAAATAAAAAAAGGCATTCCTTCAAATTTTAGATATTTTAATTCCTAATATGTATTTAATAAAATTTTTAAATCGAATCCTCGATGTTTTGAAATTTCTTTAATAAAACTGTTGAAATTTAAAAATTGTGCGTTTAAAAATGTTGACATTTTTGGCATTAATTTAAAACGAGCTAGCAAAACACAAGATACAAAATTACAAAACCGACTTTTAAACAGCCGTTTCTGAAAAAAACCGCCAACTGTGAAAAATAAAAAGTCAGTAAAAATAATAAAACAAGAATGCCTAAAAAATACTGTTAATGACGAACTTATAATCAGAGTTTTCCTATATTATAAATTTATCAGAACCTGAAAGATTTTTTAATAGAAAAATATCAGAATATATAACTCACAGATTATGTATTAATTGGCCGCCAAGATCATGTGATTTGGACTTCTTTCTTTGGGGTTATTTGAAAGAAAAGGTGTACCTCGATAAGCCACCAACAATTCAGGATGAGATAATTCGGCACATTAACGGCCTCAATTATGCCTCAGCGTCATTGAAAATTTTGACCATCGGATGGAGGTATGCCGCCAAGGTCGCGGCGGCCATTTGTCCGATATTTTGTTCCATACATAATGACAATAATTTCCTTAATAATTTGTGTTTTATTTAAAATCAACATCGGCCCTTAAAATTTATTTTAATATTGCAAAAACAAAACCTTGTTGTTTTTAAATGGGTCAATAATTATATAGGTTTTTTCCTTAACCAATTAATTGATTCAAATTTTAAAATTTATCGAAAAAATTTGGTGGAATAATATAAAATTTGTTTGTTCTCTTAACAATTTCTATCACTTTTCAAAGCAAGCAACAAATTAATTACTAGAAAGAATTTCTGAGTGTTGCTTTACTAAACAATACTAAGTTTAACTAAGTACAAGGTGGCGCAAAAGTAATCCTCCTATCAGAAAATGCTATAAATTTTGCGATTGGCCCCTAATGTCAGTTCTGTTTTGACATTTGTGTAGTAAACACATGCGAAATACACGTTAGTAAACAATGTTACGCTACACTGCTCCAGAACGCGGAATATTGGTGACTATTTATTTGAGCAATAATGAAGATGATTTTTCATCAAAAATAATCATGAGTGAGTGATAAGGCCCATTTCCATCTTAGCGGGTACGTAAATAAGCAAAATTTTCGCTTCTGGGGCACTGAAAATCCACGTGTTTTCGCTGAAGGAGTCATCGGACCTTTTTTCTTCGAAGACGTCGCGGGCCAAACGGTTACTGTGAATGGTGAGCGCTACAGAGCAATGATCAACGAGTTCTTTTTGCCGCAACTTGATGAATTGGGATTGGAAAACATGTGGTTCCAACAGGACGGTGCAACGCCACACACTGCACGTGCCACAACCGATATGCTGAAGGATGCATTTCCCGGGCGCCTAATCTCCCGTTTTGGCGATTTGCACTGGCCAGCAAGATCGCCTGATTTGACCGCTCCAGACTTCTTTTTGTGGGGCTTTTTGAAGTCGCGGGTTTATGTCAGACTCTTGCAGCTCTTAAAGACAATATCCGTCAAGAATGTGAGGACCTATCGCCGGAAGTTTTGGCCAAAGTGATGGAAAATGACATAAAAAGGGCTCAAATGACAATCAACTGTGGCGGCGGCCATTTACATGACATTCATTTTCTCGACTTGATGTAAAAAAAATTAAAAGACCAAATAAAAATAATTTACAAGAAGAATCAAAGTTTTTCATTGTTTTTTTTAAATTACAGCCAAAAAACATCGGAAGGTTATTTTTGCGCCACCCTGTATGATGAACACACTATTTGTAGGTTTATTTGTTTTACTTTTTAAATGGCATTTGAAAAACTTCGAATATTAAGGCTTTCAAAATATCCTTTTCTAGAGGATATTATAAATGCCTTTGTGTTATATAAACTTTAAAAAATCTTTAACAAAACATATTTTTAAAACATTTTTGTATATTTTTCCAATTTTTGATTATTTATTAAAAGAAATAAAATTACAACAAATTGAGGACAATCAGCCAAATGTAAAAGCCTTTGCCATTGTTTAACAAAAGAAGAGTGTGATAGCATTAAATAAAATCTGCAAATAAAAATCACTAATTTGCTTTTTTCTTTAGGAATGCTGCAAAAGATTTTGCAAAGGAATAAAAGCTTAGGAGAACAAAAATGGCTTTTGGGAAGTAAAATAAGTGTAATTTTTTAATGTTGTTTTAAAAAGTTACGTAAATAAAATATTAACGGAATATACAAAATCGTATATTTATCTCCTGGATGATTAACTGGTGACATCAGTTGTTTGTCTTTGTTTGCAATATTTGAAGTATTGTCAATTTATCTTCTAGGAGAATAATTTTCGTATTACTTGGAAGGATTACTTTCGGGACACATTTTCTACTAAATGGTACGTCTTCTGCAAAACGAAGATTATTGTTACCGCAATAAAATTGTTCATCCAGGCAATACGTTCGGGGAATCGCACCCAGAAAACAGCATCAGTTGTGGCCAACGAATTCGTTGCCAATCGAATTCTGGCGGTTACGACAACTATCTTCATATTCTTAGTTGTGAAAGCCAATACTCAGTTGTGTAATATAATATTTATATTCCACATTAATATTATTACGTTCCAAAAAAATTTTTTTAAGAAAAATTTTATTTTTATATTTTACCGGTATCGAACCTTGGCATCCAGATTCATAATTCACAATCTTACTTACTGCACTACAATTTAATTTAATTTTCTACTTATAAATTTTAATGATTTATTTTAATTTTAATAAAATTTTAGGAAAATAAATGTAGCAGAAAATTTGTTTACAAATACCAATCTTTAGTGGCTTCTATAATCAATACAATCCACAATTCGGTTGGTTCAACTGAAATCCTAATTAAATGATATATTTGATTAGGATAACCGTATTTGTAGGTATCACTTTCGAATATCGACATTATTTTAATAAATTTGATAGATTGTACTAATTTTCCAATACATTTAATAAATAAATGGTTGCTTCTACTGTATACAATTTCTAAACGAATTTTGTTCGCAAAGTTGATTGGGAATACCAATAATTGGATTATAGTATTCTTGTTTTGTTCTTTTTCCCTCTTTTTAATTGCCAATGTCATATTTTTGGTATAATAATGGATTATAGGTTATTCCAAATAAAATAAATTTCTTACAAATAAATGTTAATGGTTTTTATGCGTTTTCGTATTGCCATAGTTACTGGGTAAAATGCGTCTATACTAGACTGTGTAAGTATTCATTGTGTAGATTAAAAATATATAAAAAAGCAGAATCAATTTCAAATAAATAAATTGGTTAAAATAATAAAATTTATTTTTAACTGATTAATCATTTGTTTTTCACTGATGTGTCAGTTGTTCAAACAACAAGTAAAAGTAAATAAAAACCATTTGCTTCAAAAATAAAGTAAGTTCGGATTTTAAATAAATATAATTTTTTTTAAATTGTATTTTCTTTTATTTTAACCTACATACAATGTTGTGTTTGACTTTTCACGTTTACAAAAAACAGCGACAACATTTATGCATCATTTCATTCTAAGTAATGTCAAATGTAGGAATGTAGCCATATTAAAAAATATAAATTATAGGGGACTTATGTTTCTAACTTTTTCTTTGGCTGTGTCATAACTTTTCTGAAAACTTTAAAATTTGGGCTAGAAATTCTTGATAATTTCAAGCAATATATACCCACTGGCCCCTATATATACCTACTGGTTTTCGTTCTTATATTCAGTAGGTATATAGGTAGGTATTAGGGGAATACGTGGTCTACGCCCATAAGTTTTCATTGTCTTATTAGAAAGTTATAGTGCAAATCACGATTTTAAAATCCAAATATTAAAATTGTTTTCCTTATAATCCTTTTTTTAAACTTCTTTCTGATATCCTAAAGGGTGTCCCAAGAACAACGCAATTTTTAAATTTTAAATAAAACACAGATATTTAAAAAAAAATCGTGTAACTTTAAAGTAGACAGAATGAGGTTATGTATGGAACAATATATCGTGCAGATGGCCGCCGCGGCTTTGCTGACATGTACGCGATCTTTTAATGAAATTTTCAATGACCGTTTTGCATGAATGCTGCGGTATTTCATTAATGCAGCGTCCAATTTCCTCTTTTAAGGCTTGAGTCGTCGTCGGCTTATTCGCGTAAACCATCGACTTCAAAAAACTCCAAAGAAAAAAATCTAATGGTGTTAAATCGCACGATCTAGGCGGCCAATTCTGATCTCCAAAACGCGAAATAACACGACCGGGAAATGACTGATGCAGCAATTGAATTGTTTCTCTGGCTGTTTGACATGTGGCGCCGTCTTGTTGGAACCACATGCCCTCCACATTCATTTCTTCAATTCTAGGCAAGAAAAAACTGGTTATCATTTCACGATACCGAACACCATTGACTGTTTGCGCTTGACCTGCCTCATTTTCATAAAAAAAAGGTCCAATGATTCCTCCAGCCCAAAAACCACACCACACAGTGACACGTTGAGGATGCATTTGCTTCTCGTGAATCACTCGAGGATTTTCCTCACCCCAAATGCGACAATTCTGCCTATTGACGAAGCCATCAAGATGAAAATGGGCCTCGTCACTGAAGATGATTTTATCGGCAAAATCAGCATTTTCATGTTGTCTCTCCAATACCCAATTAACGAACTCCCTTCGCTGTCCATGGTCAGCTGGCTTCAGTTCCTGAGTCAATTGAACTTTGTATGCATGAAGATGCAAAATGGATTTGGAGACACCAATTTGCTGAGCTCGGTGTCGAATTGAGGTGGATGGAGTTTGAGCGACATCATCACGTACAGCTGCGACATTTTCGGTCGATCGACCTGGTCGATGGCGCGTTGTTGTCTTTACATCACTAACAGACCTAGTTTGGGCAAATTTATCCATTAATCTCTTTACAGTTGACTCTTTTGGAGCATTATTGTGACCCCAAATTGATCGCAATTTGCGAACTGTAGCCGCAAAACTTTCACCATTTTGGTAAAACAATTTCACAATGAGAATGCGTTGTTCATTCGTGTAGCGCTCCATTTTTACTAACATCGTACCTTCTACTAGCAAACAATAACAATTGTTCAAATGTCAAACAATGACACTTCGAATGTTGCCAGATTTAAAAATTGCGTTCTTCTTGGGACACCCTTTATTATCCTAACTTTATAGGAGTCGTAATTTTACAACCAAATAAATATATCTATGGAGGACCCGGTCAATCACTGATAATTGTTTTGTCCATCCAATGTTACCCATTTCTAAATACAAATATGTACGCTGTAAAGAAGTGTGCGCTTGATTTTAAAGTTAAATTTTAAAATAAAATGAAATGCTAGAAAAGTTTTGCAGGGAGGAATTATGCAAAATAAAAGTTTTTGAAATGGATTTATGTGATTTATACGCAACGCCATTAATATTGGGATATTCGTATGACTTGACTTTTAAAATGAACTGTGGACATAAGTTTATTTTTGTACTTTGTCAATACTCACGTCTTTAGCATTGATAGTAGAGTTGCCAATTTGAAGTTCACTTTTCAAATATTTCCCAAATTTTCCAGAAATATTGTCGATAGTCGGAAACATAGCCTTAATCTGAAATATGTTGAACTATTAAAGTTACATCTGTTTTTGAAGTGGTTTAAAAAGAACCACTCCCAAAGAAGGTTTAAAAACTTTACCTTAGATGTAGAAAGGCCTGGTGCAAATTCGTTTCTTTTAATTCTCCATTCAGCAAAAGGCAACACAAATGGATTATTACCGGAAATGGGTTCTCTTATACGATCTGTCTAAAATATACACAGTATGTTGAGGTAAAAGTTGAGGTGTCTTTAGTTGAAAAAAATATTCCAATTCTTACTCTTATAGATGCTTCATTATCTTGAAAACATTTAAAATTTGTTATCAATACTTCTTTACATAATTTTGGATCCAATATCATCAATTGGGGTTGTCTTGTCAAAAAGACTCCAATAAACCTGGCCTTATTTTTAAATTGTCTGCAAGAAAAAATAAAACATCATAAATTATTTCAAATACATGCAATTATAATTACAATTTTTATAATTATAGTATAATATTATTTTGTTTTTAAAGAGAAATATTACTCAGGAAAATTTGACTACTAATTAATATGTTGCTTTTTTTGAATAGGGGATAGAAATGAGAAATAAAAGGTGGTAAAAGATGAAGCGCTTCAAATGTGGCAACATTTTAATTCGCGATATGATAAATCTTAGAACTGTAGCTGCCCACCATCTGCTGAAAAGTTTTCATGATCTTGAAACGTACGAAAAAAAACATCTCACATAAAATTATAATTATTTTGTACAATATTTACCTGTAAACTTCATCCAAGTCATAAATAAAATTTCTTTTACCATTTACTGTACCCGGAAAGGTTCCAAATAGTGCTCTAGGTTGTGGTCCTGGTATTTTACGTTTAATCCAATAATCAAAATACCACGTCATATACATATAAAAACCTGCTATAACACCTAATATTATAAATACTATTAATGACAACATATAAATCATCATTAATTGTTGTTGAATGTTTATGTTTCCTAATACAGATTAAAAGTACGACTGCAGTAATAATGCGTTTTCTAACATAATGAAATCTCATTGAACTTCTACAATAGTTTTTACTGAATTTATATGAATACTACTACACTCAGAAAAGTTATATAGTTAATATATGAGAGTTATTTGAGTAGTAATGCGAAATATAAAAGTCAATGTTGTTAACAATTGATTTTTCTCAACAACCTACAACCTTAGCATGTTTTGATTTCAGATTAAACAATATTATATATCTCACACTCTAAGGAAAATGACTATGCGAAATTACATTTTTCAGAGAGTGAATTTTTTTTGCTTTATTATTTTGCTTGCACCTCTGAAATTCTTTTAATTTTTTTAACATAATCCTTTTAATTATATGAAGCCAAATTAAACACTTTTATTTGTCTATTCAAAATTTGTAAATTTTTTATAGCATTTATTTATTCCTAGTTTTATGACTAAAAAAATATTTGGAAAAAGTATTTAGAATTCTTTTATATCTAGGAAAATTCCACCTTTTAAACCATCCGCAGACCGATGATTATCCTTGCTCGTTCTTTCATTAACCGCTAATTCAAAATGTTTAATTACCTCGAAAACGGCTGCTTTAGCCTGGGCTAAACCACATTTCATACCTGCAAGTAAATAGTAAAAAAAGATGAAAAGCAAACACAAAACTTTCATTTACTAACATTAAGAAAAAAAATATATATATACATTTTACCCTTTACTAAAACTTATTACTTCCATTATGTGAAGTCATTTTTGTAAGCTGTATTCGCTGCATGAAAAAAAAGAAACACACAAAATTTGAGTTACTGCTTACCAGCTACATTACAATAAAATAAAAAATAAATGGTTACCACTATATGTAATTATTCAGTGACATGTCATAACCGCACAACATTATTCCTATTTCCAATTTGGGGATTATGACCGAACATTTTTCGGTTATTCCCGTTGTGGGGATAGTCATTTGGGAATATTTCTGCGTAACCCGTCTGTGGCTTATACTTTGTTTTAATGTGAAACAAATTTTTAGAAATAAATATTTTTAATTTTAAAAATTTTTGAATTTTCGTTTCATACCAAAACTTAGCTTGTTGTTGTTTTTCCGAAGCCGGCTACGCAGAGTTATAAAGTTTTTCTGCGTAGCTGACCTACGGCCGGGATGAAGAACTTTAATCAGGATAACCGAATTTGTAGGTATCACTTTCGAATATCGACAATTTTTAATAAATTGGATAGATTGTACTAATTTTCCAATACATTGACTAAAAAAATGGTTGCTTCTACTGTACACAATTTCAAAACGAACTTTGTTCGTAAAGTTGATTGGAAATACCAATAATGGGATAATAGTATTCCTTTTTTTTTCTTCCTTTTCCCTCTTTTTAATTCCCAATACCATATTTTTGGTATAATAATGGATTATAGGTTATTCCAAATAAAATAAAATTCTTACAAATAATGTTAATGGTTGATCGAATTGCAACCAATCTTTTCTCTGGGTGCAGATAGGAGGTAAACAATAAGATGTAATTTTATGTATTATGTTTGGGTATAGCTCTTATCTTTATTGGATAAGATTCACTGTTAATATTGTTGTTTCTTCTTAACATAAATTAAGTAGTGAAGATCTTTATTGCTAAACCTTTTCTTATCTCATATACATATGTTATATGAGATAAGAAAGGGATTTATGCGATACGTTGGTCTTATCAAAATGCACACACTAATTGTTTATGTGCATTAAAACTAAATATAGGTCTAAGTTAAATAAAAATAGTACACTAAGAATATTATGTAGTTTACTGTTTGTAACTTAATAAAGAATTTTCCGTTCCATTTAAAAATAAAGGAACATGTATTTATTTTTCAAAGAAGTTTCTATATTAACTTTTCTATGCATTTATTCGAAATGATTTACTATCATTTACCGATTTTTTTCAGTTTCATTTATTTAATCATTGGTTTGAAATTTAATAAAGATTTACCAACAAAATGGAAATTTGTGGTTTATTCCGTAACAGTTATTATAAATTTAAATTTTGTTTGCTGTCTGTTTCAAAAAAAAATATTCAAAAAATTTCAAATTGTTTTTTTTATTTAAATTGGTTGTATATATACAAAATTATTTAAATTCAAATTGTAAGAACTTCATAAACACACATACATACACAAACACATTCACAAAAAATGTCTACATACATTTTGTATTGTAGATTAAAAAAAATATAAAAAGGGAAACAATTTCTAATAAATGATAAAATCATTTATTTTTTAAGGAATTGGTAGGTAAAATTTTGGCATTTAATTTAACCGATTATACCATTTGTCAGTTGTTTAATCAGCATTTAAAAATAGATAACAAAAGGCATTTAATTAAAATGAAAATTAAGTAGAACGGTTTTTAAATCAAATATCATTTCTTGTACATGACATTTTCTGTTATTTTAACTTTTAAACTATTTTAAGTGTACAAACTAAAAAGTAAAAATCGAAAGAAGAGGTTTCAGAACAACATATATGGCATTAGCATAGATTCTAATTTATGTTCTAGCAAAAGATTCGTTTTTCCAAACGTTACCCTTTCCAATTGTATTTTAGAAATAGTCAATTGTATTTCAATATAGTCAATTGTATTTCAGAAATGGTCAATTATATTTCAGAAATAAAAATAGTACACCCTACATTGGAAAAGGTGAAGAACAGGTTGCTACAGAATCGGTTCTAAAACGAGTTATATAACTGGTTCTTTGACAGTGAAACCTTACATTTTACTGCCAACAATCAGTTCTAGAATCTGTTGCTATAGAATCGGTTCAAAAACCAGTTACATAACTTGTTCTTTGGCAGTGAAACTTTACATTTTACTGCCGACAATCAGTTTTAGAATCTGTTTCATCGAAGCGTTTGTAAAAGAACCTGTTCTAGAATAGATTCACAGGTAACATGTTCTAAAACAGGAAGTGCCCAAAAGTTCCTTATGGAACAGTAAACACCAATACATTTAGAGAATAACTAATTTTTATTCAATATTTTTTATTGTAAAAACCAATACATACAAAGAAAGAAGAAAAAAAAATACTTTATATCATACGTTAAACAAAAACAAAATCTACATTGATGATCGCTGTCGTCAATATTTACCAGCAAAGCATACGAAAGTGTTGTTGCTTTGCACTTGCGTGTATACAGTGAAGAACGACAAAAAAAAAACTCAAAAGGCAAAGTTGTTTGTGTATTTCGTATAACTTAGATAAAAACCTTTAGGATCTGAAGGTTTTTAATTAAATATTTTCAGAGTCTGAGGGTTTTTTCATAGAAAAATTTCCTCCGAATCTGAAAGGATTCTATGTAGGAAAAAGTTCTCAAAACCGTAATAAAAACTTTTTAAAATCTGAATGTTTTTCCCCAGAAAAATCATCATTCACTGGGGTGTTTTTTGTATCAAAAATCAGAGTATATTGCTAAAACTTTACAGAAACTCATGTTTTTTGAAAAAAAATCCCTAAAAGGAAGGTTTGCGAATGAACAATATGGACGAAATCTTGATATGTTGTGGAAGAGACAAAAAAAATTGACTCGTATATTTTTCAGCGGTTCGATTAATACGTGTCGGTCAAAATATGAGTACAAAAATGCTTGAAGCCTTATTCTTTTAAGCTTTTTTGATAATCTAAATTAACCATTAGATTATTGTCTCAAATATATCTCGCTGGTACTCAATTTACTTGTGGTCAATTGAGAAGTCCCCGGCCTGACAGATAGATGGCGCTACTAGACTTAAATCGATATGATATTCAGTTAGCCCTAACCTTCTAAAGACACGTGTATAAATTTGACAGCTGTCGGATCATTAGTTTGTGAATTATAGCATTTTGAGTGAAGCAACTTTTGTTATTGTGAAAAAAATGTAATTTCGCGTGTTGATAAAATATTCCTTTTTGAAGGAAAAAATACAGTTGAAGCAAAAACTTGGCTAAGTTTAGACGTGGTGAAATGAGCACCGAAGCCGGTGAACGCAGTGGACGACCAAAAGAGGTTGTTACGGACGAAAACATCAAAAAAATCCACAAAATGATTTCGAATGACCGTAAATTGAAATGGAATGAAATAGCAGGTACTCTAAAGATATCAACTGAGCGTTTACATCATATCATTCACGAATATTTGGGTATGAGAAAGCTCTGTGCAAAGTGGGTGCCGCGCGAGCTGACTTTTGACCAAAAACAACAAACAAAAAAACGATGGCGAAAATCCATGAATTGGGCTTCGAATTGCTTCCGCATCCACAGTATTCTCCAGATCTGGCCCCCAGCGACTATTTCCTGTTCTCAAATCTCAAAAGAACACTCGCTGGGAAGAAATTTTCGTAGAGTGAAGAGGTGATCGCCCAAAACTGAGGCTTCTTTTGAAGCAAAGGACAAATCGTACTACAAAAATGGTATCCAAAGTGTATCACCCTTGAACGGAACTATGTTGATAAAAAAAACGAATATTGTCAAAAAAAAATGTGTTTTAGTATGGTAGGCCGGGGACTTTTCAATTGACCTGTTAAATGTAAACAATTTTTTTTAAAACAGTAAAGTCGCCATTTTGTACGACTTTTTTACAACATCAATTTGGGATTGGTCCATTTCCTTGTGAGTTCTGTTTTTAAAAAGTCCATATTATCAAGTACATGGTCTTGCTTAGCATATACAAATGGCGAAAAAAAATCAATCCGTTATTTTAGAAGATTTGTTGATGATAAAAATACTGCAAAATTATAACAAATATTATCACACTTACCTACGAAATTACATTTGCGGGTTAAGGTATGACCATAAAAAGTGCATTTTATTTTTTTATTTTTTTCAATTTTTAGCGTTTTATTGAGTATTAATTGCAATAGAAAATTTTGCCAATTATATTATTTCAAAAACATTTTTATATTGATTGCCAATTCTTAATTATGCATTTTATATAAAATTAAACACAAATGCTTAAGCATACAAAACAAAAGGTGTTTGCTATACTTTATGTTTAATTTACCTTAAAATGTGTTTATAATTTGAAAACATGTTTATCAACATAAAATTTTGGTTTTATAAGTAAAAGTGCGTAATCGAATTTTAAAGCACAATGTGCTTAATTATAAGAATTTTGCTTTAATTTACATAAAAATTTACATACATTAATGTTGTTGTTTTACATGCATTTTTTAAAGTGTGGGCTAATTCAATCATACGAAACTTTTCGGAGTTCGCACCAGGACCGTCGTAAACAACGGTGCAAAAACGGAAAAGTTTCCCTCTAATTGTTAATTCACTAATAAGAAACCTTTTAGAATTTTTGTTAGAAATTTATAGAATGATCGAAATTGATAGATTAAAATTGGGAAAAGAAATTAAAACACTGATAAGAAACTTTTTGGTATACTAGTTAAATAATTTATAAGGGGAATGGAACAGGGAACAAGTGGAATTGAAATATCAAACACAGGGAACGCAGTGCAATGGAGCGAGTTTGGATTTTAATGATATTATTTGAAGCCATTTGTTTCCTTGTTTGGGAATTTTTCTACATTCTTACTCTTTTTGAAAATTTTTTTATATCAATTATTTAATTTTTTTTTTAATTAGTGCATTTAAAATATAAATTTAATATAAAAAATGGCATTAATTAGTGAAATATTATTACTTAATCATTATCATTAATTTAAAAAATTCTAATGAAAATAATTGCATTAATGATTAAATTAATGATTAATGATAAATTAATTAATTCCCTCTGGTTTTTAGGCCTTTGTATGGTAGACAACCACTAAGAACGGAAATTTTTAGCAGTTTAAAATTTTTGTAATGCCCAAACGACAACTGCCAAAAATCTTAAATGCAAAGAATGGGGCAAAAATAAGGGTAAAATGGATAAGGGATAAGGGATACCTCTTAGTCACTTAGTTCAACTTCTGGATATGGGAACTTGGAATTTGGCGCGTAGGTTACTAATCCATCGCAGTTTATTCAATGAGTATATGTTATATGGAACTTCCAATTAAAGCGTGGTTAAAAAGGGGAAAAATTTCCAATAACTCTTTCCGGGCCAGTGGTATAACAGTCATACCACTATTCTTAATATTTTTTATAAATTCTGTGCGCATTGGTATGGTACAAATATCGTTTTAACATGTAATTTAAAAAAAAAATATTTCAAGTGCGAAAAAGAAATATATATGGGATTGATTTAAATACAAAGATGAACGTCGGGAAGTGCCAAAAGTAAGCAAAATTCTATAGGTCAGATAACATCATTTTCTGAGTCGAAACACGAACCTACTGCAATAATCGACCTTGACTTGTAATGTTCCTCTTTGTCCAAGCAAAACTAAATCATGCTTTAGTAATTTTCATAAATGAATCAATAATTTTGTGAGTGGTGGTATATATGTAATACTATGTCCTTGCTCAGAATCCTACAAGGATAAACATTTTTCTAATACATATTTTTCAATAAAACTCGATAATAAGTGAAAGCAAATTGAAATTTTGTTTAATTTTCAATGATATCTTATAGTGCCCCGGAAAGAGTTAAGGAAGAAATCTGAAATTTTAAACTGAAATATCCCCAACAAAAAAAAAAAAAAACAATTTATTTAGAGACAAAAAAAAAATAGAAAAAAAAAAACAAATTTTCCTCTTAATATATTCCGATATTATATTTTCAAACTATTATAAAACTAAGTATTTACTGCATAAATTAAATTGAATTTTCTAACCCTCACCCTTTACCACAAAATGAAGGACAAAAATATACTTATTAAAATATTCTATATTTAAACACAATCTCCACTTAATCAATGCTACTTTTTTTATAATAAAACTGATACTTAACACATGTTACTATTACCAGCAATTAGTAAAAAAAAAGGAATGACAACGACTTGGTGCACATGAAGGACCTCAACTAATACAATCAACATCCTTTTTATACTATTCCGGTTAATAGCATGCATGAATAACGTTGCTAGCATCATCAACATTATTAACATCAAAATCATCATCAGCGCCATCATCAACTAACTGCAGATGTAGCAAAAGTGGCAAAAAATATGTTAAAGTAACAACTGGACACTAGAACGAACTCCTATTTCCGGTGTTAATGAACTAAACATCCTGCTTAACTGATGTTGTTGATAACAACAGTTTTAAGCTCAACTATTGAACGTTTTTCCCCATTCAACAAAAAGAGAAAATAAAAGTAAAAATATAAAAAAAAAAAATATATTGAAAGTTTGTTCCGCTATAGAAAAGGAAAAAACAAATACATCGAAATGATTAACGAAGCGAAACAAACAGAATGCAAAAAGGAAAAAAAAAAAGAAAATGTTTTTTTTTTAACTATTCATTAGTTAACCCATTATAGGAGAACTTTAAAAACTATGTTATTTTAAAATTTAATTTATTTATACACATTAACTCTTTGAGGAACGTGAACTTAAAAAAAAACCTTGCTTGCACAGAAATCTTTTTATTAATCACACACAACTTACTGCCTCGTTTTTATTTGTAAACATTTTTTCACTTATTTTCCCATTAAGCGTTGTAGAATAACATTTCCTATATAATCAAGAACTTTAAATAACATATAAAACTCTGTAACTATAAGTAACTTCAACTTTTCGTAAACATAAAATGTATTATACCATTCAAGCTATGTAAAAGGTGGTACAGTTTTTAACCCATCAACACTTACAATATTATTTTATTAAAAACAATCTTAAATACATATTAAATTAATCGAAAACACAATTAAAAACAGAACTAATGACTATTTATTATATTTAAGCTATTCTATTGTTTATTTTTAATCATTGTTTAATAACCGACAAAAGTAGTAAAAACAATCGAAAATCGTTTAAAATAATCTTTAATATTTAACTGACAAAACATTAGGAAAAAACGATTTTTGTGGTTTGTTTTTCAAGTTTGAAAAATTTCTTCTTTATATGTGTAATTGCTAAATACAACAAAAAAATTTCTTGTAATTTGTATTCAAAAAATTTGGATATTTGATATTTGATATTTTGTATTGAAATAATATTGATATAACGGGTTTTTCAACAGGGACGCTACAAAAATAGAGCGACAGGGACAGCAAACGACGCCATATTTCTTGCCGCTCTTTTGACATTTTTCTTCAGTAAGGTTTGCCATTTCATGATGGAAAGATATACGAGCCAACAACGAGTCGAAATTACCGAAAATCAGAGTCAGTGGCCTCAACGTTAAGAGCGCTACGTCCAATTTATGGTCGTCATAATCGTGCTAGCAGATCAACAATTGAGCGTCTAGTTAAAAAATTTGAATCCACAGGCACAGTACAAAATGTTCCCGTGCCAGTGAGACAAAGAAGTGCCCTTAGTGTCGAGAATATTGCTGCCGCTGAAAGCCGAAATGTGTCTCTCACACGTCGTTCTCAAGCGACGTCGTTGTGGCGAATTTTGGCCTACATGCTTACAAGATCAACCTGACGCAAGAACTAAAGCCGCTTTACCACCAGAAGAGTCGTATGTTCGTGAATTGGGCTGAGCAACAACTTGAAAATGATTCGGATTTTCATCGAAAAATCATCTTCAGCGATGAGGCTCATTTCTGGCTGAATGGCTTCGTCAATAAACAAAATATGCGTTATTGGTGAAACAGCAATTAACATGTACTCCATGAGTCATCATTGAATCCCGAAAAAATTACGTCATTAGGCCGTACTTCTTCCGTGATGATCAAGACCGGCACGTTACTGTGAATGGGAATCGCTACCGTTCAATGATAACCAAATATTTTTGCTCCCAATTGAATGATATGGACTTGGAGGACATGTGGTTCCAACAGGACGGCGCCACAAGCCACACAGCGAATGTCACAATCAATTTTTTGGAAACCAAGTTTGGAGAACGTGTTATCTCACGAAATGGTCCAGTCGATTGGCCGCCTCGGTCGTGCGATTTGACGCCGTTAAACTATTTCCTGTGGGGGTATGTCAAGTTTATGGTCTATGCCAACAAGCCAGCGACGATAGATGAACTTCGTACGAATATCGAACGTGAAATTGCAGCAGTTTCGGCCGATTTATGCTTGAAAACCGTCGAAAATTGGGTTCAGCGTCTGGACTTCTGCAAACGTGCCCTTGTTGACCATGCAAAAGAAATCGAGTTCCATACATAATGGCATCGAACGTACTTTTACAGGAATAAAGAATTTCAGTGATATCCAAAACTGTTTTTGTTTTATTTAAAAAAACTTTTGTACCGCTCTTATTGAAAAACCCTTTATTTGATCAAGTTCCCTCTAGCGTTCAAACTTGGTGATGTTGATAAAATAATATTAATATTGATTAAATAAAAAGTTTAAAATGCTTATAGAAGTGGTATCAAAATTTGCATCACTAATGCTTATTTTATAATAAAAATCATCCATTAAAAAATATATTTTTTAAGATCCTTCTTTAAAATTTTAAAAGCAAATTTGCCCTAGAATTATTTAGTAGGCCATGCAAAAATCAAAATAAATATATATATTTATAAACATATATGTATGATCATATCTGAGATTATATATGATCATACATGGACATACATGATTATAAATGTCCATGCATCGATATTTGAGGGTATATGGTTTTATATATTCGTACATGATTATATGTACTTATATATGACAACATACGGTTATATACCAATAAATTTTGAATATAAAGATACAGGAAAAATATAAGAGATTGTATATGCACTATACATTTACGTATTTAATCATGAATGCACATATATGTTCATAAGCAAGCCCATGCATGGCCATGAATGCTATTTAATAAAAAATTTAATAAACTTGACAATCTGCAATTTTAAAGATCAATTTCACAAAGAACTTAAAATTTTGAATCTTATGAATTTAATGCTACAATGAAATTATATAGGGTCCGCCAAATAACTTTTTTTTTTTGAAAATGCTATAAAAAAAAACTACTGAATATTTTCTCAAATTTCTTTTTTTATTTGAAAGTACAATCCTTCCGGTTAATAATGGAAAATAATTTAATTCAAATGGCTGCCTCGGCTGGCCGTCACAGTCAATGGCGATCGTTATCGGGCCATGTCGAACGAATTTTTCTTCACAAAAATTGAAGAGGAGGATATTGGCAACAATTTGGTTTCAATAGGACGGCGCTACGTGCCACACAGCCGAAGCTGTGGTCGATGTTTTGCGCCCTGTTTTTGAAGATCGCATTATCAGCCGCAGAGCAGATGTCGTTTGGCCACCTCGGAGCTGCGATTTGACACCGTTGGACTATTATTTGTAGGGTGCCGTCAAAGATAAATGTTACGCCGACAAGCCAGAGACAATTGACGCTTTAAAGGACAATATTCGTGAAGCCATTGGTGAAATACAGCTGCACACAATCGATAATGTGCTTAAGAATTGGACCGATCATGTAGGCTACTGCATGGCCAGCCGAGGCAGCATTTTCAAAAAAAAAAGTTATTTGACGGACCCTATAGCATGAAAACTTTTTAAATGCGTTTCTTATAACAAGCTCGTCATTTCCGAATTATTGATATCAATTTTTAGAAACAATTTAAAGCTTTCTCTGCGAAAATTGTTTTGCCATTTTTCCAAAAAAATAAAAAAACAGATTCATAATAACAATGAATTTCTTGCTAACTGACAACAGAATTTGTTGCTAATCGACTGGTCCAGTTGCAGCAATCGAATTTTTCTATTGTAACTACCGAAATATTGTAGTTACCGTCAAATTACTCGTGTCTCTCAATTGTTTTTTGTTACAAACGAAAAATTTGGTCATTACAACCGAAGTATTCGATTGGCTACAAATTGTCAGTGCGAATCTGCTTTCTCTTTGAACTCATCGTTGGAGTGCTATTACTTGAACAATTCGTAAAAACATCCTTTGTTGGGACACCCTAATACACACAGAAAACATATTTAGAATTTCTTGACAACAGTAAATAAACGATAAATTTCTGTTGGCATAAAAAATTTATCAGTGGATTCATTAACAAAGTTAGCAATTCCGTTGATAAAATTAATATTTTCTCTGTGTATTTACTAAATTTTTGTAATTATCTCTCGGAATCATAATAGTTGAACTCGAAAGATGTTAGTTATCATTACGAGCAAATTAAAATCGAAAATTTACCCTTTAATTTATCTCAAACCTCTTACCTGGAAGTTAAGAATAACATCATACCAGGTAGGAAATTACATCGCTGGACGTGCCTTGTTAAAATAATAAGAGGTTTTCTAATAAGGGGTTATCTACTTTCTTTTATCACTCAGACATTATTTTAACCTTTGCTTATATCGATGTAATATTTAAAAAAAAAAAAAATTTTCATTACAAAAATTAATTAGTTATATATTCTTCATTTGAAGTACGTTATTTATTTATAAAATATTTGAAAACCAAAACTAATTATTATAGTAATAATACTAGAGAGCCCGATTAAGGGACTTTGTATATATATAAATTATTATTGTTAACTAATGTTTATTATAGTTTAAGTTTGTTATATATTGCAATTTAATAAACACTTAAAAAAAAAGGGTTATCTACTTTGAATCTGAATTCTGAATTTAAATAAACAAAATTATACTGCAATTTTTAAAAAGGGTACTTAATCTTCTTTACTTTTTAAGTGACCATCAAAATAGTGCAAAATAATAATAATGTCTCTTAAAAATTCGATAAACTGATCGTCAAGCTAAAAATTACACAAATTCTTACCTTAATGGGTAAATCATAAATATACAATATTGCCAATATTTGTTTGTATATACAAATGTTTATTTTTTTCCTATTATTAGTATTTATTTTGAAACATGTAGAAGTAGAATTATTTATTATACAAACGTATTTTAACAGAAAGTATCGAATGTATGAGAATGAATGGATTTTATGCCTTAATAAATTCATGAATTTCAAATGAAAATATTTATGTATTATAAAACCCCATCAATGTTTCTGACTTAATAACAAATATTCCGCCATAATATCAATTGTATAGTTAGTAAATTTTTATGAATATTTATTATGTGCATATTGGCATTCATTACGGATGGGTGTCTGCAAATTTAATGTAAAAATAACAATTTTCAGAGGATTTTTATATATTAAAAAAAAGTAAACAGAATAGAATAGAATAGAAAATAAAAGGAAACAAAATCTGAATAAGAAATATACAAATTTATAAATAAAATAACACGAAAAATCCAACATAATCAAAATATATTGCACTGTATAAACGAAATAAAACAGTCTGCGTTTTGTTGCTAACTAAATACCAAAAAACGCCCTCTTTCCAACTGAGTTAATCTAACGATTTGTCACCCACAACACTTGCAGGGTGGAGCACAGTGAAAAAATAAGATATTTTTTAGATCAACTTTAATTATGATTTTTGTGTAGTATCCCGGAGATCAACTGTTCCAAAGAAAGCTTATTGTGAAAAAATAAACCGTGTTAGGGACCATAAAGTTAAGAGATCGAATAAAAAGAGAAAAACGGTGTTTTTTAGATTTTGCGAAATAAAATACTAATTGTAATTATACACTCAGAATATTATGTAGTTAACTGTTTGTAGTTTAATAAAAAAGTTTTCCGTTTCATTTAAAAATAAAGGAACATACATTTATTTTTCAAAGAAATATCTATATTAACTTTTTATACATTTATTCGAAATAATTTACTATCATTTACCGATTTTTTTCAGTTTCATTTATTTTTTTCATTTGTTTGAAATTTAATAAAAATTTACCCACAAAACGGAAACTTGTGGTTTATTTGTGTCCGTAACAGTTATTACAAATTTAAATTTTGTTTGCTGTCTATTTCAAAAAAAAATATTCAAAAAATTTCAATTTGTTTTTTTATTTAAATTGGTTGTATATATACAAAATTTTTCAATACAATTTACAAGAACTTCATAAACACACATACATATACAAAGACATTCATACAAAAAGTATTTATAGCTTCATATGCATACATACATTTTGTATTGTACGAGTATATTAAAAAAAAAAAAACAAAAAATACAAAAACGGAAATAATTTCAAATAAATGAAAAAAACATTTATTTTTTAATGATTGGTAGGTAAAATTTTGACATTTATTTTAACTGATTATATCATTTGTTTCTTACGGATGTGTCAGTTGATTAATCAACATTTAAAAATAAAAAACAAATGGCATTTAATTTAAATGAAAATTAAGTTGACCGGTTTTTAAATGAAATATTATTTCTTTTAAATGATATTTTCAGTTATTTTAACTTACAAACTTTTTTAAGTGTATTTAATGACAATTAGTTATTTCAATATTTAAATCTCAACATAATACATTTTCTTGTATGGACCAATTTATGAGCAAAAGTAATGAAAATTTGTTTTTTAGATGGCGTAATTAAAATCATCGAACTACCGAGCCAAGTTTAGACGCACAAGTTTTGAAGCTACAGATGCACAAGTTGTGAGACTCAACTTATTGTCTTACCTAAGCAAGGACTATGAAACTTTCAGGATATACAGAGTTAAAAGCATCGCGTCAATAATTATCCATTCTTTAAACTGTGTACATCAGAGAACTGCAAAATCAACTTTTTTCTTGATTTAATCATATACAAAAATTCTTGTTCACATTTAATAATTCAACAAAATTCACTATAGAATAAAATCAGCATCATGTTACTGAACGCGTAATTGGAATCAGTGTGAATCATCTGTCGATTATGTTTTATGCAAATGTAATCACTCAACAAAAAGTCAGCGTTGAATAAATCAGAAAAAACAACAAACAACGCGTATGAGTGTAATCATAATCAAAACAATATAGAAACACATTTCATAAATAATATTGTGTACATTAGGGTGGGACTTAAATCCGCTTTTTTCGAATTTTTATTAGTAATACAATACTAAAAATATTCTTCTTTGTGAAATAAAAATATATTTTTTTTGAAAAAAAAATTAGGTCGATATCTCAGGCTTGCCCAATCCGGAAAAATTTAAATATTGTCAAATTTTTTTTTCTTCTATTTTGATTGGAAAATTAGGCAATATTTAACTTTAACCGGATTGGGAGAGCCTGAGATATCGACCTAAATTTAAAAAAAAAAATTCACAAAGAATAATATTTTTGGTATTACTAATAAAAATTCTAAAAAAACGGATTTTAGACCCACCCTAATTTATGAAATATGTTTCTACAAAACCACCCACTTTTTATAGACAAGAAACAATTTTTTTTTTTATAGACAAGAAACAATTTTGTTTTAATTATGAATACACACATACGCTTTATTTATTGCTTTTTCTGATTTATTCTACATCAAAATAATTATTGTTGACTCAAACGAACAGAATAAAATCAATGGTATAAAAACGACCGATGATTATAAATTAGTGACAACAATTTGCACGTCGTTTGATTGATTTAAAATCATCAACAAATATGTGTGTTGGAGTATATTCAACTTTTGAACGCAAACACATATTTATTCTTGTGTTGATTGCGTATGAACGTTTTGCAATCAGCATTTGCAGTTCTCTGGTGTACATCCTGAAAGTTTTTAAGTTCTGGCTAAAATCAACGTATTACAAATTTTGCAAGTCGTGCTTCTAAACTTGGATCTGTGTCTTTGTAGCGAGTAGATTGGCTCGATGATTTTAACTCTACACATCCTATTGTTCCATAGTGCTTGCTGGAACTACTAATCTGTTCTCTGTGTGGGGGGTTGGTCAAAATATGGATCAATTCTAACCAATCTCAAATAGGGTTCTCCAATAGAAAATCATTTACCAAGTTTAATCAAAAAATTTTTATAAAGCATTGAATTCACGGTATATGACGCTAATTTTTAGTTATTTGAATAATATTTTATACTCAGGGTTCTGTTAGTCCAACAAGAAAAATCCGTGTTAAATTTCACTAAAATCGGTCAATCCTTAGAACCGGCCGTAGCATCCTTTTGTCCTTGTAAATTTTGTGATCAAGTTCCTGGTCGCAAATGTGAATATATTTTGTTAAAATTTGGTTGAACTTGAAAAAAAAGAAGAATTCAAACTTTAGAGGCGTAAAGAAAATTTTCAAGGTGTAATGTGTTTGCCAGAATAAACATTTTCGTGTTGTATTAAAAATAAAATTATGTATATTGTACCTATTTAATAATATATTATATTGTACCTATTAAAAAATGTATATCGAAATCAAAGCAAAACCACTGTGCACTGTTAGACACATAGTATTATTCAACAGTGCAGCAGCTTTACTCAGCTGATAAAAGGGGGTGGGGGGATGGATTAGTTGATGGTGGCGTTAGTGGTGGTAGTGTCACTCACACATTTTATTGTGATGCTGATTGTGTGCAACACAGCGTTAAAGAAAACGATGTTGGAATGACAAACAAGAGGATTAAGTAACAAAATAAGAAGTTATACGTAATCAATACTAACAGTAAGACGTCGTCTTTTCCATCCTTCTCCTTCCTCACACAATTTGTGTCTACGTAAATAAGCAATAGGAAACAAGTGCACAAACATGCAAAAAGTAAACAACCCCAACGAGCAGAGTTTAAGGGTGGTGGATGCAAAAATTAAGGGTGTTATTGTAATAATGTAAAATATTTAACAGTGATTGAATAATTTTTTTTTTTTAAATCTTACGACACATGCTGCGTTAATAACATCTCAAACAATATATGAATGGCGTAAATTTATTTACGTTAGATTTATTAATAGTGATAAAGTGGAAATTATAATATAGTTTTTTTTTGTTAATGGAGTATTTGTAAGAAAAAAACGATACGATAAAAAACAACTTTATTTATTGTATTTCCTTATAAAAAAAAAGGCGCGCTTAAACATGCATACGTTCTGTCATTAATATACAAATAAAAAAAAATCAAACATTTTAGCCAACATCAAAGATTTCCAATAAGCGATAGAAATAATTGATTGCTGTTATAAACATTAAAAAAAGCCACCAGACACATATAATAAAACTCCTCACCTCATTCTTCAAAATCCAGACGGCCAAAATGATTTTAAAATCCCTTTAAAATTGGTGAGAGAACGAAACAACAAAAATAATCATATGTCATTCTTGAATGACAGCAATTAATCTATGAATTAATGTCAATGTTGCATGCATTCAATGGTATTTAACGGTCGGTCACTAACCGTCTGCCTACCTAAACTGCCTTCCGATGGGTGTATAAAAGACCAACTAGCTAAACCATCACTTTTGCCATAACAATTATTTTCGCGTATCATTGTTACAACATGCATGCATATTCCTGTAGTATGGTGTAAAAAAAAGGATTAACATCATCTCTTACAAAAGAGTGTATTAAAAGAATGAGTTCTTGAAAATTTATTTTGGAACAATTTCAAGAAAAATAACAGATGTTGTTTTGCTATATCTTTAAAATAACACGGAATTTTTTCAAATGTTTCTTTGGATCCCTAAAACTTTTCCATTAATTTTTGAAGATTCTATCGGCAAAGTGGGCACCGCCATTGTTAATGATGTTTTGTGCTCTTTTACAACACTTTTCATTGTTAGCATAGACCCATGACTTCAGAAAACCGCAAATAAAAAAGTTTGGAGCGGTTAAAACGGGCGATATTGCTGGTCACTGTTAATCTAGAAAAAATGAAATTAGGGGACCTGGAAACGCATACTTCAAAATGTCCATAGTCGCAGGAAATGTTACCTCGTCCTGTTGGAATCACATGTCCTCCAGTCCCAGTTCATCAATTTGCGACAATAAAAACTCGTTGATCATGGTTCTGTATCGCTCACCAGTCATAGTATATATATAGTATATATAAAATATAAGGCCTGATGACACGTTTGGCGTAAATGGCGAACCATGCAAATGACTTTAAGTGTACACCCAGAATATTATGTAGTTTACTATTTGTACACTCTAAAAATGAATCTAAAACAACCACATTAATGTGTACAAATTAAAGAAAAATGTTTTAATTAAGTACATTGTACTTAAAAAATCGATTTCGCACTTTTACTTATAAAACCAAACATAAAATATACAAAATTTTATGTTTTCAAGTTATAAACACATTCTAAGGTAAATTACACATAAAGTATAGCCCATATATGGGCTGTGAACGGAAAGCACCAGCAGTCCACAGACCATATGTGGGCTGTTTATCCTTACAGCCCACATGTGGTCTCTGAAGGCGTTTTATAGGAGATTCTGCTTCATGGAGTCCACAGCCCATACTATGTGGACTATTAAAAACACCCTTTTAGCTATTTATATGCATTTTAAAAGATGTAGATATTTATATTTATTGGGGTTTATCCCAAATACACCGATTTTGCCCAAAAAAAAAAAAAAAAGACGTGTGAGGCAATCCTCAATCGCTGCCTTGGACAGTTAACGTGTTAAGCATTTGTGTTTATTTTAATTAAAATGCGTAATTAAGAATTGTCAATCAATAAAAAAATATTTTTGAAATAATATAATTGGGAAAATTTTCTAAAGCAATTAATATTCAATAAAACGCTAAAAATTAAAAAAAAATAAAAATATAAAATGCACTTTTTATGGCCATAGCTAAACCCGCAAATGTAATTTCGTAGGTAAGTACGTTTTCAATTATTTAAATAAAATTTTAAACACGATAATATTTGTTATAATTTTGCAGATTTTCAATCATCAACAAATTTTCTAAAATAACGGATGGATATTTCTTACTATTTTTACATGCTTAGCAAGACCATGTACTTGATTCTGTGTACTTTTCAAAAACAAAACTCACAACGAAGTTCAGCAATGTAGTTCATTCGGTTTGGATATGTGGTCGAATCTCAAATCGATGTGGTAAAAAAGGCGTACAAAATAGCGATTTTACTGTTATAAAAAAAATTGTTTACACTTATCATAAGTAACCAACCACAAGTAAATTGAGTACCAGCGAGAGATATTTGAGACAAGAATCTAATGGTTAATTTAGATTATCAAAAAAGCTTAAAACAATAAAGCTTCAAAGATTTTTGTACTCCTATCTTGACAGACACAAATTAATTGAACCGCTAAAAAATATACAAGTTCCACAACATATCCAAATTTTGTCCATATTGTTCATTCGCAAACCTTCCTTTCAGGCATTTCTTCAAAAAACTTAAGTTTCTGAGAAGTTTTAGACAAATTTTATGACTTTTGTTACAAAAAAACTTCAGTGAATGATGATTTTTCTGGGGAAAAATATTGAGATTTTAAAAAGTTTTTCCTACGATTCTGAGGACTTTTTTCTACAAAAAATCCTTCTGAATTTAAGGAAATTTATATATAGAAAAATCCTCAGGCTCTGAAAGTATTTTAATTAAAGCCTTTAGATCCTAAAGGCTTTTATCAAACTTATGCGTAGATAATTAATTTAAACTAAAGACTTAGATGGACAAAAATCTAAAAGCTTTTTTTTGTATTTTTATATAGAAAAAGCCCTTAGAATTACAGAAAACACAAGACAAACTAAAATCAGATAGTTCTTCTTAAGAAAAAAATTCATAGAATCTGAGAGATTCTCTATGGGAAAGGTTCTCAAAATATCAGGATTTTTTTAAGAAAAACTCAATAAAGACAAAGGTTTTCCTATAAGATACAGTCCTCCCAGTCAGACTTTTTCTTATGGAAAAACAATAAGATTTTTATCCATCTCCGCGCACTTTTAAATTAATTATAGAATTTTAATATTAATTGTTATTGTTGTTATTAAAAATTTTGTTAATTGATATTTTTTTCTCATTTATTTTATATTTAATAAAATATATATTTTCCCGAAAATGCAAGGGTGTCCCAAGAAGAACACAATTTTTAAATCTGGCAACATTCGAAGTGTCATTGTTTGACATTTGAACAATTGTTCTTGTTTGCTAGTAGAAGGTACGAGGTTAGTAAAAATGGAGCGCTACACGAATGAACAACGCATTCTCATTGTGAAATTGTTTTACCAAAATGGTGAAAGTTTTGCGGCTACAGTTCGCAAATTGCGATCAATTTGGGGTCACAATAATGCTCCAAAAGAGTCAACTGTAGAGATTAATGGATAAATTTGCCGAAACTGGGTTTGTTAGTGATGTAAGGACAACAACGCGCCATCGACCAGGTCGATCGACCGAAAATGTCGCAGCTGTACGTGATGATGCTCAAACTCCATCCACCTCAATTCGAGACCGAGCTCAGCAAATTGGTGTCTCCAAATCCACTTTGCAGCGAATTTTGACGAAAGATTTGCATCTTCATGCATACAAAGTTCAATTGACTCAGGAACTGAAGCCAGCTGACCATGGACAGCGAAGGGAGTTCGTTAATTGGGTATTGGAGAGACAACATGAAAATGCTGATTTTGCCGATAAAATCATCTTCAGTGACGAGGCCCATTTTCATCTTGATGGCTTCGTCAATAGGCAGAATTGTCGCATTTGGGGTGAGGAAAATCCTCGAGTGATTCACGAGAAGCAAATGCATCCTCAACGTGTCACTGTGTGGTGTGGTTTTTGGGCTGGAGGAATCATTGGACCTTTTTTTATGAAAATGAGGCAGGTAAAGCGCAAACAGTCGATGGTGTTCGGTATCGTGAAATGATAACCAGTTTTTTCTTGCCTAGAATTGAAGAAATGAATGTGGAGGGCATGTGGTTCCAACAAGACGGCGCCACATGTCATACAGCCAGAGAAACAATTCAATTGCTGCATCAGTCATTTCCCGGTCGTGTTATTTCGCGTTTTGGAGATCAGAATTGGCCGCCTAGATCGTGCGATTTAACACCATTAGATTTTTTTCTTTGGGGTTTTTTGAAGTCGATGGTTTACGCGAACAAGCCGACGACGACTCAAGCCTTAAAAGAGGAAATTGGACGCTGCATTAATGAAATACCGCAGCATTCATGCAAAACGGTCATTGAAAATTTCATTAAAAGATCGCGTGCATGCCAGCAAAGCCGCGGCGGCCATCTGCACGATATATTGTTCCATACATAACCTCATTCTGTCTACTTTACGATATAATAAAGTTTCACGATTTTTTTTTAAATATCTGTGTTTTATTTAAAATTTAAAAATTGCGTTCTTCTTGGGACACCCTTTACAAAATATTATAATGTACATTATTAGAAAAACATTTTAAGCGTGCTTCTAAACATCCTAGATGCATTTAGAATATAATATATAAACAAAATTATAATGTTGCTAAATCTTTTTGATACAATTAAAAGAGTACGTTTAGACACATTGTAACTATTAATATTAAATACAATGTGTCTATATATTTTGATTTTAAACATTGTGCCTATTTTTGCCCAATTTATTATTTAGGTAACAAGTTACTTCCTTGAAATAGAGCAGATTTCAACAAAAATTAGATTGTAGTTTAATAAAAAAGTGTTCTTATCCATTTAAAAATAAAGAAACATACATTTATTTTTCAAAGAAATATCTGAATTAACTTTTTTAAACATTTTTTCGAAATGTTTTTCTATCATTTACCGATTTTTCAGTTTCATTAATTTATTGCTTTTGTTTGAAATTTCATAAAAATTTACCCACAAAACTGAAATTTGTGGTTTATTTGTGTCCGTTACGGTTATTACAAATTTAAATTTTGTTTTCTGTTTGTTTCCAAAAAGATTAAATTTTTAAATTTTATCTAAATTGGTTGCTTATATGCACAATTAATTCAATTCAAATAACAAGAACTTCATAAACACGCATACATACACAAACACATTCACACAGAAAATGTCTATAGGAAGCATACATTCATTTTGTAGATTAAAAAACAAAAACGGAAACGATTTCAAATAAATAATAAAATCATTTATTTTTTAAGAATTTGGTAGGTAAAATTTTGACATTTATTTTAATTGATTATATCATTTGTTTCTTACGAATGGGTCAGTTGTTTCAAGAGCATTTAAAAATATACAACAAAAGCCTTTTGATTTAAATGAAAACTAAGTAAACCTGTTTTTAAATAAAATATAATTTCTTTCTAATGACATCTTCTTTTATTTTAACTTACAAACTATTTTAAGTGTAAAGCCTCTTGGTAAATGATACGTGGGTTCATTTTCCCAGAAGCGCAAATTTTGGAACCGAAATTTGTTTTCTGCGAATATTCAATTATGGCGATCTGCCACAAAATCGGACCATTTAACATGTCAAAAAATAATTTAGGTTCAAGATCTTACTACGAACCGATTCGGTGACAGTAAGAAGTGTTAAATTTCATCCGTGTGGAAAGCCCATGTAAAGGCAGTAGGTGTCTTTCATATAAACTGCACTAGTCATTCATATAAATTGCATTTTGATTAATTTCCTAATTTGAGTAAATAATTGCAGCCCGTATTAAAGTCTGAATTCTTTCATAGATCTCTATACCAAGCAGCATATAACACTAACAAACCCTTGGGGTTATTTAAACAAAATTCTAAAAGATTAAAGTCAGGCATGTCGACTATAAGAAACCCTCCACAAAGCACAATTTGGATCAAATTTCGAGAAGCAATGCCAGTTCCGGGAAGGCTCTGATCCCTTTTATATAAACATGGCAGAAACAAATTGCGCAAAACGTTCATTTAAGCAAATACCGCGAATGTTGTTTTATATGGGGTCCAAATTTTGTCTGATTTTTTTTCTAAATTTGGAGGTATGACATTCACTATCCAACTTTCAATCAAATATCAAATACCATTTAAGCCCAATACAAATATAACCTTTCAACAAAAGGCAGGACCGATTCTAACTATGTGAGTTTGTTTCTGGACAAGAAGATAGCCATGTATCAAATTTCATACAAATGCTTTTATATTTTTGTGATCTATAGTTTAATTAAAATTCGTTTAAGAAAATTCTAGAAAGGCAGGACTGTATGGGAACTAAATTTAAATGTGGTCCGATTCCAAATTTCAATCAGTCTTCTACGATTTTGTATATCTAAATAATCAATTTAGAACTAACCCTTCTATGAAAGGTAAGTCTAAATATGGACCGATTCTAACCAAATTCAATAGAGTTCGTTCCTGAGCCAATATAAAGTTATTACCAGATTTCATGGAAATGCCCTATAGTTTAATCACAATCTTAAATGAAATCAGAAAATGATTTTGAGATGGGTCTCAGACCGATATCTTTGCTAGTTACAAACATAAGCACAAGCTCATTATACCCTGAACACGTAGTGGTATAAGATATAAAAAATATAAACAAATCACATACAACACGCAGACGCATTTTACAAAATGACACATGTCTAATCGCCATCATTTGTCACAACGCCAACAAAAGGCATTGCATAGTAGTCAAAGTTGGTAGGCCATAGTTTTGAATTGGAGTGTCAATTTAGTCTACCCCCTAACTAACCTATGGTTATTGTCGGCATTTCTTTTTTATGTTTTTATTTGTGTCTAAAGGCGCAAAATATTTTGCACCCATGAACTCTTTATCATTTTGTTGAGGACGAACTAGCAAAAAAAAACTTAAACAAGGGGTTTATTGTTCTACAACATGCAGTCAGTTTTAGTTATATTTAATAGAGTGTCCCCATAAATAGCTTACTTGAGAATTGGATATAATGGAAATACGAGGAAAATAACCGGACAAAATTTTGAAGGAGATCTTTAGTTCCCTACCTGTGATAAAAGATGGCGATAACAATATATTTTGGGAAAAATAAAGATTTCAATTCTTTTAAAAATTTTTATTCAAAGTTGTAATGTTGGGCTTTGTTAGTTATCTACCGTTATTAAAAGATGCCGATTATAGTATATTTTGATAAAATGTAAAATCTTTAGAAAGATTATATTTAAAGTTGTAGAGTTAGTTTAAATTGTTTATAGTTCACTTCGCTCATGTCCATTTATTAAAAAATTTAATTATTTTACCAAGGACTATATAACAAAAATATGTGCAGAGTTAAAATCATAGAGCCAATCATAAATCCACCAAGCCAAAAAGCAACTGAGCCGGGTTCTGTCGCACGAGTTGATTTTTGAAAGGCCTATAAAATTTTCTGGATGTAAAGAGTTAAAAGCATCGACTCAATCATTAGTCATGCTTTTAACCCGTACATCCTTAAAGTTTCATAATCCTTGCTAAAATTAATGTATTAGAGGTTTAGCAACTCGTGCATCTGCAGCTTCACAATAGAACTTACATCGGTGGCTTTATGATTTACTCGATGATTTTTACTCTGCTACATAGTCCTTGGTTGTACTTCATTCGTTATTTCAACAATTATTTTAAATTATTAATTATATACACCCTTATTCTAGTTGTCGTTATCAATGTCGTCGTCGTTTTTGAGTCAACATCACTTTGCTTCGACGTCGACATCACTTCGACGCCAAATTGGTATTCTAAAACAGTGTTGTAACGACGTCGACAGTTTATCGATTTAAACAAAAACACATCACTAAAAATTGAGTCGGCAGATTTATTTTGTTTATTATTTTTGCGAAAAACTGTTTTTTATGTGTAATTTAAATTCTGATACCAGTGATGAAGAAAATAAAGAAAATCTAATATTGGAAAGAAGACTTCTCATACAGAAATCCAATATCTTTAATCTGCCGGATAACAAGTGAGTAGCAAAATCAAAGAATGTTACTTTAAAGAATGTTAATCTTCTAATTTTTTTAAAAGGTTTGAAAGTTACTTTCGGCTGAATAAAACAGCCTTCAAAGATGTGCTGGAAACAATAGCTACATTTAGATTTTTAGCCCAGGGGTCGTACCAGCTCAGTGTTGGAAACGACTTTAACTTAGGGTTCAGCTGTTTCTGAAACTGTAGAATATTTGCCACAGCTTCCTCCAGCGGCCTCAATATAAATTGCTTGAATCTTCCGCCACCTGTAGCATTACGCTCGGCTTTGTTGGCTACCATTTTCTTTTTAACTTTAAATTTTAAGTCTCGCCAAACCTATAAATAAATTTTGTTGTATTTTTATAATGAACTTTATATGATCATGCTTTCTTTACCTTCTGCCATACATCTCACATTATTCTCGGTGGGCCAAGTGCATTTAATAAATTTGGTATTTCTTCCCATTTTTTCCGTTTTCTTTTTCAGTCATTAATTTTCCTCAAGTCGTTACTAAAAATTGTGTCGACAAAATCAGAGTCGTTTCAAGACAATATCGTCGTCACATTTTCTTACAGAATACCAAATATATATTCAGTCATTTTTCAAATAAACCATTGACCAACATAATCTTATAAACGAACCAACTACAACAATGAACTGCTGTTATAAATATAAACGAACGAAGTGAACTGTAAAAGTTGCACAAGAAAAGCATTTAAAATAATTGTCATGGAGTAACATTGGTCTATCATTGCATACAGAGAAAAATTTTGTCAGTATACAAATAAAATTCAGTTTATATGACTAAAATCGGTTGATGCATCTAAATATTGGATTTCAGAACAAAAATTCGGTTTACACAACTGAATTTTGGTTGGAACAGCTAAAATATTCAGACTTTACATTTAAATATAGTTATGCTTACCGAATTTGTTCGTTGTAGCAATCAAAATACACTTTTCATTTATTTATTTTTCTGTGTGTGTATTTTTCTGTGTGTGCATTTTCAAAATGCAAATTTTGTACTTTTTGACAAAATCGGTGTCAAAATTTGGGCAAAAAAATCCTAATATTAGCCCAGTTTTTGCGCGCTAATAGAGAACTGAAGATATTGAAAAAATTCCTTTCTTATATTCCACAATATTATTTTTTTATCGGGCCACCCTATTACACAGTAACTCTTACCTGTTGTATGTTAGAGTATGAGAAATATTTGTGTTATCATTTAGATCATGTTAAGTAGTATGATAATGCAAAATATTTTAAATTATGGGATATTAAAATTTAAATGTAATGGGATTAAATCTTTGCACAACAAGATATTGAAGGAGAAGATAAATGAATTTATAACATCGTCCGAAATAATTTTCTAACCTTAAGCAAATTCAATATGGAAAAGAGTTTAAAATTAAATAGCCGAGTCTATCAGTTTTTTTAGATCAATTGTTTGAGGAGACAAAATAATTGGTCACTACTAAGTTTGTGCTAATGTTTGTAACTACCAAAAATATCTGTCTCAGACCCGGTATACCAATTGACTCAGAACCACTTCCTGATTCGATTTAACGATGTTCGCTATTCGTCTGTCTATGTAAACCTTGCAATTAATCGACAGTTCACAAATATAAAGATATTTTCATGAAATTTGCCACATAAACTTTAATTGGTACTACTGAATTTGGTTTGAATTAGTTCTTATTCAGACCTACCCCCCATAGAAGGGTTCTTTTTGAATTGGACTTATATATTTTTTAGACACAATCCAATATCTAGTTCAAATTCAGCTGTTAATGTGATATAACCTAAAATATGTTTCAAGTCTAAAGAAAATCGGGCTATATTTAGACCTAGTCCCCATATAAGCCCACGATCATGTTATTCGCATAAATATTTAAATATTTTCCGACCTGTTCATAAAAAAAGAAATTATAAGGATTATAAAGGTTTCAGTGATATAGATATAGATAAAACATTTGTATAAAAACACGTGCGAAATTAGTTGTAAATTACAATGAATCGCTATAAGATTCATTTTGGAACTCAGCGACGAAGTGGATAATTTTCCATGAAAATCTATCCTGAGCAACGAGGCTCATTTAAATATCAGCGACCACGTCCATAAGCAAAATTCTAAGTTCTAGGGGACACATAATTCATGAGCACCATGACACCCTCTCAAAGTAACCGCTTGGTATGCAGTTACGTCGGAAAATATAATTGGACCTTATTTTTTCGAAGTAGCCGATGGCATTTGACGATCTGGATTTCGCGGACATGTGGTTGCAACAGGACGGGCAAACTTTTCATACTATACGCAACACAATGCGTATTTTAGGTAATCTTCCGATTTGACTGTTCCTGAATTTTTCCGCTAGAGTTATTTGAAGTCGTTGGTGTAGGTGAACAAACACCCTACCTTGGATTAGTTAAAGAAACATATTCGAGAAAAGGGCCTAAATTTGCATCAACGCCGACGGCGACCATTTCCAGGACATAATTTTTCACAATTAGTTGAAAAAAAAAATAATGAGTTTGGCTAACCATAATCAGTTAAAAACTACATGAGTTTTCACTATAATCAAAATTTGTAGCGAAAATAAAACATATGATAGTTTTGCTCCACCTTGTACGACTTACAAGGGAAGTGTCACAACCTTAACACTCCAATATTAATTAAATGCTGGTATGTGCTAGTAGAAAAAAATTGATTGATCTGTGAGTCGCTGTGCTTTGTGGACGCCTCTTAAATTTCAGGGGCCAAAGATGGATATTAAAATGTTTTGGCGTGGCGTTGGAAATGATTTTTTACTGGAACATCAGATGATGGTTTTTTCGCCACCTTGTACTACTTACAAGCAGTGTTGCCAACTTATCCATTTTATGGCTAGATCTAGGCACTTTTTAATACGCTTGACTTAGTCATAATGTAAGCCATATTTTGAAAAATTGCATGCATTTTTTGTCCGTTTTTTGCATTGTTATGCAAAGTACAACTTTAAGCGTGAAATTATAAAAAAAATTGAAGGTTGAAGTTGAATTGTCGAAAAAAATAAGTTTACACAGTTTTTAAATATAGTGTGCAATAGTTTTTTTTTGCTTTAATTTAGACAGAATATAATATTTTTATTTAATTTCTATAAAAATATCAGGATTTATTTATTCCTTATGCGTAATTTATTCTTATACTCCGATTACAATAAAATTTTGATATGTGATAGTAGAAAGGTGAAAATGGGTATTTTTCGTTTTTAGCTTTTATATGTGTGTTAACTAAGGAAGCCATGTGGTTGCATTGGAAAAGAATATTTGATGTTTTTTTTTTTGGTTTTTGGAATTTTTTGTTGTGTTTTATATGAAGAAATATACGGCTATGAAAAATTTTTTCTTTGTTCGATGTTTGTGATAATTGAGATTTTAATGAATATACAACCGCATGCTAAAAAATATGCATTGTTTATATTAAACCTTCTTATTTGATGAATATATATTATCTTGATGCAGTTTTATATAGAACTGCGAACGTATCCGATATGCTGCCGAAAAAAAAGTACCCAAAAGTATCAGATGTTCTTCCGCTATTTCACCGCCTGGATCATCAAAGTAGATTTTGTTTCTAGTTCCTTTGTTAGAAGAACAAGATTTATATTTTTATACCCTCCACCATATATGGTGAGGGTATATATCAGTTTGTCATTCCGTTTGTAACATGTCGAAATATAGGTTTAAGACCCCATAAAGTATATATATTCGTGATCCTTATGCAATTTTAAGTCGATTTAGCGATGTCCGTCTGTCTGTCTGTCTGTCTGTCCGTCTGTCTGTCTGTCCGTCCGTCTGTCTGTCTGTCCGTCTGTCTGTCTGTCTGTTGAAATGGCGATCACGACGCGAAGACACAAGCGGGGGTGCCTATTTTTACCCAGATTATTGAACATCCTCCCGAGCAGTTTGGTATTTAAAATGAGCAAAATCGGTTAAGCGGTTCAAAAGTTATGAGTGAAAATGTAAAGGTACCTCTAAATTTTCCATACAAATTTGTACAATTTTTCTGTATCTATTTTTTTTTTTTCTGTTAAGTAAGTAAAAATGTTATTAAGTCTTCTTATTGTTTGATTAAATTTATTGTCTTACATAATATGAGAATAATAACATTCTTAGAGATATATGTGTGTTACTCTGATAACTAAGTTAACGTAAAAATCAACAATGTTAAAGTCGCTAACAGAGCAGACCTCTGTAAATAACATTGCTAAAACTAAATAAATAACATTACTAAAAGTAAATAAAAAAAGTTCGTTACATAAATTGACAAAACATATTCATATTACAGTTCATGCAAAATTTAGTATATACGTATATCATCTTCAGCCCCTATGGTGGAGGGTATTCAAAGATTCGGCACAGCCAAATTTAGCCCTTTTTTACTTGTTTTCTTTTAAATACGTTTTACAACAAAATAAAAATTTTGCGGCATATTTTTAACTAAAACTTGAAGTTATGTTTATAATTTGCTACATAATTGATAATCACAATTAATTCAAAAACACAGACTCCCCTATTTCATTTCCAATTTATTAATAATCTTATTAAATCCATTCATTTATACCACTAATCCTCTTAAAAGTAAAGCAATAAATAAGTCGTTTCTTATTAATTGAACAAAAAGTTGTAGTTGCATTATTCATATTTTTAAAGTTTAATTAATTTTGCATTACATGCAATTCAATTTTGAAAACAAAATAAATTGTTAAATGTCACTTTGTTAAATTTGTAGCAATTTTAATTAAGCTCTAGACTGTGGAGAAAATAACAGCAACAAAAAACGGCCAGAATTATATATAGGTAGTACATATATATATTTAAACATTTATAAAACTATACGCTCCGTATAATACAGATGTTATAATTTTAAATCATTTTTGTTAAAATAAAAAATAAAACAAAAAAACAACACAACAAAAATAAAATGTCACTTTCATTCATTTATACTTTAAAACAAACTGAAAATACACGCTAAAACAGCACAACAAACTAACTCACAATCAGCTGAAGCTGAAAGAAGCCAAAAAGTACATACAAAAAATTAAAAATAATAACAAAATGCGGTGAAGTTCTTGTCAAATTGCCAGACGCCTGGCAAATTGCAGATGTTGTAAATTTCTTCAGCCTTTTACTTATTTTCTTACACAACAACTTTATGTATGAATGTAGCTATTTTCCGCTTTTTTGTGTTTTTTTAATTCAAATAATCCCAGGAACATTTGTTATAACTGTTGCACCAATTATATAACTGGTTCCTCTAGAACCGCTACCGCAACACGGAACTTAATTATAAGGTGTAAGAAAGAGTTCAAAAATTTAAATCAACAACAGGTTCTATGAGAATCGGTTTTACTTAAGAGCTACTGCTTTTGAAAAAAAAAAAAATCAGCGGCGTAAGAACCAATATTAGCATGGGGTATGATGGAATAAAAAATGTTTTACAACTGATTCTTTGGAACAGAAAATTTTGCTGGGATTTTACGTAAATATAATGTCTACAATTTTTTTCCTTTTAATATGAATTTGAATAATGATTTACAAAAGTTTATATTTAGAAAATTATGTATGAGTGTCTGCATTAATTCATTTTGAAAGGTTTTTATAAAAAAGTTTTTAATAAACTAAATTGTACTTTTGAAACATTAAAATCATAAGGAGTTGCGAATAAATCAGGGAAATATTTCAATATTTATGAATATGTAAAATTGTTCATTATAAAATGCCAAAAATATAAGTGTTCTGCCGAATAGTTGCTAAACCGAAGTTATAAAAAGTTTTATATTAAAAACACAGGTTTAAAATAAAATCTTAAAGTTATACATTTTTTTGAATATATTTGCGACTGGTAACTTTTTATGTCCCAAATAATTATAAGTAAGCAAAAAATTACAAACAAATTAATTCTATTAACAACAAACAAATTAACAACACAATTTGTAAATATAATTAATTTAATTATAAATACAACTAAACTTAAACTGACAATTAATCTACAACCAGGGTCCTATACATATTTTATAAATTTTCTCTTGATGGTTGAAAAATATCTCATAACAAAAATGTATAGCAAAATTTTACGGAAGTTGTTTTGAGGCTCCTCAGTTTTGGATTCAATTGAATAAGTTAAAGCTGTGGTAAGAGATGAAGAGACATTTTTTCCAAAGAAATCTTTAAGATTTTTATTTACAAAAAGTACAAAAGATCTCTCCACTTTCGTTGGCATTCTCAGATAAAGTTTTTAAAGTAAACTGTAAAACTTCATAATTTCAAATATAGAGATAGTGCGTAGAAAATTAATAGATTTCAAAAATTTATTAAAACAAAATTTAGCAGAGATTTTTTAAGGCGAAAATGATTGGGTTTCGAGAGATTTAGATCAGATATAAATTATTAAATGTGGATTCTTTTTGTAACGAAATTTTTTACATTACAAATAATTTTTAATTTGTAATTTTTTACTTTTTTTAAACCTTTTTAAGGTTAAGTAGCTTAAGGTTGTTTTTTTTATAAAAAAACATAATTTATTTTTGAATATTTCGCTACTAAATTGTGCATCTTTAGGAAAAATAATTGTAATGAAAAATTATAAACAAAAGAAAAATTAAAAAAAAATTTTTTAAATATCTGTCAAATAGATATTTTCTAAGGTGTTTTTTGTAATATGATAGGCCTGTTTTTTAATCGCCGGATTTATTTTTAAAATAAATTAGGTTTTTATAGCTAAAATAATGTGCAAGAAAAGTTAAAATTTTGCAAAACTCTAAATACTTAAATTATATATTGTACATCGAAAATATTCAGTAGATATTTAGTATTATATTTTTATATATTGGACACCTGAACGTATAATTAATATAATAAGTATACGTACAGAGTTAATAAATGATTATCAGGGCCGAAAATTTCATACAAATGCCACATACTTCTCCGAGTCAAAGAATTTGCAACATAATGGCATTGATTTTTTGTGATATATTTTTGCATATTTGAATTTTTGAAGCGAATTTTGCATTTTATTGCATATTTTTTAAATTTATATTAAGATTTCGTGAAAAATAAAGTATAGGATGAGTTAGTAATCTTTTATATAGTACATGCTAGGATAAGAAACATCCTGTTTTCATCAGACATGTATATAGGGTAAATGCCAGACCTGGACAATTTCAATTACATTTTGCAATTCTTCACTTGCGTAATTTGTTCACGTTTGTGGAATTAAACTTTTCCCTGGAAAATTTTAAAACTTTCTAATACCTGACATGGGAAATAATGAATATTTTTATATTCTTAAATATCATGCATTTAAATGCAATTACTTCAATTACATGTAATGGATGTAATTGAGTAATTGCCATGCAATTGCCCTGTAATTATGCAACCAGAAATATTTTTTATTCCTCAAGTCTGGTATTAAGTAGTTTAAAGATGATAGTTTAATGATAGTTTTGTTAATATGAACAGATTTTGCAAGAATTGCAAATTGTAATTGAGATCGCCCAGGTATGTTAAATGCTAAGTAAATATTTTTTCCAATCTTAAAAGCATATTTTTGGATTTGTAATGCAGAACTTTTCATTTTTTAATACATGAAAGTCGCTGCACAGCTGATTATAAAACACATATTTGAATATTTATTAAATATTTCTAATATACATACAATACTTAACGAGTAGTACATATCTCCAAAATTTTTGGTTCTATAGAAGAACGTGTATTTTTTAGAAATAAAAAATTATAAATTTGGCATATTTTTCGGAAAAATTCAGAGCTTGTCAGGAAAAAGTTTAAGAAACGTTTTCTACTATTATACATTCTAAATTAGGTCATTTAGCCTATAGATTATACCGAAACAAAAGCGAAATATTTAAAAAAAAAAAAATTATTTTTTGTTTGGTATTCATTTTAAATAAATTTATTTGCAAATATTTTTTTAAAACGCTTAATAAAAAATATAAAAAACAAAAATACAGTTCAACTCATATAACAGGAACTCAGATAAGATAAACTCTAACCTAATTCGTACGAATTAAAACGTCCTGACGATTTGTCAGGACCCTCGGTTAAAACAAACTGCTTCTGACAGTCTTAAAAACAAATAAATATTAAAATATTTTGTAAATTAAAATGACAGAAAATACCAAATGATATTTCATTTTAAGACTGGGCTTCTTTCATTTAAATAAAATGATTTTTGAAATTTATTTTTAAATATTGTTTAAACAACTGGCACATCAGTAAAATCAAATGATTATTCTGTTAAAAATAATGTTAAAATTTTACCTACCGATTCCGTAAAAATAAATGATTATTAATTAATTTGAAATTGTTTCGGTTTTAAATATTTGTGTTTGTTTTTTAAACTACAAAATGTGTACTCAAACAGTCTACAAAAGACATATTTGTGTGTTTATTTATTAATCGAATTGAAATAATTTTGTATATAAGCAAACAATGTAAATAAAAACCCAAATTGGGATTATTTGCAAATTTTTTTGGTTTAAACCGACACCAAACAAAATTAAAATTTTTATTAAATTAAAGAAGTTTTTATGTATTGTTGATCTGTTATTTGGTAAATGAATATAATTAATAGCATTTAAGATCATATAATCATATTCTTTTTTATAAATTGTTTTATTGCAAAGAAACATGGAAATTTTAATAGTAAATTAAAGAGAATAAAAATTAAAAAAATTTCACAGAGCCAGCAGGATAGAATACTTAGAATTTTTGGTTGCCGCAACACAACCCTCCTCAGTATCCAAGATATAAAATAGACAATCAACAATAAGCAATGACCCAAGAAAAAAAAATAAATGAAACTGAAATTATTTATTTGAAAAATAAATGTGTGTTTCTTTATTTTTAACTTAAAGGAAAACTTTTTTATTAAACTTCAAACAGTAAACAACATAATATTCTGAGTGTAATACGAACTTCTCAACAATTTGCAATTTTTTCATGTTATTTTTGGGGGATTTTAGCAAATTTCAAAAAAAAAACAACCTGAATTTCGCTAAGATTTTTTTAAGAAATCCAATTTACACAATTTTTAAAATTGTTTTTAGAAACTTTAAATATTTTGTAGACAATTTCAATTTGTAAAGCAAATTGTACCGAGTTTATGCGAACCTCGCATAAAATTTTTTCTGTTACCTCCGGCTTCGTCTTAAGAGAGTTTTACGGTAACAACAATGCAAATTAATGTAAACCGGAGTTGATATCGAGATCATAAAAATGTTAATCCATACATATCTCGGAGCTCTTAACAAAATCATCTATTTGAGATTTAAAAATTGGAATTTAAAATTCATAGAATATAAAACAAATTAACAAATCTTAATATGCGAAGAAGAAGCACCAAGAGTGTATTATCGACAACCTCGCACGGCCGGCATAATTTTTATTTTTTAATCGCTGCTTAATTTTAGCATATAAAAGCTTTAGATACTGATTTTTTTTTTTTTTATTTTAAAAGTGTTTTTGATTCACTTACATTTTATAACATGTATAATTAAGGGTTTTTTATAGTGGCATGTTTAAGTCTTATTTTTCTGGATACTTTACTGCCTACAGCACAAATTTTAAATTTAGGTTTAGTATCAAGCTTCGGCCAAAGAAAAATAACTTTTTTATTCGGCAGTTTATTTACAATGCATATACTACATTCAGAAACTCATAAAATTTCATGTTCAATTTATTATCAAATTAATATTTTACACAAGTGTATGATATGGAATATAATTTTGTTGTATTTTTATTAAAAAGACAAGTTTACATCATAAACTTACAACAATATTAGGTACGAAAATATACCACCATATTATAAGGCAGCAACAGAATACATCAGATATGCGATTCTACTTTAGGGTTTAACAATATTTCTCATCCTTTCGCCTTGCATTGCTAAGTATGCAAAAATAAAATGCAGCTTATGTTGCTTTTGCTGTTGTTATTTTTGCTGTCGCTATGGCATGTTGTTGTGCAAATAAATTAGTACTGATCATAATTTGTGTCTGTCGACATGTTGTTACATGCATAAAATATAATTATGACTTAAACAAGTAATGATCTATAAAATAATTATGGTGTTATATGCTTTACAAATGTATATATTTATACAAAGGGAAATTTTTGGAATAACGGGTGATTACAAAGAAATAATTATTTTTTTTTTGCGAATTGACATTTAAACATTTATTAATCAATGGAGTTGGCCTAAATCTTAAAATAATCTTAGGAATCGTCAGATGTTGTTCAGTTCAATATCATAAATGGTCTTTTTTCCAAACAAATAAAAAAATGATTATTTCTGTAATACTGGGGAGTTTTTAGAATAATAAAAAAAAACCTCACTTTTTGAATATGTTTAAAGTAATCTGCACCTTGTTCCTGTAGTTCTCGCATCGATAAAGTTTTCAAAATATGTAAAATGAAATCTTCTTCTGCTTTCTATAGGGTAAGTCACATGCAATTAAATATATATTTATCTTAATAAGATAATAAGGTGCTGTATTCATGTTATTTCTCTATTTAATAAGAAATTTTACAAAATTAAATGTGTCTACAGCTTTAAAAGCTAAAAGCTCTAAAAAATTTCCAGTAAATATGCAATCAACTTTATCATCTGTTAAGTCTCCCTGTATTCTCGATGCAAAAATTTCTCACATCAGATACAGGAGCGGGGTGCAGAACACAAAAATATTGGAGTTTATTGTAAAGGGGTAGGAGTAGAGCTTTTCACGGAAATTCCAGCGGCGAGATTGTTCCTCAATTTTAATGATAAAAATTTATTTCTGATAAGATATTTGAAGTTTTCTGATGTCTTTAAAGATAAAAATGTTCGAAAATAATTCAAGAACTCTTTTTTAGAGGTTTAAATTTTATTTAAAATTAACGAAAACTATATATTTTTTTTGTATTTTTATTTGATAGCTTTTTATCAATTTTGAATATGGTATGATTAAAAAAATTAGACACGAGTGCACCACCACTCGTTAAAGAGCATAAGGAAAGTCTAATTTTCAATTTAAAATAACCTTTTCCTTTTGTAGTGTAATCATACATATATATGGTGAGGGTGCAAGCCTATTAAGATTTCTTTATTTGAATTTCCTTACATTTTAAATTCCAATATCCAAACGCTTAGTAGACGATTTCGTTAAGAGCTCCAACTCATGTATGTTATGATATAACTTTTTTATGTTCGCAGGTTCGACTTCAGTTCGCAGTTTCGTTTTTTATGAGTTTTTTTTTTTTTTGAATTTGTCATTAAACGCTTAAAAAATTAACTACAAATAAATTTTTCGCAACTGGAAAACAAACCAAAAATATTTTTTTTTAACATTCCAGTTTTGTTTTTGTAGAATGAAGTGTGGTTAACGAAAAATCTTCTCTAGAATATATTGCATTAGAAAAAGTTTCAAAAACTTTTTCCTGGGTAATCATATTCGAAGAGCATCATATATTTTTGGGTTTATTGTTGTGCCAACAATAGTCGCACTTTAATGTGGTCATCATATTATGATAATAAAATAACCAAACTTTTACCATAAAGTGGTCCCTGCAGTTATATTATGATTCAAAAATGACCATATTATAGTACTAAATAAACATGTTATATTGAATTTATCATAACATGATCCACGTAATCATAGTATGCTCAAAATGTTATCATATTATAGTCCCCCATAACTATATTTTGATTCCTGGATTATCATTATATGATCCATAATCTAAGAAAATTAAAGACAAAATTTCTTAGAAACTATGAAAAAGCTCTTAAATTTATGAATATTTCCTTTAGACATGTTTTTATAAAAAAAATTATATTAAGAACCTTTTGAAGAAAAATTGTTAAGGACAAAATCAGGGATTCCAAGAACTTTTCTTTCAAGAAAACTTTGATTTGGTGGACTTTTTTTAAGAAAAATACTTAAAGCTTTTTTTAATTCTAATAACTTTTTAATAAAAAATCTTAGGACATTTTTAAGATCTTTTTAGAAAGTTTTTGGAAATTTTTCTTTAAGAAAAAGTCTTTAGAAACTAAAAATATTTCTACTAGAAAAAGTCCTTAGAATCTAAGTATTTTTCATGATTTCATTTTTCATGATTTCATTTTTCTTCAGAATCTATTAATTTTTCTTTCAAATAAAGGCTTTAGAATATAAGTTTTTTTTGAATATATAAACATTTATCTAAGAAACAGTTTGGAGAATCTGAGAATTTTAGTATGAGGAAAAGTCCATCAGATAAATTTATAAATATCTATTATTTTGTGTAAGAAACCTTTTCGTACAAAAAAAAATCATGGGTTCTACAGACTATTTCTTATAAAAAATATTTTGAGAAGTTTTTACAAGAAATGTATTAATAAAATATTAAAAACAAAAAAAATTCAATTGTTTTTATTGGAAAGAATTAAAAAAAAATCTTTCGATAGAATCTTTTTGATAAAGAATTGATTAGTGAAAATAATATTATATGTTTAAGGAATTTTCGAAAAACCCCTTTAAAAAAATCTTCTAAAGCTAAAAAAATTAACTGGATGTTAATGGGTCAATTGATGAAATGTTTTAATGAGATGTGAAATGTATTTGTCCATTTTTAGTAAACAATATATGATTGTATTTTTAAGACATTTTGTAGTAAAAACAAACTGACTGAACTGATAAAATTTTGGTTTTTATGAAAACAAGACAATATGTATTTTGACTGTTAATGTTAAAGTCATATTTTATTTGATGTATAATTATTTATTGATTGTTTCCAGCATTTTATCGTTGCATAATTATCATATTTTTTTCATAGTCAGAATTTTTGTTACCACAGTATGGTTACAGCCAAACATGATATAAATAAACATTATCCTCTTTTAACACGTTCTTTAAAATAAAACAACAAAACTTGCCCTGTTTTTAAATATATCTTATTTACAAAAATTTTGAGTTCAGTTTAAAAAAAAAAATAAAACTTTTATTAAATCTCAAACTTGGTTGCGCCGTTACGGTACCCACCACACAAATATTTCTATATTTTTCCGTAATCTGCCCCAAAACACAGAGAAAATTGATTCATTGTTAGAACCGAATTTCTTGTTAACTGAATGGATTGTTTGTAGCAACCAAATGTTTTGGTTACCATAATTAAATTTCTGGGTTAATTGAAGCATAGTGTTCCAACCGAAATTCTGTTGCAATAACCAAATTTCTGTCTCCACAAACATATGTAAAGGTGGCTGCAACCGAACCATTCAGTTAACAATAAATTCAAATATAGGGACGGCCTAATAATTATGGCTGTAGGTAACCACATATTTTCAGATTTTTCGTTTGCTGGTGACGCGTATCACCATATAAATGTAATAAGAAATGCAATAAGAAAAGTGACTTGTTACCATTGCCAGATATGTGGTTATATAACTGATTAAATATCTGGCAATAATTTTCTTTACTGGAATGTACAAATTTGATCATGTTCAAGCTTTACTTAATGGAAATAAAAAAGTTATAACATGTCGAAAATGCCCACATTGATGTAACAGAATTTATTGCAAATAATTAAAAGGATTACCAAAAATTCAATTTGTTTATTAGTGTTAGTAAAGGAGAAAAAAATAATTTTTTAACTACAATAACTTTCACTCATTTGTTAGATTCTAAAGACTTAATTCTATAAACTTATAATTGCTTATTTTATCTTTTTAATTTATTTTAAAAGTTTAAACTAAATATTTTATAAAACTTTCATATTCAAATTAACTTTAATATAAATTCTTTAACTAACAACTAAATTAAAAAGATGAAATTTAATAATTTTTTTGTAAAACTGCAACACTAGTTCCCAAAATATATATATTTAAATAGTATACGGTAGTTTAAATTATAAGATTTTGGGTACGATTTTCTAAACTACTCATTACGTTATGCATATAAACGAAAGTAAAATTATACTGAAAATTTTTTAATGTAAATAAGTTTTAAATAATATAAACTCAGCTTATAATTTATACAAAATTAATAATAGTAAAAATTTATTTTTTTCTGTTTTTAAAGTGTTTTTATTTTTTCACTCCCCAAATTTTGAGTGCTGCATCTCCTATTACAAAAATAAATATGTAAAGAAATACAATACAGTTGTCCATACTATATATAAATGAATATATAGCATACGTACATATTTTATGTATATAATATGAAATTGCACATTTACGTAGGTGTTGGTTCCTGTTGCTGATGAGACTTGCACGTCCATCAAATGCAAATAGAAAATTTAAGCAAATAACACTATTTCCATGATGATGATGATGATGGCAGTACAAAATAATGATGATGGTGAAACACATACATATGTAACACTGCACACATGTATACCCAAATATATACACTCATAAAAAAATGTTGGCACAAATAATTTAAAATGTCCGAATTTCACAAATTTCGTTAAGATTGGAAATAACAGTCTGCTTAATTCTTAAACATTTTTTAAAATTAACAAAAGTTTTAGTTTAATTTAAAAAAATTTTTCGTGATGTAAACAAATGTTTTTTGATTAAATATCGGGTAATATCTTAGCTTTTAAAGTGGCAGTTCTTGTATATTTTACCACATATCGCTTACGTTCCGCAATACATAGCCGAGATATAGCAAATAATTCGCTTCATCCGTATGTAATATTGAAAGTTGGAACACAAAAATATATCATATCAATATATAATATATATGTATACATATATATAGCTGGAAAATTTTTAAAGTTGAGAAATACAAATTACCAAGAAATAGCATGTAATAATTTGGCACAGAAATAAGTTCAAACCAATTGGGAGTTATTTCACAATGAAATAACTCCCGAATCTTGAGGTCTTTTTTCCTTTTTTTAATTACTTAATTTTTCCATTTGGGTGTTATTTTATTATGAAAAAACTTCAAATTTATTTAAATGAAATAACTCCCGATAACTAAGAAAAAAGAGGTCTAACAAATGTTTGAATATTTTTCTTAGGAGGTTTAGAAATTTAAAACGATTTGTTGTAAACTCTACGACAGCATTACTACTAAATTAGTAGTTCTTTTTATTTTAGGTAGTAACATAGATAAATAAAAATTTATCATAAATACTTAGTGAGTAGGAAATTTTCTAAAAAATAACGGATATTGTTGATTTTAAAATTTTAATTAAAAATCGTAGAAAAAGTGGAAGAGATATTTATTAAGATTTGTGTTTTTTTTTAACTCTCATAAAAGAGTAAGCACAAGGAAGTTTCAACGATCTGCCAAAAAATCTCCTCTGATCCCGCAGTTTTAAAAAAGCTAGAGCCTCACATCTAGAAGAAGGCCGAGCTTTAACAAAAAAAAAAAAAAAACATTGCAAAGTATGTTTTGATCCATTCTTGTAAAGGGGATTCCAATAAGGGGGGAAATCTGCACCAAACAGCAACTTTTTGTGGATGCATTGGCACCTCGTGTGGATTTGCAGCGTACCATATATGCCAATTTTTCCTGTGAACGTAGCTAAATGATTTTTAATTTTTTATTTTTTTTTTTCATTTATGGTTTTTTTATGTGAACCTGTTTAATCGTGTAACTTGCCATGGTGCTTTGGCATCAGTATAAAATCATCAGTATATAAAAGCATCAGTAAAAAATAAATTTGACAGACGCCACCAAAAACGACATGGCAATCAGAGGCCGCCAACATCTACACGCGCCAATTGCGAAATCATATATTTTGAAGTTGAGTTCCTAACAGGCACAATGACGATATTAAAAATTTTTTAATATTTTTACATTCAAATTTGCAATTCTTGTAAATTATTAAAATATTACCAAAATTATAGCAATCTAGTAACCATAATAATATATTTTTTGAAACTTTAAGTCTTACAAATTTCACACAGAAAACAGATTCGTAGTTGCTCCTGAATTTTTTTAGTTCCATTAACAGTTACTTTTGTTCATTTTTAATACTTTTGTAATTACCGAAATTTATTTACAAATGCTAAATTTTTATTGTAATAATTTATTGGTTTTCTATTCGTGTATTATTATAAAGGGTGTCCCAAGAAGAACGCAATTTTTAAATCTGGCAACATTCGAAGTGTCATTGTTTGACATTTGAACAATTGTTATTGTTTGCTAGTAGAAGGTACGAGGTTAGTAAAAACGGAGCGCCACACGAATGAACAACGCATTCTCATTGTGAAATTGTTTTACCAAAATGGTGAAAGTTTTGCGGCTACAGTTCGCAAATTGCGATCAATTTGGAGTCACAATAATGCTCCAAAAGAGTCAACTGTAAAGAGATTAATGGATAAATTTGCCAAAACTGGGTCTGTTAGTGATGTAAAGACAACAACGCGCCATCGACCAGGTCGATCGACCGAAAATGTCGCAGCTGTACGTGATGATGTCGCTCAAACTCCATCCACCTCAATTCGACACCGAGCTCAGCAAATTGGTGTCTCCAAATCCACTTTGCAGCGAATTTTGACGAAAGATTTGCATCTTCATGCATACAAAGTTCAATTGACTCAGGAACTGAAGCCAGCTGACCATGGACAGCGAAGGGAGTTCGTTAATTGGGTATTGGAGAGACAACATGAAAATGCTGATTTTGCCGATAAAATCATCTTCAGTGACGAGGCCCATTTTCATCTTGATGGCTTCGTCAATAGGCAGAATTGTCGCATTTGGGGTGAGGAAAATCCTCGAGTGATTCACGAGAAGCAAATGCATCCTCAACGTGTCACTGTGTGGTGTGGTTTTTGGGCTGGAGGAATCATTGGACCTTTTTTTTATGAAAATGAGGCAGGTCAAGCGCAAACAGTCAATGGTGTTCGGTATCGTGAAATGATAACCAGTTTTTTCTTGCCTAGAATTGAAGAAATGAATGTGGAGGGCATGTGGTTCCAACAAGACGGCGCCACATGTCATACAGCCAGAGAAACAATTCAATTGCTGCATCAGTCATTTCCCGGTCATGTTATTTCGCGTTTTGGAGATCAGAATTTGCCGCCTAGATCGTTCGATTTAACACCATTAGATTTTTTTCCTTGGGGTTTTTTGAAGTCGATGGTTTACTCGAATAAGTAGACGACGACTCAAGCCTTAAAAGAGGAAATTGGACGCTGCATTAATGAAATACCGCAGCATTCATGCAAAACGGTCATTGAAAATTTCATTAAAAGATCGCGTGCATGCCAGCAAAGCCGCGGCGGCCATCTGCACGATATACTGTTCCATACATAACCTCATTCTGTCTACTTTACGATATAATAAAGTTTCACGATTTTTTTTAAATATCTGTGTTTTATTTAAAATTTAAAAATTGCGTTCTTCTTGGGACACCCTTATTATATAAACAGATACGCGTTCCACAAAATATATTTACAAATAACAATTGTTTATGCCGGGAAGTGAACTAAAACCGGCAACCTTCCGTTTGACAGGCCATTACTTTTCCTTTGGGCTAAACTCTATTGAAATTTTCTTAGTAAAATTTCAAAATTTTATATTTTTTAGGTTTAAAATTTTAATATTTTTTGTTTAAAAATAATATTGCAGGTACTTTAACAGAAAATAAATTTTGTCTTTTAATTTTAATCAATACAAAAATTCATTTAAAAAATATATCAGAATCCTAAGACTATCAGGCTGTTTTTTATAATCTTTTTAGTTATAGTTTTATTGCAGTGATACACGCAAAAAAATTGGTTGGGGCATTCACATTCGAAGACCATCATATATTTTTCGGTTATATTATGATAATAAAATAACCATATTTTTACAATAAAATGGTTCCTACAGTTATATTATGATTCGAAAATTAAAATATTATGGTCCTAAATAAACATGTTATATTGAAGTTATCATAATATGATCGCAGGTAATCATAGTATTTTCAAAATGTTATTATATTATAGTCCCTCATAACTATATTATGATTGCTGGATTATCATTATATGATCCATAATCTAAGAAAATTTCTTATATGAAAAGTTCTTAGAAACTATGAAAAAAACTCTTTAAATTTAAGAATATTTCCTTTAGAAATGTTTTTCCTAAAAAAAATTGATATTAAGGACTTCTTGAAGAAAAATTGTTAAGGAAAACATCATAAATTTAAGAAAACTTTAATTCTGTGGACTTTTTTTTAAGAAAAATACTTGAAACTTTTTTTGTCAGACATTTTTAAGATTTTTTAGAAAGTTTTTAGAAATTTTTCTTTAAGAAAAAGTCTTTAGAACTTAAGAATATTTCAATTAGAAAAAGTCCTCAGAATCTAAGTATTTTTCATGATGAAAAGTCTTCAGAATCTATGATTTTTTCTTTTTAAGAAACAGTTTGCAGAATCTGAGAATTTTAGTTTAATGAAAAGTTCATGGAATCTAAAAATGTTTTTATCAGATAAATTTATAAATATCTATTATTTTGTGTAAGAAACCTTTTCATACAAAATAAAAAAAAAAAAATCATGGATTCTACAGACTTTTTATCATAAAAAATATTTTATTAATATTTTGAGAACTTTTTACAAGAAATGAATTAATAAACATATTTAAATAAAAAAAAAAAATAATTGTTTTTATTGAAAAGAATTAAAAAATATAAAATCTTTCAATAGAAACTTTTTAAGGAATTTTCGAAAAGCCTCTTTAAAAAAATTTTCTAAAGCTAAAAAAAAAATAAACCGGTTGTTAATGGGTCAATTGATGAAATATTTTGTTGATATGTGAAAGGTATTTTCTACCTATCTGATATTTGTCCAGTTTTAGTAAACAATGTATGATAGTTTTTTTAAGAAATTTTGTAGTAAAAACAAACTGAATGAACTAATAAAATTTTGGTTACTAGGAAAACAGGACAATATTATGACTGTAAATGTTTAAGTCATGTTTTATTTGATGTATAATTATTTATAGATTATTGTCAGCATTTTATTGTTGCATAATTATCATATTTTTTCATAGTCAGCCAATCATGATATAAAATAGAAGGTGACAATCATAAAATAGTAAAATATTTACTAAATAATGATGGTAGCGACCATGTTGATGGTTAGAAACCAATAACTTGGTTATGACAACCATACCTGATTGCAGCAAGCACACCATAGTAGCAGTGATTATATTGCAACCATGTTTTTTCTTTGCGTGTAGCTTTTATTAAAATGGAACAATATTTGAGGAATTTTTGGTTGTAAGTATTAAAATTAATAATAAAAAACAATGGTTGTTTAATATTAATTGGAAAAGCCAATATTTTGGTAAATAAATTTTCTGTTCTTGATCGTGAAAATTCTTTCAAATGAAAAATTACTATATTTTGTTATATGGAACACACACAGAAAAAGTTATTAGACAATAGCCGAACAGTTACGACCTTCAACAACATTCTTCGTTTCTTTAAAGTGTTAAGTCACAACTTTAAAGAAAAAATTTGATAAAGCACGTTGATTTATTAACTCATATTGAGTTAAGATGAAATTTACTTAAAAATTCTGTTTTTTTTTCTCCTCATATTTAAATTTATATTTTATAATGGGGGATTTTATGTACTTATATATAAAATGATTGCAACATAATTCCAAACAATTTATTTCCTGTGGGTGTTATACAGGTTGGTTGAAAAGTTCCTGCGCTCGAAATGAAAGAATACTGTTTTTGTTACGAAATATATTTTTTTATTCAATATAATCTCCTAGAAGCTCAATACACTTATTCCAATGATCTTCCAATAATTTTATCCCATCCTATAATGGTTTTCCGGAAGCCCTGGAAACTAACCGTCTCCGGCTGCTATGGCCTCTTCATTCGGCGAAAAATGCTTTCCACGAAGGAATAGTTTAAGATTTCTGAAGAGATAGTAGTCACTGGGAGCCAAATATGGTGAATACGGTGGATGTTCAAGCAATTCGTACTTAAATTCTTTGAATTTAGCCATCGTCAAAACACTTTTGTGAGCATTGTCTTTATGAAAAATTATTTTTTTCTTCTTTAAACCAGGTCTTTTCTCACGAATTTTTTAATCCAGCTGATCTAAAAGGCTGCAGTAATATTCATAGTTGATTGTTTTACCTTTCTGAATATAATCAATCAACAAAACTCCTTTTGTATCCCAAAAAACTGATGCCATAACCTTCTTTGCTGATCGTTGTGACTTCACCTGCTTTGGAGCTAAACAACCAAGTTCAGTCCACTGTAAACGTTATTGTTTCAATTTGGGATCATGCTGGTAGACCCAAGTCTCATCCATAGTTAAAAAACTACGCAAGAAGTCGGTTTTATTCGGCTTAAAACGCTCCAAAATACGCTGAGACATTTGTTTTTGATCCAGTTTTTGTTGAATTGTTAATGTGTGCGGCACTAACTTTCCAAACAGTTTATACATACGTAATTCTTCATGTAAAATATGGAGTACTCGTTCGTCTGAGATGCCTATGGCATTAGCAATTTCACGCTTAGTCAAACTTGGATCTTCACTAACCATATTATGTACCTGCTCAATGATTTCTGCTGTGGTTGCAGTTTTTGGTCGTCCTTCGGGTGGATCGTCTTTAAGGCTGGTACGACCACGTTTAAATTCACCAGCCCAAAATTCAATGGTGCGTTTTGAAGGTGAGGAATCCTTATACACTTCTAACAATTGTTCATAAATTTCCTTTGCTTTTAAACCCTTCAAAACAAAGAATCTAATGACTGCACGATATTCAATTGTTTCCATATTAAAAAAAATCAATGACACGTCAACTTTAAATGGCTTGTAAACAAAGAAAGAATTGACAGAATGACTTGCAACTTTGCATGTGTTCTCAGAACAGTTATACCAACTTGAGAAAAAAAAAGTTTGGAGCTAGCAGTGCCATCTCTTGGTGACTACGCACAAGCAAATGTTTGGCAAATACATTCATGCAGGTCCTTAGTATGAATAATAAAATGTATTGTTATTGCAATTGATTAAGAATACGTTTTTTTAGATTTGTGTACTGACTTTTTTTGATGAGTGTAAGACTATGAACCTTCATGGATATATAGCTGCAAAAGTTAATTTTCAACATGTTGCCATCAGCTGAGTATGTAAGATTGTGTGTACATGTGAGTGTCTGCCATTCGTGTTCCTTTTGTATTTGATATAATATGTTCAAAAATTCATTTAAACTCATTTCGTATTTGAAATGAGTTAAATTATTCAAGTTAAACACTAACCATTCAACATTTAAGTAAATATTTGACTAAAAACTTGTGATGTGATTACAAAAATTTCAATTTGAAATAGTAGATTCATGTGATATTACTTGTACGGTATGTAGAAGAGGCATTAAAGGTGTGCATTTGGGTTTTTTATTCTATTTTACCGAGATAGAGAGTGGGGAAATACTTTAACAAAAATGTAATTTAAAAAGGAAGGATAATGTTACGTCAATGAGTGTGACATAATCGTTTGACCATTGTGCAGTTGCGCGAATTGAATTCGGCCTTTGGAGCGAATTCGCTTGGAGCAGGGGAAGACAAGTTGTGGATAGATGTAAATCGGAATTGATCTTTACTATCCGAAAATCTTAAATTTATGAGAAAAGTGAAATTTATTTTTCGACAACTTATTTTTTTACGATAAATATTATTTTATTCAAACAAACGGCCGATTCAATCCAACTTATTTGGGCAGATTATATTAACTTTGCTAGATTGTTTGTTTAAACTAAAATACTGAGAATTATCATAAAATATTTAATAAATTAATTTTTACGTACGAGTTATATGTAATACTAAATATTTATCATACGCACCTATTAACATTTAATGCAAACGAAACTAGAGTCCAAAATATTTTTGAGACTTTTCTCTAAAATTTTCTCGTGCCGCAAGTATCTCAAGCAGTAAAACTACAAAATCTTAAAGTTCAAAAATTTAATTGAAATTTTTCGTTATCATTTATTTTATTTTTTCAACTCCATTTAAATGAACAACTCCCTAAAGGAATAAAAGGTTTAATAACAAACAATGAAGTTCCTCTAATTGTCCCTGTTGTACGCCATAGACATACGCACACACATATGAATGAATGTGATGAGGTGACATTTGTGACAAATTAAAAATAAAGTGTCAAACCTATTGTGAACAAAGAAAATTACAAAAAAAAAAGAACGAAAGGAATAATAAACAAGTGAAAATGAAATGTAAATGAAAAATAATGTACACTAGGGATCAAGGTTCTCAAATATAAATTCATATAAAAGCAATGTGTTGATGATTATGCGTACAACTGGGAGCAGAAGTATGGGCATATATATTTTTTTAATTTTCATTAATTTTTTTATTGTTTATTTATCATTTGTAATCAACATTTTTATAAATGAAAGACTACTAGTGATGGAATTCATATAAAATGTATGAACAGTAAATGAAAACAAAAAAAGATGATCATACAATAAAATTAAAATGTAATGCAAAACATGATCTAAGGAGAAAAATGTTTCAAAACATTTACGTTATTTTGATCAGTTGAAAAGAGAACGATTTCTTTTCTTTAAAAAGTATTTTAAAAGGATCGACTAATGGAAACAATTTTTAATAACCTTTTTACAAAGCCTTAATGAAATGAAATGGAACAATCTACAAACTTCCATAACTTTTCTGTTTTCATCTACAATAATTTTTAAAAATGCTCACGAATTTTAAATATCGCATTTTCGAACACACATTAATAACATACTTTTGACTTGACCTTATATAGGAATAATTAATTAACTGAATTAATTAATTGATCCATTGTGCTCCATGGTACATTGCCAATTTTCGGCTAAATGAATATGATTAAAAGGGGATGGTTTTATTGACCAATGGTTTTAAATTTTAATGCACTTATTAATACAGACAAAATCTTTACTTTTAAAAAGCTATAAGGTTACAACCAAAGCCTGATAAATATACAATATTTATTCAATTTATAAATAACAATCACTTTAAATCAATGATTTTACAAGGGTGGGTCAATAAATCCGTGACTTTTTAAATTAAACACAGATTTTTGGATAAAAAAATCATTTATTTTTCAACACAATCTCCTTTGAGCTCTATACATTTTGTCCAACGTTTCTATAATTTTTTTTATCTTTTCCAAAAAAATAAGATTTGTCGAGGTATGTTTGTGAGATAATTTCATCGTTCGAGTCAAATCTCTTTCCGCCGAGCCATTTTTTCAGGTTTGGAAACAAGAAATAGTCACTCGGGACTAGATCCGGAGAATAGGGTGGATGAGGGAGCAATTCATGAAGTTTTGCCATGGCAACTGCCATTTTCCATTTACTCCTCAATCCTCAAATCAAATGCCTTGATAGTCTGCTATCAATGGCTGTCAAATACAAACTAAATGATGCAGCTTGTTCAAATTTTAACAGGAGTCAACTGAAAGATGCCTGTGGACAGGAGCAGTGCTGCCCTTTAAGTAAAAAGGCGGATTTGTTGACACGCCCTCGTATTTTGAATAAAATAAGATAATGACTTATTGTAATTAATGTTAATTTGATAGAATTTTTCGATTTATCATTTAAGTCGTGAAATATAAATCAAAGGAACAATTTTTGTAAGAAATGATTTTTTAAAATTGAATCAATTCGTTTGATTCTGTTGAAATAATCAACAAAAATCAAGATGACGTTCAAAGGAACGTTTATATTGACTAAATAAATATTGAAAATTGTTCAATCAATAATAAGGATATTGTGAATCGATTCATTGAAAATTGAATTTGTTTAAAAAATTTAATCAAGGAATTATGTTTTCAAAGTTTAGGTTACAACCATAAATTTCATATATTTCGAACATAAATAAAATATAAAATTATTTTTTAAATGCAATCAGTCTGATTGCATTCTGTTGAAATATAAGAACAGGACCTGTAAGAAAAACAGCTGTATGATACATATTTTTTTCTTTACAAAACCTTAAATTAAACCCGCTATTTAGTAGCTTTCGTAAAATTTTTACACTTTGAGCAAACTCAACCGCTAAACTAACAAGTAATCTTAACAAATTGTCTGAATCTAAAAATAGAGTTTCGAAATAACTTTAAAAAAATCTACAACATTACATTATATTCGAAATAATGATAAACACATATCATTATTGGTTATACCTTATTTTTTAATCTGAAATATTTAGCGTAGTTTTTTATTAGTAGCTTATTAAATTAAGTTGGCAATCCAAAAAATAATGATACGTCATAAGCGTTTCTGCACTGGGAATTATGCTTTAAATATAATCCAAAGCTAAAGTCTTTGCTAATAAAACTTTTGAAATGTAAAAATTTTTGACTAAAAATTCGCACATATACTTTTGAAAGATTTTCACATCTCATACTTAAAGTAAGACCTTGTGGCCATCCTGGAAGTGCATTTTGCATATAAAACGCCTAAAGAAAAAATTTAATTTTTACGGAGTTAACCCTTCTAATTTAGCTTGCTCTCATTAGAAAGAGGATAGAGGAGAGATCACAGGTGGTGAAAGATAGAAGATTTCAAATATATATATAACATCAAATATATATATAACAACAGTTTTTTCCGCCTTCTGATAGAGAAATACTGAAAAGCTGTCGAAAAAATAAAATCAAAAAATGTAACAGCAGGTACGAATCTAGTAAAAAAAAGACAAAAAAGTAAAAATACTAAATTGTAAAAAAAAAGTTTGAAGACAACCCTAACTTCCCTCTCATAACCTTTAAATTGATCCGCCCTGGCCAAACAATTTAGTATTAACAGTAAAATTTTCATTAATTTATTTCAATGTCATAACTACAATTGACAGATACAATTTCTAAAAATGTTAGATATCAAAATTGCTCTAATAGAAAAAAAAGGAAATTCGGAAAAATATATTTGAATCTATCAAAATGCATCAATTTAGATCATTCTCCGTTCTCTTTCACATCGTTTTCCTTACTTTATGTATCAATTCCATTCGTTCCCCATTCCATTTCATCGCCCTTGACTTAAGCCTCAATTCCACTTGTTTGCCATTTCATTCCATTTTGTTCCTCTTGTCTAGTGTTTCTATACCACTCGTTCCCCGTTTTTGGAAATTTCGTTCCTACCGTTCCTAGTGTTACAATTTCACTAGTTCCCCGTTTTCCACTTCGTAGCCTTACTAAGTGTTTGAATTCCACTCGCTCCCCGTTGCAATTCATTTCGGTACCCTCATCTAGTGTTTCACTATCACTTCTTTGGCATTCATTTGCATTTTTTTTCTCAATTTATATCTTTAAATGACACTCGTTCTTTGAGCAGGCGTTTAATGGTGGACCTTTTCCATCTTTAAAGCCCTATTTTTCTTGCCAAGCTTCTAGCAAAAATTTCAAATAGTATTTCATCAGTAAAAAAGCCCCTACATTAAGGAATACATATTAAAAATAACAGGCTTCTAGCTTAAGCGTTTCAGATAGGCCACAAAAGTCCTGGAAAAACATATCTAAAATTTCAGATTCCTAGCAAGAGAAGTATGGACTTTTTAATTCCCCTCTATATCACGAAAATTTCAAATAGTGTCTTATTAGTGAATTAGCCCATATTCCAAGGAACATATAATTAAAATTGCAAGTGTTTAGCCAAAGCGGTTTTGTCAGACCGTTATGGGGGTACTTTTCCCCATTTGAACAGCCCCTTTTTGCCACATGCGTTGTCAAAAATTTTAAAAAGTACATTATCAGTGAATAAGTCCTTACTCCATGAAATACATATTTAAAATTGCAAGTTTCCAGACAAAAGTATTTGGCTAGGCCGTCAAGGGCAAAGTATCCAAAAAATTTATCAGACGTTTTCTCCGGAGAATGCACCTACACGCCAAATTTCATGTATATGCTGGACGATGTGCAGTCGGTCACTTTTTTATATTTAAGTTATTTGTCCATTCGCAAAAGACTTTACTGTTTGAACATCACACGCATGAAATACGATGGAAGTATTAAAAATAAAACTTTATGCTTTTTAAATATTTTACCAATATATTAATGTATGCGTGTGCATATGTGTTTGCATTTATTTCAACTTTTTAGTAATTTAAAACCGTAAAGTGTCGTTCATTTTGATATTATTGCCACCGGCACGCAATTACTATAAAACATAAATATGTGTAGTACTCAGACAAACATATAAAATGGTAGGATAATTGACAAATAACTAGACCACATAACATAAGTAGCTATAATTTCCATTATAGATGTTATTAGATGTTTTCATCTTATTTAATGATGGTACTACGAGGCGTATGATTGATAATAATAACTGATTTTATTACACATACTAAAAATATGTAATATATTAAAAATTGAACTGAATTTCAAGTTAAAAACAAATGCAAGAAAAACAAAAATTTAAATTTGAAATATTTTTTGTTAAACAAATCAATGCTAGAATTTAGAATCTACTTTACTTTAGACAAAAATTTAAAATAATGCAATTTTTAAAACCTATGTTATTATTGAGAGAATTACCTTAATTAAATTGATGTATTCAGCCAATACAACTACAACTAAGAAAAACGGAAAACTACTAAAAATAAAAAAATATATATTTCTGGCTTAAAAACCGTTTTTGTTTTTATTGTATTTATGCCAGAAGTAATTACCATTTATGAAAAGTTTCACATATAAAAAAGTTGTATACAAGAAAAAGGTTTAACTAGATAAATTTTTGACCATTAAATTCATTCTCAGAAAGTATTTGTTTCATAGGATAAAAATGATAAAACTTGATAAATACAGTTTAAGAACAAACACATTTTTTAAGATTTTTATTTAGTCATTTCAGTTACTTGTAAATTTGCTCTCTTACATAGAAAAACCAACAAGTTTTAAGTAGAAGTTGTTGTTGTTATTAATGTTTCGATATGGTGAATTTTGTTGCTGTGACAATATGCAAATGCATATTATGCTCGACTATTGTGTGTATAATATTTGCTAGTAAGTGTGTGTGTATGTGTATGCATTATCCTTAACAGAGAGTTGGTTATTAAGTGGTATTTGTTTGATAGTTTATGTGTCTGTAGTTGTTGGAATGTGTCATAAAAAAACAGAGCCATTGTTTTTGTTCCTGTTGAAACCATAACCAATTTATAAGGAAAAATATAAAAAAGTATGTCTATAAATACACATACACACACAAAAAAAAAGCTTATAAGAGTGGGGAAAGTAAATAGAACAACAATAAATTTATAAAAAAAAATATTCTTTTTTAACATTTAAAGCTATTAAAAACTTATTTTGAATAATTGTACTCACACTTTTGGTGGAATCACCGAACAGCGATCGAAAACCCAAACTCGTTTACAATTTGTTTTTTTTTTTTATGTCCATTCACAACTTTTATAAATTATATAATTTGATCCAACCTAATAAAAAAATAAGCATCGACAAAAAATTATTCTCCATTATCTGGCGTTTACTGTATACTTTTGTCTTTGAATGAATAGTTTTTAAGTAATTTGATTTTAAAATTATATTCTGCTAACAAAAACACTTTTTAGAGATAAATACTTACATTTTTGTTACAAAGAATTACTTCTGTCACCACTAGCATCCATTCAAAGTGAGTAGTTTAATTAACAATTAAAAACGAATAGTAAATGGCAGTAAATGCCTCCACTGAAATGCTAGTATGAAAATAATAGGTCTTCATCCCAAAAGTAAAAGAAGGTTTTCGTTAATAGAAGGTTTTCGGTATTTTTACAGTAACCGACAGTTGTTTATTTTAAAAGTTATCCGCACATTTGTTTTAAAATTATTAAATAATTAAAAGTGAAAGAAATATATCACTCCACCTATTTTCATATATTTAAGGAATAAATTACACATAAATACGGATTTTCTATTACAATATTTTCTTACCAAAAATGATTTGTTCAATAAATAGTTTTTATGTTTTTTTGTAGTTAATTGTCTGATAATGGAAATAAACAAAATAAATGAAAATTTGTTTATTTTAACAGACTTTGTAGTTAATTTTTATAGTATGTAAAAAAAAGGAAATATCATTTATTTTTACGGATTTTGTAGTTAATCTGTTGACAGTTAATAAAATGAAATAAAGGGAAAATCATTACTTTTTACAAGCTTTGTAGTCGTGTAGTTGACAATTAAAAGAAATAAATCACATTATTTATTTTTACGGATATGTGGTTAGTTGACAGTCAACATAAATGAAAAATCATTTATTATGTTGATTTATTTACATTTAAAAAGAAATGCCAAATTCTTTAAATTGAAATGAAAAATTAGTAGAGCAGTTTTTAAGTGATTTTTCATTTCTTTTAAATTATATTTTCAGTTAATTTAAACTATACACGGTTGTGAGTGTAGTTTCCAAAAATTACAGGTTGGTGGAAAAGTTCCCGCGCTCACCAAGAGATGGCACTGCCAGCTCTAAACTTTTTTTCTCAAGTTGATATAACTGTCCTGAGAACACATGCAAAGTTGCAAGTCATTCTGTCAATTCTTTCTTTGTTTACAAGCCATTTGAAGTTAACGTGTCATTGATTTTTTTTAATATGGAAAAAATTTAATATCGTGCAGTCATTAGATTCTTTGTTTTGAAGGGTTTAAAGCAAAGGAAATTTGTTAACAATTGTTAGAAGTGTATAAGGAGTCCTCACCTTCAAAACGCACCATTGAATTTTGGGCTGGTGAATTCAAACGTGGTCGTACCAGCCTTAAAGACGATCCACGCGAAGGACGACCAAAAACTGCAACCACAGCAGAAATCATTGAGTAGGTACATAATATGGTTAGTGAAGATCCAAGTTTGACTAAGCGTGAAATTGCTAATGCCATAGGCGTCTCAGACGAACGAGTACTCCATTTTTTACATGAAGAAACTGTTTGAAAAGTTAGTGCCGCACACATTAACAATTCAACAAAAACTGGGTCGAAAACAAATTTCTCAGCGTAATTTGCAGCGTTTTAAGCGGAATAAAACCGATTTTTTGCGTCATTTTATAACTACGGATGACACTTGGATCAACCACCATGATACTAAATTGAAACAAGAACGTTTACAGTGGACTGAAGCTGGTTGTTCAGCTCCAAAGCAGGTGAAGTCACAACGATCAGGAAAGAAGGTTATGGCATCAGTTTTTTGGGATGCAAAAGGAATTTTGTTGATTGAAAGGTAAAACAATCAACTTTTAATATTATTGCAGCGTTTTGGATCAGCTGGATGAAAAAATTCGTGAGAAAAGACCTGGTTTAAAGAAGAAAAATATCATTTTTCATCAAGACAATGCACCTGCTCACAAAAGTGTTTTGACGATGGCTAAATTCAAAGAATTAAAGTACGAATTGCTTGAACATCTACCGTATTCACCAGATTTAGCTCCCAGTGACTACTATCTCTTCAGAAATCTCAAACAATTCCTTCGTGGAAAGCATTTTTCGTCGAATGAAGAGGCCATAGCAGCCGTAGATGTTTATTTTGCAGATCTTCCGGAAAACCATTATAAGGATGGGATAAAATTATTGTAAGATCATTGACTAAAAAAATATATTTCGTAACAAAAACAGTATTCTTTCATTTCGAGCGCAGGAACTTTTCAACCAACCTGTACATATCCTAAAAAAATTTTCAATTTGCCCCACACCCAAATTTAACGCTCTCACTTGTTTAATACAACAATAATATAATTTAATTACCTTCATATTCGAAACAGAAATTGTTTAGTGATTTTTAATAAAGATTTGTATGGGTATTAGTGCTTTGTACGCACAAAAAAGATTTATAAATTATTAATCACCATGTAGTCACCACTACAACAAACATTCATAAATTCATCATGTTTACAAATTTTTAACTAAACAATATTTTCATTCGTTTATATACATTCCACCAAAAGCCTTTTACGTATTATCTATATATAAAATAATAGTGTGACTGACTCATTGACTGAGAGAATCAACATTGCCCAGCCCCAACCATTAGAGCTTGAGGTTTCTCCTTTGGCATAGACATTCGACAAGCCGGAAAATAAGTGTTCCCTGAGATATAGGCTAAGGTACTGATGAGGTACTTTTTGCAGTTTCTATCAGGAAAGTAGTAAAAAATAGAAATACAAAATCCGAAAGTTCTCCCTTTTAACGTACTATAAATCCTAAATATCCTTGATATGTGTTCCTTGGAATATACTGATTGTTATTTTCAAACCGTAAAGGGTTACCCTAATCTTAATGAAATTATGTGATAGATCATAAAAAAGAAACACGTATTTTTTGGCGGCCAAGCTTAGGGGTTAAGAAGTGTGGTCAGAACTTGATCAGTTAAATAGTCTTTAGGACTTTTTAATTGCCAAGTATTTTATATTATTAATCAAGCTATTTGCTCCTGATCGACCAGTTTTGTTGTAAAGTTGTAATTGAGGTATTTACTAAAAGGAGATAAAATAAACCCAGTCAGTTGTACAAAAAATTAAATATTAGCAAACCAATTCGCCTAACTACAATTGGCTTAAAAGACTTTAGCTTAGTTTTGGTATGAAATTTTAGATATGTATATAATTTTTTAATCTTAAAAAATTTTGAATTTTCGTTTCATACAGATACTTAGATTGAGTTACTTAAGCTAATTCTGCCTCTGCATTTAAATATTTTATTTTGTTTTCTTGTCTGTGGAAAATCTTTTTTGAAACTAACTCTATTGTTTGTTTTTCCAATGTTGGTAATAAATTTCTAACAAGCTTTATGGCAGTGCATTATATTGGCACAACCGACGGTTAGGCAGCAGTTAGTTAGGTTTTTAGCTTTCAAGTTTTATAAAGACAGAATAATAATAATAATAATTCTAGCAGATGAGTCGAGCGTATTTCGTTGTTGTCATAGAAGCAAAATACATGCAATTTCTCTGAAGAAATTATTTCCTTTACCTTATAAAAACCTGAGGTTTATGGATGTATGTAACATTAGTTGAGTGGATAGCTATCGTCTGACAATCTGACGGCCTAGTTCCGAAACCCTGGCATAAACAAAAAAACTTTCAAATAAACTTTCTTTGAATTTTATTTTCGAAAATCTATTTTTAGATCACCCCATTTGTTGGTTTCTCCAACACTGGAAACTTTCATTTCGCAATGCTTTTCCTGCAGCCGGTCTTTTTATCCAATTATTATTATTTTTGATGAGGAAAGCACTTTTTTCTAACACTTGTACTACATGTTTAAGTACTTTACCAGCGTCTTCCCATTTGTGTTTTTCTAATTGAGAATTTGTTAAAAGAAATAAATTTTCTTCGAAATATATTCCGATATTAAAAACTATCGGTAACGAAGTATCGGTGGTATAAGCTAGTTGTATATATTTTGTATTAATATTTTTTTTATTAAATACTAAATTAACTTTAACCGTGTGTATGTGTTTCAATGTTCATCTTTCCTCACTTGCGTTTCTGTATTCCTATTGGACAAATACTATACCATACACATGAATATATTTATTTGCTTTTGTTGTTAAAACTATGTATGTGTGTGTGTTCTTATTTTAAACTCATTTTGTTCATTCAATTCGTTTTTGTTTACCAACAACGATTATTTATTTAAAGCAAGCGATTAAATGTTGTTTATTCTCGCATGCGACATTTTCAATTAGATTTTCAATTATGTACTTTTCTTTACCGTTAAGTGTGCTTTATTTATCAATGTGGGTGAGTGTTAGTTTCTATGTTTGCATTTTACATATAAGTATAATAATTAGTAAGTACTACTGTCAGGATCCCAGCAAACGGAAAGTCATTTAAAATGTATAATCAAAGGATTTGGCTACAATGTCACAATAACTGCTGGTTTTGAGTTACGAAAAGGATTCGGAGGTATGGGTGTTCTTTAATCATTTTGTGTAGCTAAAAATAATCTTTTTATTGATTTTTATTTTACTTTTATGTTATGGCAGCTTTTTGGGAGTCTCCCATAAAATTCAATAAGATTAGTTTTATAGTTTGGAAGCAAATAAGTTTTGTGTTCTAGATTGACTCTTTCTCTCACTGTGTATCAGTGTTTAAGTTGAATTGTAGATAATTATAAGTTGTGGGTTTTAAAGTTTTTATTTTTTTGCTGGGATGTATATAACATGTTTGTTTTTGTTAGTTTAGTCGAATAGACTAAGGTTATGGTTAAGTGTGTTTACTATGCAACTATTCATACTTTTTTTATCTTATTAATATAAAAATATAGTTTTGACGTTAATTTGAATTATTAAATAAACTATAGAAAATTTTAATTGTATATTTATAATTAGAATGATAGAGATAAATAAATACTTATATAATACTCAAAGAAAACTCTCTAATTAGAATAAATATATTAAAACAGCTGGAAAAATCTGAATTTATAGCAAAAATTTGCCTAATTCAACATTTCCACTACATATCTTTTAGGCTAAAACTGTCATTTTATAATTTCTCAAAATAATTAATATTTTATGGCCTCAGAATCTAGATGTATAAAAAAAGAAGTCCATAGAATCTAAGAGTAACCGATTCAAATCCAATATAGTTTTTTATAGAAAAAAAAAATGTTTAAATACCCGTGTAAAAAAAATTAAATGTGATCACAGCTTTTTAGATCTAAAAAGATGTGACTGAATCCGGTGCCACCTTTAATAAGATATGCCATATGTAATTTACTTTATGGCTATATCTGAATAGACCTATTCCCAGATTTGTTCATATTCAAAGGGATGTGACGAATTCGATGACTTTTATGACACGATATGAGAAAATATAATTATGTAGAATAATATTGAATGCTAAATCAGATGATATCTGAAACGATATGCTAAATTTGTGAATTCTTTGTCCAGATTTGGTATCAGATGCATTTATGTACAATTTAGTGCCTTTAAAAAGAGCTTATATGTGTAATGGAACTAGATGTGATAGCAAATCTGGACAAACAGATTACGAAATTTTGCATATGAACAGATTTGTCACCAGATATGACGTTTATGCTTATATCTGGCCAAGTAATACATTTTTTCAGAACCTTTAGATATAAACAGATCTGGCATTAGCTATAAAAAGATGTAACGATAAAGTGTATCAATTATGCCATATGTTATCAGTGTTTTTACATGGGATATAAGTTTGAAGTACCACTATTTAAAAAGGTTAAAATAGGACCATGTTTTGAACTTGCCTTCATAGAAAAATTACATCTGAGCTTAAATCGTATTAAAAAATTAAAGCAATTCTTGTGTAAAAAAGTTTGGATACCATCTGAGGGTCAATTCTCGTTTTGTGAAACGGTGAAATGAAAAGTTTTTTCACGTTTTCATAGTACTTTTGATTCGCGTTCTGTGAAAAAATGTAAAGAAATATCAAAACGTTTTCATATGAAAAAAAAAGTGGAACGAAACAAGATTTTTCACGATTGCACAGCACTGGCGATTCTTGTTTTGTGTAACAGTGCAAACAACTGTCAAAAAAATTTTCACATGAAAAAATTGTTTACACAGACTATTTATGAGTGAAATAAACATGGAGAAGGTTGTAAGAGGAAAGCATGCCTGCGAAAGTCAAAAGGAGTATTAAATTAATTATTTGTCCATATGGGACATTGCAAACGATAATTAAGTTGTTTAATTACCATAAGCACACTTTTATAAAACCCATATTTACAGATTTGTAACTGCAGATGGTGCCAAATTTAGAGACGAAAAGTGTAACGAATTAGCCGCGAGCCTTAACAGTCAAAAGGACGGTGAAAAATGGAAAAAGAATTGGAGCGACTTAAGGTTTATTTATTTATAGTTTTTTTATATGCTTTATGAAATGTTTTTTTTTTTTCTTTAAGTAATATAGTTCACTTAAGCAAGCCGATATAAATCCATGAAGTGCTCGTCGGTTGTCTTCTCGAATGGATTTTGGCCATCACGAAGTATGCGTCTCAGCATTCTCTAAAAATTCCTATACATTATTAAATTATTTACCGCAGTGAAATGCTTGTAACATCATTGTCTTACCTTAATTATTTAAAATACATTTTACGAACTTAATTCACTTTTGTTTACGTTTTTCTCTGTTTTGAAATTTGCTTTACATTTTGAATAACCCAGTTACAAAAGTTTAATGGGTACAGTGCGAATGAAACATTTTTTTCATAATACATACGAGAATCGCAATTTATGTATTTGTGAAAAGTGCTTATGAAAACGAAAATGAAAAGTTTTTTTTCACTTCACATTATCACAGAACGAGAATTGACCCTCTGGTCATATCTGATAATATAGGTGCCGTGTTATAAAGCCATAGGCAATAAAGCATTGAGAAATAATGCCATATGGCTTTATTTCCAACGGAGAAGTAAAATAAAGCCATTATGGCATTATTTCACCTTTGATAATTTCCTGTGCAATATCTTTATAATGTATTGAACTTCTGTAAATTGCAAAAAAAAAAAAATACAATACAATAAGTTCAGTTAACAAATGGAAATGTGTGCATCGAGTTTTTAAAAATTAACAATATATGAATGTGCGTGCCATCCTTAATAATGGCCCAACAAAATGGGCACAACGTTTGGGAAGAAATACGTGCTCATATAAACTAACGGTTCTTTATGCATAGCCAGTCGCCAGAAGAAAAAATGGTTCAATATATTGAAGAGCAGCAATCAAAATACAATACGGGGCTTAAATGCCTCACCGGCCGCCAAGGCGCCGCGCCGACCGCGAAGACGCCGCGTCGGCCCCCTTTCAAGGCTTGTACGCCATACCTTTTCAACGCTTGACAATTACAACGCATTAATTTGGTAATACATATGTAACTATTGCAATCAATTACATTTTGCACTGGTATGGCATTATTTCCACTTCAATTGACAAACTAATATGACTTTATTTTACTGCTTCTGTGGAAATAAGGCCATATTGCATTATTTTTTAATGCGGTGTGAAATAAGGCCATATGGCTTTATTTTCTATGGCTTTATTATACGGCACCATTAATATATTATTATATATAAATACATATGACAGTATGCATTACTATATACATATATTATATTTTACAATATTTTATTTTAATTATAAAATTATATATGATTTATTTGACAAGATATGGTACATATTGTATCATATAATTCATATATAACACTATATATAATTACATATAACCATATATACTTATATATGGCTTATGCTGTCTAATATTTGAGATATAATAATATATGATTCATTATAATTATAATTACACAGTATAATTACACACGAAAATCCTGGGATACGCAAACTTAGTTTTGGGTCTTAGAATTCAGTGGCCGGTTTTGAAGAGTCAGGGTATTTTAACAAGATATTTAGATTTTAAGTTTGTGTTTACTCAAAAATTTTTTTGATGATATTTTGACGAAAAGTCTTTGAAAATTGATTTCCAATGATTTCACTTATTTACTATTTATTACTATAATTTTTTAAATTAATCTAGAAGAAAAAGAGTTAGGGATGAGGTTAGGAATTGTTTGTAGTTCAAAAAATAATGATACACCAATATTAATTATACACTGGGATGTGTTTAATTTGAGTTAAGGTACACCAGTACGTATACGTAATATTATTGTAACAGATTTTAATCACTCTTATGCCGTTTTATTTTCTGAACAAAATTAGACTTTTTTATTGATTCCAAATGAAATAAAAAAATATTAATAAATAGTAAATAAGTAAACAAATAAAATATGCATATGATTTTATTTACTGGGGTTTTCAGCGCTCTGTTGCAGGGGAAGTATATAATTTTATTTATGAATAGTATGGTACTCATTGAAGGCCGAAACCTTCGAAAAATATCCAACTTTAATTATGCTCTGCACCTCTACGTGGTCGGGCTAAAATAAGTTTGTGCTGATAACCTTAGCTTCCAAAAATATCAGACTGAGATCAACTTTTTGGTATACCAAACGGCCTAGATTTGTTCAGACCCAGCAAAAATGAAGCCGCCAAAGAAGCAATAAAAGCATCACTACTATGGCAAAGGCATCACTTCTTTTCTGATGGTTTCATCGATGAATTTAATATTAGCGTGTCATAGGATGGAAGTATTCAATTGTAGCTACTAGCATTACTCATACTTTACTCCAAGGAAGCAATGATAATATAATGATTAGATATTCTGATGCATGAGTGGAAAATGTTCATATACTTTGTAGTATTTAAGCTTTGATGAAAATTTATTTCACAAGAATGCAGAAAAATAAGTTTAAAGCAGCGAAATGTATGCACTGATATACAAATACTCTTTATTAAAACAAATAAATAATTCTGCATTATGAAAACATTTTTTGAAACATTTTTAAAAAAATTTAATGAATGTTTAGACAAATTTTAAAATATTTTTAGATAATTTAAAAACTGGTTGTACAATTTTGAAACATTTTTAAACAATTTTAAAATATTTTTGAATAATTTTAAATAATTTTTGCACAATTTTAAAACTTTTTTGTGCAATTTGGAATAATTTTTACACAATTTAAAATTATTTTGATAAATTCTGAATTAAGACTAGAAATGGTGTAGTGTTAAATAATAAACATAATGCAAAAATGCACAGATTGCGTCGTCATAAATATTTAAGGCTGAAAAAATGCAAATGACTGGCCAGCTAGTTTCAATTAAGGGTCAAAAAAATGTGTTTTTCTTGATTTTTCAAAACTTTTATAAAAATTGCAAAACTGCATAAATTCTAACCCTCATGAAATTTTAAACTAAAATATAAAAAATTATTTAACAAAAAAATTAAAAAATTTCATCAGAACAATTTTTTCAATTTGAATAAATGCTTTAGATTCAAAAAAAATATACGATATATTATAACTTATGTTTTAGAAGTAATGAAGAGTGATATTTTAAGATATGCATCGGGTTTATATCCAGATCACTGCATTTGAAATATGAACACATGAATTCTTTTGGAAGGGCCTTAGAATAACACCAAAAAATCATAAAAGAATGTCAACTGAAGTTTAGGAAGCAATGAAAGAAGTTATAGTCACAGAATGACTACCATGTTTTTTTGCGATCTCAAATTTGTCGCCAATTTTAAGATATTAACCACACCTAATGAAACAGGTAAATATAATTCATATTTGGGAGGACAACTAAGAAAAACCCGCTAGTGCATCATATTAGGGCTTTTTAAGGACTATGTCTTCTGATTGATCACCAAAATCAGAACATTGTTTTAATAAAATATTCTTAGAATCAAATCTATTTTTTAACTAGTAAGAGAATTAAATTCAGGTCAATGATAAGGCAGAAAATACACAGAAAAATCTAAATAAATAAATACTTGGTCCACAAATGGTAAAATATTAGTTTTATTAAGAGGCAAAGAACACAAGATATCTATGGTTTCATCTGTTTTAGAACCAGTTAATATTCGTTTCGAATCGACTAATTTGCCATTCAAATTTTTTCATTTTACTGAATTTTAACAACTACAACATTCATAAATGTTTAAATAATAATTATTGTTGTATTTACACTTATCATTTAATAAAATTTGTGTGTGCGTATAATAAAAAAAACACAATAAATAATAATGATAACGATGATGATGATGATGATGTATTTAAACCAATAAAACCACAGAAAACATTATAAAAGTGACTCGAAATTGTAATTATTTCATGAATAACGTGTTTTATAATTACACATTTTCCACTTTTCTACTTTGTTTTTATCTGCACAGGCAAATAATCCACCAACAACAGCACTATCAGCAGCAGCAGCAAAATAATAATAATAATAATAGCATCAGTGCTTCATTTGTAGACAACCATTTGAGGAAACCGACCGACTGGCCAACCAACCAATCAACTCATTTGCATTGTTATAAATTTATTGACAACAGTCTTTGAAACACGTTAAAAATATCATTAGAACAGTAGCAGCAATAGCAATAAATAGAAATCCTAAACAAAATATGAACATTCATACTTTATAAAACAGGTGCCTCAAATATTGTTTGTAGATTAAGGTGGCACTTAATTTACATTATTCCCTGAGTCAAAACCGAAAAAAATTTTAGGCCAGTTTCAGTAACTTTTGAAACAATTATTTAAGCTAAATGGTCTTAAAATGAGTATTTGATTCGTAAGAACTGCTCAAACCCCTTAAAAAACTCAAAATCTCGGATTAGATTTGGTTTACACGTTGGTTGAAAAGTTCCTGCGCTCGAAATGAAAGAATACTGTTTTTGTTACGAAATATATTTTGTTATTCAATATAATATCCTAGAAGCTCAATACACTTGTTCCAATGATCTTCCAATAATTTTATCCCATCCTTATAATGGTTTTCCGGAAGCTCTGCAAAACAACCGTCTACGGCTGCTATGGCCTCTTCATTCGACAAAAAATGCTTTCAACGAAGGAATCGTTTGAGATTTCTGAAGAGATAGTAGTCACTGGGAGCCAAATCTGGTGAATACAGTGGATGTTCAAGGAATTCGTACTTTAATTCTTTGAATTTAGCCATCGTCAAAACACTTTTGTGAGCAGGTGCATTGTCTTGATGAAAATTGATTTTTTTCTTCTTTAAACTAGGTCTTTTCTCACGAATTTTTTCATCCAGCTGATCCAAAAGGCTGCAATAATATTCAGAGTTTATTGTTTTACCTTTCTGAAGATAATCAATCAACAAAATTCCTTTGGCATCCCAAAAAACTGATGCCATTACCTTCTTTGCTGATCGTTGTGACTTTACCTGCTTTGGAACTAAACACCCAGCTTCAGTCCACTGTAAACGTTCTTGTTTCAATTTAGGATCATGGTGGTTCATCCATAGTTATAAAACGACACAAGAAGTCGGTTTTATTCGGCTTAAAACGCTCCAAATTACGCTGAGAAATTTGTTTTCGATCCAGTTTTTGTTGAATTGTTAATGTGTGCGGCACTTACTTTCCAAACAGTTTTTTCATACGTAATTCTTCATGTAAAATATGGAGTACTCGTTCGTCTGAGATGCCTATGGCATTAGCAATTTCACGCTTAGTCAAACTTCATTTATTTTTCAAAGAAATATTTATATTAACTTTAGTCAAGATACATTTATTTTTCAAAGAAATATCTATATTAACTTTTTTATACATTTATTCGAAATAAGTTACTATCATTTACCGATTTTTTTCAGTTTCATTTATTTTTTTTCATTTGTTTGAAATTTAATAAAAATTTACCCACAAAACGGAAACTTGTGGTTAATTTGTGTCCGTAACAGTTATTACAAATTTAAATTTTGTTTGATGTCTGTTTCAAAAAAAAAAATATTCAAAAAATTTCCATTTGTTTTTTTATTTAAATTGGTTGTATATATACAAAATTTTTCAATACAAATTACAATAACTTTATAAACACACATATATACACAAAAACATTCACACAAAAAGTCTCTATAGCTTCATATGCATACATACATTTTGTATTGTACGAGTATATTAAAAAAAAAAAAAAAATTCAAAAACGGAAATAATTTCAAATAAATGAAAAAAAAAACAGTTATTTTTAAAGGATTGGTAGGTAAAATTTTGACATTTATTTTAACTGATTATATCATTTGTTTCTTACGGATGTGTCAGTTGATTAATCAACATTTAAAAATAAATAACAAATGGCATTTAATTTAAATGAAAATTAAGTAGACCGGTTTTTAAATGAAATATCATTTCTTTTAAATGATATTTTCAGTTATTTTTATTACAAACTTTTTCAAGTGTACCAACTTGAGAAAAAAAAGTTTGGAGCTAGCAGTGGCATCTCTTGGTGGGCGCAGGAACTTTTCAACCAACCTGTAAGTGTTCACTGTTATGTGGGTTTTTTAATTATGTATAATTTGAGAGACATTCATGAACAGGGTTGAAAATATAGATAAAGCCTAATGAAACTGCCGAAAGCTATGATGAAAATTTAATTCATAAGAATGAAGAAAAATAAGTTTAAAGAAGCGAAATTTATGCACTGATATACAAATTCTCTTTATTAAAACAAATAAATAATTCTGCATTAGTGAAAAAGCATTTTTGAAACATTTTTCAAAAATTTTAATGAATTTTTAGACAAATTTTAAAATATTTTTGGATAATTTAAAAACTGGTTGTACAATTTTAAAACATTTTGAGACAATTTTAAAATATTTTTGAACAATTTTAAATAATTTTTGCACAATTTTAAAACATTTTTGGGCAATTTGAAATAATTTTTACACAATTTTAAAATTATTTTGGTAAATTCTGAATTAAAACTGGAAAAAATACATAATGCAAAGATACAGAGGTTGCGTCGTCATAAATATTTGAATCTGAAAAATGAAAATGACAGGCCAGCTATTTTCAATTAAAGATCAAAAAAAAATCTCTTTTTCTTGATTTTTCAAAACTTTTATAAAAATAGCAAAACTGCATAAATTGATTTAAAAAAAAATTAAAAAAGTTCATCTGAACTATTTTCTCAATTTGGATAAATGCTTAAAATCAAAAAAATATACGATATACTATAACTTATGCTTTAGAAGTAATGAAGACTGATATTTTAAGATATGCATCGGGTTTATATCCAGATCACTGCATTTGAAATATGAACACATGAATGCTTTTGGAAGGGCCTTAGAATAACACCAAAAAATCATAAAAGAATGTCAACTGAAGTTTAGGAAGCAATGAAAGAAGTTATAGTCACAGAATGACTACTATTTTTTTTTGCTGGGTACGGACCAAATTTAATAGGGTCCATCTTTGAGCCAGTAGAAGCAAACTTCTTAAATTTAATTGTGAAGAGTATTGAATAGTGATTTACATATACAAGTGTCCTTCTAATGTTATGGAATGTAGGGAAATCAGGGCTTCAAAAGAATAAATTCAATTTTAGATTTATTCGTCCAAAATCGAAAAGTAATAATAGAATAATAGAATTAATTCTTAGTTAAATTTAATTGCAATCAACTTGAATCATTAGTTTTCGTGACTATTCAAATGTCTTACAAAATGGTCGATCAAAATTCAACTTTCACTCAATTTGTAAAAGTTCTTAGGTATGTATTTATTAATAAGTCTAGCAACAAAAACTTGATAATCTAAAGCCTTATATAGATGCAGTATACTTTAGAAAGCTACTAATTATATGTTAGACACAAAACATAGAGTTAATGAAAGGTTTTAAATATAGATGACATAATAAAAACTAGCAAACATTTCTGTTAATATTTTACAAAATGAATGAAAGAAAATCTTTCAGCCCTTTCGTAATAGAATTGAGTTTATATATTATTTAATTTAAAACTGAATGATCACTCAAAAAGAAATGAATTCATTTACACATGTGAATTAATCCGTAAGGAAATGTATAAATGTATAACATATCAATAAATTTTATTTAAAAATTAAAAAACGGATTAAAGAATTAATTCATTCAAAGCTATTAGGGATACAATGCATACTTGCATGATTTTACTTAACGTATATCTATCACATTTATCACAGCCAACAGCCATTCATATATACATATGTTAGATGCCTTTATACGTTAACGCAATAGAAGGATTTTTATCATCACTATTCTAAAAACCACTACTATAAGTAGGGAAAAAAACAAATTTTCATTTCATTCACTTTTGAAACGTGCATAAAGCGCTGATTTGGAAAATAATCATTATCGAATTGATGCATAGTTTTACAGTTGTCTCACGCACACACCCACAAACGAACACTACATGCGGTTTACAATTCATAAGTGGTGGATTGTGTATGTGTAAAAGAGAGTCTATGTATGAAAATTTTGAAAATTTTTTGTGATTATTCAAAGTTAATGGATTTTTTTTATTGAAAGTTATTTGAGAAGTTTTGTTAATAAATTAAAAATTGTTTATTGCTTTTTATAACAAAATTGGTATATTGTACCTGATAATTTCGGAACAATACACATTTCAAAATGTTAGCAATAAAAACTTTGCATGGAGTAAGCAATTAAGTTTTTATTTAGAATACACTCAGAAAAAAAAGTTAGTATAAAATTTTTTAAACGGTTTTCAATCCCACTTTAGTAAAAAAAAATAATATTTAGCAAACCTTTTTGCTATTTACATTTTACAAATTACAGAATTTTTCCAGAATATTTACAAATTTTTGTTTCCAATTTCAGAAATCATTTTACAAATTTTTGAAAGACGATTTGCTAAAATAAGCTAAAAAAATTTACTAATTTTAAAAAAGTAGATATTAAAGGAAATATTATTTTTAATTAAAACTTACACCTACAAACTGAAATTGACTTAAACTGATACATATATTAAAAAAGGGATCGGAAGTGAATATACCGACTCATGTCTAAAAAGAAGACATCCACTTAAAGTCATGCCTAAAAACAATTAAAATTCAAAAGTAAAAAGATTGACTAACATATTTTTCAAAATGAAATTATAACAAACTAATAAATTCGTTCATGTTTTTACAATTTTTAAGCCTTTGATTTTTTTTTTTTTAATTTTGTCTAAAATAATTTTTGAAAAAAAATAAAAATTTATTTTGCTCATTTTAGCAAACATATTTTAAATTCCTCTTTACAAAAAGTATACTAAAATTTAGTAGCGGCTCAAATTAGCAAAATTTTCCGTAATAACAGCAAAATTTTCAGTTGCCATTACAGACTTTTTTTGGTGACTGTACAATAAGATTAGGATTTAACTTAAAAACCAAATGAAATTTTACTTAAAAACAATACCACTAACATTTTCTTAAATTCAAATAAAATTAACATTTGTTTTTGTATGTTTTAAAACAAATACCAACAAAAAATTAATGTTTTGGTACTTAATTTTTTTTAAGAATAAACTGATATAGTTATGTAGAAAATACAGCTAATATTGTTATTCACTTCTGTTGTTTTTCAAAGTATACAAAATTAACTGTAAAAAAAATAATGGAACGGATTTTCTGTACACTCTTATTTTTTTCTGTTTCAATTTAGTAGGAGAACAGTTTCCTACACTCACAATATTATCTCGTTAAAAACAACTTAAAATACATATTAAACTAATCGAAAATACAATCAAAAAGAGGACTACTGATTTTTCATTATATTCAACCCATTTTGTTGTTTATTTTTAATCATTGTTTAATAAACGGCAAAAGTAAAAACAATAGAAGGTTCTTTTAAAATAACCATCAAATTTTTACTGACAAAAAGTTAGAAAAAACTACTTTTGTGGTTTGTTTTTCAAATAAAAAGTTTTTTTATTTGTATGTAATTACAAATGAGACACAACACATGCAGATGTATGCATTTTTATTGGCTTTGTGTGTATGTATATTTAAATAATTTCTTGTAATTTTTATTGAAATAATTTTGTATATATACAAACTATTTTGGTAAAAAAAAACAAAAAGGAATTATATGAATTTCTATTCTTTGAAGCAGAAAACATAAAATTTTACATTTAACTGAAAATATCACCTCCTACTGAGTGTCTGTAAATTTTTATAGTTTGTTTTTTGGATGACTGATTCAAATAGTTCAAAAATATATTTCTATGAATTTCAATTGATTCTTCATTTTAAAACAAACTTTACGTATTAATTTTTAAGCTAACTACAGTCGTGAGTGTACTATAAAATGGGGAAAATTTATCTTTGTGTATACAAAAAATGTGTTGGCCACATGCTTTATTACGCATAATGTGTGTAAATTTAATGCTAATGTGCCCAATAACAATATTAATAATGTAAAACAACTTATTATTATTTTACTGCCAGTAGCGTGATACATAGCTTAGGGGGTCGTAGATTCGATTGCTACCGAGGCTCCGTTCTGTTTACGCTACAACAAACCGATAGGGTTCATTGCTAGTTATCGATTAGGGTATTAGGATATAATTTGAAATTATGTTTGATTAATGTGGGCACATGCCATTCAAATATTTTACGTTTTTAAATTTTATAATAATTAACTTTTCTTTTTTATAATTTTTTTTTATTTCAAAATATTTTATGTACAAATTTTCCAGTTAGTCTTAAACTTCAAATAATAAACATCAATTTTTTAATAAAAAAAGAATACAAAAAATTGTGTTCCATACATTTAGAGATATCGAATTCAGAATTTACGATTTGAAAAATAAATGAAAAAGTCCTTATCAGCTGAGGCTTTTTCGATAGGAATATTTTCTTTTTAGATTTTGTTTTATTCTTCCAAGATTCTGTCATGAGTATCACGAAGAAAAAGACTCAGATTCTGAGGACATTTTACAACAAAAAAAAATAAAAATAGGATACCGTGTTATTTGTTTGTCGTGCCAAAAGAAATTCAGATATGAACATTTTAAATCTGATAAATATATAAAGATGATAAATATAGAATTGCTAAATTTCGTTGCTATTTAATATAATTGTGTGTTGTTTTGGATTTTTTAATTTGACTTTCACAAATATTTTCCTTCTTCAATTAATGTAACTCAAACAACTTACAAACTTTGACTATAGAAATTCCACTGGGTAAGTTTTATTTTTTAAAGTTTATGGCCCACAGATTTCAGCTTTATTTTAAAAATCAACAAAAGATGACTTAAGTTTGCCCCAAGTTACACAACACCCATATTATTATAAATAAATTTCGCAACACAATTGGATTTTTTTTTTAATTCTTGAACTTTAATTTGTTTTGTGTTATTTTTTAATTGTTATTTTTTATCTCTACACTCAGAATATTATGTAGTTTACTGTTTGTAGTTTTATAAAAAAAGTTTTTCCTTCAACTTAGAAATAAAAGAACACATTTATTTTTCAAAGAAATATCTATATTAACTATTTTATTCATTTATTCGAAATCATTTACTATTATTTACCGATTTTCTTCAGTTTTATGTATGTATTTCATTTATTTTAAAATTTAAGAAAAATTTACCTACAAAAAGGGCATTTATAGTTTATTTGTGTCCGTTACAATTGTTTCAAATTTGAATTTTGTTTGCTGTATGTATCAAAAAAAAAAAAAAACAATTTTAAATAAACGATATAATCATTTATTTTTTAAGGAATTGGTAGGTAAAATTTCAACTTTATTTTAAATAATTAAATTAATTAATTTCAACTTAATTTGAACTGATTAAAACATTTGTTTCTTACAGATGTGTCAGTTGTTCAAACAATATTTAAAACTAAATAACAAAACCCATTGGATTTAAATAAAAGATAAGTAGACCGTTTTTAAATGAAATATCATTTCTTCTAAATAACATTTTTTGCTATTATTTTACGTGTATATATTTTTGTTAGCATGTTTTAATTTGCTTAAATTACATATTATGGGTTTCATTGCTAAATTAACTAAATTAATAGACATGGAATTTTTCAAAAGTTGATATAAGCTAAATATGGATACCACAATGTGTTTGGATGGTTTTAATATTTTCCTTTAAACAACCTCGCTTAATATTGTTGAATCTTTAAGCGTAGATATTTTTAATTAAAATTCAATTCTAATATAAAAATTTATTTACTTTTATTACCTTAAAAAGTTATTCCCACAAATAGTCATTATTTACAATAATACCTGTCAATAAATGATTGATATACCAAAATTCAAGGGAATTCTAAAAAGCTCATGTAACCAATTTGTAGTAAAAATTACAAGTTGTTGTTGGAAATATTGTTACAAACTTTTTATACTTTTATTAATAAAGATGTAATTTAACGATAATAATTTTCAACTCTAAATGACTGAAGATATTACAAAAGTTACAATTTTGTTTTTTTTTTTTTGCTTAAAATACTAACAAACACTTCTTTTTCATGCAATTCCCATGTTTTTTTTTACACTCAAAGAAAAAACTATAAGTGAAAATATGTACAAATGAAAGCATGAAAATAGTTTTTTTAACACAATTTAGAGAAAAGATAACAACACTTAAAACGTTTTAGTTGTGGCAAGAGTAGTGTCCAATTAAATTCTTTTAGTTTCAACTTAAAGATAGCCCAAACAAAAAAAAAAAAAAAAACGATACAAAATAAAGGCTTTAAGAAGCTGTTAAACAATAAGTTAAGCATTACTTAGCAATTATTGCAAATAGATAGATGAAAAAGAAGCAGCAGTAGAAGAAGTAGACGCTGCAAGTTTATCCGCTAGAGCAATGTTATTGGTGTAATACTAGTATAAAGGTTGCAATGGAACGCGTGCTCTTTGTTGTAACTAACTACAATGCTGACTGTAAATGTGTTCAATAGACCACAAAGATAAAAAATTGAAAAAGTGTTAATAGTCACACAGCACTCGTATAAGGTGCTAGAAACATAGTGAAAATCACACTTATATAACACGTTTAAAAAGTTACAATTGTAAAACGTTAAGCAACAATTGATAAACAAAAACAATGTTGCAGGAGATTTTCTAAAAGTTGCACAATGGAGTAGAATTACAAAAAAAAAAAAAAAATTAAAAATCATTATGTGAAGTGATTGTCATTCAGAATGTTGAAATACATTACGTGAAAGATAGCAACCCTTATTTAAACTGTCTAACAATATTTTCAGATAAGGACAGTTTCAATGCCAAAATCGATGCGACATTTAACAAAAACAACTTTCTTAGTTTAATTTTTTTTTTGTAGAATATACGAAACTTTCAAAATTTAACGAAATTCAGTTGAATGAAGAATTGATCAAGTTTACGAAACTAACGAAAACTTTAGAATTGTGGCTTTTTTATGGCTATTTATATTTCTACTTTTAGATTTTTCGAAATTAACAAAGCTTTACAAATGAGCTTTTTTCGGGTAATTATTCACTAACTGTGAAAAAGGAATTTTCGTATAGTCATTTTCCTTAGAGTGTGTGATATATAAGCCTGTTCAAAACCATGAGTTGTTTGTGGGTTGGGTGGTTCATAAGGGGCCTAACGATGAGCTGGTCGCTACGGTCGAAAGTGTATTCCTTAGTAACAAATTATAAAAATATATAATTATAATATAGTGATTGAATAATAATAAAGAATTTACTTTAAAAATAAACCTTTAAATGTGAAATAATGTCTAAAATTGTGAACCAAAAATTTTGATTTTAATTGTAGAAAAAGTAAATATTTTATATATTTTTAAGCTACATAAAGGGTGTCCCAAGAAGAACGCAATTTTTAAATCTGGCAACATTCGAAGTGTCATTGTTTGACATTTGAACAATTGTTATTGTTTGCTAGTAGAAGGTACGAGGTTAGTAAAAATGGAGCGCTACACGAATGAACAACGCATTCTCATTGTGAAATTGTTTTACCAAAATGGTGAACGTTTTGCGGCTACAGTTCGCAAATTGCGATCAATTTGGGGTCACAATAATGCTCCAAAAGAGTCAACTGTAAAGAGATTAATGGATAAATTTGCCGAAACTGGGTCTGTTAGTGATGTAAAGACAACAACGCGCCATCGACCAGGTCGATCGACCGAAAATGTCGCAGCTGTACGTGATGATGTCGCTCAAACTCCATCCACCTCAATTCGACACCGAGCTCAGCAAATTGGTGTCTCCAAATCCACTTTGCAGCGAATTTTGACGAAAGATTTGCATCTTCATGCATACAAAGTTCAATTGACTCAGGAGCTGAAGCCAGCTGACCATGGACAGCGAAGGGAGTTCGTTAATTGGGTATTGGAGAGACAACATGAAAATGCTGATTTTGCCGATAAAATCATCTTCAGTGACGAGGCCCATTTTCATCTTGACGGCTTCGTCAATAGGCAGAATTGTCGCATTTGGGGTGAGGAAATGCCTCGAGTGATTCACGAGAAGCAAATGCATCCTCAACGTGTCACTGTGAGGTGTGGTTTTTGGGCTGGAGGAATCATTGGACCTTTTTTTTATGAAAATGAGGCAGGTCAAGCGCAAACAGTCAATGGTGTTCGGTATCGTGAAATGATAACCAGTTTTTTCTTGCCTAGAATTGAAGACATGAATGTGGAGGGCATGTGGTTCCAACAAGACGGCGCCACATGTCATACAGCCAGAGAAACAATTAAATTGCTGCATCAGTCATTTCCCGGTCATCAGTCATTTCCCGCCTAGATCGTGCGATTTAACACCATTAGATTTTTTTCTTTGGGGTTTTTTGAAGTCGATGGTTTACGCGAATAAGCCGACGACGACTCAAGCCTTAAAAGAGGAAATTGGACGCTGCATTAATGAAATACCGCAGCATTCATGCAAAACGGTCATTGAAAATTTCATTAAAAGATCGCGTGCATGCCAGCAAAGCCGCGGCGGCCATCTGCACGATATATTGTTCCATACATAACCTCATTCTGTCTACTTTACGATATAATAAAGTTTCACGATTTTTTTTTTTTTTAATATCTGTGTTTTATTTAAAATTTAAAAATTGCGTTCTTCTTGGGACACCCTTTTTTGAATTTCTTGATCTATACTGTAGAAAATATAACAAAAAACATAGGATCAAAATTCAGTTGAGCTAAATTCAGTCTTTGTATATGTCAACAATGAATTTTTTATGACAACATTTAAACCATATTTCTGTCATTTTAGTATTTTTTACGAAATGCCACATTTTAATAGTTAAAATTACCTGCGAATGTGTTCTGCTGGAAATTTCACCAGGAGTTTTCAAAGATAAAAATTTTATTCGATTGATGTTAAGTCTTGAAAAGGCTGGAGAGTTATTATGCTATTAGATTCGAAAGAAAACATATAGGATTTCATACAAATTTTATTTTATATAACGATTTTCGAAAATTTATTAACGAAGGAACGGAAATACTCGTTTTTTTGAACGGCCCCAAAATATGCATTTTGATTTTTTTTTATTTTCAGTTTGGGTTCGGTATGTACTTTCATTTATTCAAAAACCTTTACTTTTGTATGTTTTATTAATGGTGCCTAGTTAGTATCTTTCGATCCCATATGGGTTAATACTATGTTAGAATCTATTTTACTACTTTCTTTATACTTCCTTGAAGGGAAATTTTACATAGATAATAACTAGTAAGAAACGTTACTTAAGCGTTGTTTTGCCACCTCCTTTTTGGCTTTAAAATCAAGGTAATAAAATTTTTATAAATAAACAGAAATATTTTCTCTAATATAAAATTTTAACTTTTTGTCTTTTTTGTTTAAATTGCATTTACAGCACACATTTCGAGCCGGGTTTCAAAGAAAAAACTGTTCACAAATGTTTGCCGTAATTGCAAAGTTCTGTATAGAAAACAAATATGCAAAAAGTGTGATTAAGTGTTAGAGGGCAAGTCTATAATTACACTGTACGTAAAATTTCAACATTCGAAATGACACAGAAAAACGCCGAGACACCCCAACTTCATTTTGGGCCGTATAACACAGTGGTATACTCCGTTCCAAAAGATCAGGTCAAAATCAAGAGATATTACATTTTTTATTTTGTATTGTCTCTCAAGAGATTTGTTGGTGTTTTAAGGAAAATACATCAAAATCTATTTATTGATTTTTTTACTTATTTACTATTTATTAATAAAGGGTGTCCCAAGAAGAAAGCAATTTTTAAATTTTAAATAAAACACAGATATTTAAAAAAAAAAAAAAAACGTGAAACTTTATTATATCGTAAAGTAGACAGAATGAGGTTATGTATGGAACAATATATCGTGCAGATGGCCGCCGCGGCTTTGCTCGCATGCACGCGATCTTTTAATGAAATTTTCAATGACCGTTTTGCATGAATGCTGCGGTATTTCATTAATGCAGCGTCCAATTTCTTCTTTTAAGGCTTGAGTCGTCGTCGGCTTATTCGCGTAAACCATCGACTTCAAAAAACCCCAAAGAAAAAAATCTAATGGTGTTAAATCGCACGATCTAGGCGGCCAATTCTAATCTCCAAAACGCGAAATAACACAACCGGGAAATGACTGATGCAGCAATTGAATTGTTTCTCTGGCTGTATGACATGTGGCGCCGTCTTGTTGGAACCACATGCCCTCCACATTCATTTCTTCAATTCTAGGCAAGAAAAAACTGGTTATCATTTCACGATACCGAACACCATTGACTGTTTGCGCTTGACCTGCCTCATTTTCATAAAAAAAGGTCCAATGATTCCTCCAGCCCAAAAACCACACCACACAGTGACACGTTGAGGATGCATTTGCTTCTCGTGAATCACTCGAGGATTTTCCTCACCCCAAATGCGACAATTCTGCCTATTAACGAAGCCATCAAGATGAAAATGGGCCTCGTCACTGAAGATGATTTTATCGGCAAAATCAGCATTTTCATGTTGTCTCTCCAATACCCAATTAACGAACTCCCTTCGCTGTCCATGGTCAGCTGGCTTCAGTTCCTGAGTCAATTGAACTTTGTATGCATGAAGATGCAAATCTTTCGTCAAAATTCGCTGCAAAGTGGATTTGGAGACACCAATTTGCTGAGCTCGGTGTCGCATTGAGGTGGATGGAGTTTGAGCGACATCATCACGTACAGCTGCGACATTTTCGGTAGATCGACCTGGTCGATGGCGCACTGTTGTCTTTACATCACTAACAGACCCAGTTTCGGCAAATTTATCCATTAATCTCTTTACAGTTGAATCTTTTGGAGCATTATTGTGACCCCAAATTGGTCGCAATTTGCGAACTGTAGCCGCAAAACTTTCACCATTTTGGTAAAACAATTTCACAATGAGAATGCGTTGTTCATTCGTGTAGCGCTCCATTTTTACTAACCTCGTACCATCTACTAGCAAACAATAACAATTGTTCAAATGTCAAACAATGACACTTCGAATGTTGCCAGATTTTTCCTTGCAATCAAACAATAAATCAAAATTTTGTTCAGAAAATAATACAACAATATTACAATAATATTACGTATACGTAGTGGTGTACTCTAACTCGAATTAAACACATTCCAGTGTAGAATTTATATTGGGGTATCATTATTTTTGAACTACAAATAATTATACACTCACAATATATTTTCCGTTACCGGCTGTAGTTTATTTAAAAAGTAATACGTAAGGTTTGTTTTTAAATGAAGAATCAGCTGAAGTTCATAGATGTATATTTTTTGACTATTTGACTTTCAGTAGGAGATTATGTTTTCACTTTATGTTTTCTGTTTCTAAAAAAAGAAATTCAAATAATTCCTTTTTGTTTTTCTATCAAAATATGTTATTTTATTTAAATATAAAATTATTTCAATTAGAATTACAAGAAATTATTCAAATATACAGACACACATAGAAAATAAAAATATTATCATCTGTGTGTGTGTTTTGTTTTGTAATAACATACAAATAAAAAAAAGTTCCAGTTTGAAAAACAAATCACAAATCCAGTTTGAAAAACAAATCACAAAAAAATATTTAATAGAAAAACATTTCCTACATTCCAGTTTGCATTGCTCGACACTATATCTAGTCCTTTTAAGCAAATACTTGATCATTGCAGAGCTATTTGCAAAAAAATCGCGAACACCAAAAATTTCTTCTTTAGCTAAAAACCTAAACTTAAAGCTGTACTAGACTGTCAAACTAGATGAAATTCCAGTTATGACATGGTTCAAGCCTTATTGGAATACGAAGATTTTGTTTGGAATTACTGAATGCTGCATAAACTATGAATGATAATATTTAGAATATTTGTGAAGAAATCGTAGACATTTTTGCAATTTTGCAGGCGATTTTTATAGAATCTGGCTTATTTTTAAATTAGAGCTAACAAAAGATGACAAAATAAAAACATTTTCACAAGAATTATATTTAAATTTTAGAAAAATAGAAAACCACTTTATTAATAATCTACTTTTGATTGCAGCATTATGTCTATACAGCAGATTTAAGTTAATGCTAAGTCCCGAAGATGTTAAAAATGATAAGAAAAAAACATATTTTTGTAACAACTAAAATTTTCAAAAATTTGCAAATGGAAAGAGAAGAAGGGAATTTTTAGAGAGAATCAATTTTGTCGCCCCAAAGAACAAACTTAAAAGAAGAAAACTTAAAAAATATTTTAATTATAAAAACGAGCCGAAGGCCTTTGTTGCTAGTGCTCGGTTAGGGTTTCAGTCCCTGCTAAAAACCAATTCATTTTATACTTTCATTTCAGGTGTATATTTTCTTTCAAAAAAAAAAATCAAAATATTTCTTTTTGCTGACAACTTTGGCAATAAAGTTTAAATGCTGCCAAATTTTAAGACAATAAAAATTTGTGTATGACTTTCCTGCGGGGAAGAAGGTGTCAGTTGAGAATTGGGACTTGTCCGTGATAGGTGAAAACAGTACTGCTTCCGAAAATACATATCACGATATAGGTGAAATGAGGTCAGGTTCCTAAAGTACCTACCACGTGAACGATTTTAAAGTCTATATCACGTGATGGGTCTGAAAGTAAAAGTCCTGTGGTAGGTGAAAACAGGAACAGGTTCTAAAGTACTGGAAGTATTAGTGCCTTGAACCGGTTCTTTAAATATCTACCACCTGCTCGATTTGAAAGACTATCACGTGATGAGTTTGAAAGTACGAGTCTTGTGGTATGTCCTTTAGGGTTAGTTGTGTCACATGTTATTTTACACCAGTCCTGTTACATGTCACAGAGGGCGATTGACCCGCACCTAGGACAAGTCCAAGCTAGAGTGAACGGTCCTTTTTATGTTAAATAAACCGTCTCCTCACAATGAACCGGTCAAGTGACGTGTCCTGGTATATGTCCTTTTCCCGCAGAGTTGTTTTTTATTATTTTATGTAACTCTGTGATATATTCGAACGAATTAGATAATACGATTTTACTTCAAAAGGGTTTTAGTTTTCAAATTGAAAATCATAAAACAAATAAAACATAACTTTTCGAATTCTTGAAGATTTTAAGGATTATTAAATTTACTTAAGTATCAATGCTTAGGAATTGCAGAATTGTCAAAAGAAAGCCAAAGAATGCAAAAAACAAAGATTACAAAAAAGTTTGTCAGTTAAGATTCTTTCACGGAATTCTCTGGTTGCAGAGCTAATCTAGTATAAATAAATCTATATCATAACTTTATGCTTGACCCATAGTTCTTAGATTTAGATTTTTTTTATTTTTTGCTGCAATAAAAAGAAGATGACTGCTCTTTCCATTTTTTTGCTTTAGAAAAATTTTAAGAAATAAAAAGAAAAAAAAAGGAAAAAGGTTTTACGAACTTCACACACGACTTTCATGAACTTCTTCAGACCGTCCCAAAAAAAAACGAAACTAAAAAAAACGCTATGAAAATACCAAGCTGTTGCATGCATCATCATCAACATCATCATGAAGAAAAAAAAATAATGTTAAAGCAACACATTTTGTCACTATCACCACATTGGAATCTAAAATTTCGTTTCTGAATAGCTGCTTAGCTAGCCAACCAGCCAGCCAGCTAGCTAACATTGTTGTTATGTAAGAACAACAACAGCAATACAATATAAAGAAAAACCTCTGTCTATATGTTTGTCGGAGTTCACATGGCAGCTGATAATGGATGTGTCCCTTGGGTGCACTATTGAATGCCACATAAGATGGTGTCTAGCCATAACCAACATATGTAACAACCATGTACCGCTTTTCTTCTTTCAAACAAAAAAAAACGAACAATCTTAGAACACAACGCAGTGGTTTCAGTTCTAAAGTAGGAAGTGTAGAAAATGAACAAAAAAAAAAAAAAAAAAACAACCAAACCTTTCAAAAACTAACATTCTATGTGTTTTTTGTTAAGTTACACAATAAAGTAAAAAGTGTCCTTTACTTTTTAAGCTTTAATCCAGGTGTAGAGTAGTGTCTATGAATGGTGGACATAATAAAGCCAAGTATACTACCTACTGTTCCATATGCAGCTAAAACACAAAAACAATTTATGACTTTTCATGGTTTCAACAAAAAATATATATATAATCATACTTCCTTAAATCATGTGTTCTAATACGAGGTATAGTTAAATAATTTACCAAAAAAAAAAAAATATGACCACATACAAATTGTTCATTGATTTGTGGTCAGACTACACTAAATTGACTTTAAATTTAACTTAAATATAACTAAAATTGTGTAAAATTTTGCTTTATTTCTACTTTCCTAACTTACTAACAAAAGAAAACACTGCTTATTTCAGCAGACCGTTCCCCAAAACCTTTTTAAACAAATTTGTAGTAACTTCAGCGAGATTTTTTACACACTTTTTAAGGTTAAAGTTGTACCCAGAATCATATTATGTAATGAAACTTAATATTCTTTAATGGTACACAAAGAAAAATAAAGTTCAAAATAAATTTAATATTGCATTTTTTTCACGACAACCAATAAAATCGGTTAGCACAACCATATATATAAATTAAATTGATTAATATTTTGCATATATTTTTTTATTCATGTATGCTCATATATACTCATATGTGACCATATACAGGCATATATGTACGTATATGACATATATGCTCATGCATGAATATACACAAGATCATGTATGTGTATGTGACCTTCTCCGAGAAAAGGGACTAGTGTGTGAAAATGAAGTTTTGAGAAAAACGCATTTAAAGCTTCATAACGCATTATCACTGTGAACACACCTTCAGTTGGGAGATGCGATTTGGTATGGTTAGTTATGATTGGGTGCCGACTTTGGTGACGTCATGCCTTTGTGGTGACGTATTTTTTTCGCTTTTAGTGTGACAATACCTTTGCTATAAAATTTTAATGTTTTTCTAATTTTTATCAATTTTCCTAAGTTCGTTTTGTACGTTTTTATGGGGTAAATAAAGTTTTATCAGAAATCTAACTCATTTCATCTTATTGTACACCCTTTTAGATACCATAATCCACTCTTAAGTCCAAACCCGTTTTTTGACACACTAGATCCCTTTTTTTTTGGAGAAGGTCACATATATACAGGTTGGTTGAAAAGTTCCTGCGCTTACCAAGAGATGGCACTGCTAGCTCCAAACTTTTTTTTCTCAAGTTGGTATAACTGTCCTGAGAACACATGCAAAGTTGCAAGTCATTCTGTCAATTCTTTCTTTGTTTACAAGCCATTTGAAGTTGACGTGTCATTGATTTTTCTTAATATGGAAAAAATTGAATATCGTGCAGTCATTAGATTCTTTGTTTTGAATGGTTTAAAAGCAAAGGAAATTTATGAACAATTGTTAGAAGTGTATAAGGAGTCCTCACCTTCAAAACACACCGTTGAATTTTGGGATGGTGAATTTAAACGTGGTCGTACCAGCCTTAAAGACGATCCACGCGAAGGACGACCAAAAACTGCAACCACGGTAGAAATCATTGAAAGGTACATAATATGGTTAGTGAAGATCCAAGTTTGACTAAGCGTGAAATTGCTAATGCCATAGGCATCTCAGACGAACGAGTACTCCATATTTTACATGAAGAATTACTTATGAAAAAACTGTTTGGAAAGTTAGTGCCGCACACATTAACAATTTAACAAAAACTGGATCGAAACAAATTCTGAGCGTAATTTGGAACGTTTTAAGCCGAATAAAACCGACTTCTTGCGTCGTTTTATAACTATGGATGAGACTTGGATCTACCACCATTATCCTAAATTGAAACAAGAATATTTAAAGTGGACTGAAGCTAATTGTTCAGCTCCAAAGCAGGTGAAGTCACAACGATCAGCAAAGAAGGTTATGGCATCAGTTTTTTGGGATGCAAAAGGAATTTTGTTGATTGATTATCTTCAGAAAGGTAAAACAATTAACTCTGAATATTATTGCAGCCTTTTAGATCAGTTGGATGAAAAAATTCGTGAGAAAAGACCTGGTTTAAAGAAGAAAAAATAATTTTTCATCATGACAATGCACCTGCTCACAAAAGTGTTTTGACGATGGCTAAATTCAAAGAATTAAAGTACGAATTGCTTGAACATCCACCGTATTCACCAGATTTGGCTCCCAGTGACTACTATCTCCTCAGAAATCTCAAACAATTCCTTCGTGGAAAGCATTTTTCGTCGAATGAAGAGGCCATAGCAGCCGTAGACGGTTTTTTTGCAGAGCTTCCAGAAAACCATTATAAGGATGGGATAAATTACTGGAAGATCATTGAAACAAGTGTATTGAGCTTTTAGGAGATTATATTGAATAAAAAAATATATTTCGTAACAAAAACAGTATTCTTTCATTTCGAGCGCAGGAACTGTTCAACCAACCTGTATAGTTCGATTTTTACATTTTTTACATTACATTTTATTTAAAGTTTTATTTCAAGTTTTTATTCAAATCATTTTATTATATAAAAAATTATTTCAATTCGAATTACAAGTACTTCATAATCACTCACATACACATAACGCCATTCAAACAACATGTGTTTATAGACAATGTGAGTATACGAAAACAATTTCAAATAAATGAATAATCAGTTGTTTTTACGGAATTGGTAGGAAAAATTTTAACATTTATTTTTAACTGATTAATCATTTGTTTTTACTAATGTATCAGTTCTTTAAAAAACCATGTAAAAATATATAACAAAAATCATTTGATTTAAATAATAAGTAAGTAGACTGGTTATTAAATGAAATATCATTCCTTTTAAATGGTATATTTTTCTTATTTTGACATACAAATTATTTTATATGTATACAAATTTCAAAAGATTTTCAATAACATAATTCCGCTTAAAAATTCAAAAAAAAAAAACTGATAGCCCCCGATATATTTGTTTGTGGCAACAGAACTTTTATTTATACCAACCAGGAATAAATTTGATTGTAAAGTCAAACCCTTCAGTTGGCTTGAAATTTGGTTTTAAAAAAGAATCTCTTTTTGTGGCGTGTGGAATTAGCTGGTTAAGTGTAACAAATACAATTTATTTTATACCATGAATGCTCCAGCATCCCCTCGTACTATAAAATATACTTTAATACACTATGACAACATTTTAGTTGTTTTTAGCTGTTGTTCTTGCTGTTTTGGTTGTAACACCATTGTCATCGACGACATCATAACTGATAGTTATCGCCACCTCTAAAATAGATAACTTCTAAGCCAAAAGCATTATACTAAAGTAACATTGACTGTTAACTTAAACAACAACTTACACTCGTTTAAACGTACATCATAAACTGTGGAGAAACATTTTTTTTTATATACAAAAAAAAAAATATTAAAAACATGTTTACGTTAGAATTTTTTAATATACATTTTTTTAACTTTAAACAATAGTTTGCCATTTTTTAACGTTTTGAAAGAATTTTGTTAAATCTCTTTTTTTCAGTAAAAAATCGTGTATCTTTATATTGAAATCTTTTTAAGCTTTAAACGTAAAAAAAAAAGAAAATCCTTATCATATCTTTAGCATCATTATAAAATAAAACAAAAGAAAGGAAATAAAAAAAAGAAAAGCATGGTTAAATTCTATCTACAACATGACAGTTGTCAGCTTGCAGTTTTTATAGTGTGAAAATACATCGATTTAAACAATTTAAACACTAGCAGCTTAATCACCTGCCGTTTACCGTTAGTTTTAAATATAATCACTTATTAAAACAAAATTCTATTAAATGTCAATTTTTCTATTAATTTTATTATCTATTTATACGAATGTTGTTGTTTATGCTCATTAATGGCTCTTTAATAGTTTATGGCCCCTCCTCTTGAAGAAAAAAATTCTTAGTAACCATTTGTTGTTATTTGCGTCATTGTTGCAATAGTTGCATGCATATGGTGTCTGTGTGGTCTTATTAAGACTTTTACATTTTGGTTGATATTTACATCATTTAACTAACAGCAGGCCTTTTAATGAGCACAGTGTCATTCAATGTTTACAATGATTTTAAATGCTAAAGAAAGTTTGTCCGTTTGCCAAATGGCCATAACAGTAATAGGTGTTATTACCATTTATTATTTATTATTTTTGGGCTTATATATTGAAAAGCTTTAGTAAACGAAGCCAGAGTTGGACATACCCCAGAGGAAAATATCACAGTAAAGTCCAGCCAAAACTTTTATTTGGAAAAGTAGTCAGTAAAAATAATACAGAACTCAAAAATATTATAGGGACTATGACCCTAATTATGGGCTCTATGACCGTTTTTTCTGACAATTATGACCGAAAATGCTTCAGCCATAGTCCCAACTTCTAGTGTAGTGACTATGTCAAAACATTTCCGAAACCGAAAATTTAAATAATTTCCGATGGGGTTATGTCATGTTACCTTTCCAATGGTCATTCTAATGATTAAAATACCTTGAGGAAAAAATTCTTAAAAAATTGTTTTGAAATCTAAGAAGTAGGATCAAAAAAATCCGGTTTGATAAAACAATACTTATTTATTTTTATTATCCTGGAAAGTTGTGAAATCCCACTGCCCTTGTTGAATGGCGTTCCATAATCACCAACTTCAGAGGAGTGTAAAAAAGAATCTCGCACTAAACTAAAAAGGACTATTAAGGGTGTTGTTGTGGAAGGTGTCAGCTTTCATTTGCTTTCGGTTCCATTTCATTCCGATTCGGAAAGTTCGATTTTGTAGCACTGTGTAATTATTATTTCCTGAATAATTAATATATTTTTGTAAAAAAACAAACCTTAAGCTCCATATAAATTCGTTATCAATAAAAGAAAAAAGTTAAATAAAAGATAACAATTGAAATGATATTTCATTCAAAAACCGGTCTACTTAATTTTCATTTAAATCGCATGGCTTTTGTTATTTATTTTTAAATGTTGTCAGTTAAAATAAATATTAAAATTACCTACCAATTCTTTAAAAAATTAATGATTTAATCATTTATTTAAAATTATTTCCGTTTTTTGTATTTTTGCTTATTTTTTTAATCTACAAAATGTATGTATGCCTATAAAAACTTTTTGTGTGAATTGGCTTGTATATATGTGTGTTTATGAAGTTCTTATAACTTGAATTGAAATAATTTTGTATATAAACAATTTAAATAAAAACAAATTGGAATTTTTTTTAATATATTTTTTATTTTTGAAACAGACAGCAAACAACATTTCAATTTGTAATAACTGTTACGGACACAACAAATTAACCACGAATTTCCATTTTGTGGGTTAATTTTTTTAAATTTCAAACAAATTAAAAAAAGTTAAATGAAACTGAAAAAAAAAAAAATTTGAAAATGATTGCAAACCATTTCGAACAAATGTAAAAAAAGTTAGTATAGATATTTTACTGAAAAATAAATGTTTGTTTCATTATTTTTAAATGGAACGTAAAATAATAATAATATTATAAATAAATGGATATACACTTAAGACCGGAAATAAGCTTGTTGAGCGCTCCCATATCAGGATGATTTTCATCACTATTTACATCAGGAACTCCGTCCTTATCCTCCTACAGCCCATTTCACTAAGGTCACCCACAGTTAGAATAATGCCGCTAAATAAGTGTTGAACCATAATCCTTACAAAGGCTGTACAGCCACAAAAATAGTGTCCTATAGTGTCTCGTCATTCTCTCCACAACTTGCCAAATGCGTGCGGCGCATTCAAAATAGGTGTGCTCTCAGCGTTGAATGACCGGTGAGAATACTTATTATCTTTCAAACTTTCCTTTTAACGATTTTCAAAAGTCCCTTAGTTTCCTCCTATCCAGATATTTTCTCCTCATCGGGGTGTTTCATATTGCTCTAATATCAATAATAGTCCAATCACATAGCCTTAAAAGCTCCGTGAGGTTTCGCGTGTTCCAGCTAGCTTACCTGCGCACAGAGAAGAACTTTCTCTAGCCAATTTATTAGCCATTTCCCTTGTATTTCCCCGAGGATAGTGGGTGCCTTATCTAACCAAGTTCGAAGAGATTGCTATGCGTTAAGATCCCTATATTTTCGATGATACCTTCAGTATTAATTTAATGCATTACGTTATTGCCCTGATATCATGATCCGGGATGTGAAAGCATTTTCCAACCGAGAGGTCGCAGCTATTGAATGCACACCTAGTCCTTATATCCTCTTTCAAACCATACGTGCTTTGATTATCTCTATAACAAGGGTTTTTGACATCTCAAAGATCCTATTACAATTTAACTATGTGATGTTGTAACTCTGATGAACACAAATCCATTCATCAGCTGTAATCAGCCGAAGCGACCTCATATTTAAGCCAAATCTCAATAGGTTCTATTGACAAGATTGTATCTAATTGTATATTTAAAGCACCGAATATTGTATAAAATGAAGATAATTAAAATATTTGTTTATAAATCAGTGTTTCCACATATTTTTTTTAAATTTTTCATATTGATTTGAAACACGTTCGAGTGATTTTATTACTTTTTAAAGACTTCCAAGGAGATTTGTTTTAAATAATAATTGTCTAGGGAAGAGCTAGTGTAAATATGTCATAGAGTCATTCGTAGTAGAGGGTTGGGGTAATAATCTAGTAGAAAGTAAGTCTTTGTGACCCCACTTTATCATTAGGTGCCCACAAAAGTTGGTCGCAAAAGTATTCATAATTCATTTAGTTGACAAGATAAATGAGGTCAAGTAATGATATATATATATGGCAAAATAAAATAAATAAAAAAGAATTTAAATGCTTTAAACAGAAAATACCGTCAGAGGTTAAAATAACATATTCAATTGTTCATCCCTGTAGTCCAAAATTACAGGTACATTGAATTCTGGAAAAAACGTGTTTATATATTTTCCCTCAAATTTCCCACTGTTCTTTAGGTACTTAATATAAAATAATTTTGTTTACTTACTGTTATCAGTACATTTACATCAAACACAAACAATAAAAAAAGAACATACGCTTGTCGATTATAGTTATCACATCTTGTCATACAACAGACACACCTCAAAATATGAATGAAAAAAATACAAGAATTAATAATATAGAAAACAATTTAAACACAAACATGACATATGAAGGTCTTTGTGAAAACAGAATTTAACATTACAAATCGATGGCAGCCAACCAAGAGAAGGTAAAAAAGTCATCTCAATCAAGATTAAGCTGCAAAAAATAAATACAACCAAAAGTGATCTATAAACAAAATGCAACAAATGACAAATGATGGATGTAAATGCGTTGGTGGTGATCTGATTGTGGTGATTTAAAAATAAAAATATCGATTAAATATTTTAGATTAAGCCAAACCCTACAGTAAATTTAATGTAAAATTTTATGCTTAAGAGAAAAATTTATTGAAATTAACCAAAACGGGAAAAAAAAACTCCACATGAACTTATTTATTTTTAAAATAAAAGGTCAAATAACGGTGATTTTGGAGGGGTAAAAAATATAAGGTGAAACAACACCTACGCTTTTGATTGTTCCATTGCTGCAAATACATTATCATGTTTAATGTTGTAGAAGAAACAAAGAAAAAAAAACAAACATTTGTTATTGTCTTTCTAAATATTCGTAGGTATGTGCATTGCACAATGGGTAAAAAACTTCTAAGGAGGAAAAATTAAAACTAATAAATAAAAGCAAAAAAAGTGTAAAATCAAAATGCAATTAGTAACTGATTAGATACATAGTTATTTACTATGGCGTCCATCTGTATAATATTTGTTTTTGATTAACTTGGTTTTTATGTGACTGGCAAAAGTAACTGAATAAAGCCAAAATGTAGGGACTATATAGTTTATATATATATTTTTATCAATTACGAACCATAGTGTGTCGCCCTGTCTATTTTTGTTTAGTATTGTATCTTTATTTTGTTGTTTGTTCATTTGTTGAAAATAGTAACATTACAATGTCTTAATTAGAGTGCCATATATGTCCGTCCATGCGTCGCTTTGTCTGTCTTCCAGTTTGTATGTCTATATCTGTGCAATTGTTTATATTTATTTTGGTCATAGTATGCTTCTTTTGTGCTAAACTTGGTACGGTACTAACTCCAATTTTCATTTTTAAGCTTTCCTATAAAGATATCAAAAGCCCAATATAGCGGTTTTCACAAAACTCATACAAAGATCACAGAAACAAAAAAAAAAAAAACATTGTTGTCCGCCTTTGGCCAACGGACATTGCAAGAAACACATAACAAAACCAACCGTCAGTACTTAATCTTTTACTGGATGATTGTCTACCACAATGGGATGTGTGTGTGTACACAAACAAACATTATCGTAAATAAACATGCATGGCGCATGCTTTCTAACGTAAACAACGGAAGAAAACAAACGCATATGGATAAAGTTGAAACAATTGTTTCGATTTAAAAGTTTTTCCTCTTTACAATTCTAATGCCAAATTTAAGTTTATTTGATAAAGGCAGGTGATACAATTTATAATTCACTAGAACGATTATATAATAGAAAACGTCAAAATTGAAAGCAGTTTTGATAAGCACTTGGTAAAATTGTATCTTTTAAAGATCCAGTTATAAAACAACTCATTTTGCTTTAGGACCAGTTGTATTATAAGTTAAATCTAAGATGAACGCGATGTAGAAACCGTTTGAAATTTTATTAAAAATTTGTCAAATGAGAAAGTTTGATATTCATTACGACAAGCATAAGAATATCAAGTTGCCCTTAAAAGTTCCAAATAGGGCTTCGCAAAATACTTGATAAAATCCTTAATAGCGAAAAAGTGGTACTTTTGAATCATTTTTTGACCCCTTAAATATCCGATCAGATTTTCCTTTTCTATCATATAATTAAATATTACCAAAGTCTAAGTGCTTAGCGTGGAGTACGTACCTTGTAAAGCCTGCTACACAAGCAAAAACTTTACTGGAATTGTTCCCACAAAGGAGATAATTTCCTATTGAAAATCGATAAACTGATAAATTTTCGGAAATAGGGCTTATGTCCGTGAAGGTTACAACATATCACCGACCGTCATAAAAAATAGAAGATTTTTGTTCTGTTTTCTTGTTCTTTTGGAAATTTGAGTTAAATTTATTCAATTCAATTTCTAAAAAATTATTTATATAAACTTTCTTCCACTGCACTAGGGGTAATTTGATAAATTTTTTTGGCCAAAATTCAAATTTCGCACATTTGAAAATCAAGCTTTTGTTGTCGCAGTTTAATTAAGAATACTTCAAAGCATTTAGAACTAAATTTTGTTTTTGTAAAAAACCAAAAACTGCTAATCAGCTGACTCTCAAAGTCATTGTTAAAAAACAACAATTTAAGTGGAACGTGCTTCATGTGATTTTTTGATGACATTACAAGGCAATATTTCCTAATAAACAAAACGCTTGAAAAATAAAGTTAGATATGCAAAACAATAGTAATGGTAAGTGGTAAATAAATAAATAATCATTTTAGAAATAAAATAATTTATTGGTAAAAAAATTCATTCTTTCGGCCTAACCTCAATTTTCAAAAAAATAAAAATTTTTATCCAACTTTGGATAAGCTTTTAAAAAAGCTTAATATTTTTTAATGCTGGAATTAATAAAGTTTTTTTTAATTATTTAATTTTGAGTTTATTTCATTAATTTCATGCTGCGATTTTTTGCGTTTTTTATATATGCCATTTTTTGTAGGCAACCCCTACTTGGCTCATAGCGAACTTGCTGAGGTTTGGTTCTAAGAAAGAAAAAAGTAGAGAAATAAACTGCTGTTTTGAAGTATATACTTAGGAAAATAGGTGATGGCGAAACGGTGAGTGAAGAAGTGATTGTCGTTATTTGTCTCAGAAATGGCAAAATTCACAAAGAAAACGTGTTGTGTTTAAGACGAAAAATTCAGAATGGTTAAATGCCAAAAAAAAATTTGGAAAGAAAAGCGAACGTTCGAAAAGAAGGGATGCTGATGAACTCTCAAAATCAGTACAACATGAAAGGGAGCTGTGTGTTCGCGCAGTAACAAAATCTGCTCGAAAGCAAAAGCAACTAGACTTAGAATTGGTTCTCAAAAAACTCTAGCTAGCCCAACAAGGCCCTCTAAATTGAGGAAAATATTAGAGTGCGACGAAGAATCCAGTCAGACTTACGACAGAAAAGGCACTATCCTTTATATTGGAACACCAACACTAAATCAAGTCAAACTATATGTAGAGCAAATCCAAAGTACTTTATGAAAATCACAAACTTTGAGAGTGAAACATTTTATGCGAAAGAAGGTAACCTAAAATACGGATTAAGTCCTTTGCATTGTTGGATTCGTGTTTTTGAATTCATATTGCACGCAGGCTACAAGTGCAAAATAAAGAAGTGGCAAGTTAGAAAAGAAGAGAAAAGTCGTATTGGAAAAAAAGAAAAATTCAGAATTTGTTTTGGGAAAAATGTCTCTTCACGTAAACAAGCCAAAAACGGGAGGATTTGGCAGAAAGAATGATGGAAACACTGCAGTTAGTTAACTATCTTTTTTACTAACTAATTTTTTTGAGTGTAGGGTTGATATTTTTTTAGATCTTTCCAAATCATTAAATAAGGGCCCTCTTACTCCAAAACGTCTTTTTTTTGCAGTTCGAAAAACTTTCCAGACAGGCAGTTATTAGTTTTGGCCAAAAAAAATCGTCAAAAATTACCCATAAGTGCACTGTTACCAAATCTGATGTCTAATTTTTTCTAGCTTTTTATAATTTTTAAAAAACAAGATTATAAATGGATTATTTTGGGGTAACAGCCGAAACTTTGGAAGACTTTCAGCGTGAGAAATTTTAAAAATGTTGCCAGATTCAGGGTAACAAAATTAATTAATAATGTTGCGATTGTCCAATAATTTTGACCGTTTACGAACAGTGGGACATATATTTATGTCCATTGTTCATAAAAAGAGTTGAAAACTATAATGTAATGACAATTTGCTTTAGAAAACTGCTAATATTTTTTCAGAATTCTGTTAATCAAGTTCTCAATATAATAAAACTTCGTTGTGAAAAAGTATTTCGTAAAAAACAACAGTCGTTGCGGTGCAGGGGTTAGCGCGATGGCCTATTACACAGAAGTTTGCGGGTTCGATTCCCAGCGACAAAAACATCAATTTAGAAAAATAATATGAATACATAACGCAGCGTCCTCCTTAGGTGTTCCCATAGCACTTAAGCCCACCGAAGTAAAATAAAAAAACAGGGCTATTAACTTAAAAAGCTTCAACACTTTCGCCAACTTCTCATCAGATGCCGGGCAACAATTATCATCTCGCGCAATTATATTGTTGCCATAATTTAACCCTTCATCTTTCACCACCTTTTATCTCTTCTCTATCCCCTTTCTGATGAATGAAACACATTTTCCACTAGAAATAATTTAATGTGTGTTGCTTCTCCTTCAAAAAAAAAATAAATAAAATCACTTAGCAATTTACCCAACTATTGATTACATTTTCGACATGTACCAAAAACTCCAATTGAGTATTTTTTTTTTCTTTAGGCTTATTGCTTTATTTCAATTGTCTAAATTCCAGTTTATAAAATTTCATTGTATTCCTTAAATAAAATATTCTCAACCCAAGGCAAAAGTTCAGTAATACGAGCATAAATACCAGGTCTATTTGGTTGAGCACAACCAACACCCCAAGAGACAATACCAATGAGTTTATTATCGGCCACTAGAGGACCACCAGAATCCATTTGACAAGCATCAACACCGCCACTTTTAAAGCCAGCACATAACATACGTTTGGTGACTAAACCTCCCATTTGATGTTTACATATAGACTGCTTAACAATTGGAACTTGTGCAGTTCTTAATTGTTCTGAAGGATTTTGCCCATATTGGTTAGTAAAACCCCAACCTAAAACGGTGGCATAACTACCATCTATAATCTTCTCTTTGGCGCCAATTAATTGAATGGGTTGTACAGTGGGACCGTATTTAAAAGTTGTTTTCACTCTAACTAAACCTACATCATAATCTTGGGTAGCCTGTTTCCACTGTGGATGATAGTGTATAGCTTGTACATCATAAACGTCACCAATATTAATTTGTCGTGAATTTTCTCCAACGTGCACCTTTAAATAGGAAGCTGTAGCATGAGCCAAACAATGAGCCGCTGTTATAACAGTACGTTCGTTAATTATCGAACCACCACAACTATGATAACGTCCAAATATTGTCTCCGCCATTATTGAAGCCATAAAGGGATATCTTTCGGTGGCTATATGGCCTCCCACAATTCTGGGTGTCAATGCTACATCTTGTGATTTTTTATTTTTTGCACATTCCACCAATGACAACAATACCAAATAACCGACAATTAGACAAACGTTACTCAAACCCGACGCCTTCATACTGACTCATTAACTAAAGAATATTAAGTTCATATTGTATTTTTGTTATAAACTTCGGAAGTTATATTTGCCAATAATATAGTACAAGCTGATAAAAAAAAAATGTTGTTGCTGTAATTGATGACTTTTTTAAGTTTAATTGTTTTTCGATGAGTTCATAACTCACTACTGGGAGAACTATAATGAGTGTCATTTTTGATGATTATTATTTTAAAGTTGAAACATCTTTTGAAGGTTATTTGGTTATCAGTTGAAAAGGAAAATTTTTATATTTTATCATAAATTTATTACACTTGACATTAAGGTTTTTGTTATACATACGGAGAGAAAATTATTTTTAAAATTGAAAACTTTGGTTAAAAACATGGCAAAACAAATGGTATTGTTATGCCATGGTTAAAAAATATAAAATAATATCAAAAAGGGGCAAGTCTCCTCCCTAAGGGCTGGCCCAAACACTTCTGTCCAGAAATCTGATCTGATATCACTGAAAACAAATTCCTAAAAGTCTTAACAAAATTTCAAAACAAATTCCCTTTAACAAATTAAAAAAAATGAAACAATTTTAAACTAAAATATTCAAATGAGTTACCTTTTGGAAATATAGTCAGGTACGTAGTAAAAATGAATATACAAGAGGGGAAAGTCTCCCCCTTATGCCTGTATGATACTTGCTAAATTATATATATTGATTTTGTATTGACAAAAAATGTATGAATTTTCTTATGGAAAAATATTGAATGTGAGGAGTTTAACTATAGATAATAAATGAGTGTCTGTCAAACGGATGTCGGTAACATAGTGCCCCCGTTTAATTTACATTGCTGTCAATATTAATCCAATAAAAAATAAATATAGTGTCATACATGATGGTCTTACCAAATCCGTTTTGTCTTGAAACCTGTGATAATTCACTGATAGGATCCTTTTGGGAATGTTCCCCAGAGACGTGGAATGTTGATATTCATACAGGGTGGGGCACCTAACGGCCTTCAAGCTGGAAACTGAAATTTAAAACATATGTCTCAAACACATTTAAATTGAATCCAGCAATGGCTAACAAAATGGAAAATATATATCAATGCAGAGAAATCAAGTCATGTTACGTTTGCTCTTAGAAATAATGAATGTCCTTCACTATACGTAAATGGTACTGAGATCCCAAAAACTAATTCTGTCAAATATCTAGGAATGCATCTTGATAAAAGACTCATATGGCACGAACATATCAAAGCAAAAAAGCATCACCTTGATATTAAAACTAAGAAGATGTATTGGTTATTGAGACCCAAATCAGACCTCAGTCTTGAAAATAAAGTCATATTATATAAATCCATTCCAGTATGGACATATGGCATTCAGTTATGGGGAACTTCAAGTAACTCCAATGTAGAAATACTGCAACGGTATCAATCCAAAACTCTTGGGATATTGCCAATGCGCCATGGTTTGTAACCAACCAAAGGAATTCATGAAGATCTTAAAATATCCTGAGTCAAAGATGAAATAAATAGGTATAGCTCCCGATATATAAATCGACTTAGTGAACATTGTAACACATTAGTTATAACTTTATTGGATGAAACTGAAGAGATTAGAATACATGTATTAGATCTACCTTATAGGTAACAGCATAATTTTTTCTCTTTTATATCTTTTTTTAAATAATGTGCATATAAGTTGTAATTTTATACAAATTCCCATCTAAAAATCGAAATATATATGAGCATACATGATCATACATGGGCCTGTATATGATCATACATGGGCATACATGGTCATATACGTCCATACATTGTTCAATATATGACCATACATGATCTCATATATGATCATATATCTTCGGATCCGAAATTTGAGGGTATATGGACGTATATGATCATATACGAGCATACATGAATAATATATGAGCATGTATGATAATATATGCACATATATCACCATATACCCTCAAATTTCGGATCCGAAGATATATGGTCATATATGAGATCATGTATGGATGTATATGACCATGTATGCCCATGTATGACCATATACAAGCCCATGTATGATCATGTATGTTCATATATATTTCGATTTTTACATGGGAAACCAAATTTTTAAGATTAGGTCATTAGGCTTAATGAAGTTTAATAACATATGTTAAGGTATCCCATAATATCACATTTACTAAATATTTTAGAAATAGATTGTAAATAAAATGCTAATAAAAAAAAATGTCTCAGGAAAATAGGCTAAGTCGGTGATATACTTTTATAATTGGGTGTTTAAAAGGCGTTAAAAAACAAGATAAGATACTTTTAAGCAAGAGGATAAAAATGTCGCTTAAAGTACATTTTAAATTAAGAACAAAAATTTTGTAACATTGACCAGTTTAAAATCTTCATTGTGTTCAGTTTTTCATAATTGGTTATTCAAGGGAAAAAAACATTACCGAAATATTTAAAGTTTAGGGTAAAAAAAAGGATTTTATTGGTCCTTTTGCAATGAATTTTACCCTAATTAGCTTTGGCTTTATTGCTTAACTGACACATTTTTGTAGCACATTCTTAGAAACACAAAGCGAGCTGGGCAATAAAAATATGGAAACTAAAGAGATCAATGATACACAAATTTTTCCCAAAGATCATATATTCAAAAATTTCAAGAGGTAGCTTATCCTATATCGATAGCTTATTGTAGAGAGGCACTAACTCAATTTTTTTATTTTTTTATAGCACAAGCACAATTTGAATATGAAAATTTTTTGAATGCAATTTTAAATCAATACTGGCAACAATAAAACAAAAACATGCATTCAAAGAAAATTTTTAATTAGAGTTCTTCAGATCTGAAAATAGAGTTACAGCCTTTCTACACTAAGCCAACGATATATAGGACCATCATAAATTTTATGTCAATCAAGCAATACACGAAATTCGCTTCAATATATTTTATAGCCTGATTGAAATGGCAAATAAAAATCGAAACAAAAAATTAGAAAACACATACAATAAAAAATAAAAACATTTTTTATTGACACAACATTTTATGTCACTATGAAAATGTATAAATCAGCAATTGTACATACACATATTGCAATGACATATAAAATCGTAAAAAGTCTAATGTCACAGTAGGGTGCTTCGTTTTGCCACTTTACTTTCGGAGTGAAATGTTACAGATAATATTTATTTTCTAAGTGGTTGAGATATCCTGTTGCAATGTTTGACTCAAAGCTTCGTTATTTAACAAAAAACAATATATCTTAAATATTAGATAGCATATGAGATTCAAATATATAAATTACTTGGCCTTTCAAATGCGATACATTCAACTTAAACATAGTGTTTAGTGGGATTTAAGTGTACTTTTAAATGACATAAAAATTAATTTCTTAGCAGGTATTTATTGCGAAATAATTAATCACAAAGTTTTGTGACGCACGCTACAAAAATGAAAGTAACTTTGAAATTTAAAGTATAATTTAGTTATTTTTAGCGAATTCTGTATAATAGAGCACATAAAATCTAAAACCTAAATGAAAGATGAATATAAGAGAATTTTAAAATAACTTATTTGCAGCCAACAAATTTTATTGTTTTTAAGCAAAAGCCGTGAACCTTTTGTGACGCACGCTAAGTGACGCACGTTACATTTTTTCTAGTAGTATATATAAAGGGTGTCCCAAGAAGAACGCAATTTTTAAATTTTAAATAAAACACAGATATTTAAAAAAAAATCGTGAAACTTTATTATATCGTAAAGTAGACAGAATGAGGTTATGTATGGAACAATATATCGTGCAGATGGCCGCCGCGGCTTTGCTGGCATGCACGCGATCTTTTAATGAAATTTTCAATGACCGTTTTGTATGAATGCTGCGGTATTTCATTAATGCTTATTCGCGTAAACCATCGACTTCAAAAAACCCCAAAGAAAAAAATCTAATGGTGTTAAATCGCACGATCTAGGCGGCCAATTCTGATCTCCAAAACGCGAAATAACACGACCGGGAAATGACTGATGCAGCAATTGAATTGTTTCTCTGGCTGTATGACATGTGGCGCCGTCTTGTTGGAACCACATGCCCTCCACATTCATTTCTTCAATTCTAGGCAAGAAAAAACTGGTTATCATTTCACGATACCGAACACCATTGACTGTTTGCGCTTGACCTGCCTCATTTTCATAAAAAAAAGGTCCAATGATTCCTCCAGCCCAAAAACCACACCACACAGTGACACGTTGAGGGTGCATTTGCTTCTCGTGAATCACTCGAGGATTTTCCTCACCCCAAATGCGACAATTCTGCCTATTGACGAAGCCATCAAGATGAAAATGGGCCTCGTCACTGAAGATGATTTTATCGGCAAAATCAGCATTTTCATGTTGTCTCTCCAATACCCAATTAACGAACTCCCTTCGCTGTCCATGGTCAGCTGGCTTCAGTTCCTGAGTCAATTGAACTTTGTATGCATGAAGATGCAAATCTTTCGTCAAAATTCGCTGCAAAGTGGATTTGGAGACATCAATTTGCTGAGCTCGGTGTCGAATTGAGGTGGATGGAGTTTGAGCGACATCATCACGTACAGCTGCGACATTTTCGGTCGATCGACCTGGTCGATGGCGCGTTGTTGTCTTTACATCACTAACAGACCCAGTTTCGGCAAATTTATCCATTAATCTCTTTACAGTTGACTCTTTTGGAGCATTATTGTGACCCCAAATTGATCGCACTTTGCGAACTGTAGCCGCAAAACTTTCACCATTTTGGTAAAACAATTTCACAATGAGAATGCGTTGTTCATTCGTGTAGCGCTCCATTTTTACTAACCTCGTGCCTTCTACTAGCAAACAATAACAATTGTTCAAATGTCAAACAATGACACTTCGAATGTTGCCAGATTTAAAAATTGCGTTCTTCTTGGGACACCCTTTATAAACATATTTGCATTTATTTTAACCAAAAAAAATAATATAATTTTTTAATAACATTTCTAAAAACAAATTTTTAAATCTTTTAACCAACCACATCAAAGCAAGTGCTGTGTAGCCTTTAGAAATTACAACAGACAATTTTTAATTTTTGTTCTAATTCCTTAAAAAACTCTAAACCATGTAAATTATATTTTTATGTATTTCAAGACAAGGTTGCATTTGTTTTCGATGTCATAACAGAAAATTAATATTTTAACTCTAGGAATTCTGCCAATAAAATTCTTTTAAAATCGATTACCAACCAAATTTATTCTATAATATATTATGTTAGAACAAATTCATAAAACCAGAACCCGTTTACCTTAACTTAAATGATAAGATACAATATAACTAACTAGAACTAGCTCCAGAAGTTGTTCTAGGAATATCTGGTTTCTTTTGGAATAATTTCAAGCATAAATTATCCGTGTTAAAACCGACGGGTTATAAAACCTGGCCCCAGGTTCCGAGAAATAAAAACTCATTCTAAAATCTAAAGCTATTTCTTATATTATAAAAGCTTAAGCCTCCAGGATAGGCAGATGTTAAATAAAACATTTCAAAAATGCCTATTTTGTTTCTAAGTATTTTTTCCAAAAAGCACTATGACGTTACTGTTTTTTTTTTATTTATTTATATTAACAATTCATGAAAGAGTAGAAAAGCTTAAGTAAAACCCAAAAAATAAATCGTTACTAGGTAACAGCCTGACAGGAATATATGAATTAAAAAGCTTTTTAGACTTCGAGGGCTTCTGAGCTTTTTTAATAGAAAACCTCTTTAACTTTAAAGCCCAAACCAGAAAATTATACTGGCAGCGACAAATTTTGTAAATTTCGAAAAAACAATACAATATTTTTATGAATTATTTACTGAAGTGTTTTAAGGCAGCTCTGGTTTTTTTATTTTTTGCTGAAAAACACTGTATATGTACACAGCATTTTCCTGTTTAGATTAAAGAGTTTACTTGAGCACTCTGTATCCTTACTGGTAAAAGTTATAAACTTTTTTTGCATTTAACTATTAATCGTCAATTTTTACGATTAATCGAATAACTGATTAATCAATTTTTGTCATTTTTAGAATAATGCCCTTACCGCTACAGAAATTTATATGCTATTTTTTATGTAGAATTTTTGTATTTACTTAAAGCAGTATATAAAATTGATTTAAAATTATAGACGACTGGCAAAAAAAAATTTCATTCTACTCGCAACATTAAAAAAAATCCATGGATCTAACATTTCATACCTAATTTTAATCTTTCTGAAATATTAAAAAACTAATTTTTTTTAGTAAAATTGAAGAGAATTGAATAAATAAAAATATGGACTTCCATTGGACCATCTACTAAGGTAATAATATAAACACCTAAAAAATGTTAATATTTTGTATAATGTTAAGAGATCTTAGGTAGGATAGGATTTGGTAATAATTTTTGTATTAATGATCATCGAAATACATTTTATTTTTATATTTACAATATTAGATATCTAGTCTAAATTTCCAATAAAAAAATTAAGTTGGATAGATTTCAAAAATTTTTGATTGGTAGACTGTTTCTGGGACTTGCCCATATATATTTATATATGGTTTTGTATAAGTCATATATAAGTAAATATGGTCCCGTAAAAGCCATATATAATTATATATTATATATGTGTATAGTTATATATAATTTTATATGATCTTATCGTATAAATCATATATAATTTTATAAAAATCAATATACAGTATGTGGAAAAAATAAGTTGTCAAGAATAAAGTTTTATTACAAAGTTTAGTAACTTTTACAAGTTATTTGGAATCGATACGATTCTTTTATAGTATTTGTTAACATTTTCTATATTTTTAAATTAAATAACATTCATTTAAACTAAAATATTACACTCTTCGTTTAAGGAAAAATACAAAATTAACTAAAAAAATTATGTTGAAAAAGTAAGTTGTCAAAACTTTAGTAGCCACAGTGTCCATACTTTCGAGAAGGTAATTTACCCAATCTATCTTGCATTGAGTTCACTAGGTTTAAACATTCTGTTTGAGAAATATTACTCCAGTTTCTGAAAATGCAATCCTTCAAAGATTTTGGGGCATTTCTTCAGCAATACGAATTTTAAGGAAAGCCCACGCGTTCTCGATAGGTGACAAATCGGGACTATGTGGGGGCCACTTTAAAACATTAACATTTGTGTTTTGGAGGTATTGGGAAACTATTTTTGCTGTGTGTATTGGCGCATTATCCTGTTGAAGAATGAAGTTTGGCCCTATTAGACGACGGCCGTCTGGAATAGCATGTTCTTCCAAAATCTGTATATATACAGCTGCAGTAATTTTACCCTGTAACAATAATACATTACCAGTACCATTTGAAGACATGCATCCCCAGACCATTAAACCCTTTTCTACAGCCTTAACGATGGGTAGAGTGCACTTGTATGACAGTTGTTCTTTTGGGTTGCGCCAAACGTAGACCATACCATGAGAATATTTTAATCTAATCATCGATTCATCCGTCCACAACACATTATACCAAAATTCTATAGGTTTTAAAAGATGTTCTATATAAAACTGACGTCTTTTTTCTTTATTAACTTTACTTAAGTAGGGTATCTTACGGGCAACACGACCATGCTTATTGTTTTGGCGCAGTCTGTTTCGAATGGTGTATGTTGAGGGGGCCTCTTTACCTTCATTAATAATTTGGGCTCTAATTTTTGGCACGGATTTGAAAGGATCAGAGTTGGAAATTTCTAATATGCGCTTATCGACACGTTCTGTTGTCATTTTTGGCCGTCCAGGGCGGAGTTTTCTGGAAACTCTATCATAATTGTTATAGGCAGCAATAACTTTCCATATAGAAGTTTGAGATTTTTCTAATTTTTCAGCTATGTATCTCTGAGTGTGACCATCTTTATAAAGATTAATTATTATTTTACGTTCTTCGTCGGTTAATTGTCAAAATTTTCCCATATTTTAATCTCTAAAAGAGTTGTTAAAACAAAATAAAATCAAATCACTTTACAGACTTTTTGAGCAAATCGAAGGCATTATTTTTTCTTACCGAATACTTAAATCTGTTTCACAATTATATTTTTATAAAAAATTAATAGAAATCAAACTTATAGCGGCAACTTAAATAACTCCACAATCAATTTTTTCACTTGACAACTTACTTTTGCAACACTTTTCCAAAGACTAGTTTAGAGAAATGCTAATTACTTTAAGTAATATGCTGTTTCCAACAACAAAACTTTATGAAATTTATCTCAAATAACGGTACTTTAAAATTATCTAAAAACAGTTTACAGTGAAGATCAAAATTTATTCAACAAGTTACAACATTTTTTTATTTGATAACTTATTTTTTTCACATACTGTATAACTAGATGTGGTTACATATGGCATCATATGAGGTAGTTATTAAAAAAATAATGTTATATATGTAATGCATACTGACATATGTAAATATATAAGATAATATATTATTAGATAAACCCACATATATCTGATCTTTTTTACTCGGGTAAAAAAGTATGAGATCTAAATATATATCGTTACATATAGCTATTTATAAAAATATATATAATTATATCAAGTTATATAATACTACTAGCTGCCCCGGCAAACCTGGTTTTGTCTGAAAATTTAATTTGGGGTTGCAGGTAAATATAATAAATAAATCAGGCCTGCCACATACACTAACATATGTCATTGCATTTTATATATACTGCTGCATCTGCCGTGGACTTTCAGTGTAAGATAATGGTAGGATGCAGATATATCCTATTTCATTAGGCTGGTAGTGAATAAAAAACAACTAATCTTAAATGTGTAATGAAAACTCTGAGTCCAACGGCGTTGTTGTTGCGACAAGCTAACGATTAAATATAGGCCGAAAAAATGCAGTGTATTTCATTTTTTTTGTTTACTACAATTATTATATTTAGCGGATCAAAAATGATTTTTAAAAATAAATCAATCCATAAAGAACTTGAGAAATATGTTTGCTGACATAAGTATGTAAAGCTAGAATAAATCTCTTACCAAATGGAAAATGGCCAAACATTGACCACAACTAGTAATAGGCGCTGCTGCAGAAAAATTTTCATTTTATTTCTCATACATTATGAACAAATATAATTCTTAAAAGGTTTCAAAATTGCCAAGCTCTAATTGTAAGTGTCCTTATTGTAGAGCACATGTTATTAATTTCATGAATGTTTTCACTTAATCTAATCATTTTTTTATTATATTTCCTCAGCAAAATTGCATTGCAAACGTTACTCTGTTGTTAAATTTGCATGTTCTTCTCTTATCTGACGGGCATATCGAGAATTTTGCCATTTTTATTACGTTTGAATCATCTCGGTATAATTATAAAACGAATTTAATGAAGTAAAATACGAACCAAAACACTTAAAACTCAACTTAACTTAGTATACATATCGTTAATTTTTGCAAAAATTCAACAAAATTAAATCAATTTGTTAAGTAGAACACAATTCATATTTTAAAATTAGTTATTTTTCAATTTAACGATTTCAGTTTTTTATTTTTTTTAGTTGTCAATTGTATTTGATTATTTTAACATTTTTTTATTTAGAACGTTTGATTTCTAAGAAAAATTCAAAAATTAAGGTTTAACTTAAAAAGACTTTCCTTACCTTAAGTTATTGACAAAATGTGTCAATGTGTCAAAAGTTAAAAAAAAAAAATCAAGAAATTGCATATAACTCACTAAATGAATGTCACTTTAATATTCGCTTTTATTTAATATTACCCAGCAAAAAAACTGGTAGTCATTCTGTGACTATAACTTCTTTCATTGCTTCCTAAACTTCAGTCGACATTCTTTTTTGATTTTTTGGTGTTATTCTAATGCACTTCCAAAAGCATTCATGTGTTCATATTTCAAATGCAGTGATTTGGATATAAACCCGATGTATATCTTAAAATATCACTCTTCATTACTTCTAAAGTATAAGTTATAGTATATCGTATATTTTTTGAATCTAAAGCATTTATTCAAATTGGAAAAATTGTTCTGATGAAATTTTTTAATTTTTTTATTTAATAATATAAAAGTTTTGAAATATTAAGAAAAACACATTTTTTTAACCTTTAATTGAAACTAGCTGGCCTGTCATTTGCATTTTTTCAGCCTTAAATATTTATGAGGACGCAATCTGTGCATCTTTGCATTATGTTTATTATTTTACACTACATCATTTCCAGTTTTAATTCAGAATTTACCAAAATAATTTTAAAATTGTGTAAAAATTATTTCAAATTGCCCAAAAATGTTTTGGAATTGTGCAAAAATTATTTAAAATTTTTCAAAAATATTTTAAAATTGTCTTAAAATATTTTAAAATTGTACAACCAGTTTTTAAATTATCCAAAAATATTTTAAAATTTGTCTAAAAATGCATTAAAATTTTTGAAAAATGTTTCAAAAATGTTTTTTCACTAATGCAGAATTATTTATTTGTTTTAATAAAGATTATTTGTATATCAATGCATAAATTTAGCTTCTTTAAACTTATTTTTTCTGCATTCTTATGAATTAAATTTTCATGAAAGCTTAAATACTACAAAGTATATGAGCATTTTCCACTCATGCATCAGAATATCTAATCATTGTATTATCATTGCTTCCTTGAGGTAAAGTATGAGTAATGCTAGTAGCTACATTTGAATACTTCCATCCTATGACACGCTAATGTTAAATTCATCTATGAAACCATCAGAAAAGAAGTGATGCCTTTGCCATAGTAGTGATGCTTTTATTGCTTCTTTGGCAGCTTTATTTTTGCTGGGTATCTAATGATTAAATAAGATTAGGAGTTGGATGCGTATGAGTGTTATTTAATTAATCCAAATATTACTTATGCGCCACCTAAAGAAACAAACTTTGGTATATGAATTATAATCAATAAAATAAATCCGCCGCTATTTAGCGGGCCCAAATTTTATCAACAAAATTTATTTTTAATGAAGAAATTTATTTTGTGAATTAGAGTAAAATTTAATGAATGTGAAATATTTAAATATTAAAATATGATAAATGTGAAATATTTAAATATCTCGAATTAAATTTAATATAAACTTTCTTACAGACGGATCATACATATTATACAAGTTTGGTGTCGATCCGTTCAGCACCTCTCGGATTTTAGAATTACAAGAATTATTTTTTTTTCTAATATTGGTCATTTATTGCTAAACTCCTGAACTTTGACACAAAAATTTTAACAGAAGATCTTAAACGATTTAAAATAATATATAAAATATTGTATATGGAAGCACACAACTTTTACTAACTATTACATTTCGCGACGAAAAAAAAGTGTCAAAAGGAGGCACCCTAATGCTGCAGTAATAGCATAACATATTGTAGTTTTTATATTAACCTCAGAATTCTATACCAAAAAGCTAACAATTGGTTGTTGTTTGAGGATAAAATTACAAAAAATATTGCCTATCCAGCTATACCAAAACAACAACAATGACAACCAAATCCAAGGGGTAATATAAAAAACTCTTAAGCCATCTCTAATAATTTTTTTGTAATACTTAAACTTATATGTATGTACATAGTCGTAGTCCTATTCTGTATGGTATATAGATCAAGTTTATGAGGAATTCCTTTATGTAACATTATTTGGCTTAAAATGTAGCTGTTATTTTACTTTTTTTTTGTGTCATAAATGTGAAAATGAAAGCAAATTGTCGGCATATTTTCTAATTTTAACAAACATATAAACGCTTCATATCTTTTTTGCGGATGATAACACCAACTGTTGTTACATCAACAAAATGCTGAAGCAAAAAAAAAAAAAAAAAAAACGAAAATGTTATACCACATAAGATAAATGTTTTACAGTCAGCGAAATAAGTAAAGCATACAACTTAATATATTAATTTTATTTATGATAGGAACAAAACAAATAACCAACATACTCGTTTCAAAAATTTATATTTTTAATTTATTCTTAAATAACTTATTTAAAAACAGTGATAATATTTAAAGACTAATATATGTTATATTATAAACTATTAAAATTGTAAGACACATACTAACGCGAAGGTGGATTTATATGTCGACTAGCTCCAGATATGATTGGTCTTTATTAAGAGCTCTCATTTAATATCACAACTTAAATTTCAATTAGATATTTACGGTTTTGTGTATCTAAATACCATATAATCCCAATTCAAATAGGACTCCTCTATGAGAGATAAATCTGAATATAGACAGATTCTAATTAAATTGAATAGGGTTTGCGACTCAAAATGTGGTTCTGAGTTGATTGGCAGTCTATGACATGTCACCGGACTTGTCTTAAGGAACATGACACTCAACTAACTCCAAATAACATATCACAGAGCCAACGCAAAAGAACCTGTCATGACTTTTTAACCAGCCATCTCGTGTTATATATTCACCTATCTCGTGTTATATATCTTCGGAACCGATGCAGTTTTCACCTAGCACGGTACTGGACCTTATTCCAAAATAACACTTTTTTCTCGCAGGGTATTTATTATTTATTAAATGTTTAGCTTTGTTAAACACTTTTAATTATATCATAATCTATAAGGGTTCATTGCGTTGATTTTTCGGAATATCCAATCCAAAATTGCGATTTCTGCGTAATTGAAGCAACCAATTACCTTTGTTTTATTGAGATATTCCTCGGCATTAAGTAAAAAAAGTCTAGTTTCAGGATTAATTGAACAATCAGATTATTAAAAAAATGTAAGAATTAATCAATGACGTTCCCTCTTATATGCGGAATTGTTCCCTAAATAAATACTAAATATTTTTGTAAATTTTACATTTTCATATTTTTGCCCACAGTTTTATAATATTTCCGCAAATCAGTCACTCTCTATATTTACCTATCTTAGATTGATCGTATACTATCGTGGTATGTATTTTTATATACAAACAAATTGTTCAAGACTGTAAACAACAGCACCTATCGTTGAAAGAAAACTAAATATTAAACAGGAACACTCCAACAAAAATAAATGCTAGTACAGGTTGGTTGAAAAGTTCCTGCGCTCACCAAGAGATGGCACTGCTAGCTCCAAACTTTTTTTTTTCTCAAGTTGGTATAACTGTCCTGAGAACACATGCAAAGTTGCAAGTCATTCTGTCAATTCTTTCTTTGTTTACAAGCCATTTGAAGTTGACGTGTCTTTGATTTTTTTTAAATATGGAAAAAATTGAATATCGCGCAGTCATTAGATTCTTTGTTTTGAAGGGTTTAAAAGTAAAGGAAATTTATGAACAATTGTTAGAAGTGTATAAGGAGTCCTCACCTTCAAAACGCACCGTTGAATTTTGGGCTGGTGAATTTAAACGTGGTCGTACCAGCCTTGAAGACGATCCACGCGAAAGACGACCAAAACCTGCAACCACATCAGAAATCATTAAGTAGGTACATAATATGGTTAGTGAAGATCCAAGTTTGACTAAACGTGAAATTGCTAATGCCATAGGCATCTCAGACGAACGAGTACTTCATATTTTACATGAAGAATTACGTATGAAAAAACTGTTTTGGAAAGTTAGTGCCGCACACATTAACAATTCAACAAAAACTGGATCGAAAACAAATTTCTCAGCGTAATTTGGAGCGTTTTAAGCCGAATAAAACCGACTTCTTGCGTCGTTTTATAACGATGGATGAGACTTGGATCTACCACCATGATCCTAAATTGAAACAAGAACGTTTACAGTGGACTGAAGCTGGTTGTTCAGCTCCAAAGCAGGTGAAGTCACAACGATCAGCAAAGAAGGTTATGGCATCAGTTTTTTGGGATGCAAAAGGAATTTTGTTGATTGATTATCTTCAGAAAGTTAAAACAATAAACTCTGAATATTACTGCAGCCTCTTGGATCAGCTGGATGAAAAAATTTGTGAGAAAAGACCTGGTTTAAAGAAGAAAAAAACCCTTTTTCATCAAGACAATGCACCTGCTCACAAAAGTGTTTTGACGATGGCTAAATTCAAAGAATTAAAGTACGAATTGCTTGAACATCCACCGTATTCACCAGATTTGGCTCCCAGTGACTACTATCTCTTCAGAAATCTCAAACAATTCCTTCGTGGAAAGCATTTTTCGTCGAATGAAGAGGCCATAGCAGCCGCAGACGGTTATTTTGCAGAGCTTCCGGAAAACCATTATAAGGATGGGATAAAATTATTGGAAGATCATTGGAACAAGTGTATTGAGCTTCTAGGAGATTATATTGAATAAAAAAATATATTTCGTAGCAAAAACAGTATTCTTTCATTTCGAGCGCAGGAACTTTTCAACCAACCTGTAGTATGGTACATTAAAGCTTGAACGATATCAGACAATAAAATAACCCACACACAAGGCTTTCAAAAAAGTTCAAAAGAGAATCTACCGCCAAAGAAAAATGATAAGTCAAGTAATAAAGTTTCAAATGTGCTATAGTTCATTTTGAACAGCTTAATAAAAAAAACCACAGAACAGTAGAAATTTTGAAGAAACACGTACATACGAAGAGTTTAAAGTTGTACCCATGTCTATCACGTTATTGTATTGGTCCTGGTAAAAACCGAAAATAAATCTACGTATTTTTAAATGTTTTAAAGGGAGGCGAACATTCAATGGAAAACCTCACCGCACATTTCTGGGACATATTATATGAAAATTGAGATATCAAGTTTCAGAAGTATTTAAATTTAAAGGCCTAACTACATTAAGCGAAATTGAATTAAGAAAAAGAGCGATATCATACAACACAATTAAATCGCCCATATTTAGCTTAACTCAACTTTTTAAAAGTTAAAAAAAATAATCGACATTCATCGTACCCAAATTAAGAAAATTAAAAACATGTCAAAAAAATTATATAGAAATAAAAAATAACAATTAAAACACAAAACAAAACAAATTAAAATTCAAGAAATTAAAAAAAAATTAATTGTGCAAATCTGAAAAAATTAATTCAATTCAAATATGGGTGTCGTGTAATTTGGGGCAAACTTAAGTCAACTTTTGTTGATATTTGAAACAAATCTTAAGTCACCAAAGCCAATTGTAGTTGGACCTCAAAACCTGTTTAATTTTTAACCATGGTTGGCAAGCGGTAGTTGTCTATCACGCTTTTATCAATACCGATACGAAAATTTTAAAACTGCTATTGCAATAGTAACATGTGTTTTCAAATATGACGAGCTATATTTCATAATATTACCTGTTAAATTTTGTTATATTTGCAAAATACCGTTATAAATAGACGTTCCGGTAGTTTAGCGCTATTAACCGGTTATACAAAAAGACACTTACCTTTAATGGAATGGTAATTTTAAAAATTTTATACCGGTCTTAAAGTAGCTGTGGTAGCCAACTACCGTTATTATGAAAAGGTATTGAATGCCAACCATGTTTTTAACACAAGATTTTTTTGTTTAAACATAATTTTTTAGTGTTGGACTGTACCTACTTTTCAGTGGCCCAAATTCAAATATTGAAATTTTTTAAAGAAAGACAAAATTTAAGAGTAGGTTTATCTGCCGTCATTAGTTTCAAATGCATTTTGAAATAAGAAATCCTAAATTTTTGACAGGGCAACAAAGGGATGTTCGGATTTACAAGAAAACTACCAGATCGTAAAGTATCTAGGATATGATGCAGAGAGCTAAATTTCACGTTAAATGGTTACAAAATAAAACCATTTTGTATTAAAATGGCTTAAATTCGTAAAATTTAGATTTATTCGTAAACAGGTTTAAAGAACTCGAAAAAAAAACAAAATTGTAATACCGATTCTCAGAGTTGCCGCTTGTTTGAAATATTGTGTATGTGACAAACATTAAATTGTTTATGAGAACCAAAGCAACATTCTACTTGAAGAAAGAAAAAACATATTGTTACGGTGACTTAAAGAGTGTGCAGAAATAATAAAACTAGTCGTGCTTCGGTAACTCCTTTGAAGAAAGTGCTTGTGTGATGTTTTCGACGAAAGTAATTCATCTGCAATCCATACAGTAAGCAAACGTATTAAGTCTAACATTGTTAGTTCTAAAAAATATTTTAGAATATACAGAATTTACCTTGTTTTTGGAAACACCTGGAAACATCCTTTAAAAAAATTTTAGACCAATGTAAGGAGCGATATAAATTAAGCAACTCAAAATCGAAAGGCCGTAGGATTATGAGTATCTCAAAAAATTTAGATCACACGACTATGTAAATGCCTTTTTAGAATTTTTTTTTTGATTTAGGTTTGCATGTGACTAGGTATTGGATAATACATACATATCAACCCAGTCAGAAAAATATAAACGAAAAAGTGCTGGGAAAGCAATTTAAATGGTGGTACCAGTGATGGCAAAAAGTAATTTCCTAACCCCAAAATGTTAACATCATTAGGCCTGTACTAGGTATTGGATAATACATACATAAATGTTAACATCATTAGGCCTGTGACTAGGTATTGGATAATACATACATATCAACCCAGTCAGAAAAATATAAACGAATAAGTGCTGGGAAAGCAATTTAAATGGTGGTACCAGGGATGGCAAAAAGTAATTTCCTAACCCCAAAATGTTAACATCATTAGGCCTGTAGGCTTTGGTGAAACAGTAATCTTTCTACCAGGAAATGCCTTTTTATCGCTGACAATTTCTGACTGGATAACCGTATATACGATCTAAATCTCTTTCCACCGAGCAATTTCTTTAGGTTTGGAAATAGGAAATAGTCAGTGGGGCTAAATCCGGAAAATATGGCGGATGAGGTATCAATTCGTAGCCCAATTTATGGAATTTTGCCAATACTCTGAAGTTGTCACACGATTACGTTTATGGTCAATTGAGAGCAAACGCGGTACCCATCTTGCATACAGCTTTCTTAAATCCAACTGATCATTTAAAATCGAAACCACTCTGCCATATGAAATGCCTATGGCATCAACAATCTCAAAAATCTCGTTGATTTTTTTCGACATTTTCGGGTGTTCAGCGTCATTTGTACTTGTGCGACCACGACGAAAGTCAGTTAACCACTTTTTACCATTAAAATCGATGGTGCAGAGTCCCCAAAATATCTATCAAGCTTTTCCTTGCTTTGATTGACGGTTTTTTCGCAAAAATAATGTTTAATGAGCACTCGAAATTCACTTTTTTCCATTTTTAAAAAATCCACGAGGTTGTATGTTTTGAACTGCTGTTAAACGCAAAGTAAATGACAGTACTTGCTCAAAATTTGACAGTAGTCTATTAACAGGTGATACTTGATGGGAGCAGTATTGTATTTCATATAACTACGAGGAAAGTTCGAAAAGTCACGGACTTATTGATCCGCCCTCGTACAATTTAAATTTATGAAATCAATATTATGGAATTCTATCATTAAATATAAAACATTTTTGAATATATGATTTCAAATGGTAATATATAAAGTAATATCAAAAGATATTATCATTTATTATACTTTTTAATATGGCTTTTATGTTTATATGTTCTTTTGAATGTTGTAATTATTTCGTTGACAGTATGAAAACTAAAGTTGTCAATTTGCAGCAATACCGTTTTTTATTCTTCTTCTTTTTAATAACAGACATAATATTTGTATATTCACACATACAAACACATACATATGCATATATTTTTACACATGCTGTGCAGAATTATGAAAGAATTAACTCCCCAAATCCTTTCTTGTGAGCTGATTGGGAATAAATTTTCTAATCAAACTTAAAGAATCGTATGAATTCCGCTCAATTTGAATAAACTCATTGTATATGGTGACTCAGTAAGAATTCACTTTTTTATTTTTAAATAAAAACACGTAATTTGTTTGAGATAGTTGTGATTTTTTTATTGGATGGTAAAGAAGTCATGTTCCGATTAAGTATGGATTAAAATACCCTGAAATGGCCCCACGGCTCTGATGAGAGGTCATTACTCTTTTTATAAAATTTTTCAATGAATTTTTTATAGAGATGTGTCTCACCGCTGACGTGTTGGATTTGATATCAGAAATTGTTTCTTGTGTATTCGAATAAACCCAAAAGTTCACAAAACCCCAAAGAAAGAAATCGCACGGCATTAAAACGCATGATCTTGGTATCCAGTTGACATCAAAATTTCTTGAGATAATTTTTTTGTGAAATTGTTGCTTCAATACCAAATTTTTGTAATAAGTTTTCACAATTATAACGCGTTGTTTTTTCGATAAGCGCTCCATTTTTAATAACACTGTAAGTAAAATTTCAACTTTTGAAATGACACTCGAAAATCCCAAAACACGGAAACTTAATTTAGAGTCGTAGAATTCAGTGACGAACTCTGTTTTGAAGAGTTAGGTCGTTATAACAAGATAGTTAGATTTTAAGTTGGTATTGACTCAAACAATTTCTTGATTAAATTTTACTGAAAAGAATTCGAAAACTCTTTTCCAATAACTTTATTTATTGATTTTTTACTTATTTACAATTTATTAATTATTTTTTTTTCATTTGCAATCAAAAAAATCTTGACTTTGTTTTGAAAATAAATCGACATAGGAGTCACTAAAATCTGTTACAATAATATAACGTATACGTATTGGTGGAATTTAACTTGAATTAAACTCATCCCAGTGTAGAATTAATATTGGAGTATCATTATTTTTTGAACTACAAATAATTATAACTCCTTATCTTCTAGATTAATTTAAACAAAATAGTAATAAGTAGTAAATGAGTGAAAAAACAATAAATTAAGTCATTGGAAAACAATCTTCAAAGCCTTTTCGTTAAAATAAAATAAAAAATTGTTTGAGTCAATACAAACCTAAAATCTAAATATCTTGTTAAAATTACCTGACTATTTAAAACGGGGTTCGCCACTGAATTCTACGACCCAAAATTAAGTTTACATATCCCAGGGTTTTTGTGTGCCATTTTGACGTATTTACTGTGCAATCGGAATAAACATATGTGACAGCTGCCAAATTTCAGAGTTGCACAAAAATATATTACACTAAATTTAAAAATTGCATTGTTACTGAGACACCCTATATTAAATGAAAAGCTTAAAAAATTCATTCCACCAGGAAATTAAAGAAAAAGTTACTTTCTGTAGGAAATTTAAAGGCAATGTTAATTAATTCCTTTAGGATTTTTTTATTTTTAGAGTATTAATTTTTATAATTAATACACAGAAATTGATTTCTAGTTTTTCCTAATTTATGAATTAATTTTTTTTAAATTTAAAAATATTATTTAAATTTTTAAGACATTTGTTCCACAAACAATTAATTCTTTTATGCTCCGATTCTGTAGTATAAACAGTGACTGTTACAATTAATCATTTACTAACCTGAAACGGTTCATAGTGGTTTTTAACACATTAAATTACTACAAGGAGAAGTGTAGTAGATGGAACAAGTTAAAATATGATATAAAAACATCTTTTTTTATCAATTCTGTAAGAATAGGTTAAAACAGTAATAATTTAAAAACTTTGCCGGTTTTTTTTTTCAAATTACCCAAGAAAATGAATTTTATTACAAGTATTATGCCTGCAACGTGATACTATACAATTTTTCCTGCGTAAAACTCTAGTATCGTACTCGTAGGTGTCATTTTATACGGAAGGTATTTTCGTTGCCAATCTACTGATTTTGCAGAAATTTAGATCTGTGTTACAGGAGACAGAATTAAAGCAGGACGTGTTTTTTAGCGGTATAACTTACATATCTAGAGATCAAAAGGGGTAAAAACGTAAATTCATTTATATGTCTAAAATTTTCTAAATCTCATAAAATTTTTGTGCATACACCAATCATATTTAATAGTTTTTTGCCCAACACTTAAAATTGCGTGGGACAAAAACCATCATCTGATTTTCATTTGCTAGTGAAAACTCATTCGAATTTTAACTGATGTCGTATACTGATATATTCGCACTTATACATTTTATTTCAATTAATTGTGGGAAATGGCCACCATCGGCGTTGATGCATATTTGTGCTCAAGTGGTTTCCATTCACCGCAATAGCGTTACCTTTGACTCCTTGAAAAATAAGGTCCGACGAAACTGCAGACCACACTGTAACTTTAAAAGGGTGTAATGGCGAATTATTGATTTAAAATCATCCACTTGGTTGTTGACATCAAAAATAGCTTTATTGTCATTCAGAATCGATTCATTATTCTTCGCTATAAATTTCCAACGGTTCTACTTCACGAATGACAAAACGAAACTGGCATAAGATGCTTATTGTTCAACTTTGTATCCTCTAAATTTTAAAGATATCAGAAAAGAAAAAACCTTAACATTTGAACAAGCATACCACGAGATAGCTTCTTGAAATATCTTTCATTTGATACCCCGCTTATATATTGCCATTATGGTTTTAAAAGAAATATGAACAATTTGTAACAATCATAATTACCTCCTATTTCCTGCCGTATGTTTATTCCGCTAAAATTGAGATTGGACTGAGAAAAAATACTACTCTGTTAGTTTTTACTCCTCTTTCACATATCCAAATTTCGCAGCAATCGATAAGAGACACTAAAGAGATCTTCCATGTTAGAACTTAATTTTTAATATATCAGGGATGACTGTTGACTTATACTATTATCTGTTTTTATATATTTTTTTTATGATACGTACTATTGTTGTTGTTTTCATTTTATATAGCAAAATATTTTTTTATAACTTGTGCTCATTTTAGCACCATTTAAAATGAAAGACAAGGTCCTGACTTTAATGTATGCAGTATGTTGCTAGTAGTGGCAGGCCAGCCTACAGCAAAACAAACCAGGCATTTTGATTGTTGCCTCCTTATAACAACTAATGACTGACTGTCTTCCCATGTACTAAAAAATTTGTATACGCCATATTGTTGGGGTTGTATTTGAGATGGCAATGATGTCTACACTGACTACACAAAAATGTCAGCATCATAACCTTTTTTTAACTTTGCATTTTATATAAATATAAAATTTAGATATAGTTGTTTTAGAATATGTTATTCTTAGCAATACATACATAAAATATTACATATTAACAATACTTCTTCTTATCTTTTATAAATATTTACATATGCAATGAAAAATTAAACGTTGACTACACTCACCAAAAAAAGTTTGTAATGGCGACTGAAAATTTTGCTGTTATTACGGGAAATAATTTCAGCCCAGCAGTATTTTTTGCTAATCTTAGCAAAACACATATCTGCTGACGTGTAGCACAATAAAATTAGTAGAAAAATTAGTAGCCGCTACTTAATTTTAGTAAACTCTTTTTAAAGCGGTATTTAAAGCCGTTTTGTTAAAATCAGCAAAAAAAAATTTATAAATATTGTTAATATCAGCAAAAAATTTTAAATTTTTTTTATCTTAAAAAATTTAAAAACAAACGAATTAATCATTTTGTTTTTATTTAGTAATTTCTGTTTTGAAAAATATTTTAATCAATATTTTTTTCACTTTTAAGGTCAAATTTTAATTTTTTTTAAAGCAGATTTTTTGAAATAAAAAAACTTTTTAGTGTTATTTTAAGTGGATGTCCTATTTTCAGACATGAGTCGGTATATTCACTTCCGATCGCTTTTTTAATCTATGAAACATTTTAAGGCAATTTAAGTTTGTAGGTGTAAGTTTGAATTAGAAATAACATTTACTTCAATATCCACTTTTTTAAAATTAGTATTTTTCTTTTTCCTAATCGGTTTTAGAAAATCGGGTTTCAAAAATTTTTAAAATTATTTAATTAATTTTAAAACTTGTAAATAATCTGTAAAAACTCTGTAATTTGTAAAATAAAAATAGCAAAAAAATTTGCTAAATAATATTTTTTTACTAAAAATCAGTACAAAAATAGTAAAGTGGGATTGAAAACCGTTTACAAATTTTTCTACTTACTTTTTTTTCTGAGTTTTAAAATTTACTTTGTGATAACAGTAAGAATTTATATAAGGCATTTTTTGTTAAACGTTCTAGGGTACTGCCCAAAATATAAATATAATTTTAAAAAGCAATTTAAATTTTTTGTTTTTCAATGCCGACTGCCGTTTCGGATATTTAGTATAGCGAATCCAATAAGGCGGAAATTTTATAAAAGTAATTGGATTTTTTTGAATCTCTTCAGTTACGCGTTAAAAATCTAAATATTGGAGCCTTCGTTTTGAAATTTGAAAATTCAGCATTATATTCTTATTTAAAAAATACCACTCGCCATCAAAACCTAAAAATTTCTAAATGTTTTCTTAAATTATAATTGACCTACACCAATTTTGGACAGAAGGGTCACGGTTGACAAATGGCGTTGGGGTTAGCAAATAACAATCTCAAGCAGAACTTTTGAATTTTAAAATAGCAGCTCCAATATGACAATTTTTCTTTTTTAATTTACTAGACTCGCCGCCTTGAATTTGAAAACTCCGCCCCAAAATCCGAAAGTAAAGGTTTTTAAAAATATGTTTGAAATGCACACCAACTGTTCGGTCATTTTGAAGAATATATTAATGGAGATTTTCTTCATAAAGTTAGAAATATTTTACTAAAACGAATATTTGATTCTTATATTTGATTCTTGATAGTACCTTACTGATAGTAATAACCTGATGTTGGAACCTTACTTATATGAAAAGTCCGTTTTTATAGAAGTTTTAGATGGAACATTACTAATAATAAAAGTCTTCGTAATCCTTATTATTAAGTGTATCGTTGTTTATAAGAAAAGTAGTTTTCGTAACGACTTTTATTATAATCTGTCTCCTATGTAGATTGGTGTAATTTTATCATTGAGCTACTTAACGTGTTTTTTTAATAAATCTAACTTTAAGAAATGTTTCGTATCAATTAGTTGAATTTACTCCTTTCGAGAAACCTAACTTAGATGATGAGGCAAATAGCTTTTTCAAGGATAATTAGAAAATCTTGACAAGTTAGAACAAGAAACCATCTCGATCGTACAATAGCTTTCCCAACCGTTGCTGTTTGACCAACAGATTTATCATGACTTTAAGATGGAATCTTACTTAGAGAAAAATGCTTTTTGATCGAACCTGATTAAATTACTATGGCAGCGAGATCATCGCTTTTTGATGGAATATGGCTTAGAATAGAATTTTTTTTTTTTTAACATCCCATTTTATTTACACCTGTCTATATGACAATTAGTAATTAGTTTTGAGATTTAGGTATTAATTAACTTAAATCAACACTTAAACTTAAGATAACTTATATTTAGTGTAAGTAAACATTTATATTAAATTATATAAAATACATTTACAAATAGCTCCGATGGAGTGCATCGCTTAAGTCTTCTTGAACCTGAGAGCTCGTTATAGGGTAGTTGTCTAATTTCATTGTTAGATTGAGATGTAAGTTTAAATTTACATCTCATTCTAACAATGAAATTAGAATAGAAATTAACTATGGCTTTTTTATAAAATCTGACTTAAAAAAAATTACCTTAATTTTGGGTTTTTAATTTTACTTGACTTATAATAAAAGTTTGAAAAGTAGTAGAGTTTTAATGGAACCTGACTGATAAGAAAAGTCAAATAGGCCAAGTCCTAATAAAGAACCCGGATTATCAAAAGACTTTCTAAGGAATCTTATTTATAAAACTCAGCTCTATCGTGGCATTTTGTTTGAATATTTCATTGTTATTTTCGCTGTTTGATGAAACCTGACTATGAAAAATCCGCTTAATAGTTGCTTTTTAGTGGAACCTAACTTTAACAAAAACTTGCAGAAGGTTTGCAGAATAATTTGTAAAGTAATATATAGCCATAGGGGTCTATTAATTACTTTACACCTTACTTGATTGATGAATTTTACAGGCGCTAAACCTTAAGGTAATATATGGACCCATTAATATAAAGGTGATAAAGTAAGTAGTTACACTCACCAAAAAAAGTCTGTAATGGCAACTGAAAATTTTGCTGTTATTACGGGAAATTCTGCTAATTTGAGCCCAGCGGTATTTTTTGCTAATCTTAGCAACACATGTCTGCTGACGTGTAGTACAATGAAATTAGTAGAAAAATTAGTAGCCGCTACTAAATTTTAGTAGACTTTTTGTAAAGTGGAATTTAAAATCTGTTTGCTAAAATTAGCAAAAAAATTACTAAATACTATTCATATAAGTACAAAGTTTTAGATTTATTTTTTTTATCGAGCATCAAAAATTTTGATTATATTTTTTAAAAGATGTTTTATACAAAATGAAAAAAAAAATCAAAGGCTTAAAAATCTTAAAGGTTAAATTTAATTGTTTTTAGGGCTGATTTTTAGAACTAAAAACCCCTTTTTAGTGCTATTTTAAGTGGATGTCCTCTTTTTAGACATGAGTCGGTATCTTCACTTTCGATCCCTTTTTTATTCCTATGTAACATTTTAGGGCAATTTAAGTTTGTATGTATAAGTTTAAATTATTAGAAATAACATTTCCTTCAATATCGACTTTTTTAAAATAAGTAATTTTCTTTTGCTAATGTTAGCAAATCGGTTTTCAAAAATTTGTAAAATGATTTCTGAAATTAGCAACGAAAATTTGTAGATATTCTGTAAAAATTCTGTAATTTGTAAAATGTAAATAGCAAAAAGATTTGCTAAATAATATTTTTTTTACTAAAAATCAGTACAAAAATAGTAAAGTGGGATTGAAAACTGTTTACAAATTTTTCTACTAATTTTTTTTTTCTGAGTGTACTTACATGGCTACGAGTACAGGAAAAGTAATGTATCTAAAATAACATTTTCATAAAACAAAATTTAGTTAAAAATAATTACAAACATTTTTAACGTTATTAAATGTAAGGCGGTCATGATAGGAATCGAACTTGTGAACTCTGGTTTTCAGCCGAGAACTCTACCCACTAAGCTATCGATGTATATAACATTTGAGTGCTTTGAAAATAAATGAATAGTTGCGCTTTGTGTTTTTATTCGTAATGTCGAAACGTACATACACTCAAAATATATTTTCCGTTACCGACTGTAGTTTATTTAAAAAGTAATACGTAGAGTTTGTTTTTAAATGAAGAAACAATTGAAATTCATAGATATATATTTTTTAACTATTTGAATCAGTCATTCAAAAAATAAACTATAAAAATTTACAGACATTCAGTAGAAGTTGATATTTTCTGTTAAATGTAAAATTTTATGTTTTCTGTTCCTAAAAATAGAAATTAAAATAATAGCTTTTTGTGTTTTTACCAAAATAGTGTCGATTATTAAACAATGATTAAAAATAAATAACAAAATGAGCTGAATATAATGAAAAATCAGTAGTCCTCTTCCTGATTATATTTTCGATCGGTAACTCATTATTTTATGCTTGTAAGTAATGCAAAGGGTAATAAGTTTTGGTGGGTAACTCTGATTTTGATGAAAATTTGATATGTAGTAGAGGACACTAATGATTTTTTTTTGTATCGGACCAAAGTCGTGTTTAGTAGTGAAAAGCAGATATAAGAAATGTTGATATATTTATCTAATATATTCCTAAGTGTTGTTTCTTCTTATAAAAATAAAATAAATAAAACTGAAAAACTACAATTATCCAAAAACCCAAGACACCCTTAATGCCGTATGACACTTGCCAGTTTTTAGGATTTTTGCTAGATTTTTTTGTAGGAGAAAACAGCAAATATGAGACAGAAAATATGCATCATTTAAAATGACAGTCAGCCTATGATAATAACTTTGAGAGGTTAACAAGCGAACTAACGTTTTAGAAAAACGTTGAAATGCATATTTCTATTATAAATAGCAACCAAAGCACCAATTTGGCATCACTGCAAATAACTTCAAGCATTTTATATAAAAATCAAGTTGGAAATTTTTGGATTGAAAGTGACGTTACCCTTTTTTATCAATAAAATAAATTAAAAAAATGGAAGTACCTAATTTTTTACAAATATGCTTGTGCTCCTTACATTCATTACAATTGCTCATTAGCACATACTCGCGCTCTTCTCCAAAAAAAAAGAAAAAAGCCGTAAAAAATGTTGTCTAAACGGGCTTTATCGCTTAAATCAAATGACCCATAACATACATATACATTCACTTGTATATATCCCTGTACCCAATTCGCTATAGTTGCTGTGTAAGCAATATGAAAAAATTTAGAAAAGCAGTTGATCTTCTACGAAGGCGGGTCAATAAGCCCGTGACTTTTCGAACTTCCCTCGTAGTTATATGAAATGCAACACTGCTTCCATTAAGTACCACCTGTTAATAGACTATTGTCAAATTTTGAGCAAGTTCCGTCATTTACTTTGCGTTTAACAGCTGTTAAAAACATACAACCTCGTGGATTTTTTTTTAAATGGAAAAAAGTGAATTTCGATTACTCATTAAACATTATTTTTTGCGAAAAAAAACGGTCAAGCAAACCAAGGAAAAGCTTGATAAATACTATGGGGACTCTGCACCATAAGTCACGGACTTATTGATCCGCCCTCGTATTCCACACCCTTTTTACAATTTGCATAAGATTTGCGGTATAAAAAAATTCCTGTACATAAATTTTTCTTCCGGTACAACATATCTAAATTGGAGAGAACCACTCCCAAAATCTTCCTTGTAAGCCTAATCGTAATCATACCTGGTAGGAGACTTGTTTTAGACTTAAGTAAGCCAAAGCTTTTCTTAATAAGTCAGCCTGGAAAAAATGCAAAGTGTTTGAAGTAAAGGAATGGTCCAATCCTCAGTAAAATTCGATACTACCTGAGAGCGCACAACAATCCTTCAACCGTTTTTAATGAAATCTGGCGCAAAGGAAAAATCGGCTTAATAGTGGCTTTTTGATGGAAATTAACTCAAAGGAAAAGTTAGGTCTACCGCGAATTGCTAAAAAAAGCTCGTTTCTAAAAGAAACTTGTTTGTTATAAAAAATATAAAATGGGTTTTTAGATGAACTTCACCAGTAAAGCACCAAACTCTTAAGAAGGATTAGCTCAATAGTGCCGTTTTTTAGGAATATAAATATTAAGCAGATTCAATTCAAAACTCATAAGAAGAGTTAACTAAATTGTGGTAATGGAACCTAAATGACAAGTGGCGCCATGGCTCATTGTTATAGTGATCATAAAACTACAGTTCAACCAATAAAAACGTTACATATTTAGGGGCGCAGTTGTCTTTTAATTATAACTTCAAATACGGCATTAAATTGTACTTTAGCTACAGCAACATAAACAACATGATATAAACATAAATATTTATGTTAGCATCAGTTTACTACATCCTCATTCCACTTCAAAGTAATAAAAAAGTTAGAAACCATTTTTTAGTTGTTGATGGTTGACAACAAATGTTATGGTGAAATATTTTATAATATGACAATGTAGATTATGAGCTAAAATCACGTTTTCTCATAAACTTGTTAATTACAAGAAGTTTAATCAAAAATTACTGCTTGCTAAATAATATTGAGTTATATATAAAATAAACAAAGATTTAACAAAAGCAATAAGGAGGCAGAAGTTTAAGGCAAAATTTTATTTAAAAAAAATCAGACATTATGAAGACATAAAGAAATTTGACACGAATGGAATTACATACATGTGGGAACTTTAGTTAAGATTCCAATATGAAAAAAAATATATATATTTTTATTTTTAAGTACTATCTAAATACTTTTAAAATAAAGTATGGAAATTTGGTTATAAAATCCTAAATAGTATTTCCTTACAATTATTCATGAAATTTTAACCTATTTTTCTCTTCAATACGCAATTCAATAATAGAAAATTTGATTTAATATTGGTTTTGTTTTACATTTTTTTTATATAAATATATTAAATTTCCCCTAAAAACACCTGAATGGAATAATAAGAAAATCACGAAATCATACACAGATTTGTATTAAAAAAAAAAAAAAAAACTAATAATGTCAAACCAAGGAAGCATTCAATATCTCACTTGTGTTTGACACCCAACACCAAACAACATCAAAAATTTAAAAAAAAAATACAAGATTATCATCATCTTCAATTTACCAACTACCAAAAATAAAAAAGGAGGTGGCAGGGTGGCATGTATCGACATCATCATCACATGGCGTTAAGCAAACATGACAACTGATGTATACCCCAGTTGTTGTTGTTGTTTCTTCCTCAACTGACTTGTGTATGTCATTGACAATATTGTAAATATTGAATAATTTAACGGTAACGAAAATAAAAATCGACAAAAAAAAAATTGTACAAAATGTAAAGTTGAAAATATATAAGAAAAATAGACTACCAAAATTATATTCAACGAAAAATATAAAATTGCAGAATTCTAAAAGGCACAGAAGCATAAAATAATAATAAAACAGAAAAAAATAATAACGACAATGGTAACACAAACTACGACGGCATAGTGAAGTAAAAGAAAATAAGTCAACCTGCTAAAAAAAATTTAACATATAAATTGCCTTTTTACATGCAGATCGAATCGATATTGAATAACAACACAACACATTTCAAATTCATTCTGAATCTTAAAACTCATCCTACAACAACTATACACCAGCAATCAGAGGAGGTCCCCACACTACATTCTATTTCATCTATAGTAATAAAATATTCTTTTCCCTTTTGCATTTTATAACGAATACTTGTGGTACGTACCCCTTTTTTAAGTTTATTTTTATTAAAGCATTTTTTTTGTTGATACTTTACCATGTTCACACTGTCAATAATATTATTTATAATATTCGTGTTGCAAAGAATTTAAAAATTAGGTTGAAGAATAAAAGTAGAGTATAACTGACATATGCATAGACATTCTGTTGATTTTTATAACACACTTATAAATCAAATTAACATGTAAAACAACAAAAAAAATTCTTTATAAGACTGTTATAAGAATGAACTAAATGTCTATGCATATGGGGGTTAAAGTTTTTCTTATTTTTTTTAAATTTTTAAAAGACTTAAGATAAAAACTCTCTTTAGTAAGAAATTTATTTGAAATTCCGATATGTAGCACAGAATACAGGCTATTTATGGCATAAAAATTTTATTTAAAAACCAAGTGTATCTGCTTTTATTTGATACCCATATTATCATCACAGAATTAGTACAATTGCAAGACTTTGACCTTCTTTTATAAGATTTAAAGTAAGGAAATGAAAAACTGAGTGAGCTACAGTCGTGGTGACACAATTAAGTCATTCGAACTCATGGAATTCCTATTAAGAATAAATATTATATTTTTTTAGACATACAAAAATTAAGTTTTTTTCATTTGTCTAAAATCTTATAAACTAATTAAACTTAAAAACATAAACAATTTACAATTATTTAACTGCTTTTTTCAACATTTTATATAATCTTTAACCATTTTGTGGACAAATAATTAAGTCATTTGATAAATATTATTTAAATTAATTCAAATTAAAAACCATTTTGATTAATGGTACGGGGGTGGGTCAACAACTCCGTGACTTTTTGAATGAAACACTGTTTTTTTGCAAAAAAAAAAATATTTTTTAACATAATCTCCTTTTAGCTCAACACACTTAGTCCAACGTTTCTCCAATTTTTGTATTCCTTTCAAAAAATTGGAATTTTTGAGGTCCATAAAATAATTTCATCGGAGCTTAATCTCTTTCCACCAAGCCATTTCTTTATGTTTAGTAATAGGAAATAAACACTGGGGGCTAAATCCGGAGAATAAGGGGGCAATTCGTAGTCTACTTTAAGGATTTTTTCCATGGAAACTAAGGTGTCACACTATTCCGTTGGTGGTCTATTGTGAGCAAACGCGGCAGCCATCTTCCCGAAAGCTTTCTCATACCCAAGTGATCGTTCAAAATTGAAACCACTGAGCCATGTGAGATGCCTATGTCTTCCACAATCCATCGCACATTCCATCTCCGATCGGCCAAATCCATATCGTGAATTTGTTCAATTGTTTTGAGTGTAGAGACCTCAACTGGGCGTCCAGAACGTTCGGCAGCTTCCGTCCTTGTAAGGCCACAACGAAAGTCAGTAAAACACTTTTTTACCTTTGAAATCGATGGTGCAGAGTCCCGATAGTATTTATCAAGCTTTTCCTTGGTTTGATTGACGTTTCATTTTGCAAGAAATAATGTTTAATGGACACTCGAAATTAAATTTTTTCTATTTTTAAAAGAAGCCACGAGGTTGTATGTTTTGAACAGCTGTTAAACGGAAAGTAAATGACACAACTTACTCAAAATAACAGTAGTCTATTAACAGGTGGTACTTGATGGGAACAGTGTTGCATTTCATATCACTACGAGGGAAGTTCGAAAAGTCACGGACTTATTGATCCGCCCTCGTATATTGTATATTTTAATACTTGGTAGGATATCCTTAGTGTGATTCCTCTCCCGCCAATACTTGCCGACCCGAGACTAATGCTTCAGGTCGTAATGTCTTCAGGTAGTCATTTGTATATATGGGATTTAATTGAGCTTTTTGTGGATAATTTACATGCGGTCTGACATCATTACCAAAAACATTAAACTTACATTAATCGCTCCAATCAACCAATTTCAAAAATATTGGTCACAGTGGAGATATTTTTTTGCAGACTGTAAACCCTGCTTAATATTTTATTTACACATTCGGCTTTCACCTTGATATGCGACAATATAAATTATTTTTAACCAAACGCGCTCTTACAGTTCTTGTTGATATTTTAATATTGCATTCTGACTCCGTGCTAGACCTTACTAAAGTAGATTCAAATAAAGTATAATTTTTACTCATTCTGGTCATTAACCTTTCTGCCGAAAACACGTTTTTCAGGGTTTGTTTTTAATAAAATATTGATAGTCTCATATTTTTTAAAAATTTAATTTACATTGACTATTTTGCTACGCAATAAAGAAACTGATTTTAGCACATTAGTTCCCTTTCAGCGGGGTTAGTACTTCTATTTTTGCCCTATAGTTAAAAAACACAATAATCGTCTCAGAAGGTGCTGAAATTTTTAATACAGTCATTTTGTAATCAAATATTTATTTTTCTGAGCTTAGTTATCTACTTAAACTTAAGTAACTTAATTATCCAGTTCGAAGGACCAAAATGGTTTAAAATCCGGTTCGAAGGACCACAAAATGTTTTTGTCGAAATATTTCCTCAGAAAATTTAGAAAAATAAAACAAAAATTAGTTATGTTTAAATTCAGTTTTATTTTTGGGGGTTTAAAAATTTTGTACGTACCGTACTCTCTGGGGGTATACACACGAATGAAAAACTTAAACACTAAACAAACAAAAGCAAGTTACAAAAAAAGAAAGGAAAAACAAAGAGAAAATACAATAACATAGAAAAAAGGTATACTAAACAATAAAAAGAAACATAATCCTTTTGCGCTTAAACAGTGTCCACTTACGACTCAATATTCTAAGACTTACTGATTGCTAGTTTGAACATTTCGACATCATGCGCTCAATTCTTTTTGTGTTTAAAAAGCAAACTAACAGGTCAATATATTTGATATGTTTGGAATGAACAAAAAGTCAAGAAACGGCTATAAATGTACTCAGAAAAAATTTAGTAAAATGACTTATTTGTGTGACCATGACTCCAAACGTTTACTTCAAAATTCCACAAATACGAAAAATTAAAAAATAACGAAAACTTTTTTATTCCTGGATTATTATTTTTTTTGTTTTCAAAGTGCTGTACTTACCACACCAATAATTAAAAAAAAACAGTTTTTATGTAAAAACCCACATATCTCAGCTGTAATTTGTACTTTTAATATATCAATTATCTTAGACTTTCTTTTTACTTTTTTATGATTTTCAAAGTAACTCAACTATCCTATATATGGGGAAAATGTGTTTAATTGATGTTGCACATGTGACATACTACAGCAGAAAAAAAGTTGTACGCTTAAAAATTGCTCTGGTATATGAAGGCTCTATACCAAATTAATATTACGTATACGTCTATTAAAATTATTACAATTTATGCTGGCAATACTACCCCACTTGGTGGTACATAAAGGGTTTTTCAATAAAGGTATTCCAATAAGGGCCGGTAGATGATATCGTGGCGTCCGCTTTATGGCACGCAGCGCCATCCTGCTGAAACCACATGTCGTCTACGTCCATATCGGTCATTTCGGGTCAAAATAAATCGGTTATCATCGTTCTGTGGCGCTCGCCGTTGACGTTCATGGCCCCACCAACGCCTTTTTCAAAAAGTACGGACCAATAACGCCGCAGAACCGCAACCAAACAGTAACTTTTTGTGTATGCATTGGCAGTGGTGATCCCCCTGTGAGTTGACGTCGTCCCATATACTGCAATTTTGCTTGTTACCATAGCCATTCATCCAAAAATGCGCCTCATCGCTGAAGATGATTTTTAATTTTTTTAACTTTTTTTTTTTTTATGTAGACGTGCTGCTCAATCGTTTAGCTTATCATGGTGCTCAGTAACTAAATAATAAACAATAGACGCCACCAAAACAACATGGCAGTTACAGGCCGCCAACATCTACCTGCGCCCATTACATATTTTAAGACTTTTCAAAAATTTATTTAAAAAACTCTTGGTCATCTTTTACATTAGCATTAACGCTGCAACATTTTAAAATGGATTTTTTAACACCCGAAATGAGAAAGTTATAGCAAATATTCTAATTCTCAATTATTTTTTTCTTTTATGCAACCCGAAAAACACAAATACATTTTTATCCCCATGACCATGTGTGAAGTCGAACTGTACAATTAAGAGGCTTGAAAGTATCTGCAAAACTGATCGATTTGAACAAATTTATACACACTTTTTAATAAAGTGAAAATCGGGAGTTACAATACGGAAGTACGAAACCTCCTGCACTATTATCTTAGGGTATTACAATTACAACTTGGAAATTAAAATTTTTTGAAAGTTTTTGGAACCTAGTGGTTTGGGAGCTGTCCAAAATTATATAAACTGCATGTAATGTATAGCTATTGGGGCTCATGCATTTCTTTACATGAATGAATTTTACAGGCATGAAAACATTAGCCTAGGGCTTATGGGGGTATGCGTCCATTACCTTGGAGGTGATGAAGTAAGGTTATCAGGATGTGTCAGAGAATAGAACTCTACTCGCTAAGCTAGCGACGCATACAATATTTGATTGCTCTAAATATAAATGCATTGTTGCGGTTCGTGTTTTCGTTAGTAATGTCGAAACTTTATGCTTTTGCTAACAAAAACACGCAATGTAATGTATGCAAAACTAGATTTTGAATAATATTTTAACGTTTATATATCATGGAAATCGCTAACTCATTATTTTATACTTGCAAATAATGCAAATATAACAAGGTAATACATTAGTATATCGCATTCATTACCAAAGTTTTCCTGAAATGTTTAAATCATCTATCTGTCTTTGCAAGGTGTTCATCGACAAACGCATAAAACTCTTGGCTTTTTTTGTGTTCTTATAACAAACAACACTGTGTGGCTAAGTTCCTTCCGGTTTTTGTTTTACAGCGTTTTGAGTGCGGAAAAGTTCGAAAAATTACAAAAATTTGACTTATTTTTAGTGATTTTTTAATTTTGTTTGGTATAAAACTGTTAATAATTTGTACCTTTTCGGAATACCACCTCGATCGCTAACTGATAGTCCAATTTTTCAATGCCTGACCCTGAATCCGAAATATTCAAGATCTCCAAATTGGATTAATAGCGAAAACTGAAGAGCGATATTTACGCCTAAAAGCCTTCACATAGCCAAGAATTATTATTATTATTTGCTAAGGAATTATACCCTCCACTATGTGGAATAGGGCATAATGATTATTGATACTGCAAAGAATACTTGACCTAGAACCAAATTTTATTAGACCTATTGACTCAAAATCATTGCTATTAATTACAGAGCTAATTGAAATTCCCTTTCTGAAATTTGACCCATATGACAGTCATATAGTCGAAATGCCCGATTTGTTTTTATTTATTTCTTAGATTTGTAACATTTTTTTAATGCTACACACAGAAAACAGTATCAGTTGTGTTGAGCGAATTTGTTGCCAATGGAATTCTGGCGGATACGACAACTGCCTTCATATTAAATCATATTTTTATTTGTGAAAGCCAATACTCAGTTGTACAATTTAATATTTATATTCCACAGAAATATTATTACGTTCCTCAATTTTATTTAAAAAAAATGTACTTTTAATTTTTTCCGGTATCGAACCTGAGCAATCAGATTCATAGTTCACACTCTTGCTAACTGCACCACAACTAATTTAAATTTTCTTTGATACATTTGCCATTCAAACATTTGAATGTTTTATTTAAATTAAAAAAAAATATATTTTTTAAATGTTTGCCTTTTTCGGGATTTGAACTCGAAAATTCTCAGTACTGAGCTACCTCTCTACCTACTACACCACAAACACTTATGAATTTTTATGGCTAATTTTGAATTTAAACAATTTGTTAGGAAAAGAATGTAAGTAAAAGATTTGTTTATCAATACCAATCATTAGTGACGTCTATTATCAATACAATCCACAATTCGGTTGCTTCTACTGAAACCCTTATTAAATGATATATTTGATCAGAATAACCCTAATAGTAGTTACCACTTTTCAATATCGACAATTTTTTAATAAATTTGATAGATTGTACCAAATTACTAATATATTAACTAAATAAATGGTTGCTTCCACCGCACGCAAATACCAAACGATTTTTTTTTTTAAATATGATTGGAAGTACCAATAATTAAATAATAGGATTGATTTTTGGTTTCTTTTCCCTTTTTTAATTCCCAATACAACATTTTTGCATTATTAATGGATTTCAGGTTATTCCAAATAAAATGAAATTCTCACAAATAAATGTTAACGGTTTTGATTGAATTGCAACCAATCTTTTTTGTGGGTGTAGTTGTTTAGGAGCATGTCAAAATTGTAAGAATTGTGGAAGTTGATATGTATAAAGTATGTGTCTTTGCAGAGTGTTCATTATCAAAAACCGAAAACTCTTGGCTTTCCTTGTGCCTTGCCGGGAAAACAAAAAACAATCGACAATAGGCAGAACAATTTGCGATACTATTAAAGTTACGAGACGTCCTTTTAAGTCTTTCAATCAGGGATAATATTTTCATTATATTGTTGAAACTGTTTCATAAACTGTTTGCCAGGAATTCTTCATCACATTAATGAACTTTTCTACATTTGTTGAAATATGATTCTTAACTTCTTCATCATTTCATTAAAAATATCATATTTTTTATTTTTTTTAATTTATCCTTATCTCCAAAACCAAGTGAGATAGAGAAAAACCGCGACATTTTTTAATTTCTTGGAGTACTAACATACTTTGATAATGAAACTGGGTCAGGTCCGGGACAAAAATTTATGAAACTTTTTCTCTGTAAAAATTCCTTCATATTTATACCCTACACCACTACGTAGCCATTGTACGCAGAGAAAAAACATGGTTGCAATATGATCACTGCTACTATATTGTGCTTGCTGCAATCGGGTATGGTTGTCACAACCAAGTTATTGGTTTTCTATTCATCAACATGGTCGCTACCATCATTATTTAGTAAATATTTTACTATTTTATTATTGGCACCTTCTGTTTTATATAATGATTTGCTATAACCATACTGTGGTAACAAAAATTCTGACTATGAATAAAATATAATAATTATGCAACGATAAAATGCTGGCAACAATCAACAAATAATTATACATCAAATAAACATGACATGTCACTGATAAAAATCAGTTCAGTCAGTTTATTTTTACTACAAAATGTCTTAAAAAAACAATCATATATTGTTTACTAAAACTGGACAAATATCAGATGGGTTTAAAATACCTTTCAAATGTCATTAAAACATTCATCAATTGGCCCATTAAGATCCAGTTAATTTTTTTAAAGGGGCTTTTCGAAAATTCCTTAAACATATAATATTATTTAACTAATCAATTAATTAATTAATTATTTAACTAATTATTAATTTATTTCTTGTAAAAAGATCTCAAAACAAGCCGATAACCTTTGTTGCTAGTGCTCGGTTAGGGTATTAGGATATAATTTGTAATTATATGATTAATATAAATAAAAACAAAAAAGAAAAATATATAAATAAAATATTTTTTATAAGAAAAAGTCTTTAGAGTCTATGATTGTTTTTTTTTTTTGCACGAAAAGGTTTCTTACACAAAATAATAGATATTTTTAAATTTATCTGATAAAAACATTTTTAGATTCTATGGTCTTTTCCTTAAACTAAAATCAGATTCTCCAAACTGTTTCTTAGATAAAAGTTCATATATTCCAAACAAACTTAGATTCGTAGATTATGAAGAAATACTTAGATTCTAAGGACTTTTTCTAGTAGAAATATTCTTAGATTCTAAAGACTTTTTATTAAAGAAAATTTTTAAAAACTTTCTAAAAAAATCTTAAAAATATCTTAAGATGTTTTTATAAAAAAGTCATTAGAATTAAAAAAAAAAAAATTTAAGTATTGTTCTTAAAAAAGAAAAGTCCACAGAATCCAAGTTTTCTTGAAAGAAAAGTTCTTAAAGTATATGATTTTTTCCTTAACAATTTTTCTTCAAAAAGTCTTTAATATTAAATTTTTGTTTAGAAAAACATTTCTAAAGGAAATATTTTTAAATTTAAAGAGCTTTTTCATAGTTCCTAAGAACTTTGGCTTTAAGAAATTTGCTTAGATTATGGATAATATAATGATAATCCAGCAATCACAATAAAGTTATTAGGGACCATAATATGATAAAATTTTTAGCATACTATGATTACGTGCGAACATATTATGATAAATTCATTATTACATTTTTATTTAGGACCATAATATGGTAATTTTTGAATTATAATATAACTGTAGGGACCATATTATGGTAAAAAATATGGTTAGTTTATTATCATAATATTATCATATTATCATATTATCATATTATAGTACGACCATGGTTGGCACAACCATAAACCCAAAAATATATGATGCTCTTCGAATATGATTGACCCAACCATGTTTTTTCTTTGCGTGTGTATAATGAGTTTGTGTGGATGTTTGTAATTACCTTTAGAAATTGGTCTTAAACAGTAAGAAAACCATACATATCTTGTGTCATTTTGTACCATATTTGGACCTAATCCCCATACCATTTCTATACTTGATTAAGTAAACTTTTTCGTCAATTTCATTCAGATTCATCTCTATATTTTCCGCAAACTTAAACCGTTTGCCGAAATTTGACCCAAAATATATTTAGTTTAGGATATCATATCGGGTTGTCGACTAATTCCCAACTTTAATGCGTTTACTAGTTTTGTTTTAATACCACATTTTCTTATTACTTACTGTTATTGCAGTGTGAACCGTATATTTCAGCTATCTTATAAAATTACACTCTATGTTATATACCCAACCACATCTACCACCTCCTCGACCATTACCACATACAAAAATTCATTTTCAATATGATACCTATTTTCGCAGCACCCCGGTACGTTCCGTTCATATTGTTTATAGTACATAGTACCTAAAAGTGGAGTAGATAAGTAACCCCAGCAAAAATTGGGAAGCAGTAAAAATCATTAATAAATATTCTGCTACTGATATTTCTTTTTTAGGTAATGCAAATATTAATTAATTGATACAAAACTTTTTATGTGCTTACCAAAATGTGATGAAATAAGCACAGGAGAGTGTTTACAAATATTTTTACTTATCGATAGCATAAAACGTAAGGCAGACTTTATGGTAGAATACGCTTTGAATTTTCTATACCAGCTCAATTCTCTCTTATAAATCGGCTTCCAAGTAAGCTGAAAGTATTATTTTGCTGGGTTAAAATCAGCAGTAGATTTTTGTTGTTATTGTGCAATGTGAATGGGTGCAACCAATTGAATATTTTTAAGATTAAACTCATTGGATAACGTAACGAGTTCCCAGTCGTTTTTTTTTTTTTTTTTTTTTGTTGTTGTAGCTATTGATGTTACATAACATATATAATTTGAGTACAACACAACATGTATTGAGTGTATTCTAGCAGTGTTGTACTCGTAGTCTGATTAAGTAAATTCGTGGTACTGTATAAAATGTAAAACGACAAGGATGAGCTGGTTATTCAATGATTTTTTGTTTTTTTTGTTAAGTATTCTGTTTTGATTTTTTTTCAATGCATATATTAATCAAGAATAAAAAGTACATAGTTTGATTGTTATTTAAATTTTATAAATATTTATAAAGTGTATCAAATGGATATAAAATTATATATACAAATTAATAGATATCTTAAGATTATTGATGTAACAATATTGTTTTAATTATGTTTCTAGTGTTATAACTAATAATAAGGCTATTCACATTTTACTTTACTTTAAAAATTTAAATTCCTCTTGCAAAGACCACATTTGCATTAACCAAAAGTAAATTTTTTTTTTAATTTCCCTTTCCCAAAGTACCACAATTTGTTCTAATTTTGAACAAAAAACCAACATAATTAAAACTTTCATTTTTAATTTGTCATCAATTTGTTTTAACTTTTATTTTTATTAACAGAAGTTTAACGTAATTGTATTTATTATAAAAAAAAAAAACTTTTTGAAAAACACACCACAGCCCCCATCTATATAGACACTCATAAAATGAACTTTGTCAATTACAAAACATCCTTCCTTAATGCAATTTATCGTCTTTTGACCCAATTGTCCATTGACAATTTCACACTCAATCGGTTTAGAATAGTAGATAGAGAAGAAAGAAAAAAATTTGAGAGAAACATTTTTACTTTTTATCAATAGTTTCAGTGAATAAATACACTGAGAAAAATATGATCATTGAACTTAAAGAATATTAGATAATATAGTTTTATTTATTTTTATATTTGAAGCATTTTTTTTTTAATGCAATCTTGCAATGAATCCTTAATTCGAATCTTTGAATACCCTCCACCAATATTAAAAAAAAAAATGTTCTACTGTTTTTGATACAAATAATGTAAAAACTTGAGAAGTCAAATTAAGGAGAAAAAATTTTTTGAAATGAAAAACTTTTTTTGGATGTAAAAACTAATTTTGTGGTTTAAAAAAAAAATTTTAGGTGAAAATTATTTTTTGAGGAGAAAAAAAATTTGTGCTAAAAAAAATTTACTTGAAATCGCATAAGGATCACTTAAATTAGCAAAAAATTTTACTTAATACTAGCTGACCCGGCAAACGTTGTTCTGCCTAGGAATAGGATTACATTATTATCTAGGTAGCTCGCACAAAGTTTGAATATTCTCACAATAATAGTACCCCAGATATGCAATAATAAATTTGTACTTCGTATGGGAGGTGCCACGCCCATTGCTTGGATCCCCCATATTTTTTGGAAGATTATGAATATTATTATCAAAGAAGCTCACACAAAGTTTGAAGACTCCCACTTTAATAGTACCCCAGATATGCAATAATGAATGTTTTCTTCGTATGGGAGGTGCCACGCCCATTGCTTGGATGGCACTCATTTTTTTGGGAGATTATGAGTATTATTATAAAAAAAGCTCACACAAAGTTTGAAGACTCCCACTGTAACAGTACTCCAGATATACAAAAATACATTTTTACTTCGTATGGGAGGTGCCACGCCCATTGTACCCATATAGGTCAATTGTGAATCTAAACCATTCAGGGATCAAATAAAACAGACACAACAAATTTCATCGAAATCGGCCCAGCCGTTAAGGAGGAGTGCAGTCACTAACACACGTACAGGAGAATTATATATATAAAGATTAGTGAAATGGCAATAACAGGAAAATAAATAACCAGTACTAAACAGTGGTAAATTTCTATTCAAATTTTATTAAAATAAATAAGCTCTGACTTGCAAAAACTTTTTAAAAATTATTGTGAACTAAACTCAATGAATTGTAAAATAAAAAAAAATTGCATTTATAAAAAATATTAAAAATGCATAAATTCCCGTAATTACACTGTCTAACAAATTAAGACTTTTTGAATGGAACAGAATAGCGACCTCATAACTCTGAAAGGGTATGTTGAGTAGATCATTTTTGTAGAACAAACTTATGGTCCAGCACGTCAGAGTTTTTTTTTACAGTGGGTCAAAATTTTCATTTTTTGGTCTAACGGAGCATTATACTATATGAAAAAAATGCTGTAAGTTAATGTCTGAGAGAATTCTTATGGTCAGAGTTGTATTGTGGAATTGTATGAGGATTATTTTTGTGGAAGATCTTAACCCTCTAACTGGTCTCTTTATGGGTCAATTTGATTCTTTTTTTGAGAAAATCAAAAAATATCCTTTAAAAAAGGACATTTAAGGATTAAAATATTCTACAAAAATGTTTGCCGGAAAATTTCAGTGGGGGTCACCAAAGACACCAATGTTGTAAATAAAGCTCTTTACGATTAATTTGCAAAATTACACGCCAACTTCTGTAAAAAAATTATAATTTTGTTTTAATAGTGGTTTATTATAGTATGTACATATTTATTTTTTATATTCCTTGCTTGCAAAAATATTTTTAAATCGAACCCAGGTCATCAGATTGTCAGACGATAGCTCTACCCACTGTTACCCAGTTCTTCGAAAAAAAAAAAATTGACAGAGATTATTAAAAAGGTAGAAAAAACCAAAACAGAGCACTTTCTTCTTTAAGAATTTATTAAAACGTAACTTCGATATCAATAAATAAATTTGAAATTTCTTAAAAATAAAGCGCCAAGCAATATAAAAAGTACATTTTGGTTGCGACAGTCAATCAACTCGATTAGCACAACCAAATTTAAATGCGCTTGTTGAATATTTTGGGTATTGCAAACAATATTAAGTTCAATAAACTGAATTTTGTTGTGAAAACATTTATTTAGTTGTAGCAACCGATTTTAATTGGAAATTTACCAAATTTTTCTCTGTGTATATAAATTGTCGCACAATCCTACATATCTCTGCGTATTTTATAATAAAAGTTTTGAGTTTTAATTTTTGCCACCCTGCTCCCAAAAAGAATAAACTTTATACTTGACAAAGTATTATATTTTATCTGCGGTTTTGCAGCCACAAGCACAAATATAGCTACAAACTGAATAGAATTGTTAAATATAAGAACTGTATAAAAAGTGTTAAAATATACTATTAACAGTACAAACACAAACTACCAATATGATAAACACGGAAAACTCGATGCACAGACTATTTACAATCTAAACAATTTTTAATTAATTTAATTACAATGGATGCTAATAGATAATGATGACAATGTTTTACTTCATTTCGAAAACCATTTAATTTTGTAAAGCCGTTTAACGAGATTTTGATGTAATACTATATTACACTATACATACAGAGGCCTGAAAATTTATGCACGTACATTTTTAAATTTTGTTCAACGCAACAAAAGCTGCTTGAGTTCGTTCATAAATTTGCAATTACGATTTTCCATTGCGATGAATTTTGTGCGGATACCAGCTAAAACTACACATCCGATAATACAAAATTGGATGACAAAAGATAGATGGATTGTATTGGGGTCTCATGTATCCAATGTAATAAAACTGTGAATGAATTTTATACAAAAAAAAAGTAAAGCAAAAAATATATATGTATATGTGTATTTTGCCAAAGACGTATTACTACTGTCTTTTACCACAAAAGCAAAAAAAAAAAATATATATAAATTTTGCATGCCAACTGACTACGTTACAATAAATGACGTTGATGCCTTCTCATAAAAGATCTATATAAATTTAGTCAAGAAGAAAATTTTCTCTTTTTGCCGTTTCATATTCAAAAGTGTTGGACGATAACTGTGTAAAGAAGACAAAAACGAAAATGCAATTGGGTGACAATAAGGCTGTTATGTCTTCTTTGAACTAATATGGATGCATTTGTTTTTTTGTTCTTTTTTCTTTATGTCTTGTCCATAATTTATAAAGATTTTGCCAATACTTAAGCTCTTTCAACTACTTACAATACATAGACAGCATGCATGCACTGCCTTTATTATTAAGGATAATAGGAGTGCTTCTTTATCCTTTTGCTCTGTTCTATAGTTATAAAATTCAATGATTTATCAAATCCTTTTATTATTGTGGTTTTGGCACAATGGTACATATATGAGTATTTTATAATAAGCATCTGATTGCAAAACCGCACCATGACGTATTTACAACAACTACAATGTTGAGAAGTTGCAAGTAAAGTACAAGTGCAAGTAAAATTTATGTATATGGGTCAGTGGATACTTTTAGAATTTATGAAAAGTGACAATTTTTGCCAAATACCCTATTGGAAATAAGTAAAAATTATGAAAAATATTGAATTTACATTTCCACGATACACTCACCAAAAAAGTCCGTAATGACAACTGGAAATTTTGTTGTTATTACGGTAAATTTTGCTAATTTCAGCCCAGCGATATTTTTGCTAGTCTTAGCAGCACATGTCTGCTGACGTGAAATTAGTAGAAAAAATAGGTCAGCGGTACTAAATTTTAGTAAATTTCTGTAAACTGCATTTAAAATCGATCTGCTAAAACCAACAACAAATTTTACTAAATATTAGTGAAATTGAAATAGTGAGAAAGTTAATACCCGCTACTAAACATTAGTAAAATTATATAAAAATTTTATTTAAATAAATTTTCTCTAACTAACAAAAACTTTTGATCAATTATAGTGAACTAAACTCAATGAATTGTAAAATACTCGAATTTAAAAATTTAAATTTATAAAGAAAATTATTAAAAACGCACATATTAACTGAATTATTTTTATATACACTTTTTGCACCTAAAAGCTGCTAATTTCTATTGAAATTGACTTAAGAAAAAAAATCACAAATTTATTTTCTTTTATTTTTTTTTTTTTTTCAAAAAATATTTTAGATAAAAATAAAAATAATAAAAACATAAAGGAATTTATCATTTCGTTTTAATTTGCTAATTTTTGTATTGAAAAAATTTTTGGAGTCAAATTTTTGGATTTTAAGGTCAAATTGTAGAATTTTTTAGAACTTTTTAGAACTTTTTAGTATTTTTTTAAGTGGAAATGAGTCGCTTGTGAAAAGTACTGTGAACTATTAGTTAGGCCTGCTTGTGAACTATTTCAATGTTTCGAATTATAATATAACCGTAGGGACCATCTTATGGTAAAATTATGTTTATTTTATTATCACAATATGATAATTATATTACAGTACGGCTACGGTTGGCAAAATCATAATTATAAAAATATATGACGCTCTTCAAATATGCTTGCTCCGACCATGTGTTTTCTCTCGCTGCTTATGTGCTGGTGCGCTGTCTTGATGAAAAATTATTTTTTTGTGTTGTAAATCCAGTCGTTTTTCTCGAATTTTCATATTCAATTAATCCAAAAGGTTACGATAATGTTCTGCATTTTTGTTTTACCTTTTTGAATATATTTGATCAATAAAATAGTTTTGTAACCAGCGATGCCAACTTAGCTTTTTTCCCGCTAGATTTAGCGCTTTCTGAGTGCTTACAGCGCGCACTTTTTTCGTTCAGCTCTTTTTAAAAAAAAAAAAACTAGGATGGCTCTTTTTGAGATTTGCTTTAGCGCTTTTAGCTTTTTTCAAATTAGTAAATTTTCTAATAATCTGGCAGATTCGTAAATAAATTTTTTTTTTGTCAATCACTTTAAGTTGATATCGTAATAAATACCTTTTTTACTACTCTGCATTAAAAATTGTTTTTTCTCTAGAATTGGTAAGGAATAACATCTATTTTTTCAGAAGCTTTAAACTTTTCAAGGTTAGAAAATTTTGAGTAATTGTTTGTAAATTACTTAAGTTATTTATAATATTAGATGGATCGCTATTTGCAAAAATACCCCAAAGTTTGTGAAAAAGATCCAGCATATAAAAAATGGATAAGGCCAGTAAAAGATTGATATCAAATAAGTACAATATAATAATAAATTTTAATTTTTAATTTTTAAAATTGAAAATATGAGTATTTTTTACATTCAGCGCTTTTTACTTCTTTTTAGTGCTCGCCCGGCGCTTTTTGCTTTTAAATAGTTGGTAGCACTGTTTGTAACCGTTGCCATAACCTTACCAGCCGATTGAATTTTTTTGCCTTTTTTGATCCACCTTCACCAGCTTCAGTCCATTGTTTTACTTGTTCTTTTGTTTCTGGTGTGTAGTGATGCATTAATGTTTCATCAACAGTTACAAAACGAAGCTTAAAATTCAATTTTATTTCGCTTAAATAGATTCAAACAAAGAAGCTTGATATGCGTTTTTAATCAACTATTAACAAATGCGACACCCATTTTGCACAAAACATTTTCATCTGTAATTCTTGATGCAAAATAAAACGGACTCGGTCATTTGAGATGCCTATGACGTTAACTATTCTACACATTTTCACTTGTCAAGTCCTTTGGCTATGATTTCTGCTGTTGATGCAATTATTGGACGTCAACTTTATGGTTCATCTTCAATGCTTGTACGACCACGATTAAATTCAGCATCCCAATTTTTTACTGTTGCATATAAAGGCACATTTCACCTAATACATTCACTATATCAATATGAATTTCTTTTCCCGATAAGCCTTTCTTATGTAAATATTTTATGACACCACCAATATCTAATCTATTAAAAAAAAAAATTACTAAAGCGACTTTACTGTACAGCTGTTATTATACAAATGAGTTTACTGATCGAAATGAATTTTTACAGGTGTCCCCATACGACAGATAGAAGTTTTTAATACACTTAACTTTTTGTCAGGTTTAAACATTTTCGAACCACCCTCGTATGAAACGCAATTTTACAAATACAAATTTTTAATTTTAAAACATTTTCAATTTCCGTTTGATACCGATATTTGGTCACTTAGTCTTAAAGTCACATGGTGAAAATTTGAGCCAAATCCGATCATCCTCAGTCGAGCGCCTTTGACATGAAAATTTCGGAATTTTGGAATAATACAAGCATAATATTTGAAACAAATCGTACCTAATCAAATCTGGTATGCTAGCCACGAATTTTAAAACATTTTAAAAATCGCTTAAACCGTTCTTGAGTTATGATTAAAATTTTGATGAAAATCAAGATTTTTCCTGAGTTCAGCAAAATTTAACAACAAAAGTCCTTTAAGCGATTTAAAAAATTTATTAAATTTAATTTGAATTGATGTGTTACAAGTTGTGAATCTCGATTTTCATATTTTAACGTTATCTCAAAAACTGTTTAACAGATTTAAAATATTTTTAAAAATTCTTATTCAGCATACAAAATTTGACTAAGTTTTTTTTTAAGTTTTTTTCTATAATTTCGAAATTTTGACGCCAAAGTTTCACAGCTTAGAACTGTCAAATTTGCCTTAAATTTCCATCATCAGTTTTAGTCAAGTGGTGCAATATTCTGTTTGGATATCTGCGAAAATCCAAAGTTAAATTTTCAATGCCACCCTAATGTACATGTGTAGAAAAAAAGATATTTTAATGATGATAAAAAAAAAAACTTGTTGAAAAGCTTAAGGTTTTAAATTATTTTTTTTGTGTGGTGTTTTCTTTTTAAATATTAAAATTTTTGTTTTATCATCTTTTCGTTATGTCAAATTTGCATAAAACTTGTTAAATTTGTAATATTTTTCTAACAAGTAAAAGTTAAATTTCAAAAAGATTCAAAGTTTATTTTTACAAGAATTTTTTTTTTCCATTTTTGTTTTAAATTTTTTTCAACTTATGCCTGATGAATTGAAACTTTTTGTATTAACGCACCAAGAAGGGGAATATTTAACCCGCAATCAAAAAGGCATCATCATCATGGTCTTGTACAAAATTATTAAAATCAAAGTAAAGAACCATAAAAAATATTTAAGAAATGCAAATGTTTTTCTTTTAACAATATTTTTTCCTAACAAAAAAAAAAAAAAAAATATATAAAAAAAATTAGGGATCATTCAAGCAAAAAACCCCTTAAAACCTTTAAAAACTCCAACTACATAAAAAAAAATTTAAGAAAACTGCCATTACCAAGACGAATATAAAAGAAATTTGTTAAACTTTGTTTTTTCAATGTAATAAAAAAAATAAAACAAAACAATTTCTTTTAAGTAAATAAAGTTAAAGAAAAACCATTTGTGTAAGAAATGTCTGAGAGGTCCATTTTTGTTTTGTTTGTGCAAAAAAGTGCGTTTTTGACTTTTTACTTTGTTGTTAGGGGCAAGAAAAATTAATGGCCGAAAACAAAAAACTTTTACTTGAAGAGTTTTTTGTTTTGCTGTTTTTGTTAATCACAAAATACACATTTTATCCTTGTAAGAACATAAGAAGGAGAAACTGCTATTATAACCTCCCTTCTTGGTGAAAAAACAGTAAACGAATTGTATGTTCATTTGCGTTTATATTTCAGTCAGTCAGACGCAAAAAACCGTCAGAAAAAAAATACTGAAATTAAATTCCATTCAGCACTTTTAAATGAAAATTAATTGAAGTTTTGTTTGGACTACAAGTGTAGTATAAGTTAGTTGCAGTTAACATTTTACAGTTTATAACCGGTTCACACTGCAAACGAAATAATATCTGTGAGTCTGCTTGAAATGTTAGTAAAATTGAAATAAAATTTCACGACATAACTGTTGAAAAAAATTATGTTTTTACAAGGGATATAGGAAAAACGAGAACATTATTTTAGGTAATTTTTTGTCCATTAAAACACCAGCCTCTGCTTGAAATATATGTGAATTGTTAGCCCTTAATTATTATACTAAAGGGATTTTCAATAAGAGCGCTACAAAAGTTTTTTTAAATAAAACAAAAACGGTTTTGGATATCAATGAAATTCTTTATTCCTGTAAAAGTACGTTCGATGTCATTATGTATGGAACTCGATTTCTTTTGCATGGCCACCACGGGCACGCTTGCAGAAGTCCAGACGCTGAACCCAATTTTCGACGGTTTTCAAGCATACATCGGCCGATACTGCTGCAATTTCACGTTCGATATTCGTACGAAGTTCATCTATCGTCGCTAACTTGACGTAGCCCCACAGGAAATAGTCTAACGGCGTCAAATCGTACGACCGAGGCGGCCAATCGACTGGACCATTTCGTGAGATAACACGTTCTCCAAACTTGGTTTCCAATAAATTGATTGTGACATTCGCTGTGTGGCTTGTGGTGCCGTCCTGTTGGAACCACATGTCCTCCAAGTCCATATCATCCAATTGGGGCCAAAAATATTTGGTTATCATTGAACGGTAGCGATTCCCATTCACAGTAACGTGCGGGTCTTGATCATCACGGAAGAAGTACGGCCCAATGATGCCGCCGGCCCATAAACCGCACCAAACCGTAAATTTTCGGGATGCAATGATGACTCATGGAGTACGTGTGGATTGCTGTTTGACCAATAACTCATACATTCAGAAATGAGCCTCATCGTTGAAGATGATTTTTCGATGAAAATCCGAATCGTTTTCAAGTTGTTGCTCAGCCCAATTCACGAACATACGACGCTTCTGGTGGTCAAGCGGCTTTAGTTCTTGCGTCAATTTGATCTTGTAAAATTGTAGGCCAAGATTTTTGGCAAAATTCGCCACAACGACGTCACAGAGATGCCCAACGCTTGAGAACGACGTGTGAGAGACACATTTGGGATTTCTTCAACTGAAGTCTCAGCGGCAGCAATATTCTCGACACTACGAGCACTTCTTTGTCTCACTGGCACGGGAACATTTTGTACTATGCCTCAATTGTTGATCTGCTAGGACGATTATGACGACCATAAATTGGACGTAGCGCTCTTAACGTTGAGGCCACTGACTCCGAATTTCGGTAGTAAATTTTAATAATTTCGACTCGTTGTTGGCTCGTATATCTTTCCATCATGAAATCGCAAGCCTTACTGAAGAGAAATGTCAAAAGAGCGGCAAGAAATATGCATCGAATTCTGTCCCTGTCGCTCTACTTTTGTAGCGTCCCTGTTGAAAAAACCTTTACTTTTGATTCCGTGGGAAATTTTTGACGAAATTTGTCAGGAAGATGTATTGATATTCCCAAAAAGCATTTGCGTTGCTTTCTTACTTTTTTCGCACCCTCTAGTGGTGGTATTCATAATAAAACTTCAAATTTTAGCGTTTTCTGTACCCTTAAGAAGTAAAGATTTGAACAAGAATTTAATTTTTGTTTATTTCTTACAAAAAATAATGTAGTTTTTATAAAAGGACTATAAAAACACAGTTTTTGTGACCCCCTGACCCATGGAAGTAGGTCCAAATTTTTATGGATTTGAATTCCATATTACATTTCATTTGATTATAATCATGTCGAGAAATGTTCATGGGTGTTTTAAGTAGCCCATTAGGATATCAAAAAATTTAGTTTTTGGAATTGTCCTTAAAACTCTAAAATTAGCTTAAAAGTGTGGACTTATTAAAGCTGTACTCAAACAAGAGATTTTAATATATAAATCCAGGGGTAAAAATTTCATATCCATTTAACATAAGATGTTTCAAATTATACACGCAGAGAAAAAACATGGTTCGAAGAGCATCATATATATATTTGGGATTATGATTAGTCGTACTATGATATAGTTATCATATTATGAAAATAAAATGACCATAGTTTTACCATAATATGATCCCTCAAGTTATATTATAATTCGAATTTATGAAAAAGTTCTTTAAATTAAAGAATATTTCTTTAAGAAATAATTTTTCTTAAAAAAAAAATTTGATATTAAGGCCTTTTCAAAAAACTTCTTGAAAAAGACTTTTTAGAGAAAAATACCTCAAATTGATTTTTAAAGTTCAAGGACTTTTTTAATAAAAAAAATAGATTCTATGGAATTTTTCTAATAGAAAAATTATAAGATTTTATAAAAATATTAAAGACTTTTTTAGTCCTCCAAATTTCATTTTCCTTTTAGAAAACTTAGGATGTTTTCCAAAAATATTTTTACTAAAAACTTTCTTCAGAATCTAAGAATTTTTTTGAATCTAATTTTTTTTAGAATATATAATTTTTATCTAAGAAACAGGTGGTAGAATCTGAGATTATAATCAGAAAAATTTCCAAAAATCTAGTTCATTATATAAGAAACCTTTTCGTACAAAACAAGTCTTGGATCCTACAGACTTTTTCGTATAAAAATTATTTTATTAAAATTTTGAGTACTTATTTAAAAAAATATTATTATGGTTTTTATTGAAAAGAATTAAAAAAAATAAAAACTGAAACAATTAGCCAAATAATGTAGCACAATGTATTCTGAGTACTTTTGCCACCGGAAAATCGTCATTTTGCAAGAAATCAATTAGACATATCTTAAAAAAAGTATTATTTAAAAAAAAGAGAATTAAAACTTAAAATTTTTTTATAAAATCTCTTCGACAATGAATTTTTTCCACAATGAATTAATTAGTGTAAATTATAATGTTATATGTAAATACAAATTCTAAGATTTGTTCTAGGACTTCGTACGTATACGCAATATCGTATTCATCATACGTAGTGTTGATCTAGCTGAAAATAATTGTTCGAATATTAATTGTATATTTGAAATAGGAAAGTTTTTATTTTAATAAAAAATATAAAAATATATCATTTATACCAACAAATTTAGAGCTCGTTTTGAAATATATTTTTTTTTTTTCAAATTGTCCATGAAGAGCTCTCCTCCAAAAAAAATTTATAACCCCACGTTTTAGTGTATGTCTAAACCAGAATAGCAGCCAGAAAATTTTAATATTTTATCTACAGATGGATGAATAAGGGCACATTTTCAAAATTACAGTTTTAAATTTCATATTTCTAGATTGATACCATATTTCAATTTTATTGATTCTGCTGTTTAAACTTTGTGATTATTAAGCATTTTTTTTTTAAGTGATCACCAATTTTACTACTTTTTTACTGGAAATTCTAATTCTAAATTTACAAATATCCAAAAACAATACATATTAAAATTTTGAATTTATATTTATCGGAAAAACACTAACTGCATTAATGTAAAAAGTTTTGTAGTGGAGTTTTAATTTTATAGTTGATCTTTTTAATACGTATAACGAGTGCTTTTATACAGGTAAAGAACTTTGAAATGGAATAAAACAAAAATTATTTTTTTTTTAAATTGACATGGAACTTTCTTTATTCGAAAGACATACAGGTTGGTTGAAAAGTTCCTGCGCTCGAAATGAAAGAATACTGCTTTTGTTACGAAATATATTTTTTTATTCAATATAATCTCCTAGAAGCTCAATACACTTGTTCCAATGATCTTCCAATAATTGTATCCCATCCTTTTAATGGTTTTCCGGAAGCTCTGCAAAATAACCGTCTACAGCTGCTATGGCCTCTTCATTCGACGAAAAATGCTTTCCACGAAGGAATTGTTTGAGATTTCTGAAGAGATAGTAGTCACTGGGAGCCAAATCTGGTGAATATGGTGGAGGTTCAAGCAGTTCGTACTTTAATTCTTTAAATTTAGCCATCGTCAAAACACTTTTGTGAGCAGGTGCATTGTCTTGATGAAAAATGATTTTTTTCTTCTTTAAACCAGGTCTTTTCTCACGAATTTTTTCATCCAGCTTATCCAAAAGGATGCAATAATATTCAGAGTTGATTGTTTTACCATTCTGAAGATAATTAATCAACAAAATTCCTTTTGCATCCCAAAAAACTGATGCCATAACCTTCTTTGCTGATCGTTGTGACTTCACCTGCTTTGAAGCTGAACAACCAGCTTCAGTCCACTGTAAACGATCTTGTTTCAATTTAGAATCATGGTGGTAGATCCATGTATCATCCATAGTTATAAAACGATGCAAGAAGTCGGTTTCATTCGGCTTAAAATGATCAAAATCACGCTGAGAAATTTGTTTTCGATCTAGTTTTTGTTGAATTGTTAATGTGTGCGGCACTAACTTTCCAAACAGTTTTTTCATACGTAATTCTTCATGTAAAATATGGAGTACTCGTTCGTCTGAGATGCCTATGGCATTAACAATTTCACGTTTAGTCAAACTTGGATCTTCACTAACCATATTATGTACCTGCTCAATGATTTCTGCTGTGGTTGCATTTTTTGGTCGTCCTTCGCGTGGATCGTCTTTAAGGCTGGTACGACCACGTTTAAATTCACCAGCCCAAAATTCAACGGTGCGTTTTGAAGGTGAGGACTCCTTATACACTTTTAACAATTTTTCATAAACTTCCTTTGCTTTTAAATCCTTCAAAACAAATAATCTAAAGACTGCACGATATTCAATTGTTTCCATATTAAAAAAAATCAATGACACGTCAACTTCAAATGGCTTGTAAACAAAGAAAGAATTGACAGAATAACTTGCAACTTTTCATGTGTTCTCAGGACAGTTATACCAACTTGAGAAAAAAAAAGTTTGGAGCTAGCAGTGCCATCTCTTGGTGAGAGCAGGAACTTTTCAACCAACCTGTACTTCTGTCATTATAATTTGAAAATTATCATATATTATAATTTTTACATGAGGGACTGATCTGATAAAATTTGTTTACGAAGACATATTATCACCGTAAATGTCAAAGTCATGTCAGATCACGAATAGGATAAAAATTTAAAAATAACTTGGGGTTTAAATCGAGTTTTAAGTGTAGTCTCGAAATATCCTTTATATACAATTTTTCAAAATTGTGAATCATTAGAGATTGTTAGAAAAAATCAAATAATAATTACTCAAATGCGAACAAAAATGTTCAAAACTGAGAAAAAATTTCCTCTTTTTGACCTTTGACGATCTATAGAATAAATATGTCCCAAATTGTGTCAATATTGTAAGAAATGAAATGAAAAAATTCCAAATATTTCGATGTTTCTCAAAACTTAAAGGATTGTTCCAACAAAATTTTGATCCGCTGTTTTGTCCAATAGGATTCGAGAAAATGTGGAACAAAAATTATGTAAAAATGTAATTTATTTTTGGTGAATCCATTTATTTCTGAGTAATCCATTTATTTCTGAGGCCATATTGATCGAAATGGTTATAATTGTATGATGATAACAACATTTTGGAAAATGGGTTAAAAAATGAGCCAAATATGACCAAAACTAAAAAAAATGGGACATTTACCAAATGCCGTCAAAGGGTTTAATTTTCAAAGAAATATCTATATTAACTTTTTTTATACATTTATTCGAAATAATTTACTATCATTTACCTATTTTTTTCAGTTTCATTTATTTTTTTTATTTCTTTGAAATTTAATAAAAATTAACCCACAAAACGGAAATTTGTGGTTTATTTGTGTCCGTAATAGTTATTACTTTGTTTGCTGTCTGTTTAAAAAAAAATATTAAAAAAATCTAATTTTTTTTTTATTTAAGTTCATTGTATATATATACAAAAATATTTCAATTCAAATTACAAAAACTACATAAACACACATACATACATACACAAACACATTCACACAAAAAGTGTCTATAGATATGCATACATACATATTGTAAATAAAAAAAACAGAAAATACAAAGAGGTAGACAATTTCAAATAAATGATAAAATCATTTATTTTTAAAGGAATTGGTAGGTAAAATTTTGCATTTTTTTATTGAGTATATCATCTGCTTTTTATGGATATGTCAGTTGTTTAATCAATGTTTAAAAATATATAAAAAAGGCATTTAATTTAAATGAAAATTAAAAACAGCGGTTTCTAAATGAAATATCATTTCTTGTAAATGACATTTTCTGTTATTTTAACATACAAACTATTTTAAGTGTATAGTTAATTACACGTCAAAATGACAAAATGAAAATCCTGGGATCCTTGATTTTGGGTCGTAGAATTCAGTGGAAAACCCCGTTTTGAAGAGTCAGGTCAGGTTAACAATATATTTAGATTTTGGTTTGTATTGACTGAAACAATTTTTTGATTATATTTTAACGACAATTGTTTTCCAATAACTTAATTTATTGTTTTTTGATTAATTTAATATTTATTACTATTATTTTTAAAATAATTTTGAATGTAAAGAATTATAATTTGTTTTTATTCAAAAAATAATGATTCCAATATTAATTCTACACTGGAATGTGTTTAATTCGAGTTAAAGTACACCACTACGTTACGTTATATTATTGCAACAGATTCTTATGCCGTTTTATTTTCTGAAGAAAATTTTGATTATTTTTTTGATTGCAAACGAAAAAAATATTAAAATAAATAAACAAATCAATTAATAAAGTAATTTCTGTAGTGATTTTGTTGTATTTTCCTTAAAACACCAACAAACCTCTTAAGAGGAAACACGAAATTTTTTTGACCTAATCTTTTAAAACGGAGTATAACACTGTGTTTCGGTGTCTCGGTGTTTTTCTGTGTTATATCAAAAGTTTAAATTTTACTTACAGAGTTATGTTTTAAGCTAGAAGTGAAATAAAATTTAAATGTATGACTATATTTTTATTATTACAGTGTGTACAGCGCACACTACAAAAATCTTTTTACGAATTTTCCTTTTTTTTTTTTCTTTGCCTTTCACTTCATGAGTCCTTTTTAAAGAAGTTGATTTTATTTTTCTTAATGCACGTCTTTGTTTTATTGTCAGACAAGTTTTTATATTCACATTTTTGTAATTTTCTTTTTTTTTTTTATAACAATTTAACGATTTTTATTACATCCGCTAATGGCACATTTAAACCAACATTTTGGCGGTATATAATGTTCAAAGTTTGATTTTTTTTCTCTATATTATTATTCCTAACCATTTCTTATTAGAAGATGATGAACAAATAATACTAAAAGCAAATTGCTTACAAAAAGATTTAAGCTGTGTTTTTGTCTAAACTACATCCGCTAACTTAGCCATTACCTCTCGTATGCATGTTAATTTTTTAACGTGGATAATTATCAACGTTTAAATTCAACGTTCTGCTGCGCGTTATTTCCTAAAAAGTTTTACTGACAACCTTTGCAAATATTATAAATATTAACTGTTTTAAAAATTGTTTTTAACTTCAATTGTTTTTAACTTCAATTGGGTACTTAACGTTAATAGGCAAGAGAAAAACTATAGCTTTAGTCTCGAAAGAAAAAAAAGAAATAACTCTTAAATTGTATTTTTTTTATATATACATATATAAAAGTATGCATAAATGAATTTTATTCTATGATATTAACTCAGAAGGTGGTAGAAAATTCATTTTTAATCTTCTTGTTAAAACAAATAGAAGCAGGAGAATATTTAATGAAAATAATAACAGGATACTAAAAATTTTAAATTATTTAGGTGCTGATTGATGAATAGCTTGTTGGCCTCTTTATTGATCATTAATTAAATTCTATTTAAGTAATAACAGTCAGGGCTATTCAATGAATAATTCACCATCTTATTTATGACCTTTTTTTTCTATCTTATGATATTAAATACTTTTCCATCTATTTTTGATTAATTACTGGCAAAAAAGAGAGAAAATTAAAATTGTAAACTTGCTTGTACATAATTGGAAAAAAAGGAACACATAATTTATTTTAAGTGTAAAAATGTGTTCAATCCATTTTATATTTTTACAATGCTAATGAGATTATTAAATATATATTTAAAGGATGCTTCAGTTATTTAGCTTTTCTTACAATACTGCAGATTTAATTAGGAATTCAACTTTTATTAATACGATATGGTACCTTATTTGTTTAAAAACCACCCAATAATAGGCAAATTTGGTGCGATGGTGCGCTAAATCAATTTTATAAGACATTTAGGCTAATAATTAAATAGTATTTATTTAGTTTAAGCCATCATGTAATTATTGTAATTTTATTTTTTCAAAATTTCTTTAATAACTCACTTTTATAACGTCTTTTTCATTTACATATACTTTGTGTTGTTGTTTTTTTTATATTTGTATTACATAAAAAAATATATCATGCTATTCACTTTCGCTTACCTCAATCAGGTATTATAGAAAAATGAAACTATACATAATAGTATGTACTACACACAATACTTCATTTTTATTGTAACCTACACCACTACGTTGCACTATGGATAATTTGATACATTTTTTTGGCCAAAATTCAAATTTCGCACATTTGAAAATCAAGCTTTTCTTGTCGCAGTTTAATTAAGAATACTTCAAAGCATTTAGAAGTAAATTTTGTTTTTGTAAAAAACCAAAAATGCTAATCAGCTGACTCTCAAAGTCATTGTTTAAAAACAACAATTTATGTGGAACGTGCTTCATGTGATTTTTTGATGACTTTACAAGGCAATATTTCCTAATAAAAAAAAGCTTGAAAAATAAAGTTAGATATGCAAAACAATAGTAATGTTAAGTGGTAAATAAATAAATAATCATTTTAGAAATAAAATAATTTATTGCTTAAAAAAATTCATTCTTTTGGCCTAACATCAGTTTTCAAAAAAATAAAAATTCTTATCCAACTTTGGATAAGCTTTTAAAAAAAGCTTAATATTTTTGAATGCTGGAATTAATAAAGTTTTGTTAAGTATTTAATTTTGAGTTTATTTTATTAATTTCATGCTGCGATTTTTTGCGTTTTTTTATATATGCCATTTTTTGTAGGCAACCCCTACTTGGCTCATAGCGAACTTGCTGAGGTTTGGTTCTAAGAAAGAAAAAAGGGAGAAAAATAAACTGCTGTTTTGAAGTATATACTTAGGAAAATAGGTGATGGCGAAACGGTGAGTGAAGAAGTGATTGTTCTTAAACGAAAAATCACAAATTTTTGTCGTTATTTGTCTCAGAAATGGCAAAATTCACAAAGAGAACGTGTTGTGTTTGAGACGAAACATTCAGAATGGTTAAATGCCCAAAAAAAAAAAAATTGGAAAGAAAAGCGAACGTTCGAAAAGAAGGGATGCTGATGAACTCTCAAAATCAGTACAACATGAAAGGGAGCATTGGTTCTCAAAAAACTCTAGCTAGCCCAACAAGGCCCTCTAAATTGAGGAAAATATCAGAGTGCGACGAAGAATCCAGTCAGATTTACGACAGAAAAGGCACTACCCTTTATATTGGAAAACCAACATTAAATCAAGTCAAACTATATGTGGAGCAAATCCATAGGACTTTATGAAAATTACAAACTTTGAGAGTGAAACATTTTATGCGAAAGAAGGTAACCTAAAATACGGATTAAGTCATTTGCATTGTTGGATTCGTGTTTTTGAGCTCATATTGCACGCAGGCTACAAGTGCGAAATAAAGAAGTGGCAAGTTAGAAAAGAAGAGAAAGGTCGTGTTGGAAAAAAAGAAAAATTCAGAATTTGTTTTGGGAAAAATGTCTCTTCACGTAAACAAGCCAAAAACGGGAGGATTTGGCAGAAAGAATGATGGAAAAACTGCAGTTAATTAACTATCTTTTTTACTAACTAATTTTTTTGAGTGTAGGGTTAATATTTTTTTTAGATCTTCCCAAATCATTAAATAAGGGCCCTCTTACTCCAAAACGTCTTTTCTTTGCAGTTCGAAAAAACTTTCCAGACTGGCAGTTATTAGTTTTGGCCAAAAATTGGCATATATTACCCATAGTGCGTTGTCAGGATATACTGAATTTGTGCTGATGTTTGTGACTACCATAAATATCAGTACTAGACCCACTTTATACCCACTTTATTATAGTGTACCTATCGACTCAGGTTCAACCTTATATTTACAAAACCAAAACACACATTTAGCTAGGCTGATACATGTAAGTCTTTCCAATCAAATATCTTCTCAGAATTCGATATTTTAGAAAAGCTAAATATGGATGAAATTGAGCACACAAGTTTCTATTGTTCCAGAAACACACTCTGTTACATTTGGTTAGAACCGGTCCATTTTTAGACCTACCACCTATAAAAAGGTGCTCTCTGAATTGGACTTAAATGGTATTTAGACAAACAAAACCTAATTAAAATTTGAAATTTTTTATTTGCGATTATTAATTACGTTTCTAAGTTTGAAAAAATCCGGAAAATATTTGTATTTAGCCCTTTTAAGAAAATTGGATCATATTTTAACCAAGTCCTTCTATAAAACCCACCTCCCCAGTATTCGATTAAATGAACTATATGAGCAATTTTGTCCTAAATTTTCCTACATAGTTGTAAAAAAAAAGAATATGGACTCTTTCCGGATTTTGAACCGCTTCTCAAAAACTGACCTTAGTAACATTTGGTGTAGGGTATCATATAGTCAGCATGCCCGGTTTTAATTTCTTTACAAGTTTTCCTTTAAACTTTCAAGAAAAATTAAGTTATTATAAATAATTTGCACTTGGCAAATGTTTCCTTTCACACAACACATAAAAACACACACATACACGAGTACATATAGAAGAAACTGAGACACGGTAGTCAAGTCAGTTAGTTTTTATTTGAAATGTGGGTTAAACACCGATCAATGTGTTATATTAAGTTATAAAAGCGAAACATGTAATAATATACATATTCATAGATTGACGTTTTATATTCATTTTTTATGCTAAGGCAGTTGAGAAATAATAGCACACAAATTTTTTAAAAATAATGAGTGAAAATCGAATTTTAGATACCTTAAAGAATCTAATGCTAAGATAAAAATGAAAATAAATTTTACACTCACAGTATAATTTTCGTTAACGATTGTAGTTTATTTAAAAAGTAATACGTAGAGTTTGTTTTTAAAATTCACAGAAATATATTTTTTAACTATTTGAATCAGTCATTCAAAAAAACAAACTATAAAAAATGCAGACTTTCGGTAAGAGTTGATATTTTCTGTTAAATGTTAAATTTTATGTTTTCTATTTCTAAAAATAGAAAGTCAATTATTTTTCAAATATTTTTTATTTTCGATAAATTTTATATGTATTTTAGATTACTTTTAACGAAATAATATTGTGAGTATAACATTTGGCGTATGTTCAACGAGGAACAGGTGCGAAACTACAGCATTTAAATCTATGGAAAACTGTTAACGTCAATAATATAAATAATGGCAACATCTCTAATGGAGAAAATTCCGTTTGAATGTTTAATTTTCAGAAATAAAAAACTAATTTCGATCGAAAAATCCATCCCCTGGTAAAGTAAATACCGTAGAAATGTTTTTTTTTTTCAGAAATAAATCATTTTCGAGCCTGTGTGTTCACATAACTCCTTTCAGTTTTAAAGTTCTGAAATTTATCAAGTGTTACATCGTGATTATTTCTAGAACCACCATTGTAATTCAGTTTTATACAGGGCTATAATATTTGTTTAATTTGAAAACTCATTTGGTTTTTAACTGATTTGGTTTTACTGACTCGCACTTATGAATTTTGTTTCAATTAATTGTGGAAAATTTTGTCTGACAAATGGCCGCCATCTGCGTTGATGCGCAGCATTTGTATTGTCATGTTGAGAAGTTCGGCTCGAATGTTCTTCATTAAATACTCCAAAGTGTGAGACTTTTTGGCGTACACCAACGACTTCAAATATCCCCAGAGAAAGAAGTTCTGGACATTCAAATTAGGAGAATAGGCTGGCCAGGCCTAATCAAGAACGCATTGTTCAAAATGCTCATTGTTTCGTTACAAGTGACCCAGTTTTAAAATCATATGTCCTCCAAATCCAAATCGTTAATTTTTGGTACAAAATTTTAGTTAGCGTAGCTCTGTAGCAGTCGCCGCAAACATTGTCACAATATTTGCGTTCTGGAGGCGTATAGCGATTTGTTGTAATTCACTATAAATTTCCAAAGTTTTAACTTATCGAATGCCAAAACTAAACTTATATATGACAGAATTTTCAATATCCGCTAAAACAACATAATATTTTATTGTATTAGCCGTATAATTCATGCAGGATTGAATGAAGTAAAAAATAATTTAATCAATAAGAAATGTTTTGTGCGTCAATTTGTTTCAAACCCCTATAGCTTCATAGAAATATGAAATTTATGTTCCCTGGAGTAAAAGCCATGTTAACTCACAAATGAAATACATTTTAAAATTTTTTCCTTAGTTAAAATGAGCGCTAAAATGGCGAAAAGTCTCCCCCTTAACGGTCTGCCCAAACTGCTGGATCTAGAAAGTTAAAATTTTGCAAGTACGTTCCTCTCCGCGGGGAATTTTCGGAAAGTCTTATGGGGATAGGCAAAAAGGAGAAAAGTCTCCCCCTTGAAGGCGTGCCAAAACCGCTAAAGCCAGGAAGTTGAAGTAGAAAGTTAAAATTTTGCAAGTACGTTCCTCTCCGGGGAATTTTCGGAAAGTCCTATGGGGATAGGCAAAAAGGGGAAAAGTCGTCCCCTGAAGGCCTGCCTAAACCGCTAAAGCCAGGAGGTACAAATTTGCTACAAAGGTTCTTCCACCGGCGCAGACATCCACTCAAATGGAATTTGAGAAATTCTTTCGGCAAGGGTCTAAAGGGGTTCCTCTTGACGGCCTGTCCAAACCCCTGGAGCAAGGTAGTTGAAATTTGGTATTAAGGTTCCTACTCCATCGTAGACATTAGCTAAGACGGGATTAAGGGTAAAGTTCTTCACCTTAACGGCCTGTTAAAACCGCTAGAGATACAAAGTTGAATTTTGGTACATGCGTTCCTACTCAGACGGAATTTTTTGGAAATTATTACGGAAAGGGGCAAAAATGGAAAAGCTTCCCTTTTGACGGCCTGCTTAAACTATTTTGGCTCGAAACCTGAAATTTAAAATATACCTTCCCTGAAATATTGGCTTACTCAGCGGTTAGGTAATTGTGGAATGGACGTGGTAAAAATGAGGTTCAAAAGGGAAAAGATTCCTCCTCCGCGGTAGACATCATCTAAGACGGAATTATTGGAAAATCCTACGGGGAGGGACTAAAAAGTAGAAAATTATCCACTTTAACGGCCTGCCCAACCCATTTTGGCTGGACACATATTCATATTCGCTAGAGTTGACTCATACTCTAACCGCTTTGGCTAGAAGCCTGCAATTTATTATTTCTGTTTCTTGGAGTATGGGCTAACTACTGATTTTTGGGGAATTTCCACGACGAAAGGAAAATTTTTCCCTCTGATGTTTTGCCAAACCCCCTTTTAGGCGGGAAACCTGAAATTAAAAAAATGTGTACTTTAAAATATAAAATAATGTACTTTTTGAACCATTTTCATCTGGGGACCTCGGCAATTGCGGGCTTTAGCCCATAAAATATTGCTTTTACGCTAACAACGTAGCGGGCTATATTTAATATTTTGGTTATTGTTTTGAAATATACTGTTAAATATTATTTTTCCAGATTATATGAAATATGGATATTGACACTTTCTCACCATGCTCTGTGCACAATAAATTCCTGCAGAAACAATTTAGTGAATAAGCTTCATTTCTACTTACAATATACTTATTTAACTCAGTTGTGGTAAATTTTATAAACACGGCCTGAAGGCGTTATTGGCGGTTAGAGGGTAAAAATAAATAGATAAACTCAAAATTTAATACTGTATTTAGACTAAGCATTTTTGCTAATTTTAAGCTCTTGCTACGTATACGTATATAAAATACCAGAAAAGTTTTGTACAAAAACTAGATGGTTTTTGCTTAGTCTAAATGTAGCATAAGAAGAGTTTTATTTTATTAGTCTATATGTTACAAACTTAAACTGAAACCATAAACAACACAATTCTTAAAAGAAAATGTTTAAGAATAAGTTTGAATATGAATTATTCAAGCTAAAGGAAAAAAAAACACATATTGTATTATGAAATTAATAAAAAAAAAGTTTCATTTCAGACTATCTTTATATTAAAGTGTTCAGCCATGTTCTGTATATCACAATTTAATAAAACTAAAAATAAATAAATAATAAATAAAATTCAAATGATCTAAAAGACATTAATTTAAAAATCCCTCCGAAATGCAGAACATTGCCAATTTATTCAAAAAAATTTACACAAAAAAAAGTTAATGCACAAATATCCTATGCAATATAAAAAATATATAATAGTAAAGTACAAAGTCACTAAAATAAAAACAATGACTTGAAGGAAATTATCCAATAGAGTAGCTAAAATAATAAAATAACTACAAAAAAAAATGATATCCACATGCATGCATGTCACATGAATTAAACAATGAGTCATTATAACAAATAAATTTAAACTAGAATACAGGTTGTGTTACAAGTATTTATGTACTATTTTATTTTAACTTTAGTTTAGATGGTATCCTTTTATTTTTTTTTATCGCTAATGTTAGCTTTGGCACGGTTTTTGGTTCGGTTGTTTAGTTTTCATTATAATAAGCAGACTAATAAATCATGGTGTAAATTACTTCATAAAAACCATTAAGTTTTTTAACCTCAGTTTTTATTATTATTTACTATTTCGTTTTTATAAACTCCACAGCAATATTGTAAAACTGAACTGGTAATTTTTAATCACACATATTATCATGACATGCAAACATACTTGCAATATGCAGCCAACACAAAAAAGAGAAAAACACAACTTCAACCATAAATGCATGCAATTATAAGGAAAAACATTAAACAAAATATTTGAAATTTTCACGTAAATAATATATAACAAAAATAAAAAAAAAACAGGACATTTTATTTTTTTGTTAACTTTTATAGTTTTAGCACAGTGGGATATTCAGACATTTATTGATGGTAATTTTAATTAACTCTGAAAGTTTTTTAGTAAATCTAACTTAAATTTGAATTCAGCATTTTATTTATATTAAACAGATAATAAGATACTAACTCTACGAGTGGTAAAATATTACGAATTTAAAAAAAAAAACAAGTAAGAGCGGCTAAATTCGGCTATGCCGAATCTTATATACCCTTCACCATGGTTGGGAAAAAACTGAAGTTTATATATGGACATATATGGAATGGACAGATTTATATACGGACGCCTTTAAGAGGAAATTAACCATTTAGTTTGGAGATAAAACTTGGACTCGGGAAGATTTATGGTTCCAGAAAATAGGTATTTTAAAAAAATTTATGTTTTGGGCATAACTTTTTTGTATCTGAACCGATATTTCCGAGTTTTTCAGCAAATATGTTATACTAAAGATTTTCGATCTTTTCAACAAATCGTTAAAAGAAATCACTAGAACTGCATGTTTTATTTCTACAAAAACGTTTGATTTAGCTGGCAAATTAGCATTTGGGATTTTGTTTCGCTTTTTTATTAAAAATATTTTTAATTTCTTTAGCTTAATTTTAAAAATTTGAAGGAAAATAGTTTATATTTTTTTTTTATAAATTATTACAAGTTATGACCTAAAATAGTTGCACTCAAAGGGAAATTATGTATAAAATTTTCTTAATATATGAGAAATAAAATGGTTTAAAAATCTTTTTATAAATTCTTTTAAATCGGAGCAAAAAATAGAAATAAAACCGTTTGTATTTTGTTTGTATCAGAGGATTTTTATAAAAACGTTGATGTTTTTAGCCTATTTATGGATTATTTAATTATTAATATAAAATTTTATTTAAATTAATTATTAAATGTTAAAAAAAAAAAAAAAATAAACAAAAAAAAAATCTTAAGAAAATAAAAAAAATATGTACAAAAAAAAGTGAATTGGCCGGGATTCGAACCCGCGACCCTTCCACCTGTGGTGAAGGGTTTAAAAACGTTTGTATTTTGTTTGTATCAGAGGGTTTTTATAAAAAAATGTTGATGTTTTTAGCCTAGTTATGGATTATTTAATTATTAATATAAAATTTTATATAAATTAATTATTAAATGTTAAAAAAAACCAAAAATAAACAAAAAAAAAGGCTTAAAGAAAAAAAAATGTACAAAAAAAATGAATTGACCGGGATTCGAACCCGCGGCCTTAGAGAAAAAAAGTATTTGTGACATAGCGTCTAGACAACTGAGCTATTGAAGCTCACACAAAATCATCGTCAATAGAGGTACATATATCTTCGTTCATTAGATATTTGTTTAGTTTTTATTTAAATGACAAATCTTTGTATGTGTGTTGTTTGTGTATAAAAGGTGGAGATGAAAGAAAAGAACTTTAACACATGGATGCGTTTGTTATACGTAAAATTCTACATACATATTAAACAAAGGGATTTTACCGAAAAAATTAGAGGTACTCCTGGTTTTTTGCTAATATCTCAGCCATTTATTAACCGATCTGTCTGATTTTTAAAAGCAAACAGAAATGGATCACATGTAACAGAAATAAAAAACAATCAAGTCCTCATCATGACTGGGTTCTTTGGAAAAGCCATTTCAACACACAGACGGACAGACGTACAGACGGACATCGTTAAATCAACTTCGTTCTTCATAAGGACCCAGAATATATATACTTTATAGGGTCTAAGATCAATATTGTAGAAATTACAAACGGAATGACAAACTTATATATACCCTTCCACCTGTGGTGAAGGGTATAATTAAATTTCTTTGTCGTATTGACCCGTTCCAGGAATTTAAATTCCCAAAAATTCTCTTGCTTTAGCTAGAAAAAATCTAACTTGCGGGAGGTAAAATTGAAATAGAATGGATAGATACTACTACTAATAAACAAATTGTTGAAATAATTAGCCATTTAAAAATCAGCAAATATACAAAATTAGCGATTTTTAAGGAATAGCGATTTTTAAAAAAATTAAAATTAACATTACATGTACTATAACACAGTACACAATAAATATTGAAAAGTTAAATATTCAAGTGCTTTAAATATTGCTTGTATTGTTCTTTATTTAAAGTGATTTTTTATAGTCAAAATCAAGTTCATACAATTAAATATAATTTGTTTTATGCCTTTCGTTTATTGTCAATATTTTAAGATATAATTAAAACATTTGCTCAAATTTACAATTTTTCTGTGAAGATTTTTATAAAATCGAATTTCTTGAAAATCCATTCACGAAAATACAAGCCACAATTATTTGAAGCTAAACACTGTCCTTACATTATCTTTTTTCTTATTTCAGCAAGATTCGAAAGATGTATATGCTTCTGAATAAAAAAAGGATTGGGGAAAAAACATCGAAAAACAAAAATCAATATTAAATATAGAAAACTAAAATTATAAAATTGTATGTATTTTAAAAAGAGTATAATAAATTTTAACAAAATCAATCATTTCCGTGTTGTTATGGCTTTGTTTAAGCTCGAAGTTAGGGCTTGAAAGCAAGTGTAATTATTATGGTGTTTGAACTTAAATTCTGCTGTGATTCAAGGCTTGAATTAAATTGTATTTTCACTGTGAAGCATAATAATAGCATAATCCAGTGTACGCTTTGATGGAATATGCTATTGAATTAAAGTGTAATTAAAGTATAATTTAAGGCTTAAAATTGGAATATATGACTTGAACAACACTTGATTTTGGCTTTAATTCCAGCAAAAATGATTATTGGGTATGATATTAGTAAAACCTCTCAGTAATGGCCACTCCTTATAGTAACACCTCTTTTTAATGAACAATTTTGTGGTAATGGAGGAAACACCTCATACCAGCAGGTTTTTTTTTAAATAATGTGGACTCATAATTCAGATTTCCGAGCAAGCACATTTTAAAAACGGATACCTTTTAATTTTGTTTTTTTTTTTTTTAACTCAGTCTATTGACGAATGTAGATATTGTCCATGTTCCCAAAGTACCAAAATATGGCTTCGCCCAAAATTCTTTAAGATCCAAAATAGCAATAAAGAACAGATATATGCCCGCTGAATTTTATTAAGGAATAATATATGTGAATTTGGTAGACATAGAAGCATACATGTTCATATAAAATACTGAATATTTTTGAAATTCGATAAAGCAAAATAGTACAAAAAATGTGCCAGTAAAAAGCCTCTGAAAATCCCTTTCCAATGATACCACACTTGAAAATGGTTACTTTAACTTAAATACTCTAAATGACTCAAAAAAAAAACTCAGAAAATATAAGCTTTTGAAGTTTTTTTTTTGGACAACTTAAAATTCCAAGATGGTCCACAAGCCGAAACAGCTCCATAACCGATTTTCATCAACATCAAACTATTTAGGTCGGGGATATTTCATCACAACTTTTGATTAATTATGATTTTGCTGGCATTAGCAATTTTCTGCAAGCAACCCCCACCCCCCCCCCCCCCCCCCTAACTTTTGCTGTCTTTACTAAATTTTTTTCGGGTGCAGTTAAAACAGACAACTTTTTGACACTTATTATGTTTTTTGAGATTATTTCTTTGGGGTAACATTATTTCTGGCTTGGAAGTTATTTTTTTATGAAGCAAACCCCAAATTTTGGAGGTTATTCTACAAAATTTTTTTTCTTGGGACTTATAGGCTTTTTACACTGAACAACATATTTGGGAAATGCATGGAAGATGTTGAAAACGTGAAACATGTGTTTACATTGGCAACTTCTTTCATATTTCATCTGTTATTTATTCAGATGTCAAAAAATTAAAGAAAAATACGCATAATTTTTGTTAAAAAAGAAAATGGGTTTAGAAATATTAAAGGCCATTCTGGAAGAAGATGATGATGAAAAAGAATTTTTGGTAGACATAAGTATGAAATGCAATGTCAGTTCGCTAGTGATGGCACAAAAAAAAATAGATTTTTTTCGTCATTTTTTTAGTGATGACACTTAAAATAACGAAAGATGTAAGATGGAACTATATGAGAAAAGACCATCTTGCAGATGTAGAAAGATGTAGAAAGATGTAGAATTTTTGGCCTGTATAATTCTTAAATTGATGAAAGATGTAAGATGTAGCTTAGTGGAAAAAGGCTATTATTGCATTCTTTGAGATCATTTCATTGGGGGTTATTTCGTAATGAAATAAATCCAACATTTTGGAGGTTATTTTATTTTTGGGAATAATTTAATTCCTTTTGGATATTATTAGTTTATTTTGTTGTCTTTATTTCATTACGGGTTATTTAATTTAATCTATTAATTTTTTACGGCCACAATAAGCCAAATAAAAAATTTAGAAATTGACTTCTTAAATGTTTTGTTTTGAAATACTAAATGCCAGATAAGATACATTTATCAAAACCAAAGTTCTATCGTACTGAAAAAAACCCTTTATGTATAAGTGAAAGCATTTTTTTAAAAAAATAATACTTACATACGCTTTCTAGAATAAAAGATTAATATTTTTTTAAACAGCAAGACACAATACATCCATCCCTTTTAAAACGATACTTCATTCTCACGCAGTTTAAAATTAAAACAGTCTGTATAACACGTTATATTTTCAGATCAAAAATACACAGTTATTGCAAAAGTTTGACCAAATTCGTATAACGAAGTTTTGTGAGAAAAATAGCAATTTTTCACATCACCCCGCTGTCTACCTTATCCTTCTTTCCACTTTTCAAATGTGCTTCAGGTACGGCTACCGAGTGAAATATTACATTTAAGAAGTTGTACACAAAAATTACTACAGATTTGGCATAACAAAAACAATAAACTATATCAATATAAATATTTTAAATATTTTCTCCGTAACGTTTTTCAATATCTTACAAACGATTCTGTGGTCAATGTGTTCAAACAGAGGAAAAACTAAAAAAAAAAAATTAAAGATTGCCTTAAAAAAAACTTAAAGTAATCTGACTTTTAAAAACCTGTCTGGTAGACTTGCTTGATTAAATTTTGTCTTGACTGAAGTCGTAAACCCGGGAAAAATGCCGAATATTTAAGGTGAAAGAGTTCTTTAGTGAAATCCGAAACTGCATGACAGCACACAACAAGCCGGCTTTCGGTCTTAAGTGAATGTCCTCACACAGAGAAAACAGATTCGTGCTGAATTTGTAACCAATCGAATGGTTCGGTAGTGGTAACCGAATTTTTCGGTTGTGACAACTGAAAACCAATTAAGACATGAGTAATTTGACTGTGTCAACAGCATTTCGGTTGTCTCAATAACAATTCGATAGAAATAAACAAAAAATTCGGTTGCTGTAACCATTCCATTTGCAATAAATTTGGTTGTCAGCACGAATCTAGATATAAGTCGGTTGTGAAGATAATCTTCTCTTCCTATGCCTCGTTTTCAAGCACAACTTATCTGACTTTTCCCTCAAAATATCCCCAACTTCCCACCGTCTTTTATGATGGAATCTCTATTTAATGTTTTTAATTTTTGATCTTAAATGATTAGAAAAAATGTTTCATTTTTACATAAATATACATTATGGAAAGTGCTTTAGAAAAACATTTTAAACAAATTCTAGTAAAATAACTTAAAATAAAACCAACAAGAACAGCTATAAAATAAATATTAACCAAATAAAAAAATAAGACTTGATTTTGCGTGTAATTCCTGGTATAAACAAATAATGTGGGAAGTGAATTTTTAAATAGCAAAAGGGTTGTAATAATAATAGCAAGAAGACAAACGAACACCCTTGACAGCCTCAGACCCATAAAAACTTTTGATTTGACTTGTGTAAAATAAAGCCAAAGAAACTTTAACTTACAATTATATACATATTTTCTGTTGTTGTTTCTTTTTTATTAAATACAAAAAAGGTCAAACTAAGGGTTAAGTAGTGTGTGTTGTATACTTGAAAAAAAAAACAGAGTGTAAACAGAGTCTCAAAATAATGATTTTATTTATTTATTTGTCTATGGAACTTTATTCTTTACAGACATTCGAATTAATAAAATCTATATATAATAATATCTTTACTATGTGTTCAGGAAATAATAATAATATTTTTTGTTACGTTAAGTGAAATATTTATAATTATAATTTGTTAAAATGAAAACTTGATGTTTTTAACCACTAAAAGAATCCCAAACTGATTTCACACAGAAGCTATCCATGATCTAACCAAGAAGAAAGAATTTTGAATTTTAATTAAAAAAGTTTGATTCCTCAAAAAATATGGATATATTTTTAAAACAATTAACAAGAGCTTAAATTAATTTAGAGTCCTGTTGTTAAACATATAGAATTATAAATAAGAGAAAAGTAACAAAAAAATCATGTAAAAATTTGTTTATAAAGTTTTTTTTTTTATTTATGTTTTTTGATTTCTTAAGGAAAAAAAGTTTTTTTTTTTTTTTTGTTTCAATTTTATTTTCAACACAACAGTAAAATTAAACACATTCATTCCAACACTCGTACTTGTACAAAATTACACTCACATACACAAAAGTAAATACAAAGTTTGTTACGAAGACAAACTGACGTTGATTGGAAAATTTATGCATGGCCTCAAAGGGATACTATTTATTGCTCCTACCTACCTTAACTAATAAACTACAAAAAATACACACAGAGAATTTTTTTTTTAATTTGACTACACGACTAAAATCGTTTGATACAGCTGATTATTTATTTCCGCAATAAAATTTGATTAAGCAACTGAATTTTGTTTGCAACATTTAAAATATTAGGCATTTGAATATGGTTGTGCTAACCGAATTTATTGGTTGTTGCAGCAAAAAAAAAATACTTTTCAATTCGGTAGGCACTTTGTTTTTCTGCGTGTAGGAAAAAAATTGGAAAAAGTAAGTCAAGATGAGAAAAATTTTGTTGATGAAGGTACGGTTTTTAAAAAAAAATAGATTTCCTCTCAAAATGTTTTTTTTACTGGCCTTAAGTCATTGCTAAGTTTTCACAATAAGTACGATGAAAAGGAGCATTTCTTGATTGGTTTCAGTAAACAAAAATAGTTTAATTGGATTTCTAGTCAATGATATCGTAGTTTAATATAATATATTATTTAAAGAAATTGGAAATTTTATTTTATTATATTTTACTCATTGTTATTTCAACATTTTTTAACACCGTTTTTTACATTCTAAATTAAATTTTTGTATAAAACATGATTGCTTTTAGTTATTCTACTCAAATAAAATAAAAAATAAAAAACATTTAAATTTTCTTTTTAAGTAATAAAAAACTATCTTAAAAACTATTATGCTGTTGGCTTTTCTGAACTTTTTAGACCGTCATCAGATCAGTTCATCTCTAGCATTCGCAATCAATGAAAAGTAGGCAATCTAGGCTTAGATGAAGACGTCAAAGGACTAAAATAATACAGATGAATAACTACATACAGAAAAGACATTTTTGAATATATTTACAGGCGATTATATATTTGTTTCGAAGCTACCATATTTCAATTATTTTCTTTTTGTGGTTATTAAATATATATTTCCATGCCAACATGTTTTTATTTTTCCACATAAACAGATATATATTTTATTATGAATACTTGTGAGATGCAAAAATATATATCCCAACAAAACCACACATTATCAAATAATGGGTAAAGTAATGTATAGCCATAGGGGCAGTTGGATTACTTTAAACCTTACTTCATTGATGAATTTTATAGGCGATGACCCTCAAAGTAATGTATATACCCATTACTTTAGAGGTGATAATGTAATGGGTTACTTATATGGTTACGAGAATGGAAAAAGTAATGTGTCTAAAAATAGATTTTTAAAAAACACGAATTTTAATTAAAAAAAAAAATACTAAAAATATTAGATTTTAATTATTTGTAATTAAAAATAATGTGGTCAAGATGGGAATCGAAACAGGGAAATCTGGTTGCTAGCCAAAAACTCTACCCACTGAGTTATCGACGCATATAGTATTTGATTGCTTTAAAATTAAATGAATTGTTACGCTTCGTTTTTTCGCTTACAAAAAAGTACTTACAAAAAAGTACAAAGTAATGTATCTAAAAATATATTTTTAAAAATATTTCAATTAATACTTTACATTTATAAATCATATATTATGAAATTAATAATGAGTAACTTATTACTTTATGCTTGCAAATAATGAAAAAGGTAACGAGCTATCATTACAAGGTAACACATGAGAATATCGCACCCATTACCAAAGTTTTGCTCGGATGTTTGCCGATCGGTGTATTTCATCGGATCCAAACATATGTATGTTTTCAGGCGAACATGTCATATTTACAGATCAGACTTTCTAATTTACAGAGTTTTCAAACATACACAGAATAAAATTACAAAATTCTGTTTGTAATATTGAACATCGTCCATAGAACATTTTTGTAAATACAAAAAAAATACTTTTTAAAAAGGCACCAACAATGGAATTTGTAAATACAAAAAACTTTTTGTTATTTTTTTGTTACTTAAATTTTTATTTTCAAAGAATTTTTATATGAAAAGTGACAATTTACAAATATTTCAAACAAAAAATTGTTAGAAATCGAGTTTGAATTTTAACAAATATTTTTAATTACTTTAAATTTTGTGATACTTTTTTCTGTGTATGTATACGGACACACTCAGAATTTTTTGTAGTTTAATGTTTGTAGTTTAATTAAAAAAAATGTTTTCAGTTCATTCAAAAAGGAACATAAATTTATTTTTCAAATAGATATATTTATTTCGACTAATGTAGACATTTGCTCAAAAAGACTTATACCGCATTCATTCTGAGCACCAAAATACCTATTTGCGTCATTTTAAATTTTTCGATTTAAAATTTGTAACGAAACGAAAATACGTATTTTGGGTGTCAGTGTGTATGGGGTTTTACTGTCATTTAGAGATATTTTAAGTTTCAAATATTTTTTTTTTTTCATTTGTTTGGAATTTAAAAAAAAAAAATTATCGACAAAACGTAAATTTGTGGTTAATTTGTTTTTGTTACAGGTATTACAAATGTAAATGCTATATTCTATCTGTTTGAAACAAAATGTGGATATAGACAGTGTGAGTATTTATTTTGTAGATAAGAAAACAAGCAAAAACACAAAAAGTAGAAACTATTTTAAATAAATGAATAATCAGTTGTTTTTGACGGAATAGGTACAATTAACTTTTAACTGATTAATGATTTATTTTTTAACTGATGTATCTGTTGTTTAAACAACATTTAAAAATAAAAAACAAAAAAAAAAATGATTTAAATTAAAAGTATATAGATCGGTTTTAAAATTAAATATCATTTCTTTGAAATGGTATTTTTTGTTATTTTAACTTAGCAAAATTGTATATGCAGCAGGGCGTTTTCTTTCGGCGTCTTTAGTTTGATAATACTGTTATTTAAAAAAAAACACATTGTTATAAAAAATATTTACTATTAATTTTGCTTAAAATTGCCTGAAAGGCCACAGGTTTGATTACTTCAAAGTAAAATCGATTCCAGGAAACAGTTTAAGACCAAGTTTTCTAACAGTCATAAATCACTTTAAGTTCCATGGAACGGGTTCCAAAACTTGTTAAATGGAATGGGTTCTAGTTGAACCTGTTGTACAATCGATAAAGTGGAAAACCTGTTCAAAAAATTATCCTGGGTATTATTAAAATATGTAGTCTATTAATCCACATATAACTTTTTTTTTAAGAAATAAAGAAGATTACAAAACAAAATAACACACTTATTCATAGTAAATGTTAAAAAAATTTCAAATGATTAATTCTGAGCTTCAATTTTTTACTGAAACTGGAGATAAGTTCAAGTCCAACAAAAGTATCTCAATCGAATCAGGGTATACACCCAGAAAACAGTATCAGTTGTGTCCACCAAATTTGTTGCCAATCGAATTCTGGCGGTTACGACAACAGTTTTCATATTAAATTACATTTTTAGTTGTGAAAGTCAATATTCAGTTGTACAATTTAATATTTATATTCCACAGAAATATCATTACATTCCACAAAATTTTATTTTAAAAAGAATTGTATTTTTAGATTTCGTAGTTCACACTCTTGCTTACTGCACCACAACTTATTTTATTTTAGTTTTCTTTGATATATTTGCTATTCAAACATTTGAATATTTTATTTTAATTAAAAAAATAATTTTTTTAATGTTTACCTTTTCCGGGATTTTAACTCCAAAATTCGGAGCACTGAGCTACCGCTCTACCCACCACACCAAAAACACTTATACAGGTTGGTTAAAAAGTTCCTGCGCTCACCAAGAGATGGCAATGCTAGCTCCAAACTTTTTTTTTCCCAAGTAGGTATAACTGTCATGAGAACACATGCAAAGTTGCAAGTCATTCAGTCAATTCTTTCTTTGTTTATAAGCCATTTGAAGTTGACGTGTCATTGATTTTTTTAATATGGAAACAATTGAATATCATGCAGTCTTTAGATTCTTTGTTTTGAAGGATTTAAAAGCAAAGGAAGTTTATGAAAAATTGTTAAAAGTGTATAAGGACTCCTCACCTTCAAAACGCACCGTTGAATTTTGGGCTGGTGAATTTAAACGTGGTCGTACCAGCCTTAAAGACGATCCACGCGAAGGACGACCAAAAACTGCAACCACAGCAGAAATCATTGAGCAGGTACATAATATGGTTAGTGAAGATCCAAGTTTGACTAAGCGTGAAATTGCTAATGCCATAGGCATCTCAGACGAACGAGTACTCCATATTTTACATGAAGAATTACGTAAGAAAAAACTGTTTGGAAAGTTAGTGCCGCACACATTAACAATTCAACAAAAACTGGATCGAAAACAAATTTCTCAGCGTAATTTGAAGCGTTTTAAGCCGAATAAAACCGACTTCTTGCGTCGTTTTATAACTATGGATGAGACTTGATCCTAATTGAAACAAGAACGTTTACAGTGGACTGAATATGGTTGTTCAGCTCCAAAGCAGGTGAAGTCACAACGATCAGCAGAAGGTTATGGCATCAGTTTTTTGGGATGCAATAGGAATTTTGTTGTTTGATTATCTTCAGAAAGGTAAAACAATATCTGAATATTATTCCAGTCTTTTGGATCAGCTGGAAGAAAAAATTCGTGAGAAAAGACCTGGTTTAAAGAAGAAAAAAATCATTTTTCATCAAGACAATGCACCTGCTCACAAAAGTGTTTTGACGATGGCTAAATTCAAAGAATTAAAGTACGAATTGCTTGAACATCCACCGTATTCACCAGATTTGGCTCCCCGTATTCACCAGATTTGGCTCCCAGAGACCATAGCAGCCGTAGACGGTTATTTAGCAGAGCTTCCGGAAAACCATTATAAGGATGGGATAAAATTATTGGAAGATCATTGGAACAAGTGTATTGAGCTTCTACACTTAAAAAAGTTTGTAATTTTAACTTACTGAACTTTAACTTACTGACAATATTATTTAAAAGAAATGATATTTCATTTAAAAACCAGTCTACTTAATTTTCATTTAAATTAAATGTCATTTGTTATTTATTTTTAAATGTTGATTAATCAACTGACACATCCGTAATAAACAACTGATATAATCAGTTAAAATAAATGTAAAAATTTTACCCACCAATCCTTAAAAAATAAATGTTTTTTTAATTTATTTGAAATTATTTCCGTTTTTTTATTTTTTGTTTTTTTTTTTTAATATACTCGTACAATAGAAAATGTATGTATGCATATGAAGCTATAAACACTTTTTGTGTGAATGTATTTGTATATGTATGTGTGTTTATGAAGTTCTTGTAAATTGTACTGAAAAATTTTCTATATATACAACCAATTTAAATAAAAAACAAATTGCAATTTTTTGAATATTTTTTTTTTGAAACAGACAGCAAACAAAATTTAAATTTGTAATAACTGTTACGGACACAAATAAACCACAAGTTTCCGTTTTGTGGGTAAATTTTTATTAAATTCCAAACAAATGAAAAAAATAAATGAAACTGAAAAAAATCGGTAAATGATAGTAAATTATTTCGAATAAATGTATCTTCCTTTATTTTTAAATGGAACGGAAAACTTTTTTATTAAACTACAAACAGTTAACTACATAATATTTTTAGTGTAGGAGATTATATTGAATAAAAAATATATTTCGTAACAAAAACAGTATTCTTTCATTTCAAACGCAGGAACTTTTCAACCAACCTGTAAATTTTGATGGCAAATTTTGAATTTAAACAATTTGTGAGGAAAAGAAATATTAGTATAAAATTTGTTTATTAATACCAATCATTAGTGACGTCTATTACCAATACAATCCATAATTCGGTTGCTTCTACTGACACTCTAATTAAATGATATATTTTGATATATTTATCTGACCGTACTTGTAGTTACCGCTTTTGAATATCGGTAATTTTTTAATAAATTTGATAGAGTGTACCAAATTACTAATATATTCACTAAATAAATGGTTGCTTCCACCGCACACAAATACTAAACGAATTCTATTTCTAAAGATGATTAGAAATACCAATAATTGAATAATTCCCATTTTTCAATTTCTAATACAACATTTTTGCTTTATTAATGAATTAAATCCTCACAAATAAATATTTATGGTTTTGATCGAATTGCAACCAATATTTTCTCTGGGTGTAGAGTTTTGGCCAAAGAAAAACAATTCTGAGTAGCATATGTTCCCGGAATTTAAACCGCTTACCGGAATATGACTCTAATCATAATGGGGTGTAGGGCAGAGATGCCAGCCGCAAAATAGTGGCGGCTAAAAATAAAACATGCAGTTACAACGGCTTAGTTTCCCAGATTGTACTAATCAATTTATTTAAGATTTTAGACAGAAAATAGGGAAAAAATTTTATAAAAAATCTGATTTCTGGCTTTGAATCCAGCCGATAGTAAACACTGATAATAATCCTTGCATAAAATAATAATAATAAAAAAAACACGTTTGTAAAATAAAGGAAAACTTGTTAATTTTACGAAGTTTTTTTTATTTGACATTAAATTCATATTTGTATGCAAATTCATATTTGAATGCAACAAACAAAAACTTAAATATCTAGTTGAAAGGTATCATATAAAAGGCATGCCCCACTTTAACATATTAAAAAAAATCAATTTTTTGAAACACAAATTATAATCTATTAAAAATTCATTTAAAATCATTTTAATTTCCTTTATTTTTTCTACTATTAATCACTAGCCTACATTTGAAGGTTAGGCAATTTAATATGTATTGCAAAAAAAGAAGAAAATTATATAAAGAGCACTTAAAAAATCAAACCTAATTTACGATCAACTTTTAATTTCAAAATTCTTTCCATTTTGTGCAAATTCTTTATTGTTAGTCTTATCTATACGATGGGCAGCAATGGAAGCCATTAGGACTACAAAGTACGAAGAAAGTGTTGCTAATAATCTACACAAACAAAAAACATCCTTTTGTTTCATATACACAAGGACTAAACACTAGGTTAGTTGGTTGTTGGGTCATTGAATATAAGCGAAAATTATAGCATTGATGATACAAAGAGAAAAACAGGCAATAGATGAATAGGAAAAAGAGGATGAGTACAACTTTTTGTTTAACATCAATTGGCAGAATAATTTATTGAAAAGTTTTTCTTCCTTATTGAAAAGATGAGAAAGAACAGGAAACATAAGAAAAAAAAAACAAAAAAAAAATAACTTTAGAAAAACTTTTCTCTCTCTTGTGTTTACTGTATGTATGTATGTTTAATTTAGAACAATGCTACTAAATGAATATTCTAAGAAAATAACATTTTTTGTAGTTTCGAAACTGTTTAAAAAGGGGCAATGAAGGCGCATACATGTTTAACATGTTAAATTAATATTTGAGTTGTTATTGGTGTGTTAATTGGATGTAACAGAATATAATCATACTTTATTCATCATTATTATTGTCATATTTAGAGGGCAATGTTGTAAAGCACATAAAATATTAACAGCAACATCATTATGACCATTTTTACACTCAGAATATTATATAGTTAACTGTTTGTAGTTTAATAAAAAAGTTTTCCGTTCCATTTAAAAATAAAGGAAGATACATTTATTTTTCAAAGAAACATCTATATTAACTTTTTTATACTATCATTTACCGATTTTTTTCAGTTTCATTTATTTTTTTCATTTGTTTGAAATTTAATAAAAATTTACCCACAAAACGAAAACTTGTGGTTTATTTGTGTCCGTAACAGTTATTACAAATTTAAATTTTGTTTGCTGTCTGTTTCAAAAAAAAGTATTCAAAAAATTTCAATTTGTTTTTTTTATTTAAATTGGTTGTATATATACAAAATTTTTCAATACAATTTACAAGAACTTCATAAACACACATACATATACAAATACATTCACACAAAAAGTGTTTATAGCTTCATATGCATACATACATTTTGTATTGTACGAGTATATTAAAAAAAAAACAAAAAATACAAAAACGGAAATAATTTCAAATAAATAAAAAAAATATTTATTTTTTAAGGATTGGTGGGTAAAATTTTGACATTTATTTTAACTGATTATATCAGTTGTTTCTTACGGATGTGTCAGTTGATTAATCAACATTTAAAAAAAAATAACAAATGGCATTTAATTTAAATGAAAATTAAGTAGACCGGTTTTTAAATGAAATATCATTTTATTTAAATGATATTTTCAGTTATTTTAACTTACAAACTTTTTTAAGTGTATGACAAGAACTATACCATTTCAATATATTATTTCAAAAAGTTTGTATTACCTAGATGAAGTAAAAATAACCTTACTCAAACCTTTTATAAAAAAGTACCTTTTATAAAAAGTACCATTTATAAAAGTGTTTTTAAAAAAAAGTACCTTTAATGAAAAAGTACCTTTAATAAAAAGTACTTTTTATAAAAAAGTAGCATTTATAAAAAAGTTCCTTTTATAAAAAAGTACCTTTTATAAAAAGTGCTTTAAAAAAAGTACCTTTTATAAAAAGTACCTTTTATAAAAAGTAGCTTTTATAAAAAGTACCTTTTATAAAAAGTACCTTTTATAAAAAGTACCTTTTATAAAAAGTACCCTTTATAAAAAGTACCTTTTATAAAAAGTAACTTCTATAAAAAGTATCTTTTATAAAAATGTATATTTGATGAAAAGTACCAACAGTTCCGGCAAGAGCGTTAGCTTGCTCATTTTAGGTAAAAAATTGTTGTTGAAAATAAGCAAAACCTGCCAATAATTTTTAAGTAAAGTTTAAAAAGATGGGAGAAAATCTAAAATGAAGCATTTTATTAAAAATTCATGCAAAATTTTAAAATGGTGTAAGCATATTTATAAATTATAACAACTTTCAAGGCAACAATCATATTATCATCATTAGAACTTGTACAATTTTAGTTTTTCTTTTAGGAAAAGTATTAAAACTATGTAAAAGTTTAATCAACTCTTGTTCTTTTTTTTATATCATCATCTACAACACAGCAACAACAACAACAACATCATCTGCAGCATCAGTAACAACTTATAACATAAAACAGCAACATCTCTAACAAGACCCCATTCATGTTGTGTGTATGTTGATGTCTGTACGTGGGTTCTCTTCACAATTAAGTTTGCCTGCCGTATGACCTCCAACAACAATCACAGTTCTGTTACTTTGTTAAAAAAAAGCAGAGAACATGATTCTATTTTTTTTTTTTTGTCTTAACTTCGACTTTTTAATTAAACTAAAAACAATTTGGTTGGTTACTACCATTACTGAATGGAAACTTAATAAAGAAAAAGGGATCTAAATACAATAAGTCGAATTCATTAGGAACTATAAGATGATTTTCTTTATTGAAATACAGATAATGTTAATTAATAACGCTACACACTCAACAAAAATCGGTTTTTGCACAGACTGTTAGATAAATTTGAACAGAGTATTTTTATCCTCTAAACACGAATCTGAGTTAAAAAAGTTGGATACAATTGCGTTTTCGAAATAAGAGACTTTTTGGATCCCTGTCCCAGGAAAAGATTTTTTACAGATTTTAAATCAAGTTATATTTTAACGACCTCGAAAGTAACCGAAAAATTGTGTGTTCTTTTTTTAATTAAACATACGTTAATATTTCTTAAACGGATATTTCTACTATAGAATACCCTACAACAGACCGGTTAAAAATCAACTAGTGTCTGGGTCCGATATTATAATGAGTTAAGATGAACTTGTATCAATATTTTCAAAAAACAAAAATTAAAGTCAGGTATGCCGATTATATATGATAACCTACATTAAGTAAAATTTGGGCTATCTAAATTCCAGGAATAGTCCTGAGCCTTGTTTTATGGACAAAACAGAAAGAGTATATTTATATATGTGTTCTCGTCGTTCCTATAAGGAGCATAGGACAGAAAGTTTGGGTAAATTTAAATTAAATTGATGAAAAAGTTTATTCAAAAAAATACTGGTAATATGGGTTTATATGGGGACTAGCTCTAAATTTGATCTTATTATTTTACATTTGGAGGCGAAATAACATACACAACCAAAACTCAACCAAATATTTACGGTTTAGTGTGTTTAAATAACACTTATCCCCAATTTGGAAAAATATTTTTATGTTTAATATGATCCTTTCGAAGTCCTTAAAGTAAACTTTTTCATTTTTACTCAAATGAATTGTAATTTTTTAGAATTCTAATTTATGAAAATAATAAAAGATTTTTAATTTGTATCCCAAATTCAGAGGTTGCAAAAAGAAAGGTTTATATTTTTAAAATGCGATTTAATAGAAATTTTTTTACTTCAGATTCGAATTTATAAGTCCGAAATACGTCATAAAAGTTTAAGTTAAAGTCTTAGTAGTGTAGTAGTAGTGCCTTTCTAATAGTTTCAAATAATGTTATTTGAAATATTAAAAAAAAAAAAATACGGCCTTGCCAAGAATCTATTAGAATTAGATTACAAAAATAGAGACAACATTTTTTTTTAATTTTTATGACCTAAATGATTATAAAATTTTTTAATTATAATTTAAAGTATAACTTTTTGCTTTACTATTTTAATAGATGTCACTAAGGGATTGTAAAACTTAATACACTCAGTTTTTTTTTTTTTTTTGATACAAAATAATAAATAAAAAAAAACTTTACTTAAATTACAATACTTTTTTCAATCTCAGCAAAGAAGTATACAAATAAAGGAAAAATTCTTGACCAAATTTTTAACAAAGTTTTTTATTTATTGTGGTTTGGTGCAATAAACAAACTGTAACAATTTTTTTTTTTTTGTTTTATTAGGGTGGATCAAAAATTTGAATTTGCTATGGCTAATTTCGTGGGTTTTTTAAAAAAGTTGGTTTTTACAAAGTTAATGTAAAAAAAAAATAATTTTTTAAGTTTTTTTCTAATTTTTTAAATTTGCTAAATAAATATATTTTTATGTTAAAAAAAAGGTAATTTTATGAAACACTAAATTAATTTAAAAGTATTAGCTTTCGCAGAACACCGAAATGGAACCGCAAAATCACGCGTGTTCTTTAAATTTACGGCACTAAAAGGAACATAATTCAGCCATAAGGAATTAAATTTCGAATCATTTTTAATGTATTAAGTAACCTTGTGGTCTGCACATACCAAATAATTCAGCAGTTTGTTTCTAGTTTTACAAAATTTTATTGTTTCCGAGATTGCTTTCGAGCAATACAAAGATTGAAGCAACTCAGATTACAAACAAACATTTTGGTGAAAGTTCTTGAAGTAGAACACAACAAAAAAAAATTTCTTGAGGAACCTGGAACCTTACTAGTACATTGTTTTAAACAGAGATGGAAGTAGCTAATTTAAACACCATGTTGAATAACTTATTTCAGGTAATAAGTATTCAAGCTTAAGGTCTATTTTATACAAAATTATTTATTTTTTATTCAATATTTCGCTATCTCAATGGATAGCTTCTTCAGGAATTTTTTGTTTTTTAATTTTTAACAAATTTTTTAACAAATCAAAATTCATGAAACAACAAAATTGTCAATTTTAAAAAATATTAAAAATTAAACACAGGAAACAAAAATTATTCTATTACATTTTTATGAACCTATTTAATTTCCTATCTTATTCTTATAAATTAAATGTCTGTAATTCTGAGCTACATTGTCTGTATCTGTTTTAAAATTAATTCTTTGTGCTATTGGTGTGTTGATAATTTGTAACATTTCTAACATGAAGCGTCTTTTGTAGTTTGTTTCTGTATTTAAAACTGTTGTATTTTCAAAATCTGGTGTATGGTTAAGAGTGGCACAATGTGATGATAATGCAGTTTTCTGAGAAGCTATATTCCTATATTTCTGATCAGATCTATGTCCTGCTAATCTAGTTTTTAATTTGTTCTTTGTGGTAGCTATATATACTTTACTACATATTTCATTATCTTTACCCCTGCAAGGTATCTTGTAAATAATATTAGATTTATCTAATTTCTCTGTCCTATCTTTCATTTTACTAAATAATCTATCTAATGTATTATATGTTCTAAAGGGTGTCCCAAGAAGAACGCAATTTTTAAATCTGGCAACATTCGAAGTGTCATTGTTTGACATTTGAACAATTGTTATTGCTTGCTAGTAGAAGGTACGAGGTTAGTAAAAATGGAGCGCTACACCAATGAACAACGCATTCTCATTGTGAAATTGTTTTACCAAAATGGTGAAAGTTTTGCGGCTACAGTTCGCAAATTGCGATCAATTTTGGGTCACAATAATGCTCCAAAAGAGTCAACTGTAAAGAGATTAATGGATAAATTTGCCGAAACTGGGTCTGTTAGTGATGTAAAGATAACAACGCGCCATCGACCAGGTCGATCGACCGAAAATGTCGCAGCTGTACGTGATGATGTCGCTCAAACTCCATCCACCTCAATTCGACACCGAGCTCAGCAAATTGGTGTCTCCAAATCCACTTTGCAGCGAATTTTGACGAAAGATTTGCATCTTCATGCATACAAAGTTCAATTGACTCAGGAACTGAAGCCAGCTGACCATGGACAGCGAAGGGAGTTCGTTAATTGGGTATTGGAGAATGAAAATGCTGATTTTGCCGATAAAATCATCTTCAGTGACGAGGCCCATTTTCATCTTGATGGCTTCGTCAATAGGCAGAATTGTCGCATTTGGGGTGAGGAAAATCCTCGAGTGATTCACGAGAAGCAAATGCATCCTCAACGTGTCCTGGTGATCAGATCTTTAAAAACATAATTCATTGATTTAGTTTTTTAATCTGATTTAATTTTCTGCAAATCAATTCGCAAAATTCATTTGTTGATTCTTTTAATAAAAACCAATGAATCGATTTAATTTTAACTAAACATTTCAACCAAAACTGGATCATTTGATGTATACTTCGCTAATTAGATCAAAAAACAAATTATTAATCGGAACAAAATTAAAAAATTATCACTTTATTTAGTATAAAATTATTAATTTAAAGTTATTATAAATTATTCACTGATTCACAAAATGAATAGATTTTTATGCGAGTTGATTCAAAAAGGAATTATCTATTTTAAGATCTGATAGTGACTTATATTTTTATTTTATATAATATAGGGTCCGCCAAATAATTTTTTTTTTTTTGAAAATGCTAAAAAAAAGAAACTAATGAATATTTTCTCAAATTTCTTTTTTATTTGAAAGTACAATCCTACCGGTTACTAATGGCTGCCTCGGCTGGCCGTTACAGTCAATGGCGATCGTTATCGGGCCATGTTGAAAGAATTTTTGTTCACAAAAATTGAAGAGGAGGATATTGGCAACAATTTGGTTTCAACAGGACGGCGCTACGTGCCACACAACCGAAGCTACACTCGATGTTTTGCGCCCTGTTTTTGAAGATCGCATTATCAGCCGCAGAGCTGATGTCGTTTGGCCACCTCGGAGCTGCGATTTGACACCGTTGGACTATTATTTGTAGGGTGCCGTCAAAGATAAGTGTTACGCCGACAAGCCAGAGACAATTAACGCTTTAAAGGACAATATTCGTGAAGCCATTGGTGAAATACAGCTGCACACAATCGATAATGTGCTTAAGAATTGGACCGATCGTGTAGGCTACTGCATGGCCAGCCGAGGCAGCCATTTGAATGAAATTTTTCCATTATTAACCGGAATGATTGTACTTTCAAATAAAAAAAGAAATTTGAGAAAATATTCCGTAGTATAGCATTTTCAAAAAAAAAAAAAAAAAGTTATTTGGCGGACCCTATATTTGCTTTCATCCAAATATTATTTTTAAAGGTTTAATTCTATTTTGTTTGTTGCCCATTTTATATTGAATGCTTATATTGAAGGAATTGCTCGCTTTTACTCAGATGGTTTGTTTGTTATCTGCCCGAGTAGTTTGATATTAAAAATTCGAAATCAGTCCAGCGGTAAAAATGTTATGACTGAACATCTCAAGGTACTTCAAAATCTTTCTATACAAATTTGTATATTTTATTGCAATTTCTTAAAAGAGTTAGAAGAATAAAGGTTGTGTCATATTTTGTATATTCCCACAAATTTTTTTCACCTCAAAAATTTTTACAACTCAAATTTTGTTACTACAAAATTTTTTCCGACAAAATTATTTTTTAACATTAAAAAAATTTATTTCACATCTTACAACGTTTTCCACCACAAAAATTATTTTCAAGTAGACATTGTTTTTTTTAATATATATTTTTTTGCACTTTTATCTATAACAAAAATACTTTGGAGGGTATTAAAAAAAGCGGTATAGCCAAATTTAATAATTTTACTTCTTTGTTTTTAAAAACAATTTGTAAAATTTTGGCTCGCTCATGTGCTTTATCCAGCCCTGGTTGATAATCTAATTTTCAATTAAAAATTTAAAGATAACAACAGTTTTGCAAAACAAACAAAAGCTAAAGCTTTTATTTCTCTCAATTTTGTTAAAAAGGTTTATTAGAGCATTTAAACAAAGTTTAAAATTCACAGTATTTTTTTTTTTATAAATTTTCTAGTTTTATTTTACTATTTTTTTAATGTATACATTAAATGTGCATGTGGAAAAGTTTAAATCAAAAAAATAGTAATTCTTAATATACTAATTTACCCATATTGAACGAGAGTTATTTTTCGAATAGTTATGTTACTTTCAAAACGGGATGTGTTATAAATATAAAAAAAAGACTATCCATAATAGCTAATCCGATAGGTTTTCGCAGCGCTAAATGCATAGTTACTCTACTATATACAGGGTGAGTTGAAAAATGTTTAGATTATAAGGGTTGTATACACATAGGATCCATTGTGATACTGAAAGATGATAAAGTTTACTACACTTTGAATAGTAACAGCGGTATTCATAAAATAATCTTAATTCAAGTTCCAAATGCATTTTAGTTAAAAAACTTTTTAAGCCTAAAAAAGGTTTATTAAAAATTCGTATTTATAATCAGTATTTTAACTAATAAATGATTAAATGATTTTTTAACTTGAATATGGCAACACTGTATTTTTTTATTTGTCATATTAATCGTAATGATGCAAATCAATGATTACTAAACCATACGGTACTCGTTTCTATGTATTTTTTTGTCGTTTTTCAGAAAAATATTGTTTTTATAAAACAAAAAATTTATGAAAACTTGTTAATTAACTAAAAAAAAAGAAAAAGAGTCAAAACAAAATGCCCAATAAAATGTTTGTAAATTTACTAATATAAAACGGGTAAATTTTTGTGTAATATAACGCATAAATAAATATAAACACCAAATGCGTAAAAATATTGTGTACACACTTTCACATAATACGCATACAACGTATAAATAAACACTATGTGTTTATAAATAAACATGTTGTGCCTAAAATTAGTATAGTTCTTGGTAAATTTAAATTTTAAACACAAGTTTGTAAATGTACTATCATATAGTGGTAATTAAAATATTGACACTTATAAATTAAAAAAGAAAACGTAAAGAAATTCAAAAAATATTGGAAAGCAGCTAATAACGAATTTTTATGACTGAAAAAATGAAATGCATATAAATCCGATGAAGACAATTAAGATGACCTCACTACTACTGTATATTTTCCAGTTGTTGTCCCTTTAGGGTGTCTCTCTAAATAAGTGGACGGTAAGCTTTTATATTTAATTTTTCTCGTGTAAGGAGAAAAATTATAAATGTAACACAAGGCAGCCGAAAAGAAATAAAAAAAACCAAATGGTAGTTAGTTCAATTTACAGAGTTTATTTCAGTTATGTGGTGCTCACCGTTTGAGAGATAAAAATGCAAGAAGGTTTGGTTTTTAAATGTAGTAGCCTCGAAGGCTCGGTTATTAACAAAAGTAGGTATAACCTTTACGTTACGTTAGCTTATTATCTAAGTATTATACATTTTCATCCAATTGATTTCAAACTTTAACTACGTAAATGTGTATTTACTTACGTTAAACAATTATAAAATATAAAGATTTAAAGAACAATTTATCTTTATGCTAATTTATACAACTACATTGGAAATGCTATATTTCGTATCCTACTATCCAAGGAAAATACTCATATTAAGAATGTGAACAAAGTCTCAAGCGATAAGGACACACATGTACACGATCAAGATGTTTATTAAGAACACCATCCAAGGCAGCACGAGTATAACCACCGAAATATATACAGAGAATATTCATAATATTCTATTGGATCCACTATGTAAGGACGAATGTAAAAAACATTTGGAGGAGGAAATCCTCAAAGAAAATGTTTATGCCACTGGAAATCCATTGTGGTAAACGTCCTCCAATAACAATTTTTAATTGGGAAATATATTGTTATTTTATTAAAAAAAATTACCCAATTTGTAGTAGGAGAAACAGTTTCTTACCATAAATTTGGTAATTTTAAGCAAAAATTAATTAGAGTAATATTTTTTAGGATTTATCATATTTTATAAACAAATTTATAAAAATATTGATTGCTTTTATTTTATAATATAACGCATTATTAATAAAAACACATAATTAAAATAAATGTATTGTTTTTATTACAAAAAAAAATCGTGGTTGTAAATATACGCAATTTTTTTTGAGAGTTTTACGCATTTTATGGGTATATTTACGCGTCAAACGTATTTCTTTACGCACAAATTTAGTAAATTTACTCTTTAATTTGAAAATTTAATTTAATTTTTACGCACTTTTAGTGTAATTTTACTAATTTTTTGTTTACCCACTTACGCATAATGTGTGTATTTTTTTCATTTACGCACACAGAGTAAATTTACCCAACTTATAGTAGGAGTACAGTTTCATACTATAAGTTAGGGTAAATTTAAACAGAAATTATTTAGAGTGTAGATAATGATTTTATTGTAGATAAAAAAGTATTCAAATAACCGGTTTTATTTTCTTTGTTTTGATTAAACAACACACCACTAGTTTACTTTCAATGAATAATATCCAAAAATATTATTATTTTTGCTTAAATTTTTTATCCGGAATTGAAAACGGGTCGCTCCTCTTTTTGTAAATTCGGGCAATAGTTTCTATTATAAACAAAATACAATTAAAAATATCACATTTTTCATATAAAAATGGTTCTTACCAATTCTTTTCATCAAATGTAGAGGGTCCATTATTTATTAAACAAAAACAAATAACATCTTTTGTTTAAATGGCAATTTTTTGCGAACATTTTTAAAATGAAAATAAACACAAAGCAAGAATGTCATCTTAAAATAGGTTTAAAATAGGGTCGAACTAATTTTAAAATTCGTTTATTTACACAAGGTTAAAAAAAGGTATTTTAAGCTAAAATTTGTTTATGAATACAAATTTAGCAAATTTTGCTTAAAATTGATTTGAAATACTGTTTAAAATGTTTATGAATACCGCTGTAAATATTTTACTGCCTGTAACTTTTAAAATTGTGTATACATGGACTTTTGTCAAATACGTTATTACTTATTTATTTATTTATTTATTTATTTATTTATTTTAGTCTATGGACGGACACAAAACTCCTTACAGACTATGATTAAAGTAAATGTAAAATATAATAATTTAAAATTAGTATAAGAAATATTTATAAGGAAAATAAATTTGATTGTAATACGACAAAAAGAAATAGTTTAAAATTATCTTTTGTTGTGCAAAAAGCCGATTGAAAAGTTCGGCGGAATTCTAAAGTTCGCAAACCAATAAAAAGGCATTTAGATTCATATTGAACAGATTCCAGGTAATAAAGTGATCTTAACGCAAATTTTATAAATAAACGTTGAACTCTCTCAATACGGGAGATATAAGTAGATACATGAGGACTCCAAACGACAGAAGCATATTCTAACTTCGATCTCACGAAGGAAGTATAAATATATTTAAATGTGTAGGGATCAGAAAATTCATAACAAACGACATAGCGGTATCAAATACCACACCTAAGTCGAGTTTAGATTTAATTCTTTTTAAATCATAGTTATTAATATTAAAAACAAAAGAAATAGGATGCAAAGAGCTATAAAACGAAATATGATGACACTTGCCAAGATTTAAATGTAGGTTATTTGATTTACACCACTCTCCAAGATTATCCAGATCGTTTTGTAAATCAAAAACATCCCTCAGTGAGTCCACTTGTAAAAATATTTTTAAATCATCTGCATATAAAAGAAATCTTGATTTCTTAAAGCAAAAAGAAATATCATTAATAAATAAATTAAAAAACAACGGGCCCAAAACGCTACCCTGAGGTACACCCGAAGTTTGCATATAGGGTCTGGATTCAAAGCCTTCAATTACAACTGTACATACCCTATTAGATAAATATGACTTGATCCAGCATAAAAAGTTTGAATGAAAGCCAAATTGCAGTAATTTTGAAAAAAGAATGGAATGTGACAATTTGTCAAATGCTTTAGAAAAATCGGTATAAATTACCTCAACTTGGCTGCCATGTTCAAGAGCACTTAAACAATATTCACAGTTAAGTTCGTTACCGTAGATCTACCAGAAAAAAAAACATCTTGGTTAGGAGATATCCAAGATTTTGTTAAGAAAAACAACTTTCCATATACGACATGTTCAAAAATTTTTGAAACGCAGGATAACTTTGAAATAGGTCTGTAACACATCACGTCATCCCTCTTCCCATCCTTAAAAACTGGTGTAATTGTTGCCGATTTCCATCGATCAATAAAAACACCTTCTTTTAGCGATAAATTAAAAATATATGTTAAAGCAAGTGTTAGGGAAGAAGCACATTTTTTCAACAGATAAGCACAGAGACCATCGACATCTGATTTAAACCCATTCTTAATTTTAGAAATTGCATTAGATTCATCTTCTTCAGAAATAACCAAAAAACCAACATTAGATAGATAAATAACGCGAATGATGTATGTTATTAGCTCGTTTAATTTGATATATATTTTATTTTCTGTGACTCACCCTATAAAGAGCAGAATTATGCTGCATTTCACATAGTTATTCAGAAAACTTTTTCTTTGTCAGACATATGGGAACAGTGTTGTATCCAATGTTGCTACTTGGTAAATTTATATACAGTTTGTGTTATCGAATTGCTAGAGGTAAAAAAAGTAAAATAAAAACAGCTGTTTTAAGATTATTTATGATTATTTTAAATATTAGAAAGAAAATTTAAAAAATTCCATTCACTGGCACTTTTTTCCATGTCGACCTTTATTTTTATTTATTTATTTTAAGCTTTTTTTATTCCAAATATGTTTATTAATCAAAATCGTGGGGCAACAGCTAAAATATTTTATCCAAAAGTCCATATATCGATTTTTTGGCAGAAATTAAAGTTGTCACTTTACAGTTTTGTCATTATTTATTACATATAGCAATTTTTTCTAACGTTTAGTTACCATTATTAAGCATCCATCAAAAAACATGGATAATAAAAAAAGTTTTTTTTATAGAAATAGTACATCACTTTGTATTAGTCTTTCAATACCAATTAAAATTTAGAAATTTTTCAAAATAATGGGAGAAGTAGGCATTGTAAAATATTGAAAAATTTTGGTAATGCTGGAAATTTCACTGTGCCAATAGACTTTTATAGGGTGTCTCACTTTTTAAATTTAGTGCCATTTTTTTTTGTGCAAGTGGCAACTCTGAAACTTGGCAGCTGTCACATATATTTATTACGATTATTAAAAATGGGTAATAAAGCAAAGTGAAGCCAATGCAATTTTTTTTTAAAAAAGTCATCTTCTCCGTTTAAGCGCATCTGAATGGCTTCGTGAATAAACTAAATTATCGAATTTGAGGCTCAGAAAATCCTCATGAAATCCATGAGACTCAAATGTGCCCACAACGAGCAACTGCCTGGTGCGGATTTAGTTCAGGCGGCGTGATTAGGCCTTACTTTATTGAAAATGTAGCCAGGAAACAGGTGGGGGGGGGGGTCATTTGACGTATATTTTTTCCGTACTTAACCCAATAAAAAAAATCGCTACTATTTCAACTAAAATGAAAAAGTACATTCTTACTGAGGCACCCTTTATATGAGAAATTAAAGAAAAATTGATTTAGTGCTGGATTTATAGTGAAAAAGAAAAATTAGTTTATGAGAAAAATTAGTTTATCGAAAAATTGTGGAAAAATTCTATTGATTCAGAATGTTTTAGAGAATTAGCTGGTAAACATAGACGAATATTAAAAAAAAAAAATTTTAATAAAAATAATTTTTTTTATCGATTATTTGCGATGTACATAATATTCTCCGAAACAAAGCCAAATAACACTCTGACGCTTTCTGAGTCGATGGAAAAATATCTGAACTTCCTAATCGATAGAGGAATAGCTATTTTTTTAATAAATAAAAATTTGAAAGATTTTTAAATAAATTGGGTTCTCTAACCCAATTTTTCCAAATACTGTATCATTTCCGCATGATACGTTACATTCCGAGATTTGCAGCATTTCTTAGTCAATTGAAGCTTATTGTAGCAGAAAGAGCTTTTGTATCCTCATTACAAATTAAGGGATAATTCTAGTTCCGCTATCCCAACTGTTATAAAGGAATGACCAAAAATGCACTGACCCATGTGATAAAGCCTAAATTATTGCTGAAAATTCTTTTCTGCCGAAAACAGATAAACCACTCTCCGAGCTTGAAATATTTAGTATCAGATACTAGTTCTAAGATATAACTTCGTGCCCGAGCCGTTAAAAGTATTTTTGTGAACATTGAAGTAAATAAGTTAGCAGGCCTGGTTTGCATACCAGAACTGGTACTGAAACAGTGCTCTACGATGATATCGCGTCCATTGGCAAGATACCGTACAGGTATCTTTTTATTGTGTTGGAATATTGCCAATGCCCTGCCAATCTCTAAAAAGAGTGTGGCTAACAACCGAGACAACTACCGCTGCAATCTGATCTGCGCTCTTGAAGGTAATGTGAGGGTATAATTCATCAAGGATTATCTAACAATAGGATGTGCAGAATGAAAAAATCAAATGCCAACAAGAAGACCTCGAAGGCAAAAGGCCACCAAGTCCAAAATAATGTTTCATAAGCTTTAGTTGAGTTGCACGAGTTGCGAAACTTTTTAAACATTGAATTTCGCAAGAACTATGAAACGTTTAGTATGTACAGAGTTAGAAGTATGGCTAATGATTAGCTCGATGCTTTCAGTTTTGTACATCTTAAAAGTTTCATAGCCCTTGCTAAAATTAACATAATAAATGTTTTGCAACTCGTACATCTCAACTGAAGTTTCTGAAACTGGCCTCGTGGCTTTTTTGAACATCTTGCTAATTATTTAGAGTCCAACTTACTTCTAAATCATTGACAGTGTGGCTTTTGTAGAAGTCATTCTACTCATTCTACAAGATGAGGAAAATCTGTAGAAAGAAAAGTGATTGCTCTAGATATTTCTAAGGCGTTCGATTATTTATGTGTGTGATCGCAAAAAGCACTCGCATAAATGCCTATTGTTTTTGATGTATGTGATGACTTCTTTCGATTTATATATACATTTCTCAGGGTCACGCTGCATATGTTGTCATAAATAGGCTCTCATCTAGTAAATTTTAGTTAAACTCTGGGGTACGGCAAGGTTTAGTTCTTTCTCTCTGCCTTTAATTAGTATTGAGTAATCTGAAGTTATAAATGTTCTGGGCATGATAATCCAAATTACGTAACTATAGTGTCGAACTACTTTACTGGTGTAAAAACCACTTCACTGCTTCTGATGATATCCTTACTATTTATACCACCAATATCTGCCCGACGGACTTCTGAGTCTATTTTTAACCGTGTGTTATAAAGGAGGTCGCCGGAGCTTATCAATGCCAGTATAGTTTAAAGATCTATTGACTCATTCGAGCATCACCGGAATGTGGGTAACACTGTTCTATCTTGAACTTATTCCAGAGCACGAGTATTTGTTCGTAACTCACGCTTATTTAGATGATCACATCCGTTTGTTGTCGATTGTTTAGTGGATCACACATTGCATTACCTTCGTTTATTAGTCAGATGGCATCCTGATACACAAACACTAATCCCTCTTTCCTCCTTCCCATAACATATTAAACTGATATCAACACAATGTACTATATAAGCATACGGAGGGAACAACAGATTCATTGTGACAACCCAACTTTTTGCCAACTGAATGGTTTGGTTAGAGCCGCTATAGCACTACATTTATTTGTGGCAAATGAAATTCGGTTAATACAACAGAATTTCCGTTGAAACCATATATTTCAATAGGATCAGGAATACACTTGATTCCGAACAACTGAATAAAGAATCTGTTTTTTTCTGTGCAGGGGACAACTCCAGAATGAATGGAAAGCCTCATATCTTAATGGCTTATATTGTTATATGTAGTTCCATTTTAAAATCCGTACATTTGTTTCTATGCTTAAATGTTAAAACTTTGCTAATTCACATGTTTATGGCTTGCATAAATAGAGATTTAAAAAGTTTATATCGAAAGCAAACAAACAAACAAACAGACAGACAAAAACACATTCACTGACCAACAAACCAAATGGATGAAGACTATTAAATAAAGGGGCATGTTCTATTCACGGTGGCGGTAAAAGTGGTAGTAAAGCTGCTGGTGATGCAGCAGAAACTGAAGTTAAGTAAACTTTAATGTTTTTTTATAACAGTTTCGATATTAGTGGTCAATCGTTTGGAAGTTATAGTTTCAATTTACATTAAGTAGAAACTGAATGATTGCTCAAACTTTTTGTTTTAACTTTACAAATAAATGCAATTTAAAAAAAGCTTTTAAAGCTAAAAATTGAGGAGTTTAATCATTTCCCAATTGCCATAACCAAATAAAACTTATTTTAAATCCATGCAAAATGGAACAAAAATATCGTATTAACGGGTCAGCCTATCCCAGGACAGGTCACGTGACCGGTCACTTTAACATGGGCTTGTCCCAGGAGGGTGTCATTTGCCCTCTGTTACATGTAACAGGACTGTTCTAACAGAACATGTCTTACAACTTACCCCAAAAAAACAAATCACAGAACCAATGAAAAAGAACATGTCATGACGTTTAATCGTGATAGGTACTTAGGAACCGGTCTTCTTTTTACCCATCTCGTAATATGCAATCCCAAGCGGGTCCATCTTTCATCTATCACGAGACGGGTCTCAATTCCCAACTAACCCCTTTATTCCCGCGAGCATCTCTCCCACATAAATAATTTTGATTTATAGTAAATTTTAATTTAAAAATAAATTCCATTAAAAATAAATTCATTACAACTAAATGACATTAAAATTTAATACGTAAACAGCATACACATCATTAGTTATCAACAGCTATAAACTAAAAAAAAATATATATATAAATATGTACCTTGTACATAAAACTACCAAAAACAACAACAAAAATGAGGTTAAACAATTTAAATAATTTGTTTTATTTAATGTGCCACACTAATTCAACATTTGTCACCCAAAACACGCACACACACATACACACACACACACTATTACTTACACAAACACACCTATTTAAACTAAGGTCTTTTATATGGCATGAAGATGAGTTGTTACAACAATATGGTAAAATATATGTGGACATTGGTACTAAAAACCACAAAATAAACAATGTAAAGTAGTAGCCAAAAAAAATGTAAACAAAAATGAGTATTGCAAGTTAAAACCAAAAAAAAAAAAATATTTAAATTTCTATATAAAAAATAACATCAACAGATGTTTAATAACATTAAGAGAAATGGGGATATAAGTAAAGGAGTCGAAAAAGGTTCAACATTTTTTGTGGCAACAAAATGTGACTAATTAAAAAGTTAGTTAATTCTTTTTAGGTACACACACCACAAAAAGTCTGTAATGGCAACTGAAAATTTTGCTATTATTACGGGAAATTTTGCTAATTTGAGACCAGCGGTATTTTTTTGCTAATCTTAGCAACACATGTCTGCTGACAAGTAGTAAAATTAAATTAGTAGAAAAGCTAATAGCCGCTACTAAATTTTAGTAAACTTTTTGTAAAGTGGAATTTAAAATCTGTTTGCTAAAATCAGCAAAAAAAAAATAACTACATAAATATTATTATTATTATTATTAGTACAAAATTTCAAGTTTATTTTTTTATTGAACATCAAAATTTTTTTATTTAATTAATTTTTTTCAAATAATATTTTAGACAAAATTAAAAAAAAAATCAAATGCTTACAAATTGTTAAAACAAACGAATTTATCATTTTATTTTAATTTCTTTTTTGAAAAATATTTTAGTCAATTTTGTTTAGTATTAAGGTAAAATTTGTATTGTTTCTAGGGCTGTTTTTTAGAACCAAAAAAACTTTTTAGTGCTATTTTAATATTTAAACGAGTCGGTATATTCACTTCCGATCCCGTTTTTGTGATCTATGTAACATTTTAAGGCAATTCAAGTTTATAGGTGTAAGTTTTAATTAGCAATAACATTTCCTTCAATATCGATTTTTTTTAAAATTACTAAATTTTGTTTGCTAATTTGAGCAAATCGGTTTTCAAAAATTTGCAAAATGATTTCTGAAATTAGCAAAAAAAAAAATGTAAATATTCTGTAAAAATTCTGTAATTTATAAAATGTAAATAGCAAAAAGATTTGCTAAATAATAATTTTTTTACTAAAAATCAGTGCAAAGTAGTAAAGTAGGATTGAAAACCGTTTACAAATTTTTCTACCAACTTTTTTTTCTGAGTAGAGGTGGATAATAAGTTGCCTTTCATAAGAAAGAAAGTTCCATAAATTATCTTACAACATTTTCGTTTGTCATTTAATTTTAAATCGATTCGATTTTGTATGAATGAGATTTAGCCTTGACTACTAACTGACAGTAAATTATTTAAAAAGGGAAAATACAAAGAAATATATTTTACATTTATTTAAAGAATAAATTGCACAATTAACGTCAAGTTTTTTGCCCAACTTAAATTGATATTTCTTTTTTTTTCAGTGTTTAACAAATTCAACCATGGAGAGGTACACAATTGAACAGCGCATTAAGATTGTTTAAACCTTTTACGAAAAAGGGCGATCAAATGAAAATACATTTCGTGCACATCGTGATTTTTTGCAAGAAAACCACCAGACAAGTGGTATATCACGTTTTGAAAAGTAAGGTCGCTTTAAAAATACTAATGTGTAATTAACACGCAAGTCGTATGAGTGATTTGTATTATAAATGCAAACATTACGTATACGTATTGGTGTACTTTAATTCGAATTAATCTTGTTATAGTGTAGATCAGTGGTTTGCAGAAAGAGAGAATATTAATGTATTGGAGTTTTACACCGTAAGAAATTATTTTATTTTTCTAGATAAATGAATGAGTGAATGAATGAATTAATGAATGAATTAATCGTTAAGAGAATATCCGTATTCATTGAATTAAAATAATTAAAATAGTTTATGTTTTTGTTATCTCTATTATAAAAAATAAAATTAATTCATAATAGTTTTTTGATTGCATACAAGGCACTCTACCTCATAAATATATTTAAAGAAAATAAAAATAATTATTTCCACTCAACGTGTCACAATTTTTAATTTAAAATGTAAAAAAAACTTAACCTACAATAAAAAAAAATAAATACCTATAATAAAAAAAACAGGTTTTTAGAGTGTAATTTATTTCATCAACAAAGCGGCATATACTTGCTCTGTTCAAAGTTAGCATGCTACTAAATAAAATAATTGTATTTTTTTTTTTTTTTTGCTCTTAGCTGTGAGATTTGTTGACATTCGTGTTGTGTACGATTGTGTAGTTTTTTAAACTACAGATAATGATAACTCCTTACCTTCTTGCTCATTTTAAAAATACTACAGTAAATAAGCAAAAAAAACAATAAAAAATCATTGCACAAAGATTTTCAAAGTCTTTTCATAAAAATATCCTCAAAAAATCGTTTGAATCAATACAAATTTAAAATCTAAAAATTTTTTTCAAACGACTTAACTTTCCGAAATGGGGTACGCCACTGAATTCTACGACCCATAATTAGATTTACGTATCCCGGGGTTTCGTGTGTCATTTTGATGTAGTTACTGTGTAATGCAAGTGCAACATTAAAGCGACATATTTTTTCTTGTAGTGGAACAATTTGTATGAAAACCTCATATACTTATTTCAGAATTTTTCAAAATTTTTCTTTGGATCTTCTTTACTCAGAAATTGTATTACTATCGCACAGTTGTATGGCATGCAAATTGTGTTCAATAGTACCTACTTCGAAAGAAAGATGGAGAAATTTCATCATAGTTTTATTTCATATACATATTCATGAACCATTCGATCAAAATCTTTCCAAAAATACAATTTATGTGAAGAATAGTTAATTTGTTTTTCGGGTGAAAAATTTTTATTCAAACTTCAACAGCCAAAAATCGTATTTAAATTTTATAAGAAAGTCGCAATCACAAATAAATCGAAAATCTCACTTTTTCACTAGATAAATAATAGTTTTGTTTATTAAATTTGTTAGACGTGGTAGTCTAACAGACACCAATAAACAATACTGTTTAACATGAATCGTCGTTTTTGAGTTAAAAAAAAAATAATTATAATTATACAACCTACACCCTTCAACTATAAAAAAATAATTATTACAATAAGTTTACAAAACAAATCTTGGAAAATATAAGCCGTTGAAAGGGTTTCTGGTATTCTACCACGTCAGTGGAATTTTTAAAATACGTCACGTCAGTCGCAGGCAGTTAAGCTCAATTTAAGCAAGCAGATCAAAGAAAACTAAAATAATTTTTTTGAAAAAATTTCCCTTCATCGTTTACCACATTTTGACTGATTTAAATGAACACAAAACTGAGGAGCCTTAAAACAGCTTTATACATTTTTACTATCAGATATTGTTGAACCACCAGAAAAAATATTAAGAAAAATATACTTTAAGCTATTTTTAATCAAGGTTACGAGCCAAAAAAAAAATCTACTTTAAGGTTTAAAAAATATTTAACTCAGAGTTCAAAATTTTTACAGCCGTATGTATAGAAAAAAGTAGTTTACTGACTTTTGTTGTGGTCGCACAAGTACAAATGAAACTGAACGTTCCTAACCGAAAATTGAGGTCAATACACCCGAAAATGTCGAAAAAATTCACGATATGGTGTTGGCCGATCGAAGAGTAAAAGTGTGTGAGATTGTTGACGCCATAGCCATTTCATATGGCAGTGTGGTTTCCATTTTATATGATCAGTTGGATTTAAGAAAGCTCTCTGTAAGATGGGTGCCGCGTGTGATAACTTCCAAGGATTGGCAAAATTCCATGAATTGGGCTACGAATTGGTACCACATCCGGCATTTAGCCCCCAGTGACTATTTCCTATTTCCAAACCTAAAGAAATGGCTCGGTGGAAAGAGACTTAGCTTCAACGATGAAATTATTGATCAAACATACGTCATTTTTATAGACCTCGAAAAATCCTATTTTTTGTAAGGGGAAAAAAATTGGAGAATCGTTGGACTAAGTCTATTGAGCTAAAAGGAGATTATGTTGAAAAATATTTTTTTTTTTTGCAAAACAAAAAACTGTGTTTCATTCAAAAAGTCACGGATTTATTGATCTGCCCTCGTACTTTATTCAAGTGATTTATAAAACCGATTTTTTTAAAAAAATATGTGAAATAATAAAAACAGGTTCTTATATATTTTCCGCTTAACCTTTCGATGCCCGCTTAATAATTATCAATTTATGAATTATGTATGTATTTTGTGAACAAATTTATCACTGTATACTCTAATATTTTTTTTAATGAAATCTAATATATTTAAGGGATGTAATAAATACAGCGCAGATATCATATGAATATCATACACTCAGAATATTATGTAGTTAACTGTTTGTAGTTTAATAAAAAAGATTTCCGTTCAATTTAAAAATAAAGGAACATACATTTATTTTTCAAATAAATATCTATATTAACTTTTTTAGACATTTATTCGAAATAATTTACTATCATTTACCATATTTTTACAGTTTCATTTATTTTTTTCATTTGTTTAAAATTTAATACAAATTTACCCACGAAACGGAAACTTGTGATTTATTTGTGTCCGTAAGTGTTATTACAAGTTTAAATTTTGTTTGCTGTCTGTTTCAAAAAAATATTCAAAAAATTTCAATTTGTAAATTAAATGTTAAACCAAGAATAATGACGAAGTATGTAGATGACTTATTTTGTATCATTCCAGAATTAGCAGTCAACGATATGCTTACAACATTAAATAGTTTTGATCCCAACATTAAATTTACAATAGAGAGGGAATGTAATTCGATACTCCCATATTTAGATACATTGATAATTAAGAGAGACAACAGGTTAATAATAGATTGGTATCAAAAACCAACTGCATCAGGAAGAATGATTAATTATTATTCAAACATTATCATGAACACAGCTAAGATTTTTATAGAGAGAGTACTGGCAATAAGTGATGTAGAATTTCATAGAAATAACATTATGAAAATTAGGGACATATTAAGGGATAATGGTTTTCCAAGTGAGTTATCTTATAGATTAATAGGTCAATATAGAAATATGATGACAAAAGATAGAACACACATAACTGAACCACGAATTTTTAAATCTTTGACATATATTCCTGGATTATCGGAAAGATTGGCAGGATCTAACATCTCTGATAGAGGAAAATATGGAATAGCTTATCGTAATTTTAATACATTAGGTAAATTATTTAGTAAAACTAAGGATAGAATTGATAAGTGGGATATGTCAAATTTAGTTTACAAAATACCTTGTCAGGGAAATGATCAGGAGAATTGTAATAAGGTATATATAGGTACGACAAAGAATAAATTAAGGACAAGAATTTCAGGACATAAATCAGAGCAGAAACATAGGAATATTAATTCGGAAAAAACTGCATTGTCATCTCATTGTTCTATATTAAACCACAATCCTAACTTTGAAAATGTTTCAATATTAAGAACAGAAAATAATTATAAAAAACGTTACATGTTAGAGATGTTAGAAATCATTAATACACCTTTAACACAGAGAATGAACTACAAACCAGACACAGAAAATTTAGCTCAGAATTATAGATATTTAATTAGTAAAAAATTAGGAAGGTTAAATGTATAGATATGTTTAAATAATTATAATAATATAATTTCATAATGTTATTTTATTTTATAAACAATATTTGTTATGTTCAATTTCATAAACAATATTAAACCAATGTGAAAATATTTTTTATGAGCTTTAACAGGTTAATGTTGTTTATAAAATTACTACTTCTATTTGTTTAAATGTTAATTAAATTTTTTAAAAAATTTAATTTGTTTAAATGTTAAATATTTTTTATGACAAAATGTTTGTCAACTTTTCATAATTATAAAAAATTATGTTTTCCTGAAGATGCTAACAAATTGTTAGCGAAATATTGAAAATAAAATAAGAATTTTTATAAAAAAAGAAAAAATCTTTAGCTGAATAAATAAAATATTAATATTGAAAAAAGATCAAATAAAGTTATATAATTATCGGTTGTATATATACAAAATTTTTCAATACAAATTACAAGATCTTCATAAACACACATACATACACAAAGAGTCTCTAGAGCTTCATATGCATACATACATTTTGTATTGTACGAGTATATTAAAAAAAAAAAAAACAAAAAAATACAAAAACGGAAATAATTTCAAAAAAATTAAAAAACACTTATTTTTTAAGGATTGGTAGGTAAAATTTTGACATTTATTTTAACTGATTATATCATTTGTTTCTTACGGATGTGTCAGTTGATTAATCAACATTTAAAAATAAATAACAAATGGCATTTAATTTAAATGAAAATTAAGTAGACCAGTTATTAAATAAAATATCATTTCTTTTAAATGATAGTTTCAGTTATTTTAACTTACAAACTTTTTTAAGTGTACAAAGTTTTAACAAACACAACTAAAATTAGCTAAAAAAAAATTTAAATTGCTCTTATATTACGCTCGGAATATAGTATAAAGTAAATTAATATTAATTAATAAGTATCAGTTGTGGCCCCCGAATTTCTTGCCAATCGAATTCTGGCAGTTACGACAACTATCTTCATATTTTTAGTTGAAAAAGCCAATATTCAGTTGTCTAATACCATACAATTTTATTTTCCACAAAATTTTACTTTAAGAAAAGCTTTATTTTTAGAATTTTCCGGTATCGAACCTAGGCATCCAGATTCATAATTCACAGTCTTACTTACTGCGCCACAATTTCATTTAATTTTTTTTTGATATATTTGTTATTTAAACATTTATTTATTTTAATTACAAAAAAAAAGTTTGCCTTTACCGGGATTTTAACTCGGAAGTTAGGAGTACTAGGCTAGCTCTCTACCCACAAGCCCATAAACACTTATAAATTTTGATGGCTAATTTTGAATTTAAATAATTTCTTATGAAAATAAATTTAGCAGAAAATTACGTTTATAAATACCAATCGTTAGTGTCTTCTATAATCAATACAATTCATAATTCGGTTGGTTCAATTGAAACCCTAATTTAATAATGTATATGATCAGGATAACCGTATTTGTAGTTACCACTTTCGAATATTGGCAATTTTTTAATAAATTTGATAGATTGTACTAATTTTCTAATTCATTAACTAAATAAATGGTTGCTTCTACTGCACGCAATTTCTAAACGAATTTTATTTGTAAAGTTGATTGGAAATATCAATAATAGTATCCTTTTTTGGTTCCCTTTTCCTCTTTTTAATTTCCAATGCCATTTTTTTTTGTATAATAATAGATTATTGGTTATTCCAAATAAAATAAAATCCTTACAAATAAATGTTAATGGTTTTGATCGAATTGCAACCAATATTTTCTCTGGGTGTATAAAAGTCTACAGTACCATATAATACAAAACTAGATTTCAAGCATAATGTAAACGCAGCTTTAAAATACTTTTCTGTACTTTTTCCATGAAAACCTTAAGATTTTAACATTTATGTAAATTAAATATGCCAGATGTGCAAAAAAATATAAAGAAATGTTTTCTGTATGTATTTTTATTTATTTTGCAATGTCTTAATGTTAACATGCGATATGTTAATTTAGGGTTAACAAAAACCTAAAAATTTTAACAATAACATTTTCTAAAATAAAAATTTAACAAAAGTTGCCAAACAACAGGAATAGAAATGAATAAATAAATGGTTGGTTGACTGGGCTTAGTTGGTTTTACGGTTTTTAAATTATACTTTATTGTTTCAGCAAAATGTTGTCTTTTAACCATATAGTGGTAGTTTCCGGTCATATGGGTTTAACAATAGTGAATTTCTTATTTAAGGTGATTTATTGAGAGAGCGATAGCTGGTCAAGCTGCCAAGCTGACGATGATGCTGCTGCTCAAAGACCAAAACAACATCAACAAACTATATAAAATCCACACAACAACAAAAAAAAACAACAACAACACAATATAACAACTAATATTATATGTTTGCATATAAATTAAAATGTGTGACGTTTTACACGGGTCTGGTTTTCACAGTTAACCGCAAATTTATTTGTTCATACACATACAGACACATACTATTGTATAAATAGCCAAACACAACTACAGATTTACATATGTGTAGTAAATACCAGCACCATCCAACCATACGCCATGTACCTATAAATGACAATGATGCCTAAACAAACAGCAACCACCACATAACACCAAACGTATGAGTATTAAAAAATTACTCATACGTCAAGGTGGTCTGTAGGTTAAAAAAATTCCTGATACAGTGGTATTTAAGTAAAAATATTACATTAATATCACACACTTTTTATAGAAGGACGAACATTGATTGACCGCTAGGGGTGTTTCATACAATGCAAGTGAGATTTTAAGCAAAGCATGCGTTCAATTTTCTATACAATTTTAATATACGAGGACAAGTCAAGAAGTCTTTACAATAACATAGAAAAACACATTTTATTGGGTTGATTATTTTTTATTTTTCATTATATAATCTCCTTGCGATACACTTCATCCAACAATTTTTTCAATTTTTATAAGCCCTTGTAAAGTAAGATTTCGGAAGATCCTCAAAATAGGTTTCTGTTGCATAGATGACCTCCTCATTCTACTCGAATCTTTTTGCGACGAGGTGTATCATTTTAATTTGGAAACAGCTAAATTTGCTGGGAGCCAAATCTGGAAAATAAGTCACATGCGGCAGCAATTCGAACCTCAATTCGTGTATTTTTTGCCATCGAATCTGAACAAGTGTGCACCCAACCAGTTTTTTGATAGTAGATCTCTTTTTTTGGGGAAAAAGTAGGAGTTTTTGCTTGATTTGTTAGCTTAATGGGCCAAATAATGCTAAAAAAAAAACCGTTGTCAAACCCCTACCTGCAGATTTCACTGCCTTTGCTTTATTGGGGACTGATTCACCTGGTAAAGTTGGGTCAAACCGAATGATACATTTTCCCAAATAATTTTCAAGTCGAATTTTGCAACTTGACATTTTTAAAAAACCTACTTTTTTAAAATTATTTTCCCTCCTTAAAGAAAAGAGTCACCGAAAATCAATTTAACACTTGATCAGGCCCAAAAAAGTACATATGAATAATTTTTTTAAGTGTTTTAGGCACTATATGTCATAGAGTGGTTTTTGTTTAGTAAACAATGAATTTATCTGTTTAATGCATTTATTGCTTTCTTGAAACATGAAAGGTTGCAGTAAATAGGGAAAATTTAGGAAAAAGTGGGAAATGAACAAAATTTTACCCGAAACTTTCAAAACTGCAATTTGAATTAGATCCCAGCAAAAACATGGTAATGACATCTCATTACTTTACGTATTACTTTAAAATTTAGCATTATTTTCAAAATAAAAATAATTTATTACCTTTAACATGTTACTTATTTTATTATTTTGAATTAAATAATAATTTAACTTTAATGGCTTCCTTCTCTATTATTTTAATAAAAAAAATAATGAGTCATTGTTTATGGTTTAAATAATTTTATTTATTGGTGTGTATTTTATTAATTTATGTTTATTTTAAATTAAGGTCTCAAATAAAAAGTTTTTTGAATTTAATTACAGTTTAATACAATATGCAATTGAACAGTAAAAAGCCTACAAGTTTAGAGTAGTGTCGAACAAAATTCTTTCAACTTGTTTGTGTTATGAAACATCTTTTACAATAAATGTGGTATTCAGATCACGAATATGACAAAAATTTTAAAATACAATAACTTTGAGGAAAAACCGAGCCTTAAGTGTACTTGTAAAATATCCTTTATATAAAATTTTTCAAAGAGATAGAAAATTTTGGAGACCGCATTTGAAATCAGGAGAAAAAAAATTAAAAAATTAAATCTAATAAAAATTATCTAAATTTCAATGCGAACAAACAATGAGCAAAATCTTTCTCTTTTTGAACTTTGACGATCAATGGGATACATAATATGTCCCAAATTGTAAGAAATGCAATGAACTAATTCCAAATATTTCGATATTTCTCAAAACTCAAAGGATTGGACCATGCCCTACAAAAATTTTGATCGTCCAATAGGATTCAAGAAATTGTGTACCAAAAAATTATGTAATAATGTAATTTATTTTTGCCGAATTTGGGGTATTCCTATTGGCTTTGAGACCACATTAATCCAAATGTTTTGTATTGCGTGATAGTATCAACTATCCTCTGTCGATACAAATCAGTTAAAAAAATGATAGATTTATCAATTATTGGCCGTCAACCGGTTAATTTATATATTTTAAAGAAATATAAATGCGAATTAGAAATTTAGATTCACAACACTTCATGTCATTACCTTGTATTTTTATAATTGCTTACCAGGAGTTTAAATATTATGTGTTACTGAATGAAATAACAATGGGTTATTAGCAACTAATTATTAATATGCACACGAGTAACCCATTATTCTTTATATTTTCGTAAGCTTGCACGTAAGCATGACACCTTACTTTTTGGGACGTCCCATATAAAAAAGTTAGAATTATAATACAAAGGGTAATACGTGAAAACCTTTGAGTTTAACATAGATTACTAACTCATTATTTGGTACACGAAGAAAACAGTATCAGTTGTGGCCAACTAATTCGTTGCCAATCAAATTCTGGCGGTTACAACAACTGTTTTCTTATTAAATTATATTTTTAATTCTGAAAGCCAATATTCAGTTGTACAATTTTATATTTATATTCCACAGAAATATAATAATATTCCAGAAGATTTTATTAAAAAAAAATTATTTAGGCAATTAGATTCATATTTCACACTCTTGCTTACTGCATCAAAACCTATTTTAATTTTCTTTGATATATTTGCCATTTAAGCTTTTGCATATTTTATTTTAATTAAAAAAAATAATTTTTTAAATTCATATAATGTTTGCCTTTTCCGGGATTTGAACTCGAACATTCGGAGTACTGAGCTACCTCTCTGCCCACCACAAGCACTTATAAATTTTGATGGCTAATTTTTAATTTAAAAAATATGTAAGAAAAACAAATATTAGTATAAAATTCAATACAATCCACAATTCTATTGCTCCTACTGAAAACCTAATTAAATTATATATTTGATCAGAATAACCGTTTTTTTTTAGTTATCACTTTTGAATATCGACAATTTTTTAATAAATTTGATAGATTGTACCAAATTTGTAATATATTCTCTAAATAAATGGTTGCTTCCACCGCAAACAAATACTAAACGAATTTTATTTTTAAAGATGATTGGAAATACCAATAATTGAATAAAAGGATTGATTTTTTGTTTTTTTGTTTATAAATGAATTTAAGGTTATTCCAGATAAAATTAAATCCTAACAAATAAATGTTTATGGTTTTGATCGAATTGCAACCAATCTTTTTTCTGGGTGTAAGGTGTATTTTTAGCGCGTTGGAATTTTGAAAGTTTACGGCTTTGAGCCACGACGACAACAACATCAATTTAGAAATATAATATGTAGCAAGGTCCTTTTTAGGAGTTCCCATAACACTCTTAACCCCACCGAAGTAAAATACCATAACAGGGCTATGAACAAAAAAGCCTCAACAATTTCGCCAACCCTCTAACTACAGTGTTGTCATATTTGAAGCTCTTCATTTTTTATCACCTTTCGTTAGAGAACTATACCCTTTTCCAGAAAAACAACACTTTAATTAGTAAGAAAAATTTCCTGAGTTTTGTTTTTCTTTCAGAAAAACTAAACTCAGAAAAGAATTTTATTTTTAAAATTTGTGAGGATTAGCGCTAGTAATAAACAGTAATAAAATTTTACCTATTACCAAAAGTAGCATTTTCTCGAAAATCACTGACCCAGGTTAAATTATTACAATCGGTTCGGAACCATGCAGATCCTACAACTGGTTCCACAAAAACTGATTTAAAGGAACTAGATCAGGAACTCGTTCCACGAAATTTAAATCTAATGTAAAATTGATAAAAGAAATTATAGAACTAGTTCCAGAAAAAGCGCCTTTACTTTGGTGCGACAAACTGAATCGCTTGTTTTCGGAACAATTTGAAAGAAAAAACATCGGTGATAGAATTGACACTAGAATGAGTGGTGAAGGATAAGAAGTTGTTCTACAACTTATTCTTTGTAAAAAAAAATTTTTGCTAGGTAGGTACCATCGACAATTTGAAGGAGCAATATGTGTAAAATTTGTCAATTTTATTTTCAATGATTTAATTAATGCAACATTTCTCAAACTTTAACAACATTTTCAAAAAACTAAAATTGTAGGTGGAGAAAAGGATTTGAAAAAATATACCATTTTTGAACAAACCTGGAAATAGGTCAGAGTTATTCTAGATAGACAAAAGCTAATATCCGAGTATTTATGGCTTAATGGAATAAAAATTATTTTTGTGTTCCCTACATCCATAAATACACAAGAAAAAAATATTATTTGTTTTTAAGTTTCATACATGCAAGCAATAATGGTCCGGAGAATATTTAATAACATGAATACGATTTTTTATTTATGTTCCTTATTGGAAATACGATAAAGGCCGAGTTTTTGGGATTTGAGTTAAACTTGGTTTAATTAAACCAAGTTTGTCTGCCATTTCCATGTTTATTAACATAAATTTCTCAGAATAACTTTGCGTTATATAACATTTTGGTCTTCATTGAAATAAAATAAATTAAAACAAATTTCAAAATCATTATTCAAGTTACAAACTGCAATAAACTGAGTTTAAGGAGAATCTACATCCAAAAAACTCAGCCTTTAAGGTGGCCACTTTTCTTTATTCGATAGTCTCGTGAAAAGAAAAAAAATTAACTGAAACTTTCCCCAAAAACACGTTTTGAAAAATGTCTATATAGTTTTTAACGCCTTTATTGGTCATCTGTAACTGAATCCCATAAAAATAAGCATTAAAAAAAATTGTGAAATATTTTCTGTTTTGACTAAATCCTAGACGCTGCTATATTATTTGGCGTTATCTTCGTCACCCTCAAAGGTTTCAACGTGAAACTTAAGTATACTATTGATAAAACAAACCTCCTTAACTGGTTTAAGCTTTTTGTGGGTTTTGTATAACTAAGAGTACACTCACAATATATTTTCCGTTACCGACTGTAGTTTATTTAAAAAATAATATGTAAAGTTTGTTTTTCAATAAAGAATCAATTGAAATTCATATAAATATATATATTTGACTATTTGAAGCAGTCATTCAAAAAACAAACTATAAAAATATACAGACATTCAGTAGGAGTTGATATTTTCAGTTAAATGTAAAATTTTATGTTTTCTGCTTCAAAAAATAGAAATTCATATAATTCCTTTTTTGTTTTTTTACCAAAATAGTTTGTATATATACAAAATTATTTTTTTAATAAAAATTACAAGAAATTATTTAAATATACATACACACAAAGCCAAAAAAAAATATATACATCTGCATGTGTTGTGTTCTGTTTTGTAATTACATGCAAATAAAAAAAAACTTTCAATTTGAAAAACTATCCATAAAAGTAGTTTTTTCTAACTTTTTGTCACTAAAAATTTGATGGTTATTTTAAACGACTTTCTATTGTTTTCTCTTTTGTCGATTATTAAACAATGGTTAAAAATAAACAACAAAATGGGTTAAATATAATGGAAAATCAGTAGTCCTCTTTTTGATTGTATTTTCGATTAATTTAATATTTATTTTAAGTTGTTTTTAACGAAATAATATTGCGAGTGTATATGTCGTTTCATGCAAAAAAAAAAAAACGCTGAGGATGAAATTTTATTTGTTTGCTATAAAACTATTCAAGGTCAACAAATATAAATTCACTGTTTCCCGATTTAATATCAACTGTTTGATTAGAACCCACTGTACGTATGAGCATTAAAAAATTACTCATACGTCTGGTGGAAAGGTTGAATGAATAGCTGGTAGATTTTGTGGTTTTCTACAAAATTTTAGTTTAAACATAAAACTTTATCTTTTTAATGGATTTATTCTTTTTTTTTTTGCTACCATAATGTTGAGTTGTTGTTTATGGTTAAATATTTTGTTGTAAAAGGCGTTGCTTTTACATTTATTTGCATTTTTTGTTAGATTATAAAAACCAGAGATTTCCTAAAATTTATATTTTTATTTTTTGGTTGTTGGCTGTTGTTATTTTTGTAATCCTTATAACATAATTTTGAACTGAAATTTTTACTTTCAAAATCAAAACACACAGGAAAAAAAATCAAATTACATTAACATGCATGTACATGATTTTTCAATGCCCTATAGCATAATTTTGAAAAGGATATTATACAAAACATAACGAAAGGGGTTTGTGACATAAAAAGGAAAGTTTCAAGTACAACACACAAAAAACTAATCGCCAGATACATAAAGTTTTATATAAGCCAACAAGTTTTTTTTTTAAATCCTTAATTACAGCTAAACAAAGTAGGGTACTATCTGATCCGCTTAAAACCTTTATCGTTTCACCTCTTAAATTTTTCCTGTTTGCCATCACCGCACAACAGCCATAACATAAAAACTATTCACTGGCCATGCATAAATTGCTAGTTTTACGGCGTTTTGCCAAACAACAAATATGTATTTTGTAGTTTTTGTTTAGTTTTTTTTTTTTTTGTGATAGTTTTTGTACCTCATGGCTGTTGAAATTTTCCTGTCGCCATTAGAATATTTAAACAGTTAGCTTATATTACTTCTATAACCAGTAACAAAATAAAAAAAATTCTGTTACTTTTTGTTGAGCATTTACTGAGAAAGTAGGCGTTTTATTACTGCATACACTCAGAAAAAAAGGTTTATCATATTTATAAAGTTTTTCATAACAAAGATAAAAAAAAACTGCAACGATTTTCGCCCAATGTAACACATGATAAATACGACGAAGCTGCTGCATAACAATGCATATTGAAACTAATATTTATGAAACTTTTCCTATATGTGATCAAGGATTTTCAAAGAAGATATTAAGTAAGATTTATGAAATAATTCTTCATATTTTTGAAGAAGTTTCTTCGTATTTATTAAAAAGATTCATTATATTTTGGATAAAGTTTATTTGTATTTAAAAAGAAGTTTTACCAATATTTTTGAATTAATATCATGAAGTTTGATTTAATTTCATTATTTTTTTTTTTTTAATGCAAACTTATTGAAAATTACAATGAGAGGTTTTTTTTACCGTGAAGCTCGTTTTTCGCTCAATAGGTACGTCAAAGAACAGAATTACCGAATATTGTGTGAAGAGCAACCAAAGGCAGTTCAACAGCTGACAATGCACCCTGAAAGATGGACTGTTTGGTGCGGTTTGTGGGCAGGCGGCATCAATGGATCGTACCACTTACAGAACTATAAAAATCAAAACGTTACAAATGGAGCAAGGTAGCGTGCGATGTTTACCGACTTTTTATTGTCCAAAATGAAAGAATAGGACTTGGTTGACATGTCACGCGATACCACGAACCTATTGAGAGACGAGTTTGGTTAGCAATTAATTCCACATTTTCGAGCAGTCCATTGCGTACCAAGATCATGCGATTTGACCCCACTAGACTATTTTTGGGGGGAATACGTGAAGTTTCTCGTGTACAGGGACAAGCCAGCCACAATTCTGCGATTGATAAGATACTGGCCGAAATGCTGAATGAAGTATACCAAAATTAAGCTCACGAATGGACCACATCACCTAAGGTGTAGCCGTGGGCAACATTTACATGAAATAATCTTTAAAAAGTAATTGGCAGGCACTCATTTATCGTCCAAAAAAATATTTCATTCGCATTTGCTAATTTTCTGTATTTTTTTTCAATTTTTAAAATCCATACGGTTAAAAATTCATGAAAAACTATTTTTAAAACATTTCAATTAATATGATAAAAATTTTTTCCTGCAGTGTATTCATAGTTTGCTATACAAGTATGTAGTTCATACACATTTTTGTAATTTGTTTCCAGTTGTTCTAAGTACAAAAAAAAATCAAACATCCAATCAATTGACAATGCCAATTTTTAAGGTAATTGAAGCCTTCACCTGACGACATTGTACAAATTTTTAAACAAGACATAATTTGAAAATAAACAAGTAGCCATCAAATACTACATAACCAAGACAGCTAGTAAATTGTTTTATGTTAAACTACAATTTTATAGCCAAAAATTTGTTGGACATTAGTGTAAGCCATGTTTGGCTGCATAACAGAAATTTGGTAATAAAAATTTGTTTAACATTAGTTTAAGCAATAAAAATTAATTTTCGGTTTTATAATATTATAAATTTATTAAGATGTTATAGCAATACATATTAACAGCAGGGATGATTTTTTTTTCATTGAAAAGTAATCAATGAAAACGTACCTGCATTGACTCAATGAAATTTTCATTGAATCTATAAAATATTTGTATTAAACAAAAAATATTTAGAGATTGGTAATCAATCCCAATTGTTTGTGGTTCTTAACAACCACAAAAAAAAACAATTTTAATCGATATAAATAGCTATCCTCTCTTAATTAAACGAGGAATATAAGTAATTTTTGGTATTTTTTTCTAGTGATGTTCTATAGCTGTTATAGCATACATATTAACAGTAGGAATGAATTCTTTTTACTTAAAAGTAATCAATGAAAACGTACCTGCATTGACTCAATGAAATTTTCATTGAATCTATAAAATATTTGAATTAAATGAAAGTTATTTAGAGAATTGTAATCAATCCCAATTCTTTGTGGTTCTTTACAACCGAACAACAAACTTCATGAATTTTACCATATTGATTAATTTTGTGCAAAAAAAAAACAGATTTTCCTCAAACGAGGGATATAAGTAATTTTTGGTATTTTTTTCTTATGACGTACATTCAGAAAAAAAAGATTTTAGAAAAATTTATAAACGGCTTTGAATCCCACTTTACTAATCTTGAATTGATTTTAAGTAAATAAAAATATTATTTAGCAAACCTTTTTGCTATTTACATTTTACAAATTACAGAATTTTTACAGAATATTTACAAATTTCTGTTGCTAATTTCAGAAATTATTTTACAAATTTTTGAAAACCGATTTCCTAAAATTAGCAAAAAAATTACTAATTTTAAAAAAGTAGATATTGAAGGAAATTTCGTTTCTAATTAAAACTTTCACCAAAAAACTTAAATTGACTTAAAATGTTACATGGAATAAAAAAAAATGGGATCGGAAATGAATATACCGACTTATGTCTTGATTTTTAAGTTACATTTTTTAGTTAAAAAATCAGCACTAAAATCAATTAAAATTTGACTTTAAAAGCAAAAAAAAAATACTTAAATATTTTTCAAAACAGAAATTACCAAATTACAACAAAATGATCAATTCGCTTATCTATATATATATATAAAATTGTTGCAAGTGTGTTGTGACTTCATAACTCACGAACGGTCAAACGGAATTCGATTAAATTTTTATTCGTTTATTCATATTGTCGTGTAGATGGTTTGTCTAAAGTATCCACGAAATCAGTCGTCGCGTTCGTGAGTTATGACTTTTGATATTAACATGTGATTTTGTCCATATAAAAAGACAACAACAAATACGTAGGCGCCCATGAGCGTGTGCAGTATGTAGGAAGAAGCTATCCATTGAGATAGCGAAATATTGGATAAAAAATAAATAATTTTGTATAAAATAGACCTTGAGCTTGACTACTTATTACCTGGAATTTATATTAAAAAGGTCGAAGAAATTAAACCGAATAATATTATTAATATTTAGTAAATTTTTTCGCTGATTTTAGCAAACAGATTTTAAATTCCACTTTAGAAAAAGTTTACTAAAATTAAGGAGCGGCAGCTTATTTTTTCTATAAATTTCATTGTACTACGCGTGAGCAGACATTTGTTGCTAAGATTACGAAAATATACCACTGGGCTCAAATTAGCAAAATTTTCCATAATATCAGCAAAATTTGCAGTTGCCATTACAGACTTTTTTTGGTGAGTGTATTAAACAAAACTCGAGTGTGCGAAACTTAATTTATTTTAATTTTGTTGAACAAAATTTTTCAAAATTTTAAATAAGAGTTTTGAAAATGTCTTAAAAAAATAATCATTTTAAGTCTTACTCAAAAATTTGTGAATTCTATTTGAGACGAAAAAACTTCAAACTTAAGTCTTAATGAATCTAAGAAATATATAAATTATGTAATTATATTAATTTGTATAATTAATTACAATGATTATTTCCTGAAGATGCTACACAATAGAGCAGCGAAATATTGAAAAATAAATAATATTTTTATTTAAAAAAAAAAAACCTACCTTAAGCTCAAAAAATTTAAGAAGATTAATATAAACAATTCACAAAATTGTAAAAAATACAATTTGTTGTCTTTAACTTTCTAACCTGGGTCATTTGTACTTATATGCTTTTTATCGAATTTACACTTGTTATAAGTTTTAAGAAAGATAATAAAGTATACATTTCCAGTATTTTATCATTTGGTGTAAAAAGAGAACTTAAGTAACAAATTTTTCTCAAATACTAAAAAAAAACAGTGAGTTTTTCGCCTTGTATTCACTGTACAAATTTTCAATCAATTTCTGCCTCGATTTTTTATCCCAACGGTACCAAACTTTATTTTAAATGTTCTAATATACAAAGGAACCAAATTAGCCAATTCGTGGACTTAAGAATTCACTTTGTTTTTTTTAACACCTCTAATGGTCAGATATATTAAACTTCTCTACACGCATCGATAAAACATGGTTGCAACATGATCAATGGTACTATATTTACTTACTGCATTCGGATATGGTTGTCACAATCAAGTTATTTTGGTTCTAACCATCAGTATGATCGCTACCATCATTATTATAGTAAATATTTTATTATATCATGATTGCCATTTTCTATTTTATACCATGATTGGCTGTAACCATATTGTGGTAACAAAAAATCTCACTATAAAATAAATATGATAATTATGGAACTATAAAATGCTGACAACAAACAATAAATAATTACACGGTGCAATGGTGCGTGGGTTATAGGTCTTGTTGAGTAAATTACAAATTGTGTCAAAAAAAAATCAGAAACACATTCAAATAAAGAAGTTTTTCTAAAAAGGCATTTTCAGTGATATTCGTCAACTTACCGACCTGTAACTCAGTCAGTTTTTGTCCCATTTTAATTTTTTTAACGGGTTTGGAAAGAAACCTTTGTAAGTTATAAGTATTGTTTTTGTCAAGAATATCTAAAAAAACGAAATTTATCGACATTTCTGATTTAGTAGCTTTTTATTGCTTATTTTGATATGAAAGCTTATAAAAAAAAGACGTAACAACGTTGAAGTGATAAATAAATTTATTGAATCTTATGCTGAAATGGGATGTCGAATGTCTATATAAATTCATTTTTTGAATGCATATTTAGATTTTTTTTGACGAGCAGGGAGAACGATTTACCAAGAAATTTTACAAATGGAAAAGCGTTTCGTTGGAAAGAGCCAAATATTAATGCTGGTAAAATTATTGCTGGTCTCTTAAATGAGAAACAAATGGTTTGTTGGACAAATGTTAGAGGGCTAGTAATCGTTTTTAACTGTAACATTTTAACTTAGGTTAAGTTATTTGTACAGTTTTTAATTTACAATGTACATTTCTTCGAACTTAATGGATAAGGTTATACAAATTTAGTCCAGTTAAAAATATGTTTAAGCTCTCGCGTATTGAAACAAAATCCAACTCGTAAAAAAAAGGAAGAAAATTGCATTTTCTTAAAAAAAGCTTATGTTAAGAGTGTTAGGTTATATCCTAAGTTCGAAAAAACACGCACGAGAAATATTTAGAAAATAAAATACAAATGAGACGAAATAATTTGCGTATTTTTTAATCCTTAAATTACGTTTGTAAGTCAAGTGGTTTCCAAAATAAAAATTTAATAACTTTCGCAAATATAAATAAATTTTAACAAGTAATATCTCGTTTTTTTCTAAATTGTCTTTAAAACACTGTGCGAAAAAAGGTTTTTGTATGGTAGAAAAAATTAAAATAACTATAAAACAATCGCAAATTTTGATAAAAAAAAACGTATCTAATATTCCTTTTTTTAAAGGCATAATTCTCTGCCTTTCGAAGACTGTTTTAAATTTTGATCTCGGTCTAAAAATGTGTGAGTTAGTGGTACTGAAGTACTATAATCAACTTTTTAACATTTTTTTTCAAAATAACTAAAAAAAATTTAAGGGTGTTTAAACATTTTTAAAAACAGTTTTTGTATGTCATCACCTAGGCCTACAACCCCCCACTAGGTCGCTTTTCAAGTTCTGACAAAAAATGTTTTTTGTAGCAGTGTGTTATTAATCAAATATAACATGACTTTGAAATTTACAATCATAATCCTCTAGTTTTCATTAATAAAACTAATTATATATGATCATTTTCACCTGGGGGTTTTATTTTCGAAAATGTCTTATAATATTAGAATATAAACTACTCAATTCATTGTCGAAAAATTTCATATTTTTTTAAAATGTTTATTAATTATTTTCTTGTAATATAACGACTTTCCTATGGAAAAAGTACTCAGACTATTTATAAAATAATTTTTCATAGGACGAAAAGGTTTCTTATACAAGACCTTAGATTTTTAGACATTTTTCTGATAGAAACATTTTGGGATTCCATGGAGTTTTCTCGGATTCTGCAAACTGTTTCTTAGACAAAAATTCATATATTCTTAAAAACTTAGAATCTAATGCCTTTCTTTGAATAAAAAATTCGATTTAAGGACTTTTCCAGGACAAATATTCTTAGATTCTAAGGACTTTTTCTAAACGAAAAATTCTGAGACTAAAGATTATCTAAAAAAAAACTTTTTATTAGAACTTATGTTTTTTATTAAAAAATTCCTTAGAATTTAAAAATTTTTGCAAGAAGTTTTCTTGAAAAAGTCCTTGATATCAATTTTTTTCTTAATGAATAAGATTTCTTAAGAAATATTCTTAAATTAAAAAAACTTTTTCATAGCTTAGAATCACAACTGTAGGCAAACATATTATGGTAAAATTGTGGTTATTTTATTATGGTTGGCACAATCATAATCCCAAAAATGTATGATGCTCTTGGAGTATGATTGCCCTAACCATGTTTTTCTCCACATGTATACGTGTATAATCATTTATGCGCATGTATCATTATATACAAGCCAATATATGATAATGTATGTTTATATATATTTCGATTTCACATGGGTCTTAACACAATAAAATGTGTTTGTTTAAATTTCAAATTCCAGCTTTACGAAATTAAGGTGAAACAGCAAAATACGAGGGCGGATCAAAAAGTCCATGACTTTTCGAACATCCCTTGTAGCTATATGAAATGCAATAATGCTCCCATCAAGTACCACCTGTTAATAGACTACTGTCAAATTTTGAGCAAGTTCCGTCATTTACTTTATGTTTAACAGCTGTTCAAAGCATACAACCTCGTGGATTTTATTAAAAAGGGAAAAAAGTGAATTTCGAGGGCTAATTAAACATTATTTCTTGCGAAAAAAAAGCGTCAATCAAACGAAGGAAAAGCTTAATAAATACTATGGCGACTCTGCACCATCGGTAAATAAGTAGTTTACTGACTTTCATTGTGGACGGACAAGTACAAATGACGCTGAACGTTCGGGATGGCCAATACACCCGAAAATGTCGAAAAAATACACGATATGGTGTTGGCCGATCGAAGAGTAAAAGTGCTTAAGACTTTTGATGCCAAAGGCATTGTGGTTTCGATTTTAAATCATCAATTGGATTTAAGAAATCTGTCTGCAATATGGGTGCCCCGTTTTTTCTCAATTGACCATAATGCACGGGTGCACACGTGTGTATTCTTAATGCCAAAATTCCATGAATTGGGCTAACAATTGTTACCTCATTCGCCATATTCTCCGGATTTAGCCCCCAGTGACTATTTTCTATTTCCAAACCTAAAGAAATGGCTCGGTGGAAAGAGATTTAGCTCCAAAGATGAAATTATTGATCAAACAAATGCCTATTTTATGGACCTCTAAAAATCCTATTTTTTGGAAGGGATACATAAATTGGAGAAACGTTGGACTAAGTGTATTGAGCTAAAAGGAGATTATGTTGAAAAGAAATTTTTCTTTTTCCCAAAAAAAAACTCGTATCTAATATTTTTGATAAAAAATTTAAAAGTATAAATTTTCCAATAAAAAATAACTAACCAATAGATTTCAAAAAATTTGCTAGATTTGAGTTAAGCATACCAAAAGGGTTAAACTGCTAAATAAATTTAGTTTTCTGCTAAATATAAAAATTAAACCCTACTCTTGGAAATATTTGTATATGAAACTTGACAAATGCATAAATTGCTATTGAAAAAATAATGGATTTCAGATTCTTAATCGAATTTCAATCTTTTTGTGTTACATTAAAAACATATAAAGTATTCGGATTTTTTTTGTTGTGTCGAGATAAAATCTGCATTTTAGTTCTGCCCATCCATTTACACAAAATAATGTTTCTTGTTTTGTATCCTTTTAAAGTAAAAGTCTCTGTTATATAATATTTTTTTTTTTTTGTGAATCACAACTATTCTCTATGAGGAATTGACAGTGTAAACTCCGCCTGTCCGTTTTTTAGACCGTAAATACACAGAGTTGGGTCACATACATTGTACATATGTTGGTTGGTTGGTTGTGTTTGTTTGTTGATATTTGCATATTTTTTGGGGGGTTGAGACATAAAAACATTATTTATGCATGCAGGATTTTCAACTTTTTGCTATATATATATTTTAGACCAAAAAAAAATAGTACATGAAAGGAAGGAAACATGTTGAAAGTTACAAGGGCGCCATGGTTTTTATATTTTGAATAACACTTACCTTGTAAATTATAAGGAGGAGATAGATGATGATCTAAAATGATAAAGATAAAAATAGTTATAAGAAATTGGAAATGCTATAAATTATTTAGATAATTTTTATATAATTAAAAAATACTTGACTTGTTTGTATGACGCACATTCAGTATTTATTATTCCTATTAAAAACGCACCATATTGTGTACAGAACATGTTGCATTTGTCACACAGAAAAACATATTTTTTTTTCTCATTTTAATTAATTTTAATTAAAAATCATCACACACACATCCTTCAAAACCCTTGCAAGCGTAAAGATTTTTACGATTTTTCGTTCATTTTTAGCTTTAAGGCTAGCAAATAAGTTGGTAAACAACCCTTGGCGGCATACAAAACAAATATTTGGAATAAAAGTGGACACAACAGCACAAAAACCATTGTGTACCAGTGGGTACGTGTGTGTGTGTGCATATTTTCGCATGTATGGTCATACATTTTTCCATCATCGTCGTCATCATCATCATCATCATATTTACATACATTTTATAAACAAAAAAAATTCTAAAGTTTAATACTCGTTTCATTTCGACTTCCTTCCATCAAATCAACCATCCGTATACACAAATTCATACGCATGCATTTATGCATGTAAATACGCACATACAAACACATACATGCAAGCAAACACTTTAAATGTTTACGTGAGTGCATGTGTGTGTGTATGAGTAGGCTTGCACACATCGCCACACATATACGTATATATTGTATTTAATACCTGTATGTTTGTTCTGTTGCAGTGCTGTTATGCATGCATGCATGAATGTTGTAGATTTTGTATACATATGCATTGCAAATATGCATGCATGCATTTGTTTTGTGCATATTTATATGGTACATTGTACGTACAATAGAAAAATACCAGTCGACATTTACTTTACGCTTATGCAAATACCTACCGCTTGCGAAAGTGACCAAATGACCATGTAAACGCATATTTGAACAAAATGTTGTTTCTATGGATGTATGAGAATGTCTGTTTGTATGTTTGCAGGCCTACCATGTATACATTACTACAATTCTATCTTACAGTTACTCTGTCCGTTTCTCTGTGATTCCATTCCTTCATCCATCCATCCATCCAACCATCCGTCTGTCAGTCAGTTATTCACAGTTTACATATAAATTCATTCATTCACACAATACAAAACCATTTCAAAGGTTTAGTCAATACAAATAAAAAAGAATTTTGTTGTAGCTGTTGATGTAGTACAGAGACAAGGAGATGCTGGTTTACTGGCTGTTTGACTGACTGTATGTTTAAAATGGGCTCTCTTATTTCTTCACATTTTGCGTGAGCAAATCCAATTGTAAAAACCATCATCAAAACAATCTAAAAAAAAAACATTTTGCCCTTCTACAAGACGGTAAGTAATAACACCAATTTTATTTATTAAAAATCTATTTTTTGCACAAAATTTCATACAAGCAGTTTAAGCTTGTGGTCTTTTAATCTTGAATTTAAAGTTAAAATAATAGCCTCTTTGAGATATATGTACGCCTTTATTCCGCCAAAAATATTAATTAATTAAATAACTGGGGCTTTCATTTATATTTATTTATATGATTTTTAGTTTTTAATGGCAAAATCCTAAATTTTTATCGCTCTTTATATAATTTTAAAAAATATTTCTAAAAAAATTAAGATCAGTTCTGATGTTATTTTTTAGGAAAAACAATGTGACTTTAGTGTTTAGTAAAATATTTTTCTACGTCTGTAAAAACTTCATAGAACTTTAAATTGAAATAATTTAAATTTTTAACTAGGAAAAAGACTCTGAACCTACCGAATTAGAAATGCTGAAAAAATCTATAGCTATAACTAAAGCCTAAATCCGACATTATTTTAAATATTTATTTGAACCTTTAAGATTCATTCACCCAAAGTACTTATACAGTAACTGGCTGTAGTTTATTTAAAAAGTTATCCGTACAACTACTTTCAAATACTTAAATAGTTAAACATCAAAGAAATATATTTTTCAATTGTAAACAAATAAAGAATATTTATTAAAAAGAATAAAGTACATCTATACACTCAGAAAAAAAAGTTAGTAGAAATATTTGTAAACGGTTTTTAATCCCACTCTACTATTTTTGTACTGATTTTAAGTAAAAAATTATTATTTAGCAAATCTTTTTGCTATTTACATTTTACAAATTACAGAATTTTTACAGAATATTAACAAATTTTTGTTGCTAATTTCAGAAATCATTTTACAAATTTTTGAAAACCGATTTGCTAAAATTAGCAAAAAATATTACTAATTTTAAAAAAGTGGTTATTGAAGAAAATGTTATTTCTAATTAAAACTTACACCTACAAACTTAAATTTCCTTAAAATGTTACATATATTAAAAAAGGGATTGGAAGTGAAGATACCGACTGATGTCTAAAAAAAGGCCACCCACTTAAAATAGCACTAAAAAGGTTTTTTTAGTTCTAAAAATCCGCCCTAAAAACAATTAAAATTTAACCTTAAAAGTAAAAAAAATGACAAAAATATTTTTCAAACAGAAATTACCAAATTAAAACAAAATGATTAATTCGTTTTTTAAAAAATATATTCAAAATTTTTGATGCTCGATAAGAAAAAAAATCAAAGCCTTTTACTAATATTAATAAAATTTAGTAATTTTTTTGCTGATTTTAGCAAACAGATTTTAAATTCCACTTTACAAAAAGTCTACTAAAATTTAGTAGCGGCTACTAATTTTTCTACTAATTTCATTGTACTACTTGTCAGCAGACATGTGTTGTTAAGATTAGCAAAAAATACCGCTGGGCTCAAATTAGCAGAATTTCCCGTAATAACAGCAAAATTTTCAGTTACAGTTAATATCTTGGTGACACCATTAGAAGGATCACAACGATAAAAGGATGACTTGCTACTGTGGTCGATTCTAGTAGATGATCTACGAGTTAAACTGAATCGACGAGGTTTTACTACGGTAGGATACGCGGATGACACCACAGTTATAGTGTGTGGCACACATAATGATACGATTGGAGACCAGATGCAGAATGCACTAAAATTAACATAGGAATGATATGAAAATGAAGGACTTTCTAAAAATCCTACGAAAACCACAATTGTTCCATTTACTAGAAAAAGGAATTTAAATTTACCTAGGCTGTATATAAAGGACATTAAAGTACTATTCAAAGAGGAGGCGAAACATTTAGGAATAGCCCTGAATAAATCGCTCACCTGGAATTCTCATCTGGAGACAATAAGCAAAAGAACCGTAAAGCAAATCGTGGGGCTTAAGCCCAAAAATGTCGATTTGGATATATAAACAAATGATTTTCCCCAGCATATTGTACGGATCGGTCATATGGCGGGAAAAGACAACACAGAAAACAGCTCAGCAGAAGCTATCGAAGATTCAAAGACTAGCATGTCTGAACATTACACGTGCAATGAGTTCGACTCTAACTGCATCACTGAAAGTGATTAGTGAACCTGGATCCTTTGCACCTCGCGATACAGGGAGAAGCTATGAAGCAAGCAATCGAACTTCACAAACTATTTAAGTTGAGAGAAGGTAATCATAAAGGCCATCTAAAGATCCTTAACGAGGCCAGTTACATAAAGCACATGACACTATGTAGTGATCAAATAAATCCAGTGATTGAACTAGGAAGAGAATACAAAGTTCAAATCCCAACAAGAGAAGAATGGGAATTTGATCCCCCTTGGTTGAAGAAAGATACACAGAAGTGGTATACTGACGGATCCAAAACTTCTAGCGGAGTTGGAGCCGGAGTATACGGACCTAGGTGCACAATTCATATACCTCTGGGCAAAGATTCAACTACATTTACTGCAGAATTATATGCTATATATACAGCAAAGACCGAACTCCTGGAAAGTAATCTTGTGAGAACAAGGATAAACTTAATGTCGGACAGCTAGGCTGTAATAAAGGCCTTGGAAAACCCCATCTATCACCATAGATCAGTGCTAGAATGCCCTCAACCAACTGGCGACCAATAATAACACTTATTTGGGTACCCGGTCACAGTGGGCATGAAGGCAATGAAAAAGCTGATGAACAAGCGAGACTAGGTGCGGAACTGCCATTTATAGGCCCGTGTGCTCAATTTGGTTTCACGAAAAAGGACATCACAAATATGATATCGGATCTGATAAAGACGAAATCCATTGAATGTTGGAACAAACAGAAACCACTGAAATATTCAAAGAAATTCTTAGCATACAATGAAAAGAGGAGCAGAGAAGCCCTTCAGATGAACAGAACAAATCTAAGACTCCTATGCGGAGCACTCATAGGACACTATCCATGTAATTACATCCTGAACAAAATGGGACATGATCGAAATACGGCATGCAGATATTGTATGGAGGATGAGGAGCATCATGTAATGGCCATTGCATACCTACGATTTATCACATTTGGCAGACCTGATATCATGGAGGAACAATACAAGAAGCTGGAAGTGAAGAACATTGTACTGCTACTCAAGGCTGCACTGGAGAACAACTGAGGAAAATACTAGAGATACAGACTACTCAACCCAACTACATCGTAAATCGTACAGTTACACTCACCAAAAAAAGTCTGTAATGGCAACTGAAAATTTTGCTGTTATTACGGGAAATTCTGCTAATTTGAGCCCAGCGGTATTTTTTGCTAATCTTAGCAACACATGTCTGCTGACGTGTAGTACAATGAAATTAGTAGAAAAATTAGTAGCCGCTACTAAATTTTAGTAGACTTTTTGTAAAGTGGAATTTAAAATCTGTTTGCTAAAATCAGCAAAAAAAATTACTAAATTTTATTAATATTAGTAAAAAGCTTTGAATTTATCGAGCATCATACATTTTTAATATATTTTTTTCAAAAACGAATTAATCATTTTGTTTTAATTTGCTAATTTCTGTTTTGAAAAATATTTGGTCAGTTTTTTTTTACTTTTAAGGTTAAATTTTAATTGTTTTTAGGGCGGATTTTTAGAACTAAAAAACCTTTTTAGTGCTATTTTAAGTGGATGTCCTCTTTTTAGACATCAGTCGGTATCTTCGCTTCCGATCCCTTTTTTTAATATATGTAACATTTTAAGGAAATTTAAGTTTTAATAGAAATAACATTTCCTTCAATAACCACTTTTTTTAAAATTAGTAATATTTTTTGCTAATTTTAGCAAATCGGTTTTCAAAAATTTGTAAAATGATTTCTGAAATTAGCAACAAAAATTTGTAAATATTCTGTAAAAATTCTGTAATTTGTAAAATGTAAATAGCAAAAAGATTTGCTAAATAATAATTTTTTACTAAAAATAAGTACAAAAATAGTAGAGTGGGATTAAAAACCGTTTACAAATTTTTCTACTAACTTTTTTTTCTGAGTGTAATATTTTAATTTTAAATGATTTGTTAAAAGAAGTGTCATTATTTTTTTTTAGCTAACTCTATCAGACCAAATAAAATAAATAAAAAGTCCTTTATTTTTACAGATTTTGTAGTTAATTTTTATGACTTTTGAAAAAACGAAATATCATTTATTTTTACGGATTTTGTAATTAATTTGATGACAGTTAAGAGATAAAAATAGAGGAAATATGATTTGCTTTTACGGTTAGTATTAATAAGTTAATTTATTAACACAAGGGCTGGTCAATATGTCCGTGACTTTTTGAATTTCCCGCCTCATAACTGAAAGGGCAACACGGCTCCTGTCAGAAGACATCTGAAAGTTGACCCCTGTCAAGCTGCATGATTTAGTTTTTATTTGACTGCCATTGATAGCAGACTACCGCGTGATTTGATTTGAGGAGAAAATAGTAGTTTTCATTGCAAAAATCCGTGAATTGCTCCCTTACAAGCCCTATTTTACAGCTTTAGCCTCGAGTGACCTTTTCATGTTTTCAAACCTGAAAAAATAGCTCTGCGGAAAGAGATTTGACTCCAACGATGAAATCATCTCACAAACAAACCTATTTGATGATAAAAAACTGGAGAAAAGTTGGACAAAGTATATAGAGCTCAAAGGAGACTATGTTAAGAAATAAATTGATTTTGTACGCAAAACCTGTGTCTCATTCAAAATCTCACGGACTTAGTAGACCGGATTTTATGTGAGTTTTCATTTATTTTAAATTACATCTTGAATTCTATTTTCTAGAGATTATATCGGTCAAGTGGCCAACACCATTGTTGGTGACTATTTGGACTAACATAGACCAGTGAGTTAAAAAGCTTCAAAGAAAAAAATCTGGAGCGGTTAAACTAGACGATCTTTGTTGGACACTGCTTATCGCCAAACCTGATCTGAAACAGATCTACAAAATGGCATTATCGCGCGAGCTGTCCTGTAGGAACCACATGTCCTCCAGTACCAATTTGCGGCAAAAAAGTCGTTGTTTATGGTTCTGTAGCACTCTTCAGTCACAGTTATCGTGATACCCACGGCTAAATTTAAGTTTTTAAATCTTTTTCTAAATAAATAAACAAAATTAAAAAAAAAAAATTTAAACACAATTTAAAGCTGATTTTTTTGTATTTCATAACACAGTAAGTACGTCAAAATGAAACACGAAAATCCTGGGATATGTAAACTTAATTTTGGGTCGTAGAATGCAGTAGCGAACCCCATTTTGAAGAGTCAGATCATTTTAACAATGTATTTAGATTTTAAGTTTGTATTGACTCAAAAAATTTGTTGATTATATTTTACCGAAAAGACTTTGAAAATTGTTTTCGAATGACTTAATTTATTATTTTTTCAATTATTTACTATTTATAACAATTATTTTTTAAATTAATCTAGAAGGTAAGGAGTTATAATAATTTGTAGTTCAAAAAATAATGATACCCAAGTAGTAATTATACACTGGGATGTGTTTAATTCGAGCTAAAGTACACCAATACGTATACGTAATATTATTGTAATAGATTTTAAGGAATCTTTTGCCGTTTTATTTTCTGAACAAAATTTTAATTTTTTGATTTTGAATAAATAAATACCCACCAAAAACAGACATTACCAAGTAATTAAGGGAGTAGGTAGCACACAAATGGTTTCACTAGTTACCAGGCTATTTACTCGCTTAATTACTTTTGTTCGCGATGTCCCAAATTCATGGGTAGTGGTAATATCGGTTACCAAATCGGCTAATTAAAAAAAATCGACGAGAATAATTTGTATTTATATTATAAACATTTTTTGGAAATATCTTCATTTTGAACTCAAAAAATTTATTTCATAATTCAATGCTATTTCTCATAGAAAGACTTTGAAATATTTATTAAAATTATTAAAAATTTAAATTTACAGCAGATAATTTTCTATTTTGTTCTAGTTTTTAAAAACAAATTAATACATATAATAGTAAAAAAACAACTAACAGTAAATCATTATTTTGCGTTTACTTATAAGTACTTTTTTCACCCATTATCAGTAGGTCATTATTTTGTTGTTTAAGGTAATGAAAAAAATAACAACCTATCATTACATGGTAATCTACACAGTAACGACCTGCCATTACTATGTTTTTGCTGGGTAAAGTCATTGCAAAATAGTTTTCGAAGTCTTTTCAGTAAGATTTAAATAAAAAATTGTTTGAGTCAATACACTTAAAAAAGTTTGTAAGTTAAAATAACTGAAAATATCATTTAAAAGAAATGATATTTCATTTAAAAACCGGTCTACTTAATTTTCATTTAAATTAAATGCCATTTGTTATTTATTTTTAAATGTTGAATAATCAACTGACACATCCGTAAGAAACAACTGATATAATCAGTTAAAATAAATGTCAAAATTTTACCGACCAATCCTTAAAAAATAACTGTTTTTTTCATTTATTTGAAATTATTTCCGTTTTTGTATTTTTTGTGTTTTTTAATATACTCGTACAATACAAAATGTACGTATGCATATGAAGCTATAAACAATTTTTGTGTGAATGTATTTGTATATGTATGTGTGTTTATGAAGTTCTTGTAAATTGTATTGAAATATTTTGTATATATACAACCAATTTAAATAAAAAACAAATTGAAATTTTTTGAATATTTTTTTTTTTTTGAAACAGACAGCAAACAAAATTTAAATTTGTAATAACTGTTACGGACACAAATAAACCAGAAGTTTCCGTTTTGTGGGTAAATTTTTATTAAATTTCAAACAAATGAAAAAAATAAATGAAACTGAAAAAAATCGGTAAATGATAGTAAATTATTTCGAATAAATGTATAAAAAAGTTAATATAGATGTTTCTTTGAAAAATAAATGTATCTTCCTTTATTTTTAAATGGAGCGGAAAACTTTTTTATTAAACTACAAACAGTTAACTACATAATATTCTGAGTGTACAAACTTAAAATCTAAATATCTTGTTAAAATGACCTGACTCTTCAAAACAGGGTTCGCCACTGAATTCTACAATCCAAAATAAAGTTAGCGTATCCCATAGTTTTAGTATGTCATTTTGACGTACTTACGGTGTTATGAAAAACGTCACTAGATCTGACTAGATTAAGTGTACCACATACGCCATTTCTTATTATATATAATCCGTTTTTTTTTTTTTTTTTTAATTTCAAAATTTTATGAACCGTGAAAAAGAACCCATTTGGGTATCAGTTTTAGCACCAAATCTAATTAGATTCAGTCATATTTAATTAGACCTAATCAAATCAGATCTAATATCTTTTACACGGGACGCTACAATAATAAGGGTTAATTGTCCTTTATTTTCACAGAAAAAAGTATCACAAAATTTAAAGTAATTAAAAATATTTGTTAAAATTTAAACTCGATTTCTAACAATTTTTTGTTTGAAATATTTGTAAATTGTCACTTTTCATATAAAAATTCTTTGAAAATAAAAATTTAAGTAACAAAAAAATAACAAAAAGTTTTTTGTATTTACAAATTCCATTGTTGGTGCCATTTTAAAAAATATTTTTTTTGTATTTACAAAAATGTTCTATGAACGATGTTCAATATTACAAACAGAATTTTGTAATTTTATTATGTGTTGTATTTAATAAAAAACTGAATTGGTTTATGGTAAAAATTAAAACAATATTAAATTTATTTTAATTTCTACTTTGTATAAACAAAAATTAACTAAAACCGTATCGTACTTAAAGAGTGCCACCTGTATTGCATTAACATACAAAACGTTAACATCCGGTCCGGTATGGCATCAATGGCATTTTTTTACTCTTTTTAAATTCTTTTTTTTTTTTGTTTTGCTGTAAGTATTGTTTCCTTCTTTAATCATTTGTAAGGTAGTACCATTTGCTGTATTTACATACACTTTCAAAGCTTATTTAGTTGTGGGATAAATACATTATCCTAGGAAACAGTAACAGCACAAAGTGACCCTTTATTTTGTCCGTAATATGATGCAATATGTTCAAAAGGTGCGTAAAGTGCCATATGATGCGTGGCTCTTATACTTTGTAGTTCTTGTTGTTGTTGTTTTTGTAGTTGTTGTTGTTGTTGTTATTGTATGCACTGTACTTGACTGTAGTGTGAGTTTAAAGCATTCTTACTCATGTTTCAAAAAGAAAAACATGAATATTAAACGATTCCCTATTATGCCTCATTCCACTTACGAAATGACCATACAACATTTTCTATAAAAAAAAAAATATTCAATTTCGAGAAAAATCCAGTTGAAATTATGTACATAGGGTAATTTTCATTAACATTCGTTGTGTTTCAAAAGAGTGACCACTTCACAACTGACTTCAAATAAAAAAATGAATCTCAATGATACGCATAATGTCGTTACATTTTAATTGCAAACAACACAAAAACAAGAAATGTATTAAGGTACGCGTAAATTGTACAAGTGTGTATGTTTCGTTGGAGTAACTGGAATGTAGTCAGACAACCGCAGTTGTCTGATTAATTTTTATTTTTCAGTAGAAAATTGAATTAAAATCTGTCAGAAAAAGTATTGAAAACTTAAAATTTAACTTTATTTAAAGATAAATAACACTATGCAGCAAATTTTGAGTCATCAAAAATTGCCTCTGTGATTTGAACACAGGATGAAAGTAGACCATAAGAAAGACAAAATTGCCAAGGAGTTTGTCAAAGTTGGTTCGAAAAAAAATGTATGGCTTCTTGAATTTGGTAATTTTTGACCATTTTTTCAACATGAGTTAATATTAAAAATTATTATTTATTAATGGAAGCAATCCATTGCTTCAAAATATATTTTTGGTTTTTTTTTTTATTACAAAATAGCACAATTAAAACTTTATTATACACTCAAAAAAAATTTAGTAAAAAATTAAAAATTTTTTTTTTCGTTGTTATGCAAAAACACGTTTTTCGATGAAAAACAAGAAATCTTATAAAAAAAAGTTTGAAGTTTAAAGTTAAATTAAAATAAATACTTAAAGTTGAAGCACTTCTTAAGTCTTTAAGATATGGATTCAATTGAGCTGAACTTTTGTTGTTGACATATTGTTAAAATAAAAACTAAAATAAAAAAAAAAATAAAATTGAAATACATATTTTTTCTAGACTTTTTTAAAAGTCGAAGAGACAAATAAAATAGCACTCCATTACTTAGATACAATAACAAATTTTTCTAAAGTTCACAAATATATAGTTTTTTCCACCCAATTTAAGAAAAATACAGGTTGGTTGAAAAGTTCCTGCGCTCACCAAGAGATGGCACTGCTAGCTCCAAACTTTTTTTTTCTAAAGTTGGCATAACTGTCCTGAGAACACATGCAAAGTTGCAAGTCATTCTGTCAATTCTTTCTTTGTTTACAAGCCATTTGAAGTTGACGTGTCATTGATTTTTTTTAATATGGAAAAAAATTGAATATCGTGCTGTCATTAGATTCTTTGTTTTGAAGGGTTTAAAAGCAAAGGAAATTTATGAACAATTGTTAGAAGTGTATAAGGAGTCCTCACCTTCAAAACGCACCGTTGAATTTTAGGCTGGTGAATTTAAACGTGGTCGTACCAGCCTTAAAGACGATCCACGCGAAGGACGACCAAAAACTGCAACCACAGCAGAAATCATTGAGCAGGTACATAATATGGTTAGTGAAGATCCAAGTTTGACTAAGCGTGAAATTGCTAATGCCATAGGCATCTCAGACGAACGAGTACTCCATATTTTATATGAAGAATTACGTATGAAAAAACTGTTTGGAAAGTTAGTGCCGCACACATTAACAATTCAACAAAAACTGGATGGAAAACAAATTTCTCAGCGTAATTTGTAGCGTTTTAAGCTGAATAAAACCGACTTCTTGCGTTGTCTTATAACTATGGATGAGACTTGGATCTACCACCATGATCCTAAATTGAAACAAGAACGTATACAGTGGACTGAAGCTGGTTGTTCAGCTCCAAAGCACAACGATCAGCAAATAAGGTTATGGCATCAGTTTTTTGGGATGCAAAAGGAATTTTGTTGATTGATTATCTTCAGAAATTTAAAACAATCAACTCTAAATATTTTTGCAGCCTTTTGGATCAGCTGGATGAAAAAATTCGTGAGAAAAGACCTGGTTTAAAGAAGAAAAAAATCATTTTTCATCAAGACAATTCACCTGCTCACAAAAGTGTTTTGACGATGGCTGAATTCAAAGAATTAAAGTACGAATTGCTTGAACATCCACCGTATTCACCAGATTTGGCTCCCAGTGACTACTGTCTCTTCAGAAATCTCAAACAATTCCTTCGTGGAAAGCATTTTTCGACGAATGAAGAGGCCATAACAGCCGTAGACGGTTATTTTGCAGAGCTTCTGGAAAACCATTATAAGAATGGGATAAAATTATTGGAAGATCATTGGAACAAGTATATTGAGCTTCTAGGAGATTATATTGAATAAAAAAATATATTTCGTAACAAAAACAGTATTCTTTCATTTCGAGCGCAGAAACTTTTCAACCAACCTGTACATTTAAAATATACTTAACTTAGTTAACTATAAAACTAATACAAGGGAACACATTAAAAGAATTTTGTAACTTTAAACTTTTAATTGAAAGACAGTAACGACTATGGATATTACTTATTGGTTTGTTTTATACAAACATTTTAGTGCTTTAACTAACAATGCTTTCACAATTGCAGGTAGTGAATTTCATAAATAATGTTATTGCTTTTTTACACTAAAACCAAAGAGTATTTGTGACAAAATAATGATAATAATTTAAAAAAAAAAAAAACCAGCAGCGGTACTCTGGATTAAGTAAAAAAAATGCCTATTAACCCTGAAATTTTACTAAAATTAATAAACATGCATTAATTTTTTTAAAAGAAACATGGCTGGCATTAATTTTATAAAAAAATAAAATATTCAGATAGTCTATGAATGATTCATTTATAAGAATTTGCTTAAGAACTTGAAAAATTGCTCTAAAATATACCTACATATAAATAACCACTTAAGTAAAAACAAATTTACACTCAAAATAAATTGTTGGTAAAAATTACATTAAAACAAAGAAAATAAATATTTTATTTTTTACTAAATTTTTTCTTGAGTGTATAATTAAAAAAAAATATATTAATAGTGCTCTTTTTTAAAAGAAAACACAAAAAACAAATTAAAAAAAGAGATCAATAAAGAAAAAATTGAATTTTTAATATACTCTTTTTAAATAATTCATAGAAAAAATGGTAAAAAATTACAAACTTCAAGTAGCCATAACTTTGTTTTTCGAACCAACTTCACCAAACCCCTTGGGGATTTTGTTCTTTTAATGGTATACTTTCATACTGCGTTTAAACCATTGAGGCAATTTTTTCTTGTTGCACTGTGTAATTAAAAGCATTTAATTCGGCTTTTAGGAATTTTGTTTTATAATCAAAAATCGAACATGCTAAATTCGCAGTCTTAAAACCCCCGGTGTGCATTGTCAGAGAAATTATGTACAGATCATGAAAAATTAATGAAAAAATTTTAATCACCGTTTTGGATCTACCATTTCGAACTTTCTTAATCTGAAATAATTTCCAAATTTTAGCAACCACATAATAATTATATTTCAAACTCTTAACATTTCAATAATAATTATTAACTGCATCTTAGGTGAGAGCTAAAGAAGGTTAAGCATTGTTGATCTGTTATTTGGTAAAACGAACTTTTGAAATTAACGGTTTCATTAGCTTTCTTTTTTAAATACTTTAAGAATTAAAGTTCAAGGTAACAACGATAGTAAACAATTGTTAAATTTCGTGTAATTTTGTGTTGCTTCGGGTTTTCTAATTTGTTTTCACCACTCAAAATAAGTAGAAAATCATCAATCACTAACCTAAAGAAAGCATGGATACTGAGGATGGTTTTGTAGCAAAAACCGAAAATACTTGCACTCTATCATGCTGGCTCTTATCAAATTTTAACAATTTCATGAATTTTTATATTTTCTATTAATTCATGTTAGCACTATCGAAAACTGTATATTTTTGTTATTAACAAATTTTTGCAAAGTATTTTCAGAATAACAAAAAAAAGCGATTTTATTAGTTGAAGCAAGATTTTTTTATTTACAATGGACTAAGTGTTAGTACAACATTCGCTGGATTTACTTGTTTTCTCTAAAAATCAGCTCGCTGATTTTTACCATGATTTTGCTGACTGGCAATTTTTCCGCCAGCAACCTCCTGACTAAAACTTTGCTTTGATTCCACAAACTTTTTTGTTGACTTTACTAACCTTTTTTGAGTGTAATTATTTATGGTATTTCAATAAAAATAAGTTTACAATTTGAAAGTTTGGATATTTTTATATTTTAAAAAGTTTTGTAAATGATTTTCAGAATCAAAAAAAGAGAAAATAATTTTCACCAACATGATTTTGCTGATATATTGAGGTGCGTCTATTTGAATTGTAAGCACTGTATACTACTTAAAAATTTGTGTTAGGAAATTTGAAATTTTTTTTGATCAATTTTGTTTTGGAGAAATTTGTTCACTGTGAATTTGAAAATTGAAAATATTAGCACGAAAATTGTCTGAATCAAAATATTATTTTTGAAATTTTTAAATAATTTCTTGATTCAAATTTTGAATATTCTTCGTTGGATTTGCTTAAATGAATTTTAATTGTTGATTTCAACGATTCCACTTCTGTTTTTTTATTTTTTCTTTATTAATTCTGAAAGGTCTCCTAAAGACCTTTCCAACAAGGCCAAAAACAAAAAATCGGACCACTGGTTTAGAAGTTAGCAATTTTACCCTATTATCCTCCGACCACCAATCCGAAAATTTTAAAACCGCTGCCATTCCGCCCACTTGCATTTTCGGGAGAGTTGTAATGGACATATTTTCATGAAATAAGCCAAGGAATACGCTAGTGAATTTCGTCGGTTCGTTACTGAATCACCCTGTATATGTTATTTCTCTAATAAGAAATTTTACAAAATTAAATGTGCCACAGCTTTAAACGTTAGAAGCTGGAAAAAAAATTTTAAGTAAAATGCAATCAACTTTTTTGTCTATTAAGTTACCTTGTATAAAATAGGGTGAATAAAAATTTCTCAATGCGAAAACTTGTCGCATCAGATACATAAACAGGGTGCTGTATTACTATGTTTTATTTTTTTTATTTATTTCTGTGTATTTTATATTCCCGTTAAGTTACCTTTATTATTTTATGATTTTTGACTTCACATCTACTTGAAAGAAGACAAAAACTCCATCGCAATTTCACTGAGCACGGTCGGTTTTGAAAAGGTAGCGCAGTCTCTAGAAAGGAAGAGGGTTGGATGAGTCGTCACAATATTAGCAATTTTTCTGTCAGCAGCCGCCTAACTTAAATTTTACTTACTTAGCAACATTTTTTGTTGACTTTAACAACATTTTTTGAGAAAAATTAAAAATACTGACATGCTAAAGCACGGGAAAAGGACTTATCCCAGGACACTTCACATGACCGGTTCATTGTGATAGGGACCGGTCACGGGACCGAGCACTTTAACATGGGCTTGTCCTAGGAGGGGGTCAATTGTCCTCTGTGACATGTCACAGTACTGGTCTAAAAGGACAAGTCGTGACTTTTAAACCGGTCACGTGATAGGTACTTTTGGAACTGGTGCTCTTTTCACCTATCTCGTGGTATGTTTTTTCGGAACCGGTTCAGTTTTCACCTATCCCGGGGGGACAGGTCCCAATTCCCAACTGACCCCTTTTATCTTCTAATTATTAATTTTGTTCCTCATTAGATGTTCTTGATGTTTGTTGACATTTTTTTCTGAAGCAACGCTGATGATCTCCCTTCGTTTGTGATGAGATTTGATTTTATTATAGAGAATGACAATAAAAGATAAAGATTAAGAATTCTTTATTTCAAATAATAAGCTTAAAATGTAAACGAATGAAAAATGTATTCAATATATTTTTAAATAAAGTTAAAGTTCAACTATATGTTTAATTTATATTGTAGCTACAGATAAGAACTGAAAAAAAGAAGAATATTAAAAATATTTTTTATAGAATTAAAAATATAAACAGTTTAATAAAAATCATCAACTGTAAACATTTAATTTTTGTTTTAATAAAACAAAATGACCGAAATTATTTTGTATATGATTCTGTTACTATTAATTGCAATCGTGGGACTTTATCTATATTTAACATGGAATTTTGATCATTGGAAAAATCGTAACATACCTGGACCTGCACCAAAACCTTTATTTGGCACATTTCCTGGTATGGTTAATGCAAAAAGAAATTTTATTTACGATTTGGATGCGGTATACAAGTAAGTGTGCAATTTTAAAGAAATTTAATTCATTTGATTTGTTTTTTTCTATTTATTTTCAGGCAATTTAAGAACAAATCAAATTTTGTTGGAGTATTTGTAACCAGAAATCCTCAAATTATGGTCTTAGATCCGGAACTATGCAAAGATATTTTAATAACAAATTTCAAAAGTTTTCAAGATAATGAATCATCAAAATGGGTTAAAGTTTTATGAGAAAATTACCTGCAGATTTTTAAAATTTCAAAATTTTATTTACAGATGAACCGTAAAAAAGAACCTATTTCTGGTAGTAATCCATTTGTTTTACCGGCAGCTGATTGGAAAATTAAACGAGCTGAAATTGTTCCTGGTGTTAGCATGTCTAAGATTAAAGGCATGTTTGTTATTATAAATACAATTTGTAAAAAATTCACAAAATATTTGAAAAATGAAATTAAATCAGGACATTTTACTATTGATGCTAAAGAGGTAAAAATTTAAATTGCCAAAATTTTATTCTAAATATTTGAGAAATTCTAACTAAATAAACTCTTAATAGCTTGCTTTACATTTTACCGGTGAAATTGTGGCCGATGTTGTTTGGGCTATAAAAGCTGGTAATTTGGCTGTATCCAAAGATGGTAAAAAACAAGAAACAATAGTTTTAAATATGTCAAAAAGAATGATTGCACAAACTTTTGATGCTTTCAAATACTTCTTTATGGTTGGTATTTTTCCCTTCATACGACATATTTGCTATGTAAGATTCTTTCCGGAAATCACTGATCGTTTCTTTATGAAACTAAGCCATTCGGCCTTAAAATCACGCATCTCTCTGCCAAATACAACACGACAAGATTTTCTACAATATATGGTGGAGTTGCAGCAAAAGAAAGGTGTTAGTGAAACAGAAATTGTGGCTCATATGTTGACTGTTCTATTTGATGGTTTTGAGACGTCGGCCACATTAATCAGCCATTGTTTATTATTGGTAAGTTGAAATAAAACTATCACTTACTCTTTCACTACAATCATACTGAATTCTTAAATACATATTTTTGTATGTAGTTGAAAGACGAAAACTTGAAAGAAAAAAATTAAAAAAAAAACTGAAATACGTATTTTGGGGTTTAGTATGAAAGTACCCTGCGGGAAAAAAGAGGTTATAGGTGAAAACTGGACCGATTCCGAAAATACATATCACGGGATAGATAAAAAGAGAACCGGTTCCTAAAGTACCTACCACATGACCGGTTTAAAAGTTAGTTGTGTGACATGTTATTTTAGGCCAGACCTGTAATACTTCTCAGAAGGGTTAATCCTAGGACTAGCCCATGTTAAAGTGATCGATCCTTTTCATATAAAAAAGGCGGTCCCGTGACCGGTCCCTATCACAAGGAACCGGTCAAGTAACGTGTCCTGAGATAGGTCCTTTCCCGCAGGGTAGTAACGAATAAGGCTCCTTTCTAATTTCCACAGTTAGCCCGCTATCCGGCGACACAACACAAACTTCGTTTGGAAATTAAACAATATCTTGATTCACACTCAAACTCTTTAGATTTTGATGATTTAATGAAACTACCCTATTTGGATCAATGTATAGCCGGTAATGTTATTTGTTTAAACTGCATATAAATCATGTTCTCAACATCTAAAAAAAAAAAAAAAACATTGTCTTCCGGTGTTTACTTTCATGTACTCGTATTTAGAAACTCTACGTATTTTTACTCCTCTACCATTTATGGCAAAAGTATGTACACAATCTTGTGAATTTGTAAACAATAATGGTGTTTGCCTCAAAATACAACCTGGAGATGTTTGTCTCATTGCTCTGCACTCTATGCATCATGATGAAGAATATTTTCCACAGCCGGAAGAGTTTATGCCAGAACGTTTTGCTGAAGAGAATGGGGGAACGAAAAAGTTCAAAGATATGGGTGTATATTTACCATTTGGTGATGGTCCAAGAATCTGTATAGGTATGTTAGCTACTACAACATACCCACATATGTTTTTTTATGTATGTATGCATGTATGTTTAACTGAATTGTAACCTAGCAAAACATTTTTATTAATAATTTTAAAGTTGAAATCAAAATTTTATAACTTATCATTCGGCATCAAAAACAGTAATTTTTGTTAAGTGAAGTCATTTTTATAAGCTGTTAAGCTTATGGGCGACTGGGTATTTAATAACAAAAATAATGTGATATTGGTAACCACTTATTATTTAGTTACTAATAGGTATAAGAGTAAGCCTCATTAATTGCAAACCTATTATCAATTATTATTTATCTGATTATCAGCTGACTATTTGACAGTTGGTAATCTCCACGAGCATTATGCCCATTGTAATTTTGGGGGTTATAACCTGAATTTTTCGCGCATTATCCACAAACAGAAAATCATTTATATTCACGTCTACAAAACGCAAGTAGTTACCATGGTGGTTAAGACAGATTTATTATGGGGATTGTGAGGAAAAATTTGCTGGTCATTATCCTAATCCACAGAGGAAAAATACTTTAGTCAGAGAGCAATGTAGAAATCCTTTGCTCAGCGAAGCAGATTTTGGACACACGACAGAGTAGAAAGCTTCATATCCTGGCCGTACACGCAAAGAAAAAACATGGTTAGGGCAATCATATTCGAAGAGCATCATATATTTTTGGGTTTATGGTTGTGCCAATCATAGTCGTACTATAATATGGTTATCATATTATGATAATAAGATATATTATGATTCAAAAATTACTACATTATGGTCCTAAATAAACATGTTATATTAAATTTATCATAATATAATCGCACGTAATCATAGTATGCTCAAAATATTATCATATTATGGTCCCTCATAACTATATTATGATTCCTGGATTATCATTATATGATCCATAATCTAAGAAAATGTCTTAAAGGAAAAGTTCTTAGAAACTATGAAAAAAGTCTTTAAATTTAAGAATATTTCCTTTAGAAATTTTTTTTCTAAAAAAAATTGATTTAAGGACTTTTTGAAGAAAAATTTTTAAGGAAAAAATCATAGATTCTAAGAACTTTTCTTTCAAAAAAACTTTCTGTGGACTTTTTTTAAGAAACTTTTTTTTTTAATTCTAATGATCTTTTTAGGTTTTTTAAGAAAGTTTTTAGAAATATTTCTTTAGAATCTAAGAATATTTCTACTAGAAAAAGTCCTTCGAATTTAAGTATTTTCTGCAGCTTCTATGATTTTTTTTTTTTCAAAGAAAGACCTTAGAATCTAAATTTGTTTGAAATATATGAACTTTTGTCTAAGAAACAGTTTGGAGAATCTGAGAATTTTAGTTTAAGGAAAAGTCCATAGAATCTAAAAATGTTTTTATCAGATAAATTTATAAATATCTATTATTTTTTGTAAGAAACCTTTTCGTACAAAAAAAAAAATCATAAGTTTTACAGACTTTTTTTATAAAAAATATTTTATTAATATTTTGAGAAATTTTTACAAGAAATGAATTAATAAACTTTTTTTTTATATTATAATTGTGTTTTCATTGAAAAGAATTAAAAAATGTAAAATCTTTTAATAGAATCTTTTTGACAATGAATTGATTAATGTAAATAATATTATATGTATAAGGAATTTTCGAAAAACCCCTTTAAAAAATCTTCTAAAGCTAAAAAAAAAATAACTGGATCTTAATGGGTCAATTGATGAAATGTTTTAATGAAATGTGAAAGATATTTTCTACCCATCTGATATTTGTCAAGATTTAGTAAACAATATATGATTGTTTTTAAGGCATTTTGTAGTAAAAACAAACTGACTGAACTCATAAAATTTTGGTTTTTATGAAAACAAGACAATATTATGTTAAGGTCATGTTTTATTTGATGTATAATTATTTATTGATTGTTGCCAGCATTATATCATTGCATTATTATTATATTTTTTTCATAGTCAGCATTTTTGTTATCACAGTATGGTTACAGCCAATCCTGATATAAAATACCAGGTGACAATCATAAAATAGTAAAATATTTACTAAAAAATGATAGAAGCGACCATTTTGATGGTTAGAAAACCAATAACTTGGTTGTGACAACCATACCAGATTGCAGCAAGCACAATATAGTAGTAGTGATCATAGTGCAATAATTTTTTTTTCTCTGCGTGTAGGTCAGCTACACAGAAAAACTTTATAACTCTGCGTAGCGGGCTTTGGAGTAAAGGTTGGAAGAGAATTAACTTTCGCTTAACTCAAGCCAAGTTTTGGTATGAAACGAAAATTCAAAAATTTTTAAAATTAAAAATATGTATTTCTAAAAATTTGTTTCATATTAAAACAAAGCATGTCACTTAAGCCAATTATGTTTCAGTCTTAATAAGACATAAGCTTGACGACACACAGATTACGCAGAACTATTCGCACAATGACTATCCCTACAACGGGAATAATGCCATTTTGAAACACGGTCTTAAAGCCTATTAGGAATATGCCCATTTTGAACTGAGTATTATGACCAAAATCATGTTGGTTGTATAAACTAATTTTGGTTTGGGGCTAATGACCGAATAATGTTCGGTCATAATCCCCAAATTGGAAATGGAAATAATGTTGTGCGGTTATGACATGTCTCTGAATAATTGCATATAGTGGTAACCACTTATTTATTATATTATTGTAATGTAGCGGGTAAGCAGGCACACAAATTTAGTGTGTTTGTTTTTTTTTCATGCAGCGAATACAAAAATGACTTCACCTAATGAAAATTATAAGTTTCATGCTACATCTTTTTATTAAGCTTTTAGCAATAGAAACCCATTACTGTGATTTTGCTGGGAAGGTATATATTTTTTTCTTAATGTTAGTAAATGAAAGTTTTGTGTTTGTTTTTCATCTTTTTTACTATTTTCTTGCAGGTATGAAATTTGGTTTAGCCCAGGCTAAAGCAGCCGTTTTCGAGGTAATTAAACATTTTGAATTAACGGTTAATGAAAGAACGCGCAAGGATAATCATCAGTCTGCAGATGGTTTTATAGTTGGTTTAAAAGGTGGAATTTTCCTAGATATAAAAGAATTGTAAAATTTATGTTAAACTTTAGTTAGAAACTTTATTAAATAACTTTTTACCAAATATATTTGTATGACTAAGACTAGGAATAACTTCCAGCAAATGCTATGAAAAATTTACAAATTTTGTATAGACAAATAAAAGTGTTTAATTTGGTTTCATAGAAATTAACGAATTATGTTACAAAAAAAAATCAAAAGGATTTCAGAGGTGCAAGTAAAATAATAAAGCAAAAAAAATGGTAAAAAAAATATTAGAAAAGACAAAAATTGTTGGGTTTAAAAATATATAAAGGTAAATATTTTTTACATCCTACAAATCGCAAATTTTTTTATTTATAATTTAATTAATTTATGCATATTTTAGAGATATCTTAAGATTTTGACTTAAAACTTTTGAAACCATACATCAATTTTACTAATTTTTAATACCGAACTGCTCAGGATAATGAGAAGTATGTTCGGAAGAAATTAAATATTGTACATTTGTTTTGGATACATGATTACTATTTCTACATACGCACTATGGGGTCTGTATACTCATTATTTTGGCTAAAAATATAATACTTACTATACGTGATAATTAATATGAAATCAAAACAATAGAATTTATAATGGCATTTATGGATTCAATATTGTCCAAATACTGAAAATAAAATGTAATTTTTCAGAAATAATATATAAGTTTTTTATGTAAATTTTGTATATTATTTGATCTATCTGTTTTAATTATATATTTTTAATTTTATCAGGCTCAAGATCATAATTTTTTAATGATACTAACGAATAGTAAACACTTAGTTGAAAAATGTAATTTCACATAGTCATTTTCCTTAGAGTGTGTGATATAAATGCCTGTTCAAGAACAATGAGTTATTTGTGTTGGGTGGTTCAGAAGGAGGCTGAAGATGACCTGGTCGCTCGGGTCGAAAGTGTGCACTCCCTCTAGCGCTGATCCTTACAATTTTTTTTCCATTCAATAAAAAAGTAGTGTTTACTATTCGTTAGTATCATTAAACAATTATGATCTTGAGCCTGATAAAATATAAGTTTTTTATTTATAATTACTCCTGAAGAAGTCACCCAATGTGGTGGCCAAATATTGGGATATTTAAATAATTATAATAAATTTTTTATAAAAGAGATCTTAAGCTCATTTTAAACGAAAATCTAATTTTCAAAAAATTTAAAAATTGAGAAACTAAATCTAAATTGAAGTAGAAAATTATTTTTAAATTACAAAAACATCATTAAAAAAAATCATATAAAATATCAACAATTATATCAAAACATCAGATAATATAAATTTAAATTAAAAAAATTAATCCAAATTAAAATTTTATTTCAATTTCAATTCCAATTTATTAATTCAACTTGAATAAAGTATTTTAAATTTTTCATTTAAATTTAGACGTTTACTTAATAATATTTGAACCACTTTACTGGTATTTTCTATATCTGTCCTATTTTCACCAGTCCCGGGTAGATTTTTTCAGAACGATCTTCTTTTCATTGTTCATACACAGGGTAGACACCAAATGCGGGGTAGTTACATTCATACCGGTCCTCATTTCACTACACAGACAACATAATTTCTTGAATACTGAATTTATAGCAACCGAATTATTTTGTTGTCCCAACAAAATGTTTCCCTGATACAATTAATATATTTGGTTTCAACAGAAATTCTGTTGCATTAACTGAATTTTGATTGCGACAAACAAATACATGGGTGGATCCAAGTAAACTATACGGTTGGCAAGAAATTCGACTGTTACAATGAATCTGTTTTTTTCTGTGTAGTTACGGCCTTGTGTACACCGGTCACAATACAGACAACTACATAATTTAACTGTAACTAAACTTCAGTAGTTCTTATTGGTTATTGAGATAAATCAGTTTTTCAAAATATTAAAATTTATTTTCCGCATTGCTTCACAAATAACTTGCATATATTAACTGCAGAACTTTTCTGTGTGTATTAGTATACATATAAATTCATTAAAAACGATTGTAGAAGTTCAATAATTTCTCTGAGCTGATCTGAGCTGATAATAGCAATATTATGAAATTTCATTATGTTAGAGAACGCATTATTACTGCAGTCGTACTTTTGATCTGTATTAGGAAACATTATCATTCAACAACAATTAATGATGATTTATATGATGTCAATAATAGTATTTATTATATTCGGTGTTATAGCAGGTTTTTATATGTATATGACGTGGTATTTTGATTATTGGATTAAACGTAAAATACCAGGACCAAAACCTAGAGCACTATTTGGAACTTTTCCAGGTACAGTAAATGGTAAAAGAAATTTTATTTATGACTTGGATGAAGTATACAGGTAAATATTGTACAAAATAATTATAATTTAATGTGAGATGTTTTTTTTTTCGTACGGGATCAACAACTATTTTAAGATTTATCATATCGCTAAATAAAGTGATGCCACATTTGAAGCGCTTCATTTTTCACCACCTTTCATATCTAATTTATATCCCGTATTCAAAAACAAGAAACATATTAATTAGTAGTAAAATTTTTCTGTTTAATGCTACTCTTTAAAAAAAATAATATTATATTATAATAAAAAAAATTAAGTATTTTAAATAATTTATGATGTTTTATTTTTTCTTGCAGACAATTTAAAAATAAGGCCAGGTTTATTGGAGTTTTTTTGACAAGACAACCCCAATTGATGATATTGGATCCAGAATTATGTAAAGAAGTATTAATAACAAATTTTAAATGTTTTCAAGATAATGAAGCATCTATAAGAGTAAGAATTGGAGTATTTTCTCAACTAAAGACACCTCAACTTTTACCTCAACATATTGTGTATATTTTAGACAGATCGTATAAGAGAACCCATTGCGGGTAATAATCCATTTGTGTTGCCTTTTGCTGAATGGAAAATTAAAAGAAATGAATTTGCACCAGGCCTTTCTACATCTAAGGTAAGGTTTTTAAACTTAATAAAAAACTACACTAATTATTTGATTCAAAAATATTTTGGATGTGGTTCTTTTTAAACCCATTCAAAAATAGATGTAGCTACAAACTGATATCAAAAAGTTGCAGCTTCAATTAATATTAAACTAATTACAGATTAAGGTTATGTTTACGATTATCGACAATATTTCTGGAAAATTTGGGCAATATTTGAAAAGTGAACTTCAAATTGGCAACTCTACTATCAATGCTAAAGCCGTGAGTATTAACAAAGTACACAATAAACTTATGACCTCAATATTGATGGCGTTGTGGATGAGTCAAATAAATCCATTTTAAAAACTTTTATTTTTCATAATTCGTCCATGCACAGTTTTTATAGCATTTCATTTTATTTTAGAACTTAACATTTATTTTCTTTCATTCGATCTTTAATATGTTACGGACATTTATCAATATTATATTATATTATTCTCACAAATTGAGTCTAAGATCTTTTTACAAATATAATGATTATTTATTTTAATTGTTGAAAAAATTATATTATTTCCCTGAAGAAGTCACCCAATGTGGAGACGAAATATTGGAAGGAAAAAATAAATAATCATAATTTTTGTAAAAATATCTTAGACTCAATTTGAGAGAATAATATAATTTAAAATTTAACTTTAAAATTATGGCCACATTTCTCAGCAGTGTATTTGTGTTTGGAAATGGGAATCTTAGGGTGTTCCAACCTTGTATGGATAAAGCAATTATCAGTGATTGACCGGTTCCTCCATAGATATATTTATTTGGTTGTAAAATTACGACTCCTATAAAGTAAGAATAATCGGATATCAGAAAGAAGATTAGAAAAAAGGATTATAAGGTAAACCATTTTAATATTTGGATTAAAAAATCGTGATTTGCACTATAACTTTCTAATAAGGTAATGAAAACTTATGTGCATAGACCACGTATTCCCCTTATATCAAGCAACACCAGTGCATATATATGCACCTACTGAATATACTAATCAAAATCAGTAGGCATATCTATGGGCTGGTAGGTATATATTGCTTGAAATTACAGACATTTATCAAGAAATTCTAGCCCAAATTTGGAAGTTTGCACAAAAGTTTTATCACAGCCAAAGGAAAGTGAGAAACGTAACTCTTCTATATTTTATATATTTTTCAATATGGCTACATATGTGACATTAGTTAGAATGAAATGATGCAAAACTATTACCGTGTTGTTACTGTTATCCTAAAAGTTAAAAAACTTAAAATAGTTTACAGGTAAATGTAATTGAAATGATATTTCATTTAGAACCCGATCTAAATCAAATGGTTTTTGTTATTTATTTTTAAATGTTGTTTAAACAACTGACACATAAGTAAAAAACAACTAATTTATAAAAAAAAATAAATGTTAAAATTTTACCTACCAATTCGTTAAAAAAAAATAACTGATTATTCATTTATTTGAATTGAAATAATTTGTAAAAACTATTTAAATAAAATACAAATTGGAATTTTTTCAGTATTTCTTTTTTTAAACAGACAGCAATTTAAATTTAAATTTATTATTACTGTAATAGAAACAAATCCACCGCAAATTCCCGTTTTGTGAGTAAATTTTTATTAAATTTAAAACAAATGAAAAAAAAATAAATAAAACTGAAAAAATCGGTAAATGGCAGTAAATTGTGTTAAACAAATGTATAAAAAGTTAATTTTTAACTATACTGAACATTTTTAAATAAACAACAAACAGTAAACTTCATAACATAATATTATGTGTGAACTGTTGGCTGTCACTAAACATGTGTATGACGAAAGCAACAATTTAATTCTACTATGTTATGCACTGTAATCACAGTTTATACTAGTGTTCCCAATTTGGTTAATCGATTAATCGCCTCTATTTCGGTTCAAGTCCAAACTAATAATTTAAAACTCAAATAATTATTCGAGCCAAATAATAGGTTAAAATTGGTCAATTAACCGGTTAAATTTTTAATATAGATTTTTTCGCTTAACAAATACTAGTTTCAGAAGTGGTTTTAGAAGCAATATAACAGATTATTTTTGAAATCATTTCAAACAAAAATAATCGGTGTTAAAGCCGACTGAAAAACATATTATAAAGAATAAGTAGTTTTTATACCAATCGTTCTTTGGAACAGAAAATTTAGCTGTGAAATTATTGCTCTAGATTATGAGAAACAATTAACTTCCAAAAATCCTATTCTGAAGCTAACTATTTCAACCATAGAATACGAGAAAATTTTTAATGTTTTTTTAATACTCAGAGCTTTAACAAAAGAGCTATTACCAAATTTATTTTGCTACTTAGCAATTTTCCTAACAAGCACTTTGACGTTGCTTATGTTCTAAATAATATTGGAAAATTGCTTCCGATTCGAAAATATAATTTTCTTAAAAACAGTTTCGTTAAAAATACAAAAAAAATAATGATAAAAACGAAAAAAATAACAGGAATTTGTACCTTATTTGACTTAATTGATTTACCAAAAAAAAATAAAAGTTTAGAGACTTTAGTAGAAAGTTGTTTCGTAAAACACATTTATAAATTTTCTTATTTGAACAATTTATATAATACAAAAGCATTCATAATATACTCTAAAAAAGAATATTAATATTCAGGGTATTTTAAAATGCAATTTAAAAAGTAAATCAAATAATTCTACAAATAGTGTGTTAACAAGATCATACTTAGTCAAACTTAATATTTATTTTTAAGAAAAAAACCTAAATAATTATTGTAACTATTATTCGATTGAAATAACAGTCGACTAATTAAATACCCTAGACATATCGTCGTATTAAAATTGGTTTGACCCACTGACCATTTAAAAAAGAAAATAAGTTAGGAATGCAGAATATAAAGAGTGTATTATTTCTGATTCCAAAACCGTAGAATTTGATCTATATGCCTTAAATGCATAAACCAAAAATTGATATATAGCACAAAACAAGATTTTGTTTTTGCAATCTTTATATCCTATATATCACACAGTTAATGATGAACATAAACCAGAATATTTATGCTGCTGAATTTAATCAAAATTAAAACCTTTGTGTCTGTGTTTTCTTTTCGATAAACTGAAGATATATCAAAAATTTAAATATGAAATGTAAAAAATCTAATATGTATGAAAAAGTATTTTTAGTCTGGTTCAAGATCATAGAAAAATTTTTTCAAATGAAAAAAAAAATAATTATTTTTATTTTGATTTTATTTTATTTACAAAAGTAATCATGGAGACAGAAGCTGAATAGAATACATTTTCTGGTCCGCTACGACCTTCATCAACATCCTTCGTGTCCTTTTTATTTTAAATATCTCTATTTAACTCACAAATCAAAGGAAAAAGCTATTTATGCTAGCATACAGTTGATTTTTTTATTTTTAAGTTTAAATGAAATTTACTTACTATTTTTGTCTTTTTTATATTATCGTTTTATTATCGTGTGTCCAAATCAAAGAAAAAAATTTTCTATGATTTCGAACCAGGCTAAAAATACATTTTTATACATACAAGGTGGCGCAAAAGTAATCCTCCTATCAGAAAATGCTATAAATTTTGCGATTGGCCCCTAATGTCAGTTCTGTTTTGACATTTGTGTAGTAAACACATGCGAAATACATGTTAATAAACAATGTTACGCTACACTGCTCCAGAACGCGGAATATTGGTGACTATTTATTTGAGCAATAATGAAGATGATTTTTCATCAAAAATAATCATGAGTGATGAGGCCCACTTCCATCTTAGCGGGTACGTAAATAAGCAAAATTTACGCTTCTGGGGCACTGAAAATCCGCGTGTAACCCACGAAGAGCCATTACACCCGCTCAAAGCCACTGTATGGTGTGTTGTTTTCGCCAGAGGAGTCATCGGACATTTTTTCTTCGAAGACGTCGCGGGCCAAACGGTTACTGTGAATGTTGAGCGCTACAGAGCAATGATCAACGAGTTCTTTTTGCCGCAACTTGATTAATTGGGATTGGAAAACATGTGGTTCCAACAGGACGGTGCAACGCCACACACTGCACGTGCCACAACCGATATGCTGAAGGATGCATTTCCCGGGCGCCTAATCTCCCGTTTTGGCGATTTGCACTGGCCAGCAAGATCGCCTGATTCGACCGCTCCAGACTTCTTTTTGTGGGGCTTTTTGAAGTCGCGGGTTTATGTCAACAAGCCTCAGACTCTTGCAGCACTTAAAGACAATATCCGTCAAGAATGCGAGGACCTATCGCCGGAAGTTTTAAATTTATAGTTTTAAAAATAATCCACAAGAAGAATCAAAGTTTTTCTTTTTTTTTTTTTTTTTAAATTACAGCCAAAAAACATCGGAAGGTTATTTTTGCGCCACCCTGTACAAGTACTAAAAAGATCAACTTTAAAATAAAAACATCACAATTTGAAAAAATCTTCATATACCTACATTGATATATCTTTCTCCCTCTACATCTGTCGTCATTTGATTTATATCTGTGTATAATCTGTGAGTTATATATTCTGATATTTTTCTATAAAAAAAACTCTCAGTTTCCAATTTATTCTATAGAAAAACTCTAATAATATGTTAGTCATAAACAGTGTTTTTAGGCAATCTTGTTTTGTTTTTTTTACTGACATTTTTTTTCGCAGTTAGCCGGTTTTTTCAGAAACGGCTTTTTAAAAGTCGTTTTTTGGAAACACTAAATTTGTATCTTGTGTTTTGCTAGCCTGTTTTAAGTAAATGCTAAAAATGTCAACATTCTTAAACAAGGTTTTTAACTCTCCAATTTTCAAGTTTCAAGATTTTTCTTAAAAAATTTCAAAAAAATCGAGGATTAGATTTAAAAATTTTATAAAGTACATATTAAGGATTAAAATATATAAAATTTAGCTAATGGAGTGATTTTATTTCCAGAAAAGAGCGATTTATATCACTTATTTAGTTTATAAGCAATTTTTTCTTTTTAAAAATCCACATAATTTTGTCCAGTCACCATGTCAAAGAATTCAATTCTCTCAGTTAGGGTCAAATGGGGATACACTTATTTACCCACGCTTAATTTAATATATAAAATTTTTTGATAAAATAAAGAAAAACTCATATTTTTCCCGTATAGTCCTAATTTTTCATATTTCAAGGCCGAAGAGGCACATCTCCCTATATCCGATTATTCTTATTTTTTAGTAGGTAAATTCTTGCTCCCATATTCATATTTTTAAGGGAGAGGGAGGTGCGGTCAATTAAAAATAATTTTTTCGTAGAGTAGGTACTAAATATCTTAATATTACAGGCTGCTTTACATTTTACCGGTGATGTTGTAGCGGATCTAGTCTGGGGTATAGATGCTGGAAATTTGTCTGCTGACAAAGAAATCGCAAAGCAAGAAACTTCAATTTTTAGCATGTCTCAAACAATGATAGCTCAAAATTTTCATGCTTTTAACTATTACTTTTTGCTGAGAATTTTTCCCTTCATACGAAATTTTTATTATGTGAGATTTTTTCCCGAAATAACTGATCGTTTCTTTTTAAAATTAACGCGCTCGGCCTTAGAGCTAAGGCAATCAGCAGGCAATAATTCAAGACCAGATTTTTTGCAATATATGATGGAACTCAGGCAAAAGAAGGATATTAGTGATACGGAAATAGTGGCACATAATTTAACATTTTTATTTGATAGTTTTGAAACCTCTGCCACATTAATAAGTCATTGTTTGTTATTGGTAAGTAAAGCCCAAACAAAACCTACTAAAATTTATTTGAATTTAAAATAAAAATATTTTTAACAGTTGGCCCGTTATCCTAATACTCAACAAAAGTTACGTAAGGAGATTCAAGATCATCTTGAAAATAACGCAAACAAATTAGATTTTGATGATTTGTGGAATCTAGAATATTTGGAACAATGTGTGGCAGGTATGATGGTTAACGTAAATCATCATATAAAAATTATTATTTTTAATCCATTTTGCACTCTCCTCTAGAAACTCTACGTATTTTTACTCCTCTATCATTTATGGCTAAAGTATGTACCCAACCATGTGATTTCACCAACAACGATGGTGTTTCCCTGGAAATACAACCCGGAGATATTTGTCTCATTTCTATACACTCCTTGCATCATGATAAAGAGTTTTTTCCCCAACCAGAAGAGTTTATTCCAGAACGTTTTGCTGAAGAGAATGGTGGCACGAAAAAGTTCAAAGATATGGGAGTTTATTTACCATTTGGCGATGGTCCAAGAATATGTTTAGGTTTGTAATACATCCTGCATTAATATATTCTGCCATACGTACATAAATACATACATCACGTTTGTTCATTTTATATGTAAATATGTAAATTTTATTTTGTTTCTTTTTTTTTGTTGCAGGTATAAAGTTTGCTTTGACTCAGGCTAAGGCAGCCATTGTCGAGGTAATTAAACATTTTGAATTAACGGTTAATGAAAGAACGCGCAAGGATAATTACCAGTCTGCAGATTCATTTATGAGTGGTTTAGATGGTGGTGTATTTCTTGATATAAAAGAGTTATAAAATGTTTAATTGTAGTTGTTTATTTAGTTAAACATGGCTTTTAAAATTACATATGTACGTATAATAGGGTGTCCCACAATTGTAAAATCTCACGTAAAAAGCGTATTATCAAACTGATTGGTAGGAATTTTTTTTGTCGGGTAGTTATATTGCAATACCCTTATTTGAACTTTTGTTTTTTAAACATTTTTCTTGAATATTTTTGTCAAAATTAAGCTTAAGATATTTTTTTCCAAAAAAATTATTATAATTATTTATTTATCCCAATATTTCGTAAGCATTTTGGGTGTCTTCTTTGGGGGAAATTTTTATATAATTAATAAATAAAAATAATAAATAAATAAAAATAAATAAATAATTATACTAAATTTTTTCTAAAAAAAAAAAAAAAAAATCTTAAGCTGATTTTAAACAAATATATAAATCAAAAAGATCGGAGAAAACCAAACAATTTTTATTTCGAATATTAAAATAAATAATAATTTTTGCATAGATTTTTCTTTTAATATTTTTCCTCATAACATGCCCAGCATTAACAAACTTTTAAGCCTTCTTCTTTTGAAAAATTTGAGAAAAGATTTTCAAAAAATACACTTCAAACAATAAAATATTTTGCCCCAACCAATTTTATAGAATCATTTAAATGATATATTTGAGATTTTCCAATTTTGTAAAAATTATTTAAATAAAAAAACCGAAGTCCTTAATAAATTTCTAAATTAAAACAACAAAAACTTTTTTTTATTTTAAAAAATATGATGCTTTGGTCGTGTAAAATTACCCTATAGAAATACTAAAAATAATTGTCCTATAATGTGTTCAGCATTAACAAAATTTATCTTGATTTTTTTTTTTTTTTTTAATTTATAGCGAGTTTGAACTTCCGTATATTTACACAAATTAATGACACTGTGTTCGAAATTGAGAATCTGGACACACTACTAGTAAAGCTAATTTGAGTACGCTGAATTCCATGGTGCTAGTCGTTTTCCGATTAAAAATTTCAATACTAAAGTACCATAAAACAATATGTGTAATTATTAGCATGGCTGATATTTCTATATCGCTCCGGCAAAAGATCTCATCAGAACCCGAATTTTTAGAAGAGCTAAAGTTTCCTAAATAGGCTGAGAGTAAACAAAAAATTTATGACAAAATTAATCACTCCATTCTTGTATTCTTAGTAATCAAACCAGACCTGTGTGATCTCTATTACATTTTGCAATTATTTACTATCAGACCTACTTTCACTTTTTAATACCAGATATGGTATCGCTGTACATAAAAACAGCCACAATTTGCTAAATTTGGCATCTCACTGCAAAATAGAGCTTTGAAAAATTTAATTCCTAACCTTCAGTTTTCGTAATCTAATGAATTCTTAAGTTCTCTTATTTTTATACCCTTCACCACAGGTGGAAGGGTATATATAAGTGTGTCATTCCGTTTGTAATTTCTACAATATTGATCTTAGACAATATAAAGTATATATATTCTGGGTCCTTATGAAGAGCTAAGTTGATTTAACGATGTCCGTCTGTCCGTCTGTGTGTTTAAATGGGGTTTCCGAAGAACCCAGACATGATGAGGACTTGATTGTTTTTTTTTTTTCTGTTACATGTGATCCATTTCTGTTTGCTATTAAAAATCAGACAGATCGGTTAATAAATGGCTGAGATATTAGCAAAAAACCAGGACTACCTCTAATTTTTCCAGTAAAATCCCTTTGTTTAATATGTATGTAGAATTTTGAGCATAACAACACATCTATGTGTTAAAATTCTTTTCTTTCATCTCCACCTTTTATACACAAACAACACACATACAAATATTTGTCATTTAAATAAAAACTAAACAAATCCCTAATGAACGAAGACTTTTATATATGTACCTCTATTGACGATGATTTTGTGTGAGCTTCAATAGCTCAGTTGTCTAGACGCTATGTCACAAATACTTTTTTTCTCTAAGCCCGCGGATTCGAGGTTCGAATCTCGGTCAGGTCAGGTCAATTCACTTTTTTTTTGTACATTTTTTTTTTATTATTTTCTTAAGACTTTTTTTTTTGCTTATTTTTGTTTTTTTTAACATTTAATAATTAATTTATATAAAATTTTATATTAATAATTAAATAATCCATAAATAGGCAAAATACATCAAAATTTTTATAAAAACCCTCTCATACAAACAAAATACAAACGGTTTTATTTCTATTTTTTGCTCCGATTCAAAAGAATTTATAAAAAGATTTTTAAACCATTTTATTTCTCACATATTAAGAAAATTTTATACATAATTTACCTTTGAGTGCAACTATTTTAGGTCATAACTTATAATAATTTATAAAAAAAATTATAAACTATTTTCCTTCAAATTTTTAAAATTAAGCTAAAGAAATTACAAATATTTCTAATAAAAAAGCGAAATAAAATCCCAAATGCAAATTTGCCAGCTAAATCAAACTATTTTGTAGAAATAAAACACATGCAGTTCTAGTGATTTCTTTTAACGATTTGTTGAAATTCTTTTCTCTCACCTCTTTACCTTTTATACACAAACAACAAACACTATTCTAGAGCTATGGATACGTCTTATATAGCAAAAGATCGAAAATCTTTGGTATAACATATTTGCTGAAAAACTCGGAAATATCGGTTCAGATACAAAAAAGTTATGCCCAAAACATAAATTTTTTTAAATACCTATTTTCTGGAACCATAAATCTTCCCGAGTCCAAGTTTTATCTCCAAACTAAATGGTTAATTTCCTCTTAAAGGCGTCCGTATATAAATCTGTCCATTCCATAATGCTATAAAAAAAACTACTGAATATTTTCTCAAATTTCTTTATTTGTTTGAAAGTACAATCCCTCCGGTTAATAATGAAAATTTTCATTCAAATGGCTGCCTCGGCTGGCCGTTACAGTCAATGGCGATCGTTATCGGGCCATGTTGAAAGAATTTTTGTTCACAAAAATTGAAGAGGAGGATATTGGCAACAATTTGGTTTCAACAGGACGGCGCTACGTGCCACACAGCCGAAGCTACACTCGATGTTTTGCGCACTGTTTTTGAAGATCGCATTACATATCAGCCGCAGAGCTGATGTCGTTTGGCCACCTCGGAGCTGCGATTTGACACCGTTGGACTATTATTTGTGGGGTGCCGTCAAAGATTAATGTTACGCCGACAAGCCAGAGACAATTGACGCTTTAAAGGACAATATTCGTGAAGCCATTGTTGAAATACAGCTGCATACAATCGATAATGTGCTTAAAAATTGGACCGATCGTGTAGGCTACTGCATGGCCAGCCGAGGCAGCCAATTGAATGAAATTATTTTCCATTATTAACCGGAAGGATTGTACTTTCAAATAAAAAAAGAAATTTGAGAAAATATTCAGTAGTTTTTTTTTTTTCATAGCATTTTCAAAAAAAAATTATTTGGCGGACCCAATATTATTAGCAAACTTCCTTATTTGTCTAATGTATTATTTTCATGCAGTTTTTATATAGAATTTTGAACATGTTGTTAAATGAAAAATTAGTATGACTGAGCTTAAACAATAAACAAAAAAAGTTTTGAATAAAAAAAAGCAAACTGTTGAACTCTCAATAAAAGGTTCTACTTATGGTAAAACATTCGATGAAATAATGTATGTTCCCTTAAAGCAATTTTTTCAAATAAAAAACCACAAATTAATTTTCAAACTGATAGTTGATTAAGACATCTATTAATCTCCAAACGATTCGTAATATTGAGTGAGAGAATTTGATTGATTTCGCAGTAATGGATTCCCTGTAACCATTTAAAAGTTAATTCACTCGATTTCCAAGGAAATAGAACTAAGTTTTTAGGAAAATCACTCCAAATAAAATTTTATACTCGAAGGATGGAAGTAATTCTTAAGGAATCAATTTTTCATTGATTCCAAGGTATCATTTAGTTTTGATTTTCCCCTTCTAAAGTAGTTCTTCTTCAGAACTTCAAAAAATGCGATTTTGAATGAAATTAACTCTTTCAAATATATGATGGGTTAACAACAAGGTTAAACATTAACCACAGATATTTCCACATAAATTTGATATTTTATAACTATAGTTAAGTACAAATTATAAAAATTTTAATTTTACAAAGTTGTCAGGTTTGAGTGATTTGTATCAATTTTTAACTTACAATTTACAACATTTAAAATTTTTAAAACCGTAGTTATCAATACAAAAAGTAGAAAAAAATATTATGGACAAAATTGCAAGAATTTTAAATGAAGTAATTTAATAAATAAGGTCCGATTACTGAATGTCCCATTATATAGAAGCTAACGGTACATTGTGAAAATGAGTTTATGATCCGATTACTAATGTCCTGTTAAAATTTAAATTAAAAATTCAACATTTATTTGAGAACATCAAAAGATCTTATCTTTCACTTAACCAAAAGAACTGCTTTACATAGATGCAGTGAAATAGGATCATAAAATAATACTTACCTTAATGCTTATTCGTACGATGCAAATTACAAAAAAAAAAATTATATTTCATATTATTTATTGGATCATCACTTCTAAAAACTGTGAACAAACAATAATTATCCAAATCTAAAATCTAAATTTATTATTAAGTCCAGCCAGTGCCAGACTGATATTATGTGGTTTAATAGAGATGATTATTGCTTCTTATTATAAGCGGACCAGATCCGCAGTGTCATTCCTTTTTGGACGCTGGTGGCCGTGATTATTAGTTAAGTTACGGGCTAGTCCCAACACACCAGTTTCCAATTTCCAGTTTTGTTAAATAACGTTGACAGTGTCTAATAATTTCATCTTTGACCAGGGATACATTCAGATCTTTATGTATGTTGTAATTCCTAACATACCAGGGTGCGATGGTGATCGTCTTCAAGAATTTATTTTGCATTCTCTGTATGATCGCCTTCAAGAATTTTGTATGCATTCTCTGTGTTTTTTCTATATTGGACGCAGAGGCAGTACCTTAGAGTTGAATTCCGTAACACCATATGGGTTTCATGACCGAATTGTAAATGAGTAATTTGCAGTCCAAGCCTAGCTTAGAGTTTCTGCCAGTTAGCCAAGCGAGTTGAGCAGTTTTTAGCTTCATCTACATTATTTCCACGTGAGTCGACGGTCAAGGTGAATACCGAGATATTTCACACATGTGTGTTGAGGTATATTCAGTTTATTAATTATAATGGTTGGACACGTCTCTTTTCTCAGTGTGAAAGTTATGTGGATACATTTCTGTTCATTCACCTTAATTTTCCACATATCTAACCAAGCTTCCAATTGTGAAATGTGAGTCTGTAACATTATAGACGCTATTTTTGAGTCATCATGGATGCTTAAAATTGCAGTATCGTCAGCGAAAGTCGACGTGTGGGTATTAATATCTAATGGCATGTCTGAAGTATAAAGGATATATAACAGAGGGCCCAAAATGCTACCCTGTGGAACTCCAGCTTGTATATCTTGAGGAGCGCTGACAAAACTTTTTTCAGCAAGAGTGAATTTCCGATTTGTTATATAGCTTTTGAGTAGCTTGTGAGTATTTGTTGGTAACAAAAGTTTTATCTTAAACAATAGACCTTCAAGCCAAACCTTATCGAAAATATTCTTAAATTTAAAGAACTTTTTCGTAGTTTCGAATCATAATATAACTGTAGGGATCATATTATAAAGGGTGTCCCAAGGAGAACGCAATTTTAAAATCTGGCAACATTCGGAGTGTCATTGTTTGACATTTGAACAATTGTTATTGTTTGCTAGTAAAAGGTACGAGGTTAGTAAAAATGGAGCGCTACACGAATGAACAACGCATTCTCATTGTGAAATTGTTTTACCAAAATGGTGAAAGTTTTGCGGCTACAGTTCGCAAATTGCGATCAATTTGGGGTCACAATAATGCTCCAAAAGAGTCAACTGTAAAGAGATTAATGGATAAATTTGCCGAAACTGGGTCTGTTAGTGATGTAAAGACAACAACGCGCCATCGACCAGGTCGATCGACCGAAAATGTCGCAGCTGTACGTGATGATGTCGCTCAAACTCCATCCACCTCAATTCGACACCGAGCTCAGCAAATTGGTGTCTCCAAATCCACTTTGCAGCGAATTTTGACGAAAGATTTGCATCTTCATGCATACAAAGTTCAATTGACTCAGGAACTGAAGCCAGCTGACCATGGACAGCGAAGGGAGTTCGTTAATTGGGTATTGGAGAGACAACATGAAAATGCTGATTTTGCCGATAAAATTATCTTCAGTGACGAGGCCCATTTTCATCTTGATGGCTTCGTCAATAGGCAGAATTGTCGCATTTGGGGTGAGGAAAATCCTCGAGTGATTCACGAGAAGCAAATGCATCCTCAACGTGTCACTGTGTGGTGTGGTTTTTGGGCTGGAGGAATCATTAGACCTTTTTTTTATGAAAATGAGGCAGGTCAAGCGCAAACAGTCAATGGTGTTCGGTATCGTGAAATGATAACCAGTTTTTTCTTGCCTAGAATTGAAGAAATGAATGTGGAGGGCATGTGGTTCCAACAAGACGGCGCCACATGTCATACAGCCAGAGAAACAATTCAATTGCTGCATCAGTCATTTCCCGATCGTGTTATTTCGCGTTTTGGAGATCAGAATTGGCCGCCTAGATCGTGCGATTTAACACCATTAGATTTTTTTCTTTGGGGTTTTTTGAAGTCGATGGTTTACGCGAATAAGCCGACGACGACTCAAGCCTTAAAAGAGGAAATTGGACGCTGCATTAATGAAATACCGCAGCATTCATGCAAAACGGTCATTGAAAATTTCATTAAAAGATCGCGTGCATGCCAGCAAAGCCGCGGCGGCCATCTGCACGATATATTGTTCCATACATAACCTCATTCTGTCTACTTTACGATATAATAAAGTTTCACGATTTTTTTTTAAATATCTGTGTTTTATTTAAAATTTAAAAATTGCGTTCTTCTTGGGACACCTTATAGTAAAAATATGATTATTGTATTATCATAATATGATAAATATATTAAAGTACAAATATGATTGGCAAATCATTATCTCAAAAATATATAATGCTCTCTGAATATGGTTGCGTGCACAGATAAAACCTACTAATTTTACTTAAAATTGTTTCATGTTTGAACCTAGTAATCTTTTTATAATTACATTAAGAAAATAAAAAAGAGCTACTAAATTTTTTTAGAATTAATAAATGATAATATACAAATATTACAATTGAAATACAATTTCATATAATTTTAAAAACCTTGCTTGCGTAACTTTTAATCATACACAAGTAACTAATGAAATGAATAAATTAAATTGAAAATTGTATCAATTCGCAAAAGTTGGAAATTAAGCGTTGTTTAACTAATGAAAATATGACCATCGATGAGAAAACATTAAATACAATGAAACTGTTAAAAGAACTTGTTATAAGTTTGAGTCTAAACATGTTTGGTTTAGTTCTTTACTGAAATATATTCCTAGAATTCAATTTATTATTTAAAAAAAAAATATGTTGTAAGTAGGTACTTAGTCATAAATAAATAAGTCTTTTAAACTAAATGTCAAAATTAAGAAATTATATTTTGCTATTAATTGGATCTATTAACAACATTTTTTTTTTAAATAGGCACAGATTAAAGACAAAATCCCAAGGAAAAGTTATTTATTGTTTGTTAAGTAAATGAAATGCTAATCGAAGCACATAATATTATTTTTAGAAATATTTATTAAAACTACTTTGAAAATTTGTACACGTTTTGTAGAAATTCTTTTAAACTGTTTAAAATTAAAACAAGTAAAAAAGGGCTAAATTCGGCTGTGTCGAATCTTTGAATACCCTCCACCATAGGAGCTGAAGATGATATACGTATATACTAAATTTTGCATGAACTGTAATATGAATATGTTTTGTCAATTTATGTAACGAACTTTCGTTATTTAGTTTTAGTAATGTTATTTACAGAGGTCTGCTCTGTTAGCGACTTTAACATTGTTGCTTTTACCGTTAATTTAGTTATTAAGAGTAACACACATATAGCTCTAAAATGATATTATTCTCATAGTATGTAATACAGTAAATGTAATCGAACAAGAAGAAGACTTAATAACATTTTTACTTACTTAACAGAAAACAAAAATAGATACAGAAAAATTGTACAAATTTGTATGGAAAATTTAGAGGTACCTTCACATTTTCACTCATAACTTTTGAACCGCTTAACCGATTTTGCTCATTTTAAATACCAAACTGCTCGGGAGGTTTAATAATCTGGATAAAAATAGGCACCCCGGCTTGTGTCTTCGCGTCGTGATCGCCATTTCAACAGACAGACAGACAGACGGACATCGCTAAATCGACTTAAAATTGCATAAGGATCACGAATATATATACTTTATGGGGTCTTAAACCTATATTTCGACATATTACAAACGGAATGACAAACTGATATATACCCTCACCATATATGGTGGAGGGTATAATGACATTATGTTAAAATCTTAATTTTGTAATATTGTAAAAGCCAGTAAGATTAATTTTAATTTGTTGAGAGTGCGTGCCAGCCTGTGGATTTTTGTTAATATCAGACGTATACTTAATATTTATTTATAATATGTCTGCTATGTATAACACTCATACGCACCGTGTGGTAGTATATGAATTTGCACAATTCACATTTTTTAAATATTTATTTTCATTGAAATTTAAATAATTACCAATCTTTTTAATTAAATTTCTTGAAAAAAAATTATTGGCAAAAAAAGAACCAATAATTATTATTTTTTTTTTTGTAGATAAACAAAATTTATATGCATAAATTAAGAAAAAATTATATATAAAAGAGTAAACTCTTACCAAAAAAAGGTGTGTAATGGCAACTGAAATTTTTGTTGTTATTACGGAATATTTTGCTAATTTGACCCCATCGATATCTTTTGCTAATCTTAGCAACGTGTTTACAATGAAATTAGTTGAAAATATAAGTAGCCGCTACTAAATTTTAGTAAACCTTTTGTAAAGTAGAATTTAAAACGGGTTTGCTAAAATCAGCAAAAAAAAATAACTAAATATTATTAATATTAGTACAATAAAATTAATATAAAAATTATAAAGCGCTACTAAATTTTAGAAAATTGCTGCAAACTCAATGAATTGTAAAATATAGCAAAATTTTAATTTATAAAAAAAATTATTAACTCAATTATTTTATTATTATTTCAATTATTTTCAGATACACTTGTTACACTTTAAAGCTGCTAATTTGCAAATTTATATATATATTTTTTTTTTATCGAGCAACATTTTTTTATTTTATTTATTTTTCAAAAAATATTTAAGACAAAATTAAAAAAAAAATCAAAGGCTTAAAAAATATTAAAACCATAAACGAATTTATCATTTTGTTTTAATTTGCTAATTTTTGTTTTGAAAAATATTTTTAATAAAGTTTTTGGATTTTAAGGTCAAGTTTTAATTGTTTTAGGGGCTGATTTTTAGAACTAAAAAAGGTTTTAGTGATATTTTAAATGGATGTCATATTTTTGGACATGAGTCGGTTGTAAAAAGTATCTTCACTTCCGATCCCTTTTTCCAACCAAAAAAAAAGTTTTTACATATGTATACATAGATTAGATTAGGTTAAAAAAAGGGATAGAAATAACACTTCCATAAATAGTATATTTTTTTTTTTTGCTAATTTTAGCAAATCGGTTTTCATAAATTTGTAAATTTTTGTAAATATTCTGTAATTTGTAAAATTTATATAGCAAAAAAATTTAACAAATAATAATTTTTACTAAAAATCAGTACAATAAAAATAAAGTGTGATTTAACGCCGATTAAAAATTTTTCTACTGATGATGACTGATTCAACATTGGCCAAATCGTTACAACTAGAAAATTTTAATTTCGTATGTAGGTTGAGTCTTTAGAGTAAACGTCCTATAAGGGACATTTTTCGACATTTTCCGGGGAAAGGATAAAAAGTTGAAATATTTCACCCTTAACGGTCTTCCACACTCTCTTTGCCAGGAGCCTGAAAATTTTTAAAATATGTATGTGCGAAGGTAAATTTTAGAATCTTCGCAAGGAGAAAAGTCTTCCCCTTGATGGCCTGCCTAAACAGCTTTGGCCGGGTAGATCTTACGAATGGTAATGATAACTGGACTGAACAGTTACACCGGTCTTGGACTTCGGCTCCAGTACATACTTCTTTTATTGTTAGTCCTTCTTTAAGAAGTATATTCAATTTTCTTTTGGGTACAATCAAAAGTTCTTTAAACTTTATCGGACGATGTAAAAAGGCATTCATTATGGGAAGTAAATTTTACACTATACTTTGTATTTGGGGCACTGTCACACCAAATACATTAAAAGTGTCCGTTATTGGTAGAATTTACTATATAAAGGGATTTCCAATAAGGACTTGACAACATTTTTTTTTGAACAAAACGCAAACCATTTGAGACATTACCAAAACTTTATGATCGACCAAAAATACAATCAAAACATTTATGACTTCGTTCATATGGCCACCGCGGGCACGTCTGCAGTGGTCGATTCGTTGGACCCAATTTTCGATGACTCGGTCACACATTTGTGTGACTATTCGCGTTCAGTGTTGGCTCTGAGTTCTTCCAACGTCGTCGGTTTGTTGGCATAGACCAATGATTTGACGTAGCCCCATTGAAAAAGTCTAGAGGCGTTAAATCCCACGAACGAGACGGCCAATTGACTGGTCAATTTCTTGAGATAACACGCTCACCAAACTTACTCTTCAATAAAAAAAATTGATACGTGTGCTGTATGGTTTGTGGCACCGTCCTGTTGAAACCACATGTCGTCCATGTCCATATTTTCCAATTCGAGCCAAAAATAATCGGTAATCATGGCGCGATAATGATCGTTATTGTTGACGAGAAAATAGGGCCCAATGCGAACCGGGCCGGCATGCAAACCGCACCAAAGAGTTATTTTTTGTGGATTTCTACCGAACCAATAACGCATATTTTGCTTATTGACGAACCCATTGAGCCAAAAAAAAGCTTCGTCAATGAAGATGATTTTGCTCTTAAAGTTTCGGTCACCGACTCCGAATTTTGGTAGTACGTTTTCATAATTTGCGTACGTTGTTCGTTCGTGTACTTTACCATGATGAAAATGTTGAGTTTACTGCAAAAAAGGATTGTAACAGTTAGATGATCAGTGAAGTAGTGTGTTCACAAATTACGTTCAAAGTTATAAAGTACCTATTGGAAAACCCTTTACAAGTAACATTTAGATATATAGATCCGCCTTTTTATTACCTCCTTCTGAATACCAAATAAGTCATCTCAATCACTCACATCATTAATCGCATATGAATGATGAATAACAATTGCTATCACAAAAATTATAATTCGCCACAGGAGGTTTCACACTTGTGTATATTCAAATTTGACATATCTTTAATAAGGTATAATTATGTTTTTTTATATATACGAGTATATATCATTTCATTTACTTATTTTTAATACCGCTAATAAAATGACATTAATAAACTGTCAACTAACATCAAATAGAGAGGGGCATGAGTATTTTTAATAGCATTATAGAAAGCACTTTTTTAAATGCTAAGTAATTTTTTCACCTTTAGAAACACACACACACACATATATATATAATTCTTGCACATAATTACCAACAGAAGTGTGGTTGTGAATGTAAGTACGTTGTATATGAGTTTATTTAAATGTGTAATAGATTTTGAGAAAAACCACACCTTATTTAACAAAAATAAAAAAATGTCAATAAAATCAACCTGTTTCAATAAACTCATCAAACACAAGTGACAAAATACTGTATAGCAACGGTGGGCAAATGCGGCCCTTAGTTGATTTTAGAGCAGTCCTCATTGAAATTCGCCTTTTTAGATTTCTTCAAAAATTATTTTTTTTTACTTTTTATTTTTATATGATTTTCTGAAAGTTTTATACTAAACCCAACAAACAATACGTTCTATTTACGTTCCGTTTTCGGTCCATCATAAATGGAATCAAACTCCATTCACGAACCGTTTTCTGGATCCGTATATAGACCAGCAAACGGAATTTAAGGAACATCGAAACTGGTTCGAATACGTTTAAATACTGTCAATGACGGGCCATTTACGGACCGGTATATCGGACGAAAACGGAGTTGTCCGTCAAAAATACGTCAATGACGGACCGTTGACGGATCCGTATTCGGTCCGTATTCGTACAGCTTTTACAATAAATTTATATAAATGCCTAATTATTTTAATTTTGAATAACAGATTGTGGGTTTTTTTATTTATTTATAAAGATATTTAATAAAATAAAACAACAAAACTTTTACAAATTTAGTTAAATGAAATGTTCATCTCCAGTACAACTAACATCCCTATCCATCACTGCGGCTATGACCCATTGGATCTTATGAAAAATAAAACAAAGTTTTAATTTAGGTTTAATTGGTGTCGTTTACGAAATGACGTAGCATACAAAGCAAATAAACTGTCAGACGATATTTTGATTTGCAAAACTGCATAAATTTGCGCACTTCACCGTAAAACTTCATAAATATTTACCTCATAAATTTAAATTTATTTTCGGAGTGAGATGTTAGAGAGCTTACTCAAAATATGCTATTCTAAACTTTAGCGCGCGACCTGTATAATGATCACAGACATGCTTCAGTTGTTCGTTTTTGACACCAAAACGAATTCAAAGAGCAGCGGAAAAAAACTGATGAAAATCTAAACGTAATCTTTTCGAAAATTCAATTATACGGTCCGTTACAAACTTTGACGGATACGTATTTACGGTCCGTAAACGTAAAGCAGAAGCAGGATTCATGAATCCGTACGTGTCGAAGAGTCTATTTTTACAGACTCTCCGACACGTACGGGAACTTTCCTTTTTATCAAATTAGGTTAAATGAATGTTACTAAAGTACTTTTACAGACAGAAAACTGATTCATGCTGACAACCGAATTTGTAGGTTGTGATCAACCAAGAAGAGTAAATTATCTGTGATAACAGAATTTCGATTGTTCTAATGCAATTGGGTAGTTACAGTCGATAAAATTTGTTTCCGTTTTAATTTATCAAAAAGCTTAGAGATTACTAAGTTTTTATCACTTATTAGTGTTTAAATTAACACATTTGCAAACAAAAACTAGTTTTTATTAACTTTTGCTGCTTAAAATTAATTTAAGATGGTCACGTACCCAAATAATTTTTTAAAGAAAAATGCTTAAAAACATTAAGACCACCTTATAATAAAAAATCACTTATAGCGCTAAATGTACTTAAACTTAATCGATTTAATGAAAACTAGCTAAATAACATCCAGCCAAAACAGCTAACGAAAATTTTTTATTAAAAATTTTGAAATTTAAAACATTAATTTCGTCTCTTTTCTTTTAAACTAACGATGGTACTTTTACTTTTTTTAATATGATGCCGCCTTTTATGATTTGTGAAATCTCAATGTGGCTCTCGGTGCCAAAAGCATGCTCACCCTGCAGATGTACGTATGTTTGCTTATGAAAGGTATTCATCATTATCATAGTCATCAGCATCATTTCAATGAATACATCTTTCTTTATACTTGTCATTATTATAAATTGTGCGGTTTAAAAAGAAAATTCCATCTTTTTCAATACCGTTGTCAAGATGTTCCTTAGCTATATTTGTGTGTTTGTATGTGTGTATAATATTTACACGTACCCAATACATGTGTGTTTGCAAATTTCCATATAACCTTAATTTTCATGTACTTACCACTCCATTTCATTACTTTTTAAGTACGAGAAGCAAAAAAACCATAGTACCTACTTTGCTTTTTTCACCAAAATTAGTGGTTGCGTACATTTATTGTAATAAATACCCAGTCAAAAATATGAACGGCAAGTCGTTGGCGCAGTGCTTTTAACGGTAGCGCCAGCATTGTCACAACGAAAGATTTTGAAACCCCAAAATGATAACACCGGTCTGGGCTGGCCGTTTATTTTTTAAAACGTTGGCAAAGCACAGAAAACTGTATCAGTTGTGTCTACCGAATATGTTGCCAATCGTATTCTGGCGGTTACGACTACTGTCGGAGTGCAGGGGAAACAATCAATGAAGTGTTTTTGGGATAATAACAATTCTTCTAAATTATGATTTTTAAATGTTGGCAAAGTATTGACGAAAGTGCTTTTCCAATTATGAAAATTCAATAACAAAAATTCATTGTCAATGAGCTACGACCACACACTCTTAAAAATATTTGCAAAAAAATACGACATTATTGTCAAAATTTCAAAAAATTTCTATATTTTCGTTTATTTTTTAAAAGTTTTTCCATATAAAAATGTGGCATAACTTCAAAAATTCTTTTTAAAAACTCTTTTACTTTGAATTAATAATAAGCGTGTTTTCGAAATTTACGGATTTATTCTGCAAAAATGGTCAAAGTATTGTCCATCGGTGACCAAAACTTTTTCCCATCTTTCTGTTCCTCCGAGCTGGTATACGAACCAGCTCGGAAGAACGACTCCTCTTTTGAGGTAATGCAATCATCGACCAAATTTTTTGCATTGTTCATATAAAAAGAACTTCTACTGGGACAGGCCATGTGTCATCGACCGCAAAAAGTAGCAGTCGGAAGGAGCGATGTCTGGAGAATAGAGCTAGTGGGTTCGGACTTCCAATTTCAGCGTTTTCAAGTAGGTCCTTACAAGATTTGAAGCATGTGGAAGAGCGTTGTCATGCTGCAAAATCACTTTGTCGCGCCTTTCTCCATATTCTGGCCATTTTTACTTTAATTCGCGGTTTAAACGCATGAGTTAAGTTCGATAGCTTTCTCCGTTATTATTTCATTTGGTTTGAGCAGCTGATAGAAGATCATGTCATGCTGGTCCCAAAAATACAAAGCATAAGCTTAATGCCATGACTAGTAGGCTTTGCGAAGAATGTTGATGGATGTGCTGCAAAACTCCCAACTTTTTGCACTTGGGGTTGTGGTAATGGATCCCCTTTTCATCGCCAGTCACAATGCGATCCAAAAAATCTTTCCTTCTTCTAATCGTATGGCATCCAGTTTCCATACTTTTTAATCAATCCCATGATTTTTATGCATTTGCTGTGACTATCAACTCATCCACTCCATGATTCTGACAGCTCTTGAAGCGTTTAGTATTCGTCTGCATAAAGCAATGATTGTCATTCTTCGTCTTCAGTTGACCCGGCCCGTTCCTTGTCTTCAAGCTCAAAATCACCAGTTTTAAAGCTACCAAAACACCACCGATACGATCGATCAGATAGAGCACTCTTGCCGTGAACTTGCACAAAGATTCGATAACCCGTCTGCACTTTTCTTTATATTAAAGTAATTAAGAAGAACTCCCCCGCAAAGAGCACTTTATCTGGTATGAAATTCGACATATTTTAGAATTGGTTTTAGAGCCAAGACTTTGGTTCATATACTAGTAGCGGCCTATTGTGTGATATGCTCCTTATTAATTCAAAATCCCAATATGTGTTCTGCTAGCACTTTATTTTATTGTACCATTGGTAATCAGTGCTCTGCCAATGCTTTATTACTTTTACCATCTACATTTTCTGGCCGGGTTGATTTAAACGATGAACGTCTTGTGTGTTGTGGTATTTTCAATATTATTTCCACTTATGTCACTGATTTTCCTTTTCTTTCAATCTAATACATTGAGAGTCCTTGTGTGTGTCAATGTGTGGGTTATTATTTCACTTATGTCATGTGAATGTGCAAAATTTATTCAAGGAAGAAGGGTGTTGCTTTGGAAACTAAAGACTTTTAATGATTAGATGAAAAGCATACATGTTTATTTAAGATCCAGGGTATTTGTCTGCGAAATAATTGTATGTTTAATTTACACAATTTAATTTCCAAAAAACAAAATATATATAATCCACTAAATATTGAATTGTATATTTGTGATGAATTTTTTTTTTTTGGGGAAATTTTAAATCTTAATATCTTGTTTGATGATAAATGATTTCAAAAACAAATACTTCAATGAAGCTGTTAGTAACATTTAATCTTTATATTATTTAAATGTGAGTATATACACTTAAAAAAAAAGTAAGTTGACAAAATATGAGAAAAGGATAACTAATTTTTTGTTAGAAAAGAGTTGTGTCATTCCATATGATTCCATATACAAGTATCTCATCTCATTCTAACAATTAAATTAGACAACTACCCTATAACGAGCTCTAAAGTTCAAGAAGACTTAAGCGATGAACTCCATCGGAGCTATTTGTCCGATTCTTATAATTGCTAATTTGGCAAAATGTATTTTATATAATTTAATATAAATGTTTACTTACACTAAATATAAGTTATCTTAAGTGTTGATTTAAGTTAATTACTACTCAAATCTCAAAACTAATTACTAATTGTCATATAAAGACAGGTGTAAATAAAATGGGATGTTAAAAAAAAAAATAAAAATTCCATATGAAACCAGTCACGGTACATACATTCCAAAACATATTAATTATTAATTCGGTAAAGCAAACACAAATTTTGTTCTTCAGCACACCATTGTTTAACTTATTTCACATATTATCATTTTGTAATTTTAAAGAAAAAATAACAAGTCTTAGAAACAAACAAAAATCATATAGTATTAGATAAAAAAACATAATTTAAATATTAAAGAAATCTCATATTTTCAAGGAGCATAAAAAATATTTTTATTTATTTTATTAATATTAATAATGCTAGGGTATTAGGATATAATTTGTAATTAAATTTTACCCTAGTACCTTAGCAACAAAGGCGAAACAGACCAGATCATCTGGTAGGAATTGAACCCACAACCCCCGCACTGATAAGCTAGCACGCTACCAACTAACCTTTAAAGTTTTAAAAACTTTTAAAAAATTTTCGCTACTTACTAATCTAAAAAATTGTAGATAATCAAAAATGTTAACATAAAAATTTAATATTCTGCATTTTTTATAGTGCTTATATTTCTATAAAATGTAAAATATAAGTTCAACGCCACATTTGTAAAACAGGGTATTTATAAAAATAATATATGAGAGTTTTAAGCTCTTCTATGTTTTTTTTTTTAAATCTGGCATTTCTGTTCTGGGTTTTTTGAAAATATATCAAATTGACAATATGAAGTAAACAAATCATAAATAGTTATATTTTCTAACAAATTTTATTTTTTAAAACAAACATTTTTGTGATATTTATCATTGTGATTGTGATAAATATTAGTTATTATATTACATACAATTAATGCAATTTTTTTTAATAAGTGAAATCGTGAAATATATACTTGGTGTTAAGCAACAGAAAATTGTAAAACAATTATATCCTTTAAAATGTTTATTTTATATCTGTGTTTAATTTTCTTTTCAAAAAAAACATGGTCAGAAAAATAAAAAAAATTTTTTCATAAGACAATTAGACTTAATTTGCTGTAGTCGAAATTGACAGTTTATTTTGTATGATTATGATAATATCATATCAGTTTCCATTAACTTAACAGTTTTTTCAATAATAACATACTTTAGTTCTGTTATATACAAAATTCTGTTTAAGTTAAAGTTTTTAGAATACTATAATGGTAAAAAATTTATGTTGTTTCCCTGCTATCTTCAATGTTAAAGATACCGAATAAGGCCATAAGTTTCGTGGCGTTACTTAAACAAATGTGTAAAAACAGGATTAGATTATTTTTGTCGATCGTTTTATATCGAAATGGTGTAAAAACAGGTTACGGTGTATTCAAAAGTTTGACTTCAGCGATTCAAAATTAAACCTAGTAGCACATGCATGTTCTATACGCAATATATGCAATAACTTTTAAATTTGTCGCGTTACTGGTTTGAAAAATATAGCGTTTTAATATTGGAAAAATCAAAAATATTCCATTTAAAAAAAATATTCCATTTAAAAATATTCCATTAAAACATTCTAATTTTTTATGAAATTTGAAAAGGAGAAAGAAAAACAAATCTAAGAAAAACCTATCACACTTTTTTTTGCCACTTCGTTATTTTAGGGATTGCAAAAGGGCAAAAGAATTCGAACAATTTTGGGTACTTTTTTGTTTGGCAGCATTTGAAATCCTATATGTAACTGCATTAAAATAGCATATTCATCGAAACCATCATCTGCTTATCTTTCGATACAAATTTTGTTTTAAACTGAAAACTCATATGATTTTTAACTGATTACACAGTAAGTACTTCAAAATAACACATGAAAACCCTGGGATACGTAAACTTTATTTCGGGTCGTAGAATTTAATGGCGAACACCGTTTTCAGGTCATTTTAACAAGATATTTAGATTTTAAGTTTGTATTGACACAAAAAATTTGTTGATTATATTTTAACAAAAAGACTTTGAAAATTGATTTCCAATGACTTAATTTATTGTTTTTCCACTTATTTACTGTTCGTTAATAGTATTTATAAAGGGTAAGGAGTTATAATTATTTGTAGTTCAAAAAATAATGATACCCCAATATTTATTCTACACTGGGATGTGTTTAGTTCGAGTTAAAGTACACCACTACGTATACGTAATATTATTGTAACAGATTTTAATGAATCTTTTGCCGTTTTATTTTCTGAACAAAATTTTAATTTTTTTTCTGTTTTTTGATTGCAAACGAAAAAATATTAATAAATAGTAAATAAGTAAAAACATCAATAAATACAGTCATTACAAAAGAGTTTTCGAAGTCTTTTCAGTAAAATTTAATCAAAAAATTGTTTGTGTCAATACCAACTTAAAATCTAAATATCTTGTTATAGGGCCATTACATGTCAAACCGCACAGAAAACTGTCATTTTCGGATTTGTCATCTCCGATTTTAATGAAATTCGCCACAAATATTGTAAATGGGTTTATCAAATCATTTACCTTTCGACCCCAAATCCTTTCGGTTTTGGAAATATAACGTCATGAAAATTGGCAAAAACGTCAAAATATGGAAAAAGTGTCCATACAAAGTCGCCCATAACATCTAATCTACACAACAATTTTTCTATTGGTACCATTTTAAAGGTGAAAATATTACCTTTAAAATGGCGTCCTAAAATTTTTTTTTGTATTAAAATGTTAAAGGTAATTTTTCCAAGTTAAGTCTTCAAAGACCCATATCTCAAAATTCAATTCTTTTTATAAATTCTGAATATATGTGGACCCTCATTTGGTTCCTGAGTTATGAAGGAAAACGTGGTGGTAAGCAAATTAATCTCGCCGGTTCATACGCAAAATTTTTTAAATGCTATGAGTGTGTATGTGTGCACAATGTTTAGTATACATATTGTTTTTGTGCGTAAGCTTTTGCATATGAAATCGTTGACGAAAACTTGCTATTTATTTATAGATGTTGTTTAAACAACTGACACATCAGTAAAAAAAAACAAATGATTAATCAGTCAAAAATAAATGTTAAAATTTTACCTACCAATTCCGTAAAAATAACAGATTATTCAGTTATTTGCCATTGTTTCCGTTTTTTGTATTTTTGTTTGTTTTTTAATCTACAAAATATTTACTCACACAGTATATAGACACATTTTGCTTGTGTGTATGTCTATTAAGTTGTTGTAATTTAAATTGAAATAATAACTGTATTTATTGATTATAATAATGTGATACCTATAATAATTAGTTGAAAATAATAAATAACCCATATTACTATATCGGGTTACATTTAGATTACGGAGCAATAATTTATGATTGACTAATATGACAATTATTTTACAAGAGCGCAGACACTATGTCAGCACTTTTGCATTTATCTCTTTAATAAATTTTAGTTATAATCGGGTTACATTAAGTTAATACGTAGCGAATTCTGATTGGTCAATAGCACAATTAACTTATATAAGCAAACAATTTAAATATACAAAACAACCTTGAATTTTTTTAATTAATATTTTTAAAACAGACAGCAAACAAAATTTAAATCTGTAATAACTGTAACGGAAACAAATAAACGACAAATTTCCGTTTTGTGGGGGAAATTTTATTAAATTTAAAATAATTAAAAAAAAAAATAAGTGAAACTGAAACTGAAAAAATCAGTAAACCATTTAAACCATCCCTTAATTGTTAACTGAACTGAAGACATATTTATTAAACTACATAATATTCTGAGTGTAGTTTCACGTTGTCAATTTCGGCTTAAATATTGCTATATAACCCTCTAATGTACAAGGCCGCTAAAAAGCGGTCTTCGGATCTTAAGTATCTTTTGATTAAATACTAATATTTTATGAAAAAATTGTATTATATCGATCGAAAATATAATAAACTACTTTCAACGCCTCCAAACATTTTTTTCTAGAATAGGCGACTTTAAAGCGAGAAGGATGTAAAGCCAAACTTTCGTGAATTTGGAAAAATTAACTTTTTAAAACAGAAAAAAATATTTATAAAATTGTAAAAATATATTTACAGTCTGGTAAATATTATTGATAATAACAAACCTGTTTTTGTTCCGGGACACACAGACTACCGTCCGGACACGTTTTACAAATATCTCTCTAACTCCAAAAACTAGCTAAGAGATTTTTTTTTTCCAAAGTAAGCACAGCTTATATGATCGAAGTTAGTATTAGTTTGCAAATTTTGTCAAAATTAATCAATCAATTTCGCAATTTCCACCAAGCAACAATAGCTATAACTTTTAAATTAACGAAACTAGTTCAGCAATTTTTGGTATATAATTTTATTTTATTGAAAGCGTTATAGCAAAAAATGATATTATTTGATTATTGGATTTCTTGATTCGAGTTCAACTTTTATTGTGCTATATCGCCTAAATAAAGCGATAATTTCAGCAAAAAAATTATTATTTTTTCCGTAGTTAATGTTTAATTCCAAATACAAAATATAAATATTTCCGATATCAGGAGAAAGAGCATTACAGGGGTTACTCCTCCTAGGTACAGGGCGTGTTCACCAACGACTTCTGATATTCCTAAATATCACTAAAAATTTCACTTTCTTAAAGGTTAATACTTAGTGCTCCACCCTGTATTAAAAGTATGTTTTTATCGTGAATATGTAGCAGATGCTGCATTAAAAACATTTAAGAATATTAGAAATTTAGTATTGGTTGCCTTAATTTTGTCTTTCGTGCAAAATGCTTATAAATTTTCAAATTAAATCCCGCAACAAGAATGTTGTAACATAATTTTATTAACATTTTACTGAAGCATAACACTAAAATATTGATTAAAACACATACCGCCTTTTCCTTTACAATTTTTTTTTTGTTGTTTGCTAGTATTAGATAATTAAATACCACCAATACCGGCGGACCGACAAACACTTGTTACACTCTAACTGGAAAAGAAAAATAGCATAAAATCTATGTTACGGTTCTTAAGAAAATCTCATCCTTTTATTTTTCTTTTGCAAACATAACATGTCTAACTTTTTTTATGTCTATTTTTATAACACGCAATTTTAATGTTTTTCTATTAAATAATTTAAAGGCAACAGTTCAGTTGGTCAGTAGTGGCTGATATTAACTTAATAATCAAATACATTATATTCAAACATGTAATTTAAGATAATTTAATATTCCTTCAATTTTGCATTGTCTTTATTCCTTTAGAAAACTTTATTTTATTAAAATTTAATTCTTAAAGTACTTGTTTCTCCTTTTGAGTAAAATGAAACCGCATAAATCGATCAAAATTCCATAAAACTGTCAATAGCTATGAATAAATAACTTCTGTGAACGTTTTTTTTTTTCTCTGTGGTTACTTGCATTTCATATTAAAATTGGTTGGAAGTAAATTGTCAGTATAAAATTTCATTTATAACAATTTCACATTTATTTTACAAATGTTTTGTATTTGAGAAACTGAAAACACTTTTTCATGATAGTAATTTCTAATCCAGGTATTTGATCAAATTTCATGGTACATGTAAATATCAAATATGATTTATATAGATTTTTTTTATTTTTTGAAATGATATTTACGATATTGCAAGGTATTAAAAAATAGACAGAAAAAAATCAACTTTTAAAATGATCTAGTGTTAGTTGTAGGTCTGAATTATCACAAATTTCAATGTGATGTAACTTCCCTGCAGTAAAAAAGGGGTCAGTTGGGAATGGGGACCTGAATCGGTTCCAAAAATACATATCACGAGATAGGTGAAAGGAGGACCGGTTCCTAAAGTCCTTCCATGTGACCGGTTCTTTTGCGTTGGTTCTGTGATATGTTCTTTGGGGTTAGTTGAGTGACATGTTCTTTTGGACCACCAGTCCTGCGACATGTCACAGAAGGCAATTGACCGCTCCGTTTAAAGAAAATCATTACAAATAAATATTTGTTAAATGGAAAAGAGTTTGTCTCTTTTTTTAAAATATTCCGCATTTGGTTTGATAGAATCTGTAGGATAATGGTTTGTGGTTCCCAAAGAAAAAATTGCAGAATGTATTGTATTATAAACCATTTTAAAAACCTTTTCGTGGGTGGTTCTGAATTTAAAGTGTTATAGATTACAGAATTTGTCCTAAAATGTTTTTTTTTAGATGTTTTTATTTCTTAAAAAATGGTAAGACTTTTATCGACCCAGAAATTTTGATCGTGTTACTTGTCTTCGTTTTTGGAGAAAATATTCGTTAAATATTGTCTAGCGCAAATATTTAGCAACCATACAAATAATATGTTTTATATTCAGTTAGTAGCTCTGTACGTATACTTATTATACTAATTCTACGTTTGGGTGTCGCTAATATACAGAACTCAAAAAATTATATGTACCCTGCGGGAAAAGGACCTATCCCAGGACACGTCACATCACCGGTTCATTGTGATCACTTTAACATGGGCTTGTCCAAGGAGGGGGTCAATTGCCATCTGTGACATGTCACAGGACTGGTCTAAAAGGACATGCCGTGACTTTTAAACCGGTCACATGATAGGTACTTTAGGAACCGGTGCTCTTTTCACCTATCCCGTGACATGTTTTTTCTGAACCGATTCAGCTTTCACCTATCCCGAGACAGGTCCCAATTCCCAACTGAACCCTTTTTTCCCGCAGGGTATTTACTGAATATTTGATATGAACTACATTTAAGGATGTCTTCCTCGAAAACAAACTATAATAACAAGTTGAACATTTTTGCATCGATAGAAAAACCTCAGTGGTCCAATTAAAGCATTCGTGATCGTAATTTTTCGATAGAAATTATTTTTTTTATTTCTAAAAATAAAATATGTAAACGAAGTTTTTTCGGTCTTTGATTAGAAATAAAAGTTAAAGTTGTTGTTTTGATTATTAGTATTATTGTGGTTATATATTAAAAACATAGTTTTCAAACGAATTCATTCATCACGAATGCCGTAATTTGACCCCAGAACTTTTTCCTAAATAAAAAATTAGGAGAATTTTAGATATATTGATATATATTTACACTAAATATTAAGAGATGGTTTTGATTTTTTTTTTTTTAATTTCTGTTTAAAATTTTATTGACATAAGTTTTGCTTTTTTCGAATTTTATATCTATATCTGTAACTATTTCTAAAGAAAATGACTATCCATACTTACCTGACTTTTCTTTATTTTTTGTAAACCAATACAATTTGAACTTTTGGGGGCGCCTTTGTACGAAAGCTGTTTTCGTAAATGGACTTCGCCGGAACTTGAAATAGAGCAATTATATTATTTGTCCTGCTCCACCTTTACTACCCAGCAAAATCATTGTATCAACTACTTACCAGCCTATTTACTCTCTTAATTACTTTTGTTCGCGATGAGCCCAAAAGTAATGGGTACTCATTACTTTTTGTCTGTTTGTAAGCGAGAGGGTAACGACCTCCCTTTACTTTGTGTGTTTTGTAAGTGAGAAGATAATGACCAATCATTACTTTTGGAGCCCAAAGCAATTAAGAGAGTAAATAGGCTGGTAATTCATTTGTCAGCTTTTGTTGTTTTTAATATTTTATCAAATTAAAAATACAAAAATTTCAAATATTTTTATGACAAATATTTTTGTTTACATTTAAAAGAGAAAAGCCAGTAATTTAAAAGACTTGGCATCATTTTTATACATTCTTAATTTTTAAGTAACTATATCTATAACTACTAAGCAAGCCTATATATATTTAAATTTGTATGGAATATTTACATAAAATTCGAAAAAAATAAACCTATAATCATATTTCCATATTTTCCAAAATTCCATTAATAAATTGTACAATATATTAAAACAAAACTCCTAAATTTATCAATATTTAACGACGCCTACTTTGTTCACATTTTCAAAAATTTAAAAAGTTGTTTCATATTTTATTCAAATTATATATATCAATAAATAATGTCAGTTTGTAGAAATGTCCCATATAGTTATAAAAGGATTTTTGCTTGTTCTAAAGATCAAACCTTAAATGAAAATTAATTGCAAGTTTTTTGTCGCATTTGAAATGTTTTCTAGCGAACATGTTTCAGAAGACAAAAAAAAACAAATTTATTTATAAAAATTTTTATATTGAGAGGTTTTTCAAAAAAAATATATTTAAAGTAATCCAAATTGAAAATTGTTTGTAATGTAAAAGTACCTTTATCAAAAATTATTAAAGATTCTACATAAAATTACATATGAATATCTAATCCTAATCATTTTCACTTTAAGAAAATCTGTGCAAAATTATCTTTAAAAAGTGTTCGGAATTTAGTAACATTTTAGATGAGAGATTTCAATGTTTTTGAAATTTAACTTATTTAACCCCTAAGACAGTCATCACTAAATACAATTAAACTCAAAGCAATAGTTTTGTGCACTAACAGCCAAAGACTGTTTTGTCGGTTTGAACGCGGAAGATTTTCGTGAAAACAGACACGAAAATTATTTATGATTTTGGTCTTTAATTTTTTTCCACCTTGCGCTTTTAGGTAAAATTTTTGTGACAAACAGGACTTCACATTCGTGTTTTTCAGCCCAAAATCATACTAGAATCAATATTTTCATAACAAAATACCTTCAGTGGATAAAGGGGTAATTGAATCTTAAACTTAGAAGCCTTTAAAACAACTTTAGTATAATTTCGTTATATACGAATATTTTTGTTGTCACATATTTTGGAACCATTAGTTAAAATTTTATAAAAAATTTGTCTTGGGGCCCTCGCGAACCATGATGCTGGTTACGCCACTGCTTCGCAGAGTATAAAATTTTGATTTAAGTTAATTTTATACATTTTTTTTTTTAAATTTTGGCAAGAAGAATTTATGAGGTTTCCACATAAGGTTTTACTCGTATATGGGCATAAGGTCTAATTATGGTCTGATTTTCTTTAAATTTGAATGCGTAATTTATGGTCCCACATAACATTCACAATCCTAATTTTAACCAGATATATAAGACTTTGGAACGTTTTAGATCTCCCTTTCTAAGAAAGTTGTCCAAATTTCATAAGGTATGTCATTAAGCCAAACAAACTTTTCCAAATATCTTTGTATTTGCAACCTGTAGTTTTATTAAATAAAGTTGATGCAAGTAAATTTTGGAAAGATGGATTCATATAGGAAATTGATCCACTAAGTGTGATTAGAAGGTTTACATAATCACACGTACGGACATCGATAAACAAAGTGCCAACCGAACTGAAAAGTGTATTTTGGTGGCAGCAACCAATAAATTCGGTTAGCACAATCATTATTAAATATGAGTCCTACAACCAAAATTTTGTTGAATTTTGTTGTGGAAAACAATATGCAGCTGTTTTAATAAATTTCAGCCGTTCAAACCGAATTTCAGGTGGAAGTTGATAAAAAATTTCTCTGAGTGCATAAGGTCCTACGTCTCATATTTTTGAGAGTCACAAATACCATCAGATACCCTGACTGTATGTGGTGTAGGGTATAATAACATTACTCAACATGGATTTTGCACAAACCTCTTTTTTGAGTATATTGTTCTCATAAACTCGAATACAAAGCCAATCAAGTTCAATTGAATTGACATTCCGAATTTCGAGCCGTTTTTTAACCCTAGAGAAAATATTTTATATATGAATTTCACACAAAATTATCGTTCATTATAGTATTTATAATCATATCGGAGAATATTAAAGAGTATTTTTAGAACTTCACAAGGAACTCAAAATTGTTCTTGTCCCAGCCTAGTGTTATTATTAATACTCTGAAAAAAATACAGGAACCAAAAAATAAGGTGAAGGGTAAAAAAGTACTACCACTTATTATTTAGAAAACAAAATACCAGTTAAATTTTTAGATAATATACGATGGCGGATCAATAAGTCCGTGACTTTTCAAACTTTCCTCGTAGTTATATGAAATGCAACACTATTCCCATCAAGTACCACCTGTTAATAGACTACTGTCAAATTTTGAGCAAGTTCTGTCATTTACTTTGCGTTTAACTGCTGTTCAAAACATACACCCTCGTGTTTTTTTAAATGGAAAAAAGTGCATTTCGTGTACTCTTTTAATTTATTTTTTAAAAAAAAAAAGAAACCGTCAATCAAACCAAAGAAAAGCTTGATAAATACTATGGAGACTTTGCACCATCGATTTCAATGGTAAAAAAGTGTTTTACAGACTTTCGTTGTGGCCGAACAAGCACGGAAGATGCCGAACGTTCTGGACGCCCAGTTATGGTCTCTACAACTAAAACAATTGAAAAAATTCACGATATGGTGTTGGCCGATCGGAGATTGAATGTGCGATAGATTGTGGAAGACATAGGCCTCTCACATGGCTCAGTAGTTTCAATTTTGAACGATCACTAGGGTGTGAGAAAGATTTTCGCAAGACGGCTGCCGCGTTAGCTCACAATCGACCACTAACGGAATCGTGTGACTGCTTAGTTTCCACGGCTAAAATCCATGAAGTAGACTACGAATTCTCTCATTAGCGACTATTTCCTATTTTCAAAGCTAAAGAAATGGCTCGGTGGAAAGAGATTTATCTCCAACGATGAAATTATTGATCAAACAAATGCCTAGTTTGTTGGACCTCGAAAAATCCTATTTTTTGAAAGGGATACAAAAATTGGTGAAACGTTGGACTGAGTTTGAGGAAATTATGTTAAAAAATAATTTTTTTATTTTTTTCAAAAAAAAACTGTGTTTCATTCAAAAAGTCACGGACTTATTGACCCACCCTCGAATTCATTAAGACTAACTATGGTGGTCTTAACGAAAAATCTTGCCTTAAGATTCAGCTGCAAAGTGTAACACAAACTCATAATGTCCATTTTTGTGTTAAATTAAATAAATTTAATCTTAAAATGACCTCAAGCGGAAAAACTTAAATTAATTTAATGTTATTGTTCCAATCCTAAATACAATAACAATAACAACTTTACCAACAAAATATTATTCATTAAATTACTTTCTGCTTTAATAATCACAAGTCGTTCTAAGAACATACAAAACAAATAACAAAATAAGGAACAAATTAAAAGTAAATATGTTAACTCCCTTTAGTTGCTCATATTCTTTTATCCTGCTCCACAATTGTTTTAGATTAAAACAAAACATATAAAAACCTTTTTTTAAATTTATACGCATTTAACCCTCATTTAACTCAAAACCCTACCAATTTGCAAAAGTAAGGAAAAAAAACATTCTTTCAAGTATTATCTCGATATAGAGTGTTCATGTGCGTTAAAATGTCATGCATCTCAGCAGTAGGACGAAATTAATATGGAACAAAAAAAATGCGTTTGTATGCATATTAGGGTGACACATGGTGGTTTAAACATGTTGTTGTAAAATTTTTTAAAATACGGCCGGTCTAAGAAATAAAACGTGTGGGAGACATAGGTATCTCACATGGCTCAGTAGTTTCAATTTCGAACGATCACTTGGGAGTGAGAAAGCTTCCCGCAAGATGACTGCCGCATTTGCTCAGAATCGACCATTAGCGGAAATGTGTGGCAGCTTAGCTCCCACGTGTGGCAGCTTAGCTTCCAAATTAAAATCTAGTTTCAATTAAAATATTTGCAAATACAATTAAAAATTTATTTGAATTTGGACCAGCAAATGAATTTGTTATATCAACTAATTCTTTCTTTTGTTAAAATTAATTGAAATTTTTAAATAATTTTTTTAATCATATCAATTAAATTTTTAAAGTTTTAATTCTATCACTATTCAAATTTTAATTAAATTTTTAATTGAAATACCAGCATCAAATCAATGAAAATTATAATAAAATTTATGGTTCGTTCTCAAAATTTTTTAAGGCGAAACATGTTGGTTCAATCATGATTAGGACGTAAACCATGAATGAGAGAGCGAACCTCAATTTTTTCTGTTCGTGTGAACATACTATAAGACAAAGTACATGGCACATCTGCACCAGTGTTGAAGGCAATCTATCAAAAATGATGACCACCGTTCAGTACCTCCAGTTGAGGCAGTTTCTTTGAAGATCATCAATAAAATCCACGATATGGTTTTGAATGACCGACGAGTTAAACTGCGTGAACTAGTTGTGGCATATCACATAATTCAGTAATTTAAATTTTGCAGAAAAAATTGAGTATGAAAAAGCAATCGGCAAGATGGGTAACCCGTTTGTTCACTCACAATCAAACATAAACATAATAGTGTGACTGATTCAGTAGCTTCTATAGAGTCTTTCCGTCGAGCAGCTGATGCATTCATCACTATACTACAGAAATTAACCAAGAGTCAAAACAATTAATTTTACCAGTTGAATCCGTTCCGAAGAGAGCAAAGACGGTACTCGTAAAGTTATGGCAACGGGTTTTTTGGGATAGACATGGAATTATCTACATTGACTACTTAGAGAAAGGAATTAAGCGAGAAGAAAAAACGCCCCCATTTAGCCAAACAAAATTTATCTGTCATTACGACAACACTTAGAAGGATACTGGTTCAGATTTGATGGCAAAACTGAACGTGTTGAGGTATGAATATTTGCCATATCCGTCCCATTCTACATATTTGGATCCCAGCGATTTTTTTCTGTTTCCAAATTTTAAATTTGGAATTTAAATTCCCAATACCGCCAAAAAGCGGTTGGCAGAAATTAAGAAGTTTTTAAACTTTATTTGTTCAAAGAACAATTTTCAAGCGAGTTAAATTTCGTAAAAATTTATCTTTTAAAACAGAAAAAATATTTTAAAAATCGCCGAAAATATATTGACGCATGGTAGTTCATAGTATCCACTTAAAATATAAGTTACTGTTTCAGCTACAGGCCTCGCAGGATATCAACAGAATACGTTTCACGAACATCCCTCTAACTTAAAAACTAGGTAACAGTTTGTATTTAAATTAAGTACAGCTCAGACTTTGTAGTAAGCGGAATCAATTGCGGTAAAATTTAAGAATATTTAGTGTCGATTTCGCTGTTGCTTTTAAAATAATAACACTAGATCTTAATGATAGAGTTATTTAAAGCAAAAATCAAATATATTTAATTATTGGATATCTTGATTCGCCTTTAACCTAAAAAACGCGATAAATCTAAATTTTAATATCTTTAGTAAGTTGTGAATGTCAAATTTGTAATAAAAATAGTAGAAGAAAGACCTAGAGGGTTAGGAGGGCCGAATAAAGAACAGAATCCTTTTTCGATGTTTTTATGGAGGACTTAAAAAAGTTTTAAAATCGTTCCATAAAGTGTATCAAGCTAAAAGGAAACCATGTCGAAAAATATAAAAAAATCAAGTCAAAAAATTTGTTTTTAATATTTTTGCTGGTAGCAACTTTGTTTGATATGTTTAATTTTTAGAATTCCATTCAAATTACTCTGCCATACTAAATTAAATGCCTGCCTAATACATAAATATGTTAAATCCTTAAATTCCCTTTTCTCTACTTGTAAGTATTTGTGGCTAAGTAAAGTGTATTTATATATTCCCCCTTATTTTTTTTATTTTTTTTTTTTTTTCAAAAAAAAGTGTGTGGTATTTGAAAATACTTTTAATGTTAAACACTACTTAAAGATTAGCCTTTTTATTTTCATTTTACTGCTAAGACTGACTGACTGGCTGGCTGGCTCCTGTTCTTTGTAAAGTGACACTTTTCATTATGAAAATTAAATGCATTCAGGGTACTACACATACTTAAGATTGTGGTAAGTAAGTGTGTTTAGTGTATGTTTTGCAGTGCGTATGTTATGGTTTAAAGTGACCTAACTTACATTATGAACAAAAACCCCACCACCATTATATTTTATAGTCCTTCATATCCCTTTTATAAGAAGTAGTACATAATAAAAGATCAAAGTAGTTGATAAAGATTTTGTTTGCAATTTTCTAGTTCAATGATTACATTTATTATTTTTAATTATCACCGCCACAAATTTATAAGGGTGGTAACTTTCATTATACAATTCGTATTTATCAGTTCAAAGATTATATAATGGACAATATTTAACGGCCGACCATGAACAGAACAAATGATTTAGTTTAAGAAATAGTATATATCATTTAACTGTACAATTATTTTAGGTTGCTCAGTCGCTATATTGAGAGAAAAAATAGTTGCAACTTTGTTTCTTAATTAAATAAGTTTTCAAAACTACTTAAATTAGCTTTTAATAACATCTTTAGGGACGAATTTAAACTATAAGAACGAAATAATATCTCAAGTCAAATAAGTTTGATAAGAGTCGAGTTTGGTAAGCAAATAATCTCACGTTTTGGAGCGGTTCATCGGCCGCCAAGACCATGCGATTTGACCCCACTAGATTATTTTTTGGGGGGATGCGTGAAGTCTCTCGTATACAGGGACAAGCCAGCAACAATTCCAGCTCTGGAAAAAAACGTTACATCTGCCATTTGTGAGATACCGGACGACATGCTGGAAAAGTATGCCAAAAATTGGAGCTCACGGGTGGACTACCTACGGCATAGCCGCGGGCAACATTAACATGAAATAATTTTTAAAAAGTAAATGGCAGGCATTAATTTATCGCCTCAAATAAATATTTCATTCACTTTTGCAAATTTTCTGTTTTTTTTTTTTTTTCAATTCTTAAAACCCAAACGGATAAAAAATCATCCTTTGCAATACAAAAAATACAACAATAAACCAGTAGTGCGATTCTCCTACTTTCTTAACCATTTTATTGATTTTGATAAATCCACACACAGAATACAGATTTGTAGTTGCAAGCGAAGTTTTTGCCAATCGAATTCTTGTAGTACTACCAACTTTATTATTAATTTTTAATACTGTTGTAATTACCGAATTTTATTTACAATTTTTGAATTTTTATTGTAATAATTGATTGCTTTTCTATTTATAGATTTTAATATTCTATAAATAGACATTCTAAAAACAAATATTCTACTAATAAAACACGTTTCATAAAATTTATTTTTAAAATATTTTTTTTACACCTCGAACTGGGCTGAAAGCGGCGACCTTCCATTTGTTAGGTCATTGCTTTTCTTCTAGGTCAAACTGTATTACAATTTTTCTAGTAAAATTTTAAAGTAGTCTCTTTTAATTTTAATCAATAAAAAAAAAATTAATAAAAAAAATTTTATGTGTTTTAACTCAGAATCCTAAGACCATCAGGTTGTGTTTCTACCCACAGCACCACAGACACTTACATTAAGATGTAGTCTTTTATTGAGTATAAATATGTATATAAACAAAAAGCGAAAATATAAAACATTTAGCCAGCTTATCAGTGCTGGGGTCGTGGGTTCGATTCCCACCAGAGGCTCTGGTCTGTTTTCGCTACAACGAGACGATGGCCTTTGTTGCTAGTGCTCGGTTAGGGTATTAGGATATAATTTATAATTATATGATTAACATAAATTAAATAAAAAAATAAAACATTTAAAAATCTTGTTATACAAGGTGATAAAATTTTAAGGGCCGATGTTGAATGAAAACCACACCTAAACGTTAAGTTTTTTTCTGCATTTCATTTGACATTTCTCAATTTGAGACTAACTCAATTTGAACCATGGAAAGATACACAATCGAGCAACGCGTTAAAGTTATTCAGGCTTATTATGAAAATGGGCGTTCAAATCAAAATGCACTTTGTGATTTTTTTTTTGGTCAGCATGATCGACCAAATGTGTGCACAATCGGGATAATTGTGCACATATTTCTACAAATCGGGTCTGTAAGGGAAATGAAAAAACACCTGTACATTGCTCGCCAAGTCCGTTCTGCGGAAAACATTGCTGTTGTTCGCGATGGTGTGGCAGAACAGCCGTCAACCTCGACTCGTCGTCGGTGTTCGCTATCGCGAGATTATAACGCAATTCTTGAAGTCAGAAATTGAGGATATGGCTGTGCACGATATTTGGTTTCAACAGGACGGTGCCACTTGCCACACAGCTAACGAAACAATGGCTCTTTTGCGCGACAAATTCAATGGCTGTGTTATCTCACGTGGTGGCGATGTCAATTGGCCGCCAATGTCATGTGATTTGACATCGTTGGACTTCTTTCTTTGTGGTAATTTGAAAGAAAAGGTGTACGTCGATAAGCCAGCAACAATTCAAAAGCTAATGGATGAGATAATTCGGCACCTCAATTATGATTCAGCGTCATCGAAAATTTAAACCATCGGATGGAGGTGTGCCGCCCGATATTTTGTTCCATACATAATTGAACCATACCATATTACCATAATAAAAAGAAATGTGCTTTATTCCTTGTATTTTATTCAAAATCAACATCGGCCCTTAACATTTAACCACCCTTTAATAAAAACTTCGGTTGCTAAACTTAATATTTAATTTTAATTACCGAAATTGTGTAAATTGCACTAATGTTGATAAACAATGTAACATTATACTAAAATTGATTAGAAAACCTTATATTTTAGATAGAACAATAGTTTTTATAGAATCAGAACTAATATTAGATTTATGCTGCAAATATACTGTTCAAATTACAAAATCTTCAATAAAATGTTGGTTGTTGGTATTAAAGGTAATGTAGAAAATAATTTTTTTCAATATTGATTAGAAAAGCCAATATTTTGGATAATGTGGCATTGTATAGGCGGATTTTATATATTTTATATTTATAATTAATCTTAACTATTCTGATGAAGAACTTTAAATGGTTACAATTAAAAATTTTAAATAAGGATAAAAATGTTTGATAGTTCTAATAGAATTTCAACGAATTTATTTTAAGTGTGTATAAGAAAAATTTTAACTTTTGAAATGACACACGAAATACCCGAGAAACGTAAACTTAATTTTGGGTCGTTATGAAAAGATATTTAGATTTTAAATTTGTATTGGCTCTGTATTGGATTTGGAGGACTTGTGGTTCCAACTTGACGGGGTTACTTGTCATTCTGCACACGACGCAATGCGTATTTTGAAGGATGCTCTGGCCAGTCAGATCTCCAAATTTTACTTTCCCGGACATCTGTCTCTGAGGACAATCGAAGTCATTGGTGTACACGAACAAGCTTCGCACATTGATGGAGTTAAAGAACAAAATTTGAGCCGAAATTAACAACGTGATACAACAAATGCTGCGCACATTTATGAAAAACGTAACCAAATGAGCCCAAATTTACATTAACGCCGACGACGGCCATTTTTCAAGTAAAATTTTCCACAAATAATTGATACAATATATTTAGGTGCGAATAAATATAATCAGTAAAAAACCAAATGCGTTTTTTACTTTAAACAAAAGTTATAGCGATACAAATATAAATGTATGAACTTCGTTGCCCTACTATTTGGTATCAAACTGTCTGAATTTCAAAAAAATATATTTAAATAAGGACATGTTTTGTCAAAAGTCGTTATTTCCGAAAAGCACAAATCGTCGATAACTTCTAAAAAAACAACTACACATTTTAAAATCCAGATATTTGTAATTAAAAAATCTACAGAAAATTTTTGAATTTTTAGTTAACAATTTTTTTTGTTACTTAATAAAATTTTAAAGCGAATAATCACCCTTATTCTAGTTGTCGTCATCGACACAAGACATGTCGTCTTGGGATTTTTTTTTTGAAATTGGGGTGCCCGTTGTCGTTATCGAAAATAATTGATAACTGGCGACAAGTATTTGGTGTTCTGTAAGAAAATGTGACGACGATATTGTCTTGAAACGACTCTGATTTTGTCGACACAATTTTTAGTAACGACTTGAGGAAAAGTAATGGCTGAAAAAAAACGGAAAAAATGGGAAGAAATATCAAATTTATTAAATGCACTTGGCCCACCGAGAATAATGTGAGATGGATGGCAGAAGGTAAAGAAAGCATGATCATATAAAGTGGATTATAAAAATATAACAAAATTTATTTATAGGTTTGGCGAGACTTAAAATTTAAAGTTAAAAAGAAAATGGTAGCCAACAAAGCCGAGTGTAATGCTATAGGTGGCGGAAGATTCAAGCAATTTATATTGAGCCCGCTGGAGGAAGCTGTGGCAAATCTTCTACAGTTTCAGAAACAGCTGAACCCTAAGTTAAGGTCGTTTCCAACACTGAGCTGGTACGACCCCTGGGCTAAAAATCTTAATGTAGCTGCCAACTTTATTGTTTTGGAAATAAATGTGGACTTGATTTTCAAATTAGGTGCTATTGTTTCCAGCACATCTTTGAAGGCTGTTTTATTCAACCCAAAGTAACTTTCAAACCTTTTAAAAAAATTAGAAGATTAACATTCTTTAAAGTAACAGACTTTGATTTTGCTACTCACTTGTTATCCGGCAGATTAAAGATATTGGATTTCTGTATGAGAAGTGTTTTTCCAATACTAGATTTTCTTTATTTTCTTCATCACTGGTATCAGAATTTAAATTACACATAAAAAACATTTTTTCGCAAAAATAATAAACAAAATAAATCTGCCGACTCAATTTTTAGTGATGTGTTTTTGTTTAAATCGATAAACTGTCGACGTCGTTGCAACACTGTTTTAGAATACCAATTTGGTGTCGAAGTGATGTCGACGTCGAAGCAAAGTGATGTTGACTCAAAAACGACGACGACATTGATAACGACAACTAGAATAAGGGTGAATATTCAAATTAACAACTTTTGTTGGTATCTCTGGTCAAATTTAAAAAAAAAACTAAAAAACCAGAATAGCTTTTTAGGTAACACAACTCGACAGTTGCAAAGTAAATACGTCAAAATGGCACACGAATTTCAGTTACGCGCTGCGTTTTGGAAAGTTAAATCGTTTTAAAAAGATATTTAAACTTTGAATTTGTATTGGCTCAAGCGTTTTTTTATATTATATTTTAATGAAAAGACCTCTAAAACTTTTTTGCAATGACTTTTTTTTTTTAATTATTTATTTTTATTTATATTGTTTTTATTATAATTTAGAACGTACGGATTTATAATTATTTGTGGTTAAAAAAATAATGATACCCCAATATTGATTCTACCCCGGGATATGCTTAATTCGAATTAAAGTACACCATCACGTATACGTAATATTTTCATTTATAATACAAATCACTCATACGACCCTCGACTTTACATAGATTTTCTTTTCTGTAAAAATTGTTGATTTTTTTGGATTACATAAAAAAACAATAAATAAAAAGTTTTCAAAGTGTTTTCATTAAAATATAATACAAAAAATCGCTTGAGCCAATACAAACTTAAAATCTAAATATCTTTTCATAACGACCCAAAATTAAGTTTACGTGTCTCGGGTATTTCGTGTGACATTTCAAAAGTTGAAATTTTTCTTATACACACTTAAAATAAATTCGTTGTAACCATTTAAAGTTCTTCATCAGAATAGTTAAGATTAATTATAAATATAAAATATGTAAAATCTCGGTTGACAATGCCACATTATCCAAAATATTGGCTTTTCTAATCAATATTGAAAAAAATTATTTTCTACATTACCTTTAATACCAACAACCAACATTTTATTGAAGATTTTGTAATTTGAACAGAATATTTGCAACATAAATCTAATATTAGTTCTGATTCCATAAAAACTATTGTTCTATCTAAAATATAATATCAATTTTAGTATAATGTCTCGTTGTTTATCAACATTAGTGCAATCAACCATTAATTTTCACAATTCTGGTAATTAAAATTAAATATTAAGTTTAGCAACCGAAGTTTTTATTATAACAAAATTTTTTAATGTATTATATTTTTGCTTTTTGTTCATATGCATATTTATACTCAATAAAGGACTACAACTAAATGTAAGTGTCTGTGGTGCTGTGTGTAGAAACACAACCTGATGGTCTTAGGATTCTGAGTTCAAACAAATAAACATTTTTTTTAATAATTTTTTTTTATTGATTAAAATTAAAAGAGACAACTTATTTTATAATGTTATTTTTAAACAAAAAATATTCAAGTTTAAAATTTGACTAGAAAAATTGTAATACAGTTTAACCTAGAAGAAAAGCAATGGCCTAACAAATGTAAGGTCGCCGCTTTCAGCCCAGTTCGAGGTGTAAAAAAATATTTTTAAAATAAATTTTATGGAACGTGTTTTATTAGTAGAATATTTGTTGTTAGAATGTCTATTTATAGAATATTAAAATCTTTTAGTTCTAAAAATCAGTCCTAAAAACAATTAAATTTAACTTTAAAAGTAAAAAAAAAAATTGACTAAAATATTTTTCAAAAAGGAAATTACCAAATTAAAACAAAATAATAAATTCGTTTATGTTTTAACAATTCTAAAATATTTTAAGCCTTTGATTTTTTTTTCATTTTGTATAAAATATTTTTTAAAAAATATAATCAAAATTTTTGATGCTCTATAAAAAAAAATAAATCTAAAACTTTGTATTAATATTAATAGTATTTAGTAATTTTTTTTGCTGGTTTTAGCAAACAGATTTTAAATTCCACTTTACAAGAAGTCTACTAAAATTTAGTAGCGGCTACTAATTTTTCTAATAATTTCATTGTACTACACGTCAGCAGACATGTGTTGCTAAGATTAGCAAAAAATAATGCTGGGCTCAAATTAGCAGAATTTCCCGTAATAACAGCAAGATTTTCAGTTGACATTACAGACTTTTTTTGGTGAGTGTAATACTTAATATAAGTGAACCAAGGATTTCCAAAGAAAGCTTATCTTGATTTAAGCTAGCTGGTCGTAAGCCCGGGAGAAGTGAGTAGTCCAATCCTTAGAAAATTTTTAACCAATAAGCCAAATTTCGAGCTAATTTCATGAGTCGGTTATATCTTCATTTTTGATTCCTCTTAATTAACCTAACCTAAGTGTATTTGCCAGCCTGTGATTGAGCAGGATGACATGAAAAAAAATATTCATTAAGATCAGATCCATTTGGTACGTTTAATATTAATTTCGAACTTACATAGGAGATATAAAATATTTAATACAAAATAGTTTAATTAAGTATATTGCAAAATTATTAGCTTACTTTAAATTTAAAGTAAAAGTAAACTATTTTTTATGTACATACAAAAATGAGGTATAAATGAAAGGGCAACCGGATACCAAAATTACATAGGTTTTCAATATGGAATTTCCTCTGTTTGACCGCAAACGAAACAAAAAAATAAATAAAACATAAAATGGTTGATTTAACCCAAAAAATATTTTATTTTTTTATTTTTTGTAATTTTTGGGTGTATGGCCACCATCAGCATGTTTGCATAATAAAAAATCTCAAATTTACTTATCCTACTCAAACAACAGCTGCTTTTGCTATACTACCTTCCACAGTATTTTGACTTTTTTGTTTCTTTGCTTAACACGGCAAGTGTATATTTTTCTTTGGCTTATTTAAATATGCTTGGCAGTAGTTTGTGTATAAACACGACACATCCATATCCTAGTTGCAACATAAACGTTAATATGTGGTAGTATCGTGCTGTTGTCGTATGTTTTTGTTTTTTAAGTAATAACTTTATTAGTAAAATTCCCTGGTATTCTTACAGTTTTATAGTTTAGTTGCTACAGCGAGGTGCCAATCAAAGGAGTGGCTCATGCATGCTCTTTGGTTTTTGTTGTAATTTTTTTGTATTCATTTTAGTTTTGGTTTCGTAAATTGTTAGTTGCATTTCCTGCTAAATGTTGCTTTTAATGCAAATATTTTTTAAGAGAGAGATGATGGTATTTGTGATTATGGAAGTGATATGAAATTGACTGTATGTTTGAAAAACATTAAAACAGTGAAACTCAATATCTGCAAGAATCTAAATATCTTTCGTAAAATGTAAAAAATTCGGATATGCGATAGAGTAGACATAATTCATGAACACGTATTTTATTTAGCGGTCGAATCTCATATTAAGGGAAAAATATGTAAAATTTTTTGTATGAGAACTTGTCTGAAATTAAAGAAACTCAAATTTATTTGTACATAGGGTTGAAGTACCCCAAAAATGAAAAATTTTAATACACATATTGTGTATGATTTATATACAGAGCTACCGCTTCTAATTTCAAATATAGGGTCCGCCATCTAACGTTTTTTTTCACCTAGTGCTTATTTCGTGAATGGTAACACTTAGCTCATGTCTGATTTGATAGATAACTAGTTTTATCCTTCCGCTGAACGAATATGGTTGTGTATACGCTTGAACAACGCTTGGAAATATTGCGACATTACTTTGAAAATCATGGTAATGTTGCAGAATGTCATCTTTTCAATGTTATCTTTTCAGATGAAGCTTATTTTGATCTTGGCGGCTATGTAAACAAGCAAAATTGTCGCACGCATACATTGAAAAGCCGATGCACCCAAAAAGAGTCACTGTTTGGTGCGGATTTTGGTCCAGAGGCATAATTGTGCCATTTTTCTTCGAAAATGAGCACTCGGCCACTCGTTACAGTCAATCCCGATCGTTATCGGGCCATGTTGAATGAATTTTTGTTCACAAAAATTGAAGAGGAGGATATTGACAACATTTTGTTTCAACAGGACGGCGCTACGTGCCACACAGCCGAAGCTACACTCGATGTTTTGCGCCCTGTTTTTGAAGATCGCATTATCAGCCGCAGAGCTGATGTCGTTTGGCCACCTCGGAGCTGCGATTTGATACCGTTGGACTATTATTTGTGGGGTGCCGTCAAAGATAAGTGTTACGCCGACAAGCCAGAGACAATTGACGCTTTAAAGGACAATATTCGTGAAGCCATTGTTGAAATACAGCTGCATACAATCGATAATGTGCTTAAAAATTGGACCGATCGTGTAGGCTACTGCATGGCCAGCCGAGGCAGCCAATTGAATGAAATTATTTTCCATTATTAACCGATTGTACTTTCAAATAAAAAAAGAAATTTGAGAAAATATTCAGTAGTTTTTTTTTTATAGCATTTTCAAAAAAAAAAAGTTATTTGGCGGACCCTAAGATATATAGGTGAAAATAGCTCTCCGTGAAAAGCCGGCTAAAAAAGTGGCTCTATTTCTTCGCGAACTCGGAAAGTGTTTTTTTTTAACTCATATGAAAATATATTGTTGGAGAGCGGATTTTGTTTTCAAAATAAGAGGAAATTCAAAGTATATGAATTTTAGAGAAATTTCACAGATTTCGCAGATTTTGTCGAAATTTAAGCTTTGCAGCATGTTTACATTTATTCGACCGAGATGATGCACAAACAAAAAGAATCTATAGAGGTGCTAGTTCTCTATTAAGATATATTACCTTTTTATAAACTTAGTTTCTGAACTCATATTTTTGATAGATGAACCCCATTTAAAAATCTCTATGATAACCAGTCAGAAAAATGCAAGAATTTAAATTAAGATTACACCTTACTAAAATAAAATCTAGGAGTGTTTTCTTAAAATTAATAAAAAAATATATATAATAATGCAAATTTAATTGCATCGAAAGTTATCGGCTCGTTGTAGCGAAAACAGACCAGAGCCTCTGGTAGGAATTGAACCAACGACCCCCGTACTGATAAGCTAGCACGCTACCAACTAGCCTACCTGGGCGCTCTGAAGGAAATATTTTCTTTAGCATTTCTAAAAAGATAATTTAGCTTAGTCCATTAAATTTAAATTATTAAATTGAAAATATTTGAATGTATTAAAGAAAATAATGTTATAATTCTTTTCGTTAATATTCTTTAAAAATCAATATATGATATATTTAAATCATATTATGGTCGCAGGGGACAATTTTGTCATAACTTAGGATCACATTATAATCTCTAGAATCCTGATTGATCATATTGATTTTGAATTATAATCATAACATTATACTCCATATTACCATATTATATTAATATTATCGTATTGGAAAAAAAATTGTAATTTCATTATCACAATATGATAATAATATTATTTTAATATGATGCCTTTTGAATATGATTGCCCAAACCATATGTTTTCCTTGCGTGGGCCAAGATGTTTTAAATCAAAGATGAGCGTCAGGTGTTTGTAAATGTTTAAATCGGATATGGTTATCGTTCTCAATACAATTATTTATAATCATCTTCATTTAATATTTTACCTTTTAAATTAATTTTTTTCATTCAATTATAAATTCCAAAATATAATCCATTAGTTTTAATAACATTATAAACCATTTTATCTTAAGTTTTCATAATTTCCATAGTATGTTGTGGTTTAGTTATTATCCAGTAATTATCATATTGTATATTACATAATGTATCAATTAAATCATCAAACTCTATTCCTACGCTTGTAACATATAAACTTCATATTGAAAAACTTTCCTAGAAATTGCACTTACATACAATTAGTCAAAGTTAATTATTTGACAAACCAAAAAACACAGATTTACTACGGCAAGACAGACAGAGAGACAGGCATCCTTAAACGAAGAACTAATAAACCACAAATCGACCAACAATACAAAATAACCCCGTATGACAAAAACATCAACCAATATCACACCATACAACATACTTATTAGGGTGACAATTAAAATGCAATTTTTGATTTTCGCTGATACAGCACTGCACTTGATCTAAAACTTATGTGCTGAAAATTTGAGAAAATACTTATATCGTTAGCTTAATATTGTGTTAACCCACTGACCATTTCTGAAAAAAAAATTGTCTGGAATGGATTTTATACACTCCAACTAATTTCTGTTGAAATTTACCCAACTTATAGTAGGAAACTGTATTCCTACTATAATTTGGGTAAATTAACTTTGTATGCGTAACCAAAAAAAAGGACACAGATTATTCGTAAATTGATGAACATTAAATAAGTAAAATTACATTAAAAATGCATAAAATTTAAATTAAATTTTAAAATTGAGGAGTAAATTTACTAAATAAATAAATTTGCTGGAAAAATCCCACAAAAATGCGCATATTTTCTACCACGATGTTGAAAATTAAGTAGCCCAAAAATGTTTGTTTTGTTATAAAAACAATAAATTTATTGTTTAGTAATTCAAAATAAAAACAATAAATTTATTGTTTAGTAACTCACAATAAGAATAAAAGCAATAAATTTTGTGTGTAGTACTCCAAATAATTGATAAATTTAAAAAAAACTACTCATCTAAAAATCCAAATATATATGAGCATACATAATCATACATGGGCCTGTATATGATCATACATGGGCCTATATATTATCATACATGGGCATACATGGTCATATACGTCCATACATTGTTCAATATATGACCATACATGATCTCATATATGATCATATATCTTCGGATCCGAAATTTGAGGGTATATGGACGTACATGAATAATATATGAGCATGTATGATAATATATGCACATATATCACCATATACCCTCAAATTTCGGATCCGAAGATATATGGTCATATATGAGATCATGTATGGACGTATATGACCATGTATGCCCATGTATGATAATATACAGGCCCATGTATGATCATGTATGCTCACATATATATTTTGATTTTTAGATGGGTAATAAAGTTTTCTTTTTTAATTTTGAAAATTTTTTTAGATTTTTTTTCCATTTAAGTTAGTATATTTTCAAACTTTGTGCATAAAATTTTTATTTAACAAAATAATACTAATTTTAGACATACCCTACGGGAAATGAAGGGTCGATTGATCCAAGGTGGTAAATCTGTGATAGATAAATGAGGGACATGTCACAAAGCTGGTGTAAAATTTATGAAGTGTCAATTGCAGGCAAATAGGTATCACAACACTTATGGGTTTATTAAGAAACACTTAGGGGGATGTTATCCCTAAAAATTTAAATTTTCTATCGACGACTCTTTTTCCTTAACATTGTTAAAATTTTATTGCAAAATTCATCAAATTAAAATATATAAAAATTATTTTTCACTTAACTACATTATGGACATTGTTTTATTTACACGGCTATATACTTAAATACGGCTGTTTATTGAATAAAGTGAGATATGATTTAATTTAAATTATATTAAATTACTTTTGTTTCGAAGCGCCCCGGTAGGCTAGTTGGTAGCGTGCTAGCTTATCAGTGAGGGGGTCGTGGGTTCAATTCCCACCAGAGGCTCTGGTCCGTTTTCGCTACAACGAGCCGAAGGCCTTTGTTGCTAGTGCTCGGTTAAGGTATTAACATATAATTTGTAATTATATGATTAATAAATAAAATAAATAATAAATAAATACTTTTGTTCCGATAGAATTATATGTTTTATAAATTAATTTGAGATACACCATTTTTTGTTGGAATGATTTCTTAAAAATGATTCATCGATTAATATTAATTCAAAACTTCTTACGATCACAAAAATTGCATAAGTGTCAAAAATTCGCGAAATTTTAAACTGAAACTCGCTCAAACACTCCACCCTAGCTCAGCTTATCTTAAAATAAATTACAATTCAGCTTGTCTATGCAATAGTTACGTGTGTTTAAAATTTTATATAAACCCGATGAACCACCAAATAATTGTCAATATGTCCCACTGTGTAAGTAGCGCGGTTTTGATACTATTCTAACCAATATTTTAATGTTTGTTATTATAAAGATTAACATATCTATATAGGCCCGTAAAATTATAGCGATTTTTTTAAAATTTAGTTTTGTAAATATTCAAATAGCAATTTTTAAAGGGGCATCTAAATTTTTTGTTTTTTATCAAAATGGGCTTGCGGAAGGTTAAACTAACATTTTCTGACGAGAATCCTCAATACGGCTAGAATGTGTTTATGGAATGATATTCGAGTCAAATTTAATTCATTTTAAAAAAGTGAAAACCAAAGCTAATTCTTTATCATCCTTATAAATAATAAAAAGTTAGCAGACACTAATAGTTTTAGCCGTAAAATACTAGCTTGAAAATCTTTTAAATCTCAACATTTTTCTAAATGAAATGAATTTTCTGCAGGATAAGAACAACTAAAATTTCGAGAACTTCTATTGGACAATAAATAAATATTTTTGAACGTACAAGGTGGCGCAAAAGTAATCCTCCTATCAGAAAATGCTATAAATTTTGCGATTGGCCCCTAATGTCAGTTCTGTTTTGACATTTCTGTAGTAAACACATGCGAAATACACATTAATAAACAATGTTACGCTACACTGCTCCAGAACGCGGAATATTGGTGACTATTTATTTGAGCAATAATGAAGATGATTTTTCATCAAAAATAATCATGAGTGATGAGGCCCATTTCCATCTTAGCGGGTACGTAAATAAGCAAAATTTACGCTTTTGGGGCATTGAAAATCCGCGTGTAACCCACGAAGAGCCATTACACCCGCTCAAAGTCACTGTATGGTGTGCTGTTTTCGCTGGAGGAGTCATCGGACCTTTTTCCTTCGAAGACGTCGCGGGCCAAACGGTTACTGAATGGTGAGCGCTACAGAGCAATGATCAACGAGTTCTTTTTGCTGCAACTTGATGAATTGGGATTGGAAAACATGTGGTTCCAACAGGACGGTGCAACGCCACACACTGCACGTGCCACAACCAATATGCTGAAGGATGCATTTCCCGGGCGCCTAATCTCCCGTTTTGGCGATTTGCACTGACTAGCAAGATCGCTTGATTTGACCGCTCCAGACTTCTTTTTGTGGGGCTTTTTGAAGTCGCGGGTTTATGTCAACAAGCCTCAGACTCTTGCAGCTCTTAAAGACAATATCCGTCAAGAATGTGAGGACCTATCGCCGGAAGTTTTGGCCAAAGTGATGGAAAATGCCATAAAAAGGGCTCAAATGACAATCAACTGTGCCGGCGGCCATTTACATGACATCATATTCTCGACTTGATGTAAAAAAAATTAAAAGACCAAATAAAAATAATCCACAAGAAGAATCAAAGTTTTTCATTTTTTTTTTAAAATTACAGCCAAAAAATATCGGAAGGTTATTTTTGCGCCACCCTGTAAACCCAAAACGATCTTTTTGAATTCGCACTAATTCGTAAAGATCTAACGTTTTTGATTTGCGAAATATTTATTTTTAATTTGTTAAAAGTACTCTATTTTTATTAAAACATTGATTAATTAGTAGTAAATTTAATTTGCATCTGCAATTTTTATTCGCACAATGAAAAAATTGTGAAAACGTTTGTAATAAACATTGCAGGTAAATTCAGTGACTGGACCTTATGGTATCTTTCAGAAACACGTTCTTAATATGAAACACGCGGAAGAAATTTTGACAGGTTACATGCTAACTAATTTTCGTTTGCTCTGTGTCATGTGCACTTGCAACAGTCAAGTGATATGTCACGAACCAATTCATTCCCTACAAGTTCTGCAACATAACACATTGTGATTGATATATAACCAGTTTTTTTATTAATTACTTGTCCTCAGTCCTGTGGTATGTACATTTGAGCCAGTCATGAGACTAGTTATGTGTAAGATAATTCTAACCTATTCTGTTGCGCATTCACTTACACCAATGCAGTGATATGGTACCCTACACAAGGTCAGAGATATGTCGCAATGAGCTTAAAAGGTAGAAATTGCAACCACCTATGACAAGCCCATTTTAAAGTTACCGGTTATTTTTATATAAGAGAACCAACTCGAGGACCGGTTTCTGCCACAAAAATCCGGTCACGTGACTTATTCTCTGACTGGTATATTTACCGTAGGGTAATGTGTTTAATTGTAAACACATAGTGCATAAAAATACTTCGCGTGTGTATTATTGCATATGAAAGAGTGCGCAAAAAAGTTTAACGCATTTGGTTTTTCTATTTGCCGAATTTTCGTAATATTACATAAAACTTTATCCATTTTATAGTAGTAATTTTACAATCATTTCTTAGAGTGTATATTTTAAATATTGTCATTGCGAAACCCGTTCCTCGATAACTTGTAACATATCTAAGATATCCAGCATCGGCTAAGTTCAATATCTGTAATTTTAACATTGGGTTGCTGCATACATTATTATTTGACATATACAGCAAACTTATAAATTTGCATGCGGTAATTAAGAAATATGCTTCATGTAAAAAAGTCAAATTCAAATACAAAAATTGATATGCAGAACAAAACAAGAACCTTTTTTTATTTAATTAACAAAAATACATAGTTTTGTTTAAAAGTTTTACAATTTTTTCCTTTGTATTTAGTCGCTCAAAAAAGGGTTTATACATATTTCTTATAAAAATATCATATAATATCGAGAATTTGTGATATATAAAAATAATAATAAAGCGCTTTTATATCGAAACTAAATATTTCTTAAATGACTTCAGTATTTCTGAAATTTAATCACACACAATAATATTTCGTTTAAAACAACTTAAAATACATATTAAATTAATCGAAAATACAGTAAAAAAAGAGGACGACTGATTTTTTATTATATTCCGCCCATTTTGTTGTTTATTTTCAATCATTGTTTAATAACCAACAAAAGTAGTAAAAACAATAGAAAGTTGTTTAAAATAACCATCAATATTTTTACTGACAGAAAGTTAGAAAAAAACTACTTTTGTAGTTTGTTTTTCAAATTGAAAGATTTTTTTAATGTGTGTTACATATGCATATATTTTTATTGGCTTTATGTGTATGTATATTTGAAGAATTTATTTTAATTTTTATTGAAACTATTTTGGTAAAAAAACATAAAAGAATTATATGAATTTCTATTTTTTGAAGCAGAAAACATAAAATTTTACATTTAACAGAAAATATTTACTCCTACTGAATGTCTGTAAATTTTTATAGTTTGTTTTTTTGAATGACTGATTCAAATAGTTAACAAATATATTTCTATGAATATCAATTGATTCTTCATTCAAAAACAAACTTTACGTACATATTACTTTTTAAATAAACTACAGTCGGTAATGGAAAATATATTGTGAGTGCAAGATCGACGTTGCACGTTTCGAAAACATTTTATTAAGAAATAGTGCAAATTCTTGTGGTAGGATAATTGTGGTCAAATATGTGTTATCCTACCACGCCCTCTAGTGGATTGGCTTAAATTCTTTAATGTATCTTGATTTTTTCAAAATTAAATTTTTAATTTGTTCTCTAAATTGTATTCTCCTTGAAAAATCAATCACCCTTATTCTAGTTGTCGTCATCGACACAAGACAATGTCGTCTTGGGATTTTTTTTAAATTGGTATTCCCGTTGTCGTTATCGAAAATAATTGATAACTGTCGACAAGTATTTGGTATTCTGTAAGAAAATGTGATGACGATATTGTCTTGAAACGACTCTGATTTTGTCGACACAATTTTTAGTAACGACTTGAGGAAAAGTAATTGATTAAAAAAAAAAAGGAAAAAATGGGAACAAATATCAAATTTATTAAATGCACTTGGCTCACCGAGAATAATGTGAGATGGATGGTAGAAGGTAAAGAAAGCATGATCATATAAAGTGCATTATAAAAATATAACAAAGTTTATTTATAGGTTTGGCGAGACTTAAAATTTAAAGTTAAAAAGAAAATGGTAGCCAACAAAGCCGAGTGTAATGCTACAGGTGGCGGAAGATTCAAGCAATTTATATTGAGCCCGCTGGAGGAAGCTGTGGCAAATCTTCTACAGAAACAGCTGAACCCTAAGTTAAAGTCGTTTCCAACACTGAGCTGGTACGACCCCTCTGCTCAAAATCTTAATGTAGCTGCCAACTTTATTGTTCTGAAATAAATGTGGACTGGATTCCGGTTTTCAAATTAGGTGCTATTGTTTCCAGCACATCTTTGAAGGCTGTTTTATTCAGCCGAAAGCAATTTTCAAACCTTTTAAAAAAATTAGAACATTAACATTCTTTTAAGTAACAGACTTTGATTTTGCTACTCACTTGTTATCCGGCAGATTAAAGATATTGGATTTCTGTATGAGAAGTCTTCTTTCCAATACTAGATTTTCTTTATTTTCTTCACCACTGGTATCAGAATTTAAATTACACATAAAAAACATTTTTTCGCAAAAATAATAAACAAAATAAATCTGCCGACTCAATTTTTAGTGATGTGTTTTTGTTTAAATCGATAAACTGTCGACGTCGTTGCAACACTGTTTTAGAATACCAATTTGGTGTCGAAGTGATGTCGACGTCGAAGCAAAGTGATGTTGACTCAAAAACGACGACGACATTGATAACGACAACTAGAATAAGGGTGAATATTTTTTAAAATATAAAACTAAATTTTAAATATTTTCTTTTTAATATTTATTCTGTAATTTTTTTTTAAATATGTATGTAAAAAACCAACATTGAAATTTTTAAAGTAATTTGCGGCCTCCCTGGAATGATAATTGTAAATTTTTTAACATATGGTTGAGGCAAACTTTTATACTTTCTTATGCTTTCAAGTACGGATTGAATTATTTTGGTTCTTGAATTTATGTTGACACGGCACTAATAAGGATTAGGGCGAGATCAGCTTATTCATAGCTTTCGACCATAAAATTCCATTCAAATTTTAAATCTAAGGCTTGAAATTTACAAGGATTTTCAAGACATCATGATTTTTTTTTTTTTTTGTTAAATTTTGATGAATTTAGAAAAAACCTCCATTTTCAGCGAAATTTTCACGACATTTGGAAAACTTTTTAGCTAAATTTAATTAGAAACTATATATCGCCCAACATAATTAAAATACATATTATGTCTTGGATTTGTTCCAAAACTCCAAAATTTTGACCTCAAAATATTACGACTTTGGCTCGAATTCTTAAAAATATGTATTTTAGAGTAAGTGACATAATATTCCGGTTGGGTTTCAATATAATTCAGAAAAACCATTTCCCCATTTCATTGTCACCCTAATAATATTCATGCTAACCAATAGCATGTGACATATTCCTGAGGACAACATAATAATGTAACGTATTTTTTAATAAAGAGAAGAAAATAAAGGGTTTAAAAGTCGATCATTGAACACAAAACATAAATAACAAAAAGCTAAAGTGTGGACGAAACAGCTAATACAGTAGGCGCTAGCTAAATTGGATTATTTAGGTTTTCGGATTTATGACTAACAATTCAATTACAGCAACGAGTTCTTTTATGAATAATCACCTGTAACGGTAGTAACCGATGGACTACATTTTATCGAGAGCTGACACTCTAATGCACAATTTTTTTGTTTTTCAATAAAATTCAAACTATGTGTGTATTACAAAAAAAAAAAAATAAACCACGAAGGTGTTTCTTAGAAAACGGGGTTTGATTAAATTATATCTGTCATTAACAACGCTGATTGAACAGCAAAAACAAAAATTACCGTTCCTTATTTAGCTTTATTTCGATCCGAAGGTCTCAGGAGAAGGAATTCAAACTTTGGGGTTGCTTAATTTTTCAATAAAAATGTTTCTTATACCTACAAAAGATCGCTTTAGAAAATTATTTGGTAAATAATTCCGGCCACAAATTTTTTTAAAAATTTTTTCCTTGTCTGAAGTCAGCTGGTCGCAAGCCCAGGTAAATGCTGAGTGTGTAAGGTAAAGGGCGCACAACAATTCAACTTTCTCACTTAAGTGTTTGCCCTATCTTTGGACGAGAATAGGTTGTGAAAGGTATCTTCACTTCCGATTTCTTTTTTTCAACCTAACCTAAGCATTTTACTTAAAACAACGTACATTTTACTCTGGAAATTGGTATTCAACTATTAAAAGCCAATAATGTAAAATTAAAAAAAAATTAAAGGATTAAAAGGTGATACATTCTAACTATATACATAAAACTACACGCAGAGAAAAAACATGGTTGTAATATGATCACTGCTACTATATTGTGCTTGCTGTAATCGGGTATAGTTGTTACAACCAAGTTATTGGTTTTCTAACCATCAACATGGTCGCTACCATCATTATTTAGTAAATATTTTACTATTTTATGATTGGCACCTTCTATTTTATATCATGATTGGCTGTAACCATACTGTGGTAACAAAAATTCTGACTGAAAAAAATATGATAATAATGCAACAATAAAGTGTTGGCAACAATCAATAATTAATTATACCATCAAAGAAAGAAAAGTTCTTTAAGTCTGTGATTTTTTTCCTAACAATTTTTCTTCAATAGTCTTTAATATTAATTTTTTTATAGAAAAAACATTTCTTAAGGAAATATTCTTAAATTTAAAAAGCTTTTTCATAGTTCCTAAGAACTTTTCCCTTAAGATTACCCAGGAATCACAATATAGTTATGAGGGGTCATAATATGATAGCATTTTGAGCATACTATGATTACGTGCGATCATATTATGATAATTTCAATATTACATGTTTATTTAGGACCATAATATGCTAATTTTTGAATCATAATATAACTGTAGGGACCATATTATGGTTATTTTATTATCATCAAATGATAACAATAATATAGTACGATTATGGTTGGCCATAAACCATAAACCCAAACATATATGATGCTCTTCGAATATGATTGATCCAACTATGTTATTTCTTTGCGTGTACTAAAAAATTTTGACATGTCAAAAAATATTAATCAACGCAAAAGAGTTAATTTTAAGAAAGTTTTTGTTGTTTTGACAATAATTTAGTATATTTATACATGGACCAATATAAGGGTTGGCTCTGATTGATAAAACTTCAGTTTGACATGCGTATATCCGTGTCGATAGTGGAGTATCTCGTTAAAGGTGACCCTACTACACAAAGCCTATATTCTTGTATATAATAACTCTTTGAAAAAAATGTATCTTCTTCCTGCAAAGGAGTACCTATAAACATTTTGTTTTTAGATTTTATTTACAAAAATTGTATGGTTTAAAGTGTATTAAAAAATGTCACATTATAAGAGTATTGTCTATAGTTGACTGTAAATGCGTTTAGCAGCTACTAACAGGGACACCAAAATTTACTTCTCATGTTATTTTTGTGCAAAACTTTTTTTACAACTTCCTTTACTGATGCTCCTATTGTTTGATTGCCTTATGCAATATAAAGGTCCTTTCGCATTTCCTTTTTTTTTTAACGAGAAAAACTACAAGGATACTGTATTAAATACATACACGTATGTGTCATGCTGATTGACATTTGTATTGTGTTATTTTCGTATTTCTTTCTTTTTTTTATTACTTTCATTACATTTTCCATCGTGTGTTTATATACGTGAAGAGTAGTTGTGGATGGCTGTAGTAAAAAGTGAGTAAATGAGTAGTATGTTTTTATTCACATTGTAGTACATGTTGCCTTTTTATTAAATTTGTCTATTTTATTAGTGAAGTCACACATACATACAAAGATACTGGCATTTGTATGAAATTACACAGAGAAAAATTTGGATCAATTTTGACAATAAAACTGTTTACTAAATTAATAAAAATTTTACAATGTGTGGTATTTTTTCAGTTTAAGATCATATGATCACATTTTTTAAAATAGAAATTTACAATTAATTTTTAGAACAAATAGAAAAAAAATTTAAAAATAACTTTGCTAGCATCAATTGTTGACGAAAATATCTTAAATGTTTAATTCGAACAATAATAACATTCATTGTAACAAGGAAATCAAATAAAAGTTTTTCTTATACATGTAATAATTCATTTAACATAGTCAATTGAGAAGTCCCCGGCCTGACACATAGATGGCGCTACTAGACTTAAATTGGTACATATGATTTGTTAGCCCTAACCTTCAAAACACTCGTGTATAAATTTGACAGCCGTCGGATCATTAGTTTGTGAATTATAGCATTTTGAGTGAAGCAACTTTTGTTATTGTGAAAAAATGGATGAAAAGGAATTTCGCTTGTTCATTAAATATTGCTTTTTGAAGGGAAAAAATACAGTTGAAGCAAAAACTTGGTTTGATGATGAGTTTCCGGACACTGCCCCAGGAAAATCAACCATCAAGGATTGGTATGCTACACTCTAATTAATTTCTGTTGAAATTTACCCAACTTATAGTAGGAAACTATACTCCTACTATAAATTGGGTAAATTTTCTCTGTGTGCGTAAATAAAAAAATACACAGATTGTGCGTAAGTTGGTGAACACAAAATGAGTAAAATTACATTGAAAGTGCGTAAAAATTAAATGAAATTTAGAAATTAAAGAGTAAATTTACCAATTTTGTGCGTAAATAAGCACGTTTTATGTGTAAATGTACACATAACATGTGTAAAAATCTATTTTAAATGCGTAAAAATCCCCAAAAATGGGTTTATTTACCACCACTATATTAAAAATTAAAAAGCCCAAATTATTTTTAGTATGTGTTTTATTAATGGGTGATATAATATAATAAAAGCAATCAATATTTTTATGAACTTGTTGAAAATGATTTGAATAAAAAAATGTTATTATTAAAGGAATCTAAGGAAAATTAAATAAATGAAATTACACAATATAATCAAAAGTATCAGATTTAAAACTATCCTGTAAAGAAAGCCTACAAAATCTTTATATGGAAAATAAACCTAAAAATCTAGAACTTTCTTTAAATAATTTAAAATAAGTATGAAGCTGGTGGTAATACTTAATCGATTATAGTTGGGCACCTATCCGCTACCGATGCAAATTCTCGATTCACCAGCATCAAATTATACAACCCTGGTGGAAGAAAGAAAGAAACCTGTCAAACCAAAATCCTTTAAAAATAAATAAAATTCCCTCTAGTGTTGATGTTGCTTTTGCACATCCCAATAAATCTAACGCAACTACCAAATCCACAAATATTCATGCTAATTACAATTTTTACAGGCTGCAAAAATAAGGGATATTTAAATCGTTAAAAGTCAAAAATTATCTTTAAGAATCAGCTAATATAACATACCATGATAACACTGACATGATTACATTTACATTTGATGATGTAACGTTATTTTTTTAATAAATTAAATTTTTGTTATTATTTTTTATATATTATTTTTTTTCACAAATACAATATTTACATTTCTGACAGTTTTACAATTACTACTAAATGCTGGTACATTTACACACTTCATAAAAAATATTTGTTTTTGAGCACCAAATAGTAATTGTAAGCACAAAATGCGTATTTATAAATAAAATATGCTTATTAATACACTTTGTGTGCATTTTTGTGGACAAAAATGTGTACGCATAAGTTTTACACATATGTTGTCTAATCTTAGGCATTTTGCGTGATATTACGCAAACATTTACATAATTTATTGTAGTGAATTTACAATCATTTTTTAGAGTGTAAGTTTAGACGTGGTGCAATTAGCACCGAAGACGGTGACCACAGTGGACGCCCAAAAGAGGTTGTTGCGGACGAAAACTTAAAAAAAACCACAAAATGATTTCGAATGACCGTAAATTGAAATTGAATGAAATAGCAGGTACTCTTAAGATATAAACTGAACCTGTACATCATATCACTCACGAATATTTGGGTATGAGAAAGCTCTGTGCAAAGTGGGTGCCGCGCGAGCTCACTTTTGACCAAAAACAAGTCAGTGAAAACGAAGGCGAAAATCCATGAATTGGGCTTCGAATTGCTTCCGTATCCACCTTATTCTCCAGATCTCGCCCCCAGCGACTATTTCCTGTTCTCAGATCTCAAAAGAATGCTTGCTGGGAAGAAATTTTCGTCGAATGAAGAGGTGATCGCCGAAACTGAGGCCTATTTTGAAGCAAATGACAAATCGTACTACAAAAATGGTATCGAAAAGTTGGAGAATCGCTATAATCACACTTGAAGAGAACTATGTTAAATAAAAAAAAACGAATTTTGCCAATCAAATGTGTTTTAGTATGGTAGGCCGGGGACTTTTCGATTGACCTGTTAACTAAGGAAAAACTTCTTAAGAAATCTTCATAATTTCTCTCATACTTTACGTTTTTAATATAAAAAATTTAACAAAAAATTGTTTTAATTTATTGAAAAGTTTTACTTTACCCAAAAAAAAAAAAAAATGAACTAGAATTTAGAAAAATTAGCTTATTTGGAGAAAAAATTGAAATCAAAAGGGCTCCAAAAACATTTTTTACCAAAATTTAATACAATTTTCCTTGAAATAAGGAAAGAAATTTTATGAATATTTTTAAATTATAGAAAAATTTTACTATTGAGAACTAAATTTGTATTCGAAAACAGCAAAATTTCCTGTTATTTAGTTTATATATTATCTTCAACTTTACTTTCAGTTAGGAAATGTTCCCTTGGTTTTAAGAAAATTTTATTTTATTTAAGTTCATTAGATAATTTTTTTACTATAAACTAGGACTTAACTCCGTAAAAATAAGAAAATATTTTCCAACATCAAGTTACATAGCACTTCTTTTAAGTGATACTTTAATTTCTAAATAATATTTTTTTCTTTAAAATTAGAAAAAATTAAATGGTTTGTTTTTAATTTTTTTTTTATTTTTTTTTTTTTTTTTTTAAAAAAATATAGAAAATAAGTTAAACGTTTTTCCAAATAACCCAGCAAAACCACATGTTACCAAATAATGTGTAGCCATAGGGGCTCATGGATTACTTTACACCTTATTTCACTGAAGAATTTTATAGGCGATGAGCTTTAAAGTAATGTATATACCCATTACTTTAGAGTTGTTAAGGGGTTACTTATATGGTTACCAGAATAGAAAAAGTAATGAGTCTAAAAATAGATTTATAAAAAGAGAATTTTTAAAAAAAAAAATTATTACAAATATTTCAAACGTTATTAAAAATAATATGGTCATGATGGGAATCGAACTAGGGAACTCTGGTTGCCAGCCAAGAACTCTACCGACTTAGCTATCGACGTACATAGTATTTGATTGCTTTAGACTTAAATGAATTGTTGCGCTTCGTTTTTTCGCTACCCAGCAAAAATAAATGGAAGTGATTCTTAAGGAATTAATTTTTCATTGATTCCAAAGTATCGTTTAGTTCTGATTTTCCTCTTCTAAGGCAGTTCTTTTTCACAACTTCAAAAAATGAGATTTTTAAAGAAATTTAACACTTTTTAAATCTATGACGGGTAACTTGTTTTAAAAACAACCAAAGCTAAACATTGATCATAGATATTTCTATATAATTTTGACACATATCGTTACTATGGTTTAAGTATGAGTGATTTGTTTCAATCTTTAACTCACAATTTACCAGATTTTAAATTCTTAAAATATCGAAGTAGTTATTATTGCTACAAAAAGAAAAAATTTTCAAGAATTTCGAATAAAGTAATTTAATAAATAATGCCTGATCACTGAATGTCCCATTATAATCTTACCAACAGACTCAAACTTTATATGTAAAAAACCAAAATATGTGCCAGTTAAATTTCCAGGTAAATGCTAACGGAAGATTGTTAAAATGAGGCTAAGGCTCGAATAATGATGTCCAGTTAAAATCTATATTACAAATTAAAAACTTATTTGGAAACATAAAAGATCTTGTTTTTCACTAAACCATAAGACGGGCTTTAGATGCAATGAAAAAGAATCATAAAAGAAAACTTCCACCCTATGACACCGCTATGTAAAAATCATTGATTCCGATCCAAATTTTTACAACACTGGAATCAAAATCACTGCTTCTTTTTTCTTCTTTTGCTACTTTTTTTTTGCTGGGTAGTGTTGTCAAAACAAACATACATTACCCTTTTGCTTACAAAAAAACACAAAGTAGTGTATCTAAAAGTAGATTTTCAAAAATATTTCAATTATTACTTTACATTTATAAATCATATATTATGTAATCAATAATCAGTAACTTATTACCTTATGCTTGCAAATAATGGAAAAGGTAACGAGCTATCATTACAAGGTAACGCATGAAAATATCGCACCCATTACCAAAGTTTTGCTGGGAAACTTAACTTTTCCTCGAAAAAAGTTTACTCGTATTTTTTAATTTATCTGGAAAAATTTTTAGAAAAAAAATCCTATACCTATGTTTATTATTTCCCAAAAATTAGAAAACCTTTACTCAAAAAAAAAAAATAATATTTTATTAAAATTTTTAAAATTTATCTAACTTGCATGAAAATTTTTTCTAGAAATAGTTCATCAGTTTCTAAAACCAAATCAATTTTTATTATTATTACATAGGAAAAAATTTACTAATTTTTGTTTTTAATTACCTGAACTAATTTTTGGAAAACAATTCTTAAAAATTACAAAGTGGTAGACTTAAAAACTGAATTTAGAGGTGGCTTACTAAAATATAGTTAATTTTACTACTCGCGAAAAAAATAAACACACATTAAGTTCAAGTACTTTCTCATTTCATTTTTTGAACTAAATGGGAGTAAATAATGTTCTAAATTTTAATTTTAAGTACGCGAATTCCTAAAAATTTATCAATTTTTATTTAATATACTTGTTTTTTTTTTCTAAAATCAAGAAATATTACTTATGAAATATGTACACTATTTCTGAGTATATAAACTATTTCTTTTTTACCCCAAACATAAGAATTTTTCTCCTTTTTAAGAAAATTTTTCAAAGTTTTAATAAAACTTAACTTAAATTGAGGAACATATTTAAACTACATTAAAAGAAAATTTTGGATTTATTTTTAGTTCAGGTCTTTTTTTTTATTTTGTTTTTTGAGTGTTACTGAATACCAACAAATTTTCATTGATTTTTTTAAGAATTTAGTGAATGTTATAAAGATAATTCGCTCAGTGTATACGGAGTATGAGTGTTAGTTATACACGTTTTTTACGTCTACATTTCGTGTAAGTAGTTGAAGTTGTAACATGTTCAATATTGTATTTGACATTTGTAAATGTCACTTTGTTGTCAGCACTTTTATTTAAGTTTTGTTATTTTCTTGCTACATTTTTGGTATTGTAGTATTGTTGCTTTTGCCCCTTCCTTTGTTATTGTATGTATCTTTTGTTTTGCTTTTTTTTTATTTAGTTTCCACAAATAATTTTCTTCTTTTCACATCTTCATCATGTGAAAAAATCATCACTGTTATGTGTTGATATAACAAATATATGTATACCTCAATGTACGCGATTAATATAATATTCAAAATGTTTTATCTTTTTCTAACTTAGGTAATTTTTACATTATCAGCAGAGTAATTGCATTGTTGTAGCCCAAAATAGAGTTTGACAGAATAGTTTTTCGTATCAAAGAATTTGCAACAAAATGGCATCGAATTGTTATTGAATTGTTTACATATTTTTTTTACATATTTTGGAAAAATTAAAATTAGTATTTAATTATAAATAAACAAAAGAAAGAATTAATAAACATTTTGTAGCATTTTTTTTTTTTTTGGTGGATGTTTCTTTTTAAATGCATTTTAATTTTTACTAAATATTTTACCCGTATATTTTTAATAGCATATCATACATTTATCTTATCAATCTTACTAGTTTTTGCATAATTTAAGCGAAAAAAAAATTTACTAATTGTGTTATTTATTATTGTAATTGGGAAAAAATTGTTCTGCGGATTTGCATTTTCAATGTAAACAGCAAAAATCAACTCTATTTCCAATACAAATGGTGATTGTGTAGCTAAAAAAAACACTCGTTACACTAAAATCATATAAATCATGTGTAAATAAAGGTATAAGTGTAACAAAATTTTAGTGTATATTTTTGCTATTTATTGCATGAGTGTGAGTGTGTATTTATTTTCGCCTGTGTGTTGCAATTTGTCCTTTTCATGTCAAATCAGGTGAAAGTTTGAAGTGTTAATGTTGAGTGACATCATTTAATAAAAACAAAATGGAAAAAATACCACAGCCAACGTTAACAAGTAAAAACAGAGACATAATTAAATGACACGTATTCAACGGTAGAAAAAAAAAACGATTTGGTATTGTACGTCCTTGACTAACAAAACCACAATATATTTGTTTAGAAGGCAAAGCCACGAATGACCATGTTTGTAAAGAATGATATTGTGATGCAATTTAAAAAGAAAATATCGTTTAAAGACTGTTTATAAATCTATCTTATAAGAAAAGTAGCTCAAACCTCGTAGCTGAAATTTCCATATGTGACAGAAAAAATAAATCTAAGTTTGAAATCTAAGTTCGACGTAAGGGTTCAAAAGGGATCTTCTTTAATTTTTTAGCTTTTTTTAGTTCAAATAACTTAAAAAAACTATACAAAAGCCCGACAGAAATGGTGGTACACAGAGAAAAGAGATTCATTGTGATAACCGAATTTTTTGCCAACTGAATAATTTGGTTGCACCAACCGAATTATTCGGTTGTCGCAAACATATATATTCCTGATTCAATTAAAATTTACGGTTTCATTCAAAATTCTTTTGTATTAACCGAATTTCGGTTGCAACAAGCAAATATGTCAGTAGCTACAAACAAACCATTCGGTTGGCAAGAAATTCGGTTGTCACAATGAATCTGTTTTTTCTTTATGTAAAAACAACAAAAATATGTGTATTGGCACTTTAATCTGTAAAATTAACACATGTAAAAATTTCGATCTTGAAAGCCAGCGGATAGTAACAGTTGTTCAAAAAAGACGCTTAGTGATTTTTTATACCCTCCACCATATATGGTGAGAGTATATATCAGTTTGTCATTCCGTTTGTAACATGTCGAAATATAGGTTTAAGACCCCATAAAGTATATATATTCGTGATCCTTATGCAATTTTAAGTCGATTTAGCGATGTCCGTCTGTCTGTCCGTCTGTCTGTTAAAATGGCGATCACGACGCAAAGACGCAAGCGGGGGTGCCTATTTTTACCCAGATTATTGAACATCCTCCCGAGCAGTTTGGTATTTAAAATGAGCAAAATCGGTTCAGCGGTTCAAAAATTATGAGTGAAAATGTGAAGGTACCTCTAAATTTTCTATACAAATTTGTACAATTTTTCTGTATCTATTTTTTTCTGTTAAGTAAGTAAAAATGTTATTAAGTCTTCTTATTGTTCGATTACATTTATTGTCTTACATACTATGAGAATAATAACATTCTTAAAGCTATATGTGTGTTACTCTAATAACTATGTTAACGTAAAAATCAACAATGTTTATGTCGCTAACAGAGCAGACCTCTGTAAATAACATTGCTAAAACTAAATAAATAACATTAATAAACCTAAATAACAAAAGTTCGTTACATAAATTAACAAACATATTCATATTACAGTTCATGCAAAATTTAGTACATACGTATATCATCTTCAGCCCCTATGGTGGAGGGTATTCGGCACAGCCGAATTTAACCCTTTTTTACTTGTTTTATAATAGAAAAATTCGGGATTCGTGGTGTCATTAAATATTTACATGAAAAAGGTTAAGGGGCCTAATAAATTCATAATTATATGGAGAATGTGTTAGGAGAAAGTGGTCCTTTAAATGCAACAGCAAAAAATTGGGTTACTGAATTTTAGAATTGAGGATAAGCCACGTAGTGAACGTCCAAAAACTGCAACAACTGCAGAAATAAACTGAGATAAGCGAGTGAATGTGCTTGATATAGGTAATGCCATCGGCATCTTACTTCATTGAGTCCATTTGATTTTGCATCAATCTATAGATCGATCTATTTAAGCGAAATAAAATAGATTTTAAGCGGCATTACATAACTGTTGATGAAACATGCATCCATCACTACCCAGCAAAATAAAATGGATGTTATTATTTACGAATCCCTTTTTCAGAACATCCAAAGAAGTTAATAGTGCAAATTTTTTGATTTGTAAGAAGTCATTTTAAACAACTTCCAAAATGTTGATATTAACCTACTTATGAAGTCATAAAAATCACTTGCATTGAAAAGCAAATTCATTTTTTAATTTGAATATTTATTTATAATAATTTATAATTATAGTAATATTCACTTTGTCCTGGTCGGAATAATAATTCTTACCGTGTTCAAAATCACATTTTTAACTTTAAAACAAAGCAACTTTCTATATTTTTGTGTAGTCCCTATATTTAAAAACGTTCGTAAACTAATGAAAAAGTCCATCTGATCATCGATTTTCATAGCACCGAAACAAACTACTTCCTCCCAATGACACGCCAATGTTAAAATCATTAATTATTCACCGAAATTTTCACAATTTCGGTTTCAGTAGATGTAGTGTTTAACTACTTGTTCCTCAGCTCTTATTTTGCTGGGTACACACCAGAGATAAAAAAAGCAATCAAAACAATGGACTAAAGCTGGTGGAAACGTACCAAAGAAGAAATAAAATATTCAATCGGCTGGTAAGGTTATGGCTATCGACTATCTTAAAAAAGGTAAAACAATAATTGTAATCTTTTGGATCAATTAAATGTGAAATTTCGAAAAAACAACTTGGGTTACAACACAAAAAAAAAAATTATCAAGACAACGCACCAGCACACAAGACAATGGCAAAAATCAGCGAATTAAAGTTCGAATTGCCTGATTATCCTGATTTCTCTTCTAAAATATAAGAAAAAATATCTTTGCTGGTAAGCACTTTACCTCGAATGAAAATACAATTGCAGCTGTAAGCGATTATTTTGCAGAGCACAGCAAAATTATTTTAATCAAGGAATAGTATTGCTAGAAAGGGGTTCCGAAAATTATATTAGAAAATATATATAATTTTAAAAATTCAACTCTTTTTATTTATTTTATTTAGGTCTACGGACAAAAATCCTTACAGACCAATTATTGAAAATTATATAAAGCATTATTATTTCGTGAAAAACGCATATGTTTACATTTCTTTAAATTTAGTTCCATTAAATTAAGCACGCACCACTTGAATAATTCGTCCAAATCATCTTGCAGAAAATTATTTTTAGTGTTATTGTCATAGCAATAAAATATCTTTACATCATCGGCATACATTAAGACGTTACAATATTTAATTACGCAAGGCAAGCCATTATGAATAAGGAAAATAAAATTGGACCAATGTGGCTACCTTAAGGCACACCAGAACTTACAATAATATTTTTGGATGTAGTATTATTAAAAATAACATTTTGTTTTCGATTTGTTAAATATGACTAAATCCAATTTAAACTCGCATGTGTAAAACCCATAGCGTGAAGCTTTATCAAAAGTAATTTATGATTGACTTTATCAAAAGCCTTACTAAAATCGGTGTAAATACAGTCCGTAAATTGCCTTTCAATAAATCCACGATTTACTATAGTAGTTAACTGCATGAGATTAGTTACTGATGAACGACCTTTTCTAAAACCATGTTGATAGGGGGATAGTAAGGATGAAATTTGGTGAAGGAAATTTTCGGTAACACATTTTTCAAAAAACTTGGGGTTTACACTTAACTTTGTTATGCCTCTATAGTTTGTGATGCTTGACTTACTACCAGATTTAAATAGTGGAATAATGAAGGAGTCTTTCCACAACTGAGGAAAATAACCATGTTTTAAGGATATGTTAAATATTATGCTTAATGGAGTAACTATTGCGTGTGCGTAATTCTTCAGAACACAGCTGGGAACACCATCAGGACCCATCTGGTATGAGGACTTAACTGATTTTAAAGACTGTAAAATCTGATTTGTGTGGATTGGAGAAAAGTGTATCATTTGATGACCCACAATTGGATGTGGGTATGATTTTAAATCATATTGGGAATCAGAATAAGTGGTGGAGAAGAAATCAGCAAATAAGTTGGTTATTATCAGATTGTCACTGGATTCTTTAGCACAGTAATTCATCGTTTTAGGGAAACCACTAGATTTCTTTTTGGTATAAACAAATTTATAAAATGATTTCGGGTCGCGATTAAAATTTAGTTTCATATTAGATATATAGTTTTTATACAGTTTTGTGTTTAATAAGTTATATTCAGCACGGGAAAACGCAAATCTGCTATAATCAGACAGCAAGCCACTTGTTTTATATTTTTTAAAGCGTTTATTTTTACTATTTTTAAGCCTGGATAATTCTTTTGTGCACCACGGAGGACCAGATTTTGTGTGATTTACTAATTTAGGAACACATTCGTTGAAAAAGTTTGATAATGTTTCGTAAAATATTGCAACCATGGATTCAATAGCTGTTGGAATATAACAGGGAATAGATAGAAGATCATGCCAATTAGTATTATAGAAAAGATGTTTTAAATCATCGTAGTTACATCTTTTGAAACAGAAAACCTTATCATGTTGATTTATTGTATTGGATTTACCATTGAATGGAACGTTAAAACTGATATCTAAAGTAGGATGATAACAGTCCTCGGGTACTATAATTGGATCGGCACGCTGTAATGAACAATCGGCTGGTTCATTGACAAAAACCAGATCTAATAATTTACCAGACGAATTGTAAACTCCATTTATTTGAAAAAGACATAAGTCATATAAACTATTCAAAAATTCGAACACCCAGTCAGCGGCTTTTATAGGAGTAAATATATATGAGTCAGACACAAATTTCCAGAAACATTAGGTAAATTAAAATCTCCAAAAGCAAAAATAGAATCACCTGGTTTAGATAGTGATACGACAAATCTAATCAATCCAGCATGTTCTGTGTAAATAAGTTGATTATTGTTTTGGCTTGGCGGGATATAGGAGCAGGTCATAAATATTTTTCTGTTATGAAGTTTTATACAGATGCCAATAAATTCAATGCCTTTAGGAATATTGCAGTTTATTAATTCAGATGAAAACATGTTAGAAATAGCTATTAGTACTCCTCCTCCAATTGTAACTGTTTCTCTATCAAGTCTATAAATATTATAATTACTGCATAAAATTTCGTTGTTGATGACATTTCTATTTAACCAAGTTTCAGTGAATATAATTACGTGGTGGTTAAATGCAAAACTATCGATGTAAAGTTTGGATAATTTTGTGTTTAACCCAAAAACGTTTTGATAAGTAATAAACAGTTGGTTATGTCTTTCATTGTTAGGCTAACAATATTTCGAACTGCCCTCGTAGTATAGATGAAATGGGATTTTTAAGAGCATTACTGGTACTTTTTTTTTGGTACGTTTTTACTTCTTTGAATTTGGTGTTTTAAAAATTTCAAAAATTGTGAGTAGTTGCTGTCAAATTCAAGTAATTTATTCCTTATTAAATTTCAGCAGACACTTATTTCTTTATTCTGGTACTTTTTGGAAAAATTTGACAGCCCTATGTTAAAACATAGCCATAAGTCGGAGCTGCCCACACGTAAAAGTATCTTAGTATAAAAAATTTAATGAAATAAGTTTGGAGTATGTTATGTTATATTTTATTATTTCATTTTAATGCATTGAACATATCGTCAGCTAATTATTGGTTTGACCCATATGCCAAAATGTCGTTATCAATAAAAGCCAGATTAAACTCTATACTGGATATGTCAAATATGAAACTAGATATCGAGAAACAAGTTTAAAAATAAGATAGGGAATATTTACATTATATATAATCCACTCCTAAATAAATTTTTTCAAAAACCAATAATATGCTGACGTTATAAAGAATGAAAACCTATTCAAAACAGATTTCAACAGCTTGTATTCTTTTCTAACTTAATAGACCGTGAGCTACAAAAGAAACTGTACATTACCGCCGTTAATGTTTTCGAATTTATTTTACTAATTTGCTTTATCATTTAATTCCACATATTTTTTTTTAGAAAAATAGAATTTCTCTTTTCTCATTTTATAACAAAAACAATAACAGATTTTTCAAAAATTCAGTATTTTGTTTGTTTTCCATTTGCTTCGATTACAGCTTGAAACCTTCTGGATATAGATTCTACAAGGTTTTTGGTTACTTCAAGAGAAATTGGTGCCATTTTTTATTATTATTTGCCCGTTCAGATGCTTCATCACATGTCAATAGGTAATATTACATTAAAAGTGTCTAAAATTTAAATCAAACTTTAAAATTGAAGAGTAAATTTACCAAATTTGTGCGTAAAGAAACACGATTTTCCTGTAAATGTACACATATAATTCGTAAAAATCCTAAAGAAATGCGCATGTTTTCTACTACGATGTTTGTTTTGTAATAAAAACAATAAACTTATTGTTTAGTAATTCACAATAAAAATAAAAGCAATAAATTTATTGTTTAGAAACTCACAAAAAGAATAAAAACAATAATTTTTTTGATTAGTAAATAATTGATAAATTTAAAAAACTAATAAAGTTTTCTTTTTAAATTTTGAACATGTTTTAGATTTTTTTTTTTCAATTTCAATATGTCATAATTTTTTTTACCAAGTTAGTATATTTACAAACTTTGAGCGAAAAATTTATATTAAACAAAATAATACTAGTTTTAGGCATAATGTGTTTAATTGTAAACACATAGTGTATAAAAATACTTGGTGTGCGTTTTATTGTATATGAAAGTGTGCGCAAAAAAATTTTAATCATTTGGTGTTTATATTTACAGAATTATCGTAATATTACATAAAACTTTAACCATTTTATAGTAGTAAATTTATAAGCATTTTTTAGAGTGTAGTATTTTTACGCTGTGCTTGGGATCAATGTATTGTTAAAAGATCCAACTTTGATCTAAGCCCAATTTTGCCCAACTAGATGGCTAATTGTTTTTTAAAATTATGAGGAAATCTCTTTTATTCATAGTGCTCTCTATTAAAAACACTGTCAGCCATACAGCCCCATACCATGCACAAACCCCCGCCGTGCTGGGCAGTGGATATCTCATTTGATTGGGTATATCCTGAGTTTTTGCATCTTTAAACTTTAAGTGATTTTTTTTTACCAAAAATGTCAAATTTGCTCTCTTGACCAAAGACCAGAATGTATCAGGTTTATTTCGCTGGTTTTTAGCACTTGTCCATATAAGTATTTCATTTACATGTAGTGTTCCGCGTATTTTGCTGGCGCAAACAATGACATGTGAGTGTTCTGAAATATTTTCGAATATTTCTTAATACAACTATTCAATATTATTATCTTTTTGATATTTTATTATATTTCACACATTCTCAGCAAAATTTTTAAGGTTTTACTGTCCCAGAACAAGTTTTATAAACCGTTCTAGTACCAGTTCTAAAGCAACCTGTTCTAGTTTGGATGAAGCAAACCTATTGCTAATCGGTAAAACTCCATACAGAAACAACCGGTTGTATAACATAATTTAGAACCTATGTTAATGCCATACAAGTTGCTATGCAACCTGTTCCTTAAATTCTTAATTTTTATGCCAACAGTCGCTCCGACTAATGGTTGGCCACGGGTAACAGGCCAATTCTGTTATTGCCAATGCAAAATCAACCGGCGTCGACGCAATGAGTAGTTTCATTATCGAAATGTTCATTAAAATTAAAAAAAAATTCCATTAATTTACTGAAAAATTGTATTACAATTCGTTCAATAAAGTTCTCTCTCTCTCTCTCTGTATAGATAAATATGTGATTTTATGTTATTTTTCGTTTCACTTTTCATCAGTGTATTATTTAAAAAAAATAAGCTTTATACAAAAGCTAAACAATGTTTTAAAGCTTATCAACTATTAAGTAATTTGTTTTAAATACAATTTACCTTTAAGCATTCATTTGCTAAACATTCAGTTATCAGTTTATTTTAGAACAAATATCATGTTATTCTACGTCATTTCATTGTCTTTATCGCTATTCATTCTTATCATATATTTCTATTTAACTTGGCATTTTAATTATTGGAAACGACAAAATGTTGTAGGTCCCAAGCCTCAAGTGTTGATGGGAACATTTCCGAAGACAGCCAAAGGAAAATGTAATTTAATAACAGAATTACATGAGATATATTTGTAGGTATTGCCTTTGAACAATTCTAGCACAGAAACTAAATAAAAATTTTTAATTTAAGACAGTACAAATCTTCTCAGAGTTGTGTTGGTGTTTTTGCAGCTCGTAGCCCTAAATTGTTTATATTAGATCCAAAATTGATACAACAAATTTTAACCCAAAGTTTTGCTAAATTTCGGGATAATGAGGCGTCACAATGGGTAATTTTATTGAAAGAAATAAATTTCAAAGAAATTCAATTTTTTTTTTTTTTTTGTAGACTTCTCCTGAAGTCGAACAGTTACGATTTAGCAGCCCTTTTGTTTCTGTAGGAGACACATGGAAAGAAAAACGTTCTGAATTGGTACAGGCTTTGACGGTAAATCGTGTAAGTTAAAAGTACTTGTTTTACCTGAATCCGCAAGATGAAGATTTGTTATCAGCAAAAACATGGTATCAACTATTTACCTGCCTATTTACTCGCTTAATTACTTTTGTTCGCGATGTCCAAAAAGTAATGCGTACTCTATATTTTTTAGCTGCTCGCAAGCAAGAGGGTAATGACAACCCATTACTTTGTGTTTTTTGTAAGTGATAATGTAATGACCACTCATTACTTTTGGGACATCGCGAGCAAAAGTAATTAAGCGAGTAAATAGGCTGGTAAGTAGTTGATACCACATTTAGTCGCAAACCCTACTTGTTGAAAAATCATATTTTATGGGGATTTGAAATCAACTCTTTTACGCTGTGTTTACATCTGTTTTTTAAATCCTGAGATTTCAATAGGATTCTCGCACAGAAATCTTGACCGTTTACATTTGAACTTAGCGAAATTTCGATTTCAGAGACGAAGTCTGGTAATTTAGAAAACTTTCTTTATTGTTTTAGTCCGCCATAAGCAAAAATTAAAAACTGGCAACACTTTTTTTTTGATAAGTAGAACTTTTTTATTAGGTTTAAATTTATTTTTATTGTATTTTTAATAATCATTTTATTCCATTATTTTGTAAATTTTAGTGCTCATTATCTTGTCAGCTGTTGACCAGCGTTGCCACTTTTTCATGCAAAAATCTATAAAATAAACGAATTTTGTTAAATTCTCCACAACTGCGAGGATTTTCTCCGAAATTTCGATTTTAAACAAAATTTATGGATTTGAATGCAAACGTAAACTCGACATTAAACTCATTTGTGAAATATAATATTCCATTGAATTACAATTTAACTTAATCTCGTTTCCCTTCCTTAGATACGTTCTTATTATGATATAATGAAGGATAGTGCCTTGAAAATGGTAAACTTCATTAAAGCTCAAGATTCCAAAACAAACTGGGATGCCAAAGATGTAAATTGAATAAAATGCTACCATATAAAGCTTCAACTAAAAAAAAAAAAAACTTTCTTCTTCATTAGCTAGCAAATCGTTTCACTTGTCATGTCATGACTAAATTTATTTGGGGTATTGAAGAAAATACCTATGAAAATTTACAAAGCCACTCGACCATACATCAAATGGCTGAAACTATGTTACAACAAGCCTTGCGTTGTGTTCATTACTATGGCAAAACATCCGCCTGGCCATTGCTAAGAAAAATAAAACCTCAACGTTTTTTCCCAGCCATATCCGATCAATTTTTTAAACAATTGGCCATGGATGCATTGCAACAACGTATGGCAAGAAATAATAAACAAAATGATGTAATCAATCACTTGTTGCAACTAAAGGAGAAAAAATCTTTAAATGATATACAAATCGCTGGACATACAACAACCGTACTGATTGATGGCTTTGAAACTGGAGCAATAGTAATAGCACATTGTTTATTGATGGTAAGATATACGAAGGGAATGAAATTGAATGGAAATTATTTTTAAAAATAAGCAGAAAAGATTGATTAACACATGTTTTTGTAATGGAAAACTAATTGTTAAACATTTTGTTTTACCTCTGTAGCTGTCTAGAAATCAAAGAGTACAACAAAAACTACGACAAGAACTACAAGAAGCTGGATATGATATAACTTATGATGATTTAATGGATTTACAATATTTAGATCAATGTATACAGGAAACATTAAGATTATTTCCACCCTTAGCTACGTTATTTAAACTTTGTACAGAATCCATCATATTGGATAATAATTTGAGTGGCTCCAAGGTGGTATTACAACCCCAAGATGTGGTGTATATATCCGCCTATTCTTTACATTATGATTCCGAGTATTATGAAAATCCACAAGAATTTTGGCCTGAAAGATTTAATGAAGAATTTGGTGGTGTGAAAAAGTTTAAAGATATGGGTGTATTTTTACCATTTGGTGATGGTCCCAGAATGTGTCCGGGTAAGAATTTTCGAATCGTTTAAATAGCTTGAGATTGTATTATTTTCCATTTGATTTTTTTTTTTTTTTTGAAGGTATGAAATTGGGTCTATCAGAGGTTAAAATTGCTGTTGCTGAATTAATAAAGAATTTTAAATTCTCTTTAACTTCCAAGACACGTTTGGATAATCAAATTGCTGCTGATTGTTTTCTTCTAACACTGGATGGTGGTATTGAAATAAATATTAAGAACGTGACAGATTAATAATTTTTTCATTAAAATATATAATAATGCGCTAATTTTGGTATCATGGTTCAAAAACAAAATAATTTAAAATTTCCCAGCAAAACTTTGGTAATGGGTGCGATATTCTCATGCGTTACCTTGTAATAATAGCTCGTTAACTTTGTCATTATTTGCAAGCATAAAGTAATAAGTTACTCATTATTGATTACGTAATATATGATTTATAAATGTAAAGTAATAATTGAAATATTTTTGAAAATCAATTTTTAGATACATTACTTTGTGTTTTTTGTAAGCAAAAGGGTAATGTATGTTTGTTTTGATAACACTAGCGAAAAAACGAAGCGCAACAAGTCATTTAAGTTTAAAGCAATCAAATACGTCGATAGCTCAGTGGGTAGAGTTCTTGGCTGGCAAGCAGGTTTCCCTGGTTCGATTCCCATCTTGACCACATTATTTTTAATTACAAATAATTTAAATAAAATATTTGTAATATTTTTTTTTAATAAAAATTCGTCTTTTTAAAAATCTATTTTTAGACACAGTACTTTTTCCATTCTCGTAACCATCTCTGTAACCCCTTACATTATCACCTCTAAAGTAATGGGTATATACATTACTTTGAGGCTCATCGCCTGTAAAATTCATCAATGAAGTAAGGTGTAAAGTAACCCATCAGCCCCTATGGCTATACATTACTTTACCTATTATTTGGTAATGTGTGGTTTTGCTGGGTTTGAATATTTCAATTAAGTCAATTTAGAAATGTCTTAAAATTAGAATCCGTTGTTTTAGTTAATATGTGTCTTAATTTTTTTATTCTTTTCTTATAAAGTTGCAGAAGTTCGAATTGTTCTAATCTGTGAGAATTTATATAAATTATTTTCAGAATAATAACTTCTAACATTACACATTTTTGATGGAAATATAAAAACTTGGATATTATTGGAAATATAAAAAAATTTTAAATTGTTTAAAAATTAAAAAGATTTATTTAAAAATTATATGAAAATATAATCTGTTTTAACCCGGGACTGAAACCCTGAAAAAATGGGTTTAGGTTCGGGTTCGGGTTAATCGATATAAAAATTTCAGTTTCGGGTTCAGGTTCGGGTTCAACATTTAATAGGAAATTTAATTTTTCAAAGAAATTTTAGTTTAATTTTTTAATTAATATATTTATTAAGTTTTCTTCTCTTAAATTTGTTCTTTGAATTAGAAAATGGTTCCTTCTTCTGAAGAAAACGATTTTAATTCTCTCTTAAAATTCTCTTCTTCTCTTTGCATTTGCATATTTTTGAAAATCTCAACTGTTTTTAGTATATGTTTTTTAGCATTTTTAACATCTTCGGGACTTAGCATTAGCTTAAATCTGCTATCTACATATAATGCTGCAATCAAAATTTTAACTGAAATTAAAAAAATTAATAATTAAATAAATTTTTTGTTAGCTCTAATTTAAAACTAAGCCAGATTCTATAAAAATCGCCTAAAGTCGTCTGTTCTTCTTGTAGTTTCAGCGTTAATTTTTTAACAGGTGTAAAAACTTTTACGAATTCTTCACAAATATTATCATTCATAGTTAATGCAGCAGCCAGTAATTCCGAACATAAACTTCTGTATTCCAATAAGGCTTGAACCATGTCATAAATGTAATTCCATCTAGTTTCACTAGCTTTTTTCAAGTGTAGCTTTTTAGCTAAAGAAGAAATTTTTGGTTCTGCATTGATAAAGTATTTGCTTAAAAGGACTAAGATAAGTGTCAAGCAATTCAAACTGGAACGCAACAAATGTAATGTTTTTTATGATTTTTCTATCAAACATTTCTCACGCCATGAACAGCAAGAAAATTTTTTATATTTTTAAACCCGAACCTGGTTAATTTTTTGGGTTCAGCAGGTTCGGGTTCAAAGTTTTTGTAAACAGCAAACCTGAACCCGTTTAGGTTCGGTTACAGTCCCTGGTTTTAACTAATATTTTTAATGAAATTTAGCTACGTTTAAGGACCAATATTTTTGCAATGTCTAAATTTATTTCAGTGATTTTAAAGTTATAAGATAACATAAAACCTTTATTTTCACAATAAAATTCAATTTGCCAAATGTTTATTTTAAAAATCAATTTTTAAAAAGAACTTATTTTAATTATTTTAAATTTAAGTTATTTTAAATATGTTACATTCATTCTTTATTTGTGTCTAAAGTTTCATAGAAAAAATTGTTAAAACTTTTTTTAGTACAAGAAATTTGTGTGTGGAATATATATGTTAAGTTAGGAAAAATTACACGTAGCATAACGTGACAAATTAGCTGATTAAATTTTATTTAATGAATTAAATGGAGACAATCATAAGGAGATACGTCACGTTATGTATGACTAAGTGAAACTTTCTACAAAAATCTGACCGATTTGAAAATTGAATTATTTAAAAAATTCTTACCAATCGGATCATGAATTTTTTTAACATAAGAATTAAAGAAAATTGTCAATCTATTTTTTTTTTAATTCAAGAAAATTAGGAATTTGAAAAATATTAAAAAAATTTAATTTTCATCAAATTTTAATCCGTTAGAAAATGTTTATACTATACAAATTATTCCTCACAAACTAGCAGAAATGAGTTTCAAATTCTGGGTGGTTTTCAGTGTAGGTCATTTTAGTTACATTTTTTTTAATTTTACAAAAATAACTAATATACTAAGTTATTAAAGAGACAAATAAATGTCCTTTAAAAATATTTTATTACATAAATAAATTTGTTGTGGAAAATTTATTTTTTTAAATCTTTATGATACGCCACTGTCAGCAGGTGTTTAAAGCTATTTTATATACATATAATCATGTATGTGTTGATACATCGTCAGCTTATATTATTGATTTAACATGAATGCCAAAAAGTCGGTATCGAGAAAAACGATAAAGGTTTACATAAATTTTTTCTTAAAATCTACATGATATAAATTTTTTTTTATTTTTACCGTATTTTGAAAAAAAATCTATAAATTTTCTATAAATGTAACGTGGTCACGATGGGAATCGAACCTGGGAATTCTGGTTGACAGGCGAGAACTCTACCCACTGAGCTAATGACGCATATAACGTTTGATTGCTTTGGACATAAATAAATAGTTGTCCTTCGTGTTTTAGTTTGTGATGACGAAACGTACATACATTACTCTCTTGCTTACAACAAAATACAAAGTAATAAGTATAAAAATAGATTTTAAAAAATATTTTAATTTTTACTTTACGTTAATAAATCATGCAATGCTTTATCAATGATCGGTAACTAATTACTTTATGTTTTGTGTGGTGCATATCAATTTTTGTTTTTGAATTTGTCTATCCTTGCTGTATGGTAATGCAACAAAACATATATAAAATATATTGTTTTTTCGAATTTTTGTATGCAGATTGGATGCATATTTGAAATGCAGCAAAACAATAATGAAATGTTTTTATTTCTCTATTCAAAATTTGCCATATATGGGCGAATCGTGCGTGACGAACGCTACATTCGTATGAGTTTTTGGATGAAAATATACAAATTTCTTGGTCAATCAATTGGCAGATTTAAGTGTACAAAATTTTTTAACAGGCAATAATTGATTATATACGGTAAAAAGTTTTAGTTTGTTTTTAATGACGAGACGGTGTATATATATATATGACAAATCCAAAAAAGAATTAAATGTATTTCAATATGATATACTTATAAAGAGATTGAACAACATACAGTGACAGAGAGAGAGTTTCGTTTTTAGAGCATAAAAGAAACACCAATATTTATTAGACTCTACACCTAACCCTGAATTGGATTAATACCATTAGAACATATATTGTATTCTTGAATAGGTGTTATTTTCAAGACCCAAAGGAATGAATTTTATACTAAACGGGTGTTGTTTTTAAGCTAAGCAGAACTAAAATTAACACCCTTTAGGTTTTATTTTCAATACCATACGGAATGAATGGCATACTAAACGGGTGTTGATTTTAATCTAGGCAGGACTTAAATTGACACCCTTTATTTATAAAATTTCACTGAAAATGAATGAAACAAATTTAATTTTGAGTTTTGTAATTTTTTAATTTATTTTTTATATAAAAATAAAGTATTTAATATTAGGCTTACTCTATAATAACCGGTGTTAATTAATAAATCGAAATCAATTACGGCACCGTCTCTAAATTGCAGTTCTCTGCCTTCTACGTCGATGTTCAGCTTGTTTACATATAAAGTGAAAAAAAATGTATTATAAAAGTATTTAACTGTATTATAAAAGTATTCAATACTTACTTGAAATTATGATTCTATTTGAAGTGAAATTCTCACTTTGTGGTTCAACAATTTTTACAATTGAAAATTTCCACCAATTTTTACTTTCACGGAATTTTTTACAATTTTCTTTTCAATGATTTTTTAACTTTTAAATCGTGTGGTTGTAAAATAGATAACTTTAACACCTTTATCGGTATTAATTGTAAGAAATAGAAAAAAAGAGAGAGTTTTAATACTTTTCTGTTGTTTTTTAACCAAAACAAGCTAGTTCATGAGAGAGATAGAACTTTACACATGCTTTTAATTCTTTCTAGGTGTTGTTTTTAAACTTAAAGGAATAAAATTATTTTAAGAGAGAAATTTAATTCCTTTTTGGCATTAAAATTAAACCGAAAGTAATAAAACAAAAATAAAAAAAATTCCTGATGCATGTTTTGGTGTTATTTGTATGTAAACTAACACACTCATAATATTATGTAGTTAACTGTTTGTAGTTTAATAAAAAAGTTTTCCGTTTCATTTAAAAATAAAGGAACAAGCATTTATTTTTCAAAGAAATATCTATATTAACTTTTTTATACATTTATTCGAAATAATTTACTATCATTTACCATTTTTTTCAGTTTCATTTATTTTTTTCATTTGTTTGAAATTTAATAAAAATTTACCCACAAAACGGAAACTTGTGGTTTATTTGTGTCCGTAACAGTTATTACAAATTTAAATTTTGTTTGCTGTATGTTTAAAAAAAAAATATTCAAAAAATTTCAATTTGTTTTTTTATTTAAATTGGTTGTATATATACAAAATTTTTCAGTACAAATTACAAGAACTTCATAAGCACACATACACAAATACATTCACACAAAAAGTGTTTATAGCTCCATATGCATACATACATTTTGTGTTGTACGAATATATTAAAAAAAAAAACAAAAATACAAAAACGGAAATAATTTCAAATAAATGAAAAAAACATTTATTTTTTAAGGATTGGTGGGTAAAATTTTGACATTTATTTTAACTGATTATATCAGTTGTTTTTTACGGATGTGTCAGTTGATTAATCAACATTTAAAAATAAATAAGAAATGGCATTTAATTTAAATGAAAATTAAGTAGACCGGTTTTTTAATGAAATATCATTTCTTTTAAATGATATTTTCAGTTATTTTAACTTACAAACTTTTTTAAGTGCAGAAATAGTTTTTATTGTTTTTTTTTTTTTTTTTTTTTGGTGTTATTTCTATTCCAAGTAGTCATTAAAAACTCGCAATTATTTTATGGTTTTAAAACAATCCCCTTTAGTATTTAAATTTATACCGTTTGGTTTCAGATATAAACTATTTAGGTATTAATTTCAAATTTAATTCCAAAGAAGTTTACAATAAACACCGCTAAGTGTATAAATTAAACCAAAACTTTTTGCTGTGCAAAATTTTGTGACTCACGCTACAAAAAATGGAAGTAACTTTGAAAGTTGAAGTGTTTATTTAAGTGATAAAAATGCATTTTTAGTCTGGTTCGAGATTATAGAAAATTTTTTTTCAAATTATAAATTTTTTCAAATTTTTATATAGTAATCATGGAGAATACACAGAAAAAGTTATTAGACACAAGCTGAATGGAATCCATTTTCTCGTCCGCTATGACTTTCATCAACATTATTCGTGCCTTTAAAGTGTCATTTATAAATATCTCACAAATCTACGGAAAAAGCTATTTATGCTAACATACAGATGATTTAAAAAGAAAAAAAATTTTCTATGATCTCGAACTAGACTAAAAATACATTTTTATACATATAAGTTTTAAAAAAGATCAGCTATAAAATATAAACTTCACTGCCTTTTAGTAATTTTTAGCGAATTTTGCATAATAAAACACACTAAATACAAAACCTTAAAGAATTCTAAAATAACTTATTTGCGCCAAAAAAATTTTAACGTTTTTGTCAAAAGCTAAAAAAAACTGATGTAGAACTAAGTCTATGATGGATATCTTAGATAAAATACAAGATATCGGGAAACAAGAATGAGAAAGAGAATATTTACAATATCTATTATCCATTCCTAGTTTAATTTTTTTTCCATAAAAGTTCTGTGGGTCCAACCAATAACACTGCAAATAAAAGTTCAGCTTTTAAAATGAAACACGAAAACCCCGAGACACGTAAACTTAATTTGAAGTCATCGTACAGCACGTTTTGAAAAGTTATGTCGTCTTAAAAAGATATTTAGATTTTAAGTTTGTTTTTGCTCAAGCGATTTCTTTTAATAATATTTTAATGAATAGACTTCGAAAACAATTTTACAGCATGGTTAACATTCAATACCTTTTCATAATAACGGTGGTTGGCTACCACAGCCACTCTAAGACCAATATGAATTCTATTAAAGGCATTTGACTTTTTGGATAATCGGATTTATTGGGCTATTTTATCGGCCCAAATTTGAAATATCTTAAACTACGTTTAAAATAACGCTAAACTACCGAAACACCGATTTATAACGGTATTTTGCATATATAACCCAATGTAACAGGTAATATTATGAAATAGACCCCGTGATATTAGAAGACACATGTCACTATTGGAATCGTAGTTTTAAAATTTTCTTATCGGTACTGATAAGAGCGTGGTACTGTTATAATGAAAAGGTAGTGCTTCCCAACTATGTTTTACAGTGACTTTATTTTATTTTTTTTTTCTTATTTACTATTTATTAATATTATTTTTCATTGGCAATCCAGAAAAAATCAAAAATTTTCAGAAAAGAAAACAGCATAGACCATTAAAATCTGTTACACGAATGGGATGTCGTATAAGTGATTTGTATTATAAATGCAAATATTACGTATACGTAATGGTGTACTTTAATAAGAATTAAACATACGATATCCCGGTAAAAAATAATGATACCTCAATGTTGATTCTAACATTGAGGTATCATTATTTTTTGAACTACAAATAGTAATAACTCCTTACCTTCTAGATTATTTTATAAATGCTTTTAATAAATAACCATAAATAAAATCATTGCACAAGAGTTTTCAAAGTATTTTCATTAAAATATAATCAAAAAATCGCTTAAAAAACTTAAAAATTTAAAATCTTAAGACGACCTAACTTTTCTAAACGGGCTACGCCACTGAATTCTACCACCTAAAATTAGGTTTACGTGTCCTGGGGATTTCGTGTAACATTTTGACGTACTAACTGTGTAATAAACTAAAGACATATTAATAAAATTTTAAAGATTTATTTATTTCCCTCAAATTTATTAATAGATCACTAAAATTGAATTATTTAAATAAGTATAGGGTGATCCATTTCGAGATACTTTTTTCCATAGCCTTTTTTTGACAGATCACGTTTGACTCGTGTCATGTTATTTTTGCTTAGTATTGTTTGACATTTCATAATGGAAAGAATTACGCCTGAACAACGTTTACAAATCGTTCAACTTTATTACGAAAATTCACGTTCTGTGAGGAATGTGTTTTGAGCACTTCGCTCAACTTATGGTCAACATAATCGGCCTACTGAGCGTATTATTCGCAACACAAACAAACAAAATTGCAGCATTTGGGACGAAGAGCAACCTGAATAGATTCAAGAACTGCCACTTCATCCAGAAAAAATAACGGTTTGGTGTGGTTTGTGGGAAGGTGGAATCATCGGTCCATATTTCTTTAAAAATAATGCCGGTGCGAACGTAACCGTCAATGGCGACCGTTATCGTGCCATGATAACCGACTATTTGATGCCTGAAATTGAAGCTGGTGATCTCGGCGACATTTGGTTTCAACAACACGGCGCAATCAATGGATTTATTGAGAGAACACTTCGGTGAGCACATAATTTCACGTTTTGGGCCGGTCGATTGCCCACCAAGATCGTGTGATATCACACCGTTAGACTTTTTCCTGTGGGGATATGTAAAGTCTAAAGTTTATGCGGACAAACCCGCTTCGATTCAGGCCTTAGATTAGTTTCTTTGGGTGTATAGAGTGCACATTAGAGGTATAAACAATCAAGCTGTCAGTTGCTTTTAATAAGGTTGGCATACACGACTTAAATGTTCAATATACACATCAAAATATTTAAATGCTTATAGGCCTATAAAATTGTCATTTACAATAAGATTTTAGTTTTTAAATTAAGATTTCTTTTAAATTTTGTTTAATATTGCAGATAATATTGAATAAATTATAAGCTTTTTCAAACAAAACTAATGTAGTGTGGACTTAAGTTATAAATGCCGAACAATATTATCTTATTCACTTTTGAAAATTCTTAAATATTTTAATTTAAATTCTTAAATATTTAAATTGTTAAAAAAACGTGTCCTGGCAGCCTTAGTAAATTTATTAAAACTACCCTGTATCCTGGATTAAATCAATTCGTATTATTTCGGCCAAATACTGCAATTACTTTTATGTTAAAAAATTTGAAGAAAAAAAAATTAAATAAATTCCAATATATTCTATTTCACACATAAAATTCATTTAATTTTCACAATTCCTTAAAAGGATTTGAAAGGATCAAATCCTGAATAAAAAGCATTTACAAAGCTCATGTATACACATACATATACATTGTATATAAACAAAATTTATGACTATAATTTACCGTTTATTAAATTTCATTGTAATTTACGCTTCAATAAAAAAAGCAACATCTACAAATTTTGTTATTTGTTGTTTTATGCATCCTCAGTTGGTATGATGAACAAAAAAAAACAAAAAACCAACAACACAAAAAAACAGAAACTAAAATTATCCAACAAATTACATCCCTTCATCGTTGGGGATCAACACGGTCTAAAAATGAACAAGAAACTCAAACCGTTTAGAGAATCTTAAATATGCTTTGATTTATTTAAATGTAAAAGTAATTGTTGTACAAAATAATAAGAAATTTGATAAGTTATGAAGTTTGTTTTAATGTTAGCGAAGGAGTAAGCTCTGTGTCCAATTTTTCTAAAATCTTGTGCTGGAACAATATGATAGAGTAATAAAATAAAGCCGTAGCACGTGCTACTGCATCACAGTATGTGTGAAAATTTAATCATATGGCAAATGAGTAACAACAATAATAATAAAAGTGAGTTTCAAATTAACCCAATAAATAACAAAAAGCACTACTTTTTATTAACTAATATTTACTGGTTTTTATAACGGATTTTAAGGGAGAAATTTGTTTAAATTACTACATTAACATTTATCTAACAAGGAAAGTATCCAAATGGGTTCCCTTCGAACTTATTAAAAATAGGATATGAGGGGACGAAAAAATAAGGATGTATTGATTTTTAGCAGCCCAATTTGAGGGAAAGAAATACATTTTTGCAATTTTATTAAAAACAAAAATTAGCGCTTTAAATATTTTGTCAAATGACGTTAAAATATTCCCTATTTTTTTTTATTTCGTACAAACTTTTCTTAAAAAATTAACTCCTGGGACATATTTTTATTTGCAATGCCGTCATATTGTTAAAGCATTTATTAAACCAATTTGATACCCAAATGCTTCTAAAGGTCTTATATATATATTGGGTGATCCATTTCGAGATACTTTTTTCAATAGCCTTTTTTGACAGATCACGTGAAAGTCGTGTCATGCTGTCATGTTATTTTTGTTTAGTATTGTTTGGCATTTCATAATGGAAAGACTTACGCCTGAACAACGTTTACATATCGTTCAACTTTATTACTAAAACTTACGTTCTGTGAGGAATGTGTTTCGTGCACTTCGCTCAACTTATGGTCAACATAATCGGCCTACTGAGCGTACTATTCGCAACACCATCACCCATTTTGAGACCCAGCATTCATTATTGGATAATATTCGACCGAATAGACCACGTCCAGCACGCTGTGAAGAAAATATAGCGGCCGTAGCTGAGAGTGTACACGAAGACCGTGCAGAGTCGATTCGGCGCTATCGTGCCATGACAACCGACTATTTAATACCTGAAATTAAAGCTCGTGGGGATATGTAATGTCTAAAGTTTACGCGGACAAACCCGCTTCGATTCAGGCCTTGGAGGAAAGCATCACGCGTGTCATTCGCCAGTTACCAGTCTAAATGCTTTAACGAGTCATCAAAAATTTTACTCAACGGATGGACCATCTGTGACGTAGCAACGGCCAACATTTGATAGACATAATCTTCAAAAAACAAATGCCAAAGAATGTTCTTTCAAATGATAATAAACATTCCCCATTAAATTTGAATTTTCTGTTTTTTTTTTTTTCTTTAAAAAAGTAGGAAACCTCGAAATGGATCACCCTTTATTTGACATAACAAAAAAGTAAAACAAAATATTTTTTTTTTTTTAATTCTAGGCATTACAACCATCGAAACTTTGAATCAGCATACCTAATGGTCAGTACTACTGTTTTCGATCTTACAATTTGTACGCTGTGTAATAGTAAAATAAATCAATTGTTATTAATAAAAAAAAATAAGTCAAAAAATTTCGAAAAATTGTAATAAATTGTAAAATTTCTCTACTTAATTTTTCTTGGGTGTACTACGGAATAAATATCGATTAATACAAATTACTGAATTATGACTCAATCACACAAAAGTACTGCGACAAACATTAATTAGGGTTTGTCACTCTATACTCTATAGAGTGGACTTATAAGGAATTGTTGGTTAAAATGACAATTTTGATGTGTTTTCAAATAATTTTCTGTGATCCCATTATACAAGGTGGCGCAAAAGTAATCCTCCTATCAGAAAATGCTATAAGTTTTGCGATTGGCCCCTAATGTCAGTTCTGTTTTGCATTTGTGTAGTAAACACATGCGAAATACACGTTAATAAACAATGTTACGCTACACTGCTCCAGAGCGCGGAATATTGGTTACTATTTATTTGAGGAATAATGAAGATGATTTTTCATCAAAAATAATCATGAGTGATGAGGCCCATTTCCATCTTAGCGGGTACGTATAAAAGCAAAATTTACGCTTTTGGGGCATTGAAAATCCGCGTGTAACCCACGAAGAGCCATTACACCCGCTCAAAGTCACTGTATGGTGTGCTGTTTTCGCTGGAGGAGTCATCGGACCTTTTTTCTTCGAAGACGTCGCGGGCCAAACGGTTACTGTGAATGGTGAGCGCTACAGAGCAATGATCAACGAGTTCTTTTTGCCGCAACTTGATGAATTGGGATTGGAAAACATGTGGTTCCAACAGGACGGTGCAACGCCACACACTGCACGTGCCACAACCGATATGCTGAAGGATGCATTTCCCGGGCGCCTAATCTCCCGTTTTGGCGATTTGCACTGGCCAGCAAGATCGCCTGATTTGACCGCTCCAGACTTCTTTTTGTGGGGCTTTTTGAAGTCGCGGGTTTATGTCAACAAGCCTCAGACTCTTGCAGCTGTTAAAGACAATATCCGTCAAGAATGTGAGGACCTATCGCCGGAAGTTTTGACCAAAGTGATGGAAAATGCCATAAAAAGGGCTCAAATGACAATCAACTGTGGCGGCATGACATCATATTCTCTACTTGATGTAAAAAAAATTAAAACACCAAATAAAAATAGTCCACAAGAAGAATCAAAGCTTTTCATTTTTTTTTTAAATTACAGCCAAAAAACATCGGAAGGTTATTTTTGCGCCACCCTGTAAAATCAAGTACTCAGAAGTAGGCTAGCACATATTTTTTTACCAAAGTATTTTACCGCTAGTACGTAAGCATCAAAAATATTACACAGTAAGTACGTCAAAATGACGCACGAAAATCCTGGGATACTTAAACTTCATTTTGGGTTGTATAATTCAGTGGCGAACCCCGTTTTGAAGAGTCAGGTCATTTTGACAAGATATTGAGATTCTAAGTTTGTATTGACTTAAACCATTTATTGATAATATTTTAATGAAAAGACTTTAAAAATGATTTTCCAATGACTTAATTTATTGTTTTTTCACTTATTTACTACTTATTACTACTATTTTTAAATTAATCTAGAAGGTAAGGAGTTATAATTATTTGTAGTTCAAAAATTAATGATACCCCAATATTAATTCTACACTTGGATGTGTTTAATTCTATTTAAAGTACTCGTACACTAATAAGTAAACGTAATATTATTGTAACAGATTTTAATAACTCTTATAGGCTTTTTACACTGAACAACATCATTGTGAAATGCATGGAAGATGTTGAAAACGTGAAACATGAATTTACATTCACAACATTTTTCATCTTTTATCTGTCATTTATTCAGCAGTCAAAAAAAAAAATAAAAGAAAAAGACGCATAATTTTTGTTAAAAATAAAAAATATTAAAAAATGGATTTAGAGAAAGCATTAATCATTGGAGTAGTTATTGCTTAGCACGAGCAACCCCGAATTTTAATACAGTACATGTGCCGCTCATTTTCCTTAGTTGAAAAAATTTGTTTATTTTCTGCAATATCAGTATGCCAGTGATGGCATAAAAAAGTAAATTTTTGCCATTTTTTTAGTGATGACACTTAAAATAACCAAATATTTAAGATGGAACAAAATGAGAAAGGATCGTATTTTGCCAGTATAGAAATATGTAGAATTTTATGCCTGTATAATTCTTCTGGGAAGGTGTTTGCATATTATGCCGCTTTATTTTATGAACAAATTTTTTATTTTTTTTTTTTTATTGCAATTAAAAAAATATATATTAATAAATAGTAAATAAGTAGAAGAAATCAATAAATAAAGTCATTGCAAAAGAGTTTTCGACGTCTTTTTAGTAAAATTTAATCAAAAAATTTTTTGAGTCAATACAAACTTAAAATCCAAAATCTTGTTAAAATGACATGACTCTTTAAAACTAATTAATTTTACGTGTGTCGGGGTTTTCGTGTGTCATTTCAAAGTTGTAATTTTAATTACAGTGTAATTTTATTAATTTTTATTTTTTTTATAATTTTAGAGGACAAAACTTAAATACAATACTAAAGTACTTAAAATACTATTGAAAAATCTCTTTAATAAATATATTATGCAATATTTTAAAATGCAGATTAAATTTTTCTATTTATTTAAACGAATTTCTTTTAATTTTTAAGTTTAAATTATTTTGGATTGCAACTTATCTTGCATATACTTTCAAATCTTTTTACGGGAAATGATATTTAAAGTTTGAAAAAGGTTTAATTTCTATATATACATTTTTTTAAATTTTATATTTTAATTTAACACAAAAAATTTGAAATAATCATTAATTGTAAGTTTATTGTTTTTAAATGAATTAAACTTGCTTAAGCTTATATTAATAACTTCCAACAACTCTGGAAAAAAAATTAAGCGAAAAAACTACGTCTCATAAAAGAGATAAAACGTTTTGCTAAATTTTAAGAAGATGGATCAACTTCTGCGTGAAGTATCGTGTTTTTTTTAATAGATATTGGCAACTTTAACGCGTTTTAAAATTAGAGAGTGTTCCCGATTATTAGCTTTAACCATTCTTGGAGCCTCTGGTGACTAATTTTATAAGGCATACACTTAAACATCACACATAATCAAAAACCATTCTCGTATTACATACACTTAAAATACGAGTAGTTTGTAAGTTAAAATAACAGAAAATGCCATTTCAAAGAAATGCATGTATGCATGGCTATAGAAAATTTTTGTGTGAATGTGTTTCTGCATGTATATGTGTTCTTGCATGAAGTTCTTGTATATGCAGTTGTATATGAAGTTCTTGCAATTAGAATTGAAATAATTTTGAATATAAGCAATGCAAGATGGGTTGCAATAGGCGTTGAAATGATATGTGAATTATTTTATAAAAATCGGATTTCATCTTCGGGTTCCCTCAAGACTGTGCAAGCTCAGGTTTTTTTCGGAAAGAGCTAAATTGAAAAATTTCGAGGTCTTTATTTATTTATTTATTTATTTCAGTCTAAGGACACAAAACTCCTTACAGACTATGATTAAAGTAAATGTAACATATAATAATTTAAAATTAGTATAAAAAATATTTATAAGGAAAATAAATTTTATTGTAATACGGCAAAAAGAAATAGTTTAAAATTATCTTTTGTTGTGCAAAATTCAATAAATGATTTAGATTTTTTCTGAAGACTCAAATTTATATGATTAAAAGTAATAAATGTGCGGGTTAACGTACCATTGATAGCATAATTAATCCGATGTATTGGAACATTAAAGGCATCAATAAACCTAAGACTTCTTAATGGAACATAAAATGGCATCAAAGATAGCAAGCCAGGACAATCAATATTATGACTGATTATATCAAATAAAAATAAAGACGATTGAAAAGTTCGGCGGAATTCTAAAGGATATCCTTAATTATTTTAAATTTGAAGCCAATCAGGACCCGTCTTCTTTTCTGACAAAAAAAAATTGACTTTTCGGCGTCTTTTTGTGCACAAAAGGTTAAGGTATTTAAAAGACCTATTTAAATGTGTATAAAATATATTGAATGACACATTTTGAATATTTTGATGTTTTATTAAAGAAGTAGTGCATGCTTAGACATGTTTTAAGCACATGTAAATGGTCTCTTAAATACCTTGACAATTAAATTGTCCGCTTTTACTTTTTATAACTATGCACAAAAAGGCATTTTCTTAAAAAATTGCAGAAAAAATGCAACATTTTTTGTCAAAAATGAAAACCGCATAATTGTTTTGTTTAACCCTTAACTGCACCAATTAACCATACACAACTCCAATTGAATGTTGTAGCTGCATGTAATATCTTTGTCCCAAAATTTTTAAAAATTAAGGTTATAAATTGCTTCATCCTCTCACAATCAAAAGAAAATTAGCTAACATGTTTCAAATACTGATTACAAATTGCTAAGGTCTACAAATAAATCTGGGTTAAGGCCTCTTAGTTTATTGATAGTTCTTTACTTAAAAATAGTAAAAACTTTCTTAAAACCATTTAAATTTCCCAATAGTTTAAGGAAAAATTTTGTCTGGTTATTTGTGGTCTTCAAATACCCAAAAGGATTTTAAAGGGGGAAAAACACAAATGCAGCAATAATTGAATTTTTTCTAAATGTTTTAATGAAAACAATAAAGTGTGGTATTAAGCATATATCTACTATTGAATAGATGTATAAGAAAAACATAATGTTTAAAATCTGTTAAATTATCTTGGTCTTCTTGTTGTTAATAATGTTGCTGTCTAGAAGACCTTCCTCCTTCATTGGCCTACTGTGCATAAAATCAGAACTGTTTGGAGAGTAAGTATGTGAGCTGTTTGTTATACTGACATGAAAATTATTTATTATTTCTTTCAAGTTTTGGCATTCAAAACTCCTCCTATTTGATGTTGTATTATTAAGTTTTTGTTTATAACAAATTTCTTAAAATATTAAGACAATTTTTGTTTCAACTTCTTTTTGGGTTTGAACTGACTAAAAAGGAAGAAAGATGTTGTTCTTTATAAATTGTTTTCATTTAAGTATCAAATTGTGTTGCATGTGGTTGTACATCAATCACATGTTAAGTTTTAGGTGTAAGAATTTATTTATTTATTTTTTTATATGAAAGGGTTAAACTAATGTGAACGATAGGAAAAACTTTAGGGGATTGTCACTCTAATGTAAAATAAAAACATAAAAACGAAGCACTGGCAGTAAATGTTTTCTTGCTGAATTTTATAAAAGTTGTTTGTTAAAAAGTACTCAGATAACATTTATAAAATATTGTTGAAATTCAGATCAGTAAATTGTTTTAAAATGTACAAGGGGTTTTCGAGATATCTTTAATTTTATACGACATTTAACCGAATTTTAGGGAAAAGTGTTTTACTTTGAAATGTTTAATTTTCCACTACCTTTTGTATATTTTTAAAAGAGGTTTTCTTATTAAAATGTTTTTTTTATTTTGGCTTACGACCAATTTTCACTTAAATATCTGTATATTAAGTCTATAATTTTTACGTTAAATTGCAGTTGTACCTTAAAACGTAAGATGTACAGAAGTTTTCAGTTATATATTTAAATAATGATGTTTTTATATTTAAATATTATGTAGATCATCCCAAAATCTGCCCAAAAGTCTCATGAGTGATCTTGAATTTTTGGTTATGTGAGGGAGTTAGAGGATTAATATGTTGCACAAAAATATTTGCGTTAATATTTTCTACAATTTTGCTTAACATAACCTACACCTCCTATGTAAACAACACTTAGATTCATATACCGGTAAGCTGCACTAAAATAAAATTCCGAATTTATCTTTCAAAACGCCGACACACGTTTATTTTCTTCTCCTCTACACTCAGAAAAAAAAAGTTAGTAGAAAAATTTGTAAACGGTTTTCAATCGCACTCTACTATTTTTGTACTGATTTTTAGTAAAAAATTATTATTTAGCAAATCTATTTGCTATTTACATTTTACAAATTACAGAATATTTACAAATTTTTGTTGCTAATTTCAGAAATCATTTTACAAATTTTTGAAAACCGATTTGCTAAAATTAGCAAAAAATATTACTAATTTTCAAAAGTGGATATTGAAGGAAATGTTATTTCTAATTAAAACTTACACCTACAAACTTAAATTTCCTTAAAATGTTACATATATTTAAAAAGGGATCGGAAGTGAAGATACCGATTAATGTCTAAAAAGAGCACATCCATTTAAAATAGTACTAAAAAGGTTTTTTAGTTCTAAAAATCCGCCCTAAAAACAATTAAAATTTAACCTTAAAAGTAAAAAAAAAATTGACCAAAATATTTTTCAAAACAGAAATTACCAAATTAAAACCAAATGATTAATTCGTTTTTTAAAAAATATAATCAAAATTTTTGATGCTCGATAAGAAAAATTAATTCAAAGCTTTTTACTAATATTAATAATATTAAGTAATTTTTGTTTGCTGATTTGAGCAAACAGATTTTTAATTCCACTTTACAAAAAGTCTACTAAAATTTAGTAGCGGCTACTAATTTTTCTACTAATTTCATTGTACTACACGTCAGCAAACATGTGTTGCTAAGATTAGCAAAAAATACCGCTGGGCTCAAATTAGCAGAATTTCTCGTAATAACAGCAAAATTTTCAGTTGCCATTACAGACTTTTTTTGGTGAGTGTACCAAAATCCATTGTCAGAACCCAGTGGTTTTGGAAAAAGTTCACAAAAACTTAAACGTAAAAAGTTTGGACGTAAAATTATGATGATGGAAAAATTGTTTGAGGTGAAGAACTTTTTTAGATGCGAAAAGAATTTTTGAGGTGAAAAAAAATTTCAGGTAAAAAAATGTGTGATTTTTGTAGTGAAAAAAAATTTTGTAGTGAAAAATATTTGAGGTGAATATAAAATATTATTTACTTCTCAGCAACTGGTAAATATGAGAAAATTTTTTATTTGCCAGTCGCTACTAAACCGGTTCCTAAAATACATATCACGACATAAGTGAAAGTATCTACCAAGTGACCGCTTTAAAAGTCATGACATATTCTTTTGCGTTAGTTCTGTGATATGTTCTTTGGGGTTAGTTTTGTGACATGCTCTTTTAGACTAGTCCTGTGACATGTCACAGAGGACAAGCCCATCCCAGCAAAAATAAATGGAAGTGATTCTTAAGGAATTAATTTTTTATTGATTTCAAAGTATCGTTTAGTTCTGATTTTTCTCTTCTAAAGCAGTTCTCTTTCACAACTTTCAAAAATGTGATTTTTTAATGAAATTTAACACTTTTTCAAATCTGACGGGTAACTTATTTTAAGAAGAACTAAAGTTAAACATAAATCATAGATATTTCTATATAAATTTGAAATTTATAACTATGGTTTAAGTTTAAGTGATTTGTTTCAATCTGTAACTTACAATTTACCATATTTTAAATTCTAATAATCGTAGTTATTATTGCTACCAAAAAAAATTAATTATAGTAAAAATTGCAAGAATTTCGAATAAAGTAATTTAATAAATAAGGTCAGTTCAATGAATGTCCCGTTATAATTTAACCAACAGTCTAACTCAAACTTTATATGGGAAATAACATGTGTCAGTTATATTCCCTGGTAGAAGCTAGCGTGAGATTGTAAAATGAGGCTAAGGCCCAACTACTGATGTCCTGTTGAAACCTATATAACAAATTCAAAATTTATTTGGGAACATCAAAAGATCTCATTTTTTACTAAACCATAAGAAGGGATTTAGATGCACTGAAGAAGAATTATAAAATAAAACTTTCACCCCCTGACAGCCCTATGTAAAAATCATTGGTTCCGATCCAAATTTTCACAACACCGGAATCAAAATCACTGCTTCTTTTTTCTTCTTCTCCTATTTTTTTTTTTTTTGCTGGGATGTTAAAGTGAACGGTCCTTTTCATATAAAAAAAACCGGTCCCGTGACCGGTCCCTATCACAATGAACCGTGAACGTGACGACGTGTTCTGGGATAGGTTCTTTTTCCACAGGGTATAAATTTTAAAATAAATTTTATTAAAAAAAAAACAAAAATAAATAGATGTTCCTTAAAATTTTAAGTTATAAACTTTTTAACAGCTGGACCGATTTTACTCATTTCAATACCAAACTTTTCGGGAGGATATCCAGTAATCAGATAGACAAAATGATTTAAAATCGCATAAGGATCAAGAATATATGTACTTTGTGGGGTCTTAGGCCTATATTTCGACATAATACAAACTGTATGTATGACAAACTAATACACATATATTCTCACCACACCACCAGTCGATTTTTTTTAAACTTTTTACTTTTTAAATTAATTAAGTGAAAATCTATTTTTAGACACATCATCATCTGGCATGTTACAATGACAAGTCCATGTTAAAGTAATGGGGGCTTACATATTTAAACTGTTGCGAGAACGCCACCTAATGATGTGATTTTTACAGTCATTTGAGTAAAAATATGAACAGAGATTAAATGGTCTGGGAGACATGTTTTACATTAAGCACATCCAAGAGAAGTAGGATTTCAGAAAAATAATGCAGGAGAGTACTGGTACCTTTTGACCAGAAGTAATTTTTTTTTAGTTTTAAACTTTTAAGGCGTGCCATCTTCTTTGTGGAATATAATAATAAGATGTACATACAAAAAAAATCGATTTCGCTTCACCATTAGCAAAAACCCGGAGCAGGTTAAGTTAATTTAACGACTAAGTTAATTTAATGATTTAAGTTAAGTTAATTTCATGATTTGAGATCATATTTTCTCTAAGTTGTTCAAATATTTGATTTGATCCGATCTTGAATGAAACTAAAAGCAATTGAGAAAAAATTTGTATAAAATTTGAACTTGTAGCTAAAAGCGAAATACAGGAATATGTACGAATATATTCCCAAATCGGACGAAAATTATCCATTAACTAATAAAAAGATCATCTAGACTTTTAAGTGTACAATCTTATTTTTAAAATTCGAATAACTTTTGCGCTTCAAGAGATAAACCACATGACTTAACACTTTTCTTGTAGGCCTTAATAGAACATTATAAAAATGTTAATTATTTTTATTCGGTTAAATTAAAAAATGTATTTTGATGGCAACAACCAATAAATTGTTTTAGCACAACCAAATGTAAATGTGATTGCTGAATATTTCGGGTGTTGCAACCAAAACTATATTCAGTTGTGTGTATAGTTTTAACAAAATAGTTTATTTTTTATTTGTTAACAAAGAACTTTGAAAAAACATCGCGAAAGGTAAGAATAAAAATGCTTTCAATACGCCTCACAAACATATGACTTGTCCCGCCGAAGCAGCTAACTTATTTCAAAATAACCTTAGATTAGTGCTTAACAATTGTTATGCATGGCAAATTTGTTTGGAGTTAGCAATGTTTCTGAAAAGTAACCCTCGTTTAGAAACAATGAATATATTCTGGTAGGAATGATCAAAAGTCTAACATCTTTTATACAGCCGAAGTTTTAAGTTCTTTTGAAATTTGGTTGGTCACATACATATACTTATATTCTTCTTTTAAATAAAAACAATAAATTTATAAACATCATCTGTCTATGTATTTTTTTAGTATTCCCCTACATAAAATTGGTATATTACTTTAGAGGATTGAACAGAGCTTAAAGAAAAATATTAACAGAAATTTTCCAATTGACCCATCATCACAACACACAGTGTTGGGAGAAAATTTGAAAATTTTATGGGGTTGTCTTGTCTATGGAAAATGTTGTTATACTTTTGTAAGACTAATGACAACAACAACTAAATTTGGCATTAAAACAAATGAATTTTTGGCCAATTTATGATTGAAATAATGTGTAGATATTGAATTCCTTTAGGACTTTTACCAACATCTTTAAAAATTCCTAACAATGGTCATATAAATTCCTTCAAAACTAAACAAACCTCACTTACAATGTGTAGTAGACCTTATGGTTTTTCAAAGATACATAAGTATCTTTACATAACATGGATTTTATATAATAATATCCTTACAAAACAACAAATTTATAAGATTGTAAAATTTTAATCAATTGCCAAATGAATTTCTCAAAGGAATTTTCAAAATATTTATGATTTTTTGTTTTTTTTTTTTTTGTTTTGTTTAATAAGGATTTGTTTTGTTTTGTAAATCATTTATTCTTATGTAAGGTAAGAAGGAAAAAAACCAAATCATTTTATATATATTTTATTTTATTTTATTTTATTTCTGTTAAGTAATTTATCATATTTAATGAAGTTTTCAAATAAAAATTTTCTTTGATTTTATTATTGTTTGTATGTTAGTTTTGAGAAAGTTTAGAATGAGAAAGAGAAAAAAATGTTATGAAATTTTCTTAGAAAATTAAGTTGTCTTTGTTGAAAAATGATTTGAATGTGTCTGATAATGTATTAGTAAGTTTTAATTTGATTTGGGATTTTATTTATATTTATTTATTTAAAAAATTAAAAATTTAAAGAAAACATTATAAATATTTGAGGTTATAGAACTTTTAATTAATCAAAACTGAATTTTATAATTAAAATTTATATAAAATGCAGATAAATCTTTAAAATAAGAATAAAATAAGAGAATTGGGTTTATTTTTTCAGCATATATTTTTAACGTCAAGTGAAAGAAGCCAGTCAGAAAACGGCAAATGAAAGAGCACTTGCAAGGCACTTTAACATGTGGTGAAAGTGCTGACAAAGTCATCATTAGACAAAAGTGCCGAATATTCAAAAAGCGTCAAAGAAGCACTGGGGAAACAAAATTTTCAGTGTAGTTTAAAAGATAAATAAGGTGATAGATTTTCCAAAATAAAGAAAACTTTATTTGCATTTTTTTTATCATAGCGGGATTTAAACAATGGTCTGCCAGTAGATTGATTCTAGGCAATTTCTGTCTGGCCAGTACTGGAAACACACTTTTCTGAACGATGGCGGCATAGCGGTCTAAACCAATTATTTGGCAGTGGTGTTTTTATAAACCACTGAAATTTTAAATCCTTTAAGTGGGCGTCGCCATTGTTGATCATCATCTGGGATCTATTTATTGAATTTTCCATTGTTCTAAAGACAACTACGGGCGATAAGTTCTCGCACTCTTGTCGAACATTCTCTTTGAGAACTTCCAGATTTTCTGGCCTACACCCGTGATTTAAAAAAAAAACAATAAAGAAAAAATCTGAAGAATTTTAACCTGGCAATCTTGCTGACCGAAGAAAATCATCAAAGCGAAGCATTAGGCGACACGGAAATGCATCCTTCAAAAGGTCTATTGTCGCGCGATCTGTGTGAGCAGTTGCACGCAGAGAAAACACATGGGTGCAACATGATCACTGCTACTATATTATGCTTCCTGCATTCTGGTATGGTTGTTACAATCGAGTAATTGGTTTCTAAAATGGTTATAACCACCAAAATGATCGCTATCATCATTATTATAGTAAATATTTTATTATTTCATGATTGCAACTTACTATTTTATAACATGATTGACTGGAACCATACTGTGGTAATAAAAAATCTGCCTATCAAAAAAGTATGATAATTATGAGACTATAAAATGTTGACAACAATCAATGAATAATTATAAATCAAATAAAACATGACTTTGACATACTGTCCTGTGTTGATAAAAAAAATTGTATTAGTTCAGTCACCCATGTAAAAATGATAATGTATAATAATTTTTATTTTCGAAAATGCATTATGCATATAATGTTATAATTTACACTGATCAATTCATTGTCGAAAAAATTCATGGTCAAAAAGATTCTAAATAAAGATTCTATATTTTTTTTAGTTGTTTTCAATAAAAATAATATTTTTTTTTAATATGTTTAATTTATTTCTTGTAAAATAATAAATTATTTTTATAAGAAAAAGTCTGTAGAGCCCAAGAGTTGTTTTGTACGAAAATACTAGATTTTTAGAAATTTTTTGAATTTGAGATCCTGTGGACTTTTTCCTAAATTAAAATTCTCAGATTCTGCAAACTGTTTCTTAGATAAAAATTTAAATATTCTTAAAAAATAATTAGATTCTAAAAAATTCTTCATCATGAAAAGTACTTCTTAGATTCTAATAACTTTTTCTAGTAGAAAAATTATTAGATTCTAAAAGTAAAATTATGAGACTCTATGAACTATCTCAAAAAATCTTAAAAATGTCCTTAGAATCTAAGAATTTTTCTTTTAGAAAAAGTCCAAAGAATCAATTATTTTTTATTAAAAAAGTCCTTAGAATTTAAGAATTTTTTTAAGTATTTTTCTTTTAAAAAGTACACAGAACCCAGATTTTTTTTTGAAAAAAGTCATTAATATCTAACTTTTTCTTTATGAAATATATTTCATAAAGAAATATTCATAAATTTAAAGAATTATTTCATAGATCATAGTATAACTGAAAGGATCATATTAACTGAGGGGTTAATATTATGGTAAAATTATGGTTATTTTATTATCATAATATGATATTTATATTGTAGTACGACTATGGTTGGCCCAATCATAATTCCAAAAATATATGAAGCTCTTTTGGAAGCACAAATCCTTCGGTTTCAATTCCTCAATTTGCGTCAATAAAACACCGGTGATATTAATTCTGTATCGCTTAGCAGTCACAGTAAGCGTGTTACCCACGACGTCCTCAGAAAGTAAGACCTGATGGATTGCAATGGATCTTCGTGAATGATAAAAGGATTCTCAGTGCCCCAGTAGCGCAATTTTTTTTTTTTGCTTACGTATTCATTCTTATGAAACTGAGCCTCGTCGCTCATAATAAATTTGGATAGACAATTGTTCATTGCAAACTAATTACGAGTATTCCGTCGTCTTGAGGACTAAAGCATTTCATGAATTGTCGAGGTGTATTCTGTATCTGTTAACGTCAATAGTATTTAAAGAAAATAGAAAATTGCCGTTAATGGAAAGTTGTAACATCTTCTAACAGGGTGAAACACTGTGGGCTAAGGTGCCCCACGATTCTAAATCACTTTTTGAATCGATTTAGCGATGCTTTTCCATTCTTGTGTTCACGTAAACTTTGTACTAAAACTACAGGTTGGAAATAAAGGGTGGTTAAATTTAAAGGGCTGATGTTGAATGTGAACAACACCTAAACGTTAAGTTGTTATCTGCATTTCATTTGACATTTCTCAATTTCAGACTAACTCAATTTGAACCATGGAAAGATACACAATCGCGTTAAAGTTATTCAGGCTTATTATGGAAATGGGCGTTCATATCAAAATGCATTTCGTACACTTCGTGATTTTTTTTTTTTTTTTTTTTTTTGGTCAGCATAATCGACCAAATGTGTCCACAATCGGGATAATTGTGGGCAAATTTCAGCAAACCGGATGTGTGAAAATACCTGTGCATGCTCGCCCAGTTCGTTCTGCGGAAAACGATAGTGTGAGGTCGGCCAAGCATTTACCATGAATGGTGTTCGATTCGCGAGATGATAAATAACTTATAGTGGCTAAGAATTGAGGATATGATCCTGGACGATATGTGGTTTCAACAGGATGGTGCCACTTGCCACACAGCTAACGAAACAACGGATCTTTTGCGCGACAAATTCAATGGACGTGTTATCTCACATGGTGGCGATGTCAATTGGCCGCCAAGATCATGTGATTTGACACCGTTGCACATGTTTCTTTGGGGCTTATTTGAAAGAAAAGGTGTACGTCAATAGGCCAGCAATAATTCAAGAGCTAAAGGATGAGATAATTTGGCAGATTAACGGCATAGAACCTCAATTATGCCTCAGCGTCATCAAAATCAACATCGGCCATTAAAATTAAAAGCTAGGATTATATTGTCTCAGGCAGGAAACCTATTGAATTTTAATAAAATCGATGAATATTTAGACCTACCTCGCATAGTTAGATCATTTCCGAATTGGGCTTAAGTAGTATTTAGACACACAAAAGCTTAGATATTTGGGTTGTAAATATTATATGAGACCGTAATTTAGGCCTCTATATTAAAAGATCGGACCATATTTTGACGTAGTCTAAATATAGACCTGTCTTCTTGGTAACTACTTACGTGAACAATTATCACACTACAGGTCGATAATATAAAGATATTTGGATGAAATTTAGTATAAAAGTTTCCATTTACCTAGCGAAGTTGAGCGCCCCGGTAGGCTAGTTGGTAGCGTGTTAGCTTATCAGTGCGGGGGTCGTGGGTTCAATTCCCACCAGAGGCTCTGCTCTGTTTTCGCTACAACGAGCCGAAGGCCTTTGTTGCTAGTGCTCGGTTAGGGTTTTAACATATAATTTGTAATTATATGTTTAATAAAATAAAATAAATAAATAAATAAATAAATAAATAAATAAATAAATAAGTAAATAAATAAATAAATAAATAAATAAACAAATAAATAACCTAGCGAAGAACCCTGTAAAATTGAGTTAGAGTCTGTCCATATTTGGACTTTCTGAATTGGGTTTAAATGGTATTTAGAACAACAAACCCATAGATATCTGGTTGAAAGTTAGTTTGTAAATGATATATGAGACCATAAAATACGCCGCTTTAATTTAAGAAACTCGGATTATATTTGCATGTAGGCCCCATATAAATCTACCTTAGCCGTATTTGCTTAAATTATTTTTACGGAAATTTCTGTCAGATTTACCACTATATTTTCATAAGGAAATTTTTCAACCGCTTTCTAAAGTTTGAGCCAAATTATAGTTGGTGTAGGGTGTCATATAGTCGGCATGCCCGTCTTTATGCTTTGTATATTATTGATTGAAAAGAATCAAATATTCTAAACTCATATTAAAGCTATTTAAACTTTTGCAAACTTTAAATTATTTCGAATTCCAAGTTATGAAAAAAAAAACTGATGCATTTGTAAAATTTATACCCAAATTAAAAGAAAAAAGACAAAAATTGTCCAATACAATATAATACAATGTTGCATTGCAACAACAATAATTTATAACTTCAAACCTATGAATATGAATTGAAACTTTTTTTTTTTTGGTATATATGTATTCCTATTCTTCTGGTCATTGCATAGATTTCAAAGTTGTTAAATTGTCATTGTGGTATTTTAATGGACTCTACATTTTAAAGGTTGCAAATAAGGTGACTACACTTCCAACTATATACACATTGTTGCCATACATTGTTGAAAGGAACGTAGTTGTTTACAAATCCATAAAATAAAACTTTAACATTGTGTTGTCAAGTCACAAGAGAGATTGTCGGCAATAAACGAAAACAAAACAACAGCAAAACAAAAATAATATTCGAGCAAAGTATGAAAGAATCACACAAAGTATGTGTTACTGTAGCATTAGTAAGTACACAAACATAAGTAGTTAGAGTGTAACAAATTCTAATGAAATATTTTACCATATTAATCCTATAAAATATGGCCTAAAATTTAAAAAAAATTGTTTTAAAACAGGAATGAGACGATAAGCTAGCAAAGCAACCCTTGCAACAAATAAGCTTAAAGGTTTAACAACCCCAAATGTAATACTTGCAATAAGACACACACAAATACACAGGGAATCATTTGAAAACTTTTTACGCATACCAAAGCAAGACAGGACAGCTAGGCAATCAATAATACAGAACAGTTTTTAAAAGGGCTTAACAAATGCAGATTTTGTTGGAAAATTTTGTCGAAAAAGTCTGCTGCAGTAATGTTATGATAAAAAATACACTGAAAGATATTAAGAATAATAACTTGAGAGGAAATGTTAAAATAAATTATACATCACAAAAAGTTTAAAAAAAAATTAAAAATGACACAAAAAAATGTTTTAAAATAATGTCGATCTCTAAGTTTTAATTATATATTTAGAATTTGTCATTTTCTTTTATAAATGTAAAAGAAAATGCAAAAATGTTTGAGTGTCAGCGCTAGAGGGAGTGCCGCACTTCCAGCTCTACTAAACCTTTCGTAGATGAATTTAAATGGTTGTGAATTTTTAGACCAAACTGGGTTGAAACTCAGATCTGTGCTAAGCAAGCATTTTTTTGCTAATCTTTTCACAGCCACCGTTAGCGTAGACATTTTGCAATTTCGAAAGTAGCCGAATGACCTAAAATATTAAAAAAAATCAAAACACCGATTTTTGTGAATACTATTCGACAATTTTAAAATAATTTGTACCAAAAATTTTACTTTAGATCTTTATTGTGTAGAATCATCATCGCAATCAACATGTCTTAGTTATTTAGAATCAGTCGTTTTGACTGGTTATTAAAGATCTTGTGAATTTTAAAGCTAAAATTGAATTTGTCAACCCACACAAGTGAAAAGTATCATATATGTTCATATATCGTCATATATGATGTCATGTATGAGCATATATGAACATATAAGTGACATATGGGCAAATACATTTAAAGAAAAAGTTCATAAATGCTCTTACAATATTATTTCGTTAAAAATAATCTAAAATACATATTAAATTAACTTAAAATATAATAAAAAAGAGGACTACTGGTTTTTCATTATATACAGACCACTTTGTTGTTTATTTTCAATAATTGTTAATAATCGGCAAAAGTAGTAAAAACAATCCAGTCGCTTAAAATTACAATAAATTTTTAACTGACAAAACGTTAGACAAAAAAAGATTTTTTTGGTTTGTTTTTTATATTGAAAGTTTGTTTTTTATTTGCATGTAATTATAAAAACACAACACACACAGATGTATATATTCTTATTTTCTATGTGTGTATATATATATTAGAATATTTCCTTGTTATTGAAATAATTTTGTATATGAACAAACTGTTTTGGTAAAACAAAAAAGAATTATATGAAATTCTATTTTTAGAAACAGAAAACATAAAATTTTACATTTAACAGAAAATATCAACTCCTACTGAATTTTTGTAAATTGTCATATTTTGGTTTTTAAAAGGCTGATTCAAATAGTTAAAAAATATATTTCTATGAATTTCAATTGATTTCATTGTTCCATATACGGATTCGTATATATGAATGCATATTTTATTCCACATACTTTATCAGATATGGCCATGTATGTTATGAAAGCAAAAGTTTTTTTTTTCTTATTCTACCGAATTAAGATCCAGTTCAAATTCTTAAGAGGAAATTCGTGTGAACATAAAACTTTGACCAGGCATATTTTAAAGGTCTTTAATACAAATTTCAAAATATTTGGTATTGAAGTAATATTTATTTTCTATGGAAAATGGCTAAAAAGAGGATGGATACAACAGAGTCACGTCACGGTCGCTTTTTTTTTAAATTTTGTGTGTATTATTCGATCTCTTTGTTTTTAAATTTTATTAGGCTCGAGATCATAATAAAATCTTACTAACGAATAGTACTCGTAAACACTATATTTGTTTATATAAATGGAATAAATTATAAGGATCAGCGCTATAGCGAGTGCACACTTTCGAACCGAGCGACCTGGTCATCGTCAGGCTTCTTATGAACCACCCAACCCACAAACAACTCATGGTTTAGAACAGGCTTATATATCATACACACTAAGAAAACCGACTATGCGAAATTCCTTTGTCAGAGTTAGTGAATTATTACCCGTACAAATGTGTCTTTTTTATGTATTTATATAAAAATATTACATTTTTAATACTTTCTAAAAGTATTCTCTATTAATTCAGTTTTTTAACAATACATTCATGTTAATTTACTTCAAAATAGTTGTAAACTAAATGAATTAACGTAATTTATCTATTATTTTGTTTTCATTTTATTATTTTAAAAAATAAGATATTAAGATATTTTTCGAATATTCGAAACTTGTTGGTTAAATGTTTGTTAAAAATTCCTAAATTTCGTCAAAATGTATAAAGTCATCAGCAAAATTTAAATAGCAGTATAATATTTACATTTAGTTTTAATAAAAAAAAACAAAAAACAATATTTTTGTTCCTAAATAAAAGAAAATATGTACTGAAAAGTACTTATATGTGACCACCCAAGTAAAAAAAAAATGATCTGGCTTAATAACTAATCTTATCCAATTTGATATTCTTAAATATATACTCGAGTAAAAAAATTAATCTGGTACAAAATTTAATCATATTCAATTTTATATTTGTTATTATGTAATTTTATCCAAAAAATGGCGGATCAAATTAGATACAGCATTATAAAGGGTGGTTAAATTTTAAGGGCCGATGTTGAATGTGAACCACACCTAAACGCCAAGTTTTTTTCTGCTTTTCATATGACATTTCTCAATTTTAGACTAACTCAATTTGAACCATGGAAAGACACATAATCCAGCAACGAGTTAAAGATATTCAGGCTTATTATGAAAATGGGCGTTCAAATCAATATGAACTTTGTGATTTTTTTTTGGTCAGCATAATCGACCAAATGTGTCCACAATCGGCATAATTGTGCACATATTTCTGCAAATCGGGTCTGTTGGAAACGAGAAAACACCTGTGCATGCTCGCCAAGTTCGTTCTGCGTAAAACATTGCTGTTGTTCGCGAGATCATAACGGAATTCTTGAAGCCATAAATTTATGATGTGGTTTCAACAGGAATGCCGTTTCAACAGGACGGTCCACTTGCCGCACAGCTAACGAAACAATGGCTCTTTTTCGCGACAAATTCAATGGCCGTGTTATCTCACGTCGTGCCGACGTCAATTGGCCGCCAAGGTCATGTGATTTGACACCGTTGGACTTCTTTCTTTGGGGTTATTTGAAAGAAAAGGTGTACGTCGATAAGCCAGCAACATTTCAAGAGCTAAAGGATGAGATAATTCGACACATTAACGGCATAGAACCTCAATTATGCGTCAGCGTCATCGAAAATTTGGACCATCGGATTTAGGTGTGCAACGGAGGTGGCGGCGGCCATTTGGCCGATATTTTATTTCATACATAATTTAACCATACCATATTATCATAGTAAAAAGGAATGACAATAATTTCCTAAATAATTTGTGTTTTATTCAAAATCAACATCGGCCCTTAAAATTTAACTACCCTTTATTTGGGGATTTAGAATGATCCAAATTGATCGGAAAAATGGGAGATCAAATTAGATCCAGCAACAATATAAGATCTAAGCTTATCCGTGTTATGTACTCAGAAGTGTGTTGCTGAATTTATTAGACTGCATTTTTCGCAAAATTGTGTTATATATAATTATATCTTCGTACTTATACACTCACCAAAAGAAGTCTGTAATGGCAACTGAAAATTTTGCTGTTATTACGAGAATTTTTGCTAATTTGAGCCCAGCGGTATTTTTTGCTAATCCTAGCAACACATGTCTGCTGACGTGTATTACAATTAAATTAGTAGAAAAACTAGTAGCCGCTACTAAATTTTAGTATACTTTTTGTAAAGTGGAATTTAAAATCGGTTTGCTAAAATCAGCAAAAAAAATACTAAATATTATTAATATAAGTACAAAATGTTAAATTTATTTTTTTTTAAGAGCATCAAAATTTTTTTACTTTATTATTTTTTTTTTATAATATTTCATACAAAATTAAAAAAAAAAATCAAAGGCTTAAAAATCTTAAAAATTGTTAAAACATAAACGAATTAATCATTTTGTTTAAATTTGGAAATTTCTGTTTTAAAAAATATTTTAATCATTTGTTTTTTACTTTTAAGGTCAGAAATTTTAATTGTTTTTAGGGCTGATTTTTAGAACTAAAAAAACTTTTTAGCGCTATTTTAAGTGGATGTCCTATTTTCAGACATGAGTAGCCGGTATCATCACTTTCGGCCCATTTTTTTTTTAAACTATGTAACATTTTAAGGCAATTTAAGTTTTTAGGTGTAAGTTTAATTTAGAAATAACATTTCCTTCAATATTCACTTTTTTAAAATTAGTAATTTTTTTTGCTAATTTTAGCAAATCGGTTTTCAAAAATTTGTAAAATGATTTCTGAAATTAGCAACAAAAATTTGTAAATATTCTGTAAAAACTCTGTAATTTGTAAAATGTAAATAGCAAAAAAATTTGCGAAATAATATTTATTTTACTAAAAATCAGTACAAGAATAGTAAAGTGAGATTAAAAACCGTTTACAAATTTTTCTACTAACTTTTTTTTCTGAGTGTATATAATTATATATTCGGGATTTTGGGAAAAATTAATGAGACTAAACTGGTTCAGTACGACATATTATTTTATATAATTATATATAGCTACATACAATATTATATATAATTATATATAATCATATCATATATTGACTTAAAAAAACGAAGAGAAATGATGAATATATTTAAAAAAAATCATCAAAGTTTGAATTCTCAGTATTCACCATGCTGCCCTTATTCCTTAAAAACTCTGTGCCGAGTTTTAGAAAAATTCCTTTATATTTAGAGGTAGAATAAAAAGTTACCTTTTTATAACTTATAATTTTTTGTTAGAGTAATTTATACAAAAAGTAAGGTTTGGCTTTAAACTGAATTATTTTTTGAAACATATAGTTTAATAATAGTTTAATATAATATAAAAAAATTTTCTAATATAGTCTTAATTAATGTGCATAACGGGAATATGAAATCCAAATTAAAAAAAAAAAAAATTCACTAACTTTAAAGTAGTTCGCAATTTTTTTCAGAACTACTCAAATGGCTAAGATCTGATAACAAATGTGGAAAAAGGCTTTACGAAATTAAGCACGTTATTTCAGATATGTACAAATGGGGCACAAGATAGAAACCTATATGACCAGATCTGTTCATATCTGGCATTAAAAATCGTACAATTTTCTAGATCCCTAAATTACATCTGGCTTTTAAATGTCTGGCCATATCCTCTCATATATGATCAGATTTGATAATAGTTCTTATTAGATTCAATTATATCTAATTGAACTTATTAAACAGATATGATCAGATCTAATATGACTTACGGGGGGATTTTTGTGTCTAAGAATGAAGACATTATTGGAAAAAATCGTAAGCATGGAAAAAATTTGTTGGTTAGTACATTTCGAAAAGTCAAAATCTTAATTATAAAAATAACAAGTGCCAACTTTGACATCAAATTGTCGCACTCTTTGTTAAAATAAATTTTCAGAGCGCTTTACTTTTTAGTTAAATCTGTCCAGTAGTTTAGACAGGCAACATATATTTCTCTCTGTGGATAAATGAAAAAAAAATATCAAATTTTTGTTAATATTTGTGTTACTTAATTTCTTTGAGTGCAGTTCTATATTTGTTTCTATATTTTGTATAGCCAGACAATTAGGTAATAATAACTTTCTAAATCTCTGCGCTTCATCGGTATTTTCAGACCATTACATTCATATGTACGTTACATTCATTGTCGTGTTATTATTTTATATGTTATATCGTCTACTAACAAAAAATAAACCTGCAGTAATGTTTCTCTGTCAGTTTGTTGTTGTTGTTTTTTTTTTTTTTTTTTTTTTTGTTGTTCATTTGTTATTTTACTTAAATCCCTGGAGTCAGGCCATAAAATCAACCTGGCACAATGAAGTGTAATAAAATGCGTTTTATGTTTGTGCCCTTAAAACAAATACTACATACAACAAAATACACTCGTAGAAAACATACGCACACACACACACAAAAAATTTCCAAGTTTTATAATGCTTGGCCCGGTCTATTGTTTTTAATCTAGATAAACTTCAAAATAAACGAAATATTACATAGATATATTTTATTGTCGCCAACAAATACAAATAAGGGTGGCGACTATAGAGCTACACTATCCTCCCTTAAGCATAAGAAGGATGAGTATAAAAGTGCAATAGTCTTTGGTAAAAGTAATATGTAAGAACCCTCCCCTCCCCCACCACTTTTTATAATCAAACCACTTTGTATTTTCTTCCTTTAGATTTAGAGTGTGATTCTTTTAAATTAGTTTCATTATCATTTAAAATATTTATTTCTTATAATGAAAGACAAAATGAATTTGAAGAATTGATTAAGTACAATAATACAACATACCTTATAACACTTTAAGCAATTGCTGGCATTTTTCATTTCTCACTGTCACTTTAATTTCACGGTATAATTTGTTAACACACCAACCAACCAACGCACCCCCCCCCCCCCCGCCCCCCTCTCCCTCAATATATGTATGTATTTCCAAGTCAATTCAACTATTTTCCTACAATTTGCAAGAATCCGGACATTGTATTGTTGCATGCTGCTGTTGTTGCCTCCCTTGCCTTGCTATTTGATAAATTTTAATTTCTTTAGTTATTTTGACTTTAATTTAAGGAATGCATCACAATTAGAATTTCAACAACAAAAAAAAAAGTAAACTTAAATAATGAATAGCATTTTTATTTAGTATACAATTTACTACACTGTATTTTAAAGTTGAAAAGGATCCTTCGTCTTGTTCTAAGAGTAGTTGTAAAGGATACGAAAACATTTCATTTTAATTTAATGCTTAAATGAGGCAACTGATGCAGAAGAACTCATTAAAATTTTAAACGTTACTACTTGTTTTTTGAGTGTAATTTTAGAAATTTTTCATTCTTTAGTTAAACTAAATATATATGTAACTAGTGTAAGTAAGCAGATACACATGTAGTGGTGGAAAACGAGGCGAGGGGAAGTGGCAAAATATTTATATAACAAAAGAAAACAATTTGAATTATTTAAGACGGAAATTAAATGCTTTAGCAGGAAGAGACTCTCTCACTCAGATGTTAGATATACTTATATATTTATTAAAAAACTTATTTTTAATTATTTTCAATTTCAGCTGGGTAAGCATACAAAATATTATGTACATAAATTTAACGAAGTGGTATTCAAATAAATAAATTTTGTGCTTTGCAAAGAATTTGTAAATAATTTTAAATTATATTTTCAAAAATTAAATTAGTTAATCTCATAACAAAGTTGTTTGGATGTTAAGATGTTTAATTTATGTAGTTACTTTTGAAAGGTTTGCCAATATCTGTAGTGCGGATACTCTAGCTTTTTGAAGATATAATTCGGTAGCTAATTTGGAAAAATTTTCATAATAAACTGGCAATTAAACTATCTAATTTTGTAATTAAAAAAATTAACAATTGCTTTTCTGCTCAATACTATTCAGAATATTATTCAGAATCTAAGGACTTTTCTATTGGAAAAAGTCCTTAGAATATGTGTGTTCTTTATAAGAATACGTCCTCTATAAAAAAACAGTTTTTTATATTCTAAAGGTTTCTCTAAATGAAAAAGTTCTTTTAACACTACTCGATACAGGCTTTAACTAAAATTTGTCTAAAGTATTTTGACCTCCTAAACAAGAATTTGAAGAAAGTTTCAGCAAATCGGTTTTCCGAAATATTGGGTTTTTTTGATTTCTTATACAGGGAAAAAACTTTATGGCGCAATATTGAGTGGGAGTAGTTCAAAATCGTTTGTTATTTTTAAAGATTTGAATTTAAGATAAATTTACCTTTCAGTTGAGTACAATCATGTTAGGAAATTGTAAAGGGTGTTTTAAAATGGGGGTCATTTTTAAAACTTTTTTTTTATCTGAATGTACGAGTGTCAAAATGTCAAGTAAATGGGAGCAAAACTAACGAAGATACAGCGTTTGAAACGACCTCATGCTCATGGTAGATTTTTATGCCTGCCTGGCAGCTACGCGATGTGCCTACCAGGAAGCTGCTTCAAGTCTCTTCGTAATCTCCAAATTACTACCTACTTTTATGGGTCTTTGTAAGTATTTAAACTGATATTGACGACTCTGTGTAAGCATAAAAAATTATACCTTTTTATTGATGCTTAATTTTGAATGTTGGAGTATAAAAAATTTTAAATCGATTTTTTTACAAACGTCATATTCGAACATTATAACTCAAAATCTACTTGACCGGTTGTTTTAAAATTTTAAACACTAATTTTACACATAAATTAACAGGTAAACATGGGGAGGTTTTTTTGCCATTTTTTCCATTTTAATATAACAAATTCACCGAAATATTTTAGCAAAAAACGTATTTTGCACTTCCATATGCTAGAAAAAATAAAAACGTGAAAAAAACTCCTTTTAACTTTTTAATCATGTCAGCTTCTAAACATATTTCGATTTGATTGATTTAGATGTTCCCATAACAAGTTAAGGAATTTACCAATTACCAACATTATTCGTATCTCCAAAAACAAATCATGAAAATGTGCTTTTTTCGCCTTTTAAACTATTAGTATTAACTTCACTTATTTGTTTAAATAATATTATAGACTAGATCGTCTTAAAAAAGCACACGTCCTTTTTGGTTTTTAATATTCAGGGAAACCAAAGATTTAATAATTTGTGTGCAATCTGCCGTTACTAAAATTGACTAAATTAATTATATTGTATATTGGAAAATATTGGCAAATGCCCAACATTTGGTCTGCGAAATTTTGTATTATGATTAAGGGGGCATTTCGTTCAATAGCGATTTAATAGGTAACTAAATTGAAAAACATCAGAAGAGCCCAGCAATTGGCCCTCATTCTTTATGAATCAGGGGGAACAAATGGTGACATTTTTATGTCAAATCTGTGTTTAGTTCAATTGGATTGAAAAATATCGGCAAACGACTACCTATAACCCCCAGAGCATCTAAACAAAACAAAAAAAAAAAAACGGGGTCCAATGTTTGGCGTTTTTTGATATTATCTGCACTACAGCGTGGGCCCTAATAACTGTCGCACTTTTTAAAGTACTGCTGTCTGAAATCAAGCATGCACAGACATGCATACTTTATAGTGTGTTCTTCTTATGCTTATTGCGAAATCAATGTGCATTTCTGTCAGTGCGATCAGTTGTTTTTAAAATTTGTGAACTATGGAAGCGAAAAGAGAGCTTGTACAGAAATTACATTTGGAAGGCGTGGAAACAGGCGAGATTGTTAAGTCCCTGAAACATTTAGGAATCAATCGTAGATTTGTACAACGCACTGTCAAGCGATACAGGGAAACAGGTAGTGTTCAAATATCGCACAAAGGTGGTCGAAAATGCAGTGTGACCACAAGTGGTTTGGTAAAGAAAGTCCGTGAGCGAATAAGGAGAAATTGTGCCGTTTCGGCAAGAAAAATTGCCAGGGATCTTGAAGTTAGCCGCAAAACCATTCGAACAATTATTAAGGACAAGCTTAAGCTTAAAGCTTACAAAAAGAAGAGGATTCATGGCCTAACTGAGCGTCAAAAGCAAATGATAAAAGAAAGAAGCACTCTGATCCTCCAGCGACACGCAGGTTGTAATATTGTGTTCTCAGATGAAAAGTTGTTTTTGCTACAACAGAGCCACAACCCACAGAATGATCGCGTTTATGCAAGCAGCATGGCAGATATTCCAGCAGACAAGAAGGCCGTTGAGAGGTACCAAAATACGACATCTGTCATGGTTTGGGGCGCCGTATCTGCAAAAGGCAAACTTCCCCTTCTTTTTATTGAAAAGGGTGTCAAAATCAATGCGCAATATTACTTGGATGAAGTGCGGACCAACCATTTTCTTCCTCACGCATCAATGCTTTTTGGCGATGAACCATTTTGCTTTCAGCAGGATTCTGAGCCTGCCCACAAAGCTAAAATTGTTCAGAAGTGGTGCAAGGAAAATATTCCATGTTTTATTCCGTTAGATGAATGGCCTCCATCTTCGCCAGATCTCAAACCATTGGACTTCTGTATATGGGGATACATGCTGTAAAAAACGCATGTTTTGGATCAGTTTAAGCGCCTTTTAATAAAAATTTGGGACGAAATACCAGACGAAGTAGTCCGTGCCGCCTGTGCTGGGTTTGAAAAGCGTTTAAAGCTAGTAAAAAAAGTAAAGGGTGAGAGATTTGAACTGAATGATTAAAAGTGTAAGAAAATATCCAAAAAAAATAAAACAAGATTTCAGCCCAATCATGTTTGTTGTTTTTCTTTAATTTGATGATTTAGGTGCGACACATATTAGGGCCCACGCGTAGTACTGAATATAAAATCTTGGAAAATCGACCAAAATAAAAATTAGATAAAATTATTGTGCTTATGCTGCACAAATATGCAAAATTTGATTCAAAATTTTTACACTCAGAATATTATGTAGTTAACTGTTTGTAGTTTAATAAAAAAGTTTTCCGTTCCATTTAAAAATAAAGGTAAATACATTTATTTTTCAAAGAAATATCTATATTAACTGTTTTATACATTTATTCGAAATAATTTACTATCATTTACCGATTTTTTTCAGTTTCATTTATTTTTTTCATTTGTTTGAAATTTAATAAAAAATTACCCACAAAACGGAAACTTGTGGTTTATTTGTGTCCGTAACAGTTATTACAAATTTAAATTTTGTTTGCTGTCTGTTTTAAAAAAAAAATATTCAAAGAATTTCAATTTGTTTTTTTATTTAAATTGGTTGTATATATACAAAATTTTTCGATACAAATTACAAGAACTTCATAAACACACATACATACACAAATACATTAACACAAAAAGTGTTTATAGCTTCATATGCATACATACATTTTGTATTGTACGAGTTTATTAAAAAAAAAAAAAACAAAAAATACAAAAACGGAAATAATTTCAAATAAATGAAAAAACATTTATTTTTTAAGGATTGGTGGGTAAAATTTTGACATTTATTTTAACTGATTATATCAGTTGTTTCTTACGGATGTGTCAGTTGATTAATCAACATTTAAAAATAAATAACAAATGGCATTTAAATTAAATGAAAATTAAGTAGACCGGTTTTTAAATGAAATATCATTTCTTTTAAATGATATTTTCAGTTATTTTAACTTACAAACTTTTTTAAGTATACTTATTTTTCAAATATTTCCAGATGTACTCAATGGATTTCCAACCCGCCTATTTATTGACTTTAGTATCTGTTATGTTTTTTTTATTTATTTCATGGAATACCTACTATTAATATGATAATTTGTTTTAACAAATGTGAATGCTTTATGGATAAATTCAAAAAGAATTAAATTTTTTGGATCCTTATAATACCCTTTATCATTTCCCGACAAAAGCTGGTCATTTTAAAATTAATCAAAGATTTTGATTGCCACAAAACCGAAATATGGCCGGGTAAGCACAAGAAATCAGAGATAAAATTTAAATGTTTAATTTTGTCAAAAACTCGCCATTTTATTTGTATAAATAATTTACCTTCGTAGAAAAGGTTTGTATGTAAAATTAATTAAAATAACTTAGCTGTACTTATGAAAAAAGGAGCTGGCAAATATCGTTTAAGTAGCGTTTCTTATTTTAATCTATGTAAATACCCCTTCGTAGAAGTGTAAAATATATCACAGCCTTGTATTAAATCGAAAGGGGATCAGATTTTGCTAGAGCAATAATTTGTATAAAATCGATGAAAATTAAAAATTTTAACTTTAACAGATTTTAAACTATTTGTCTTAAATATTGTGCCATACAATATTTTTACCTGGATCTGGGATCAAAAAAAATAAAAGACCAATATTTCGTAAACCCGATTTGATGCAACTTTTTCACTTAAGAAAATCCTAACAAAAATGTAATAAAAGTCTGTGCAAAATAAAATGAAATTTGATGAGTAGTATTTTGAGAGTAGTAGTTGTGAGTAGTACTGATTTTGTTAAAATTAGCACAAAAAATTACTAATTTTAAAAAAGTGGAAATTAAAGGAAATCTTATTTCTAATTAAAACTTACACCTAAAAACTTTAATTGTCTTAAAATGTTACATAGATAAATAAGGTCATCGGAAGTGAATATACCGCGACTCATGTCTAAAAATAGGACATCCACTTAAAATAGCACTAAAAAGTTTTTTTAGTTCTAAAAATCAGCCTTTAAGACAATTAAAATTTGACCTTAAAATTAAAAAAATTATTGACTAAAATATTTTTCAAAATATAAATTACCAAATAAAAACAAAATGATTAATTCGTTTATGTTTTAACAATTTTTAAGATTTTTAAGCCTTTGATTTTGGTTTTAATTTTGTATAAAATATTTTTTGAAAAAAATAAATAAAATAAAAAAAAAAATGATTAGCAAAAAATACCGCTTGGATCAAAATAGCAAAAATTCCCGTAATAACAGCAAAATTTTCAGTTGCCATTACAGATTTTTTTGGTGAGTGTATTTTGAGAGTTTCTTAGAGGAGAAGCCCTCACAGTCTGAAGATTTATTTATTGGAACCCTAAGGTTTTTCTATGGAAAATAATCATCAGAATCCAAGGGTTTTCTACACTAAAAAAGTTTACTAAAAGAAGTCTTTAGAACCTGAGAGGTTTTCTTTCGGAAAAATTACTCAGAATCTGAGAAGTTTTCTACAGAAAAAGACATCAGCAGCTTTTATAAGGAAAATACCTTAAACTTTTTGATTGATTTCTGTATGAAAACTTTTTCAGAATCTAAGCGTTTTTCTATCCAAAACAGTTTGAGGGTTTATCTACAGAAAAAACTTCAAAAAATCTAAGGATTTTTCTATAGGAAAAATAGGCCACAGAATCTTAAGGTTTCCTACTCTCAAATGTCATTAAAATCTAAGGGGTTTTTTACAGAAAAACACTGAAATAGCTGAAAGAAAAATAGTCAAACTGCCTCTGATAAAATTCATCTAAATTTTTACGAATTTAAAAATAAACTTGTCCGTAAACCAAAAATTCTAAATATTCACCAAAAAAAAAAAAAATTCTGTTGATTAACATATTTATAAATATGATAAAAAAAAATAAAAATCTAAATCCTTCTCCGATGTTAGTACAAAAGTTTGGTACTTTTTGGCATATTTCAACATTTTTTTTTTTCAATTTATTTTAACATTTTTTCTAAGAAATTGTTGAAAATAGCGATAATAATGGAACGATTTCAAATATTCCTTATTAAATTTTATCGAACATGTATTTGTTCGTTTTCTGATTTTAATGAACTTCTAACTTTTTGCAAATAGTTATCAACAACTTGGTAAACCTGTGCAAGCAATACAGTTTGGTTGAAAAGTTCCTGTGCTCACCAAGAGATGGCACTGCTAGCTCCAAACTTTTTTTTTCTCAAGTTGGTATAACTGTCCTGAGAACACATGCAAAAGTTGCAAAACATTCTGTCAATTCTTTCTTTGTTTACAAGTCATTTGAAGTTGAAGTGTGATTGATTTTTTTTAATATGGAAAAAATTAAATATCGTGCAGTCATTAGATTCTTTGTTTTGAAGGGTTTAAAAGCAAAGGAAATTTATGAACAATTGTTAGAAGTGTATAAGGAGTCCTCACCTTCAAAACGCACCGTTGAATTTTGGGCTGGTGAATTTAAACCTGGTCCTACCAGCCTTGAAGACGATCCACGCGAAGGACGACCAAAAACTGCAACCACAGCAGAAATCATTGAGCAGGTACATAATTTGGTTAATGAAGATCCAAGTTTGACTAAGCGTGAAATTGCTAATGCCATAGGCATCTCAGACGAACGAGTACTCCATATTTTACATGAAGAATTACGTATGAAAAAACTGTTTGGAAAGTAAGTGCCGCACACATTAACAATTCAACAAAAACTGGATCGAAAACAAATTTCTCAGTGTAATTTGGAGCGTTTTAAGCCGAATAAAAGCGACTTCTTGCGTCGTTTTATAACTATGCATGAGACTTGGATCTACCACTATGATCCTAAATTAAAACAAGAACGTTTACAGTGGACTGAAGCTGGTTGTTCAGCTCCAAAGCAGGTGAAGTCACAACGGTCAGCAAAGAAGGTTATGGCATCAGTTTTTTGGGATGCAAAAGGAATTTCGTTGATTACTTATCTTCAGAAAGGTAAAACCAAGGACCCTTGAAACCAGGATGAACAAACTACATTTTTTTTAGCCACGCATGATGCCATGGTGCCATGGTGCCATGATGCCATGATGCCAAATGACGAAACTACAAAAAATTCTTAGGCGACATCATGAAATTCTTAGGCGATTTACAGAAACATTTAGCCACTTGCAGTGGTACAACCCCAAGTACAGTGATTGTGTTGTGAATGTATACATGTTTTGTGTTTTTTGTCTCTTTCATACTCACGTTTACCATTGTTTTGTTTGTTGTCTTAAGCAAAAAAATCAAATATCCATTTGTTTGTTATAATAATAATTAATATTGTGTTTTTGTTGAATGTTTGGAAAAAAAATTCAAACATGTATACATTCACAACACAATCACTGTACTTGGGGTTGTACCATTGCAATTGGCTAAATGTTTCTGTAAATCGCCTAAGAATTTCATGGTGTCGCCTAAGAATTTTTTGTAGTTTCGTCATTTGGCATCATGGCATCATGGCACCATGGCACCATGGCATCATGCGTGGCTAAAAAAATGTAGTTTGTTCATCCTGGTTTCAAGGGTCCTTGGTAAAACAATCAACTTTTAATATTATTGCAGCTTTTTGGATCAGCCGGATGAAAAAATTCGTGAGAAAAGACCTGGTTTAAAGAAGAAATATATCATTTTTCATCAAGACAATGCACCTGCTCACAAAAGTGTTTTGACGATGGCTAAATTCAAAGAATTAAAGTACGAATTGCTTGAACATCCACCGTATTCACCAGATTTGGCTCCCAGTGACTACTATCTCTTCAGAAATCTCAAACAATTCCTTCGTGGAAAGCATTTTTTGTCGAATGAAGAGGCCATAGCAGCCGTAGGCGGTTATTTTGCAGAGCTTCCGGAAAACCGTTACAAGGATGGGATAAAATGATTGGAAGATCATTGGAACAAGTGTATTGAGCTTCTAGGAGATTATATTGAATAAAAAAATATATTTCGTAACAAAAACAGTATTCTTTCATTTCGAGCGCAGGAACTTTTCAACCAACCTGTTTGTATATCAAGCTTTCCCTTTTCATGATTAACAATTATGTGAATTGTTAAAAAAACGCAATCAAAAATAGATTCTGACGATTCGATGGCAAAAGAAGGTTTTATTCCTACTGCTATTTAAAAAAAAAAGTTTTACAAATTACTTTTTTGATTGGATCCCACTTTACTTTTTCTCTTAAAGCAGAACTTCAAATTCATATTTCTCCAATTGTTGACCAAGCCGATGGATGAGGCAAACTTAAAATTAAATATTTCTAACTTTATATACCATATTTTGATTTCAAAATTGTTTCTTATTATGCCTGCATATTAAGATTAAAAGACCTCTTAAGCATATCTTTTTTTTCCTGATCATTATTTATCAGCTACAAAGAAACAGTCGTCATTGTATTAACTCATTTTACAAAGTATTCATTATTTTTTTGTCTTTTCGAAGTTTCTAAAACTGTTCAAATGTATGTATTTTGGTATGTATTCTATAATCAAAGTATTTAACCTGTAAAAGCATTTCAACAATGTCGTCTTCTGTTCAACACATTTTAATGAAAGGAGTGATGGTCATAAATAACATACCTTTACCAGGTAGTAGAGTTTTTTTTTCTCTCATACGTACGAGTGCCCGTGAAAGAAACAAAAAGACATTAAAGTGTGAATTGTAGTGATGACAACATTTCATTTTGTATTTGTGTTATTCTTGTTGTAGTTTTGGGTGCAATTGAAAAATGCAAATGTGATACATGCCGCTCAACAGTAAAAAAAAAGTAGCCGAAGGCTTTTTAATACAAAAAACTTAATATGTAAAATACATCTGAACAGCAATGAAATGAAAAAAAACGAATTGAACACAATCTGTATCAAAACTTTGAATGGCAAAACATAGAAGAAGAAGCAAAGTTTATTATGTAGACTTTAAAGTGACATTAACGTAAACCGCACACACACACACAATACGACAGAACTTATATGCGGGCTAAATATACAGACAGACAAAAAACATTTTTTTTTTGCAATAAGATATTTGAACAAACGATGAAGAAATGTGGTCGAGCTAAAGGACAACAATAAGAACTTAACAAACAAACGTAAAAAACCGAAAATGTCGGCATTTCTTGTCACTTTTAAATACGACAATGCCTGCTTCGCTATACTGAAATGTGTAGCACTCATTCATTCATTCCGCAGGCATTTTAATATACACCGTAGTAGAAGTACAAGCAAGCAAGCAGCAA